>OU342630.1:44128047-45488279 GCA_910589415.1 Malachius bipustulatus | reverse complement strand
ACAGTTACTCTAATGATATTTACATTGCTAATATTGTGAAGACTAAAATAAAAAAATAAAAAAAAATTTCTCACATACAGGGTGTTAAGAAAATGACGGATACACTCTTTAGTACGTAGCAGGGAACACTCAGTAGAGTACGGGAAAAATAATTTTAAAAAATCTGGTCTTCAATTTGGTGAGATAAAAAATCCCAAAGTTAACATTTTACATTTTAAAAAGGGCACTTTATTCGTTATCAATTAAAAAAAAATTGCATAAGATGTATTGCTGTCTTTGAAACTTTAATAAGATTTGTAACAAGAGATGCGGAATGCAGCCACTTTGACAAGTGACAGTCGTACTGTTACTGTTACCCATTGTTTTCTAATGTAATGACAGTTAGTTAATAGTTTTGTGTTAATATAAAAAATTACATAAGGGAATAACCCTACGACGACGAGGAATATTATTATTGTTAGTATTATTGTTTATTCTGAATTAAATAAAGATAAAATTGGTTAAGTGACGCTAATCATCGACAGAACCGTTTGTCCCCTGCTCTACCGACATTGGTGTCGCAATTCACACCCCTTATAATTTAATTGGCTCCCAACTTGTGGCTGTTGATGAATACAGTGCTGTGTGTGTACCTCTACCTAATAATAATAAGTTCAACCTCGTGTGCTTTTCAACAAAAGTTGCTTCGACTGCAAGGATACAGTTCCCTATCGTGAGTAATTAATAATTACTTTTCGCGCTCCAGGACTCTGTAAAAAACTTCGAGTACAGTGCCCACGTGCCTGTTCTGTCGCAAATATCAAGAGACAGCCATTTCTGAATCTTGCCTGTACCAGCTAAATACGAACAATTATTATCGTATTCTACTCAAGTGAACTTCTTCTTCCGAGTGTCATTTGCTTAATCGTCCTGTGAATGTGACGCCGATTGTGCTTACAGTAATAATTCGCAATCTCAATAACTCGAGCAGCCATTTTGTTCACGCTACCTATCTTCCAAAATCAGCGTCTACGCGACGTTGCCAGACGTAATTATTTATCCGTCTTTCTGGTTATTGTATGAAAACAACAACTGCAGCAATAAATAATAATTAGTTTCGTTGATCGATTTGAATTTCAACTGCAAACTGGATAACCATAATAACAAGAGTGGTTATAACCTCCGATCGAGTTCGAAAGCCGAAATTTCGCCAGATCTTACGAGTTTTACAGCAGAATCCGAAAACCTTGTAGATCATCCAACTCCTGGTGAAAGTGGAGAAATTTTTGACACCAAATCAGAACAAAACTCTTCACCGGAGATGTCGACTGTGACAATGACGAGTGAGCAACTCCAAGAACTTCTCCATGGGATGAGAGAAATGTTTACAACTCAAGCTACGAGTACTCAACTTGCTGCTATCCCACCAAATGAACCTGGTAATTTTTCAAAATGTAACACCCGTTTTGCTGGTTCCCGAAGTGAAGATGTTGAAGCTTTCATCAACGCTGTTTGTATCTACAAAGACTGTGTGAAGGTTTCCGATGCAAATGCATTGAAGGGTTTACCCATGCTACTAGACGGACTTGCAGCAACATGGTGGCAAGGCGTCAAAAGCACTACACCTACTTGGGATGAGGCTTTAAAATCGCTCCAAAGATCATTTGGAAGTGCAAAACCCCCTTATAAGATATACAGGGAGCTATTTTCAAAACCCCAGGGTGAGAAAGAACCTACGGATATATTTGTCAGTAATGCACGTTCTCTTTTGTCTAAACTGCCTGATAATCCTAAGTTGGCAGAACAGCATCAGCTTGACATGATATATGGATTGCTGAGTAGGAAAATACGTCATCGATTGCCGCGTGATGATGTTGAGAATTTTGAGGAACTAGTAACCAAAGCTCGTTCCATAGAAGACAATTTCAACGAAAATACTGAGTTTAATCACAAACTACCTGCTCCAAATGCAGTGAAAGAACAGACTAACTTTTCGAACAGGAAACTTCGTCCAAAATGTACATTCTGCCTTAATTTTGGCCACACTTTTCAAGAATGCCGTAAAGCAGCGCAGTCAACTGGCGCGCAGACCCGAGTTCAACCTCCGAGAAGTCAAAATTTCGCCTGTTATGGGTGCAACACGCCTGGCTTTGTTAGAAGCACCTGTCCGACGTGCAACGAAAGGAAAGAGCAACCAAGAGTTAATGTGAATTCTCTAGAAATATTGGCTTCAAATACTGGAGTGGGAATGATGAGACCTTTAGTGCCTGTTACAATTGACAAACTTACTGGCCTTGCTTTTTTGGATACAGGGGCTAGGTGCAGTATTGCCGGCAGCCGTGTACTGAAGCTTTTCGAAGAACTCAACACTCCGTTTGAAGAATCAACGCTACCAATCACTTTAGCAGATGGTAACGCAAGAACTGTTTCAACCAGAATTTATAATATTGACATTGGACTGGATGACCGAATTATCCCGACCACAATGATAGCTGTACCTGAATATAAGGAGAATACAACGTTACTGGGCGTAGATTTTATCACTGACGCTGATATAATCATAGACGTTCCTAGGATGCAGTGGTGCTTCTCAGATAAACCTTACACAAAATTTAACTTTTATGAAGAGAAGAATACCACCAATCAAGTCTTCGGAAGTGCGACAGCTTCAAACCTTAGACAAGATGAAGGAGCTCACCTGAGCGCAGCTGAGAAGTTCAAGCTGGAAGAGCTTCTTCAAAGAAATATGAACATTTTCGAAGACAATAAAGAAGCCACGCCGCATGCGCAACACATCATAAAACTCAACGATGAAACACCAATCGCTATGCCGCCATATAGATACTCACCTCAGAAGAAGGAAATTCTTCGCAGCAAAATCGATGAAATGCTCGAAAAGAACATTATAGAAGAATGCGATTCGCCTTACGCCGCGCCAGTCGTACTGGTGCCTAAAAAGAACGGTGATGTTCGTGTTTGTATTGACTATCGTCGTTTGAACGCCGTAACAATACCAGATCGATATCCTTTGCCCCGCATCGATGATTTGCTTCATTCTGCTAAACGTACCCCATACATGTCGTCACTTGACCTACAGAGTGGCTACTGGCAGTTGGAAGTCCGTCGCGAAGATCGTGATAAGACTGCGTTCATCACGCCGTTCGGTATATACCGATGTGTCCGTATGCCATTCGGTCTACGAAACGCGCCTGCGACTTTCCAACGACTCATGGATCGTTTCCGTGCCGGACTGTCCCAAATGAACCTATTGATATACTTGGAGGATTTAATTATTCTGTCAAGTACTTTCGAAGAACATTTAAAAGACCTGTGTCTTGTATTTGATAAACTTAACCTTGGTCATGTGATCACCAAGGATGGAATCGACGTCGACAGAGGTAAAGTTAGTGCTATAGCTGATCGTGTCGCCCCGCGAAATGTGCGAGAACTTCTATCCTTTTTGCAAAGTTGCAGCTGGTTCAGGAGATTTATTCCTAATTTTGCTGAAACTTCCCTGCCGCTAAGTAGACTCACTAGAAAACAAGCTCAGTGGATCTGGACCAAAGCCCAGGAAACTGCATTTCAAGAATTGAAGCGTTTACTTACAACAGCGCCAATCCTTCGCCAAGCTGACCCGAACTTACCTTACAACATCAAGACTGATGCAAGTTCATACGCTATTGGTGCATGTCTGCTCCAGGGGGAGGGACCCGATGAGAAACCAGAAGAACGCCGAAATCGAGATCTGAAAACCCAGCTCTCCATGTACGTAGGAAACGAACATACCAAATGGAAAGAAGCCTTACCCGCTATTCGATTTGCTATGAATAGTGCAAAAAGCCTGACTACTGGTTTTAGTCCAGCTTACTTGACGTTCATTCATGAACTGCGATCGCCGTTTGATGTTCACAATGACTTGCGAGATGTGATTGAAAACGAGAACTTCGTTGAAGAAATTACGCCACGTCTGAAAATGATTACCAGTGTCCTTAGAAGAGCTAGGGAACAACATGAGCTACAACAGGACCATTCCAAACACTATGCCGATAGACATCGTCAAGAAATTTACCTTTCAGTTGGAGACAAGTTTGCACCCAGACGTGATGATGGTCCCTACGAAATCAAGAAGATCGTATCAGCAACTACTTACCAAGTGGTGCACCCCCTTGACCCTGAAACTGTGCTTGGTACTTACCATGTTTCAGCATTGAAGAAAGTCATGGATGTAGAAGCAACCGCTACCTCCCTGATTAGACCTATCAGAAGACGAGGCCGACCCCGCCAACTCGAGGTTCCGCCCGAAGATAATGCCGATTACAATGAACTGTCTGAGGATGAACCCCACAAAGAGACTACCCTCCGAAGATCAGATCGCAACCGACGACAACTTACTTGCCAAGATTGTCCTGGATGTGTTTTGGATTACCCCCGAGGACGTTTGGGCAATCCAAAGGGGGAGACTGTAACAAGAGATGCGGAATGCAGCCACTTTGACAAGTGACAGTCGTACTGTTACTGTTACCCATTGTTTTCTAATGTAATGACAGTTAGTTAATAGTTTTGTGTTAATATAAAAAATTACATAAGGGAATAACCCTACGACGACGAGGAATATTATTATTGTTAGTATTATTGTTTATTCTGAATTAAATAAAGATAAAATTGGTTAAGTGACGCTAATCATCGACAGAACCGTTTGTCCCCTGCTCTACCGACATTGGTGTCGCAATTCACACCCCTTATAGATTTGTTTTTCTTTTCCAAGATGCTGAAAAAAGCATTTGGCAACAAGGGTTTTGATACCTTAACTATACCTACATTGTTAGAAATTACACGAAATGACCAAATATCAGCAGTTGTCGTGTTAAACGTTGCCAAATTTATTTGTATTGGTCAATATTCAATATTTTGCTTATATATTTTAAAATGTAGCTCTGGATGTTTTTAAATTATTTTCCTGTACTTTACCGAGTGTCCCCTCCAATGTACTAAAGAGTTTATCCGTCATTTTCTTAACACCTTGTATATGACGACACCGTCATTTGTTTTTGATTAAAGTTACCTTTATTGAATATCCTAGGTGTAATCAGTAAAATGAAATAAGCTTATATCAAATATTTTCCATGTTTCCGTTAACATATAATCACGCCAAAGCAACATGTGAACTGCATCAAAAGAGCCTCAAGCTGCATAAATTTTTTTGCCAAACTGCTAATGTTTGTGTGAAATATTCGGTACGAATGTTTACCTGCCATCAGGAATGTATCAGCTTTGTGTATGTTTCCAAGTATGCCTATTTGTTTCTTATTTCCCAAATTTGAAAATCTCTAATATACCTATGCATATTATGTGTCTAATAAAACAAATAATAACTACATTCTAATGTCTAACCATACCTATACCCACACGAATAGCAAAGAAAAAAAACAATGATTAAATACAAATATGTACCAATCAAAATTTCCTTAATTTCTGTCTTCGTGTTATGGTGAGAGTATTTCAGGGCTAATTCTATTTTTGTTATTTCCAATAACGTTTTTTTTGTCACTTTCGAAATGCCACTTTCGATTCTTCGAATGTCTTCGGACACTTCTATCCCTTCTATCGACGATTTTTGCTTGTTCTTCAGTTCGATAACCCGTATCAACATCCCCCTCTTCTGAACTCTCCTGTAGTGATTCGTATTCTGAATTTTCTGATTCTTCTAATTATACATATACTGAAAACAACTGGTTTTCTATTTCCAGTTTCTGGCCTTTTTGCCCTGCTGTTGTTTTCTTAATAAATTTTGCACTTGTCGATCTTCCTTGCATAGGTCGTTAGAAATTGCTATGTCTTCTTCACTCTTTAATAACTTCAACTTATCTCTATTTTAAAATATCTCTTTTTTCTTAAACCCGGCATTTGTCGCTATATGAGCGTTTTGCTCACGTTTTCGTTAAAGTGGTTATCAGCAGGAAGTTTCTGAAGACTCAGTTTAGTCATTTCGACTATCTAACTATTTTTCTTAGTTAACAATGACTAGCAAGTAAAATGAAAAGAGAAGGTCTCAGTTCTGTTTGTGAAGTTATTTCTTGCAGCGCTGTCAAATGCGTGAGCGTTTTACTCATCAAGCGACAAACGACGTAAGTATGGGAGAAATGCCCCAATACACGTATTAAATGCAAGCACGACTTATTAATACAAAAGGAAGAGAAAAAATACAATAAAAAAATTACACAGAGACAAAGATCACCCCCCCCCATCTTGATTACTATAAGAACAGCTCATAAAACTTGAGTACCCTAGTAACTGTCTAGTTACTGAGTAAATGTTCAGAAGCTGCTCAATCTTCCACATCCTCTAAATTTTTATTATTATTTTTTTATATTACCAAAGTACGCTAATGAAAATATTTGGGATAATTTGTTTCATTTTTCCACCTATTTTAGAATAATATATCGATAATTTATATTGTGAGCAAAATGCTCACGCGCGACAAATGGCGTTACACAGTACCTAGCGACAAATGCCGGGTTAAGTAAGACTTAAACTCCAGTACTATTGGTGGTTTTTTACTTTTTCTAACCTTATAAACATCATTTACATTAGTAGTTGTGAGTTGAAGTTCTAATATACGATTTAATTCCGAAATAGTTGGCTCTGTTAAGGACTCTCTTCTGAGTTTTTTCTATTTTTGATTGCTGCCTCTTTGATGGCCCTTCCAAACTTTTTTATTATATTTTCCGTTTGGTTATCTAGCAACGAGTCTAGCAATTTCCGTATCTCTTCTAACTTTAAATCTCCCACTCCCTCTATTTATTCATTTATTCTGTATTTATTTATATCCCAGGTGCTGTTATTATTAGTAGATTTAATCGTAAATTTAAAAAAAATGTGTTCAGATAAAGAAAATAACGTTCCCAGATTTGGATAAAATTTAAAATGCAACAATTAAATTTATAATTATTAGTGACAATAATTGAAAAAAAAGTATTAAGAATAACAAAATTTTAAGTTTCACGATAAAAAATATTTTATATGGTTTAAAAAAATCAAGAAAACAAAAGAAGGTTAAAAAATTAAAAAAATATTTGAAAAGCAACGAAAATAATTTTATTAGAGGAGAATAATTAGAGAGAAGTTGTCAGAAACTAAATAGAAGACGAATGGATTACGAGAAAAGTTGGTGAAGAAATTTAAAGAACGCAAAGTCAATAAGAGAATTGGAAGGACGTGAAAACTTCAAGGATTAGAGGAATTGTGTATGAAGGTATAACGAAATAAAATTCCTAACTTATTTAATTAATAGCGAATTGATTGGGGAAGAAGAAGATACGAGGGGAAAAAACGCTCGGACACGTCGATTAGTATTTTTAGTTGCGCATTTTTTTCAATGAAAACTTTTTATACAGGGTGTGTCGTGTAACAGTGCTCAATACCAACTTTCTTCTTTCAAATCAAACACCCTGTATATTATTACATTTTCAGATTGCCTGAAAAAATGTAATAATAATGCTGTTTGTAATTCAAATTTGTAACGTGTGATTTTTGAGTTATAAACAAATGAAAATCGCAATTTTTAATTTTCGAAACAGTGTACACCGATAACGGCTCAAGATGTCGGAAAACGGTTTACATGTCCCTATCCTAATTTTTCATGTAGTATCCTATTGTGTGGATGAAATTTTTATACAGGGTGATTAAAAATCTGGTAATTTTCATGACCCTGTATAAAAATTTAAACTACCTAATAGGGCTCTAAATGAAAAGTTAAGATAGGGACATGTAAGCCGTTTTCCGACATCTTGAGCCGTTATCGGTGTACACACTGTTTTGAAAATTAAAAAATGCGATTTTCATTTGTTTATAACTCAAAAATCACTCGTTACAAATTTGAATTATAAACAGCATTATTATTACATTTTTTCAGGCAATCTGAAAATGTAATAATATACAGGGTGTTTGATTTGAAAGAAGAAAGTTGGTATTGAGCACTGTTACACGACACACCCTGTATAAAAAGTTTTCATTGAAAAAAATGCGCAACCAAAAATACTAATCGATGTGTCCGAGCGTTTTTTGGCACCCATCTCAATTGATTTATTATCGAATTTATTCCATTTGGCTTTTCCACACTGCATATCCTTCTCTATATTATATTATTGTATAATTATATTATATTCTACTTCTCTATATTGCTCCTATACCTATATATATCTCCTAACGCCAACAGACACGCAGAGTCGGGTAAACTAGGCCAAAGATGCGCAATTGTGTGGCCATCTCGAATCAGTCAAGACATAAAAAATATCTGTGACCGTTCCTGAAATATCCTGAAAAATTGAAAAATAGAGATTTCTTATTTTTTCCATATCTTTTTTATTATTGGAAATTAATAAAAAAATTGTGTACGCTAACATAAGTCTTTTATTAGTAGTTTCTAGTTTCCACGCTTTTCAAAGTGCTAGTATTAGTTGAAAATATAGATATTGGACATTTATATTTTCTCATTAGCAGTGACCATTTTTACTTTCTATTAACCAAAATTTAAAACTATAAAAAATAAAAACTGTGTAAGCCAAAGTAGGTATAGGAAAATGCATCCGTATCACTATTAATAATATTGAGGGTTACAATAGGTTTGTGTAGTCTCAGGAAAATTGCATCGCATTTCTTGATTTTTGATTGTATTTAGATAATTAATTGGACTTAGATATGTTTTACTGCGGTCATATTATTATTTATTATTATTGTAGTGTATATGTACAGTTCAGGCACTCCGTCTCTGACCTGCAACGAATGTAGTAAAACTGTTAATAATTATTGTACGTACCTACTAAGAATTAATAAAGGGTTTGATTAATCTACTTAATCAGTATTTCCTATTCCAGAATACATTACAGTTATAAATAATTATTATTCTGAGATAATAATTATTGTACAATTTTTTGAAACATTACGGACTAAAATGTTATGTCTTGCAAAGAAAGGATACTTAACGAATTCATAATACTTGCGATAATAATTATTACTCAAAGCAGACGTTTACAAATCTGGTCGTATTTATTTTGTGTGCAGGAATGTTTACTTGTATATGCCCTCAAATTATGACATTTGAATACAGAAATAGTTTGTCTAGCCGATAGATGACCAGACAGAAGCATTTGACATCTGGCCAACTATGAACGTCTCCAGTATTTAACACCTTCTATTTTAGTAATGCATTTAGTTTTTATATGTTATTTTTTGTGTATTATTTATTTATATGTTTCTCTTCACTAAGTAGAAAAGACTTCTGAGAATCGAAAATTTCCATACTTCGAAGCAAGTTAAATACCCAAAGGGTCTAATATGTATTTGTTTATAGATTTAGTAGATAAATAAATACTGTTAAGGTTAATCGGTCACTTCAAGTTGGACTATTAAAACAGTTATGACTTATATTTCGGAGATTGTTTTCTTCGTCTTGGTTTATACATTACATTACATTAAGGTGTGTCTTTAAAAGTGCAAAAAAACTTGAGGATTCTTTGGTCAAAAATAAACAAAAAATAACCCATTAACTTGTGTCCGGAAATGCACCGTTTTTGAGATACAGTCTAGATATGTCTAAAAAATATTATTTTTCCAGTTTTTTTAAGACCACCGCGAGACCTACCCCGGGAACCGTTTTAGTTACAGAACTCAGCTTTTATACATAATTATGTCTAAATCATTGATATTTCTACTTTTTTAACACCAATTAATTTTTTCATGTTCCATTGGCGGAGATTTTAGAGTTGCCCGAGGTTTTTTCGTCCTTCATTTTCCAACACATGTTTTGAAAAATTGAAAGCGAGTTTTTCATCGTAAATTTTTCTTGTGTACGATTCACATTTTGGCATTATGTACTTTTCTGTGTAGAAAATATTATTTATTAAAATGCACTTTTAAAATGTCAATTCTCCCAGTGTCATAGGTTTTAAGGGGCAAAAAAAACTAACGCAACAGCAGTAAAATCTCCACCACTGGATAAAAAAATAGTTTTCATTAAAAAAGTAGTCAATATCAATGATAAGACATGTACAAAAGCTGAGTTCTGTATCTCAAACGCTCGCTTAAATATGGTTCCCAATAGATGTTCAAAAAACTGGAAAGATACCTAATCTTTTTTGGCACCCTCAAAAACTGTTATCTCAAAATTTTGTTATCTCAAAAACTGTGCCTTTCCGAACACACGTTAATGGAAGATTGCGTTTGCTTATTTTTGACCAAGATATTTGTCATTATTTTTTTTTGCAATACTAAAAATACTTCCCTTGTATGACTTTGCTGATGTTGTAGAGATCAAAATAAATTTGGAGTGAAAATGCAAAATATCCCTATGCAGAATATTGTTGAAACAGCTTTGATTCTGAATGTGTGAAAAAATTATTATTTTTTCTAGTTTTGAAGAAATTTAGATTTATTATCATACTGTTTCTTCGAATACCAATAAGATTAAAAAATGGGGCCCACAGACGATGCAATTTGTCGTACTACCGATCGTACAATCGGTTGCCCTGTAAATCGTTACGACAGATCGTACAACGTTTTGTCCACAGACGTGAAATGATCACAAGCGATCGGTTGTAGGTATACAACTAAGTTTAGTTTACAGGCTGATTGATTGAAACGACTCATTAGAAAAAGTTAGAGTTCCAAATGATCCAGGAATCTGAAATTTGGCACTTAGGCAACATACCTAATAACGAATCAAAATGAAATATTACCAAGATGGCAGCACATTTAAAAATGGCGAAAGCAATGGCCATCTTTGTTTTTTTAAATGGGACACCCCGGCATATATTATTACATTTTCAGATTTCTGAGAAAATGTAATAACAATGGTGCTTATAAGTAGTTGTATTTTAAATTGAGTAGGCCATGAGTTATAAACAAGTGAAAATCATGATTTTCCAACTTTAAAGACATTTACCACGAAAACGGTTCAAGATATCAGAAAAAGGCTTACATGTCCTTATCTTAACTTGGTCATTATACAGGTGTCCCAGCTTATTCGAAGCGGTCTCTGTAGGCCAAACGATGGACTTTTTCAAAAAACTTTTTGAAAATTCAAATATAGAATCACAATGACCATAATTTAAGATTATTTTGGAGTATATAAAGTGTCCCATATGACAGTGGCATATCAAAGTTATGTTTTTTTAAATGGAATGCTCCTATGTTATTGCATTTTTAGATTGTCTGAGAAGAGAAAATAAGATTGGCTTTTTCGTGTTTAAATTCAGAAGTTTTTGAGTTATAAACAAGTGAAAATCGTCATTTTTCAAGTTCAAGGCCCTGTACAACGAAAATGGCTGAAGATAGAGAAAAACGGCTTACATGTCCCTATTTTAACTTTTCATGTACTATCCTATGATGTAGATGAAATGATTTGAAACTTTGATATGCCACTATCATATGGGACACTCTATATACTCCAAAATAATCTTAAATTATTGCCATTGTGATTCTGTACTTGAATTTTCAAAAAGTTTTTTGAAAAAGTCCATCGTTTGAACCGTATAGTTTTTTTAGGACCAGCTCGGTATCCACGCAATGCTTCCGTACTCACTGATTAGTCGCTGAAATCGTATCAACAAATCGACGAATAGACACACACCTTCAAACTTGTCGTATATCCAACTAGTTGTACGACAGATTTTTAAACATGCTAAACTTCCGAACGATTCGACCGCGTCGTACGACTAGTTGTACTACAGCACCACACACGTTCCAATTATCGTTCAGACGGTTGAGCCGACCAAGATCGTACAACTTGTTGTACGACAAATTGCATCGTCTGTGGGCCGTTTAAGCAATAATTACGCTTTTAACTAAACTTCCTGGATCTGATTATTTTACTCGATTATCTGTAAATATAACTACGTTATAAGCGGTATTGTATAATTACCAAAGTTGATTACACCTGCAGTCTGCATGTATGTAAGTCATCCATCAATAATTAAATAAGGTATTTATTGTTGTTGTATCAGCCGACCTTGCTTTGCTTACACTCGAATGCCCTGACGACTGCGTTAACGTAAAATGTCACATTCATGTTCCTTATTAAACTAGTCAAATGCATTTTCCGCGGTAATCAGTCGGCGCCATGCCTAGCAATAATAAAGTTACAATTATTGCTAGTCATAATAATACCTATCATGAAGTGAACTTGCTAGTCGCTTGTACCTATGACGATTATGTACAGGTCGGTAATCATTGACGTTTTAAACACGATTAAAAATTTTCCGCACGTAGAATGATGATAACTATGATGATTTTTGGTATTACAACAAGCCACTAAATTAATGCCATGTGACATAATAAAAGTATAACCGTTTATCTCATTTAGGTAAAATTCACAATTAGTAAATATTTATTTTGAACTTTAGTATGAGCTTTCAAAGTTGTGCACCTCTCTCTCATTCACCATAGGGTTCACCAACTTCTGTTTTACCTTTTTTCAATTTTAAGGTCTAATAATATGTAAAGGTCAATTTATAAATTTGCTGTTCTGCAATTTTGCGCTCATTGCAGTAATCAAAAATTCTCAAACTTTATTTAATGTAACATCCACCTCTATAGTTCCTGATATGAGAAAATTTTCAATTGTAAATTTGTAAGTCCATTCAAAAATAGTCAACTTGTTACTCGTGTTTCACAAACAATAATAAATTATAGTGTTTCCAATCTGGTGAAGTAATTAGATGATGATACACCGAGTGATACACGTGGTCCAGTGTACTTTAAAAACTATTGGTTTTGTAAAAATGTCTTGTTTTTTCCTGTGTGACATTGTTAAAGTTGACAATTCTCTTGTCGTGATGATGGGTTAAGAGCACGAAACCGTTCGAAAAACTACTCTTTTATTTAAATACATTCATTTAATTTACCTTTGTTTTCAACAATCCAATCAATTTTTAAACTATATTGTCTTCTACTATCTTCAAGTATTTTGTCTTTTTTTTTTAGAGTTTTTTAAAATTTATTTTACCTACGGTAACATATTATTTTATAAATTTTATTAGCGCTACATCAAGCTTTGACAAACAAAAACCATGAAAACTGACTGAGATCGAATACTTATTATTTTATTGACTTGTCGCATATTAGTTTCACTGGACAATAATGTATTTTGTGTTACACAAAAGGCCAAAAACTCGGTTAAAAGTCACTGAGCAATAATTTATTAACAAACTTTGCTACTAAATAAATCAGCAAAACTACAATAATTACTCAAAATGCATCTCCCAGTTTCAAAACACTTCTGGCATCGATGAACTATAAATTAAATGCAGCTGCTATTTGAACTGGATTATTTTTTCGTTGTCACGAGCAATTCCTTTGAAGCAATTGCGCGGGCATTTTACTGAAGTGTCGTACACAATTATTGCTTTTCTAAGTGACCCGAAAGTGACTAATCTAAAGAATTGGGATCTGGTGAACGATGTGGCCAAACAACTGCACCTTAACCGGAATTCTCATATTTTTTTAATTGTTATTGGGTAAACATCTCCATTGCATGTAATAACTTTCACCATGGCCAAGAAGCCCTATCTTGTCTTCCATAATGCACAGGAGCACCAACTAACTCTATCCGGCTTTCTGTGCTTAATAAATTCAACGGAACAACTTCAAGACGCAAGTTTTTCTAAAAACCTCAACATACGTTTTTTTGCGGTTCACTGAGACTTACCTACTTGTACTTTCTTTCCATTCAATTGAAGAAATTTTTCTGAGACGAAGATTGTCTGATACACTGGGAATTATTAATAATATAATTATCTACTTATGTCCAAAAATTACGCCTCAATTTCTACTTAACATAACTACCAAAGTTTTTCACCACCTAGCTATAGCTTATTGAACATGTTGGAAATTAAAATCTCCCATTGGATCTTGCCTAAGGCATACAAAATAAACAACAATAGAAAAATTGAACTCCTTTCATGGAAAGACCTCCTGGCCTTTATATATACATACTACTTAAAAGTAGGGTAGGTTTGATTAGGAATTCTACATATATGGGAATGGCGAAAAGGGCCCTTGGTGACATAGTCGCGTGGGTTGCCAAGCGTGAGAGCCAAGCGTGTTGTTGCCTACAGGTTGTGTTCAACATTTATCGTTTTGAAAATATAAATAAAAAAAAACCCATATGATCCGTTTTTTGTGGGTATTGAAAGTTGTTGCGAAACAGAGAAGTCTATACCTATTGATGTTTATCAACCTTCGGTAGAAGGCGGCATACTGAAAGAAGAAGAATGAGGGTTGTTCGGTTGGAAGGGGGGATCTAATGATACCAAATTCGAACCACCCACCCTTCCCCTCTTGAAATCCTAAGGAGGAATCCTTACTTTTTCCAGATTCGGATTTTATGGCTGAAATTACGAATAGGAAATTTCTCACCCCTTCCTTGTAGGTGGGGCAAGGGGTAAATTTTAACTTTTTGTTAGGAACATTTATTTTTTAATGCAGATTCGCATTTTAATACATTTAATTCTTTTAATACTTAATTTTTTTCGACTCATGATAGATGGCGTTATATTTAAATTCTATTTTTTTAGATTGTCTTATTGCCGAAATCGAACGAAAAAGGTCGATAAAAAGATGAAAAATTTGAGACAAATTCTGCCAATCTTTAGCCATTATAACTTCAAATGCAATAAAAAAATCAGGGTTCCTAACTAAAACTTCAAATTTACCTCCCTCCACCATCTAAGAAGAGAGAAAAGGGACGGGAGCAATTTCCTTAGTAACATATTGTCAGCAATAAAATTATAATCTGCTAAAAAATGCGAATTCTTATAAGATTTCAAAGTGGCGTAGTTTTTATACAGGGTGTCTCATAATATGTGGGCAATCTCCCGGATTTGGGTAAATTTCGTAAAAATAAATGAAAAAATAGCTATAAAATTAATTCCTCAGAGACACCCCTACAAAGATATTAGCTGTTGAAGTTGAGGGTTGAAAATCAATTTTTTGCAATAACTTTTTTATTTCTTGAACGATTTTGATAATTTTTGATTTTATTTTGTATTATTTGGAACTGTTTAGAATAATGTTTCATAATCTTTGGTAGCACATACATAGACCTCGGGATGGCATAACCCCCTCATTCACTTGAAAGAAAACAATAAAAATAATAATTTTACAGTTTTTTAAGGTTAATTTTCTTTTTATTTGATATTTTTTACATAAAAAATGTATCTTTATTTATTTCGATAGAGCGAACCGTTATCGAGATAAACGTCCTTCTAATAGGTGATGTGTCGCAGAAGCTTTCTGAATTTCAAGTAAATTTTAACAAAATGGTTGACCTTTGACAGTAAATTGAGCAGGAAACAAAACAATAACTTAATTAAATACACGTCAGTGTCAAAGATTTCATATCATGCAGATTCAAATCTAACTGATTTTCTGCGTATTCAGCGTTTGTGTCACTCATTTTAAAATCAGTTAGAATTGAATCTGCATGAAATAAAATCTTTGACACTATTTGACGTGTATTTAATTAAGCTATTGTTTTGTTTCCTGCTCAATTTACTGTCAAAGGTCAGCCATTTTGTTAAAATTTACTTGAAATTCAGAAAGTTCCTGCGACGCATCACCTATTAGAAGGACGTTTATCTCGATGACGGTTCGCTCTATCGAAATAAATAAAGATACATTTTTTATGTAAAAAATATCAAATAAAAAGAAAATTAACCTTAAAAAACTTTAGGGGTTATGCCATCCCGAGGTCTATGTATGTGCTACCAAAGATTATGAAACACTATTCTAAACAGTTCCAAATAATACAAAATAAAACCAAAAATTATCAAAATCGTTCAAGAAATAAAAAAGTTATTGCAAAAAATTGATTTTCAACCCTCAACTTCAACAGCTAATATCTTTGTAGGGGTGTCTCTGAGGAATTAATTTTATAGCTATTTTTTCATTTATTTTTACGAAATTTACCCAAATCCGGGAGATTGCCCACATATTATGGGACACCCTGATTCCGATGTCTTGGGATAAACCGAACACACACTATATGTTTTACGCCCCTTAAATAAGTAGTACTTGCATAGAAAAGTCTGAAAATGTAATGACTATACCTCAGTCGACCAACAGATATAGTAATAAAACTGCGCACAAACTTTTAAGGTCCAAGTAGTCACATCATCTGTAGGCAGATAGTGCCTTATTTATTGGTTACCTGGATTACCTGGTTCCGGTAAACTAATGAGAAGGGCATTCTAAGGTTTGTGTACACAATTCTTGTGTATAAGGTCTGCCTACCTGGATTGTAAACTTACCGCGCACTTTTATTACTATATCTTTTGGCCGACTGAGGTATAGCTTCTATGAGCAAGTTACCTAACAAAAAAAATGTGTTTTAAGAAACGCGGCGATATACCTATACATTAGTATGGAAATTGTGTACAGTAACTGACTCTCCGAAAAACTATTTCGGAGAAGCGGCAAGCGGAAAATTTTTCTTGCAACGAAAGTTCCTGCTTGCCGCTTCTCTGAAATTACTTTTTTGGAAATGTCAGTTACTGTACACAATTTCCGTACCGATGTATAGAGGCAAATTTCGACCTTATGCGTCCAGTTATTTGAAAATAGTTGGTTGGCGCCAGATAACCAAGAGGGCAGGTGGAGGAAACGACGATTAGCGTAAAAAATCGCCGGATTATAGAGGGAACAAGAGTGTAGAACACGGACTACCGCGTGTACCGGATTATCGCAGAGCCGGATTAGCGCACAGCCGAGTTAGCGCAATTGCTCTATAACTAATATAACATCACCAAACTTGATGTGTGTAGGCTACTACGACTGGCTTAAACTGAAATATTAATTGATTCCGGGCTGTTTTCAACAGTTTTCAGTGAACACGCATGGACGCGGCAAAACATCCAAGAATCTATTATTAGTATTTATTTCATAACAGCAAAGTAATGGTCACTGGCCACTCTTTAAAATTATATGAATATCGATCATTGCAAAAAATACCTACATAAGTACTTGATCATAAGTAAAATAAAATGCACGGTTAATGTATCGTGTAGGTATAACAGACAATTGTTTTCCGTTGTTTTCCAATAACTCAAAGATTTTCCCATCAAACGCACGCAGTCGATTTTTGTCGCTTATTTTAGAAACACACCTAAATAAAGTGGTTATGAAAGTGAGTAATGGCTTTTCGGAACAACCCAAAGGGAGTCATAAGACTGTCATACCAGCTGTTATTACGTAGGTATATTTAATTATTTTATGGTTATTTTTCTAGGATTTGTTATACATATACCATTCCAAAGACGAGGTATTCTCAGTAAAGTCTTCACCATTGACTTATTTATAATATATCAATGACTATTGTTGTTATGCAAATAAACTTTGAAACGGAAATACTGTGTTACAAGTATGAATGGGATCTACTATCATTTCCTGATATATTTGTTTGTTCTTAGTTGTCACGTGACTCATGTTATGTTCTTCATATCATGATCGGTGGATTTATCATAATAGAACAGCGTAAATTTGTTTTTGTGTATATTCTTCCAAGAATTATTATTTTGCATAATATAAATGGAGTGGAGTTTATTTGCTTCCGTTGACGAATTCTTCAATTCTGACGTGTTTATATAAAATATATGTTTCTTTCACCTTGCACAATGTTGCAGATTATTGCTGCAGGTGAGTTTCTATATTATAAGCGTCAGTATGAAGAAGAAAATTTTTCATTGTTCCCTATTTGCTATTTTATATTGGAATAGAAGTAAATAACTCAAAAACATTTTAACAATAACAATTCCTTTAGAATTAAGGCTTGGACAATGTAGGTAGTTAATTACTTGTCAAATATTTTAAGATTGCATTCTTGAGTTTTGCCTTTTTTTCAGATTCTCAGAAGTGCCTACCATGAATATGCGTTTCATGCACCTTTTGCGAAATTACAACCCTTAGGTAAGTGTTTCTTATCAAGCTTTTGTGTTTATATAATAATGATGTGATGCTGGGTGTACAGTGTGTCCAAGATCAAGATAAAGGAAGGGATAACGTCGGGGTTTTGGAAACAGTAAGTTACAGGTTGGTTAAATTAGAGAGAAGTTGCACAATTTGATTATTTATAAGAATCTGCAAAAACTTTGAAATTTGAAGTAGTATCACTTGCGTTACGGATTTTTAATTATTCCGTATAAAAAATTGATTTTTTTTTCTAAAAAAAAAAGAATAAAAAAATGTTTCAATGTTATTCATTTTTTTGGGTTCTTTGATTTTCAGTGGCGAATGACATCAAAAAACAGTTGTCTTTGAAAATTTTTGAAATTTTCAGATTGATCAGATTGGTAGCTTGCAGCTTATGACGACTTATGTCAATCTACAAAAAATCATCAATTTATTTTCAATAATAAAAAAATATGGTGTAAATAAAAAATTTCGATTTTTCAGTTTGTTCAGGATATTTCAGCAACGCCTCAAGCTTTCCTGATTTTATTTCAGATTCTTAAAAAGGTTAAAATTGTGCAAATTTTTTTCTAATTTAACCAAAGTCGTATCTCTTACCGTTGCCAGTATTTTTATTACATCTTGATGAACCTTACTTTTAAGGATCATTATGGGAGCATGTTAATCTTATACTTGAATCACTCTGTGGTCTGTGTGCTCTAGATCAAGCTATATAACTAGATTCAAGGGCATAGGCAAAAAACATTTCTGCTCAATTTTACCAGCCCTTCGAACTTTGCATTGTTTAGCCAGCGATATATTTCTGGAAAGTTAAATTATTGACATATACATATAAAGTTAGCAGGACAACTTGCTCAAATCAGAAAATTACTATAGAGGAAATTTGTCGCTAATTATTCGCGATGGAATAATTTCAATTACATTATTTTTTTTTTAATAGCACGTTGACCTGCTAAGTTTATATCAATTTAGCAGGGCAACAATGTTCAAAAAAATTTTAAATTATAATAAAATACTTTTAGATATGTAGGTAGTTTTTTTGTCGCTAATTAGTTAACGAACAGACAGAGTTCGATGCTATTATTTAAAAAAAAATCGCGAATAATCGAAACGCACCGAGCGACAAATTCCTAGACGCGAAGAAAATATTGATACGGATGATCAGTGGCCAAGGGAAATGGTTTTACTCTGATTGTTTCAGGCGTTAAGATCGATCATCATTTACAGTCTTTTTCTTTTGGTTTTCGTCTTTTGTCAATTGCTTTTCCTGATTTGTCAAATGCATTTCCAATTTATTAAACGTCAGTGCGTGATTTTTCAATTGAAATTCCTCTTTTGTCAAATGAGATTTCTTTTATATCAAATGCTTTTCCAATGTATATGATACTGTCATTGCACGTAAATAGGAAAAGCAATTGACATAAAGTGAAACTGATTTGACATATAAGGAAATTGATTGATAAATCAATGACTATAATCATTGATAGATAGAAAAATAAGAAACTCATTTGACAAATAAGGAAAAGCAATTGACAAAAGAGGAAAACCAAAAGCAAAAGACTGTAAAAACATCAACAAATGCAGACAAATTTTTTTTTTTCGCGAATAATTGAAACGGTCCGGAGCGACAAATTCCTAGAGGAAGAAATCATTGACACGGATGATCTGCGACTAAGGAAAATGGTTTTACTCTGTGTGTTTCAGGCGAAAAGATAGATAATCGTTGAAGAACATCAACAAATGCAGAGCGACAAACTTATTTTTCAATATTTTCTTCATCTAGGAATTTGTCGCTCAGCATTTGTTGAAGTTTTTAAATGATTATCGATCTTGACGCCTGAAACACACAGAGTAAAACCCTTTTCCTTGGCCACTGGTCATCCATATCAATATTTTATTCCTCTAGGAATTTGTCGCTTGGACCGTTTCAATTATTCTAGAGAAAATTATATTTGTCGCTCTGCATTTGTTGATCTTTTTAAACGATTATAGCTCTTTACGCCTGAAACACACGGGGTGAAACCCTTTCCCTTAACCGCTGATCATCCGTATCGATATTTTCTTCGTCTGGAATTTGTCGCTCGGTGTGTGCGTTTCGATTATTCGCGAGAAAAATTATATTGTAAAACCCCACTGTAAGCTCTGATCATCTTTATCAATATTTTCTTCGTGTCGGAATTCATTTCTAGGCTCATTTTAATTATTCCCTATGAAATAAATAATTCGCAATCCATTCATTGTTATATATTATGGTCCCATCGTCTGACGAGCTTAGTTGTCCAACACTTTCCGTTCAAGATTTTTTTCAATTTTTTTTAATAACAGCTACGAACTCTGTCTCTTCGTAACTAATTTAGCGACAAAAAACTACATATCTAAAAGTATTTTATTATAATTTAAAATTTTTTTTAGCATTGTTGCCCTGCTAAATTGATATAAACTTAGCAGGGCAACGTGTTATTAAAAAAAAAAATAATAATGTAATTGAAATTATTCCATCGCGACTAATTAACGACAAAAGGATTAAGTAATTTTAGATGGTTTATGAATGTTAAATAATTTTTTTATAATAGTTGTCCTGCTAACTTTATATCAAGTTAGCAGGACACCCTGGTTAAAAAACCACAACAGCGACAAAATTAGTTTCATCGCGAATAATTAGCGACAAATTAGCGACAAATTTCCTCTACAGTAACTTTCTCATTTGAGCAAGTTGTCTTGCTAACTTTATATACGTGTTAAAGGTGATATAAAATTATTGTTTTTTTATGCTCAAAGGAAAAGTACAGGATAATACTTTTTAAATACCTACGCATAGGTAATAACACTTACATTACTTAACAGTGGGTATTATAAAGACTCATTAAGTTAATGGGCAGATTTATGGGACCGTTTTTAAAGCATATTATTGACGTCAAATTGCCAAATACTTTTTTAACTTTTTTGTAATCCCCTTCGCGCCACGAATATCTAAATCGCTATATTTTTCCTCTAGACTTGATACTTTTTTCAGAAATCCAGAAACGGCCTAGAAATCTGCCTGTTAACTTAATGAACCTTTATAATATAACCATTGTAAGTATATCCGAAATGGTTCGAGTTAAGTTAGAGAAAAGCTGGTCGTTTTGAGATTACTTTTTCGGAATCTGCGAAACAAAATTTAGGATAACTTTGGTCGTTCATGAAATATGCTGAAAAAATTGGAAATCGGAATTTCCTATTTTGACCATAAAGATATTATTATTAAAAGTATAAGGAATGTTATTTATTTTTTGTTGATTGACGTAAGACGTCATCCATAATCTATTCCAAAATTTTCAGAACCGTGATTAGATCCCGCGGTTTTCATGACCGCCATATTGTTTTTTCGTGAGATTTCACCTTTTCTTTTTAGACTCGTATATAATATGAATATGAACCTAAAGAAGTAGGAAGCAGTTCAGAGATATTTAAGTATAATATAGGGTGTTCGAAACCGAAACCGTTTTGGAGTAGCCCCTGACGCAAAGAGGTTTGTCTCCACTTAATTTACTCTTTAAAACTGACAGCTTTTGTTTTTGTTATGTTAGGACAGTTGTCAAAACATTCAAGAACGCTAATAAAATAGGCACCCACTTTGTTGACATTTTTCATTTTCAAGTTCATTTTGAAGTTAAATAAAATCAATTAACTCATTTAGGAGGTGAGTGAAGTGCCCTCCACCCTCCTGGACTCATTTCAATATACGGCTTCTCACTCCACGAAGGGCACTTTGTAACAGTTAGGGTGTATCATTATTTATCTCGGTGAACTTCTCCTCGATCCTGCATGTCAACTCTGCCAAATCACTAATCGGTGTCACAAATATTGAGTTTTTGATGTATGGCCATGAAAAGAAGTCACATGGTGTGAAGTCACATGATCTGGCTGGCCATGTTATGACTGTATTACGACTGATAATTCGATCGTCAAAATGTCCCTCAGTAAATCTAGTGTTTCGATAGTGTTTCGTCATCATGCAGCTGGTTCAAAAAAGGTTGAAGAATTTCTTCCCTGTACAGCACAGCACTAATGTTCCCTTCAAAAAAGATTAGCCCAATTAATCGCCTATCACTTTTTTGCTGATTCACAATTCACATTAATTGCCCAAACACCAACTTTCTCAGGATGAAGTGGCTTTTCAATAAACACATGCGGATTTTCAGCAAACCAGGATCTGTAAATTTGGTAATTCACATATCCCGATCTTTGAAACCATGCTTCATCTGTGAAGAAAGTCTTGCCGAACACTTCTTAATTATCTTGCAAATGTTTCGAAAACCATCGACAAAAATCTAACCTCTCGGAAATGTCTCGAGGTAACAACTCCTGCACCACCGTCACTCAATAAGGATACCTGTGAGCATCTTTCCTAAGTAGCTTATATGATAGGTTCCCACAGAAACATCAATTTGCTGGGTTAGATGAGGAACTGATGTCGGATCATTTTGCGTAACATTGCGAGCGATTCCCACCTACTCTTTGGTCTGCAACTTCCTGTTTTCACAACATTTCCTGTCTTTCAAAAATTTGCTATGATCGCAAAACAGTTTCCCTAAAATTCTGGACAGCCACCGCAATACCACGATACTCCTCGCTTGTAACTACAGTTAGGCAGTTTTCTATCGAGTAGATCCAAGTTTCAAGATTTTATTTACATTAAAGGATATAACTCTCAACTAGAACGTTTTTTGTTCTAAGGTAAACAGCATTTTTATGATTTTATAACTGATAGGTAATTAATTCAAACAATATAAAATAATCAAACGTGGGTATAGGTATAAAAAAATTAAATTAATTATTATTATTACCTATCCTTCTAAATGTTTAACAACATTGAAATGACAAATTCGAAAACGTCAATCAGTCACTTTCTAGCTGCGCTGCCGCTAGAGATATTATGCTAACCGAGAATCGAAATCACGATTTTTTTAAATAAAGACACCTCTCTGTGCGAAAAACACACCTGTGTGCGAAAAACAATACTTTCAGAGTATTTGTCGCGTATCTGATGAAATATTTAGACTCAGTGACGAAATACTGACGATTCAATCCTTATAACTACCTGTAAAACTACAGTTATTTTGAAATAACGGATAAATGTTTTGAAAAAAACGGATAAATAAATAACAGTTGCAGGACGTTACCGTGACAGCGGATAACGATCGTAGAAAGTAGAATAGACCCCATCATCAGTATTATTAAAAATAACGGTCAGATTTCTGGGGTCGTTTCTAGAAAAGATATCGAAGGTAGATGGAAAATATATAGCAATTTAGCGATTCTTGGCTTGAAAGTGATTAACAAAATTAAAACAAGATCAAAGTTATTTGACGTCGCGATATTAGCTTTAAAAAAGGTACCTGAAATCTGCCCGTTAATAGCTTAATGGGCCTTTATAAGTCTATAAGTCTACTGGCTATAAGTCTATTTTAACAATACAAATATTACCTAATACTATGACAATAATCTCCAAAGTCCAAATAATCAGTTCTTATTTTTACACACACCAACACTAACACAATTAAGGTCTAATTTCACTTCACTTCTACATACCACTTCCAATATCCACCTACACTGTCACAATCACTAAACAACCTTTCTTTCTCTTATCCTTCACTCTACTCTTTACTCAGTGGCTCTTCACAAACTTCCAATCTGACGTGTCTTCAGCGTCTTCCAATCGAAAATTGACTGTCCCTGCTTTGTTGGACGTTGGACTGCTTCTCTTTTGCAGCCAGGGTTTTCCCCTTCGCTGCACAATCTCTGGGGTTTGGCCTTCTTGATGCTGCCCTTCTTGCAGCGACTGGTGTTGTTGTGCAGTCTGGCGAGGTCTCCGTCTCCCGTCTTGTGTCTTCGGTTGTATTTGTATAGCGCCCTGGTACTAGCCCGCGGTTCTGAAGCCAACCGGAGGAGTTACTTACTCAGTTCGCCCCTCCGATGAGCAACGAGGCCCGTATCTTCCGTCGGCGCCCGGCGGCGCTCATAAATACATACCGGACATGGATTCTCGAAAACTTCTATAGGTTTCGCAGCGTAGTTCTAGACGTGGTCGCGCGCTTTCGAACACTACATGGAAATAATCTGAGATTCTGTATTAGGAGAGTGCTCGCCAGAATATGACATCCCTGTCATGTCAGCTAGAATTTTCATGACTTAAATCAGCTGACTAATATTATTTCAGAGAATGTAAACATGCCATTGTTTCTTCAGTATAATCTCTTGGAGCAAAAGTGTTTCCTCAAGAAGTTATGACACCTTAAAGAAGAAAACTTAAAATTTAAGATTGTGTATATTTCAGCAACCAAGACTATACTATCAAGCTGAAAATTGATATACGTCAGTTTTAGAGGAGGTTCAACGATACTAGCGTCAAAGTGTTGTATAGCATAATGTAGAGGGCGCTTTCGGCACATTTTTTTCTTTCGTCTTTTACCATACCATACCTATTTTTTTTAACATCAATCTATTCGTCACTATATGGGTAAACTTTGTGGAGAATACGTTATTTTTACATAATTAAGGTATACTTATTTCATGTCGAGAAGATGTATCGTTTCCAAGAAAAACTCACCTTAGTGTTTTTCAAAACATTATGACCAATTTTTGTCCAGTTACTTTCTATCACAGTGATAAAAAGGCAACCATTAATAATAATCACATTTTATGCAGAAAATCTTCTCAAAATGACCCCTTTTTAACTTCTTTAGGTAATTTTATTAAAACATTTTAGAAAAATTATTTATTATGAAAATTATTAATTAAAAAACGCATATAGGTAAGTATAAGTGCGTTTTCTTTGAAAACGATATATTTTCTCGACACGAATTATGGATAATTTTTTATGTAAAAGTAAGTATTCTCCATAAAGTTTACCCATAGAGTGACCAAAAGATTGAAAATAAAAAAATATGGTGAAAGACAAACGAAAAAATATGCCGACAGAGCCCTCTAAAGACTATGACGCTAAAATCGTTCGACCTCCTCTGAAACTCACGTACCTACATCAATTTTCAGCTTGATCGCAGTTTTGGTTATACTGAAATATGCAGTCTTAAATTACAAATTTTCATCTTTAAAGTGCCATAACTTCTTGAGGAAGCACTTTTGTAAAAGATATTTTTCGTTTAATCGTTTTTAAGCTATACAGTTGAGCTGCGTCCCATTCATTAACGAACACCCTGTATTATCTCACAGATCACAGGGTGATCTGCTCATCATCAAATTGTGACAAGTGAAAGGTGCGAGGTAGTTTAAAAAGAAAGTTCAATATATATAACACTATGTCCGATTTCAATTACATATGGAGTTACAGAACGTCAAAACTTTCTGGGCAAGGAACCAATTTAAGAATATTTTTTCAACTTTACCTTAGCTTTATCTGTTTTTATTAAAAAAAAAATAATTTCGCCGGTATAGAGAGCGCAGTTTTTTATTTTAATTTTCTTATTATAAAGAGGTAAAACCAAGGTAAAGCTAAATAATTCTTACATTATTGGCTCCTTCAGGAAACTTTGAGGTCCGGTAACTACGCAAATAATTTAAATCGGACATAATATATGGTTAGGTATATGAAGTTGTCTTTTTTACTACTTAACCTTTCACTTGTTACAATTTGTTGATGATCTAATAGATCACCCGGTATACAGCTCGTAGTCCTTATTTAAGATTAAATTTAGTTTAAAAATGCAAAAGGTACAGTTTTCAACATTAAAGTAAATAAAAATAGACGTCATGCATAGTAGGTCCGTGAAGGTATTTTATGAGGGGGGGGAGGGGGTTAATTCATTATACATTAAGAATTAATTGATCAAAGTATATACAAGGTGTCCAGGTATGAGTGTAAGAGCTATATACACGTGGCGACCTTCCTTGGACTATTTTGAGTAAAAAATCTTAATAGCAATAATGCTCTAAACGTCTTCACGATGCCACAGGAGGTCATCAAAGTTAGAAATTCTGGGCCACAAATATGCATATTATTGAACTTCTATTTCCTTTTGCAGTTACGGTTAACATTTTCAAAGACTTTTGCAAAGTCTTATTTCATTTAATTTTCGTAACAGTGCAATTATTAACTTTTTTAACATTTCTAAAAAAAAAAATAGGAAATGTTAAAAAAGTTAATAATTGCTCTGTTACGAAAATTAAATGAAGTAAGACTTTGCAAAAGTCTTTAAAAATGTTAACCGTAACTGCAAAAGGAAACAGAATAAGTTTAATAATATGCATATTTGTGACTCAGAATTTCTAACTTTGATGACCTCGTGTGGCACCGTGAAGAGGTTTAGAGCGTTATTGTATTAAGATTTTTTACTCAAAATATAGTCCAAGGAAGGTCGCCACGTGTAGCTCTTACACTCATACCTATAAACACCCTGTATACTTATTGCTATGTACTTATACATACGATTTCTTTAACAATTCTTTGCCATTCATCTATTGAGATTGATATTATTGTCTCTCAAGATATATTATTTTCAATAAATTGTTACTCCTTTTGCATAATATATTAGGTACCCAAAATTTCTCTTAAACACTTCGCTTTATATCAAAACATTAGATACCTAAGTATACGTAACGTATAGGTAGGTACTAACCTAAGTTTGGTTTTTTTGTTGACTGCACTAACCTACCTACTATTATACATAATGGCAAGTGAATTTTTACTTTTTTTGCTTTAGATAGGTACATAATATTCTTAAGTGGGTAGGTACCTACATGATGTTAATATTACCGATAACACAAGAAATATAATAGTTATCATCAGTTAATAACAACTATAGTAAGTTCCTATGGATATATTTTGCATTTTTGAACGAAATTGTGTTATACATATACCTACCTACCTATAAGGACAAACTTTAGAGTACCTACGTACCTAGTTAGAAATATGAATTAAGGTATTATAGGTAGGTGTGAACCTATAGACTTAGGTTTGTTGAATGTTTCTATATATTGTCTGATGTAATACCTACGTAAAAAATACAAAAGGGAAAACTAGAAATTAGCAATTTATATACCTACCTCAAATTTAAAAATAACCACAAAAAATAGCTATTAAAAATAATTTAGTGACAAATTTGTCATTACCTGCTGCTAAATCCTACTTATAACGTCTAGTCCCAACATACCTATACCTATCCCTCTAATACCGCTATTATACCTAATATACCTACCTATTTCATCATACCCTAATTCTTTCTATCTTTTTTAACTCAATAACAAAAATTATTGTGTCTAATTATTTTTAAAGCCTTTAATTTGTGACTGCATGCGGCCGTTACGTATAAATATGGTACTTATTGATGTGTACCTATACCTATGCCTTATGCAGATGATGTGAGGAAACAATTATTACAAGTTACTACTACAACCCCCATGATAATTATGTCGCGTTTTAGTGCATGAGTTTATAGAAGGTCTTTTATTTTGTTTCATTTTTAATATGGGAATATTAAATGGTAAGATATATAGGTTGAAGCCAATATTAGATACACGTAAATAGGTACTTAAAAATTTTGAACTGTAATATGAGTTTTTTATTAACTTTTATTACTGTAAATGAATTGGGCTACTCTGCTAGATATAAATAAGTGAAAAAAGCTTATAAAATGCTTGAAGTTAGTATTATGTGAGGGTTAGAACCCTTGCGTACAAATATATTCAACTAAAAGCAATAAAATATCATTTATGTAGCTTTTTTGAGTTTAAAAACATCCCAATTAGAGCATGATGTTTAAATGAACTTTAAAATGATCTATAAAAATGCCAGCTTATACTATAGAAGGGTTTTCGCCCTTTTAATGTTATAAATATTTATTACTGCTTAACGTGAATAGACAGATGGAGTTTTATGCACAATAAAAACATTTTGAGGGTTCACATTAGTAAATTACGCTTAAAAGTTAACTTTACTCCCTTCCTTGTTAAGATATCCACCCTTACACGTTAACGATACTTGAATGTTGCGCGCTTTCCGATGAAGAGATTTTTCTAAGAAATTCCCAATAAATTTTGTATCGAAACTTGATCATACCCCGAGTAAACTGCCAATTTAAATTTAAAAAAGTTTAAATTTGTTGAAATTTGAAGATCTAAGCCTAATTTTATGCAAACCCGCGATAAATGCGCAGCCATTTTGCAATATTGCGAGTCGCCGTCCCACGTCAATCCCGACTTTGGTCAATTCGAAGCTTATTAAAAATAATTTCCCGAAATAAACTGTGGACTTTTTCATGCTCATTGGCCTCCCAGGGACCTAAACTACGCCCTCTAGTCATCAAAAGGCACCAGGGAAGTTCACAAGGGCTAAAAAGGCGAATAAACGCAATTCGCAACGTCTCATGAGCGCAATGCGCTTGTCTCGTGACGTTCGTATTGGCCTCTCTTTTCATCTCATTGGGTCATATGGACGCCACTGTAGCCGGTAGATTTGTTGCTACCCGAGACTTTTAAAGTGGCAAGTTAAGGTTAGTTGTTGCGGAAGAGTTACTAGGAATGTTGTGCGTTTCTCTCGGTTTTCGTGCTTGCCAATCGGTCGCACGTCTCGCTCGAACTATAGGTATATTTTGCGCAGTTTTTTTTTCTTTAACAAGATGACTAATTTTATGAATTGTAAGTACCCACCATATGATTAAGTCGTTTTAAAAAAATCATCTGGTCTAAGTGGTCAATTTATCATTTCGATAATGAGAAGTAACTTCCTCTTTTCTTCCTCAAAATGAGGAAAAGTAGGTACCTAATAGTTTTTAAAACTGTTTTGTGTGAATGTCGGATTGATGTTTTCAGTCAATTACTGAATCTCTTATTATCTTTATAAAACTCAATATGAAGTACGTATACATATTTGGGGTGACATTATATCACAGGGTGATTTAAAGGTTTACGGACATGGATTTTAATTGGGTCTACCTGTCAGAAATTTTTTTGCATAAATCTTACCTACTTTTAATTTTAGAGACTTTAATTTGGTGTTATCGTTATCTATGTGGATACATAATCGGTTTATAAAAATTATCAAATTGGTATAGGTACCTATATAAAAGCTACCTGATTTTAGCTAATTAGAAATTCAGCCAAATTTTGCATGCCTTTCATAGGTAAGGCACCTATCGTATGAATCACCAATTGAAAATTATATCGAAGTAGGGTAGGTCTGGATGCCGTTCTTGGATTAACAGGCGACGAATTGTTACTTAATATGTACCTACCTCTCCCTGTCAATTGTATTCTTAGTGTAATTTTAATGTTAAATTCAATTGAACCGGCGTAAGTAGGTGCTTATAGGGCAATTCATGTACCAGCCCTCGACATGTTGCGTTAGATGAAAACATCTAAAATGCATTCAAATTATCAAAGTCCTTTGTTAAATTTATGAAGAGCTTTGAGACCGGCTTTCTCGAACGATGATAAAAGCAATTATGATTTTAAAAGAGAAACCGTTTTCCTTGAAATGCATTTTTCTGGTTGGTCGCTTGTGCATTACACAGTCTGCGTTGTTTAGAAGACTTCGCATGAAATTCACATATAACACGGCGAATTATGCGGATATCGAGGAATGTTATGAGTCGACAAGGAGGAGGTACCCACCAGTGGCAGTGTGGGAAAGAACGGATCGGAGACGACGACCCGCTGAAGAACTGAAGAAGAGAAGGTCCGGTCCGTTTCCGATAGGACGTGGACATTGGGCGGTGCACAAAAGGAGGTCTCCGTCTAAGAGTTCGATGGTCCGGACCTGCTGTTTGGCTCGATGGGCAGGATTTGGCACACCAGCTCCGAACTTTGTGGTCTTGAGTAAATTCTTTTGAGGTCTAGGAACTGTAGATTCTAATTGTAATAGTCGTGGAGGACGACCGACTGTGCGTCTAGCCGTTTGAGGCCCCCTTTAGGAGCTGTCTGCGAAATAACCGAATTTCAAAGTCATCGCCAATTTTTTGTTACTGTGCGGTTCACTAAACCCCATTTGATGTGTCTGAACAGCTATACGCGGTCCTTTCTTTCTCTTTTCATTCATTATTTATCGCTGAGACACTGGCAACCATCGTTACATAACAATGTGGTTATTATAATTATGTCTGGCCCATTAGGTACAACCTGCATTTTATTAACATAGATAATATGTACTGATATTAACTCGGGTTTGGGCGGAATTTACTTGAAATATTATGTAAGTATGGATTCAGGAAGGAAACTTATTTTTTAAATGTCATTCCATCAACTACTTGTTCACTGCTAATATCAAACACTGCTCTATAATTATAGGTACCTACTTGGGTAAAAGTGCAGGAAAGTACCTAGACGTATCTCGGTACCTGAATACGAATTTCGGGGTAGAAAATCCAAGTTACATAAATATTCTTTCAATATTAAAATCGGCGTTTGTTGTCATATAAATATATCTACAGGTGGCTTTTAACTCTGCTTATATTAATTTTGTTGCACATAATTTTTTAATTTGTTTTTTAATGTTTTGTTTAAAGTTCTACAAGTATGTAAGGTATACATTATTATATTGTACATATAAGTGATCCATATATGATCAATTTCCCAAATATAGGTAGGTATAGAAAATGTTTATTCAATTTAAAAAAAAAAATAGATTTTCTATTTGTTTTTTAGAAACTGAAAAGTCTGCCACTGAGGAACCCTTCAACCATATTAAAATTAATATTTTTTTAATAATGATTTAGTTCATTGAATCACCTACGTCAAAATAAATTGGAATTATAGTAGTCATTCAAATGCGGTATAGATTTTCCCGTCATAATTGCCTATGTGTGTTACGCCTGAAAATCTCCCCTTTCATATAATCGTTTGAACCTTCGCTGTAAAATAACTTGATTAATTTCACTCCATCAGAATAAATGAAAACAAATTACTTCATCTCAGTAGTGATTTAAAATAAAGTTAACCCAATATACCTACAGGTGTCCCAAATTTTCTTTATCAATTCACGTTATTTAAAAACAGAAACAAACGGAAATTTCTTTCATTACACATTTACGCCTTTCAACCCTTATTTGATCTTTACATACCTACTTAGTTGAAAAGAATAGTTGAGGTATAATTTGACTTGACAGCAGTTTAACAAAAATTAATTCTTTTTTCTTCATTATATAATAACTCTACTGTAACTGTAACAACCATTTGTATTTGATTTTCTCAGAAAATCTGAAAATGTAATACCTTAATACCTAATACTTATACAGGTGTCCCATTAAAAAAACACACAAGTTTTAAGTAGGTACATAAGTACTTAGCCGTTTTGGGGTAAGGCGGGTGCCTACCCTCTTGACACCAGTTTTTGTAGACTCACCTTCCGTCTGGCTGTCAAGGGGTTGGACCGCTAGCAAGTGGGCCAAGCGGTTTGCCAACGATATTGGTCAGAGGGGTGTGAGGCACGTAGATTCGGGGGCTGCTAAGAGTAGAGCCCTCTTTGTTTGTAAATCAGTGTTTAGGGTGGTCAAGGGTGATAAATATGAACACCAAAGTAAAAATAAAAGCGCCAAAAATACCGCGACTATCCTGGCTCCGTCAGAGGGGTTACAAAGTTTTTTGACATTTAACACCTTGTAACTTGGTTATTACTCAATTAGGAGAGGTTCATTAAGTCTTTTTGACTTAAAATTACATAAGCATTCTATGCTCAAAGTTTGTTCCTTTTTTTGGATACTCTGTAGGTTTATCTTAAAAATATTAGCGGCAGTTCAAATGTGCTTTCAAAATGATATCCAGTATCGAAACATTAGGGACGAAAAACTTCACGCCACCCTAAATTTAGGGCCACCCTAGGCCTTTGCCACATCCAAAACGTTATAATTAGTATCACTGGAAAAGCATCTAATACCCTATGTTAATGATAACGAATGATGATTTTGATCAAAAAAATCTTTTTTGTATATGCACCCTCGAAAACGGTACGTTTTCGGATCAATTGTTATAGAGGATTTTTTTCCTAGAATGCGCCAATAGACACAACGCTATTAATTTTCCGGCAAATGTTTTGGAACAGTCTTCTTAAGACGCTGACGCTAGCCCCTCTGCGCTTGTATACCTACATAATTCTATAAAACTTTGGAGGGATCGTTGGAAACATGCGGGCCTGCAATGTTTAATCAATATAGACAATTATAGAGTTACAACGAGAATCATGGTTATATTCTTGGGCTAATTTAAACCTTCATTTAAGATTTAAGGGTACAAAAACTTTTTCCAAATTATATTCTTATTACTTTCATAAATAATTCGAGTAGGTAATAAATTATTGTTTTTTTTTTCGTCAAATTCAGTTTTCATTTTTCTGAAGTTCAATTATTAAGCTTTTTGTTCCAATAATATTTTTTATTAATCATAACGTAGCTAATGAAAAATTAAAACTTTTACATTAATGAACTGCGGAAAATTGACCACTGCTGGACTGCTTTTTAAAAGCTTTTATACGTAGGTACTCAGTTGCGACTCGCTTCTCTATAAACGTAGTTCTGCGAATACAGTGGATTTAATTCAGTCCTCCTGACCTAGGTATGCACGTAGGTACCTACATGCCTAGTTCTAATACTTCCTAATCCCTCTTGCCGTCTAAGAAAGTTAATTACCACTTATAACCGTTTGAATCGTTTGAATTATGTAAAGTATATATAAAAATGATGACCCTTATATTGTGCTTCATACCTAACTACCTATTTAGTTATACGAAAATTTATATAGGTATCTGGGTTATCGTCATTAATAAATTCGTTAAACTTGATTGTGCACTTGCTCAATGAAAATATCTAGAAATATCTAGCATTCCCAAGCAGTATATTTTATTTGACATACCTCTAGCAGACGGTAGACTTCTACATAAGGTCATTGAACTGTCTACTCTTTGTGGTGTTCTTATTTATACGGTCTAGCCGCTCGCAAAACTGATATAATTCAAATATTTGTATAGCTGTGCTCTATAATCAAATATTATATTCCATTTCAGCAGTAATTGTTTTGGCAGTGCTTAAACTAATTTTTTCGTAAAATTTAGAAACATTAACAGTGTTCATGGTGATCGTTGCCTTCCACTCAGTTCCCTTATAGAACCACCTAGACCTATGGAGGATAATGATTTCTTCAAAAGGATGAAAATTTTTGTCAGTTTGGTCAAAATTACCTAGAAATTTAAAAAGTATTTTCGGCTTTGCGTATGAATTTAACTTTTGTAACATCTTGTGTAGATCTATTGTATTGATATTTTATAAACCTGATGTTGGCCCCCTTCGACCTTCACAAATCGTTCTGCAATATGGAACATTTTTTATCGGGTTACAAACGCGAAGTTTATGATCCATGGTTGTGCTTATGAGATCAGCATTTTTTTAGATAATTTTATACCTTCATAGGTAGATGGGGGGGGGGATAGGGGTGTGGCATATTTATTTCGCCCTCTAAAAATGATATCACTGATATTTCCAGGTGATCCAAGATAATGTTCCGTCGCTGATGAAGTTTCCCCTTCCAGCTTTTTTTATAAGCTACTGGACTGAGAAAATGATTCCTAGTTTTTGTAGTGGAAGTTTATACCTACCTATTATAAACTATAATAGGATGTTATTAATTAATTCTTACAATTCCTTACAATGATCAGAATCTGAGTAAAGTTAGTAAAACCAACAAACTGCCTTGTATCTTTGACTTTTTTTTATAGTTTTACAAAATCTCACTTGTTGCTATCTATAAAAGGTTTTCTAACTATTGGCATACAGTTTTACTGTAAGTACCTATACCTATTTGTGCAACAATGAAAAGTTGCCACCCCCATTATTTTTGTAAGACTTTTTTCACATACTTCCCATGTACTTACCGTCTGAAGCCGATTTTTTACTATTAAGGATTTTTAAATTTCTCTTCCGCCATGATAGAACTTCGTGTTACATTTTCAAAGAGAAAGTACATTTTCATCGGTTACAAATTACTGCTATACCCATGTCTGTGAAATACAGCCTATTCCTGACCACACTGTCCTTGGTTGTTTAAAAAAATTTGAAACCATACATAACACCACGTAAATAGTTCGAACAAGCGCGATGATTCTGCAATAGTTTCTTTGTGTTAAGATTTACAGAAACCCCTCCCAGCCTCGCGCAACGAAACTTGCCGCGCGTGCCATTACACGAATTTTTGTGAAATCTAGATGATTCCCGACCGCACCTTTCTTGGACGTTGCTGTAAAAAATACAAACCCTGGAACCACAAAGTTTTTAAAAGAGCTCATATGGACGCATTCAATGTTAAAAATGACGAGATTCGCAGGAACCCTCTCAACCTCGGTGCGCAACAAAACTTGGTACGGGTTCTCATCACACGTATCTTTGTTCTATCCAGACGATTTCCGACCGCACCTTTCTTGGATGTTGCAAAAAAAAAACATACAAACCCTGGAACCACAAAGTTTTTAAAAGAGCTCATATGGACGCATTCAATGTTAAAAATGACGAGATTCGCAGGAACCCTCTCAACCTCGGTGCGCAACAAAACTTGGTACGGGTTCTCATCACACGTATCTTTGTTCTATCCAGACGATTTCCGACCGCACCTTTCTTGGATGTTGCAAAAAAAAAACATACAAACCCTGGAACCACAAAGTTTTTAAAAGAGCTCCTATGGGCGCATTCTATGTTAACAATGACGAGATGCACAGGAACCCTCCCAACCTCGGTGCGCAACAAAACTTGGTACGGGTTCTCATCACACGTATCTTTGTTCTATCTAGACGATTTCCGACCGCACCTTTCTTGGATGTTGCAAAAAAAAAACAATGAAACCACGTATGATAAGGTTCACAAAAACCATCCCAGCATCGGTGCGCGACGTAACTTGGCACAAGCGGGTTCTCATTACACGAATCTTTGTGAAATCTAGACGATTCTCGACCGCAACTTTCTTTGACGTTGCTGTAAAAAATACAAAATCTGGAACCACATAGTTTGAACAAGAGCTCCGTATGACGCATTCTATGTTAACTATGACCAGATGCACAGAAAGCCTCTAAACCTCGGTGCGCAACAAAACTTGGTACGGGTTCTTATCACACATATCTTTGTTCTATCCAGACGATTTTCGACCGCACCTTTATTGGATGTTGCAAAAAAAAAACAATGAAACCACGTATGATAAGGTTCACAAAAACCCTCCCAGCATCGGTGCGCGACGTAACTTGGCACACGCGGATTCTCATTACACGAATCTTTGTGAAATATAGACGATTCTCGACCGCAACTTTCTTGGACGTTGCTGTAAAAAATACAAAATCTGGAACCACATAGTTTGAACAAGAGCCCCGTATGACGCATTCTATGTTAACTATGACCAGATGCACAGAAAGCCTCTAAACCTCGGTGCACAACAAAGCTTGGCACGGGTTCTCATTACATGAATCTTTTGCAAAATCCAGACGATTTCCGACCGCACCTTTTTTGGGTGTTGCAGTAAAAAAATTAATGAAACCACGTAGGTTCAGTGATTGACATTCTATGTGAACTTTAATGATAAGGTTCACAAAAACCCTCCCAACCTTGGTGCGCGACGTAACTTGGTGTATAGTTTCTGATGAAATGTACCTCTGTGGAATGCAGGCCCATAACTTCACATTGTTTTGAATGAGGTTATTATTACTATGACCTAAGTCTTTACATCTATCTTGGTGCCTTCTGAAGCAAGCCTAAGTATGTTTTGGTACATGTGAAATGTATAGATACATGATTATGTGATATGTTGCGAATTAATGGAGTATCCAAAATAATACTAATACTAGTATTTATATTGAATATGCCAAACCATTTCTTTGAAAACCTTTTTTTTTGAAGATAATCTTGTCTTCGTTGAGAAGCTTTTTATACTTTTGAATTTGTGCTTTTGATTGCAGCGCGGCGCGATCTGAGCCAACGAAAGAGAAACTTGCCTTGATTCATTAATCGCCCTCGAACACCCTCTTTCGGAAAAATCCATAAAACATTAACAAGTTATCTTACCAAAAAAGATTTTCCTAAAGTATTTTTTGATTAGATCTTATACAAAAAAGTTACAGTAGGTTAGAATGAAACAGCTCGTACATATGCCAAAATGTGGGGCTTTTCTTGTATAATTAAAGTCTTACAAAATCGTTTTTGGGGTAGTTTTTACATTTTTACCCCCTACAGTAGCCCCCCCACCCCCCGGGTTACTGGAATACTTTTGGCGCCTTCAGTATTTTGACAGTTTTTACTATGGGGAATCATTTAAAATTGATTCCAGCTTTTATCTTTTAGTACAAACTTAAATCACAATGCGAGGCTTTGTGGACTTACTATAATAACAATAACAAAATATGTTTCAAAATTTTTTGTCGTTGCTTCTTTATGGTACTCTGTCCTGAAATGCAGCTCTTCTTAAGCTGTATTTCGCTGTATAAGGGTTTTTATAATCCGGGTACCTCTTTTGCCACAGCAAGGAAAACGTTCATATTCTTCCAGGAAGTTTAAATATCAAACTTATCGTATGTCTTTGTGGACGTTTTGATCACTTTATTATTTAAATCAATACTACGGACAGTGTAAGAATTATTACTACCGTAGCATGTTTTCACGGTGACGGTTGCTCTCATTACAACTCATTTCAACTATCTCGTCGAATGTGATAGTGTGATAGTTCAATTGCGACCCCGTGAGAGTGACTATTAACCAGTTTACACGAGGCAAGTTGACTGAGAGTTACTGTCGTGAGAACAACTCTCACGCTGAACTATCATGGTGAGAACGGTTCTTAAAGTAACCTGCATGTTTCACTTTCCATTAAGTAGGGTTTTCAACAAGAAAAGTCAACTTACTAAGGTGGTAGTGAGAAATCGAGCTTTTTTGGGATTATGCCCATGGAGACTTTTGATCTACTCATCGAGTACAATTATTGATCCGCCGAATTACAACAAATTTGATAGGATTCTGCGGGGCCCTTGATTGACGATAACTCGTGTTTTATTAACGATTTGTTAATTGAATTAGTCAGTATGATTACATCCCTTATATCCATTCCATGCGAGCAGTTGATTCCAGTTCCTTTTCAAATAACTGTTAAAGAAAGAGAACGGATAAAACTTCCTATGTATTTTTAAAATGCATAGTCCTAAAATCTTGAACTGAGAGAAGTTTTGCTAGGATCGAAGAGATGATGGCTTAATGGTCTGCTGGATCATTTTCCTTGTATGAAAAATTAGTTTGTCGTTCATTAGTTAGTAATACTAGTATATGGTTTTTGAGCAAATAGATGGTTCATTTTATTTAAATTTTAAAATTCTTGTTGTGAGTATCTAAAAAGTGAGAAAAAACATGGGATAATTATGTTCGTCTCCTTGTAATAGTTATTAGCTGTTTTCTTCTCTAAGGAAGTGAACGCTGGTGAGGTGAGGTGTGGTGAATGGTGCAACAATTGTTTTATTTTCTGGGTGTTTTTTAGCGAAGAATTTCACAATAAGCTCTATGTTCTCATGCGTGTTTTAAGCAGATGTAGCATGGAATGGGGACGATCGGGTTGCATAGATTGCAAGACAAACATAACGGTCATGACAAATAGCAAGTATTTATTATCTGTTTGCAGTTAGAAAGCTCTATGCCGCCCGGAATGTGAAATTTAATAACAACCAGATAATCTACGTTAAACATTCGCCGATCTGTTGATATTTAGGTTAACAACGCCTGCGACCCGTGCAAAACAAATGTGCCTCTACAAAAATATCGTGGGTTTTTAAAATGTCTTTTAGAATGCTAAAAAAATATTAAACGAATAACTTTTATAATATTTTTGGTGATTAGGAATGATATCAAGGAAAAAAAGTTAGGTGCGTAGGTATTAAAACTTTTAAAAAGAGCAGTTATTTGTTAAACCAGGAAGCTTAAAGCTTCTCTCCAATGTTGGTAAAATTATTACTCAAGGGATGTCGTTGGCCACTCCGTCACTCTGCGACCTAATAAGATTTGCTTGCCGTTGACCTGGGGAATTGGCCATAACACGGACTTTGCTCGAACGTATGTTCCTCCAATAAGTCTGCATTGCCTCATTTCCTTATTTAAAGTCGCTCTTAGATGTACCCACAAAAGTGACTACCTTGCATCTAATTTTATTAGCGTTTAGGTAGGTACCTACCTGACTACTAAGACTTTTACTCTCTTTATAATATTTCATTCTTTTATCCTGCAGTAACTGTTAATTATTGTCTTCTACGTAAGGAGAACACGGAGTTCAAACATCTGAAGAAATGGCCGTTTTCGTGATTTTAGTCGATTCCAGCGCTGCAACTTTTTTGCATTTTGACTTTTTGCGTCTGGTGTATTGGATTTTGTACTAGGTACTCCGATTTTGTACCCACTCCGCAATAGCAGTAGGAAGGAACTATCAGCCTATTTATATTGTGGTGTACAAAATAATGTTAAATAATATCTAGTGATTATTGTATAATATGAATTTGTCGTTTGGCCCACAGACAGAGACCGACTCGAATGATGTGGGACTCCTGTGCGTTTACATGCACTGTATCCAAGATAAGGATGAGCAGCATGGGAATCACGGAAACCGTGGATACAGGTCGGTTAAATGAGGAATAAGTGTTGGACAACCAGAAGGACAATGCAATGGCACATATAGAGAGTTCAACAATTATTTATTTTGAAAAAAAAAATAAGTTTCAGTTTTTCTTATTTATTGACGTTATTGTTGAAAATTAGGAAAACTGAAACCACATTTTCATTGCAGTTGTTCTGTCTTTATTTTTGCGATATCAGTTTTTTTAATCTGACGATTTATATTTGCAGAGCCGGACTGAACTTTGATTTTTTAAATATGGACCTGAATTTTTTGTTGCAAAAATTGAAAGATATTTTAATTCTGAATCTAATGATATGCCACACTCAATGGTTCAAACGTGTTTCGGACTATACAGGGTGATCCCGAAATGGCGGACACGGAATACAGGGTGTTGTAGAGGATGTTCAGAAAGACTGTAAATTTAAAACAAAAATGGGTTTCTCGGCTTCGTTACCGAGATACAGGGTGTCCTTTTTCTAAACTTTGAATCGAAATGGCGGTCAAATTTAAACAACCTCCACTGGCAAAGCACATGATTTCACATAACTATAACGATAGTGTTTGCTTTTTATTTTTTTTATTATCGGGAACGGAATTACACGCATTCAAAGTTTGCCTATTCTCTGTGTTCAACAAAATTTTTCAATGTGGCATCGTTGTTCGAATTCGAGATTTTGAATAATATTATCGAATTTGTATTCGCGCAACGATTATTGTTTTAAGCTTTGTTGTGTTTCCATTTCATATGTTTCCATGGTAACATCTATCTGGGTATTGTAGACCTACAAATTATTGTTCTCCCTGAAGAAGGGTATCCAGTGCAGTGATGTGACTTTATTTTCCACAAAAGCGGTCATATCTTCTTAAGGGAGCCATACTGGAGAAAACAGTAAATAAAACTTAGAATCTTTAATCCACAATAGGTGCTGTGGTGCTGTCCGTATCCGCCATTTCGGGATCACCCTGTATAGCTATTGACATCATCAGTTTAATTTCATGCACATTTGATATATGGATCTGTGATCTTATTAAACTTCTTGGACTTGTCGGCTTGTGAGTTTATAAGTCCAAGAAGTTTCATAAGAGCACAGATCCGTATTAAAGTGAAATTAAAGTGCATGATGATGATGCGTTTGGCATATCATTAAATTCAGAATTAAAATATCTTTCAATTTTTGCAACAAAAAATCCAAGTGCAAATATGAATCGTCAGATAAGAAAACGGACATTTCAAAAATAAAGCTGGTTAAAGGTTAAAACCTAAAATTAAAATACGGTTTCAGTTCTTCCCAATTTTCAAAATACGGTTTCAGTTCTTCCCAATTTTCAATAATAACGTCAATAAATTAAAAAAAACTAAAATGAAGATTTTGTTTTTTTCAAAATATGTAATTCGAAAATCAACCATAATTTTTGAAATCTAACTCTGTCATTGCATTGCCTTTCTGGTTTTCCATGTTTTTCATCATTTAACCGATCCCGTATCTCCCACGGTTTCCGAGAACCCCATGCTGTTCATTCTTATGTTAGGTTGATGATAAATTTACCTTGTTATTTATTTTATTTGGAAAGTCTTCCTCACTTTCGAAATACAGTGCTTTCGAGTTATCAGTGTAATAAATAAGCTTCTTGTATGGAATTCTTTTTTTTTTTTTTTGTAAAAAATTGGCAAAATGACAAATTATTATTGTAGGTTCAAAAATCTATTGAAAAATCAATTTTTCATTTTTTTTTCATTAATTTTCTTCAGGAAAAAAGCTTCAAAACCTTTAATTTTATATATGGGATATCATATTACGAGGAATGCTTTACGTAAAATTTCCATTTTCCACTTTCACAGAAAAAGGTTATGGGATCAAATTCCATTGAAACAGTACCTTAGTGAATTTACAGAACAGTATAGTGAACAGTACTTAGTGAACAGTGATTGATTTTTCTGTCGATTTCAAAAATTCATTCTATTGTTGGAGATCTCCAACAACTGTTCCCTCCCTATATAGGTATTAACGACCATCGAATATAATGTTTTAATTTGGGCAGTTTCTTCATTCTTGTTTAAAAAATAGATACGTCATATGTCGTGTTTATTTGTGTCTCCAGAAAAGTACATTTTCTTGATTCATTTTGATAATTACGTACCGGTCAAATATTCCAAATCAATCATGAGGTGTAGGAAAATCTTATGGAGAATTGGAATATATGAAGATTTTTACCATGACAGGTAGGCTTTGTCTTATTAAATAAGATGAAGAAGTGTGATTTAATTGGTAATCAAGGAATTGGAGTCGGAGAAATCGTCTTAAGACATAGTTCGCATCTTTGTGTTGAGTTGAGTGTGCCTTTGAAGCATTATGACTTGTCAACCATCATTCAGGCATGTCATGTGCAGCAATAAGCTCTAAGAGAGCTGCACCAGTTTTCAGGTTTGCATTTGACGTGAATTACTTATCAAAACACTCGTCAAAAGATAATAGAAGAGAACTACTGTTAGATATTAGGACAAATTATAGGTAACGTGAAATTAGCGAGTCCAACTAAAGTTCATTCGTTTGAAGATCGAGCTTTATTGGTTAAATCCAAGACGCAGATTTTTAGCAGACAGTCTACCATTTTATGTTTCAGTATGTGAAAACAATCAGTCATAAATAAGAACCAGAAGCAGTTGCGAGTAGATAGAAGTATAAAATATTCAAAATGATTTAATAATTTATATTAAAAATTGTTTTAATATGTTTTCTTTACGGTCTTGGTACTTTTGGTCATTTAGAAAACAAAAAAGAGTGTAAAATTGTCATTTTGGAGAGAGTAGTGTACGCTACAGCACACAAAATTACCATTTGATTTCATTTTTTAAAAGCATTTTTTTTGTTCAAGTGTATTTTGATGTGGCCATTTGAATTTTTTTACTATGCAATTTTCCAGCAGACCTGAATGCTACAGATATGGTCCGATTTAAATTTGCAAAAACTATTAATAATTAAAAACTAAAAGTAGAATTGTCGTACTTCAAAGTGTCCACCTTAGTTTTCCATTAAAACTCTGAGATATGTGTTCGAAATGAAGCTGAATTTCTCCTCAATTTCTGTTCTGCCCCCACTACTCTTGCACGCTCGGCTTTTGTCGTGATGCCTCCTTTTTTTAAATTAATTAATTATTAAAGTGCGTCAGCTGCTGAGGTTATTAGCACTTATTTCTGTGAGGGAAGAGGGCAGGTATTTTGGGTTAGAGCAGTGTTAAGCTATATTTCCCTAAAAAGGTTAGACGTGTGAAGAAAAGCGAAAAACTGTTCGAGGCCATTTTCTTCCAATGATATAAGATCATTTAGTGATTTTCGTCGTGAAAACCGTAGAGTTGTCTGTTGGGCATGTTTTGATGGGCATTCGGTCACCAAGTGGCGGACTGTTAGGAGCGTTTGGCATGTAGGGCATAGGGGGGGATCCTCTTTTGTGAACAGGTGGTTGTGTGTTATGTTTGTGTGACCAGTTGCTATCCGTGTGAGTATAACTTCCTCTCTGCGTGATAGGTTGTTTTTCTTTTTTATTTCAAAGGGGGGGGGGTTTGGAAGGTTATTCCTCCTACCGCATAGCCTGAAGAAATCACTTTCCACTTTTTTGCAGTTCTTGGCTGTATGTGCATTTGACATCGTAGTGTTTTGCGAGGTGATTGTTCAGTTGGGGGAGTTCAGCTGCTTCCTTTGAGAGTGCATCTACTTTTTCGTTTTCTGTGATGCCAGCATGTGACAGGCACCACATTATGGTGACTTTCTTGCCTCTTTGTTCAATTGCTTTGGATATAGTCTGTTGGATCTGGATTGCAATGGGGTTACTGGAATACATCTTTTGTAGTGCTTGGATTGAGCTGAGTGAGTCAGTGCATATGAGGAAGCTCTTGTTTGGGTTTTCGAGGGCATATTTTGCTGTCTGGAGAAATCCGATGAGTTCGGCTGAGAAGATACTATACGTAGGTGGGAGAGACATTTTAATGGGGGATGTTGGTATGCCTCCTTCATTTCGAACAAATTTCTCAGAGTTTTAAAGCAAAACCAAGACGAACTTTTTGAAATACGCAAATTATACTTTCGAAATCGTTTTTGTAAGTTGAATACGGACAATATCTGTAGCATTCAGACCTGCTAGAAAAATGCATAGTAAAAAATTCAAATGACCACAGATCAAAACTTATGCATCGAACAGTGCCTGCCTGCCTCATGCAATATAAAGTTTATGTTGATCACTAACAGATCCTGGTCGAAGGATTTACGCTACAATTGAAAATAATCTACAACTCATAATAATAACATTTTTGAAAAAACTGTACTTTGGCCGGTTTTTCTCGATTTTCTCCGAAATTAACCGTCCGATCGAGTCGTTGGACCTCTCATATGTTCTTCGTATTGTCATTCTCTACAATTTCTCCATTGACACCATCGTCACGATTACTCTGATAATTTTGTTTTATAAACAAAAAAGTTATAAATAATAAAGTCGAGTAAAAAAGGTCTCACAATATCATAAATGAAACTATTCTCCAAACAATGGTTAGTTTTCTTCTAAAACTTTTTACACAAAATGATGACTTTCTGTAAATTTCTGTAGCCTTGGTCTATTGAACCGTTTTGCCTCTTAACCCCTTCATTATATAGGTATTCTCTGGCACGCTAAAAACAACGGCATGATATTATTTACCACCAGTACCTACGGACCTACCTATGTAGTATTTAGGTCTACCTAATATTTTTTGACAGTGCTATTTTGCGAAGTATTGATGGTAGACCGGTTTGAACTTCGATATGATTTTGATTTTAAGAAACCACCTTCCACATTTTCCAACCGTTGGAGGAACCGTCGAAGGAAGGAATATTAACCGTCGAAGGAAGGAATATTAACCGTCGAGGTCGAAGGAAGGAATTTTAAATTTGACCACTTTATCGTCAAACCATTGATAACATTGTTCGATTAGTCAGATTTTTGGAAACTATATGTTTTTTATGCTCCTGAAGTTTTATCTAACACAACTTCCTTCTTATCCTTCGGATGTGACGAAGAATCAGAACATTTCTCTGGTTACTATTTTTACACAATTTTCCCTTGTCTCTGAATAGTTTATAACAATAGGATAATGTTTGATAATTTTACCAGTTCTATGACGACAATAACGATTTTCTTATCAAAACACATCGGGTTGACGCAGTTTTAATTTTAGAATGATAAGTAGGTAATTGCAATTTTGATACCGTGCTTGGATGTGAAATCTGGATTATATGTATATTGTTTTGTAAATATGAATTCAATTCGGTTATTAAGGTAAACATGTTGCATGCATGAGCATGATTCTACTTTTCTTGATGTCATTATACACGTCAGAAAAATAATAATTGTGAATGATCAATAAAAGCAAATAATGTTTTTTTTTACGATTTTTATCTCCAGTCACATTATTCTGAAAACTTCGAGTTAAGTTTATTTATTTATTTGTTTATAATAGTGCGTCAGTTAAATTTGTTTTTCTCATAACTCATAAACTGTAATTTTACGTATTACAATAATTTTACCCTCAACCTCAAAGTCAAAGTCATAATAATGCATACCTCTAGGTATGTAAATTTATATCAGTTTCTAGTTCAAAAACGAGGCATCGCGAGGTCTAATAACTGTCTTAACAATAATTAAGAAACACGTCAATATCAGAAGATGCATTGTAATAGGAACAAGTTGCAATATGCGCTTGTTATGATCAAATAATCTGAGAAAAGTTCTCTTCTGAGAAACTCTTCTTATATGTATACTTACATTATCTTTATCTTTTTTTGCATGTAAGTAACACAACTTTCGCCTCATTCGACGATATGCTCATTTATATTTCTAACTACCTAAATTTAATTATGTTACTTTGAAATTATAACTTTGGTATACCTAGGTACGAAATAGTTATTTTTGATGCAAGATTGCGAAATGCCATTTTTGCATTCGAGAATGAAAGTTTTTTTGCGAGTGTCAACGAGCAAAAAAATCATTCGAGAATGCAAAAGAATTTCGCAATCGTGTGTCAAAAGACATTTTTCGAATACTACTGTCATTAAAACTTCACTTTTACGTAATAATTATCAAGTGTCAAAACGTCGGATTTGACAATCAAAATTAATTAATGTGCGTTATCAAAAATAATACACGGATCGTCGTCTAACAATGTAAATTTTGACAGTTGAACAATAAATAATTTAAGTTGCACGTCAAAATGAGCCGCTTCTGGCGAATTTAAATTTTTTGACGTTGGACGAATCTGGTGTTTTTTAAGCGTTTTCTTTAACACTCATGGTGTTCTCTTTAAGCAACCCAATTTCATCAGAAATAAATTTACAGACTTATCGCGAAAATTCAATCACGAGTGGTATTACTACTGAAAATGTAAACTACTGGAAACAAACATCATAATTTTCATAAAAGTAAGCTGGAACAAAATTTACATTTTCATCAAACCATCAATAATCAAAAAGACAACAAAGTTGTTGACTGAACCTTACCAAGTTCACCAAGGCTGTTAGGTAACATGGTGCACGTTATTATGACACTTTCTTGGCCCAGTCTGAATGTATCGATAGTGTCTGTGGCCCCCGCATGCCCACAATACTAGTTGAATAAATTACCGCCCGAGAACCCCTACACCTGTTACCTACTCATTCCTTCCGAAGCGGATATATCGCAATATCCTCTCGCCGCGTCATTTGCCAAATAGAGAAGAAGTGTGGTCAGTGACTGAAAAGTATATAATGCTTCGTACATACAATAATAATAATTGAACGTATACCTATGTATATCTACGACGGAGCCGCCTTCATAGCTTTAATAAGTAACAAGTTTAAAAGTTTGGTCATCCAGTACCCATTTGGTTTACCTAATTAAATCAGATTGGATTAACTATTAACATTTTTATTGCGTATTTTTGCTTAACGTAATATTTTTTTAACCTCTACCGAGGACTACCCCCAGCTATTTCATAGCCCTATATCTACCCTATTGCGGAAATTCAGTGTACCCGTTTTTAGAGAAAATGCATGCATGGGATTTCTGTTTTAAGATATAAGAAGTAGTTTAAACTGGGACAAAGCTGCGTATTTTTGTGCGGATTTGTAATCTGGAAATAAATTAAGGAGAATTTAGGAGAGAGAAAATTTAGGAGCGTTCTGAAATATTTTGAAAAGACTGAAAGAAAAATCGAGATATTTTATTTTAAATGAATAGTAAAAAGAAAATTCAGGGGTTGCAGGACTCGTAAAATACTGATCCATTACAAAAGGCAGAGAAAAACATTTAGTATGCTTTCATTTTCTGGCAAAGTACCTAATCAATTATTATTGATCTTATGCAAAAGGTAGATGATTACACTTGCTGACACAAGTGACATGCCGATGAGCTACGACGAGAGCGAAAGGGCAATGCATCCATGTCTTCAGCAGTGTTTTTCTGTACTATTGGTATGTGAGATGAGCATTTTCGTGAGCCCTAGAACAACAGAATTTTCTTTTTGTCTTATTTTGGCTTTTTTGACAGCTGATTGGTCTAATGCACAAATCCTATGAACGCTACGAATTTTAAACCAATCACATGTTCCAAAATATAACCTCTGGAGTTTCTATTTTATATATTTTATATAAAAGACACCTTTCTTCTGGGAAATCACTCAAGCTTCCTTTCTTCTAATGAGTATTTTTTTTTTGATATATCCAACGATTAACGAGTTATTAGCGAAACAAAACACCAAAGGGGTGTTTTTTTGGTTTTTTGGCACACCCAGAACTGATTTTTGTGTATTTATGTTCTATAACCTCTTCACAGATAGTCATTGAAGAAAAATCTTAGATAAGGTTTTTTATGAACTTGGGCACATTTTTTACTTTACCGACTCGATTGTTAATGAAACTTAATTTTATACGTGGACAGAATAGTTTTTAAACATTACTTCTGATACATGAGTGTCACGATAACAACTGCTGTAAACGAGAAGCATCGATGCTTATATGACGCAACGATGGGATAACTTAATAAAAATAAGTGATTGAGCATAACTATATAACAGGTGTCTTTTTGAACAAATGCCAAATATGTCATTGTATTAAGAAATATCGTATTAAATAAAGTAATGTATCTAAGTGTTAAGGTGTAACCAAAAAGTAATATAACGCTAGGCTAGAAACAATGTAGATCATTCCATATTGATATTTGAGACAAGAAAACTTTCTGCGAAACTTTTTTTTAGAAGTATGTATATTCAAGTTGTACGGGCGGAAGTAAGAGGCTCTCTATTTTCTGCTCAATTTCTGATAATAGAGTAGATTGTATCAAAAGGCTGGGAAAAACTAGGTTGATCAAGTGCATAAATAGAACTTCTTTCCTACTTCGTAAAAAAATTGGTGGACCGAACGTGGAATGAATACAACATGTGCGTCATCAACTGACTAAGTTCGATAATAAATAATATCGAACAAACAAATAAATTGTAAATAAACTATGGAACCAAGTCGGACAAAAATTGAGCTTTGAGAAAAATAGGTAATTTTTTTAATGTAATTTCATTCCTTGTGACGTTATATTTTTTATACCAAAGGTGTTCCTTGACTCAGTAATGACAACATCGTATTTTTTTAAATGGGACACCTTTATATTACTGCACTTCGATATTGTCTGAGAAAATGCAATAAAAATGGTTTTTACAGTCGGAGTTTCAATCGAGTAGTTTGGGAGTAATAAAGAAGTGAAAAACGTAATTTACCATTTTGAAAGCATCAGTGTAACTTGGAAACAACTAAAGATAAATGAAAACGGCTTCCATGTCCCTATCTTAACTTTGGTCATTATTTACATCTGCGGCTCCTACAGTTTCACTATGGCACCTATATAGGGGTGGAGAACATACCTATAGTAACACCAGGAAGGTATTCATTTGCTGGGCAAATGAAAGATAAGCGAACAAAACGGCATCAAAAGAAGGTCTTCCTGAGTGCGGGTCTGTTTAGAACAGTGAATATCATAATAAACATGCAAGGTCAGAGTATCGAGAGGACGGCGGAAACTCGTAAACAACACAGAGCCGGTCTGGTAACAGACGCAACATACGCGGCATGCAAACGTAGTGGGAATATAATAGCGAGCGATGTCGCGTATTTTTGGAGTATAAATGCAAAATAAATGCAAATTTGAAAATAAAAAGCGTGCTACCGTTATTCTCGAAGATATTCCTTGCCCTGAAAGTGAAAAAAAATAGAAATTCGACCGTAGTGCCAAAGAGGCCTTAGTGGTGACCTTGATATTAGTTTGCCCTGGCTGTTTTTAGCTTCTTACCCACCCAGCACCCCTATTTCGCTCCTCGGTCCCGAAAAAATTGATGAAACTTAGGAGCCGCGGATGTAAACAATTACCCCTTAACTTTTAATGTGGTAACCTATTATTTAGTTTACATTTTTATACCTACAAGATAATGAAAAATCTGAAAGTTTCATCACCCCTATCCTCGTTTTTTAAATATTTGATCCACACAATAGAATTCCACAGGAAAAGTTAAAATAAGGAGGGACATGTAAGCCATTTTCCGATATCTGGAAGTCGTTTCCGATGTTCTTTCAAAATGAAAAATAGCGATTTTCGCTTGTTGATAACTCATAACCTACTCAGCAACTGTAAAAACCATTTTTACTGGAAAATACTATAATATACCATTAAAAAAATTGACAATGTCGTCATCACTGATCCGAGGAACACCCTGTTTCCTGTTTATAAAATGTTACGTCAATTGAACATAATTTAAATTAAGAAAATGACCTGTTTTTTTTATTTGATTCTCGAAAATGAAAATTTAAAAGTCCCACCTACCCACCTACCGCCTACCCACCTTAAAGGTTTTATCGACTTGGTTCCATATAGTTTAGCCGCTCACTGCACTGTACAACAAAACTAACAATCTGTCAATTATTACATAAATATTATCATGACTTTAGTAATCATCGCAGATCACGGGTATGGTTAATAAGAGATTGGCATTTCCTTAACGCTAGCAGACGCATAATAACTATCAGGGAACCAAGCCCGATCCTTTTACTGTTGTAAGTCTAGTAGTCTAGTCCTCTAGTCTTCGACAAGAAGAAAGTGACAGGGCCGCCGTCTGAATGACGCTTGGCCAAATAGGGGAATCCTATAATACGTCCGACGCAGCAAGCTATAAAAGAGTCTACGCTATACTGAAACCTCGCCGTAAACGGTGTGCTGTGTTGTGAAATCTTCCAGGTAGATTTTATGTTATCCTTAACAGCACAACAGCATGTTATGAATGAGAGTGGAGTTGTAAATTTTTAGTGTATTTTTAATTATTTTCATTTCAACCTTTTTTCAGTTGCTTATGTATTTTTTTTTCATGTTATGACATCATTTTTTCTTTTAAAGGCTATTTTTAATTATGGATTTTGATTGTACTTTTTATTCCGTTTCCAACCGTATCCAATTTTTAATATGTTATATTTGACAAGAATCGAGAAAAACAGTCTCAAAGTTCTAATAAGTATTAAAAATTCATTTAATAGGGAAAATTGATCTAGTTCCCCGTTTATAAAATAAAAAACATTAATTTAATTTGTTAATTTAATTTAACTCACGAAGTCATCGTTATTACTATGAATTCTCAATATGATTTTCAACTGCTTTCATAATTTCAAAAAAAAATCGAACATTGGAATTTTGAGACTGTTTTTCTCGATTTTTTTCAAAGTCAACACATTAAAAATTCAATACTTAGGTCATCTTAACAGGCATGGAAGCCTACATTCCTTTTTAAAAAAACGGCCCTCAAACAGAAAACCTTGGTTCAATAAATAATGCAAGGAAGCTGTAGCATCCAAACAAATTGCTTTTCAGCAGTGGGAAAGGCCTCCAACGGCACAAATCGCAAGTTAAATCCTTTTGATTTAAAGTAAGTTAGCCAGAATTTCACAAAAAAAATTGCTGACGTCATAACATGAAGAACAAATGACATAAGGAACTGAAAATATGTTCAAAATATTTGCTAGCGACAAAATCGATACCCCTTCGATATTATTAATTTAGCGGGGTCGTTTTTACCAGAACCTTGATTTCTGGTTTCAAGTAACGTAGGACTTACTATCTTCCAAACCCGCTGCTGCAGCCAAAACTTTGTCATGTAAGCTTCTTATGGAAATAAATTGGGCCCCGACTGCCGGTGATCGCCCCATCCACATCCCCATGCGCAAAATATATGGACAAACTGTAAATTCGAAGGAAACTAATTACATGACTGAAGAGACAATCTTAGATGATATTCGCGCAACTGATGGCAATTTTGCAGTGGAATACACACTCTGGTGAACTGTAATCACAAGGAATCACATCACTCCAATAATATAGAGCTAACGAGATTACTTCTTCTATGTTTCAGTAAAGATGGTAATAGTCTATTGTATTTTTGACATGTAACTGAAATTAATATTCAGTTACTGTCCATCCTGTTACAAAAATATGGACCCTTGTCATTTGCTGCCATAAGATCTGTAATTTGTCGCATCTCTTACTCATAAATATATGCGCATGAACCCTCTTAAGAAATCAACAGCGAGACAATTTATTATACAAGAGAGGTGATCGATGCTATCTCTCTATTACTAAAGCCTTTTCGTCGTTCTATATTAGGTCTGAAAAGGTATAAACTGCAATCAAGTCATCTTCTGAACGTAGGAGGAGGTTTTGATGATGGTTAAATTTTTTGTTGAAGACATGCACCACGTTGATAAGGTGTTGTTACCAATCAACCTGGAAAAAATACTTGAGGAAAAACTATAATGACACAGCTCTATCTTTTCATATTTAGAGTACTTTATTGAAATTTATTTACTTATGATGAACTGGGAGAAAATTGCTTTGTTTTTGGTATTCAATGATATTGTTCTACCACATATTCCGAGCTGCAGAAGTCTTCTTTCCATCACTCGATAAACCGGAGCTTTCTCCATGTAGAGGTTTATTCCAAGTATATAATCAAGTGCGAGTATGTACCTATATATTATATGTGGGCTTTTCCTCAGGACGACGAGTTACTCAACCTATATTTTCCTTCCTATTTTATTAAGCTGAAAGATTTGAACGAAGCCTGTGCTAATCAGTTTCTTTATTTTGATCGGTGGTTTTCTAATAGAGTAGGGACTTTAAATATACGTAAAGTGTTATTTTTTTCTCGACTCCTTAACAGAATACATGACATGTAGGCAGCGTTCGCGTAGAGAATCGGATTTTCGGTCCATTTGAAGCGCCCACCATTAGAAAATTGAATTATTGCTTAAGAATACATTTTAATATTTATAATATTCTTAATCATTGTCTTAACTATCTATAGCCGTTAATCACGAAAAGAAGTCGCATGCAACAATAATTGTTTTTTATACTCCCGTGATACACCAATAGGTACTAATATTTCTCAAAAAAATTGAACGATTTGAACAATTGAATATGATTAAGTGAAAAAAATTAAAATCAAAATTTGAAGACAATAAAAATTTAAAATTGAGAATACTCTTTTCATTGTTTGTTTGTTCTTCGTTGCGACTACACAAGATGGAAATTATTTCTTATTAGAAATAGAACGAAATTTATGTAGGATGTTGGTCTAGATTTGTTCGCTGCCTGGGCTTGTCAGCATCTCTTGTGACAGCAATAGAGACGTCGATGACACAACAAAGCAGGGGCGTGGGCGTGGGATTCTCTCTACCTTACTCATTCCTTAATTTCACTAATTGCTGGCGGCCTTTAAACAGCCGGCTCTGGAATTCGTCATGACCTCCTCCTAGAATGTGTAACTGGTTACAGAATTACTATCAGTGACGTCCAAGGTTGTTGGATTATTTAATAACCATATATTATTGAGTATACCATAATGCAAAAGGCATGCGGTTTAATTTAGCCATATAGTTAATAAAGGAAGAATGAAGGCATTTGAATATATGAAAGTAATGCTAAGAATTTTATTCATTAGGTGATAAGAATCATAAATATCTTCACCTACCTGGTACTAAGAATACATAACCACTAGGATAGGTGTTCAAAATGTGGTGTGTGAGCTCGAGGACGCGTCATCGTCGGTGAACGAGAGTAATAGGAATGTAAGTCTCGAAGCTGCGTCTCAAAGTAACACATTTTTTTTAGTGATTTTATTTAACAGTCTTTTTGTATTTTATATTTTCAACAATAATAAGTGTTTCAACCTTGAGTATAGTCATTTTCAAACTAAAGTCAAAAAATTTAATTGCTCGTGCAAAAATAGTTTGCTTCTTTTTGTTCTATAAGGACCGACAGATATTTTTCTGAAAATTGACAGAGGGTAGAAAAGTCCCAAATGCTATAATATAAGATGAAGATGTGACCTTATAAAGGTACCTTATACAGGAAAACACGGTGTAAGAGATATTATAATACACGAAAGCAATATTATTTCCGGTGGTTAGCGTTACTTCTTTACGCTCGGAAGCTCGCTTGGAAACTCTACCTAACGGAAAAACTGCTGCATAATATTTCTTTCCAGTAATTTCATTCACGTGCCAAACACTAATGCTTTGTCACAATAACGAAATAATATTGCATAAACACCCCCCCCCCCCCAACATTAGGTTATAGCTAATTCATGATTTTCCTATTATTCTTTCCTGGATGCGGTTTGCATCTATGCTCCCCCCTCCCACCCGATACATTCTTCCCTACAATTTAATAAGCTATGCAGATATTGAATTTAATTTCAAATTAACAATAGATAATTATTTGGTCAGCTCATATTCAGCGTATTCCTTAACAATTAGTTTTTCGTCCTCGAGGGCAAGCAATTTGGGAAAAAACCGTACAGGGTTTTTCATAGATGATTTTAAAGTGTGACAATGCGATATCTCGAAAAGGGGTTACTTTTAGTTTTTATATAGAATTAGAAACCCATATTTTTTATTGCCAATTCAGATTTTATGGTTGAAAATTTGTAGGAAATTGCTCCCCCCTCCCCTCTCCTTGTCGATGGAGCGGATGGTAAATTTCAGATTTTAGTACGGAACCCTTATTTTTATTGCAGATTCGGACTTTACGACTAAAAATAAGTAAATAGGATTTGTGGGTAACATTTTTTTCGATTCGTGATAGAAGGCGCGATCTAATAGATACAAAATTTTCGCTTTGTCTTATTACTGAAATTAAAATAAAAAGATCTATGAATCGAAAAAAAATGAAGATGAATAATTCTAGTTATTTTTAGTCACAAAATCAGAATTTTCAATAAAAATCTGTGTCATTACTAAAATTTTAAATTTAACCCCCTACCCCCCCCCCCTCTTCACCTTCAAAAAGCCCAAAGGGGGAAGCCATTCTGCAATAGAGAATATGGGTTCCTGCTTAAAATGTCAAAGTTAACCCCCTCCCCCCCCTCAAAAGAGTTTGAAGAAAAATATGTCAAAAATATCGTAAAATATGTTCCCCTCGTACTTACTACTACGTCACCGTAATTTCATGGAATTATTTGAAACCGTTTTTCAGATTTCGCTTTGGTACACTTCAAAAAATGGAAGCACCTCAATAAGATGTTTTATTTTTTGGTGAATTTGAAAAAACTTTTTTTCTTTATTCTTCCGAAGCTTTCTTAAATGGATCAACTATGTACATATATATTTTAGCCGTTGTTAACAACTAGCCTACAGTGATGGAAAATAAACGCTAGAATTGGGAAAACATACTACCTATAGGCATTTTTTCGAAAATTTTAATTTTAAAGAAATTGTTCCAAATCACATTAAACTTTCAAAATCTTGAGTTTAGTTAAAACAGAACGCTTTACAATCAGAAAAAAATTACATCAACCAAAAAATAAAAAACTTATTGAGGTGCTTTCCATTTGAAGTGGAACACACTGTAAACTCGAACTGTAAACTCGAAAACGCACCGTTTTCGAAATACAACTCAAAATACAAAACAAAGTCGGAATAATAGATTTTTTTTTAGTTTTTTGACGATATCTCAGGAACCGTCTCAGCATTACACTTATTACTATTTACTTTTTGAGCACACATTCAATTTCTTTCCATATGGCAGTGGCGGAGATTTCAGGGTTGCTTGAAATTTTTTGTCTCTAATTTCTACATCACTGGGAAAATTAGCTTTATGAAGGTAAATTTAAAACTGTCAATGTTTTCTACATAACAATGGTGCTCTTGGTCAATAGCGCTTTAATTTGAACTGCTTTCGCGAAAACCAGCATTTTATGATGAAAAACATGTTTTGGTGTGGACAAAAATATATCTTTTTTTGATAAATTTTTGCTACGGTTTGTTTCCCAGCCACATAAAAAAAATTTGCCCGCAAAAATATAATATATCTCAAACAGTTCCTGAGGTATCGTAGAAAAATTTAACCTTTTTTTCTGACACCCTACATCACTTCATAATTTCTTAAAAAATTTGAACGAAAAATTCCATATTATCTATTCAACATTTTATTGATCTTGTTCTCTAATTTTCTGTTTTTTTTTTTTTTTGGTACGGGCGTAATAAACAGAAGGACTCGACTATAACGCCCCATTAATAATTTGTAACCTTCAGTTTCCATTGCACACGTTTACAATCTGAACGTATTCTTGGGACGATCTTGATGAAATTGTTTATTTATATGCTTTCATTATCTTGTTCTTGTCGTAATTATAAACATTACATTTATTTTTATCACTGGAGAATAATTTGTTGTGTAATTTAAATTTTACTTTTGTATGTTAAATTACAAATTAATTAAGTACCTGCAAGTCGGTGAACAATTGTGGTACCATAAACAAATGGTTGTTCCCACGTATATGCAGTACATGTTTTCGCGTACACATCCTTAAATGACCTGTCTGAAGTGTCTTCTTACTAAATTATGCAACAGTTGTGCTCTAACTGATTGCGCTGCCATTATTATTGGTTTCTTTAGTCCATAGTTATATGGAATTGTTTTAGTAAAGGGGTTATTGTCTTTTGAAAGACGAGATATTTATTCCCTCATAGTGAAGCTTTTTAGTTCGTAGTAAATATATAGAGTGTCCGTTTGTAGAGAAAATGCACGAGGATCTCGAAGATACGTGATACGCGGCAGGTTATACATACATTATGGGTCAAAGTTGCGTATTTTTGTGCTGATTAGTAATCTGACATGAAGTTTAGAAGTTTAGGAAGAATTCAGGATAGCTTCAATCCTTGCTGAAATATGCTGAAAAAACTGAAAAATCGAGCTTTATCTAAATGCAAATAATTGTGAAAGCCACACACCACCTCTATCCAATGTCCTCAGACAATTTAAAAATATAATAATATTTCATTTTTATAAAAATATATAAAAAAAAAATACTTTAATATCAAGAACCTAAAACCCAAAACGAAGAAGAACATTTAACAACTAAGAAGCAAGGTTCAATAAAAATAATCAAATATAATAATATCTATACAGGGTGTTATAATAATTATTCCATTAATATAACCAAGTACGTGTTAACTTGCGGTTGTTTAGTGCGGCCATCTTTAAAATATTTTCATTAAAATGAGTGGTTACTTATACCTAAAAAATGAATAATTGTTTGAAGCTATATAAGCAATAGTTTTCAAGATACTTAGTTGAGTTTTGTATAGGTACGATCAATTTTTACTTAATCCAAGAACATCAGGCGAGGTTAATATCTTCGCAGTAGAGTTGATTTATTCAAATGTTCGTGACTTGTCTATTATACCCTTAAATTAATAAGTGCAAAGAAAAATTATTCCTCCTAAAGTTCTGAATAAATAAATTGCCTTTTCATTTTTTCCTAAATTTACTGATCTTCAAGGAAATTAAAGAAAATTATTAAGGGAAATCAATGAAATCATGATTTGCATCAGGTAAAAAGTTTGAAGAAATACCTAATAATTGAATTTTATGACAAAATTTCAAGTCACCTTTTTATGTTTAAGAAATCAGACTATCCAAAATACATTTTAGAATTCCTGTACCTATACGGCAATAAGAAAAACCGTTAAAATCTCCTTTCTTTACTCCATTTTCAAGGGGTCGTATCTTATTCTTAATAGGAGAGGGGCGAATGATTTATTTTAATTTGAAAAGCCCTGCTTATTCGTTAATTCATTTATACCCTGATACTTCTTCATCCCGCAAGAAATTATTAATTTAACCGAGTCTGTTCAGTGTTAGAAGCCTTCAAGAAGCGAGAATAATTTTCTTTAAATTTTTTTATATTGCCACGGTTACGATTGGTCGAAAATCTAATAATCATTGTAAAACATAAATAAATTAATTCATAATTTACTTATGTATACGAGCACCCAAGACGTTTTACACTTATCGATGGTCTAATTCTAATACCCTGTATCTGCAAAAAATTCAAATTTTACTTTTTTGCGCCATTCGGTTGTACGTTTACGCTGTCATGAGTTGAAATACACCGTATTGGCTTAAGAAATTGGCTACAAAAAAAGTTTTGGAACCTCCTGAATCATATTTAGCCCTTTAAAACTAAAAAAGCTCTCTCCTGTAAAATATTGATTCATACAGTTACGGGGTATTAGAATTAGACCATCGTTATATAGTTTAAGGCTTTAGAAATAGGTACCTTTACCTATATAGTTTTGCTTTTTAAAGCCTTTACATTTTTCACACTGGCAGTTGTAAATATTGTTGAAAATTAAATTAAATAATATTGCGCAAATCAAAAGAATTTGCGCAAGAAAATATAAGAGTGATCAGAAACTCGCCAACTCCGAATACAGGGCATTACAAAGCCCATTGAAATTGGGGATAATTTACAAAAAAATATTAATTCTATTATTAATCTTCGAATTACAGAGTTTCCTCCATCCAATTTTGAAGCTAATTATTTTAATTACAACCACGAGAAAAAACCAGTGAATAAAATTGAGTCTACTATAGTATCTGGATAAAACTAGTGTTTTTTTTTTTTCATAAAATCTCTATTACGTTGATAAAGTTGATAACATACCTAAGCCTGAAAGAAATTTGAAGTTTGGCAACCGTGCAAGCTCACCTTAGCATTATAAAATATTGAAATGCCTTCATTGTCATGGAACTGAAAATAACGAAAATGATATCTAACCCGAACTTTTTCACATGTTCGATGCCAGGGTTGCCACTTTAATTTATACAAAAATGGTAATATATTTGGAAAAAAGAGCTTACTGTTCACTGCACTGCAGTAAGAAAATTTACTAAGCTTAAAAAGAAGTTTATTACAGCATGCTCCGAGTGCGCTAGTTACTATTCACCCGGTATATTATTAAATTCAATACATCCATTCAAATAGTATACCTTCTCAAAAATAGTTGTATTAGGTAGACTCATCATTTTAGTAATTCATTAGAGCTTGGAATACAGGATAAGCCGGAAGGAACGGACCAAACTCCGGGAATTGATTTGAAATCTACATATGAATGGAAAGAATGAGAAAAAACGAAAGCGATTTTAATTTATTTTCAAATTAAAGTTATAATTTTTTTAATGATTGTTTGCTTAGTCATAATAAAGCATTCCGCAAACCCATCGTTCTAATATTGCGTTCTTTTAATACTTAATTGTTCAAAAACGCCGCCACTGACTTTGAAACATTTTCTACTTCATTTGCAAAAGATGCTCGTCGCTTTAGACTTTCTGACAAAAGCAGTAAGAATCGGTAAAAATGGTTTTGTCCTTTTTTTTTTGTTAATGAACAATTTTATCAATGTTTCATATACATATTTAAGTCACAGTTAAGTGAAAACAAACGAGAAGAGTAACACCATTTCGGAACTGCCATGGAAGGCTATACTGAAATAGTAAAGTGGGAGAAGTTATAAGTATTTTATAATGACTCAAAGTTGTAAACAAATGTAAATAGGAACAATATTTTAGTTTTTATCACTTTTTTCATGTGTGGGTATGTTCTATTCTTGGAGTTTGTTCCTTTCCTCCCGACTCACCCTGTATATGCAAAATGCATATTTTTATATGCATGGAATATTTTGCTACTTTTATGCATATTTATTTTGGTAGTTTTTTTTTTATAAATGCATGGAAAATACTATTTTGCATAATGGGACATGTAAACCTTTCAATTGAGCTAGGTACTTTGAATGTGAAAACTTGTGAATTTCATTTATTTAAACTCATAAATTGCACATTAGAAACTTTAACTGTGAAAACCATTCTTGAATTTTCTCGGACAATCTGAAAATGTAATAAGTTACATTATTTACCATTGATTAAAAAGTAACTTTGTTATGACTTTTTGACCGATCCTGTAAACCTAATTTTGATTTATTATAAAAAACCCTTATTTTTTTTTTGCTTATAATTTTTCGTCGGCACTCTATTTCATGCTTATCAACGACCATGTATGTTGTATAATGTATAGTTTACCTTATCCAAGCACAAAAAAATGTGTAAGTATACCAAAAGGGTAAAGTAATATTTATTTTTATTCGAAAGTCATTGTAAATCGAATTTTTTGGCCTCTTAATCATAATCAAGAAATTCTGCTGCATATTTTATGCGAATAGTATAAAAGGTTAGTTCCATTGGATGCATTTTATTGGGTATTTAACGCTGTAATCAAATCTTTATTACTAGACTTTTAACAGGCAATAAGTAATAGGTCAAATGCATAGGAATTCAGCTGCGGTTTTCATTTAATAATAATCTGTTGCACACAAATTGTGTTTGCATTAATAAGCGTAAGAAATTCGTCGAAGAACAAGCTCATAACTTGAATGTGGTTTGTTTTCAATAATTTGTTTCAGTAATAGAAATCATTAATTTTTTTATTGTGTCTTTATTTTATAACTTCCATAACTTGCGCGGTAAAATACAGGGTGTTACAATGACACTAGACACATAAGTTCGGAGGTTGAGGTTCATTTTCAATATAATTAATGATTAACTATTCTTGTGAAACAAACTGAGCTCTGAGCTTGGTTATTTGCTGCTGCTGATGATGATGATGATGATGAATTGATGAGTATATAGTAACTAGTGATGCCTTATACAATGCGGTGATAAAGTTTTGCACGTAATCCATAAAGTTTTTTTTTTTTTAATAACGAATCTTTTTTTATCAGTTATCAATTCTTTTCTTTTCTCTGAGAATATCCCATATAAACTAAACATCTATTTCTTACTCTTCACATGATATTTTTTACATCTATTAGTGGACTTCCAACATCCCAAAAGGTTTTCTATTATTTTCGTTTCTTTGTTGGGAGGGAAAACAATTGTTTGCCTCAAATAAATAAGTAATTAACGAAATTGGTAAACATTTCCACTGTCAACTCTTTTGTACACTCTCCTGCCTCTATGTAAAACCTTTGTAGTGGCATGATTCCATTTGTGCACAAATTGGATGCTGTAAATCTTCCAAACTTTTGGTCTGTTGAAAGTAGGTAGAAATCTTAGATGCTTTTTTATAGAATCGACCTGTTTCAGAATTTTGAAAATAAACGTTCGCTGACAGATTTATGATTGTTGTGAGAAACTTTATCACCATGCGCATATTGTGTAGTGGATGAAATACCTTTTTTAAGATTAACCGGAAACCCGCCAAGGGGAAGCTTTCCCCATCTCCCCTCCCCTTGCCCATCACCTAGAGGTTAGGACTTTTGGTACGTTTACTCACTTTTACTAACAACATTCTGAACAAGTTTCTGAATAAATTGCTTAGGTACCTGCTGCTCGTGCTCTCTATACACCTTCTTCATTGACTGGACTGTATAATTTAGAATTTGTAAAAGAGGGGGCTTTGGATGTAGCTTTTAGCGAGAGAGACAACTAACAATGAAGATGCGGGCCATTATTTGACAAACTTGGATTCCAACAGATATTTTCTGAGATATCGATGAACCTACTATAGAGTTCCTACCTGGAAGATGATAACAACCATTATTTTGTTTGTTTGGGTATTGATGGGTACCTATTTTGACACGATCAACATATTGGATGTAGGAAATGAAGACCCTGAGTCCCTTGTTGAGTTTTTCAGCGATATAAAAATGAGATCATAATGTAATGAAGAAATCTTATACGGGTGTTGCATCGGTAGACCGTCCATAGAAAATCCCATGCAAATTCTATTATCCCCCAATATTATCTCCCCGATTAATTTTAAAACAAAATTTTATAAGACTTTTTTGGAGATCGTTGTTTGTTCCTTTGAACTCACGTGCATAATATGAATAATTTTCATTAAGCGAATAAAAAAATATTTTGAGAAGCGTTTTTTTTTTTAATATGCTGTTTTAGAAAACGTTTTTCAAAATATCTCTCAATTCGCTGAATGAAAGTTGTTCGTATTTTACACGTGAGTCTATGGGCCTTCAAAACAGGTTGATACAATTTTGCATGGGATTTCCTGTGAAAGATCTGCCGATGCAATACCGGTGTATCCTTTAAAAATATGTTTGCATTAGGAGTTTATGTTGCATATGTGTTGTCAGAAGGCGTTTTTATGAATCTGATTAACCTTATAAATCTTGGAACTTTAAGACTAATGAAGTGCATCTCGAGATCATGCGCAACACCCAGCAAACATGTTACAACTACTGTAACAGCATGTCTTACAACTTATACTTTTACACATAATTTAACAAATATACTTCACCCTGTATATTGTACCAATGCTGATCAAATTATTTTTGTTACAGAGAGAGTCATCATTTCCAGAAGCCGTCAACACATTCCAATTCTGTGAGCAATCGGGTATGTCGTCATTTGCCTTGTATCATACAACATTCTTCTATTAACTCTAATGTATTATTTTACATATTACATACCACAAATATGTTATATATATTATTTTGCATTGATTAATTCGCGAACTCATTGAAGCGAGAATATGAATTTCAGTGCATACATACTTGGAGAGTAGAGGAGCTTCGCATCAAGTGAACTTATGAATCAATCATTCGGCTTCGATCCAAGGGCATGTAATTGTGTAAAATCTTTACTTCAAGATGTATTCTAAATAGAATATATTAATGATATTAATGTCATAGATATATTATAGGAACGGAGCTAGTAAAAATTCCTCCTAGTAACGACTAAAGTCTAAAACATCCATTTTTAAATTTTTTAATTCTAAGTACCATCAGGGGTCTAGACGAGTTCTTTTCGCCTCTCATATTGAAGTAGATAATGGTGTCCATTTCCACCCTTGCTTCCTTTGAGTGCTACGATTCACTGAAACCGACTACAACAGCTTAACCATACATTGCAGTGATACTTTGTACATTCTCTAACCGTAAATTCCTTATAAAGAAATTTGTGGTTGCGGTCCTGGATACAAAAAGCAAACAGGTTGAAAAATTTACATCTGTTCTGACATATTTATTCCATGTTTGTTCCGCGTGGTCAACAGCCTTGTGGTGGTGTGATTGCGAACGCTGACTGTGATCTTGGAAGTCAGAATATTAATATATTCTATTCTTAATTTCAGGCTTCCTCTAGAATTTCTGTAAAGTCTCCAAGCCTCTAATTCATCCATAGATGTGGATCAATTGTAGACCAAATAGGGCATCCTTTATCATATCTCCGGAAACTTGCTCTTAAAGGGAAACACAGTTACTTCAATATTATGAAAAATTCGTGGCTTACGGATTTGTCTATGGACCTAGAAGTTTCGTTTCTTTTTTTGTATCTTTGACATCAGTAGGGAAAAAAGACATTGGGAAAAAATACTAGATAGAAATGGTCTATACACAGCGCAGAAAAACCTTCGTTGCGGGAATATGGCCGACTTCCGGTTTTTAGTTTTTTGGCTCCAGTTTCGGCATTTTTAGGTTCTCGCCCAAACTTAAACTAGTTTTGGAAACTCCTTAGCTTCAGTTACAACTTTCATATTGAAGTCAAGGTTCTATCTCTGTTGGATTCAAAATCTTAATTTTTCAATTTGATTCAATTTGAATTGATTCAAAGACTTAAAATTTAAAGTCTTGGGCATGTCGCCATTTTGAATCCAACACAGATAGAACCTTGACTTCAATATGAAAATTGTAACTGAAGCTAAGGAGTTTCCAAAACTAGTTCCAGTTTGGGCGAGAACCTAAAAATGCCGAAACTGGAGCCAAAAAACTAAAAACCGGAAGTCGGCCATATTTCCGCAACGAAGGTCCAAATCCAAAAACTTCAAATAAAAAAACGTTTCGTCTTGACGAGACCTACACGGCCCTTACCGTTGTCTAAATCGAGCTGGTACACCCTGTATATATGGCTCTATAATTATTATGTAAAAATTATTATGATTCTATTTTGTGTTTTTAGAATTTCGTTAAATTATCGAGTAGAGCGGATTTTTTTCTAATGTTTCAACCTCTTTGAAGGTTCTGCCTTTGATTATGTGGACATCCATCTCCTTTATTTGGATGAGTGGTCGTTATTTTTACAGTGAATGCAATAATGAGATTCAGTTTTGCATTCTGATGTTCGATGCTCTCCACCACAGCTTCTACACAATTCTTTATATTTTCTACAAAGAGTACGGTTCCAAGGGAAATATGTCTCAGTTTATTCTAATAGTTTGCGGTAGAACTGAACCCATGAAGGAAACAACATTCATCTGTCTTTTACCCAAAATGCTGTCCCTTTTGTTTGTGTGAAGTTAGCGATGATTTCTCAGCCACGAATTCTGACGTGGAGGAATATTAACAGCATCTTCCTATAAACTCTGTAAAAAACGATCAAATTCTTATCCCAACATAAGAATACAAGCAGTCTGACTTGACTGGTAACTAACCACGATCATAAGTATGTAATTTTTTTTAACAAATACAATGTAGGTGATATTATCTTCTTTCTGTTATGCTTTTGTCACTCCTCCAACCCTCGTGGAAAGTGATATGTGCGTTAATGCAAATTTTTGCATAATGTTCTCGAGTCCTCCTTTTCAAAAATCTAGAGCGCACTTCTGTCACCCTTAAATTAATGTGATAAAAAATTATAAAATTTGAGAATTTATCTCGTATACCTGACGGATATATATCAATATTCATCCCCCTCTAACAAACCTTGTGATTTTTTGTATTAGGTATATTCTCAAAAAGTTCTGATTTCCAAAAATCCAGAGTGCACTTCTGTCACCCTTAAAATAGGGTGGGAAAAAATTATAAAAACTTAAAATTTATCTCGTATATCTGACGGATTTAGGTATATCAAAATTCATCACCCTCTAACAACCCTTATTGTGAGATGTGCGTTAATGAAAATTTTTATGTAATGTTCTCCAAAAGTTCTGGTTCCAAAAATCCAGAGTGCACTTCTGTCACCCTTAATTTAGGGTGGGAAAAAACTATAAAATTTGAGATTTCATCTCTTTAAGGGTGACAAAAGTGCATTCTAGTTACTTGGAAAGGATGACTTTTGGAGGACATTATGCAAAAATTTGCATTAACGCGCATCTATCACACAAGGGTTGTTAAAAGGGGGTGAATATTGATATAAATCCGTCAGGCATACGAGGTAAATTGTCCACACTTATATTTCCCCCCCCCCCCTCTTTAAGGGTGACAAAAGTGCATTCTAGATATTTGGAAAGGATGACTTTTGAAGAACTTTATACAAAAATTTGCATCAACGTACATGTCACACAAGGGTTGTTAGAGAGGGATGAATATTGATATACCGTGTGTCCCCGGATAGGTGAAACGACTCTTATAAAAGACAAAAATTTTTTGATTTTAATTTCAATTTTTTGGGGTTCAGCCCTGCTTGGCTAAAGAATAATGTCTAACAAAGTTTTAGTTTTAAAAAATCAAGCATGCCTTGGAAATTTCCAAGAAACCGGTTTTTCTGTTGAGTAAAGTGCCTTTTATGTGGCAAAAACGACAAAATGTTATTTGAAAAAGTTGTTCAGAATCAACATTTAGGTCCGTATACCAAATTTCAAAATCATAGGCCAACTTTGATCTTTTACATTTATTTTTATGTTTATTTCACAAATCAAAGAATTTCATTTGTAACAAAGACTGATATTGACAGATTGCTATTGCTATGGGTACAATTTGGTTTTTCCATGGCAGTCATTGTTACAAAATGAAATTCTTTGATTTGTGAAATAAAACATAAAAGTAAATTAAAAAAATAAAAGTTGACCTATGATTTTGAAATTTGGTATAGAGACCTAAATGTTGATTCTGAACAACTTTTTTAAGTAACATTTTGTCGTTTTTGCCACATAAAAGGCACTTTACTCAACAGAAAAACCGGTTTCTTGGAAATTTCCAAGGCATGCTTGATTTTTCAAAACTAAAATTTTGTTAGAAATTACTCTTTAGCCAAGCAGGGCTGAACCCCAAAAAATTAAAATTGAAATCAAAAAAAATTTATCTTTTATAAGAGTATTGAGCAGATATTCTCGTCAAAGAAGGAATCAACCATCCTTACAATGCCCTTACGCTGCGTGTAATACTTAGGTTTGTATGCAATAAATTCTTTTTTGTCAGCAATTCGTTATTTATTAACTTGTTCGCTGCCCAATAAGTGTCCAGAATTACCCTAACCCTATTTCTACCTGCTATTTTAATATCTTGCACTGCTTTCTTATAAAAATCACAGACTCTCAATTCGATGAAATCTCAAATAATGACCAATTCGAATAGCGGAAGATGTATGTACATTACTAAAATCAATAGCATAACGAGAATTATGATTTTAGCTACTGGCGGAGGCTACCTCTACTTCATTCGACGATAAAGTATGATTATTTACTGATACTGATACCATATAGGGCGGCCGCTCTTGACCGCCCGAGCTGACGGACAATCTTATTAGATACACCTATAGTCCAATAAAGTCTAAAAAGTCATACGTATCGATTAAGAATACACATCCATTTGATAGTTCGATTTATTTTCTTTCATATACATGGTTTTTATAGTAACCGTTCAGTTTGTCTAAACACTCCATCCCGCATAAATAAGTATACGTCAACATTGGTTTTGAATGAGAATTAAATGCACAACACGGAGGATAGAATGTCATTACGTGAATAAATTTTCTGTAGTTGTCAGTGGCTCTCAAACTGACGTAAGCGTCATTCATTCATTGTTTGAATGATTCCTTCAATAATTTACGCTCGTTCACAACTTGACAATTAACTGTTTGACATTTTCTGGTGAAATTAAAAATATTAATTCGGACGGTTAGTGCGACGTCACATCTGACTTTTTAAAGTTAATCCTACTATACTACTTAAAATTAAGTAAAATAAAACTGGGACAATTTCAATATTTTTTTCTAGTTTAAATGTGGCTTTTAAATTGAACAATATTTCCATAGTTTTCGTCTGGTGTCCATGCTGTTGGAAAATACGACAGTCTATAATATTTGTCAAAAAATTAAAACTTCAAAAAATAAAAAGTACTTTTCTCATTTTTAAGTTGATTCTTTATGATTAATTAATTACTCTTGCCTCATGTTACGTTAATAAATTAAAATAAATTTCATTTTGTTGAATATCGCCAAAATATTTAATGAAATCAAAAGTATTTTTTCAGTTTTTCAGCACATTTCAGCAATTACTGAGAAGTTTACCTAAATTTTGTTTTTGATTCTTATTAAGCAGAAAATTAAGCAACTTTTCTTTCATTATTTTATCCGACTGTTTCTCAGCTTTTTCTCGAAATCCCGATAGTGGTAGAGAAAAAAAAAACAGTTCTGTATTCCGACATTTTTTTTTTGTTTTGCTGAAAATAAGTGTGAGTTTAATTATGAAAATTCATAGTCATAAAAAAAAATTATTTGGAAATATTTCAGTTCACATAAAATGCACTTTGTAAAAGATCACAAATTTCTTTTCATAAAAAATACGAAGGCTGATTATTCATAAGAACGGACTTCCTTTGACTGTTGGTTGTCGCCGTCAGTTCAGTATACCTACTGACGGGGGCATGAATGAACTTTTACATATTACTGCTGCGTTTTAAAGAAACGTATTTGTACTTTATGATGTTTTCTCACGGTGGTTTCTCACCATTTGGAGGTTCCCTCAGGAACGAGGTCGTTCTTCCAATATTATTAGGGTGCTCTCTATTCTTGTCGGCATATCAGAGAGTTCACTGTTCGCAACACACATCGATACTGTAAGTAGTCAGCAGAAGAATGTGTATTATATGCAACCATGTAGCTCTTTGCAGGTCATTGTTACCATTCTTAGTGAAGTTATGCATCGGATCTGGGAGATTTCTCAACCTAATAGTATATATACATACTGGAAACTTGGTCACGAATGGGTGTGTATCATTATCTCGTATCGTTTTTATAATTAGGTGCACAATAAGTGTTTATTTCCTTGCCAATAAAGCACCAATTTTGCGTTAGAATTACAAAAACTTCTGAAATGTTTAATGGCTTAGAAAATATCAAAAATGTATTCTTTTGTTTTAAGATGTAGTGTCTCTAGCTGACGGTTTGATTTTTCTTAAACGGAAGTCTTTATTATCTAACTTAGCTTAACGCACTATAATTAAAAATAAGGACGTTAATAAAGTCGAATGATTATTATTTCTCTTAATAATTTAATTTGAAAATCTGATACCGGCAATCATAAATTACGCAGTCGAGGACCATGAAACCGCTATTTATTTTGGAATAATTTAAACATAAACAAGTAGTATAGGTTGATAGAAAAGGGGGGCCTTCCTCGCAGACTAGGTATACTCACCAACCTGTGCTTCTTATATTATAATTGACTGTTACTAGGAGGGTTACACATTTTCATTAAGTGCCTACTATTTGAAAGTTATTAATAAATCAGACAATAAATGTAGTAAAATAGTAATTTAGTAAAAAAGTCTTATTTTACAACAGGATGTTAGTATAAACAATACTCATTCATTATGAAACAAATAATATTATTGTGTATGTATATGTAATTTTTGTACGTGGATGCGCGAGCATGCATGTTGTAGCTGAAATTTTATGGTTTTAAATAATTATTATAGGATATCCTCTTAGCAAACCCAAACGAGAACTCGTGCGCTCGGATGATTTACAATTTTTATAACTTCCTCTAGTTTAATTAATATGTTGCAATTAATTCTCGAGTTTGTTACCTGTTATGTCTTGAGACGATGCTTAGCTATATTGAAGCTAGTACCTGTGCCTATACGGTAATACTTTTAAAATTCTCTTATTTTACTTCCCCTTGTCCAGAAGATGAACCAAAATGTTTTGATGGGTTTAATATTCTGATTAAATATTAAATATAGGAAATACAATAAATACATATATATATATATATAATTATTATTATTATTATCTACAAAAGTATTATTATAATGGATTTATAATTTACATATGGTAATATGTTATGCTCTGAGTACATTATTATGCATGCCTTCATCAAACACGAGTATTTTATAATTTTCAAACACTCATCATAAGTCATAGGTGATACTGGCTGTCTCCCTATTAACTTGACAATTATAATGACGTGCATGCTTGAAGTTTAGTGCAAATATAACCTGCCTAACTTCCTAAAATGGAGAATAAACTCCGGTATTTGCGGAAGTACGGCCATCTTGGAAATATTCTCATTGATTTTCTCATGGTGATAATCTACATTTTGTTTTTAAATGGCCACTTGGTATGTGGTGCTCGGAAATAACATCTACCTAGAAAAAGAGGTAATTCTACATAAAAGATGAGACGCTTTTCCCTATAAACTTATATGCCCAGACACGTACCGTTTCAAGATAACAGGTGGTCAAAGTTGAATTTTTTTCAGTTTTTTGCCAATCTCTCGAAAACCGTATGAGATACAAAATGTTCAAGTCTTTTACACACTTTGAGCTCATTAATCTCCTTGCTTTCTCTGTAAAATAAATGTTTCAGAAAATTGAGTGGCCTAGATTTTAGTTTTGCAAGAAAAACAAACGGGTAAATAAAAGGATTCAAAAGAACATTAACAATTTATTAAGATAGGATAGTACACAGGGTGAGCGTTCAGAAACCGTGGTCTGCTGTCGCTGAGCCTCTGTTGATGTAGTTGTGTTATCCAGTTATTCATATAATATTAACTACAACATTTGGCACGTTTTGTACAATATGCGTATTATTGTAATACATCCGATCTAAAAATAGCCGCGAGTCAGTCGGCATAAACAGGGAGCGGTGATCACTGCTGGTGAAACCGGGGAAGCACCGGTGGTAATACTCCTTGCAGTGCCGTCCTAATAAAACGTTCCTTTTGAACGCCACACTGGAATAAATGCGATTTTAAGAAGCCCCTTAGAACCGGTTTTTGTAGACCCGAAAGTCCCAGGAAGACCGGCATGACGAAAAATCAAACGCAACCGGTCGACTCAATTGGAATAAACATCCGACGCACTGAAGTGTTAACATCCGATGCGTGACTTTGTAAGGAAATGAAATATCCATGTGACCCTACTTTACCATAAGAGCCGGGAAAGTGGTCCGTGTTCCAGACTCGCAGTTCTCAGTTGTGCTTTGAACTTGGCCGAGTGAGCCATTGGTGATTTACTTGAGTTTGTGTATTTCGTGAATTTTCTGGCATTTCTTTTATGACAGATAACAGGTGAGTTCTCACTTGCAGCCAATATTATAATGGCTCATTAGGCTAACGGGAAGATTTCTGTGCTCGTTTTTGAAGCTAATATCGGCGTCAAATGGCTTTTATTAACATTTTTGTAATTACTTACATGTCAAGATTAGTTAGATAAGTAGAGTTAGGATAGGCCATAAAGAGATAAGCAAGAAAGATCATTAGGTAATAATGATGAAGATTATAATTTTTTTTAGCCAAACTTAATGATTGGAAGTTAATGAGCTCTAAGAGATCTATTTAGAGTCAGAGGGAGAAATTGCATGTAAAGCATGAATCATGAATACAGGGTAAGCATTAGAGTTAGAAACAGTGAAAGACAAAATCATGATAAGTACTGGAGAGACAAAGGTTAATGAGTGCTGAAGATGTCTAAATTGCTAAAACGTGAGATGAGCGTCGATCATAGAGTTCTGGTAACATAGAGGCCTGTGTGGCCTGGTCTGTGTGACGAGGAGGCTTGTGTGGCCTGTGCATAATGTTAGATTGAGTCCCCGAGACAAGGTCTATGTTCTACAAAAGCTGAATTCTGTTCTCAAACGCTTCCCGAGATGTTCAAAAAACTGGAAATTTTTTTTTTTCTAAACAGGGTATCTCAAAAAGGGTACGTCTGGGCATTTAAGTTTATGGGAAAAATTATTGTTTTAATGTGGAATCACTTCTTTTTCTGGGTACATGCTATTTCCAGGTACCCTATTGTTGGAAATGCATCGAAGTAGTTTATTTTATTGTTTTTGATTTGTTTTTGTAATAACTTAGTTACAATTATTATTAGAATTTGATGTAAAAAATAAGTCAGTTTTGAAATTATTAGATAGATGTTTGGAGAGTTTTAGTTTAAATAAAGTACTCAGAAGGTTTATAGAAACATTTATTAATAGATAATAAGTACTTTATTTAACAACTTCATAGAAAACTCAACACTTATGTAGAAAAATGTAGTCAATTTTGAAACTTTCGAAGAACCTCTGAGAAGGGTAGTGACTCAGGTGGTGGTGAATCAAGTCCAGTTTCAAAGACCTGATCTTCATTGTTTGTCGATTAAGTAACAAAGTTTTATTTATTTATTTTTATTTTTTTTGGGTAATTTTTTGATTTTTGTTTTGTCGAATATTTGATTTTATGGTCATCAGAATACACTTAAAACAACCGCGGTGTAAGATACTTACACCGTGCCTAAAACCAAAAAGATGTATTGATGCTTCTTTCTTTCGAACAATTTACTACTCCTACGTGGTTTGAGTCTGATAAACTACTATATTTCGTAACTAAACCTCAGGTCCGAAATAACGTGTGGTAACTGCCAATACTAAAAAAGCAATTTCGGAGAAACGGCAAGCAGAAAATTTTTCACTGATGGAGAAACGACAAGGAGAAGATCCTCCAAATGGAAGTTTTTCCTTGCCTTTTCTCCAAAATTGTTTTTTTTTTTTAGTATTGTCAGTTACTGCACGTTATTTCGGCCTTGAGGTATAATAATAATAATAATAATAATATTTATTTCCACGTTATGTAAATAATATGACATTTGTGGTCGTCAGTATAACACAATAATGATATTAATGTAGGCAGATATGCAAATATAAAATGAGAACGAAAAAAAAAAAAAAAAAAAAAAACCCTTTTTTAAAGTTCTATAACAAAAATAACAATACTGTTCACATATTGATCAGTGAGACCATAATTGTACTTTCTGTAAATATTCTTGAACAGTATAAAAGCTATTATCCAATAGATACTGCTTGACTTCCTTTTTAAAATTAGATAATGGTAAAGTTTTTATTCTATTTGGTAACACGTTAAAAAGGGCAACATTTGGGCTATTGCGCTTGGACGTCTCGAGCCTCACAGCCGGTACGACGATATCACACTTATTTCGTGTTTCATAATTATGTAACTCTGAATGAATTGAATATTTTTGTCTATTTTGATATATACCAATTACCGTTGACATGATGAATTCAGACGACAATGTAAGGATTCCAAGCTCATTGAATAAAGATCGGCACGAATGTAGGCTGTTCTTATTACAAATAATTCTCACCGCTTTCTTCTGCAGCCGAAAGATCTTCTCTGCAGAAGCAGAGTTTCCCCACAACTCCAAGCAGTATTTGAGATTCGAGTGAAATAAACCATAGTATGATACGAGTACTATATCCCTACTAACGCACTTCTGTAATCTTCTCAAAGCAAAAAGCTGGTGAGATAATTTTTTTGACAACTGATCGACGTGTTCCTTCCAGCGAAGGGAGTTATCTAGGGTTAACCCCAGCAGTTTTACATTGCCTTCCAGTTGTAATCTTGGATTCAAAGTAAAAATAATTTTCTGTGTCTTGTCACAATTTACCTTCAATTTATTATTGGTGAACCATTCTGACACACTCTCCTCGACAGAATTTGCTCCCCTTTCAATTTCGTTAAGGTCTCTACCGGATAGGTCTCTATAGTTGGAATGGAACCAAGAGACAAATTGTAATTCAAGAAAAAATGTTATCCAATTCGCAACTGAAAAGAAAAAAAAAGATGAATATTAAAAAGAGACTGCTATAGGTTAGAATGTCCCTCGTAGCAAGTGCCCTGCTTATTGGTAGTAGGGTTTGGAAGGAAAGAATATACAGGGTGAATCAGTTTTTTTATAGCAGGACTTCACCAGTTTATAGAAAGAAGAACTATTTTAAGGAATAAAAGTTTCCATAATCATAAATGTCCGAAAAAAAATTAGAAAAAAGATACAAGGTGTTGCAAAAAAAGCTGCTTTTCAGTTCTATATCCGGATAACTTGGATATTTCTAAATATTTTGATCTTATACAGAGAGGGTGGGTATTTATTATAATTTAGAGTATTATAATTTAAAGTATTAGGGTGCATGACCCCTTTTTCGGTCAACAACTTCTACGCCCATGGACTTACTTATCTTATGGACAATATCTTACTTATCAGCGTTGGATTCTCTGGTGATTTTTTACCAAAAAAGACATACTTATGAATATTCGAAATTCCCCATAGTTTGGAGGAAGAGGTTTTTAAGAGAAATTGAATCTAAACTTCATAATACCGCAAAAATAAGCCAATTTGTTCGATATTTGGTTGGTTATAGCTTTGGATATAAAATTATAATTTTAAAAATCAATGATTTTTTGTAGCTAAATCAATAAATGGTATGAGGAAGTGTAGACTTAATTTACCTAAAAACTATGGGGAATTATTGCAAATATTCTTAAGTACGTCTTTTTTGTAAGAAATCTGATAAGTCTTGGTAAGTCCATGGGCTTAAAAGCTGTTGAGTGAAAAAGGGGTCATATACCCCTGTATCTACGCCACTGATGAATTTTTCCACCCGTGTTTTTCTTCGTTTTGTGTGCACTAAATTATAATGAATAACGTCTTCGTGTAAAATTAAAATATTGAGAAATGCCCAACTACCTAATGCGGCGAAAACTAAAAAAAATATTATTTTTCTAAGCACCTGTATCTTTTTTGTAATTGTACAGGACAGTATAGTACAAGTAGTGAGGCAGTGGAATATTTTTCATGTGTATACAAACTATAATTTTCGAAAATGATCATGATCTGATTTCTTGGCACTGCCGCCTTCATGTTTGTGTCAGATTATTATTTGAATGCACTTCATAGAGAGTAAGTATACAAATTTGTTTCAATTTCTCCAGGATGAACCTTTTTCCGTATAGCTAGCACATGTGTGGGGTGTTGGCTAATAAAACATTGTGCAGTAATTAAACATTATGAGTTGGAAATAAAGGTGGATAAGTAGGCTGTAAAGTAAGATATTTAAGCGTATAAGCGTATCTCTTTGTTGTGAAAACTACAAATACCCAGAGGAAAAACAGATCGTCTTTATGACTTAATTTATGAAATACGTAAAACAAATCAAGTCCAGAAGCATTTCGAATAATAACTGGGAAGTCAACAATATTTTCAACGGCTTTTGCCTTTGCAAATTATGAATATGAAAGGAATGAATGCATTCCTCAATTATTAGCCTCTCGATGACAATAAAACTAACTAGGTACTTGCATTTGTAGTGCTAGTTTGTCGAAAGGTTCCAGTTTTCCAAGCCAACCGTACTCATAGTTGAACAATTATTATTTTATATCTGTGGATTTACCGTCTAGCTTTAATCTTTTGCATAATTAAAGCAACATTCCTGAGGCCGTGTAGCCGTATAAAATTTAAATGTATGCCACCAGGTGCGACTCACATGTAAACAAAGAAAGGACTCTTTTTTATAACATTTTATGACTTACTTTGGTAGGTAGGTATATAAATTTGTGAAAATCACGGCGAACATCACAGTTTTAGGGTAAGATACATTTTGTATTGCAAATTTCACTGCTCTATTATTATGGTTCGAATAAAAAATATCCTTACCTCCTGGTTGAAATTATTAATTAATAATTTTCACCCTGTTTTTGAACTGTTGAAGTTACCTTTAATAGAGAAAATTTTTCGTTTTCGCATTTTGTTACAGGTAGGTGTGTTTTTATGAAATCAGGTCCCCTCTTTTTAAAGTTCTTTCATGGTCTTCTATCCAAAAAAAGGACCGGAAGTTACGTTTCATCTTGTGTAGATCATTATAATGTCGTCTTCACCAGACAAAAAATATGTAGGTCATCCAAGACCGTCATGTCACACATAACATGCCTTTGGTACAATCTAACAGTGGTGGTACGGTGGTATTCCTACCTAACTTCTTGGTAATTAATGGTTCCATTATGATCCTATTAATAAACATACCAGTTGGAAAATTATTTTACCTGTCATACCTAGTCGTGCATAATCAGAAGTCCATTAACATGATATCATGTGCGTTCTTTCTTTATAAAAATTTGAAGTATGTAGGTATGTCTAGTTGACGATAGTATACAAACAAGTTGAATGACCTTTACGCTCACTGACACGTGTGCTTGTTCTGTATTTCATTCATACCATTTGGGAATATTTCATTGACCAAATTCGCTGCTGCTCATTATCTTTTTCGCTTACGTAAAAAACAGTTCCGGTATTCTGTGTCGCATTCTGACTAATATATAGGCATCCTACAAACTAAATTTTATTCGCACTTGCTTCTAGCGCTCCCATTATATTAATTATCTGCGGTGTTGCAAGATCTTGATTTTCTAATACATGCAAACTAATACAATAATTAAAATTCTAATTCGTACACTTATACAGGGTGATTCATAACATGTGTCGGATAATGAAAGGTGTGATTCTCTTCTGCCTCCTTCTAAGAAAAAATTCCTATTAACATGGGTCCGCAAACGTATCATTTTCGATATACAGAGTGGCAAAAAATTTTTTTGCAGTTTTTTGAAGATACAGAACCCAGCTTTTGTACACATAAAAAAAATATCAATAATAATATTACCTGTGTACTTTTTGATGACTTAAAAATTTTTTTTATGTGACAGTGATACTATTAATGATAAGATGTGTACAAAAATTAAGGGTAATTATTTACATCCGCGGCTCCTAAGATTCATAAATTTTTTCGGGACCGAGGAGCGAAATAGGGGTGCTGGGTGGGTTAGAAGCTAAAAACAGCCATTGCAAACTAATATTAAGGTCACAACTAAGGCCTCTTTGACGCTACGATCGAATTTTAATTTTTTTTTTCACTTTTAGGGCAAGGAATATCTTCGAGATTAACAGTAGCACGATTTTTATTTTGAATTTTGCATTTATTTTTCTTTTATATTCCAAAAATCCCTGTGCATCAATCCCTGTGCATCAATCCCTGTGGTCTTTTCACGATATGAATGAGCGGATATATTGCGCGTACGTGCCTGAATTCGTTTCGAAGCGCTTGCCTTTGTTCTCAAGTGGTTATTTCCCGTAGACTCGATGTATAATCATCGCATCTGCCAGATCTGTACTTTCATTGCACTCTCAAAACCGTGTTTTTAGGCCGTTTTGTGGCTTTCCCCTTCATTTGCAAAGCATATGAATCCTGGTGTTACTATAGATATGTTCTCCACCCCTATATAGGTGCCATAGTGAAACTGTAGGAGCCGCGGATGTAAATGATGACCAAATTAAGTTTTATAGCTGCTGAAACGGTTTCTGAGATACCTACCTATCGTAAAAAAAACCGACAAAAGAAAATTTTTTACTCGAAAATCTCTGGGTTTTGCGGACTCAGATTAATAGGAAATTTATTCACAGAACGAGCCAAGGAATCACCCCCTTCATTTTCCGATACATGTTTTGAAACACCCTGTACCTACATATAAAATCTGGTGATACATCCCGGCACCCCCGGGTACTTCCGGGATTATGACAATCACCAAGGATTGCGTAAAGTCGTTCAAACTGTCAAATTTCTAGATTGTGCGAAATAAGAAAAGCATTTATAATTAAAGTAGGTAAGTACCTATAGTAGTGTTTCTGGGCTGTGTTCGCGATGTAAAGATCGCAAAGAAAAACAGAACCCATAGTAATGGAATAAAACATACTAATGGCAGACAGAGTAAACTAAAACAAAGAAAAACAAAAAAAAAACTGTAAGAAAGTTACATAATATTTGTAGACTTTACGGAGCTTCTATTTTGAGGTTATTGTGTATCTACTTGTTTCTACTTGGAATATTTTAGTCAAGACGATAAATTTGGTATAGGTATGATACCTACATAGCATTATGTCTTTTTCAAATCTTAAGTTAGTAGTAAGGAAGGGGAAGGAAGTAAGTAAGGAGGATTTTTATACGCTGAAAGTGGTGGCTAAAACTGACGAGTTTCCTCTTCTTTCGATTGGGAAAGTGTTTTTTTTTTTTAATCAGAAAATGAGTTTGTTGGGTTTGATAGGATAGAAAATGTAAAAGTAAATTTCGCTACTAAATTGTAGCGAAAAACTTCATACCATGAAACTTTTTTTTACTTCTCGCTGCAATATTCTCTTGATCTACCCCAGAAGATTATTATGTACTGTTATACTCCAGAAAAATAAGCGGCACCAAAAATATCAGAGGCAAAATCTCAAAGATTTTTTTACACTTGCAATAAGCAGCTTTCTGTTACTTGGATATTTAAAATGTGAATTTTAATATTTTTCATGGAAAAATGTATCATCTTACAACTGATGTACACAGGGTCTTTGGCAACTGAACAGCCAAAATCGGGCGTCATGTATAAAATCGCATTTTGAGCATAAAAAAGAGAGGTAACTTTTTTCCAATTTAGGAAACAAGCTCAATTTAGGAAAGATCTAAAGATGTGGAATATTATTATTATTGCTTTCGGTAGATATATCTATGATATTTTACATTTTTGAAAATATTTCGTAAACAAACCCTGTTTGGGAAAAAAGTAAAATAAACTTTTCAATTAAAAAAAATCACATCAATAGAAGGTATGATTAATTATGTGTTACTTATTGAATTTTAATTTTTGCCAAATCAAAATATAAGGATTTATAATTGGGGGTACCGGGACTTTTTCAACACCGTGTATACATTGTTTCTGCGATGTAATATTTGATATACCTACGCACTATATGACGAATTACGTAATATTTCATAACGTTTCCGGAGCTGGGAAATGCATATATCTTTGACAACAGTGTTCATATTTGAACCAGTGTATTGGTTTGTATACAACATGTGCTAGACATCTAGTGAGTGAGTATTGTGGGTTAACTTTTTCACTCTGTCGTGTTTTCCCACCCTCTGACAGCCTACTTAAATCATTATGAATGCTGTGTGGGACTGCTTTCGTTCCATTCATAAAACGACTCCGTCTTTGATGTGCAGCATAATAATATTTCTTAATTCCCCCCAGATTGTATCTGTCTTCAGCTAGAATAATTATTCAGGAGTAATGTTACACCGTTCGTAATTAAATTTTTATGTATTAATTATTTTAATATTATTTTATTAATTATCAGTGTTTTTTAAAATTATTTATTCTTTGTAAAATAATTGAATCGGAAAAAAATGAAACATGAAAGAGTTGTAAGTACCGCTTGTAGGTCATAATTTGTTAAATAATAATATAAAAGAAACCATGAATAAGACTACATACCTGGTCAGTAAAAATGTTGTGAGAGTTACATACGGCAGATATTCAAGGCCAATGCAAGCTCTGCAACTTTGAAGGTCTTCATAGGAATATTGTCTAGCTTATAAGAATAGTCCTATTGTTATCTAAATGTACCATTTCTATCATAAATATGAGTTATAAAATATTAATTAATCACTCTTATCTTGCCAGCATGCACACGAAATAGACGCTAATTTTCTCTTTTGTATAGAATTTAACGTTTCTTTTATAAAATAAATTAATTTTTAAAAAAGCTGCTGTTCGTCTTCGATTTATTTCTTGAGAAACAGTACCCCATAGGATTTAAATTGTTATACTCACAAAAAGTATAATGTTTGCTAATATAATATAATAAGGAAAACTCTTACTAATAAATGCATAATAAGGAAAAGTCTTGAATTCTCGAGTAAATAAATACAATCACGTGGACAAGTTGTGAAGATCCTAGCTTCTTTAGCGTCCCAAAGAAGCCTCTCATATCCCCGAGGGCTACACACCTACCCATGCACCTACCCGCCAACCTACCCAGTATCCTACCCACTCAATGAAAAAGTATGCAATTATTTCCACATAAATTCTAAATTATTTTATTTACACTTTTTCACTCATTTCTCATTTCCAATTATTATTTCCATTTATTTCCACACTACTTCCAGTTATTTTCACGTTGTAAATTATTATTATTTCCCCTCTGGCATATCCCATTCTGTCCTGCGATTATACCTCCCATTTAACCTTGTTCCCCACAAGATTCGTTGATATCAAGAAAATCATCTCTTCTCAACTACTGAGTCCTTGATATGCCGCATGAGATTCTGAAGCGTGCGAATTCCGTGATACATCCAACAGCAGAAGTACCTGTTACTAGGATTTTTATCAGCAGTAGAAAGGTGTAAGAGTAAGCCTTTTCGTACCTTTAAATGGGACCTACTTTTCTCTTTCTGAAGAATTAGGGCTGGAGTTGACAGTTTTTTTAATACTTTTACAAAATGCTACTGGGTTTGTGATATTTTTCTGCTGTTTCGACTCATCGTATTAGTCTGAATCACTTATTTGTACAAAATAAAAATTGCCGTCTTTATTTGTGCTCTCTCGGATCTCGGATCATTCAAAGATGTATTCTTCAGGGGAATCAACATAATTTCTACTTGCGACTCACATGTGGTCGTCATGCTGTCTGCAAAATACTGAAAGCATATAGGATCCTCTCGACATCATGTACTTGTCTTGTGGTTGCCCAAGCCGTAAACAGGCGGAAGATTCGCCAGTTTTGGGTTTTCCTTTACCATTTGTCGGCCTAACATCGAAATTTTCGAAACAAACACATTTTGATGCAAACACACGAAGTTCCTTTAGTTTAAACATCCAGTGGTAAAATGATATAAAATCCGGAAACTGTATAGGTATATTTTTTATTATATGTTTACATTTTCCACAGTTTAAAATTGGAAAAGGGCTTATTACAGACCCTGTTTTATTCCTAGGAACTTGTTCATTTCTCTGGCTAAATCTGAGGTAACTTTTTGTACGAATAACCAGAAAAATGTATTTTATGCTACGTAGGTATACTTACTGTATGTTGTATGTCAAATATCGATGGTCTAATTCTAATACCCCGTAACTGTATGAATCAATATTTTACAGGAGAGAGCTTTTTTAGTTTTAAAGGGCTAAATATGATTCAGGAGGTTACAAAACTTTTTTTGTAGCCAATTTCCCAAGCCACTACGATGTATTTCAACTCATGACAGAGTAAACGTACAACCGAATGGCGCGAAAAAGTAAAATTTGGATTTTTGCAGATACGGGGTATTAGAATTAGACCATCGATATCAAATATACTTACTATAAAAACCGCGTGCAAAAGTCAAGCATCACCTTGCCAAACAAACAATGATGTGCAATGTCTTGACTAATAATGTCTTACTAATTGTTACAGGATTTGCAGTTGCAGATTGCCATCAGGAAGAAAACGACGACAGTTCCGGAATTAGCGGTAGGTAAAAATAATTTTCCGTCGTAAAATTAGAATTCTATCTAGTTTTGTTTCATTTATTGCATTCTTGAGCGTCGTTAGGAAGCAATAAAATGGCTATTACGTATTTGACGGCTTATGACGCAATGCCGCGCCGCGCCGCACCGTCGGGCTATTCTCGGCGTCCCGACGCTCCGCAAAGGCGAATAACTCTCAGTGACCCCGTCAGTAGTTCCTTAGCTTAGAAGAGGTCGCCGCCGCCAATATCACGTCATCTCTATTAGAGATCAGGTCATTTCAGCTCCCATAGGAGGGTGTTACTAATGATTTCATTTCTGTTTGATAATAATTATGCTAAACTTCATTATGAGATGTGCAAGTATATAAAATAATATATTGCTGTTGTTTCCGTTTTGACCTCCCGCGGGTCCGAATATACATAGATATTTTTTTTAAATATGTTGGTCTGTGGAAGAGCCGACCTGCAAGCCGAACTACTCGGATTTCACGAAAATTAGGACAAGAATGTGTAAAATCGATGTTTTCGGTAAATTAAAGAGGAGTGAGGCAAGTGATTAAAAACGGCCCTTCGGGCCTTAAGAAATTAACGATTTTGATAAAAAGTTGCAGACTCTAGGATCATAAAATTTTATGCAGACCCACCACTCCTACATAAAATTCGATCAGTTTGTTAAACTAAATCTCGTTTTACTTTCTTAATGCTTTCTTTCTCAGTAGTATATTCTCACTATTGCTTTCTCAGATCTATTTAGTTTCTCCGAAAAAAAAAACTATAGATCTTATAATTTCAAAGGGCATCCGTATAAAAAATAGTTATTTAAACATTGGTGGGAACATATAAAATAAGGCAAAGAGCCCAGCCTGACTTGAGCCTGAGCCTCTTTCTACTCTGTTTGACATTTGGGTTTGGACCTTAAATTTACCGATTCATGGTCGATGATCGATCCCTAAGACATTCAATATTTTTCATTTTGAGTGGAAAAAGTATTTTTCCACTATAAGGAATTTAATTTTTGATATAAAAACATTATTTATTCGAATTTTCTGATTAGATTAAATAAACCTACTTAAAGTTGAGACTTCAAGTTTTCACTTTTTATAAGGTTAGAATATCTTGGGCTCTGTATTTTTCGAACTAAACTTTTATATTTTTCGAACTAAAAGTTTTTTTTTATATCACGCCATCTTTTTAAGTGTAATTTCCAGAGTGAACTGTGAAAGCTTCAGATGTTTATTTTAGGAATTAAAAAGATAGCAGATTTTGATTTTGTTAAAAATTTTACTTTTTGTTCGCTGCAAGATTGTTCTCCTATTTGAATTTTTGTGACCTTAATTTGATCAATTAGATCAAAATTCATTACGAATTTACTGCAGCGCGTTCGTAGCCGTGCGCCCCTCGAGCGTTGCACTACTGTTCCGTTTTCGGACGTTAGAAAAAAAATCTGCAGCTTACACTTTTCATTTTAGAAAAAAACTTTATAAATATTTTCGAGGTAACATTTCCTATTCTTTTGAACGTCCATTAGTTTTCCCTTAAAGTTGGATTTTCTTAGATAATCCATAAACAATTGAATTTTCAACCACTAATTTCTTGAATAAATAGTTAAGCCATGGTCCTACGGTTGTTAACTTTTCATTTTTTATGAATTTCTAAATCTCCAAAACTCAGAAGAGATAAAAATTAATAGAATAAATTTTAAAGACACCATTTGCTCCCGAAATAAAAAAAAGCCAGGTCCGTATTTCAAAATAAAGTTGATGATGGCAGTAGAAATTTGCAACGTTTACCTAATCCTCAATTTTATTATGTATTTTAATAGCAAATAAATAGTGGCCGTGAGAATATGTTTTCAGTTTTATGATATCTTTTCAAATAAAGATGGGAATTTAAAATATAAAAAAAAATCAGTTTTTTTTTTAATTTTTTCAAAAACTATCGGAGATAACTAAAAAAATTTCTCAGATTATTATTGAACTTCAAATTTAGCAACTTTTGCTCCAATTTAACCGAGTCCGTGTGCACCCTGTATATAGGGTATAAGTTAATTATCTTTATTGTGGAAATTTGACTCTCCACGACTTTTTTATAATCACCAAAACAAAAAACTTTTCAGTTTTAGTTTTGCTGAATCAAACTATGTAATTATAGACGCATTTGGAAGAATAAATAATCCAACCATTAAACACGGTGTTGGAGAATAGTTTTCAATTGGACCGCCCCTCCAAACGATTTTACCAAAAAAACCTTTTCTCTCTTGAAAAAATAGCCCTGTTATCTTCACTTATATTAATTATTTACAAGTCGACCGACGACGACGTTGTACTTATACTATCTTACTTTTCAACACAAGCGCCGATATTATGAATATAATTGGTGTGGGTATATGACTGGTATGTTATCAAACTTTCTTATTATTTAGACAAATAATAGACAATTATTGAAACACAAAAGCCTTATTTGAGGCCAAGTCATCATTACCTTGTATTTTCACCCTTTTCTTATATAAGTTATTTCCGAACCCCTATGTGATTGATACATATGATTAAGTTAAATTACGGGATGAGGGCTAGTTATTATTATAAGGTCAGGTTATGAAAGGAATTACTGTAGCTCTTTGAAGGGGGAGTTGATTACTAGATTTAGATAAATCACTGTATGAAGGGAATTCGATATAGACGTAGAAATAAATAAATGTATATAACAATCGCTTTGATAACAGGTTTAATTTTTTTATGTTTTGTTGAACCAACTTCTATGAACTTAGCTATGAAAAGCTGGCCTTAACTGCTTAAGCTGCGTGTACACAAGTCTGCTTTGCCGTAGTAGTAATCACAATTTATTTTAGGAGTTCAGGTCAAGTAATCAATGCCGTATCTCATAAACCTCTACGGTACATCTGTTATGAAACTCACCTTCTTTATAACAAATTAACAAATTAAATTAACTTTGAGAGTTTAACACAACTGTTCTATTTTACTAATGCACAATCGCTTGTCACTACTCTAGTAAGTTCTCTTCTTTACTCTTAACTTAACTTCCTCTAATAGGTGCCGAACTACTACTACTTGCGTGCACTGTAGGGGAATCCCGATGACGCTCTAGGAGTGGTACATGAGCGGAGATAATCGATTCACGGATGACTTTGAATTATATTTCGCAGATATGCGCATTTGCAGCTCACGCCAAGTAAACGAAGAGGTGGCGATGGAAGAAGATAGTGTTCCGCCATCGTCATATCTGGCTCCAAAACGTTGACTTTTTTGGAGGTGACAGGCTGTGTTGAAGCCTTCACTGTGATGGTTTAAATTTAATGTTCGTAGTAAAAATGAGATCCAGAAGGCTAGCGAAATCTCCCTGGCGATCGGTAATGCGGGTTGGTTCGTCAACGGGTAAAGTCACAGCTGATAGCAAAGGCTTCAGCTTCACGTACTTCTTCGTCATTAAAATTAAAGTGTAACTGTCTCGATGAGCTGTGAAATTGCTATATTACAACATTATAAATTCCAATAGGCCTGAATCTAGATGAAAATAAGAACAGATGTTCGACCCTAATCTCCAGTTCCACGTAAATCCACACTCACTTACGTAATTCTAATAATTCAAAAAATTGGGGGGGGGGGGTTGTCCGAAGCCAAACGAGTCTTCCTGAAGCAGAAAAGAGCTCCAGCTGGAGTCAACCACAGCCAAAGCGGTCGTGAATATTCATCAATTTCCCCTAAAAGAATTGAAATGCTGATTTTAAGATACAGGCTTGGTAGAACACAAATAAATTGTGCAATTATATGGGAGTGGCGAGTGGAAGCCTCTGCATAGGCTATACCAAACAGTATGAAGCGCGATTTGATGTCCATCAAATTGCGCTGAAAATTTTCTAAACAGAGCATAATAAAGAAGAGTGCATGGGAAAACTGAGAATATCGTTAAAACTATGTCCTCCTTACTACTGCTATGCTAATCTGTAATATTAAAATACAATTAAGTAAAAAAGTAACGTACAGTGGAAAAGCATTTAGAAATAAAAAATTAAAGAGGATTAAGACTTTCGGCACATAAAATTATTCGTCTGGATGTTTATACTGCACAGAGCTGAAGTTCCGGGTGATGTGGCACAATGAACCACATTTTCTTTGGGTATTTTTTCCGTACAATTGATTGGTGGAATTAGTTGTTCTTTTCTTTTTAATTTAAACGAATTCTGAAATATTCATTGTTGAAGTATTTTTTCGTTTTTGTTTTCATTTTTGAACTCGCTTTTGCATTGCTATAGATTTTTCTATATTATCATAATGTTCAAAATAAAAAAAAAACATTTTTATTTTTTGGAATTTATCCCTGCTGGGTTATAAAGATTAATTTCTAATTTAAATTAATTTTTTTTTTTAATCAAGTAATAAGCCTTGGAAATAAAATTAAAAAAAAATATTTAAGAAAGGAAGGGCCTTTTATGTGACAATATCGAAAAAAAGTTATTTAAAAAAGTTGTGTAGAATCAACATTAAGCATTTATCTAAATTTCAAAATCATTGGCCAACTACTATATACTTTTCAATAATTTATGTCATAATAATTTTTACATAAAATTACATATATTTTTTTTTTGGTGAAATAAACATTAAAACATTGAAAGATCATATAGTTGGCAGATGATTTTGAAATTTAGGATAAATGTTTAATGTTGGTTGATTCTTAACAACTTCTCTAAATAACTTTTTGTCATAGTTTCCACACAAAAGACATAAAAGAAAAATGTGTTTTTTTTTTTAATTTTCATGACATAGGTAGGTACTGGATTTTTATAACATAAATTTTGTTAGAGATTAGTCTTACCAAAGCCTCAAAAAACTACCAAAACTACCAAGCCTCAAAAAACTAAAATTCAAATCGAGAATTTTTTATCTTTCTCCAGATGTTGTTTCACCTATCCGGGGATACATAATGTACATAATGTTAGAAACTAATGTCAATACGAAAAAAATTAGCACCAACAGCACTGTGCGATAATTTTTTTTTTTTTTTAGAGAAAAAGTTTCTTGATTTTTTTTTACTTATTACAAAGATTTATGGTTTTTGAAGACTCTGAAATAGGTGCTTGACCCAATAGGTGATGACCAAGTTGTCGTCAAAACTACGTCAAAATTAGAAAAAAAAAAAAAAAACTACTCTTCTCCACCCCCCCCCCCCCCTCACGCATTTATTTACTTTTTTTTACCATGATTATGAGTTCATGTACCATTTTCACCTCGATTTTCACTTATGTAAAATTGGTCCATCAGGTAACATGTTATGCTGTGTTTGTAAACAACTACCATTCAATGGACTAAACTGCTGAAAACTTGAAAACTTTTTTTAGCACTAACAGCATACTTCATACTTTATTCAATAATAATCAGAAGCAAAAAGTTTATTTGAATTCGCTATGGATTATCAAAAAAAAAAGTGAACCATGCTGCTGTTGTAGCAAAATATTCACTTTTAGGGAATTTCACAACATTTAGTAGTCGGAGGAATCCTAATTTGTTGGACGTTCAATTAAAAAAAAATAATAATATGCCGCATAATCTAAACGAATGAAACAAAACCGGCACACCTAGCTACTCAAATCAAATACATAAAAGAAAAACTACTTCCTGGAAATTTAACACAAAATTGAACGTGTGACGTATTTTAATTTAAAATGGAAAGGATGTTATCGTTTCCGTTTAAAAGCAACGGTAAGTCGGCTATGATTAGCGATAAGAGTGCGATAAGTTATTTGTGTTCAAAATGTCAAGTTGTAACCTCCGGTATTATAGAAATGTTTCTAGGAACGGCATACCTAATTATTATTATTGTTACTTGAGATTATGTTCATAATATGCGTTAGGGCCCGACTATACGAACGCGAAAAGCACAACGCAGTAGATGAAAACTGACCGTTATTTTGACAAACTCTGATACTACTACTTGTCGTCAACTGGTAACGTCGCGCCGAGTCCATCTATTTTATATTTTGTATGGTGGATACCTAAATATTTTTCAGGTCGTTTTTATCCCCGTCGTGTTTTAGGGCCGTTTAACATTTTTGGAAATTTGTATACATATTCTGTAGGACCACCTCTAGGCAGCCGTTCTCGGTTATAGTCACGCTGACTGTTGTGTGTCAGCCGCTGACCTAATCGCTTGAGAATTGAGATTTAGCGGGGAACTACCGACCAAGCTGAAAGCATCAGTGGAGGGAGACTTCGAACTATAGGACGACAGGAGTGATACGAACTGCGAAGTGCTTAAGAAGGCATTCATAGGCACCGGTTAAATACGGTTTCTCCAAATCGACATTTTAAGGTATCGATGAAAACGCGACACTGCGACACTTTTGGCACGCTGGTAACTAACCCGTAAAAAGTCTTTTGGTTTAATAACAATTCATTGGAATCAAAACATCTAAAATCGACATTGAGCAACATTTGAGCAGTAGTTATTCCTAAAAGATCGTCATGATAACTATGATATCATCAAAAGGGATTAAAAAAAAGGTAAGAATTGTCTGAACTAGAAATCGAGTAAATCGACCCGTGATTCTTTTGACTTTCAAGCCTTTTAACGCCTTACAACAAAATCCAACATTTGTAGCTCTTTTGGCGACAATCACGACCAGCAGCTGCCCACCCTGCTACTATCTATAATAAATAATATATGGTATAAGGTAGAGCTATTATTGTAGATATAGGTATAGATATCTGTTCGGATTTCGGAATCTCTTCAACGAAGTTTACCCTAAAAACTCGACTCTTCAGGGATTTCGACAAATCATCAGGCGATATATGCCCGAGAACCAAAATTAAGTATTGCACTTTTTTTTGTCCCTAATGTGATATGCCATAATAATGTGTGAAACCATAATTCCACACCCCTTCAAGATGCAAAGTGCAAAGCCAAAATATGTAAAAGAGACCCGAAAATCAAAAGACATTAATAATAATATGTGTGTACGTACGAAGGTACACCTGTTTTAACGTCAAACGTCATATCAATGGTTGTAGTTTCTAGCAGATTACCTCTGGTTTTTAGCCTAGGGGCAGGATGATGTTATGGTACAAACCGCCGTTATTGTTAGTGGACACATCTGTGCTGGAAGCAAGCCTCCACCTGTCGGTAACATCTGTCTTGGCGCGTGTCCTTCCTTTTCGAAACACCTTGCACGCAAGTTCGTTGAAAAACTGTATCGTAGGTATAGATATACTAACTACTACCTACCTACTAATGTAACTTCGGAAAGATAGAAGTAATCGATTTTAAGTTATCAAATTGCTGCATTTAATTTTGCTCATCATGAATTTTAAGAAAGACATGAAATTTCGACATGGAATTATTGTAATATTAAGAAATCCTTCTTGCGCATCAATCGCAGAAATAGTGAATTTTATGCGATTCAATTATAAATATTTTCACCGGTTTTTGAATTGGCTTTCTGAAAATTTTCATATTAGCATAGTTAAAAATTCTTTTTAATTCATTTGAAAACGTGTAAAATTATGTAAACATAGAAATTTAGCAACTTTGCCCCTTTCCCTATGCACGCTACTGGCTAACTAATTTAAAAGATACACTTTTTTGCACTTCCTTGAAGGTAGAAAAAAGTTACACAGGGGCGTTAATTTGCTTCTTGAATTTTTTAAGATTAACGGTTATTAGTAGGTATTAATTCCTTTAAAAACATGCTCATAAATGATTATAGAAATTTGCCCTTTTTTATCAATTTCCTATCCACCCGCTGGCTTATTTTTTTTTACCAACAGGGGTTAAAAAAGAGCCAGTTTTCCTAAAATTCAAATTCAAATAAATTTGATGGTTTAAAATAAATTCAAATGGCCGCCGTTTTGAAATGGCTGGACCGATTTTACTCACGTGCAATCCCAGACCACTTCTCCTTGTGAAGGATACCTTACTCCCGCAAAACTTACAGTCCCCTAGATTGAAAACTGCGACCATAAACCGTGCCTCATGGACGGTATCTTTCGATTTTTGAAGGGAGACCTGTAAGAAGTATTTCAAGTATTTCAATAGCATTCGAAAGTTCTACAAGATTACAAAATATTCACTCATTCATTGAAAGGTGAAGCTACAGGAGCGTTTTTTAAATCTAAAAAACGCCATTTTGGAGAAATTTTTTTTTTTTGAGAAACGCCAAGTGTCAGAAGTTTTCAAGTAGCCAAGGGCCTCTGACGTAACCTAACGACTGCTATGAAGCAGCCGGGACCCCCTTTTTAACGTACCTCCCGGAGCACGATCAGTCACGGAACTTTTTTTTTTACCACTATCAAGTTTGGTCACCCATCCAAGTACTGACCAAATAAAGCCATGCTGCACTTTAGAGATCGTTTGACCGAACTTTAACAGTTTGGCTATGTTACTGATACAAAAAATATTTTATACAGTTGCCACTTCCGCCTCGGTCTGTGTAGCCTGCACCGTGCGCAATTGAAAAATTTAGAAACTGGGTTTTACCTATACAAGGTCGTGTAGTGCCTATAACTTATTTTGGACTATACAGAGTGTCTCACATGAGAGTTTCATATCAAAGTTATGTTTTTTTTTTTATTGCAATAATCTCTTGTGGCATTGCGAACAACGAAAACGACTCAAGTCAAGATAGAGGAAAACGGCTAACATGCCCCTATTTTTTAACTTTTGATGTACTATCCTGTGGTTCAGAAACATTTATAGTTATTACCTTTGTTTTTTTTTATTTGGCGACGTGTTGAGAACTCGTGTTGAGATTTTTTCAGGTTTTTCATCACTCTGTAAACATTTCATCTAGATCATAGAAGATTAGTACCTGCAAAGTTAAAATAGGGACATGTAAGCCTTTTTTTCTATCTTGAGCCGTTTTAGTTGTGCTTGAATTTCGAAAATTGCGATTTTCACATGTTTATAACTCACAAACTTCTTATCTTAAACACCAACTATAAAAAACAATCTTATTTTTTCTTCTCAACCGATCTAAAAATGCAATAACGTAAGAAAGAGCATGCAATTAAAAAAAAACATAACTTTGATATGTCACTCTCATCTGTATAGTCCAAAATATTTTTACCTGTATAAAACCCAGTCTTAATTTTGGAAAACCTATTTTTCATGATCTGGGAATCAGGATCTTTTGATGAGTTTGGGCAATTTTCGTAAAGCGATGTCGTCATCAATATAAATACATACTCCATCTCTATACCTCATTTATTGTAAATTTTTATTCGAGGAATAAAAAAATTACTATTACGATAGCTACACACACTTTCGCCAATTCAAATAAACATCTTGTGCCAAATATAAGACCATTTTTTTTATTTTATTGGATACCCACCCTCTATTTTATTACATTTTCTGATCGTCTGAGAAAATTCAGTAAGAATGGTAATTTATGAGTTGTAAACAAATGAAAATTGCCATTTTTCGATTTATATAAGATACTAAGATACATTTTTTTCTTTTGGTTTTCGTCTTTTGTCAATTGCTTTTCCTAATTTTAAAATGCTTTTCCCATTATTTAACAAACGTCAGTGTGATTTTTTAATTGAAATTCATCTTTTGTCAAATGAGATTCCTTTTATATCAAATGCTTTTCCAATGTTTATTATAATGTCACTGTACGTAAATAGGAAAAGCAATTGACAAAAAGTGAAACTAATTTGACATAAAAGGAAATTATTAATTGATAAATCAATATGACTATAATCATTGATAGATAGAAAAATAAGAAAATCATTTGACAAACTAGGAAAAGCAATTGACAAAAGAGGAAAACCAAAATCAAAAGACTGTATCATAGAAAACGGTTTAATGTCCTTATCTTATTAACTGTTCATGTGAGTTTTTGACATTTTGGACATGTTGCTTATGCGTTTCACTTTGCTAAAATTTTATAAATGAAAAAAATTAGCAGGAGGTAGGAGGGATACATATTATGTAACATTAAAATCAAATGGGGGTTTTTATTAATTTTTTTATTTTCTTAGATTCGATGAAACAGGACAGAACCTGTACCTACATTTTTTTGTATAGAATTTTTAAATGAACCATACATAATATCTGTATGATAAGCATTGACAGCAACTCTATAAAATGTGAGAAATGTTAAAAATTAACATGTATTGGGGGCAGTTATTATTCGCAAGGATCTATAGAGCATCTGTTTTTAGCTTTTAAAAACTAGGTAATAAAAAAAATTGAGAATGCTATTTCTGAATGAATTTGTATTAAACTAATGCAATCGACAACAGTGATGAACACCACGGATAGGAATGCGCGAAATTCCGTGTGATACTAGTTAAATTTTAATGGAATTCGCTCTTAATTTTTAGCCATCCAATCATGACAATGTCCATTGACCTCCTTAGTTCATGATGTAATTTTAGCTTTATAATGACTAAACAGTCATTATTACACTTAATTATTGTGATATTTTTAGTTACATGTACGTATTTTCGCATGATGACTCACTTTATATATTTCTGTGAGATTTAACATGTAAGAGAACGAAGCGTCAACATTTGTCACGTGGCGGCCCTTCTTTTGTGAAGTAGGTAACTTGTTATATCTGGTACATGGTTCACTATAATTCACAAGTGTCTAATAATTCTGGTGTGTCAAGTTATTGTCCTTTTTTAAACCAAAAGATTGTGAAAAATTCTGCCTAATTAAGGTGATTGGTAAATTGGTAAATTAAAAATGATCAGTTGCAGGGATATTTCACTCATCAGTTCTACTAGAATGTTTTTTCTCTTCCCCCTTCCCCTTCCACCTACCCTATTCCCTGAGACCATCCGTCACTCACCTGCACTCTGCACTTCACCGAGCTGGAATTCTGGTGAGCAAAACCGCTCTACTCACAATTGCTATACATTTTTTGTAATAATTTTATCAATTTTACCTAGGAATCTAGAAGGGTAGAAAGAACTCTCCTAATTAATTTTTGTATCAAGGAAAATATGGCATAGCATAATATGTGAAGGAGTCCTAGCATATTGTGTTAAAAAGCAATTTGAACATTTATATGCTTTTTTTGTTACTAAATTAATTTTTTCGTCAAAAAAATAGTAGGTACACTAAATTAATTTTTTCGTCAAAAAAATAGTAGGTACTTACCATGCGTCCAGGAAAATTTATCGACAAAACACAAATTATTAAATAATAACATAATTATTATTATAGATCTGAAATGACCAACTTTTTTAAACAAACAAGTTTATCCCCTTTTTTTAGATCTTTTATTATATTCCATTTTATAGTTACCTATACATAGTTAATCTAAAAAAAAAACAAGATGCATGGTGCAAGTTATAAGGGATCTTTTTAACCCTAGCTTTCAAACATTTTATCAGGTTTTCACCAATACGATATTTCATGCGTAATAATTAAAAAATATTTCATAACGTAATTACAAATTTTTCAATCAAATATTTCTTGACATACGATTGAAAAATTCCAAAAATAGTTCAATATCATGACTTGATCATTCATTTATTTTCAATTTCAATATAAAATGAACATTGAACCCTCTAAAGTTGTATCTACTTATCAAAGATAGGTCGTAGGTCGAGGTATATCAGAGTTTTACAGGGCATTCCTTTTATATCATATCGAAAAAACACGAAGAACTTATATTTGAACGGTCTAGCGAAAATTAAATTATTATACTAATTAGAGAGTTATTTTCTGTCCAGCAATTCAAATAATATGTATCCTATTTCAATTTTTAAAATTCCAAATGAAAGTACAATATTTAGTAATTTCCTTAGGTATTAAAAATCAAAAATTTCATTCTCACGATACGCCAGTCGGTTGGTTCGTCGTATGACGAATATGTAACTTTACACTTGGTAACGGTAACCTTCTGAAGTGAAAAAACCTGCACCTACTTATACAACTGGTTATGCTTCGGAAAGCGCGTCAAATGGGGTTCCCTTTGGGGTAGAGAGTCGTCTCTACCAAACAACCTGGTTATGCTTCGGAAAGCAAGTCAAATGGGGTCCCTTTGGGGTAGAGAGTCGTCTCTATACTATACCTAATAACAGAAAAATTGTGTAAAAAATGGGGCGGAAAAGTTAGGATCTCCCAGAAAATAATACGATAATACAAATTATCATAAAACCAAACTTCGAACAGTGGATATTTGCAAATATTTGATGATGAATTCACGTATGCAAGGTGCAACGTGTAACGGACTGCATTGTCGTGATTAAAGTACCACACTGCGCTGCAAGGTAAACTTTTGGCCACGGTGGGAGATTCTTACATCGTGCTTTTGGCAAACATTTTGTCTTGAACCAATTATCAGTGACTTATTAACTTCTCTTTGAGTTTTATTGCTTTTGTGCAGTGCTTCCAAAAAAGACGACATCCGAAACTTGTTTAATAGCTCGTTATTTATTTGGGGTACAGTTTGCGATTCTTATTTTTATGCTTTCTTGAACTCTAGTCAGCGTAGAAGAGAGCTTACATCGAAGTGACTGTTATTATTATGTCATACTTATACCATACATACATACAGGATGTTTGGTAAATGGACAGTAAAAATGAAACGTCATGTATAAAATCGTATTCTGATCATAAAACAAAGAATAACTTTTTTCCTAAACCTAGTTTAGGAAATATTTTCGAAAATGGAACCCAGAGACTGCTGTGAAAATGTGAACATAGTTTGTTTTTAGTAACTGGACAACCAAAATCGAACTTCATGTATAAAATCGTGTTTTAAGCTTAAAAGAGAGAACAACTTTTTCAAGATTTAGGAAATTGCTTAGGAATTATTTCCAAAATTGTTGATCAGTCACTGAATAAAACATTTTTATCGCGGCTTTAGCTTAAAATTTTTTGAGATATTTCCTAAAGGAGACCTGATCTTGATAAGAGTTATTCTCTTATTTATGCTTAAAATACTATTTTATACATGGCCGTTATGTTTTGACTGTCCTGTTTTAAAAAATATAAATTTTTTTAGCAGCCGTAGTTTTACAATTTTGGAAATATTTCCTAAAAGAGAGTTATTTTCTCTTTTATGCTCAAAATACGATTTTATACATGACATTCAATTTTGGCTGTCTAGTTACCAAACAAAATGTTCTTATGTTATTGCATTTTGAGATTGTCTGAGAAGAAAAAATAAGATTGATTTTTACAGTTGGTGTTAGATTGAGTAGTTTTTGAGTTATAAACAAGTGAAAATAGCAATTTTAGAAGTTACGCAGGCACTGTACAACTAAAACTAATCAAGATGGAGGAAAACGGCCTACCATGTCTTATTTTAATTTTTTATGTTCTATTCCATGATACAGAAACATTTTTACTACCTACCTATCTTTTTTTTAATTCGGTTGAGAAATCTCCGATTTTTTCAGAATTTTTATCACACTTCATAAACATTTTATCCACATCATAGGTACATAAAAAGTTAAAACAGGGACATTTAAGCCGTTTTCCTTAATCTTGAGTCGTTTTCGTTGTACAGTGCCTTATGGAACTTCGAAAATTGCAATTTTAAATTGTTTATAACTCGTAAACTTCTCAATTTAAACATCAACTGTAAAAACCAATCTTGTTTTTCTTCTCAGACAATCTAAAAATGCAATAACATATAAGAGCATTAAGAGCATTCCACCATTAAAAAAAAAACATTACTTTGATATGCCATTCTCAAATGGGACACTGTATAGCCCAAAATAATTTATAATTATGATCATTGTAATCCTGTAATGGTTGATTATGAAATTTTTTTTAACAGTCATCGTTTGGCCCACAGAGACAGACTCGAATCAGCTGGGACAGCCTGTATACTTCAAAGGAGAAGACCGATGGTTGTTACTTATGAAATCACCAGCAGGATCGCTATCGATGTCAGGGCGAGAAATGACCAATCCTCAACAAAAGTTGGGTTTTTCTTTCGTTTTTGTTGTGTCAATTTGGTTGAAAACCGGAATTAGATTTGGAGAGTCTGGAAGACTGAAGAACCGAAGAAAATAGTAGACTACTTCAGTGTTACACAGACACCAATAATAAACGGTGGGAATACCTTCCGTATAGTGTTTCACTTCTCTGAGTAGAGAATGTACCCAAATTTATTGCTCCCAAAACGACCATGAATCTCCAAAATATTCATCAGTTTGTGTTCGCTAATTCCTTTACAAGTAGAAACTGTCCACTCCGAAAACGGCTTTATGAAGTCTTATCGGCGCCTTACATCGGCGCCCCGAAACAGCTTACTACCCTGCACCTTGGCTGCCGGTGTCGTTCAATCTTGACCGATTATCGGTCAACCTAATTATCTGGTGCTGCGGGTATAAAATAATCATGCACCTGCGTACTTCCACTGCTCAAGTAAAGCGATCTACGGATATCCTGTGTGGAATATGTGATCAAAAATTCATATGGTGTACTGGAATGAGCCTCTCATGACATGCGTATTTCCACTTAATTCAGAATCATCAATTATTATTATCACTATGACTTTTGATTTTAGTTGAATACTTTTTATTACATTTTATTTAAATCAATTTCGATTATTTTCAGAACATGTAACTGATGTTTGAATTTTATTCTGAAAAATAAACTCTTTGTGCAGATCAATTATTGAAACATTGCTCATTTATAAGTATTTTTGCGCTAGTGTCTATAATATTGCTCACTCAATATAAACTCTCACACATAAATAATTCTAATTTTTAAAGAGACAATTCTACTGCCGCATAAGCGCAGATCTTAAAATAAATTGGTAAGATAAGATCTTCGAAACTGTGCTGTTTTAATTCACATATTATTTTTTAATCAACCAATAATTGAAGTGTAATCTTATGGAAATCGCTATATGCTTAAATATTTATATATCTTCTATGTTTTTGCGTGTACTAAATGGACATTTTTGCTTGCAGCTGTCCTATATCACCTGCTGGCTATCATGGCGTGATTCTTTGTTGGCAAACTTACCGCCTCGTGCCCGGCGTCTTTTGTGCCTTCCACCTTGATGATGCTACATTATTTTAAATGCCATGCTGTTACGCTTTGCTACTTCTAGGTAAGTACATTTTTTTTCGCATTACTGTAACCTCAAGTGAAGCATACAAAATATCTGGTGGTTTTTGAAATTCTAAAATTCTTCTAAATCAATTGATCGTTTTATAATATAAATATATAAATATAAATATCTTGATTGATAATGACGCCTGCGTGAAGTTGATTTATCAAACTGTATGTGTTGGTCGTTCCACGTTTACGTTTTTTAAAAAATCATCAAAATTCTTGAAAAATACTCGCTTTTAACGCACTAATCTGCCATATCATTTTTTTTTTCTTGCGATTTCTCCTTCGGGGCAGCAATGGCAGCAGATTTTTTTTTGTATGACACGAAGCATAATGGTGTATTAGGCCTAGACGACCAAGCTTAGAAGGGAATTTTGGGCTAGTCGTGCTTACTAACTAGTCCATTCGAATTAGTACAAATGTTAAGAATAATTAAAAACTGGAAAGAACTTGCCACTCACACACAGAACTTGGTAAAGTAAGAGGCCCCATTATGATTTATTCCATTTTGAGGAATACAGGTTTGTGGCATACACCTGCAGAAAATTTGAAATCGATTCGTTGATAAGTTAACAATAAAGTTTGAGACATAAAAGATTTCCCATAGACAGTGGTCCACAATTACTTACTGTTAATTCGATACGAATGTGATTTTTGAAATACTGTGTTACCTACATTCAAATGTGGGTCTGTGGTATTTTAGCTTACACTTGAATAAACTTACTTTTTATAATAATGTACAACATGGCATTAATGCCCAGCTTGAACGCTTCATCTAAGCCGCTGCGTACATTTGTAATTCCCCTGAAAGATGATCCTTGATTGTTTGGATGAGTGACCGGATATGTATAGAGATTTCCGGATCCGGATGCTTGAAATAAGTCGATGCGTCTGCCGGATGCTTTGATCTGGGTTAACACCAACTAATGCTTTATAAAAAGTCGTCAAATAACTACCTATCAAAAGGAACCAGAATGCCAGACAAATCCATTTACTCATTAGTTAAGGCAGTATTATTGATCGTCACTTTCCCGCGGGCCCATGTATGTCTTTTGATGAAAATAAAATCCTGCAACCCTTTTCAATCTTGATAACGAATTGCCGCCAGAACGTTAACGAATTCAATAAACAAAATTCAAACTAAAGGCCGGTTCTCACTTGTACGACACCAGACGACAGCGACAACGCAACAAACAACACGACAAAATTGCGGAGGACTTGTACGACACCCGACGAAATGGCACGTCGTCGGGTGTCGGGAACCAGACTCAGGGTGAAATCCCCCCCGCAATTTTGTCGTGTTGTTGCGTTGTCGCTGTCGTCGGGTGTCGTACAAGTGAGAACCGGCCTTAATTATTAATTAATGTAAATTTATTGATTATGAATAAAACACTAATGTTTTATAAAATTCTACTGTATATTGATGGGTGATAGAAACGTTACAAATAGAAATATTTACGTCTGAAGATGCTACATGAAAAGTAGCGAAACACGTGTAACGTTTCTATCATCCATCAATATACAGTAGAAGTTTATAAAACATTAGTGTTTTATTCATAATCAATAAGTATGCAGAGATTCTACGAAGTAAGGGTTGAAAACATAAATTTTATAATGTAAATTTAAAAAAGCCAAATCGATGCCTGATTCTGATGATTATAAATTTCGTAAACATGAGTGGATAACGATGCGCTCGCATTTTAGACTTCAATCTTGTTGAAGTCACATCTCGATTTCATATTGAGGATGGGTACCCAGTGTGAAATAAGGTCTCTAGATATAAACTTCAACTTCAATCCTGCAATACAAAAAAAATCTTTTGGCTTTTTTTTTGCTTTTGGCATTTATTTTTGGCTCAAACATTGTTTACTTTTTCATGCTAGAAATCAAAAATTTTTCGTGTATTGCCTTATTGTTGCCTAACCGGATCCAGAAACATAGTACCTAACACCAAGTCGTCCCTCCCTGACTTTAAATCTACTTATACATAGAATAAACAAAATGAAAACACCAATAAATCTTTCGAAGATTTTAAAAAGTAGTGAAAAATTGTATGTAATTCACCAAAAAAATCCTCTTTATTTGGGAATTGTTTCGAGGAATTAACAGATATGTTAGATGCGGAAGTAATAAATATTTCAACTCTTCGTCTGTATTATTATAGTATGTGTTATTGAATGGACACAGTTGGGAGGAAACGAATCTAATATTATCTGGAATCAGGAAATAGTTATATATGTGTCGATTTGTTTCCATTCCTAGTACAGATTAAAGATTATCATTATTACACACTTTACAATAGGTTATTATGCTCTTGGCGCCGTAAGTCCTGTAAAACGTGAGAAACCATATCAGCTTGGCTGATAAAGAGGTAAATAAAATTTCCTTTGTGTTCTCATTGATAACCCCCGGCTGAGTTTTAGAATGCGGTTTTCAACATGAAAAGAACGACGAGAAATAGGCTCCAGCATTTATAATAGGATATTTTATGTACATAAAATAGTGTAAAATGTCAATAGCTCATTCAATTGAGTAATTAAAGAAGGAAACGTGTGAAATTTCATAATGTTTTTCCTTTGTTTGAGGCTATGTCGCGACTATGTCGTAATAGTTGCAGAATGTCACTTATTACCTATACATTTTCAACTTCAAATTGGCACTAATCGCCTGGAATTTGACATGAATCAAAAGTAGGTATGTTGGGCTCGGACGGCACGTTGTTGTCATTAAACAATTTCAAGTTCACATCGCCTTGATTACAAATTCAGCTCTAAATTGACCAATTTGGAATAGCTTTTCAATTTAATTTCTTTTGGACTTTATAAAACATCCCTTCCCTTTTGCAGCATTATTCTAATCTTCCCGCCGAGAAGGGGCAATCATTAAGAAACAACAGGTGGTATGGCTAATTAAGCTGCCTTAAAGCAGTGCAGACAATTTAAATACAGACTTTTAAGGATGATCAGTCTGAAAACTCTGACCCTCAGAATTATCGCATTGTCTGTATGGGGAATATTCACTCATTTGTCACTATTATATCTAATAAATAATAAGAAAAGAAGCTGATGAAAGAACAGGAAACTGGGGTATATTTCCAGATTTTTTTCAAGAGTATCCTGAAGTTGACGAGCAGCCATAATGCCAAATTTATAGATGCTCATTTTTAAAATTAAAACGAATTTAAAACTACATATTTCAATTCTTGGATAACATCACCATGAATTATATGGAAACCATTACATACTTACAAAATTGTTTAAATAATACATTTTGGTTTTAGCAGTATGAACCAGTTTCTTGAACGTAATAATAAGTCCTAATATTAATACCTATTAAAACATTTACTCGGATCTATTACTAACAACCTCCACTTCAAAGTACTGCTTGGTTGTATCGGCTCATGCATGGGTCCGAGAAATTAGATTCCTTGTAATTTGAAATAGGATCCTTCTCCCTGAGAGCACACGTATCTCGGTCATGTTACAACGAACGTGAGATCTGCAGTCTGCACACAAGACGCATAAATAAGTGCCTTAACACGATCTGAGAAATTCGGCGCCAGTGGAGCTAATTTTTGCTTCTGAGAACTGAACAGAAGAGATGGATCTGATCCTTGTAAGGATACCAGCAATTATTGCTGGCCTGCCTAACGCTTCATGCTTAGATGCGGGCAAAGGATATGATTTTTTCACGTAAAATTATCCACCGGTTCGATGAGTATGCCGTATGAGACGCGGTTCACAGCATCTCAACGCAGTCAGTGGGGTGGTGTGTTATCTGCATTGCAATTGCTCCATATTCTATATATCCTCTCTGACCTATGTTATTGATTTTTTTCCAAACGGGTCAGTGGGTGTATTGGAAACTTCGTAGAGTGGAATTAATTTTCATCAAATTATTTCTTGACAGTAATTGACCACCTATTATATATTTATTGCACTTTTCTTAATTTATTACTTATTACGATCGATAATCGGTTAAAAGTTGGTTTATATTTTTATTAAGAGTAGAATCAAAGACATTGTGTGGGGATAAAATTGAAGATGTTTTGATTAACATTTATTCTTTCTTCACAAAATTTGGGATCTAGTATGGGTCCTTTATTTATGATTCTAAGAAAATCCATCAGCTCTTGAGTAGTCAGTCTTTTTGATACTTTTTATGAATTAATTTAATTATTTCGTTATTTAATTAATTTGTTCAATTTAAAAAAAATGTTTCACAGGTTTTATGAAGTTGTATTATGATTTATAAAACAACAACTGTTGAGTATTCCGGTCTGTTCATTACCCTGGGAACCTTTTTTTTTTCTTTACATCGCTTATCATAGTTTAATTATTGAGCCTTTATAAATTATTACTGCCCTACTTGTATGATGGTATCTGTAATATTACATAAATAAATCCCAATCATTTATGCGTCTATAATGTAGGTTAAAAATTCGAATGTAATCTATCAGAAAATAGAAGGATTTATATATTTATTGTTTACAAGAATTTCTTACATAAACCCGAAGTGTTGATAACCCTGTTACTGTTTCATTGAAAAACATAGCATTGTTGTTTATTATTTAACATTAACTAGGATGTTTATTAATAAATTAGGTGGTTATCTATCGAGATAAGCTTGGATTTATATGAATGAAACTTGGACTATTACAACAAAGAATGCAGCAAACTGTCACGCTGTACTTACATATGTATGTAACATATATGGTATTTAGGCCTTGTCTTCTTGTTACTCAAAGTTTTACTGAATGGTTCAATGTTCAGTTATTATTTCTTCTACGTACGTCATTTTTGTATTTATCGTGTTCTGAATTCCAAATTGCTATTTTGATAAGTTGTTTGTTTTACAAAACGGGTACATTAAATTAAAACTTCTGTGCGCAACATTTAAAAATCTGTATTTTACTTTAGATAAAAGTACAAAAATATGCTTCGAACTCCATAACATATCCCTTGGAAATAAGTATACCTAAGTATATTATGTATATGTCGTATCTAGTTATTGTGTGGTTATTGCAGTTGAATTATTTACACAAATATTACACATATTAGAGGTTAATTTAGTATTATAAAAATCGAGTAAACAAAAATTGTATCACATTTAAAATAGGTATTCAATTTTTTTTCCAAAAATAAAAATGTTGTTTTTTCACTGAATTACGTCAATGTTGTGTATATTTTTTGCTTTATTTATGTTTTTTATGAAATTCGATAAGGAAGACTTTTTGTTTCCAATGAAAATATTTCCTTGATTTTTTTATACCGAATTACACGAAAAATGATACCTACTGCGATCATAAGAAGAACAAAAGTTGACTATAGCGTTACGCATAATCTTCAGTGTATAGATTATTTTTTACATTAAAAACAGTAGACGCATAGCAAGACATAATTATATTATTATAGGTATAGGGAGCTGTTATAAAGGAAGAGGTTTTCCGTTTTTAATCCACCAAATTTCTACGCCACTGGAGAAAATGGATTTCTTGAAACTTATTTCGAAATTGTACCTATATCTTAATTTTTTTAAGAAATTATGGGGGTAATCTTTAGTATAGGGACCTGGCTCGTACGCCTCAGGTCATTGGTCAGGTTAGGTATTTGTTCCCTGAAAATTCAAGTACGTAGATTATAAAATATAGATGACATATAAAAAGCCGTAAGGGCAAGGGAAAAAATACCTAACATGACCAAAGACCTGACTTAGTGGAGGGTCAATCAGCAACGGTCAGCCGCCAGGTCCCTATACTTGCAATTAACCATGGGAGTTCTTTTTCGTTTTAATCCACCAAATTTCTACGCCACTGGAGAAAATCGATTTCTTGAAACTTATTCCAAAATTTTATATCTTGAATTTTTTAAGAAAACGATGATATTTCAAAAAATAAGCCTCGGAGACCTTTTAAAGAGTAATTTTTTTCAGATAATAATGATGATAAATGAAAGTATGTTTTAAGTTTCTACTCTACTTTATATTGATGGATTATACATAGTAATATACAGTGAGAGTTTTTTAAGACGGAACATAGGAAATGAGCTTGTGAAGTATTGCTATGGAGATTGATTCGTTGCCGGGCAAGGTCGTTAATGGTTTTGCAATAACCCCCCACTTCAGATTAAATTATTAATTTGACGTTTATGGGTAAAACTTGTCGTCAGTTACATACTAGCGTAGGTAGTTACTTAATTCATCAAAAATGTGTACAGCTGATGAGAAAATTGAAATTTACGCACATGGTACACCGCATGCAGTGTGTCTTCTTTATGTGAAGTTGAAAATTTGCGCTGGTACCATGTCACTACAGGGCACAGTATCCATAGAAAGTGAATGTGTGGGCTGAAATGGTTAACACTCATATCTTGCAGCCACTGCAAGAAAGAATCATTCCGACCATAAATAATCTACAAGTAGAAGGCCCTTTGTGGTACCAACAAAATGTTACAGCTGCCAATTTTTCCCGGCAAGTTCGACAATTGTTTAAAATGCTCAGTTTCCCGGTAGATGGATAGGAAGAGATGGAGTAATTAAGTGGCCGCCCAGGTCACCAGACTTAACATACTTGGATTTTTTTACTGGAGAAAAGTCAAGTAATCAGTTTCTAACATCGTTTCTATCTACCACATTGAAAAGCTCAAACAAATGAGAAGAAGAGCTGCGAAGAAATATCTCCTGAACAGTGCAGAAATACGATAAATGTATTGATTGTACAATAATTTTTTAGGACACTTGCCTATAGTCAACGGATGTTTGATACTATTTTAGAATAATAATTAACACTCTACAGTATTTAATTTACAATTATATTGTTTCTTTATAAAATACTTAGTATACAGTTACACTTTTTTATATTTTGAAATAATTTCATTTTAATTAAAAAATTATTTATTGCATTGAGTTTCAATACAGAATCCCTATGTTCTATTTTAAATAACTCACTAATGCTAAATTCAACAATGCTCGAACGTAACCATAACTACGGTATTGTTAACGTATTGTAGCGGCTTTGTTGGAAATGCACTGATTTCGCTATGTTCCATTTTAAATGGTTCAACAACGTTAATTATACTGCGTCATATTTTTTCTGATGTTCCGCGTTATGTGGTTCTCACTGTATAACATATATAACAGCATCTTCAGGCAAATGTGAATAATTAATATTATAGAGATTTTCTCCAGTGGCGTAGAAGTTTGGAGGTTTGAAATAAATAATCGACTCCCATAAAACTACGCCACAAAAGTTGATTCTACTTCAAATTTTTACCCCTCTATTGGGTAATAGTATTAACCTACACCCCAGGCCCCAGGCTATACCATAGGAAACATCGAGGAAATGAATATTGTAGCTTTTTCTAATTTTTTAACATAGGAGTGGAGGTAACTTTTTTTGGCAAGAAAACTAAAATCCATCGCAGATTATAAAGTGTACCTAAATAGGTATAAGCTCTTTTGTACGGTCGAGAAGGTGCGCTGCCGATTTTTCATTAACACTGACAACATTGCCAGGCATATGCAACAGGTAATATGTAGAAGCTCGAGGTGAAAAATCATGAAAGAATGCGAATAAATACCAAATTACCACACAAATAAAGCGAAGCGTAAAAGTGAAGTAACTGTTTCCCCGGAGTGTAGCTGCTAGCATGCTTTTTTATTCACAAACGTGTGGGTGGTAATATTTATGAATCAATTCAGTTTTGAGATGTACATTATTGGTACGTACATGCAAGTAAGGGACGGAGCGATGAGAGAGACTGGCAGGCAGCAGGACGGATCGCTTTGCCAATTGCCCCATTCTATTCTCCCATTCCTGCTGAAGCAGTCGTGGACGAAAGCGCTGTTCGCAGGAGTCTCGTCGTCGCAGGACGAGTGGCATTGAGTCGGTTCGAAAGTGCGGAACAGTGTTGGGCCGGCTACCGAGTCTGCGACTTCCGTCACGCGGAATCTCCTTCGGTTTCACGAGTGTTAAATTAGCAAGCGGAGTTAGGAAGTAATTGGACGGACTGAACTTTTGCTCGCTTTAATGGTTGTTTCTTTGTGGTGGTGCCAATGCCGTTTGGATTATCTTCCGAAAAATTTTCACCAAGTAAGTTTAATAGACTTGCCTAATTCTTACATTTATGAAGAAGATGGAGTTAATCTTATTTCTTTGCTAGAAGTGCATATTATAAAGAATGAGACTTTCAGCAAAAGTCTCTGTACTTATAGATGTGTAATTTAAAAGATACTTTCGAATTGATTGTACAAAATTATGCCCAAGATTGATACCTAAATTAATTTTTGTCATCCGAAGAGCTCGACTTGTGTAGAAAATGACGTTTTAACACGGTAATAATATTCGAATGTCCAGATGCTGCTTTCTAAGAATTGGCACTATAGTAATTATCAATAATCAATAATCATTGACAAGGAAAAGGTCACCGAACTAGACTATACATTTTGCAGTCTTCCCCTTGTGTCCAGGTAGCTCAGTCCCCCTCTATGTGGGGACTGAGCTTTTCGTAACCCTCGGACAATGGTGTGAGTTGGAAACCAGTTGCCCTTTTATTAGGAAATATGGAATGGGTATGGGTACCTATCAGAGAGTGGGCAGGTCAAAGTTTCATGAAAAATAGGTAAGTAGGTCGACAAGCGGAGTTAATTTAGGAGTATGAAACGTTTTCCTGCAGCTTGGAAGTGAAAGACAAATTAGCATTAATGGTTTATTGTTGCAGTTTTTAATTTCAACGCATCACCTATTCATATTTTTGGAATTATCTCTAATCGAGGGGCTTTTAAGATGTTCGAAAAAACTTATTTTTTACATTAATTTCAATAGAGAGGGCTGTAGCAGCTTGGTTACTATAACATTTATTTTATTATTTATTTACATGTCTGAAGATCGATCATACATCATAAAATAAATATCATGCTATGAAATTAACGAAACACGTGTTAGGTAGTAGGTACTTGATCAATAATAACCGTAACAGAATTGTATCGAAAAAATCAATTCTTGCATTTATACGTGTCTGCCCTTCCAGAAATTAACCGGCCGTCGCCGACCTATATCCAAGAATCGTAGACATACATGACCTATCTAACTCGCTCGGCTACAGCCGGTTTCCCGAGCGGAACAAGCGGGTTCCGCTTCCGCTAGGCTGCCGCCTTGGGGGTAATATTTAAGTTGACAGGGCCGGGCCTAGCCTATTTGCCGCCTGCGTGCCGATGCAAAAATTGCCGCCCCCCCCCCCCTTTTTAGGAAGAAATGTCTACCTACCTGAGGGGGGGGCAAAAACCAATTTCTTGTGGGTAAAAATGTGAAAACCTAAAAAGAACAAAAGAAATGTGCATTATTTATTAGATTAGGTAAATTCTGCTGCGCCGGTGGGGTTCGGGAGATACGGAATATACCCTCGAGAATGAGGGGGGTTCGGGAGAAAAATTTTGAAAAAACAAGTGCGAAAAATGTTGATCAGACTAAGCAATAAAACTGCATTCATACTGAAACATTTTCGCGTTACGTTTGAAGGGCCACGGGCCGCCGGACAATATGGAGTTAGGTTAGAGCCAACATCTGGCCTCGATATGGTCAAAGCCTTTGTTACCTACTTTTATTATAAAACATGCTGAATTCGGGTTCGCCGTTCCGCGGGTAATCCATACAGACCAGAGACGTCTCAAGATATTCGCCGCCCAAGGGCTACTGAAAATAATGCGCGAACGCGCCCTTTTTCATTAGAAAATACTCGGAGAATACAGGATGGCTAACGCCGGGAACAAGCCATAGTGACGAGACTGATGGATTATAAAGTTACAGTCGTTTGGATTCTGAACCTAATGCTAGTAGATAATGTTTGTCAGACTCCAAAGAAAATGCGCTGCAGGCGAAATTATTTTCAATGTTCAAAGTCATGCAATTTTCCACTAACTGAAAATTTACTCAGATGTGAAAACTAATAGGTAACTAAATGACTAATAAATAACAAAAAAATACTTCAAAAATTGCGCCCCCAAAACGCTTGCGCCCCTGGGCTACAACAGCCCTTTTTAACCCTGCGTGGTTAGAAAGGCCCTCATCTGTGTATTATGGAAAAATGTCCAGGTTGCTGCAAAAACTTTGGATAAGTGTAGGTGCTTCCCTACGTAATGTTCAGAGAAGTAAATTATAATTGGATCTTATTACAGGAACATTCGGGTGTATTTATTATAATCTAATGGGTATAGGTACTACAATTTTTTTAAATACGACACCCGGTATATTTTTGTATTTTCATATTTCCTAAGAAAACCCAATAATAATGGTTTTTACAGTTGCGGTTTCAATTATTTTTTTTTTTTTGAGTTATAAAAAAATGAAAATCTCAAGTTTTCATTTTGAAAGCAGTGCATGTACATCGGAAACGGCTCAAGATATCGGAAAACGGCTTACGTGTCCCTATTTTAACTTTTTATGTACTATCCTATGATGTAGATGAAATTTTTATACATGGTGATGTAAACTCTTTTGATTTTTATCACCCTGTATAAAAATTTCAAGTACACTATATGTAACATTTGAAAAGTGAAGATAGGGACGTGTAAGCCGTTTTGCGATATCTTGAGTAATGCCCGATGTATACTGCTCAAAATGAAAACTTGCGATTTTAATTTAACTAATTAATTTAAACCGTAACTGTTTAAAACCATTATTATTGGATTTTCTCAGGAAATATGAAAATACAAAAATATTTTAAAAAATTGGCAATGCTGCATTACTAAGTCAAGGAACACTTTGTATAATTTTTTTTACATCAATAGAAAGTAAATTAAATTACAAAATTGGCCTGCTTTTGCATTATTTTTTTAACTCAAAACTGAAAGATTTATTGGACCGTTGCAAGACGTTCTAAGCACCTGGTATATTGTATAACACATTGTACAGTATAACATCTACATGTAATTAGGAAAAGCGATGAAGGTATATAGATCGATCTATATTCGGGAACTTGTATACTATTTGTTTGATCATAGATGAATTCATAATAGGAATAATAATCCTAGAAAAAAAAATCCGCACTTTCTGTTTAATCAAGAAATTTTATTTTCGGAAATTACTGATGGGTATAAACATTCAAAAGTCAATGACTGTAGTCATTTAAACTTTTGCGCAGTGTTGCGCTATAAAGTTATTGCCTTGACTACGAGTCAAATGATTGATAGGTAGGTATACTACTTAATCTTAAGTTGTTGAACTTGCATTTATACAAAAAAGGATTTTTTAAATTTCTATTTATCCATTTTTATTCATTTTACAATTCACAAATTTTCGTGTACCAGTTATAATATCAAACATCCTGTATTAAGTTTCTCTTCAGCAAGGCCGCGAGTGCCAAACTAAGCAATTATCACATACCCAACACAGTGATTACTTAACAAATTAACATTTATCGAATGCCCCCTTTTTCCTTTCTTTACTTGTTTTTTTAATAACTAATTACTTATTTTGTTTTTGTTCTCCCTATATTTATATTATAATTTTACATATTTATTAACGTTGTAATGCACCTGAGAAGAGAAAGAGGAAAACAAACGGAAGAAAAAAAACATGAGAAGGAGACACTGATAACTGATAACTTCTTCATTCTTTATCACAACATTGTCTGTCTCCTTCATCTCTTATATTATCTCTTAAAAGGTACTACTACATGGGTAACTCTTTCCAAAGTCTATTAACAATTCTCATGTACCTATGGATTATCTATTAGTATGTATCCAAACTGAAGATCCTCAGCTGTTACGATCATTCACATAAAAAAAATGTTGTTACTATAAAAAAATTGTATTGGTTTTGTCTCTAATCAGTTTCTAATTTCGAAAAGACATCCAAGAGCATATCATAGGGTTCTCCCGTGGGTTCTCCACTCAACCTCGGGAAAAACTTACTTTCCTCAATAATAATAATATTCACTCGGTTCTCGTATCTTAGTAAGGAGATGATCTTTTTCTGTTCATGATTGCACTGAGAAAAAAACATTCAAACGGCAGCTTATGGACTGAGCATTTGTCCTTCAGCAGTTTCTTTTAAAGTAGGACGACTGAGCATTTGCCCTGCAGCAGTTTCTTTTAAAGTAGGACTCGTTGAAAATTTACTGCTTCTGAAGTAGATAGTATGTGTATTTTAAACAGTATCTGTTCACATCAAAAGTATTACAACGAGGGAGCACTCGCGCCAGATCCAGATCCAGTGTACTGGATCTGGATTCGTAATTCTTATTTCTTGTTTTTGTTTACCTTCTGCAATTATTGTGGTTATGTCTCGGCAATTCGATTCGAGACGGTTCTAGTGACAAGACAGGAATGACACATTGCCGGGCCATTGTAACTGATTTTCATCTGAATACCAGAATGGCTCTGCGTTCTACGCATGTTCGAGAACGCGCGGTTGTATCGTGGGCATGTCTAGAGATAGGCCAGAGACTTCGATGACAGAAAGTTCTTGAAGTGTTCACAAATGAAGGGGTTGAGTAAAGGGTAGTTAGGACAAATTGATTTTCATTAAATTTTGTTACCAAAACCGGTTACAATAATAATTTTGTTTTCAATTATTTTTATGCAACCTTTTGTTTTTAATGTTTGTCCTGAGTTATTGAACAAACATATATAAGTACCTATTATTATTATCATCATCCCTGAATTTTTTTCCTGATGTTTTATAGCTTCAATATGAGAGGAAAATTTCAAAAATCGGCCGACGAGCAGCCCACAGGTGAGTTTTTGAGATCATCCTGTACATACAGTTGGACCGAAAATTTAAAAAACGACTCGAGTGAGATCTCAAACATATAAATTTTATAAAAATTAATTTGGGAAACAAGGGTAACAAAAAACAGCAGAGGGATTTTGCACGTCTTAGGATATCATTCTCTAAAAATTTGTTTGCAGTTTTAAGAGCTTAGAATCTATAAAGCAGAAAAATAAATAATTGGGCTGCAAACATTAGCCTTTACCAGGGTGTAAGATATACAGGGTTTAAAAAAGGTCTTGGCCAGGTTTCATCAGTGTGATCTGTGAAACAAAAATGTCAAAAAAATTCGTATAAACGTAATGTTAAAAAATACTTGCAGGAAGTTACAAGTCACTTGGGAAAGTTTCGCTATAAAGATGTGGAACCAAATTATTGGCATGGTGATTTGCACCACCCTAGATAATATAATGTTATGTTGTTTGTCTGATTGCAAAAAAAGACGTAACTTCTTGAACAATTGTTGGAGAAGTTTTTTTTTTACATTTCAAAAGTTTTATAGGTCACGTTGGTGAAGTTTGGTCAACGCCTGTAAGATGCAGCATATCGTTTTAAATCCTAAATTGATCGCCAAACTCGGGAAGGTAAAGACGAAGAATGCGGACCCGCGACCGTTCTTCACTGCATAATATTTTTATTAAAATTATTGTTCTTCTTAAAAATATTTTTCATTTATTTACAAAATCGTACCTCAAAGAAAGGGGAAGCGTATATGAAAAGAACCCCTATTATGCAGAAGACAGAATACAGAACAGACAGGACAGTGCGACAGTGGGCCCATGGACATCGAAGGCGATGAATCCGCGATTCGCGAGAGTGAAACCGGCAGCTGACCGTGGGACAGGCGCCTCTGAAAAAGTCGCACGCTCGCAGCGCAGGCGTTAGGCCGAATATCTAGCGATGTATTCCAGGCAATGGTGCCAGCTTTAGCAAAAATTTGTATCATATAGGACTCTGAAAAACTTTATTCGTTCCAAACAATCTTTTGTGACTGGTTTTGTTTTTTATTACTACATACTTCTTGAAAAAGGCAGATTTAGTTTCCTGAAGAGTTTTTGAAACTAAGCAATTGCTTATAATTGTAAATTTTTGAAAACACGCTGTTGGATCACAAAAATTCCGCGTTTTGTGGCAGTAATGCTTCCGAGTTATTCAATACTTGGGGTTACAAGTATGGAAAGTCGTCTCACATCTTCAAGAAACCTTGTAAACTGCATGCCATAAGTATTGTCGGAGATTTTTCTACAAATATCGGAATTTTGGGTGTCACAGTTGACCCAGCACTACTTACTCTTCAATATATTCACTATACGCTTACGCAATGTCTTATTCGATAACTTGAAGAAGCCTTTTATTTGTATATCTCTTGAGATTATGAATTAGCCAATAGTACTCGTAATATTAATCCGATCAACTTCTGCCATATCCACCAGACACCATTGCTAAATAAATTATTTTGAGGCGCAGGGTAGGTTTGAAGGTGATGAGTACGAAGGTTATTTGTTATAGAATGGGAAAGTAGTTAAAACTTACTTATTCGCAATAAATTTCAGATCTCATTTTCTATATAATCTCACATACAGTATATGCTCGAGATTACTGAAAAATTTTAGTTTTTGAAAATTCGAAAATTTGAAACTACAGGAATAATAAAACACTGCGTGTTTATATAATAAGTGCGGTTGGTGGTCCACCTGTGAAGGAATTATCAAGTATTGTGATTGCTGCTGGTTATTTTTGAATGCCTGTAAACAATATTTCACCAAGTAAAATTTCACTATCTGCAGTCTTGTCAAAAAGTTTTACGCTCAAATTACCAAAAAATTCTTATGAAGAATAAAACAAATTATGGTAATTACAAGGGACACTGAAGTCTACACCCACGCTAAGGAACGTCTGTGGTCTGTGTTACTCTTTTGGTTATTTATAATGTAGGTTAAAGTGCTAAATGATATTCTTTATCCACAAGCAGAATAAGATCTAGTGGACTCATTTCTGAGTGTGGTTGATGTGTCATTGATCACGAATAAACATTTTTTCAGTACCTGCGCAATTTTGAATTGCTAATTATTTTTCTAGAAATCCAAAATAAAAATTTGACGAAACTAAAACGTGAGTGTAATTTTTTTCGCTTTTCTTAGCATTCAAAGTTGACTATTTCCACTCTTTCTAGCCCCTGTCAACGTGGACAAAGTTTTTTCTTTAGATATTCGACGCCCGTGGGCTACTAAAAATGATACGCCTCTTTATAAGAAAATTCACAGGAGGATGACTAGTTGGGAGTATGAGAAATTGGCAACTTGTGGATTCCAAAATTAGTGCATTGTAGATTCTCAACTTCACATTAATAATGCCTCAAGGGGAGGTGGGAAGGGGGTCAAAATGCGCAGCTAAGTTCCTCGGTAGATATATTTTCTTAATTTTCCAACAAATATACCTACGTGTATAAAATGAAGGAATTTTGAAAGGAAAATGAAAAGGATTTGAATTTGAACTGTAATTAACACTCCCTAAAATGCTTGTGCTCCTGGGCTATTACAGATAGCCCTAGTAGTCCAATGGTTAAGATGGCACCCTGTCTTATTAATGGTTTTTAAAACGCATCCCTAGCAACTTTTATCGTCTATTCCACTACGCTGACTTTTTTTTCCTTCAGTTTTTTAACGATCCTGAGTCAGGGTTACTCGTCCATTTATTTTATTTCGAATTAAAATCTTAGTACCTAATTATAAGTACTTATCTTAGTACTTAGATGGGTGACCAATTGTAGTGGTAAATAAAAAAGTTCAGTGACCGATCGTGCTCCAGGAGGTACGTTAAAAAGGGGGTCCTGGCTGCTTCACAGCAGTTGTTAAGTTACGTCAGAGGCCCTTGAGGCTACTTGAAAACTTCTGACACTTGGGCTTTACCACAGCCATACGATATTTATTTATTTTATTTAGTACCTAATTCTCCTAAAATCCATCCAGTAGTCATCCATAATAATAACGAGGACGTAAGAAAACTTGGAGTCTAAGAAAATTTAAGTCGTACCAAAAATTCAACTCCAAATTTTCTTTACCCTCCACGTTAAAATATTATTGGTGAAATATTCTAAAATATTCAACCCCTTGTGTAACTTGGGTAGACTACAAGCATTTTTACACTCCTCAAAATCATTACTCAAAGTTGGGCTATTAAATATTTTAACTGGTAATAGTAGAATAGTTTTACAATTATGATGTGCGTAAATATAGGTCAAAAAGGGAATCAATTCATTATAAATATAAACAGATCGTCGTGTATGTGCGTATATACGTTTTGAAACTAAATAATAATTATTGCCGGTACTGGAAAAACTTTATCATAAAATAGGCAAAGGAATGTTCTACTTATTGGAAAATTACATCCCGACATTTATTGATGCGGCGACTATTATTGTTGTACTCTCTCCTTTCACATTTAACTTGCGTATATCAATTTTGAATATCAAATGGAATTTGAATAAAACATAAGTCAGGTCAAATGACTATAAACAATAAAAAAATTGCCAAAGTAGTCGGTCGACTGGTTTCGGGTAGTTTGACCCCATCATCAGGACAGTTGTTAACTTTTACAGTGTGCGCAACCTTAGGATGTAACATCATGGAAGGTGACAAGATGCAATCAAACTACGATATGGGGGAGGGTGATAACTTCATGGCACTCGACTCTTATTGGGGATCTTCACCGTCCATACAGAATCTACAGGTTTGTTCATTTTGTAGGCTAATCTTGCGGAGGTGTGCTCCGAGTTTCGAATGCCCCGTAAGAAAACCTGTAGCATTCTCAGGTTGTTCATACATCATTTTTGATTACATAATTATGAGTTAAGTGCTTTATGGCAGCTTGACTGTCCTTTAAAAATATTGTAAGAAAAATCTGTCAATATTAAGTTGATCTCATTTTTCGATTTTCCGCTCGAAATATGCTAGAGTACTTTTCCATTGGTTCCAAATATATCGTCCCAGGTCTAATCCTAAGGCAAAAATAAAGGCACATGATGTTCTTTCGATGGTTTCTGATCCAACCGTGTATCATTTTATCGTATGCTGTTTGAGATTGCACTTGTTGGACTCACTTGGCCATTCCTTTTTGTTGCTGGACTGTTCTTTTCAAAGCTGTGTTTCCTAGTGACCGAGTCCCTATCCCTAGGAGTCCCTAAGGGCGATAGTAATGCTCATTGGTTAAGTAGTGTCGTTCCCTTCTCCCAATGGAGATATTTCTGTTTCATACTCTGGCAATTCTGTGATTAGTCCTTTTTTTGGCAATTTTGCTCCACTGGATGTAGTGGTGTGAGGTTTATTAAGATTACCTCCATTGCCGCTGTGTGGAATCTCTCGTGGCCCCTATCTCATATCATTCATCCGTACGCAAATGTTTGGATTTTTTAAAGAATGTCAAAATAATTGCGGCAATCCAAATGTGAACAATTTTATTGTGTAATTTGAACTTCAAATCATAAGCGTCGTAAAGAAAGGATTGATGTCAAATTTATAAAGGTGCGTCCTCATTGGCGCGCCGCGCCTGATTTAGCATGGAATTTTTGTGAGTGTGGACTGGAAACTGCGCATGAACGCGCAGGAACGCGCATGAACAAATACCATCCGTCAGGTCAGTGCAGATTTCTCGCGCAGTTTCCTGTCCACACCAACAAAAATTCGATGTTCGATCAGACGTGACGGCGCTGCGCGGCGCATCAGTGAGTGAGAACGCAACTTTACCACTCCAGAAAATGATAGAGGCCAAATATTTTTTTTATGCTACTGAACAAAGTTTGACTTACTATAATAAAATTTAGTTGAAATTTCTATGACAACAACAACAAAAAAAAGGGTGGCCGCGACTGTCCCATCCATCGCATGCTTCCAGAGTTACAACCCCAGGTCTTACCTGCTATGTTCTTCCATACTATGAGGGCTCGAGTCGCTTTGCTGACCTCTCTTCCATGACCATATGCTTTTTTCACAGGAGCTTTTGGCTTGATAATTTTTAAGTGATTGGAAGATGCAGCAAAACGGTTAACGTGTCCCCTCGCGTGTCCCCCTGTATTAACTTTTTGAGTTTGATTTCATGGAAATGTAACTATTTTACTAGTAGTATCACTAGAGACCTAACATAATTTTTCTACACGAATCTACTCATCAATTTTAGTGATGAAAAATTATAACGATCAAAATAAATATTTTATAGATAAACTCTTTTAACATCTCCCTGTTTCCATACCAAGAAAAATTTTACCAACGAAATGGACACTGCTACTGCAGTAGTGCAAAAAGTGACAAACGTGCACATCGCAGTGTCTCTAGTGCATTTTAGCAGCGAGGTCGGCTTTCATTGGATAACTTCTTAATTATCAATCATCTTACGCAATTTTATTCCACACAATTCCAACAATGACGCCGTTACGAGACGACTACCTACGTCTACTAGATAATTATCATACTTCTATAGCCGCACAGGAAGGAAACTGTATACTATGGTGGTGTAATTAACAGCACTTAGCTGTAGTTTTTTTGTATACCTTGAATCCTGACTCCCAGGGAAGATAACGGTGGTAACTTGATATCACAAGACCAGCTGGCTTTGTCAGATTCTTGAAATAAACCCTTCCAGCTATAGCTTCGTTTCGTTGTAATTTTTATCAATCTCCAAGGTAGATCAAAAGTTTGGCCGAAGTTGAAAAGTTCATTTGTCTAATTCCAGGATAGGGGTTCAAATGAATCCGGTTCAATTTTTAAGCAAAATATTTAGAGTTGGACATAAAGTCCACTAAATGTCCGAGTTGTCTTATACTAGATAAGAATACGAACAAAAAAGCAGCTTTTTCTCAAATTAGAGTTCGATTAAAAAATAGTGCAAAATAATTGCACATGAAGGTGTGATACCTATTTGATACATTTCTGATCTCCATGCACATTAATTTACAACTTCCAAAGAATTCCCACTGGCTTCCTTGATTGTAATGAATTTTAATTTTTTAGTTTTGTAGACATCAACACACGATACACTTATATCCTGACATCAACATAAAAACATAGATAAACCTAATTTGACAGGTCTTAATAAAATTGTTTATAAACTTAACTGGTTGATATAGAAATGATAAACGACTATTTTGAAGCCTATTAAAAAGTGGAAGTTTTTGTCTTTTACCTGTTCTCAGTGACCTTTCCCGCACCCGGATTTTCAAATTTTTAGGTATGAGCGTAGGTATTTACTTAATGCCCGATTGCTTTAGAACGAATAAAAAGTAATTCTCTCTTTATATGCCAGATGAGGTACTTACCTTGATAGATAAGTTACCTTGATATAAAATTATGATAAAGAAGTACGTAAGCTAATCTTTCCTTTCATTCTGATCAGTAGCGATCTGAGAGAGAGCAGGACATCTATTCAATATAGTGACTTTTTTTTGTCTCATTCCTGACAGCTGTGGTGGGGCTGTTAATAATTGCAGGTTATACAGGCGTTAAAATACATATATCGAATTGTTTTTTTTATCTTATACAATCTTTTTACTCATTCCTTTTCTTTTTACAATACCGAGGAATAGACAGCAAAGTTATATCAATGTCCCAGTACTCTGGTACTGTATTTACTGAGTGTACTGAGATAGTCACTGATTTTAAGTGTATGCTTATCAAAGAATTCGCTTGATGTTACGGTTACGGGAAGTCAATTCTATACCTACTACTTTTTAGAAAAAAAAAATTAATGGCCAATTATTAATAATCCAAGCGCATTTAATATGTTTGCCAGTATGAAAGTACCTCAGTATCAGGGTGAGTTTTTTTGCAATGTTTGGTACAGAGATCTCGTAAAATACGCCAGTTGAACGAACGGTTAAATGGGGAAAGTAGTGCAGTATTATGAGCTAAATTCGAAGCAATTGACTTTTGTTTTTTTTTGAAAATCTTCATGGGTTCCTAGATATTTGACAAAAAAACAAAATTTAGCGAATTTCTTTATACACCATAGCAAGAGCACCATAGCACTCTTGGATTAGAGAACAATATTCTGGGGACAGCATTTTTTAAAGTGTAAAAGCCGTCTAATAACTTCTTTATTTTCAGAAAAAAACATATTGAGGTTTATATCGTGTAATGTAATAGCTCGAAAATTTCACGCCAAAAAAAATGTAACGCTGTTTTATTGCTTATTTCCTTTACGATTATTCTCTAATCCTAATAATATGACTGCTATCTCAGTATTATAAAGAAATTCGCGGAATTTACTTCATGTTAAATGTGTACGAACCGATGGAGCAAAAAAAAGCTGTTTCGAATTAAGCTCATAAAACTGCACTACTTTCCGCATTTAACCGTTCCTCTAACTGCAATAGTTTACGAGATCAGTGTACTAAACCAATTTATAAAAACTCACCACCCTGTATACCTATGCGTTTTAAAATCGTTATCTACCTACTTAATTATCTGATAAATCAGTTTACGTATTACTTTTTTCACCAGTTGACAATACAAAAATGTTCCTTTTGTATTAAAAAAAAAATTGTAAAAAAATGCCTGATGATGAGCAGCAATGTATTTTTTTTAGAATTATTTATATAATTTGTCAATTTCTGTCCACATGATATTATAATATACAATATACATACCTATTGAAAAAGGAAAACATTTAAACCTAGAAAGTAGGAATATGTAGTTCAGTTTAGCGGTTAATTTTAGATAATTATTTATTACTATTTTTTTTTTTTGTTATAGGTATCAATGTTTTTTAAAAGTAAAATTTACCGATCCATTATAATCTATATAGGATAATCTACAGACTTGCTTTAATTTCACGATTGAGTGTTGTTAAGTTGGTAAGATAACAAACAGATGAAGGATAGTGACGAAGTCGAGCACGCAGCGGTCAGGTGCATCCTGATAAAAATGCGTCGTTGCTTGGCAGTCTTCCTCGAAGAGAAAGAACGTTAGCTTAACCCCTTATTTAGTTCGCATTCCTCTCTCTAAATCTGGCCGCTATACCGCAGCATCACATCTTCAGCCTCCGCCTAGGTCTGCAGCTAAGACCTACGTCTTTCGATCGTTCTTCTTCCTGACCCATGATTCTCCCAGGTGTTATCTCACATCGTGACTTCACTTGATTTTGCATTCTTCAGTCGACTGCATTCTTCACGATCCATTCTTCGGATCATTGCACTAAGTTTTTAATACGAAAACCTTGATGGACTTCTGTGCTCCTTGCCAAGCATGTGAAATATTTTGTTCTGCTATCAAGAAAATTTCGTATTTAAATATTAATTGGACTTCAAATCACAGGTCTAAAATTCATCAAACCACTGGATCAGTTAATAATCGTATAATATGGAGGAAAATCGTCTTTCTTTGCCGTGCGTACAGATATAAAAAAAAATTGCCCCACTACGAAATTTGTTTGGTTAGATCTCGTCGTGCCTGTTGCCTGATTAATTAATTAAACCTGAAAGCATTGTTTAAGACAGTATTTTTTTACCATTGATCATAAATTCGTTTTTCATATGCGTACCTATTATACAGTGTGAACCATAATGTAACGAATAAATTCATTTTTCAGTTATTATTTTTGTAGGATCAACAGAACTTCTTCTAGTGACAGATGCAACCTCTAAATTTTTAATGGGAAGTATTAGGAGGGGGGCTTGTGATACATTATTCGAAAGGTGTCTTGATTATCTACACAAAAATTATACTGCTCTTAAATTTATTGCAAAAATTGACATTAAAAATAAATTAAAATTGCCTGATTTACAAAATTTTCTACAACCACTTGAAACTTCTTAGGATAATAATATCGTTTAATTCTTGATGTTGTAAACAACAAAAAAAAAACCATGAACATCCTAATTTTATTCTCAGACTAACAGAGGGTATTATAAAGGCTCATTAAGTTAACGGGCAGATTTCTGTGACCATTTATGAAGAAGGTATCGAGTCTAAGTGGATTTTTCATAAACTTGTGTATTCTTGACACGAAAGTAATTACAAAAATGTTATAAAAGTCGATATTAGCTTCAAAAATGAGCACAGAAATCTGCCTGTTAGCCTTATGAGCCTTTATAATATTGGCTGTAAGGGGATTAAAGTGAGGGGTGAGTTTTTTATACTACAAGTGTTATTAATGATACAAAAACGACCTGTTTCGTTTTTTTCAAGTCTGCAATAATATTAACTGAGAAGAAATGTACTTAATTGACTGCCCATAATTTAAAATCATTTTGGACTATACATAGAATCCCATATGAGAGTGGCTGAGTGGCATATCAAAGTTATGTAATGAAAAAAAAACTCCTTATTGTGTTTTTGGATCGTCCCCGCAAGAAAAAAAATTGGAGTAGTTTAGGAACTAATAACTATAAACGTCATCAAAGTTCAAAGCAGTGTAGAACGAAAACGTAAGATAAAGAAAAATTGCTTATTACATGTCGCAGTTTTACCTTTTTATTTTTATTTACCTATGACAGATACTATGTAGATAAATGTTTATTAGGAATTAATTGGGAATGCAGCGTTTTCATAAAAAGTATAATAAATATATAAATAACACTCTTTTTTCTCGCCAAGCTTTCGAAATTTTATTTAATTCTTCATCAGGGTTATCTGTAATGAAATTATACAGGGTGATTGATTGAAACGCCACATTAGAAAAAGTTCGACTTCCAAATGATCTAGGAATCTGAAATTTGGAACTTAGGCAACATACCTAATAACGAGTCAAAATGAAATATTACCAAGATGGCAGAACATTAAAAATGGCGAAAGCAATGGCCATCTTTGTTCTTTTAAATGGGACACCCCATATATTATTGCATTTTCAGATCGTCTGAGAAAATGTAATAACAATGGTGCTTATAGTTGTATTTTAAATTGAGTAGGCCATGAGTTATAAACAAGTGAAAATCGTGATTTTCCAACTTTAAAGACATTTATCACGAAAACGGCTCAAGATATCAGAAAACGGCTTACATGTCCCTATCTTAACTTTTTATAAGGCATCCAAATATGCAGTTGAAATCTTTATACAAGGTGGTGAAAATTGTCAGATTTTTCATCACCCTGTATAAACATTTCAACTCTACAGTAGTATACCAGATGAAAAGTTAAGATAGGGACATGTAAGCCGTTTTCTGATATCATGAGCCGTTTCCGTGGTAAATGTTTTTAAAGTTGGAAAATCACGATTTTCACTTGTTTATAACTCATGGCCTACTCAATTTAAAATACAACTATAAGCACCATTGTTATTACATTTTCTCAGACGATCTGAAAATGCAATAATATATGGGGTGTCCCATTTAAAAAAAACAAAGATGGCCATTGCTTTCGCCATTTTTAATGTTCTACCATCTTGGTAATATTTCATTTTGACTCTTTATTAGGTATGTTGCCTAAGTTCCAAACTTCAGATTCCTAGATCATTTGGAAGTCGAACTTTTTCTAATGTGGCGTTTCAATCAATCACCCTGTATTACAATATTGAAAATTAGTAAAAAGGTGTTATTATGATACAAATTTTATACTCACGAAGTTGAGATGAAATTCTAAGTTGTTTAAAATTGCTAATCATGGGAATTGTTATACTCGTACATTCAACAACGACAAAAAAATTGTTGTTGAAAACATTTATTTCAGCTCAAAATTCCGTTTCGTTTAAATGTAAAAAAATAAAGAAGTTTTTGGTTATAACTCATGTAAATTTAAACCGCTTTTGATAAAACTTGGCATGAACAATAAACAAACTAGGATCTCTAATTTGGGTATTTCAGGTTTTTAATTTGGGTATTTCAGGTTTTGTAGACGTCTTTCAGTGGCATAGATATTCAAGAATGGCACGCACCGCTTTTCCCTTCCTATCTTTTTACCACAATGACTTATTGCAATTACAAAACTGTTATTCAATTCCCATATTGGCTTTATTGCATTTACGAAAACGGTATTCAAATAGCCCATGGATTCGAGAACAAAAGAGTATTCTTTAGTTAATTTCATAAGGGGCGAGAAATTTGAATTTTCCATAGACAAGTGGTCACTAATTATTAAGAATAACATTTTCTGTAAAAATTCTAGTTACTTTTAATCTCGCTTTTAATGAAATCAATCATTTTGCGATGCAAATGGCCCAACATTACTCTCAACATCATCTCAAAAACGACACACCGTAGGAAGAAAAATTCAAGAACACTTTTTTGTTCCAAAATGCATAGGCATTGAATAACATTTTTGTATTTGCAATAAACTCGGTGAAGAAATCTACAAAAACTGAAAATTTATGATAGGAACCTACCCCTTTAAATTTGGCCCTATATCTCTGAAACAGCCTGTATATAGACAAATAATTTTCACAATGGTTTTTTTTTCGACAAACTTAAGGTTTTCGAATAAATTAAGCCAGTTTTCTGTAGGTATATATTGCCAATATCTGATACTATACCTACTGCATCAGGAGGTGGGCGGTAGCTCGGCGGGTTGAAGTGCAGACTACTAATCCGTTGTGACTGCCACCGTGTGGGTTCTAATCCCAGCTCGTAATGGTTGTTTATGTTTCTCTATTTGTCTACTCAACTATATATTTCTCATAACATGTGTCTGTGACTGAATGAGCTCGTTTTCGAAGCTAAATTAGCAGAGTGGGGCGACTATGTCTTATCTACATAGCTACGACCGACATTCCCTCAAAAAAGAAAACTACCGCATGTGTAGAGTGAAAAATTGCAAGCTGATGTAGTTCTTTTCAACTTGAATTTTCCGAAGTATTCTTCACTTTACTTCAACATCGTTTTCTTTTTTTAGCCGGCGTCAGGATTACATGAGATATTTCGCATAATTTTGAGAACAGTAGGTAGGTACAGAAGATGAAATTTTAGGGCCAAATGAAGCAGATGTAAAACCAAAAAAGAGTAAAATATTTTTAAATATCTCTGAATCTCAGATAGTGTCACACAGCCTCTCGACGTTTCGTTGTAACTTCAGCTCATCAGGCTGCCATATCAACATCAACCAGTAGAGGTCCATATGTATAGAAAAATCGTTTCTGTAATCATGCTTTCGATAAATAAATGGTATGGCCATGTTTTATGATATAATAATCATTTGTGTCTAACCAAATTATCAGTAGCAGGTTTTACCCTGTCACACTGTATACCTAGTAGGTTATATTAATGTGTTTATTTTGTCCGCATTGCATACATGATTGATTGCAGACAACACAGCATTGATCGCCCAATGAGCACAATGCATATGAATAATATTAGCTTCTTGCTACCTGTCGCCTTCAAGTGTCAGCTTTAAAAGTATGTATGCATAAAATAAATGGCATTTTCTATTGTCTATTTTCCATTGTTCTTTTGTAATATTAATGTCCAGTGTACTTTAATGTTGGTTATTTGTTTTAGTGAAGATGCAGATGCTACCAAGCTTATTTTGATACTTCAGTTAATAAGTTGTTCTTCAGTAAATTTCCCCCTTTTTGTGCAATAAACAGATTTTGAATTACCGTTGCATACTATTTATTTGCATATTCACCTGTCGTATCATTAGACGAAAGAATATGCAATTATTATTCTTTCCATGTTAACAACGTAGGTACTTATTTAAAATCAAAATAAACACCTGTTTAAAAAGTTTCCGAACGAACGAAATATTCGCCTCGAGGGTTGATTTTTTGCTGTTGAGAATATATGCTTCTACAGGGTGCACCATGTATCCTTCTCTATATTGCTATCTCCTAACGCTAACGGATACAGGGTCGGTTAAACAAGTCCAAAGGAGCGCAATTTTGTGGCCATCTCGATTCCGTCGAGACATACAAGATATCTGTGACCGTTCCTGAAATACCCTGAAAAAACTGAAAAATCGAGATTTCTTATTTTTTCCACATCTTTTTTATTATTGGATATTAATGAATAATTTTTTGTGGGCTTACATAAGTCGTCAAGAGCTACCCATCTGACATTTAAAAAATTTTCAAAGCCGACTAGATCCCAGAATTTTCATAGTCAACTTTCGTTTTTCTTATGGCCACCATAGTGTTTTTTTTATGTTGTTCGTACAAAAAAAAATCATAAAAACTAAAAACTGTTAAACTTCAAAAAATAAATTTAAAAAAATTTTATTCTTCTTTTTTCTTTACAAAAAAGACACATTTTTAGACCGAATTTCATAGATAAATTAAAAAACCATAAGGCAACCACTATTTCGGCGTATTTTACAAATGTTGACGTTTTTCGACGATTTTTTATTAGGTTTGTCTTTGAAAAATTAAGAATAAAAATTTAAAAATTTTTTTTTTGAAGTTTAATAATTTTTGGTTTCCATTATTTTTTTCATATCGAACGACATAAAAAAATAATATGGCGGCCATAAGAAAAACTAAAGTTCACTGTGAAAACTCTTGGATCTAGTAGGCCTTGAAAATTTTTGAAATGTCAGATGGATAGTTCTTAACGGCTTATGTAAGCCTACAAAAAATTATTTATTAATTTCCAATAATAAAAAAGATATGAGGAAAATAAGAAATCTGTATTTTTCAGTTTTTTCAGGATATTTCAGGAACGGTCACAGATATCTTGCATGTTTTGACGAATTCGAGATGGCCACAAAACTGCGCATCTTTTCTCTAATTTAACCGACCCTGTATCTCTTAGCGTTCAGGAGATAGCAATATAGAGAAGGATACATGGTGCACCCTGTATACAGAATGTTGATTGATAAAAAAATTATTAATATTTATTAACGGATAGAGGGAAAAACTCTGTATTGTGTGTCTAACAGTAATTTATACAGGGTGTTTCACTTTTTTGTAGCAGGACTTCACCAGTTAATAATTTTTTTTTAGCAATAAAAGTGTACACAAACATACGTCCGGAATCGCTTAGAAAGGAAGATAGGTGTTTAATAATTTTTTTTTTCAGGATTCGTCGCATAACCTGGGCTTGAAGGGTCTTCAATATTTAAAATTTTAAATCAAGAGGTTCTTCGTTATAATTTAGAGCAGAGAAAACGAAACTATACAATGTCCCTGAGATGACGCTACAGCTCACTACATGTTCCGCGGGTGAAACTAGATCGATTTAAGTGAACTTATCTTAGTCCAAAGTTGCATGGTTTGGTCACTATGACAAAAACCAAACCATCAATTCTTAAATTATTACTTGGCTATAAAAGTTAAACCGCTGAAGCGATTTCGATAAAACCCAGGATCAATTAATTAACGTTATGAGTAATTTTAGTATTGCACTTCTTGTCCCATAAAACCATAACGTCATACCAAATTTCATCAAAATCACTTCAGCGGTTTAGCTTTTATAGCTAAATACCAATTTCGGAATTGACGTTTTGGCGTCTCCTACTGGCCAAACCAAGCAGGGTGTTTCACTTTTTTGTAGCAGGACTTCACCAGTTAATAAATTTTTTTAGCAATAAAAGTTTACACAAACATACGCCCGGAATCGCTTAGAAAGAAAGATAGGTGTTTAATTTTTTTTTTCTGGATTCGCCGCATAACCTGAGCTTGAAGAGTCTTCAATATTACTGTGGAATATTCAATATTATTCAATATTACAATAGAACTGTGGACCGAAATAAGTTGGCTTTAATCGACTCAGGCTTCACGAGAGGAACATATTTAGTAAAGTCATTTCTGGGACACCTGTATAGGTAAAGTTTTTTACCTTGAAACTTTCAAATATCTCGAGTACATGTCTCATTAGATGTCTCTATCTCAACGTTTTATGTACTACTATCCTGTGATGTAGATGAAAGGCTTATACAGGGCGATAAAAAATGTAAAAAAAATCTGAGGTTTCTCAGCCGTCGCTAAATAAAAATAATAATAAATAAAAATAATAATAAATGGTACAAATGTTTCTGTACTTACCACAGGAGATAGTACATCAAAAGTTAAAATATAGGGACATCCATTTTTCTCCATCTTGAGCCGTTTTTGCTGTACACTGATTTGACCTTTAAAAATCACGATTCTCGCTTGTTTATTACTTCAAAACTTCTCAATTTAAACACCAACTGTAAAAAAATTTATTTTTACTTCCCAGACAATCTAAAAATGCAATAACATATGAGCATTCCATTTAAAAAGACATAAATTTAATATTTTTAATGTTTGGGATACTCTGTATTTATGAATATGTCCCTTTAACGGGTCTGTGTATCCTTTTCCAAAACAAAATTTTCTGAATTAGGCTGTTGCGACTATCTAGTTCTAGTCACGAGAACTCCAGCACGGTACCTGGACCGGACGTCCTGGTTTCCATAAATAACTCCTCGTGAGTGGTTCACCGAGAAACGTCGGTTCTATGTATGTATGTGTATGTATTGTTGAATAAGAATATTGTTAAAGTAATAGAACCAGTTGAGTTTAGTTTAAGCTCTCGTTGTAGCCCCAGCCCGATGTGTGATGTGAAATAAAAAATGTTCTCTAATTCCGGCCTCGTTTTGTTATTGTTCGTTCGCAGTCATCTTGACATTAAAATCAAGGGACATGCCATAATCGTCCGTCCCGTAATACCGTGAATAACCCTGTATATTTTAAATGAAATGTAAATCTTTTATACTTTGACTCCCAACGAAGATTTCTTTTCTCACTTCTTGTGGTGGAAGTAAGTTCCAATGACAAAAAAATTCTACATGTAAAAACAACAAAAATTTATAATATTACAAATTGGAATTCAATTTCCAACGTAACTTAATATTATACGACGACATACGCAGTGGAGCGGAGGTAGGTACTTCACCGAAACCGAATGATGAACGAACGTAATTTTAATACGACGACATACGCAGTTGAGCGGCGAGCGGATGTAGGTACTTCACCGAATGATGAACGAACGTTTCAACGCACCGATTTGATGCGTCGTTGCTTGTCTTCGATTTGCGTGTTTATTTATTTATATTTGATCGTAAGCAAGCTATGCATGCCACTCGATCCTCAGTCGCAGTTGGTGTTCAAAAGGTGCCGTATTACGTACGGTGTGTTGGTGCGCTAATTTTGAGATATCCAGTGTGGGCAGTTTTTGCAGGTGAGTAAAACTCATCAACGCTGCTTAATTCTAAAGCTTTGGGAAAGAGTTAGTTAATAAAAAAAATCACAACAAAAAAAAAGATTGGACTTTTCCTTTTTAGAAAATTAGAGAAACAAAACCATATTAATTGTTAGGTGGATTCAATTTATCTCTACTAAGGGATTTATGATTTGATTTAGATGCTTTTACCAATTTGCTAAATGATGTGAGTTGAGATATCGCCAATGGATACAGAGTTAGTTGTTCTGAGTGTGTGTGGGGGGGGGGAGGGGGGGTTAGGGCCGAAGGTGGAGGCGTGTGTATAGCTGTTGGCAGACTATAATATACTGAGTGAGTGTGTACGGACACAGGGCGAACTTTGCGACTTTACCCCTGAGTGTAGTAAATAAAAACGTGGAGAAAAGTCCTTGACTGACTTTGGACTTTGGAATCTGAGCGTTTTTGTAAATAGTCCTCGTTTTTCTGTTTTACTTACAAATAATTGCTTATTGCATACCCAACACCAACATTCCAAGATATTTCATAAAATATTGATCTATCGCATTACTAATTTATTCATATGGTACTAGGGGTGGAAAAAAATTATGTCAGAAATTCAATCTGTAACACTGTAGACACATCGGAATCTTCAATTTTACAGTTCTAGATTCCAATCAAAGACATGAAATTTTTTCAGTGCCTACCTGAATACTATAAAGTTTTAATTTCAGTTTTCGTTCGCTCACACAACATAACTTCGTAGAATTTACAAACGAGTGCTATTGTCGTAATCAGCATTTGCTTTGTAATTTCCTGTTTCTTGCTTGCCGGTAGTTCCTATCAAACAAAATGGCAGAAAGGAGTAATTATTACATAACACAGTGACAGTGAGTGGTTCTAATCCTTTGATACTGTATCATCTTTCAACTTTTCCTACGTCGTTTACTTTTTTCTTCATAGACTGCTTAATTTTCCATTTCACGTTTTTATCACGATAGTTGGCAATAGTAATACACACACATTTATGTGCAATTGGTCCTAAAAGTAGTTAATATGTAAGTAATCCGGACTAAAGGTTGACACTGGATCGAAAGTGGAATTTATTAACTATTTCCTGTTTGGTAAAGTTGATGTATTTGATTATTGCTTTAAGGTAAATATTTGTGAGAAGCTGTAGTGTACGTATAATAGGTATAGCAACATTCCATGAATTCTTCAACTTATCTCTACAAAACGAGTTCCACGTTCTACAATCTAAAACTTTGATATGTCTTATGTAACATTTTAGTATAGAGTGTGGTGTAGTGTTCCTTGGCTTTTTATCTCAGTCACGGACGGAGTTTCATTGTAGTCTACGCGAGTCTCATTCAGAAATTCTTTGCATATCCTCTCCTTGACTCGGTACCGAATGCGATAATAACTGTTCCCTTGGTCATAGTTTGTTACTGAATGCTGAGTCATTGCTATGTGACTCTACTATGTATGTAGTTTACCACGATGGATAATTATTCGCAGTTATTCTGCCACTGGTTGTGTCGGTTTATGGTTACCTTTCTAATAAAAATACCTACCTGATCTCGTATTGTGGTGATAACGTATGGTGGGATTTAGATGTTTTCTCTAGTCGGTTTATTTCCAAATGCAGAACAGGAGAACGGTTCTTGACTCCAATTTTAAAATAACAAATAACCGATTTTCTTTCAGAGTAGGGAAGATTATGATTGTGGATGGTTCGCGTATGTGCCTAAAAATCTCTATTAATATTCATTTTTTATAAACAATGCTCAAAAATGGTATTTCTTCAGGTAGAAGTAGATAGGTATGCCATCAAATTTTTTCTGATGTAACACTTCTTAAGCAAAGTTGTTGATGCTTTTGTACCATTTATTACCATAAGTAATAACGTATGTTGTTACTAATCATTATTGTTCACTGTATTTGATAGTATAGATTGAAAATTCTCGTTACAGAATTATAATCGGTCTGTTGAAAATTCCCATTTGAATTGCTAATTTTACTATTTTTTTTGAACCCCTGTAGTAGGTATGTAGGTACATACAAAATGAAACATAGCTTTAGAGTTAAGTGAACAAGAATTTTAAATTGGCTTAAATAATAATTATGTAATATGCGATTTTTTTTGAAATGTCAATGTCTCCAGTATTTCCTGAAATATCCTGAAAAAAACTGAAAAATCGTGATTTTTTTTGCCATAAGTATGTTTCTTATTATTGGAAATTAATAAATGTTTTTGTAGACTTACATAAGTTGTCAAGAGCTACCCATCTGACATTTCAAACATTTTCAAAGCCGACTAGATCCCAGAGTTTTCATTGTCAACTTTCGTTTTTCTTAGGGCCGCCAGATTACTTTTTATTTTGTTCTGTATAAATGAAATCATGGCAACCAAAAATTAATAAATATAAAAAAAGCAAACATTTTTTAACCGAATTACGTGAATATAAAGTCATACTGTAAGCCTTGGCGTATGATTTTTTTTAGTTTCTCTGTGTTATTTGGTCTAAAAAGTTGTCTTAGAAAAAAGGGGTAAATTTTTTAATTTTTAGTTTCCATGATGTTTTATACCGAACGACATAAAAAATAATATGGCGGCCATAGTAATCAAAAGTTGTCTATGAAAACTCTGTGAACTAGTCGGCTTTAAAGATTTTTGAAGTCTCGAATTGAAAGCTCTTGACGACTTCTGCCGCCAACCTACAAAAAAATTTTGGTAATTGTTTACATCCGCTGCTCCTAAGTGTCATCAATTTTTTCGGAACCGAGGAGCGTAATAGGGGTGCTGGGTGGGTAAGAAGCTAAAAACAGCCATTGCAAACTAATATTAAAGTCACAACTAAGGCCTCTTTGGCACTACGGTCGAATTTCTATTTTTTCTTCACTTTCAGGGCAAGGAAAATCTTCAAGATTAACAGTAGCACAATTTTTATATTAAAATTTGCATTTATTTTGCATTTATATTCCAAAAATCGTAACATCAAATCCTGTGTTCTGTTCACGATATGAGAAAGCGGATATATTGGGAGTCCGCGTCTGTATACGTTTGGAAGCGGTTCCCATTGTCATAAGTGGTTTCATCCGTAGTTAGATCCGAGACTAGTGGTATTTCTCGGCGCTTGTGTCAGGACCGTACTTTCGTTGCACTCCCAAAATCAATTTTTAAAGCCGTTTTGTTGCTTTCCCTTTCATTTGCAAAGCAAATGAATACCTTCCTGATGTTACTATAGGTATGTTCTCCACCCCTATACAGGGTGCACCATGTATCCTTCTCTATATTGCTATCTCCTAACGCTAACAGATACAGGGTCGGTTAAACAAATCCAAAGGAGCGCAATTTTGTGGCCATCTCGATTCCGTCGATACATACAAGACTGTGACCGTTCCTGAAATATCCTGAAAAAACTGAAAAATCGAGATTTCTTATTTTTGCCTTATCTTTTTTATTATTGGAGATGAATGAATAATTTTTTGTGGGCTTACATAAGTCGTCAAGAGCTACCCACCTGACATTTCAAAAATTTTCAAATCCGACTAGATCCCAGAATTTTCATAGTCAACTTTCGTTTTTCTTATGGCCACCATAGTGTTTTTTTATGTTGTTCGGTATAAAAAAAAATCATAAAAACTAAAAATTGTTAAACTTCAAAAAATAAATAAAAAATTTTTTTATTCTTCTTTTTTCTTTACAAAAAAGACACATGTTTAGACCGAATTTCATAGATAAATTAAAAAACCATAAGGCAAGCACTATTTCGGCGTATTTTACAAATTTTGACGTTTTTCGACGATTTTTTTATTAGGTTTTTCTTTGAAATATTAAGAATAAAAATTAATTTTTTTTTTGAAGTTTATTAATTTTTGGTTTCCATTATTTTTTTCATATCGAACGACATAAAAAAATAATATGGTGGCCATAAGAAAAACGAAAGTTCACTGTGAAAACTCTTGGATCTAGTAGGCCTTGAAAATTTTTGAAATGTCAGATGGATCCGAGCTCTTAACGGCTTATGTAAGCCTACAAAAAATTATTTATTAATTTCCAATAATAAAAAAGATATGAGGAAAATAAGAAATCTCGATTTTTCAGTTTTTTCAGGATATTTCAGGAACGGTCACAGATATCTTGCATGTTTTGACGAATTCGAGATGGCCACAAAACTGCGCATCTTTTCTCTAATTTAACCGACCCTGTATCTCTTAGCGTTCAGGAGACAGCAATATAGAGAAGGATACATGGTGCACCCTGTATAGGTGCCATAGTGAAACTGTAGGAGCCGCGTATGTAAATATTGACCAAAATTTTTTTAAATAATAGAAAAGATAAGATGAATATAAGAATTCTCGTTTTTGCAGGATATTTAAGGAAATTATGGGGACATTTCAAGTTACTTTTGTACCGACTTTATATCTTCAATGGTTTAAGATACCATGCTGTCGCCCATTAAATAGTTGATTTTGATGTTTTTGATAAATATAATAGTAGTCTACTAATGATTGGAAAAAGGAAAAGGGGCTATAGAAATTTGAAATAATTAATTCGCGACCTTAATAACATTTTTTACGTACTTATTTGCTACAGAAATTTGTCACGAAATCTCCACAAAAGAAGCACCTAGGTATATAATAATTTTGCAACCTATTATTGGAACCATGGCTTTTGCTTGAGTGACCTAATAATTTTCAATTGTTACAGGTTCTGATTTTGCTGAAACTACTACCATCAAGCTGGCTTCTTCTGCACCTTTCCATTTAGCAACAACGCTTAGGTGTGTAACACACGTCGGAATCGTAGCAATCACACAGATCTGAGTCATGGCAAAATAATTATGAATGAGTATAAGATGACGGAATAGAGAGGTATGTGTATAATTCTCGTTCTTGAATGATTCAAGAACACGAACCGGTAAGAATTTTAATTCATATCGCAGAAGTAATATGGGTGGTTCCTTGACTTATTTTATTACTAAACATCTGGCAATTATATGTCCTTTTAAATATTTATTATCTTGTTCTCCAAGTATTTTTAATTCATAAATATTCCTTATTATTTCTGGAAATGTAAAATTATAACATCATCGTTAAAATTACCTAAATGTAACTTTTAATTATCGTAAATTTATTTATCATCATTAATTTTATTTAATAGGTTGAAATAGCTTAATTAGTTATAACTTTGCATATATCCTAATTTTCACGTTTTATAGTCGCTTGTTATAAATATTATAACTGTTCTTTCTGTGCGGTATAATATTCTACATATAATTATGTATAATTCATTACAAACACCAATTTGTGGTGTGTAACCTACCTAATTTTTGTAGTAAAATTTCATATGAAAATTTTTTACAGTTCGTCTATGCTCAAAGGCAGAAGTGGAGTTGTTTGCATGATCTCACGTAGTAAGCTCAAAAATTTGTTGTCACATGAAAAATTAAAACAAGATAACCATTTCAAATGACAGAACATAAGTTTAACTTTGATATTTCAAAGATTTTTAAAAGTACCTGATTGAGGACGGTCTCCGCAGGAAATAGTTGCTTAACACTATAATCAATGAGCAAAAAATTGTATTTATGTTTCTTATTAATGTTGCAGAGAAAATAAAATTTTCCATGTGGGCCAAGCAAAATTTGAGCCACGAAAATCGGATCTTTATTTTGAGGATTTACAAGGTGATACATTCATAACTTTTGTGATTCTCCTTTCAAGGATGAGCTCAGGATGTGCCAGCAGGATGCAAAACTAAACCAGAAAAAGTTTTGAAATATAACTCATTTGAAATCGAAATTGAAAAAAAAAGTATCTCATAAACCCTAATTAGATGTAGTTTTTTTTAATAAGTACATAATACTACAAGCAAATGAATTCCATACATACCGACCTAGGTAGGTGCTCCTATTATTATTGTTTCCTTGCAATAAAATATCTGAATATCTTCCCTACCGGTAAAACTGAACAAACACGCTATAGATTCGTTTGATTGTATTAAATTTTTGATGCAGAATTTTAATTGGGTGGGGAAACAAATAGTTCTTACACCATTCATTCATTCATTCATTCATTCATTCATTCACCTTGGATAAATGTACAGGACTTAATGAATCCCTGATGTTAATGTTTATTGGTTCAGAATGTACTTGATCTCAGCGCCATCTCTGGCTGAATGGCTCCACTTTCCTTAGAGCAAAGATCAATGACACCGATGAAGGAAACTTTCAAGCTACTGCGACGATCGCTGGTTTAAATGCCAAGCTCACGCCACGATTCGTAGATGGCGCCGTGGTATTCAATGAAATCGTGGGCACCTGGATCACTGATAGTGATCTGTAAAGTGTATGGATTGGATTGGGGTTGGCAATATTCGATCTATGCTACAAAAAAAATCAAATGAAAACCAACCGTATAATCGATGTTTTGATGTTTTTCTTCCAGGAACATGTCAAAACTTAACAAAAGTGTGTCAAAAATTAAAACCATTTTCAAGAAAATTATTCAGATTATACCTCTTTACCTCTTTTATTATGAACATCACATAATTACAGCATGATCTTGGCCAAAATTTTCATAAAATAATTTCTAATAGGTTGATTCACAAAAATTAGGATAACGATAACATTATTTTAACATTGAATACACATTCCATAATGTTTTTTATCAACATCAATTTTACAATCAACATAATATGAATATCCAATCAACAATCAATTTTATATCTTATGTCTTATATTTTATAAGACAATAAAATCAGGCGTGCCACAAGGCAGCTTATTAGGACCAATGCTATTTAATATTTTTATGCATGATATACCAAATCCAGATGACACAGAAATAGCACTCTTCGCCGATGATACAGCATTAGCAACCCAAAACGAAGATCTAGAGGTAGCAGTCGACAAACTACAAAGGGCAACAAACATAATAACAGGATGGTGTGAAAAATGGAGTATCAATATTAACAAGTCAAAATGCGAATCCAAAATATTTACATTAAAACGTATCAGAGAAACGTCAACCCTCAGCGTCAGCGAAACAAACATTCCCTGGAAAGCACAAAACGAGGCAGTAAAATATCTAGGCGTTCTGTTGGATACTAAGCTCACCTGGTCGTCTCACATCAACAAAAAATTAAACGAAGCCAACGCCAGACTCGCTCAGTTATACCCACTACTTAATCGGAAGTCAAACCTGAGAACCAAATGTAGCCTTATGCTGTATACGTCACTTATAAGACCAATAGTAACCTACGCTTGTGGAGTATGGTGCAACACATCCAAAACCAACTACGAAAAAATACAACGACTGCAGAACAAGGTCTTACGAATATCTGTCAACGCACCGTGGTTTGTTAGGAACATTCAACTCCACAACGAACTAGGCGTCACACCAATCAAAATTTTCATCATGAAATTGGCCCAAAAATTCCATAAAAATATAAACCATTGCTCTTCTGCCACCCAGCACGGACTAGGCGAAAAAAACATCCACAAAAGACTAAAACGCAAGCTACCCCAAGATATCTGCAATTTTCAAGCTGACCAAGAAACGGAAGTTTTGGAAAACAATTGAAGCCATAGTTATAAAGAATTTTTATTATTATTTTTTTTTTTATCCTTTTTTATACCTACCACTATTAATCTTTAAAACACATGTTATTACCCGGACCTTATGTTGTTCCCATACCGTCATGTTTTATATTGTTATTTTAGTCAAGCATCTAACTGTGTAACTGTGTCCTGTAAAACAAAATTAGTTTTGTTGATCAGACAAATAAATTATAAAAAAAAAAAAATATCAACTAGGCACAAATAATATCGATTCCACGTTTGTTCACCATTTTAAGGGATAGATCTCAGAATTATACTTAAGTCCGTTATGATTGATCGCTAAAACTCTACCTTTTTTTTTGCTTTGTTTCACATTTTTTCTGAATACTCAATAGACTTGGTCCTTACCATCCCCTGTTTTATCATTCACATACATACTTGTATTTTATACAATTTATCATGTGTTTTATTATTCAAAAAGAAGAGCTACCTGTTTCTAAGGTTCATACAGTAATTTGAACTAAGAAATCTAATTTAATTACTTTCAAAATAAGCGAATATTTGAGTGATTGTAAGATTGAAAGTTCGTATAAACATGGGTCCGCAAATGATTCGTATATACCTCAGGATGCTAAACTTGCAAATAGTAATATGTATACATATACGAGAGTTGATTGTGACATTTTCCGTCGTTCAAATCGAGATATTGTACTAGATATGAGCTACAAGAAGTGGGTGGCACTCATTTCTATAATGCCAGGTTTGAAAATTTTTTACCTTTTCTCTAATTGAATGGCTAAGTGCAAAAAGGGAAGTACTAACATTTTAACGAAAAATGAGTTACACATGCTTTCATATAGTTTCGACCTAGCCCGATCGTTTGGCGCAGAAAAGAAAGTCATGCGATGCGATTTAGTTGTTCTTATAGGCTACGCAGAAAATCCCGTTTGATGCAGAAAGGGAAGTTACTACAACAATACTTTCCTTTCTGCTCTTAATAGTTTTAACTTTGCGAGATTTTAAAATAATAATGGCACAGATAAGGTAACACACAAAGTGAAACTCGCTCTTCTTCATAATAATTATTTATTTACATGGCACATTTAATTAATAAAAAAAATGCGTCGATGCAGATTAAGAGCAGTGCCTACCCAGTTTATATTGATTTTCTCAGAACTAATATTTTGAAGTACTTCCCTTTCTGCACTTAGCCGTTCAATTATACATCAGGGTGTTAAGAAAATGACGGATAAAAGGGGACACTCAGTAGAGTACGGGAAAAATAATTTAAAAAATTCTGGTCTTGAATTTGGTGAGGTAAAAAAAATGCATGCAACATTTTACCATCTTTGTTTTTCGGTATTTGCAAAACTAGATGATTTTACAGATTTAAAAAAAAAACCTATCGAACTGTCAAAACAGAATCAGTAAGGTTAAATCCATGTGACATTTTATTTTTTACGAGTGGTAACACAAATCATATAAAATTAAAAAGTACAATACCAAATACATACCAGCAGTTATCGCGTTGAAGGTTGCCAAATTTATTGCTCAATATTTTGCTTATATTTTTTTAAATGTAGCTCAGAATGTTTTTTATTCATTATTTTTCCCGTACTCTACTGAGTGTCCCCTACAATGTACTAAAGAGTTTATCCGTCATTTTGGTACCAAATCTCATCAATACCTAAAAATAACAACCAAGTATAAGTAGTAATTTTAGTAGATGTTCGTGTGAAAAGTAGAGGTGGTGGTTGTGTTGATATCCCAATGAATGAAAATATTAATTATGGGTTCTTCAAAAATGTTTTATTCCTTCATATCAAAAACATTGATTAGAGGTATTCACTGAATCAGTAAAATTCACAACATTGATTAAATTCCTTCATATGACTCAGGTTTTCTATAAATTTCTTCGATGATGATGATTCACATTTAATCCATTCAAAAAGCTATTCAAAAAGTTATTAGATACCACCTGTAATTAATTCATTCTCTGAATGCAAAATCATGAATCATTGTTAGTCTTTAATCTAAAAGAATATACAGATGCATTTAATGATCCAAAATATTTATGCATAACAACTTCCTGTATAGATCGTTTCCTTATTTAATAATCAGCAATACTACTTGCATCATCACTATCCTGCTGCGTGATCTATTTTGTTCTTGCAAATGGGATCAAAAATAAAGTATATCCAACCAACAATAATCTCCACAAGAAGAGTAGTATGTATCATAATATTTATTTATACGATTGATAAAACGTGTGTGGTCGTCGATTGCCGGTTCATTCATTGTTTCTACGTTCAACCGCTCGAATAACAAACTAGTGTAATTTGACCAAAATGCCATTCATTAATCGAATGATATTTACAGACGCTGCTAAAATTGTATCATTCTATTCGTAATACACGGGCATTGTTCTGATTCAGCTATTACTGGTTGTTTTAAATGTGCTATTGTGAATTCTTACCTTTTTTCAGAAATATAATTTTTAAGGTATGTTTTAGTTCTTTTCTTAGACAGGATTTATAGAGAAGAAAACTGATTTTTTTTTTTATTTAACAAAGCAAACAATCCGTAAATAACTTGTTTGACAAAACGGGCTCTCTTGCGACCGGCAATTTATTAAAAACACGGCCGACCTCTTCATTTTTAATTATTGAACTTCTTAAGCTCTTGAACAGGTTTATATAATGCAGGGCTCAGTTAGCAAAGGCTCTTTCTAGCTTTTTTTTTCTTTTCCTGATGGGCCACCTTCTTTGCTTTCTTTATTATGGTTTTCTGTTTTTATTAGACCAAAGTCCAAATTGCACTCCGTGTCGGTAATGTTAGTTAGTCCGGGTGGATGTTGTACTCTTCGAGTCAGCCTTCAGTAATGTTTGTCGACGATAAACACTGGCGATACAAAACTTGTAACTTTTCTTGTATAAACTTTTGGGCCCCATGACCAACTTCTGTTTGGACTTCTTGGACATGGACTTCATGTTCCTGAAAGTAATTCCCAAAAACATCATTCACGAGAAAAATAAATTTAAAATTGACTTGTTTAATTTATGTCGTGATGACTACTGATGTAGTAGGCCAGTAAAGATTGACAATAAATCAACAAAGCACGATTTATCTCTGATTTTTTTGAAGGTTGTTTGGACCCAGTAGGACTAGGGTAATGTTTACCTTAGTTTGGAACTCTCTAATAAAAGTTGTGGAAAAGTGTAGCACAGGAAAAATCGCGAATTTCTTTACTTTTTTCAGTTTTTTTCTATATCTCTTAAACTATACATTTTTCGACAAAAGCCACTATACAGGGTCATCAAAGTCAAGTCGACACTATTGCTAACTTCGTTATTTTTGTATCTACAAAATCGGTTAAATTACCAAACTAGTAGTATTTTTTCCGCTGAATAAAACAATGAACATAATAAAACAGTTATGTTCGTTCGAGTTAGTTGTTCGAGTTCGAGTTATGTCAAAAAGTTCTATTTTTTAAATGAGACACCCGGTATATTTTTGTGTTTTAATATTTCCTGAGAAAATCCAATAATGATAAATTAGTTAGTTTTTGAGTTATAAACAAACAAAACGGCTTACATGTTCCTATCATAACTTTTCAAGCTTTATCTTACAGTGTAGGTACTTGAAATTTTAATACAGGGTGATAAAAATTATCAGATTTTCCATCATCCTGTATAAAAATTTCATCTACATCATTTATGATAGTACATAAAAAGCCGCATTTGAAAAAATAGAATTTTTTGACATAACTCGAAAACGCGACGTTCAACTATTGTTTTTCTGTTGTCCGTTGTTTTATTCTGCGGAAAAGACACTACTACTTTGCTAATTTAACCGATTTTGTAGATCCAAAAATAACGAAGTTAGCAATGGTGCCGACTAGTGCTTGATATGGGTAACTTTGATAACTTTGATATGTGACAATTTAGACTACTTACTTACAGACCCCGATCTGCGCTTAATTTGAAGCTAACTAAATTGCCTACAACTTCTTTTTTATGAGCTCTACTCGTAGGAACAATGGTTTAGCAGCTATTTCGATCTAAAGAAGATCTAGTTAAAGCTAAAATTTTCACTTTTTAGAAAAAATTGCCTATTTTAAGCTCCGGTTTGGCTTAAATTTGTTAAAGCTCTTCAAAAACGATATAATGTAGGTACATATAGTGGCTTTTGTCGAAAAATTTATAGTTTAGGAGATAAGAGGAAAAACTGAAAAAAGTCCGGTGAATATCTAGATGAGCGGCATGGGTATAGGGCGAAATGGCTTATACTATCGGATAGCTCGTGTCTCTAGGAGTATCAAGGTACCATTGAATTTTTGCGCCGGCAAGTAATAGTCGAGATATAAGGCCTTAAAGTGTCATCCTTGCCCTAATACGTGTATTCGTCATATGATTGCGCTCGAACAGGAAACGCTCGATCGTCGTGTGTCCGACGGATAAGCGAGCTGCCTGTTCGCGCGTATAATGTTCGAATACACGTATTAGGGCAAGGATGAAACTTTAAGGCCTTATTTCTCGACTATTACGTGCCGACGCAAAAATTCAATGGTACCTTGATACTCCTAGAGACACGAGCTATCCGATAGTATAAGCCATTTCGCCCTATACCCATGCCGCTCATCTAGATATTCAAAGTCCTAAAATTTCGCGGTTTTTCGTATGGCTACACTTTTCCCACAAGTTTCTGAGATTTGCAAACTTGGATATACACTACGCTAGTGTAGGTCCAAACAATATACTAAAAAATCAGAGATACATCATATTTTGCAAATTTAGCGATTTTTTGTGTCGAGCTTGACTGGCCTACCTACCACCTACCTATATATTCTTTTGATATCCGTGGGGGTAAAAGTTGTTGGGCGAAGAAAGGCGGTTTGTCTACCCTGTGCGTCAGTGGCATTTTTCTCATGCAACTTATTTGTTTTTATCTTTTCTCAATTGTAACAATCATTCATAATTATCTACATTAGGTCTTCTGAGTCTTAAAAAAGACCTTCTTTTTGGTAGTAATGTGTTTCTACAAGAAGTGAACTCGCCTTATTTATATTTGATCAAAATGAAATTATAAACGAGTAATTATTTTGATTGGAGTTTATAGAACATACCTACATATATGTACTTTTATGCAAAAAACTGTATGAACAACATCACAAATAAATATATTCGTCGTTAATACATTGAGATTGTCTGCCGCCTTTTTATAGTCAAGCGTATTTCTGATAAAAATATCGAAGGCATAAAAAAGGCCAAATTAGTTTTTGCAAAAATAATAATTTTGCTATGCACCCTCAAATTTGGAAAGCAAGTTTCAATTATCGAGCTGAAGTTTTTGGAAAGTTTGTTGTGTAAAAGAAGCATGTATTTCTGGTATCCATATAGCATATAAGCTATATCGGTCGATCCGTTTCAAAATGGTAACGTTTTGACTTTTGGTTACCATTTTGGTAAATTGTAAATTTTGTTTTGTTTGCACTTTTTGCTGTTGACGTGCAGGTTTTCTTTTAAACAGGGAACCGCTTTTTTTGTAAACAGAGACATTTTCAAACACTGTTTCATTTCTAAGTAATTTCACTGTCTTCCGCGACCTAATCTTATTGGCTTATATTAGTTTTTGACCTTTCCATATTTACAATACATTGCGAGTGTACCGTTGATCGCAAATTCCTATGAAAAGTTACCTTTGGCCGGTTTTATTGTTTTGGTAATTACCAAATAGAGTATGAGGCAGGCATGACTCATTATTCTCGCTTACTAATCAAGTATTAATAAATACGGTCCAGATTTCTATCAATAAGGCGCAAAGGTTCAAAGCACTACGCATATTGTTTTGGTGGAATATGTCGTTTGTTGACTTGTAGTTCCTTATGCATTCGAAAGTAATTTCTCAGTCCCCTCAGTTCATTGTATTCACCATTCACGCTATTTTTGTCATTTTCTGCTATGCCTGAATTATATGATGGCCGAGAAAAAATTTCTGAAGTCTTATAGAACATCCTGTAAAAATTCATGTTTAAAAAATATTATGATAAATGATATAATTTTCGTCTGATTGATATTAGTCTGATTAAAAAGTTATTTATTAATCTACAATAATAAAAAAGATATAACGAAAATAAGAAATCTCGATTTTTCAATTTTTTCAGGATATTTCAGGAACATCACAGATGTCTTGTATGTCTTGACGGATTCGAGATGGCCACAAAATTGCGCAGCTTTTTTCTCTTAATTTAACCGAGCCTACAGGGTGCACCATGTATCCTTCTCTATATTGCTATCCCCTGAACGCTAAGAGATACAGGGTCGGTTAAATTAGAGAAAAAAGCTGCGCAATTTTTTGAGAAAAGCAGTTTTGTGGCCATCTCGAATTCGTCAAAACATGCAAGATATCTGTGACCGTTCCTGAAATATCCTGAAAAAACTGAAAAATCGAGATTTCTTATTTTCCTCATATCTTTTTTATTATTGGAAATTAATAAATAATTTTTTGTAGGCTTACATAAGCCGTTAAGAGCTATCCATCTGACATTTCAAAAATTTTCAAGGCCTACTAGATCCAAGAGTTTTCGTAGCCAACTTTCGTTTTTCTTATGGCCACCATATTAATTTTTTATGTTGTTCGATATGAAAAAAATAATGGAAACCAAAAATTAATAAACTTCAAAAAAAAAATTAAAATTTTTATTCCTAATATTTCAAAGAAAAACCTAATAAAAAATCGTCTAAAAACGTCAACAGTTGTAAAATACGCCAAAATAGTGCTTGCCTTATGGTTTTTTAATTTATCTATGAAATTCAGTCTAAAAATGTGTCTTTTTTGTAAAGAAAAAAGAAGAATAAAAAATTTTTTATTTATTTTTTGAAGTTTAACAATTTTTAGTTTTTAAGATTTTTTTTATACCGAACAACATAAAAAAACACTATGGTGGCCATAAGAAAAACGAAAGTTGACTATGAAAATTCTGGGATCTAGTCGGCTTTGAAAATTTTTGAAATGTCAGATGGAGCTCTTGCCGACTTATGTAAGCCCACAAAAAATTATTCATTAATCTCCAATAATAAAAAAGATAATGGCAAAAATAAGAAATCTCGATTTTTCAGTTTTTTCAGGATATTTCAGGAACGGTCACAGATATCTTGTATGTCTCGACGGAATCGAGATGGCCACAAAATTGCGCTTCTTTGGACTTGTTTAACCGACCCTCTGTATCTGTTAGCGTTAGGAGATAGCAATATAGAGAAGGATACATGGTGCACCCTGTATATCTCTTAGCGTTTAGGAGATTGAAATATAAGAGAAGGTGCACAGCCTGTATATATGTATGTATAGTACGTACATGTACACCTATTCAGAAAGAAAAATGGTATGTATTCTCATTCAGGTGAAAATAAAATTGTTCTAGGAACAAGAGATCGTGAATAGCTTATAGGTAAATTTTATTGCATGATGCATTATTTTCTGGAAATAAGAATCGTCATCATTTTTGCAGTAAAATCAATGTGACTAATGTAGTCAGGATTACAAAGAGGGTATAAATGTACTCTAAGCTTCTTATTGAGATTAGTTACATTTCATCTGTTTCTCTGCCTCCTTATTGTGACTCATTAATTTATTTTTTAAATAGGTACTGATTTTCATTTTTCTTTTTTATTTAATTTACATACACGTGTTTTTGGGAATATCTTCATGTACCTACTGTGTTCATGTGAGGTCGCATATTATCCTGTTTCTTGTCGAAAATTGAGGTCCAAATAGTACCTATAGTAAAAAAAAAAAATTATGACCAATGAACATTTTCCCTTAAAACTCTTCATGTTACCTTCCTCATTATATTTATAAATTGACATTCATCTTGTCTTTTTATGTAGGTACTTGTCATATTTTTATATATTTTCATATAATGTATATAACTTTCAGAAATTTATAAAATGTGTGTTTTTCCTGGTTTATAGATCGAAAGGCAACTTATGGAGACGACGACTTACCATTGATGTTCTACTGTTGAGGACAAGGATGTTTACCATGTCACATCACAAAGACCATGCAGGAGGCAAAATACGATGAGCTAAAGCTGGATGAAACTAAAAATCTGGATATCGTATAACATTTTCTTTCTATACATAGTGTTTTCTCTTTTGTGTGCCTAGTCAATAGTAGAGTTATTGATCGCATGAAACTTTATAACAAACTACTTTTACTAACATTTATCAATGAGTAGCTCAAAGTGGAATTGTTTAAAGATTACATGCACCAAAGGTAAAAAAAAATGTTTTTTAATTTAAAAGATAGATTTTTTTTACACTAACACAAAAATATTTGTTGACCCATTCTTATAAATCTTCTAATGTGCATAAATTATCTTCTAAAGGTACTGCAAGATCTGCCTCTTCACAACCATGTCGAGCACGCGTCAGGTGCTGTTGGATTGTAAGTGAATGGCGGCCCACCAGGTCGGCGTCTCTGAAAGGACCCCCGGACTCCATCTCTGAAGGAATTTACCAAGTCATTTGGATGTCATCGAAACGAAACGGGTTTTCACAGTGATTTGCCAGATGTATTTGAATCTGAGATCATTGTGAAAGCTGTTTTTGTTGACCGATCATCTTTGTCACCATACCCTCTTCAATTATTTAGTATTATGTATTACAATAATATTGGCTTAGATTTAAGTAATAATCCGTTTTTTGAAAATATCATTAATTTTGGCTTGTATTGAAACTGCCCCATTGCACTGTACTCGTATTTTACAGAAATAAGTTTTGTTTTAATGATCCTTTTTTTTATTGTACCTACCATGCCTATACATTTTTTTCCATGTTACTTATTATGTTACTAATAAAAAAGTAAAAAACTATGTTACTAATTCTTACCATGTTACCTGCCTACTGTAAATTATATATTAATAAATTAGAGAACAACAAATGCAGTAGTATTTTTTTTTAATAGTCATCTAAAAGCTCTATACACCCAAGCCTCTTCAAATTAAAACTAAAAATTTTTTCTACAGCAACAGCAGCAATGCGACCTTTATTTACAGGAAGGAGGGTTGGGGAGTAGGTAGGCATGTTTCTTGTGGCAGGTTTTTGTGTTTTGATGAAAAACTATCCATTTTGGTGGAAAATTACAATACGACTTCAGTTGTAGAGCGGGAAAATCACAGGTGTTCGAAAATCTCGAAAATGGAACTTTTTACCAAAGTACACAATTTTTCATCAACACATAGAACAGCATAAAGGGGGCCTAAAAGCACCTGTATTATATGTCTATTTAACAGAAGATAGGTACCCTTTTTTTTTTAGTGCATCTTGTGAAAAATATGGTCAGTCCCACACGCAAAACAGTCTCAACAGTCCTTATGTACCAAGGTCACCTTGCTTTGGGAAAATTTTCCCCAAAACAGTATTTTTTTACTAATTTGAAGAGACTCTTAAGTTATGATTTATGGTGAAAAATACCAACAGCGGGTGTTATAAAGGCTCATTAAATTAACGGGCAGATTTCTGGGGCCGTTTTTAGAAAAGGTATCAAATCTAAGTTGAAATTTTTTAATTTTATCTATTCTTGACATGAAAGTTATTACAAAAATATTGATACCAAGTCATTTGACGTCGATATTAGCTTCAAAAAGGAGCACAGAAATCTGCCCATTGGCCCAATGAGCCTTTATAATACTGACTGCTAGTGAAATAGCTAGTTTTAAATTTTTGAGAAAACCGCTGTACTTTTTTATATACAAGGTGGTAAAAAATCATTGAATATTTGGAGAGGGTACAGTATGGACCAAAATAAGTCTAAAGATCTCAACTAATACCGGTCCGAAAATTGACGGTTTCGAAGATATGGAGAATTTTTCAAATTATTTTAACATTTTGCTTTGAACATTATTTTTTTTATTATGTATAAACAAATGATGGAAAGCATAAACAAAACCAAAAGATTAGATATGGTGATATAAAAAGATAAGGGAAGAAGGTGTCAGTGTACAAGCTCTAAATTGCTATGAATTTTTATTCTAATATACAGGCTGATCCCGAAATGGCGGACACGGACAGCACCACATCATCAATTTGTGGATTGAAAATTCCAAGCTTTCATTAACTTTTTTCTCCAGTATGGCTACCTTAAGAAGATACTTTTGTGGAAAAAAAGTCACAACACTGCACTGGATACCCTAAGGGCTACAATACCCAAATAAATGTTACCATGGAAACATATATCATATATGAAATGGCAAGTTCAACAAAGCTTAAAACAATTATCGTTGCTTGGATACATATTCGATAATATTATTTAAACTCCATAATATTATTTAAACTTCATTGCTGAGCTTGAATTCGAACAACGATGCCGCATTGAAGATTTTTGTTGAACTCGGGCAACAGGTAAACTTTGAATGCCTGTAATTCCGTTCCCGATAATAAAAAAAAAATAAAAAGCAAATACTATCTTAATATGTAGTTATGTCAAATCATGTGCTTTGCCAGTGGAGGTTGTTTAAAGTTGACTGCCATTTTGATTTAAATTTTAGAAAAAGGACACCCTATATCTCGGTAATGAAGCCGAGAAAACCATTTTTGTTTTAAATTTACAGTCTTTCTGAACATATCCTCTACAACACTCTGTATACCGTGTCCGCCATTTCGAGATCAGCCTGTAGAATTAGCCAATATGTCTTGCCTGCTTGGAAATGGGAGGAGGTCACTTTGAACATCTTATCTTATCTTTTTCTTTTGGTTTTGTTTATACTTTTCATCGTTTGTTTGTACATAATAAAGAAAAAATATTGTGCAGCCGCAAAATGTTGAAATAATTTGAAAAATCCTTCGTATCTTCGAAACCATTAACTTCTGAACCTTTATTAAGACTTTTTTACTTCTTTTGGTCCATACAATACTTTCTCCAAATCCTCGAATACTTATTTTTTAACACCGTGTATATTTGCTCATTCCCACAGTACTCTGACCAGAAATTTACATTGGAAGAAAAAGGTAAAAGTTGGGTGTGCAATTTTTTCATGCCTAAAAGGAAAGATTATAAATTCCAGTGCTTGTTATACAGAGACTACTTAAATCAGCTTTGAAAATTAAAACTAATTAATTATTTAGTTTCCTCCCAAAGAATCCAAGTAGAGGAAGCAGGAAGTAAATTTTATTAAGTAGGTAAATGGAAAAGGGGCAATATACTTCAATTCTCTAGGTACTTTTTACAAATTGAACAATAAATTGAAATATCTGTGATTTATGCTTATAGGCATTTATCATGTTGACAAAATTACACTAGGCAGCTGGTTGCCATGTAAATCTCGTGTTGAACTCGTAATTTTTTTATGAAGTTAGAGGTGTCGCTTTTAAGTTAAGAGGTGTCAAGGTTTTCTGCATTTTATGTTTTGAGTTACTATCTTTGATTCAATATCGAACCATTTGAAATGAAGAGGGTAACCTGAAGTCACTCATATTCTTTATATCAGCCTCATTAAATCTGGTACCATTTCATTTTTAATCCAAGTAACTTGGACATACCCTAACTTCATACACTATAGTCTTTTTCTTTTGGTTTTCCTCTTTTCTCAATTGCTTTTCCTATAGTAATTCCCAAGCTAGTAATTGCACTTTATGTGCTTTATACTCATACGACCTGCATTCATTCCTTATTTATGAATCGTTGAGTATACATGCCTATTCTCTCTTTTTCATGACTTTGCAATGGTGGTGTCTGAAACTAGGTACCTACAATAAATCTTGAAGTGAACTCACGATTAGTTCTTCGGGCTGATCGCTAGATGTCGCTCTGGGCTCTGCTTAAACCACACGGATAACCGCGTTACTGGTTTGCTTAAGACCTAGGGGGCTTTCAGAAATTCGACAACATCCTCCGGATACTCCAGATGCAGCACACTGATGAGCCCCAATAGGGCGAAACACGTGTCTGTGCTTGTTCTGGTACTCTGGTAGCTGTGTTGTTGTTTTGATGAAAGCTCTCTCGATTGAGTTTCAGTCACTGCCAATATGACAAATAATAAGGCGATGAAGGAATACTCCGAGTAACTACTCCCCAGTAACAGGCTAGTAATTGCACTTTATGTGCTTTATACTCATACGACCTGCATTCATTCCTTATTTACCAATCTAATATTCAGGTTTGGCACCCTGTATTTTTTAAACGAAACGTCATTTTGAACTGAAACTTATTTTTTAACTTATATTTATGAGAGGAACCACCCCTTCAAGTTTGGCCCAACATCTCTGATACACCCTGTATAAAATTTATTAATATGTTACGTTTCTCAAATATTGCCTAAAATAAAGTACCTTCTTTCAATCAATTTAATATTAATGTTAATAATTATTATCCTTAATATTCTTCGAAATATCTATAAATTATTCAATTTCATTCTATTTATATCCAGAAAATTATTCAGTAGTACTATAATACTGATATATTTATTATGCAAATCACAATGATGTGTGATACAGCTGTAAAATCTCTCCTGAAAAGTAGGCTTCCCACACCCAAAATAATTCCTATCTTCCTTTTAATAATTATTGCTTCAATTTAAATTTGCCGCCAAAAAAAATCTGGTGATTTAAGCTGGCGACTTTTAGTGGTTTAAATAATCCTTTGTAGTTTACTCCTCCTTGTTGAAAAATGAGGTATAGTACAGGAAAATTGGTGTTTGAATTCTAAAAAAATCCGGGCTGCAATTTTATGTAACATTTCGTTAGGGGACCCTTAGAGAGGAGACCGGAGCCACTTTTCAAGTACCCTCACCCTTGAGCATTTTGAGAAAGGAGGTTGAATCGACTTAGCGGCATAACGGTTAACCCTACAAAAAAAAGTCTAAATAAAAAGGTGTAGATGTTTTTAAGATGTATGTTTTTTCCAAATAAAATTTTGTGGTAGAACGTGAACTTAGTGAAATTTACCTCCATAAAGAGGGTTGAAATTTGTGAAAACTGTTAATTTCACTTTTCAGAGGTAATATAGTTTCATTTTATAGGAAAATCGTAATCTAAAAAATATATTCCTCATAACAATACCTAAATTTTTGATGTGTATGTTAGGGCTGTAGAGCGGTTGAAGTCTTTTTATCTTTTATGTTTTTTACATATTTTTATGATCTATCGCAAAATTTCATTTCGAAAAAAGATACATACATATCTTAAAAAACTCTACACCTTTACATATATTTGGACTTTTTCTTGTAGGGTGAACCGTTTAGCCGTTGAATCGACTCGCAAAAACAACCCCCTGTGGATAAATGTCATTTATGTAATCTTGTACTTTAAATGTCATTCCTGTACTATACAGGCTGATGCATAATATGTGCGCAGGACTTCAGGATGTGATAGCTCGTTCAAAAAATAGGAAAAAATCCCATTAACATGGGTCCACAAACGAATCGTTTTCGAGATACATTTCAAACGTCAAAAAAATTTCTTATTTTCAGTTTTCTGACGATATCTCTGAAACTGTTTGAGATACAGAAGTTAGCTTTTGTACAAATCTTGTCATTAATATTATCTACGTTGAGAGGGAAAATTAAAAAAATATATACATATGTGGCAGTGTGAAACAAATCATAAAAAAATAATCAAAAATAAGTTATGTTTTTGTCCACAACAAGGCATGTTGCCACTTTTATGTTTTTCATCATAAAATGGTGTTTTTCTCGAAATTAGTTAACATTAGAGTATATATTTAACTAAGAGTACCTACCTTTTTTATGTAGAAAACATTGACAGTTTAAAATTTGCTTCCTCAATGCCAATTTTTGCAGTGTCGTAGAAATCAGGGGCAAAAAAATTTCAAGCAACCCCAAAATATTCCGCCACTGCCGTATGAAATAAATTTAATCAGAGCTCAAAACGTAAATATGTAATATTAATGATAAAATGTGTACAAATATTCAGTTTTATATCTGAAAGGGTTCCTGGAGAAATCGTCAAAAAAACTTAAAAAAATATATTTTCATGACACCCCGTATCTCAAAAATGGTGGGTTTGTGGACCCATATTAATAGGAACTTTTTTTCATATTTTTGAACAAGCTATCACATCCTGAAGTCCTGCGCACATACGCCCAAGATGTCCCAAGATTTCTTTATCAAGGGATATCCGCGTTATTTCAAAAAATAAACAAATGAAATTCGGGAAATTTCAACCATACCCCTAAGGCTTTGCAGCTGCACCCTCAATGCCCCTTTACGCCTTTCCACCCCTAAGTAATCATCCCTTTCTTTTTTTTTCAAATGACACCCCCATATTTTTTTTGCTCTGCAGGATTGTTGACTTCTTTGTGAATACAATGTCATACGATTTTTTTAAATCGAGACATATCTAGCACGCCGAAAACAATATAATATCATAACAAACGAGGGTTGTCAAGGAGTTGTAATTGCTTGTTTTTTGTGTTAATGTTTCCTCCAACCACCTTACTTAACTAGTAATACCGGTGTTACTGGTATAGGCGTTAATAATAATAATTGCTTCTCTGTGATTTTAATGTCATATTAAATGTTAATTGTTATTCCTTGACAACCCTCGTTTGTTATGATATTGTAATGTTTTCGGCGTGCTAGATATGTCTCGATTTAAAAAAATCGTATGACATTGTATTCAGAAAGAAGTCAACAATCCTGCAGAGCAAAAAAAATATGGGGGTGTTATTTGAAAAAAAAAGTAAGGGATGATTACTTTGGGGTGGAAAGGCGTAAAGGGGCATTGAGGGTGCAGCTGCAAAGCCTTAAGGGTATGGTTGAAATTTCCCGAATTTCATTTGTTTATTTTTTGAAATAACGCGGATATCCCTTGATAAAGAAATCTTGGGACACCCTGTATTAAGAATCACCCTATACATATATACCTAATGTTGATTATTTTGATATCATGTTTAATTATTCAAGTCAAGTCAATAAATGAAAATGACGTCACAAATTAAAACCTTTTTCAAGATTTTCTAGAAAAATGTTGAACCAACAGAAAGCCCGGTTGATGCATTAGAAGCACTTTTTCCTCAACATTTAACATTCTGCTGCAAAAATAATTAGTGTTTCGTCCCCTCGTGTTAATACTGCTCCACATTTAAACCAAAACCTCATACCTCCTCTCCCTATACCAAAACTACCTTCCCTTCCCAGAAACATTAGCAGACTAATAGCATCCACACGGAGTCGGCAGCCCTCGGTAGGACAAAGGGAAGCATGGACCGTCCCAACCTCGTGGGCCAAGAAATACCTACACATTAATACACATTCGATCGTTGACCATTGCTGGAGTCATATCGTTGACTCTTCGTTTCGTACTGTCGTCGTCATCGAAGCTAAGCAGAAGTGGCCGTACCTACCTACACCAACACCAGTGAAGTGCAGTGCCAAGGGCCGATATCGCACCATCCTGTCGGGACGTCGCCCATTAACAGTGATAAGTTATTGTAAGTCTGTCTAATCCTTCCATAATTATTGTCTTCCCTTCTAATATTCGAATTATTGTCCTTGTTGCAGTATTAACGCCCATAAGCAGCAATAACGAAGAATCGCCATAACAAACTCACACATACAGTCCACATTTTTTACACCATTTAATAAATTCAATTTATGTTACTTGTCCTTTTTTTATAATAATTTTTTGTACACTCAAACATTTGGTCCTTCGAGCCGGATGAAGAAAAGCTCTGTGGATTTTCTTTCGATTTCGTTATTGCTGCTTTAATTTTTTTTTCGTAGGTATTATTACTTAGTATTCGGTTCTGCCAATTAGTAATTAGATTCATTTTATTTCCATTTTAATTTATCACATTGGTATAGACACTGCCTTTACCAAATTATTGATTTTATTTGTTATTGTTTCGTTATTGTTCCGTCATTTTTAGTGAATTGTAAAATGAGTACCTACCTATCGTCGTGGCTGCTATAACGGTTGCTTTCTCGTTTGGAATCTTTTATTGTAATAATAATTATTATACCTAATTGTTCTTCTATAAAGTTTTCCCTGTTGTCGTGCAAATATTTGCAATTCCACATAGGTACTTACTTGTCGTTTATCGTTCCATTGTTCGCATCTTTTACATATCGCTGCTTTCATTGTCGTTTGAATTATCGCAATTTTAGAACATTCGTCGCATTCCTTTTATCTTTGCCTATCGCTCTCTTCTCAACGCTAAATAATTAACTATTTGTAATATTTCGTAACATGGCTAATGAATGCAAACGTGCTCGCTGCTTACGCCAAATCGCGGTCGACCGAATTACAGAACTCTCCGATCTCGCAGAGGTAGCTGAAAGGCAGGTTGCTATGAGAGCTCTTTTGGAAGTGCGCTATGCACATGTCGAGCAAATCAAAGGGGAATTCGAACAACATCATTCGGTTATCGTTTCATATATTTGTACTCAACCGACTCCTGAACTTGAACCCGAGAATAATATTAGAAAAGAATTTGATCGAAAATACTATCAAGTGAAGGCGACATATCTTTCGTTGCACCCAATCACCGACGGCGGTCCTTCGTCGCAGTCTCCGCCCTCTAATTGTTCAATCCGCTTACCGAAGATAAATTTGAAAACGTTCAGCGGTGATTTCGGCGAATGGACTACATTTATACAATGTTTTGACACTGCCATTCACAAAAACTCGAGTTTGGCCCCCATAGACAAATTTCAATATCTTCTGAATTCGTTGTCAGGTGAACCACTTAAACTAATAAAAACGTTGAAATTAACCGATTCAAACTATCCTATTGCTTATCAGGCTTTAACCACTCGATATAATGACCAACGGAAACTTGCATCGGAATATTGGAGCAACATAAAAAATCTCGCTAAATTGAATAGGGAGTCCGTTAAGGATTTGCGATTTTTGATTTCTACGTTTAAGGAAAATATGGAGGCACTCAAGGCGCTAGAGCTAGCGGAAAATCTCGAAGATTTTTTGTTTTTTAATATTTTATTTGACAAGTTAGACCCTGAGACTCGTAAGGTGTTTGAGGCGGAAAATCGGTCCCTAAAGGACAATATACCAACTTTCGAATTACTAGAAGAATTCTTAACATCACAGTGTCGGGTATTGGATTCAGTTCCTCAATCCACTCTCGCAAAACCGACTTATAGTCATCCTTCTAGACCCAAAGTTGCTCAGCCAAATTGGCGAAACCCCTCTACACATACGAGCATGGTAGCAAAAACTTCTCCTTGTTCGAACTTTCAAACTTATTCAAACACTTGTGATTTATGTTCGGGTTCACATTTTATTAGTTCGTGTCCAGAATTCCTTAAGCATTCGGTTAATGAACGTTTTAACGTGGTCAAGCGCTTAAATTTGTGCAACAATTGTTTAAACTCGGGTCACCTTCTCAGCAATTGTAACTCTCGTTTCTCGTGTCAACAATGCCAAAAGCGTCATCACACCTTGGTCCATTTTCCTATCGCTTCCAATACGTCGTTTAACACTCCGCAACACCAGCAGTCGCCAAACATAGCAGCAGGTAGCCACATGCCATCACACGGTCATTCTAATCGGTCGCCCCCCGTTACCTCCGCGGCAGGAGTCCTCCATTCTCACCGTGCTCATGTGCTTTTGGCTACAGTTGTCCTCGAGATTCAGGATCGCTTTGGAAATTTTCATAAGGCTCGAGCACTTATTGATAGTGGCTCACAAGCTTCTTTTATCGTTGGTTCACTTGCAGCCCGCCTATCATTATCTCGTTCGCGCACTTCTATACCTATCGTGGGTCTCGGTCAAATCTCGTCGGAATCTCAGGGCACATCTGTCGCTACTATTCGTTCTTGCTATTCACCAAATCATTCACTCGAAGCAGAATTCGTCGTGATTCCCCGAATATGTGGGAGTTTACCCGGAGTACCCGTTGATCCGGACTCTGTTCGGCATATTTCAGAGACTCCTCTAGCTGACCCAGAGTGGTACCGTCCTCGTCCTATTGATTTGCTGCTCGGCGCAGATTTGTACCCATCTATTTTGGTTAGAGATGCGTCAGGTAATGACCGTGGTCAGCCCGCAGTTATTCAAACAATTTTTGGCTATATCCTTGTAGGTCCTATTGATATTCCGCCATCGGCTATTCGTTCGTTTTTTGTTTCCACTTCACCATCATCTATTGAGTCGTCTCTTCATCGATTTTGGGAAATTGAAGAGCCTCCTATGAGACCTCCAGATAAGTCTCATGAGGATAACATCGCCGAAGAATCGTTCAAGAAGGGAGTTTTTCGCTTACCCGAAGGTCGTTTTGGGGTCAGTCTTCCCTTTAAGGAGTCACAGCCGTCTTTCGAAGGCTCGAGAGCCATTGCCGATCGACGACTACTTGCTCTAGAGCGCCGTCTTTCTCGCGACACGGCGTTGCGCGATTTATACATGGACTTCATGACAGATTACTTACAATCTAAGCATATGACACCATTATCGATAGATGTCGAGAATCATCACGACGCTTACTATATTCCCCATCACGGTATATTCAAGACTGACTCCCTTAGTTCGAAGATACGAGTCGTCTTTGATGCTTCCGCGAAGGATCGAAATGATCTTTCACTTAACGATACTCTTCTTATTGGACCTAAGTTGCAATCGAATCTCACCGTGCTATTGCTTAATTTTCGTTCCAAACCCATTGCATTTTCTTGTGATATTCGTCAGATGTATCGCCAAATATTGGTTAGCCCGGAGCATCGTAAGTTTCAGCTGATTCGCTTTCGTTTCTCCCCATCTCAACCAATTCAAACCTTCCAATTGAATACTATCACGTACGGGGTCTCCTCGGCACCCTTTCTTGCGATTCGTACCTTGTTGCATCTTGCGGACCTTCATGAAGCTCAGTTCCCCATTGCAGCCGAGCTAATTAGAAATTCCCTATATGTCGATGATTTTGTTTGTGGTGCTACCTCATTAACCGAGGCTGAACTCATGAAGTCCCAATTGGTAGCATTACTTAGGAAGGGATGCTTGGAATTGCGAAAATGGGCCAGCAATACCCCAAGTTTGCTGGATGATATACCCCCAGACCATCGTCAATCGAACAATTTAACTTTTGCCGACGAATCTGACTCAGCGCTGAAGATACTTGGTTTGCAATGGCAATTTAGTTCGGACAATTTTTCGTTCCAGGTTCGCTCGAAAGATGCTCCCTGCACCAAAAGATCGATATTATCGGAAGTCGCTCGAATTTACGATCCTCTTGGTTTTCTTTGTCCGATCACCTTTTTTGCCAAACATTTGATACAGCATCTTTGGATTCTGGGTCTCGAATGGGATGCAACTCCTCCTAGCGACGTTAGCGCCAAATGGTTGAGATATAAGAACGAGTTGACGCTCCTCGAATCGATTAGAATTCCTCGCTTGTTGTTCCCTAGAAATCTTGTTTCATGCCAGCTACACGCCTTCTGTGATGCTTCTGAGCTAGGCTATGCAGCGGTAATTTACTTTAGATGCGTTACATCACGTAATGAAATATCCACCCATTTTGTTATCGCCAAATCCAAAGTCGCACCAGTTAAAAGGCTTTCTATTCCGCGCTTAGAATTATGCGCGGCTGTATTGCTCTCTAAGCTGACTAAATTTGTATTGGAGACGTTCAGCGGAAGGGTCCCAATAGAACGAGTCGTTGCATGGAGCGACTCTACAGTAGCTCTTTCATGGATACGGTCTTACCCACACAAATGGAAGACCTTCGTTGCAAACCGTGTGTCGCAAATTCAAGACAACATTCCTCCCGACAGTTGGCACCATGTTCGTTCCGCTGACAATCCCGCTGACCTGGGCTCACGTGGTATGCTCCCGAGTGAGATTCTTTCATCGTCGCTTTGGTGGGCGGGACCTGTCTGGCTCTCGAAACCTACCTCCGATTGGCCAACTTCTGGAATTCCTTCCATTTCCCCCGAATGTGATCTCGAGGAAAGAAGGAATGCTTTTGTCGCTCAAGTTGATCAGCAATTTCCATTGAGACTATTGGATAGATTTTCCTCCCTTCGTAAGATCCAGGGCGTTATAGCCTTTGTTCGTAGATTCGTATTCAATTGTCGAAGGGGTCAACGGAGCTCAGGACCGCTGTCTGCAATGGAACTTCATCAAGCGTTATTAGTTCTAGTAAAACTTGTTCAACGAGAGGTGTTCTCGCAAGAAATTCATCGGTTAGCTTCTAATAAGCGCTGTGCCAAATGGCTTTCAAAATTGTCGCCTTTCCTTGATTCGGAAGGAATTTTGAGAGTGGGAGGACGGCTTGAGCATAGCGATCTACCGTTTGCTACCAAACACCCAGCCCTGTTGCCGCGCAATCATCGGTTGACTGAACTGATTATCCGCCAAGTTCACGACAAAAATTTGCACCCGGGAGTTAATACAACTATTTATCTACTCCAACAGAATTTTTGGGTTTTATCCAGTCGCCGTGCAGTACGGCATTATCTATCTAATTGTTATCGTTGCTTTCGAATCTATCCTCGTTCCCTGGAGCCTCAAATGGGTGATTTACCCTCCGTTCGTGTCAACAATGTCAAACCCTTTAGTTGTGTAGGTGTTGATTTCCCTGGCCCAGACGGCATATGCCGAGTCGCCTCTGTAAAGACCGTCCAAGGAGAGATCAAACGCCCCCTTATTAAACTACATCCTTTGCCATCGCAAAATAATTAGTTTGCCGTGGCAAGGTGCTTAGACTAGGTTAATTTTAATTTACTTCTTTATTTTGTTTTATTTTATTTTATTTTCCTTTAATTTTGTATTTGTATTGTTTCGTTTATTCGTTAATCCACTATCCATTATTTGGAAGTAATTGGCAGAACCTTAGATTCTTGTGTTAACATGCTAAAATACCTATTGTCATAGTCATTTTGGTGGGCGGTATGTTTCGTCCCCTCGTGTTAATACTGCTCCACATTTAAACCAAAACCTCATACCTCCTCTCCCTATACCAAAACTACCTTCCCTTCCCAGAAACATTAGCAGACTAATAGCATCCACACGGAGTCGGCAGCCCTCGGTAGGACAAAGGGAAGCATGGACCGTCCCAACCTCGTGGGCCAAGAAATACCTACACATTAATACACATTCGATCGTTGACCATTGCTGGAGTCATATCGTTGACTCTTCGTTTCGTACTGTCGTCGTCATCGAAGCTAAGCAGAAGTGGCCGTACCTACCTACACCAACACCAGTGAAGTGCAGTGCCAAGGGCCGATATCGCACCATCCTGTCGGGACGTCGCCCATTAACAGTGATAAGTTATTGTAAGTCTGTCTAATCCTTCCATAATTATTGTCTTCCCTTCTAATATTCGAATTATTGTCCTTGTTGCAGTATTAACGCCCATAAGCAGCAATAACGAAGAATCGCCATAACAAACTCACACATACAGTCCACATTTTTTACACCATTTAATAAATTCAATTTATGTTACTTGTCCTTTTTTTATAATAATTTTTTGTACACTCAAACAATTAGGGAAGCCAATATTTACAGCAATTAGGTATATTGATATTTGTATGGGAATTCTCATGTTCGGAAAATAAAATGACTTATACCTAAGTATACATGCAATATCTGAAGTTCTTTCATAAATATTTATCCATTCTGGCTCTTCAGTTTTTTGTTAGTTGTAGTTCAAAAGTAGGTGTCGTAATTTTTTGTGGTTGTGCTCGATCATATCCCTGCAAACATCAAAATATACCTACGGCGAAGTAACAAAAAATACATTTCTGCCTATGAGAAATGAATTCATAGGCGCGCTTTATAATTAACTATAATAATGCACTTAATCGAAATTACATTGAAAAATTAAGGATCCTATTATTTTTTTATTCTCAGTAATAATTATCCAAATTTAAAACCGTTCGTCAATAGGAGGGTGGGGTTCGAAGGTTTCTTGAAATTTCTCGATCCATTCTCGATTTTTGTTAATTTTAAACGCTAGTGTAAATATTTCAGCTTTTGGTAAGAGAGAGGTAGGTTAACAGAGCACAGGTGTACACGTAAAACGTGAAGATCTTCAATATATTGACTGCCATTAGATGAAAGACGACAGAAAATGAAAAGTGATTATTAATAATAATTATAAAAAACTTTATCTGTGTTGTCGAACCTGCGAGGCCCGTTTTTTGTTTGGTAATTCGAACCTTCATTCATTCATACTTTGCGGTATTTTGGTATTTACGTATAGTTGGTTTTTACAATTTAGCAGTGATATGGTTTACCCAATTTCTATAGCTTTTTAGCGAATAATTTAATGTTAATAATTCATATCTGTAAAATAAGGTTTCCCTTCACACTTGCCATAAACAAAGCAAGTAGGTAGGTATATTATCCTACTTGCGTATATGAAATTTGAAAATTTTCATACCATGAATCCTTCAGTTAAGTAAACATAGTAAACATAAACATTGCATAGAAAAGGTAACATAGGGAATACGTGTAAAAAATATTGGTCATTATATACATCCGCGGCTCCTACAGTTTCAGTATGGCACCTATATAGGGGTGGAGGACATACCTATAGTAACACCAGGAAGGTATTAATTTGCTTTGCAAATGAAAGATAAGCGAACAAAAGGGCATCAAAAGAAGGTCTTCCTGAGTGCGGGCCTGTTTAGAACAGCGAAAATCACAATAAACATGCAAGGTCAGAGTGTCGAGTGGACGGAATAAATACCGGAAACTCGTAATATCAACACCAGAGCCGGTCTGGTAACATACGCAACATACGAACCGCATTTAAACGTAGTCCGACCATAATAATAGCGAGCGATGTCACGTATTTTGGAATATAAATGCAAAATAAATGCAAAATTCAAAATAAAAACTATGCTATTGTTAATCTCGAAGATATTCCTTGCCCTGAAAGTGAAAAAAAAAAATAGAAATTCGACCGTAGTGTCAAAGAGGCCTTAGTGGTGACCTTGATATTAGTTTGCAATGGCTGTTTTTAGCTTCTTACCCACCCAGCACCCCTATTTCGCTCCTCGGTCCCGAAAAAATTGATGAAACTTAGGAGCCGCGGATGTAAATAATTACCAAAATATTTCAACAATACTTTGAAAATAAATGAGCATACTTTCAAAAACACAGCAAACTACCAAGTTTCCTAGGATACTACTTTCCTATGAAACTATCACCTTTTAAACCAGAGTGGCTTGGATCCTTGTTAATATTCACTGTAGAGTTTTCTCTATGTTACCTTTCCTATGCAACACAGAGTGTATACGAATTTGTACCATAATGAAAATACTATCCATTTATTTCTATGCGTAAAAAAACTCTTTTCCATAAAATTGTTTCAGATTTGCTAAATATTGAAAGAGGATCTTTTTACATGGTCAGTCTCGGGAGTACCTCATATATACGATCATACTTACATGGACATTTTGATGCAAGTCATCGCATGGGTTGAAAGTTGACTGGTAATGCACAATGCAATGTCATCTTTCATTAGGCTTAATCAATTCGACTTGGTATTTGATTCTTCAGAGTACGAGATCGGAGATCACATATTCCGACTCGGTTAATTGCTTTTGGAAGGACATATTTAATCTTCGGCTGTCAGGCTATATGTGATTGTTTCATAAATGTCCATCACCAATCATCCGTACCATATTTTCGTCTCCGGTCAGTATAAGAATGATTATGAAATGATGCAGGTTTTTTGTAGGTAGATTCCAAGATGAAGATGAGAAAGGAGAATGTATCTCTGGTCCATATAGATCAGGCCTCAAGACATCAAGTTCCTATTTTGACCCATACATAAATATTTAATTAATTTAAGTAAATGAGGTGTCTAACAGGGGCGACTAAAATATACATAATAGGTATAATCATATATCATTGAAACATACCTTAAAATTTTGATTAATAATTAATAAGGATGGTTTGATTGTTTTTTGTTTTCTCAGGATGAGTCACCCAGGGAGACTCCTTGCTGCAGTGAAGACAACTGGCGAAGGAGCCTAAGATCGTGGATTGGCGAAAAGGGTCTTCAAAGTCTAGTCGCTTTTGGGGTGCATAACCCATTCGCTCCATACCTTTACCTTTACTTCAGGGTAGAATGATATAAACATCCAGACCAAAAACCCGAGATACACCGTTGCAGTATGGACACCTTTGCAGTGGTATTATGTACACAAAAGACAATACCTATTATTTAATTTGCCGTAAGTAGGACAATACGTGTGATGACATACAAATTGGGTAAGTACCTAACGAATGAAAAATTATAGGAGCTCCATCGTGCTGATAGTACTTACATAGGTACTTTATTCATTGCTAACATCTTGATATATGGTCGTTGTATTTTATAATAACAATAATAATAATAATATGGATTTTATTCCATTAAATATCATAACCAAATTTCCATCAGTACCTACCTACCGAGTGACAAGTTTCAAAGCAGAACATAGGCGAATAGCATGGGAAATCACATATTTGCAGTTTATTTCTCACCACTTTTATCTATAAGAACGGTAATGGTGTCTATCGAAAGAGAATTGTTTTCTGAGCATGCTGAAACCAAATACTTAATAACTAACAGTTTTTTTATCATCCCAGAAGAACTTAAACATTTTCAAAATTAAAAGATGAGCAGCCATGACATGCTAAATTCGGATAAATTTTTGGCTGTCAAAGCAAATATTTTCAATTATTTAATTTATTTCAATTCTGATTGAACATCACTAAACAATTACGAAAATCCTCATTCACCATCGTTTTGTTTTACCAAAAATTGACTATGAAAAATAAACACGTAAAATAATTGAACTAAAACAGATTCAAGTACCTACAACAAATATTCAAATAGTCCTTCATTTTGAAATCAATATTCCCACCCTTTTATAAATTGTGCTTCGGACTCGTCGTCCGAGTTGTTGGCTATTAACGAGTGAACATTCAGCAATGAATAGCTCTGTAAATTTTGTTTTTGGTAACCCCAAGATCCCAAGAAAAGTCACAACAAGGATGAGCTGCTAAATCGGGAGATCTGGCCGGCCAGTTAATAATACCACGGCGATAAAAACGCGTCCCGCATTAGAATAGCCCATTATTATTATTCATTGACAATCTTTTCAGGGAAACGCGTATTGGTAATTAAAAATGTTTGTTTTGACTTTGACAGTAACAAAATTATTCGAATTAGGCATGTCATGGCCGCTCACAAATTTAATTTTGAAAATGTTTAAGTTCTTCTGGGATGATAAAAAAACTGTTAATTATTAAGTATTTGGTATCAGCGTGCTCAGAAAATAATTATCTTTCGATAGACACCATTACCGTTCTTGTAGATAAAAGTGGTGAGAAATAAACTGCAAATATGTGATTTCCCATGCTATTCGCCTATGTTCTGCTTTGAAACTTGTCACACGGTATATAAAAATTTGAAAACCATTAAAAATATGAGATTCAGAATAGAGAAATTTTCCTTTTATTGTTTTTCTATCTAACTTTAATCTTCTACTACATCCAGAATATCGATGTATAGGTATCCAGATGAACTTTTCTAAGACTTGTTCAGATTTTTCGTTAGCACTGTAAATTGGAAGCTTTCCCCTTTTGCAGCACAGTTTGTTTAAGACTCGGATAAGTAGGTATTGTTTATTAGGATGTCTCTGATGTGGAAACCGTTGACGATGATGGTATAAAAGGCTCAGCTCTATCGCTTTTAAATAACAAGTTAGAAATAATTATTATTTTAAATTAACCATTTTTTATCCAGAGAAATGTTTGGTTGCCTACCCTACAACTCTATTATTGAATCCTTAAATGTTTTTATCAAACTGGCGTCTGGATTTAAAGAATTAAAACGAACATACAAAAATCATCAATTATTTCAACTAAACGAGAATATTTAATATAACTGTTACATCCAGGTCTCGTCTCATAAATCATAATAATGTAGCACCTTCAATTTTGAATGAATCACACTCACACATATTTAAATATAATTATATCTGATAAAAGTTTTTATTATTATTGGCTATTTGTAGTCAATGTACTCTTCGTTTACCACATTCTTCTTTCGTATGAGAATCAAAACGTAGATATGTGCGTATCTGTTGTGAGAATTATTCATAGTACCTAAATATTTTTTCAAAATGGATTGAAGCTAAAGAAACGACTAGTCGTTTTGTCGGTTTCCAGTAGTGATAGTAAAAGTGATCGAGAGGGAGAGAATTAGAGAAGGAATTGAATAGCTGTGACCTTATGGAAGTTCAAGGCGAAGTAAACCACACATAAATAAATTTCTTTATAACTGAAAATAAAGATTTGAAAAAACCGCCCCACAGCCTGCTGGTCATCACAGGCTGCCATATCACTATCTATTATTATCAGGCAGAAAAAAAGTCTCGTTGCTATACAGGTTCAAATATCATTTTGGGTTTAGTTATTGTTATTACTTACCTTTCGAAAATAAATAGCCCTAAGGTTACAGAGATAATAATAATAATAATAATAGTTTATTGCCCAACAGATTTACAACAAATCCAATAACAGGACAATATCTAAAGATTAGTAATAATATGTGCAGACAAAAACATCATACCATTAAAATAGTTACACTATCTATTATAAAATATTTAACAATATAACAATATAGAAAGCAAGTTGGGGAACGAAGAAAATAAAGTTATACATAACCCTCACCCCACCAACAAAAGCATGACAATATCTAAAAATTCAAATCAGCAACCCGCAATATATCAGTTAAGGAGCTGGCATTTAGGTCACAAAAACTAGAGATGCGATTAAAGTAGGTTGACATAACGTACACCGGCGATTTTAGAAGTACATTTGACCTTGCTATGCGCAAGGCAAACGTTTTTACATTTCTAGAATTTGAGCGAGGTATATGAAAATTAAAAAGTTGAAGTATTGATGAGCAATCGATGCGGTTATGGAAGAGACAGTATAAAAATTTAACAGCGACTAGCTTCCGCCTCTTCTCCAGTGACATGAAGTCGAATTGTTTCAGCAGCAAGTCATGATCAAAGCCTCTAGTGGGAAACTCATTATGCACCCTATAACTGAGCATTTTCAAAAACCTCCTCTGAATACGCTCGACCTGACCTATGTGACATGTGTAGTAGGGTGACCACACAATACTGCAATAATCCAATTTGGATCTAACGTAGGAGTAAAAAAGAATTTTCAATGAATTAATATTTCTAAAATCTCTACAGTTCCTACTTATGAATCCAAGCATTTTCATCGCAGATTTGGTAATACTAGAAATGTGCTCAGTAAAGGAAAGACCACTATCAAAAATGACCTCAAGATCCCTTATGGAGTTGGAACGGATAAAGTTGGTAGAATTAAAAGTGTAGCTGAATACAAGAGGGTTGTTTTTCTTGGTGAAGGTGACCACTCGACATTTGTTGACATTTATCTGGAGATTATTATCAACACACCACCGTTCCAGACAATCAACAGAATTCTGCAGCGCCCGGAAATCACTGACGTTATTAACTACAGAAAAAATCTTCAAGTCATCCGCAAATAGAAGGCTATGGGAACAAATGACATCTGTGATGTCATTGATAAACAATAAGAATAGTAGGGGTCCCAGGTTTGAACCCTGGGGTACCCCAGACGTGGGTGTGAACTGCTCTGATACATGACCATTATATATTACATATTGATGCCTATCTGATAGATAAGAATTAAACAAGGACACTAATTGAGAAGAGAAACCAAAGCACACCAGCTTTCTCAATAGAATACTATGGTCAATTCGGTCAAAGGCCTTCGAGAAATCAGTGTATACCACATCCACCTGCATTTTATTGTCTAGGGCATCAGCTATAAACTGAGTAAAAAACACGAGATTGGTCACCGTAGAGCGTTTATCCATGAAGCCGTGTTGCTGAGGAGAAATCGATTGACGAACCGCAGGATAAATGAAGGAGTACATCACCATCTCAAAGACCTTCGCAAAATTATTCAAATAGAGATTGGTCTATAATTAGAAATAAACTGAGGGTCACCACTCTTAAGAACCGGACAGACTTTGGCGGTCTTCCACATATCTGGAAAGGTTGAGGTCTCTAAAGACAAATTAAAGATAATCAGAAGAGGCTCAAGAAAGACATGTTCGCAATCTCTGATCAAGTAACTAGGTATTTGATCAGATCCAGCAGTTGCCCTATTTTTCAGTCTTCCTATTGCGCCGCTAACATCCTCCTCCGATATCCTCGGAACAGTCACAGACAATGAGCCAGACGGAGATATCACATCATTCCCGACAGCAGTATCAGCTGAGGGTGGTGAGTACACACCGCTAAAATAACGGGCAAAACAGTCAACAATGTCAGTGGGGCTATCATAAACTAAACCTCCCCCATCATATAATGTACCTGGAATCCTCGAGCTGCCCCTTTTACTTTGTATAAATTGCCAGAATCTCTTTGGCTCAGTAATGAGGTTATTTTGCAGGTTATTAATATAGTCCGTGTACGCTTTCCTCGTTTTGGCCTTGATCAACGCTCTAAGTTCCCTAAATGTTTGGAGCCTAGATATGTCACCCGTGCGTTTATGGATACTGTAACACTTATGTTTGAGTTTGATATCCTGTGTATAATTTCATTAGTATACCACGGAGGATAAGAATATGTATTGGATTTTCTACGATATTTTGGAACAAATTGATCAAATATTGAATAGATTTTATGGTAAAACAGGGAACAAGCTTCATCAACGTTATTGAAAGATTTAAGTTCGGACCAATCCTGAGTAAGTAGAGTATCATATAAAGCTGGAAAATTTGCTTTTTTAAAGTTATATTTCATACTAGAAGAGTTACAAGGAAAATTCACAACCCTTGGAGTGACGAGATCAACCTCAATAGACAATGCCGGATGATATAAATCCTCCCTGACAAACGGTGCACTGTCATGGCAAACCATGCAATCAACATCTCCCACAACCAAGTCCAATGTACGATTAATGCTGTTGCGTACGTTATTAAATTGATTAAACCCAGTATATTCCAGGAAGCTGCTGAACATCTGACATTTAGGATCCCTACCGCTAGCATCAGTCCAATTTGGAATGTTAAAGTCGCCCACAATCAAAACATTAGCAGTTACATCAGCCAAGTGGGCCCCGAACAAATCAAAGAAATATTCTAAGTCTGCGATGGTGGTATCCGGCGATATGTAGACACAGTATATATGTATAAGTCTTAAATTTAGTTTGACTTTACACCCAACACAATCTATAGACAGACATGACTTCACGTGAAAGAAGATCAAGATCCAAACTAGATGCGTTGTATGACTTCCTCAATGCCAAAATGACACCACCACCACGAGACTTGTTTACGAGGTTGAACTGGCGGTCCTTACGAAAAACAGTAAAGTTATTAGAAAAATATTCAGAATTAGATATCTCATCAGACAGCCAGGTTTCAGCCACACAAACGCAATCAAAGTCTACATTACTGACAATAAAAGTTTTCAAGAAAAAGATTTCTTAATAAGTAATGTCGCGTCAGAAAAAATAGTGCAAGCCTGATAAGGGGAGTTAAGTTATCCTCCCGTTGGTTCCCAATAAAAAAAAATTCCCATAAGAAACGCAACTATATCATTTACAACTTAATTTCACACTTCTGAAATCTGATTTCCAATTGCCGTTATACTGACTTCGCGCAAACGAAATTTGTATTTACATTTCAGAAAACAGACTTCATACAAATGAAAACATAATTCAAACTCATGAATACTTTATTATCGTGAAATCAGATTTCACACTGATGTAAACAATAAATGAAATGTAAATGAAATCTGAATTTACAATTTAGAAAATATACTTAATCCGGTCAATCTAGACATTCAAAGATACATAAATTTACAACAAGCTGAAAATGAGTAAGATTGTTCAAAACATAATTAAAATTAAAAGTTCCGCATCGTTCCCTTACGTGGAAAAAAAACTCAGAGGTCGAAAAAATGGGCTTTTCGCGATTTTCAGCAAAACGGTAAGTTTTATCATAAAATTACCTCAAACAAAAATTCTAGATCATAAAATTATATCTATAAAAAATGTATCAATATTTTTTTTTCCTAAGAGCCACCGTTTCTGAGATAATAGCGTTTCAACGTTTCAAAAAGTTGTAGAAGCTGTAATCGTCATCATAATACACTATGCACACGTTTCCACGCCACCTATGAGGTGACTTGGCGCGTTTTTTAACGTGGTTTCCCCAGCTGCTGTATCTCAGAAATGGTGGCTTAGGAAAAAAAGTTATTAATACATTTCTTATAGATAATTTTATGATCTACAACTTTTGTCTTAGGTAATTTTATGATAAAACTTACCGTTTTGCTGAAAATCGCAAAAAAAAAACATTTTTTTGATCTTTTGACCTTTAGTAAATTTTTTTCCACGTACGGGAACGATGTGGAACTTTTAATTTTTATTTTTAATCATGTTTTGAACAATTTTACTCATTTTCAGCTTGTTGTAAATTTATATACCTTCACTCTTTTTTTTGTCTAATTTGACCGGACTATCAACAAGATGAAAATATTATGAAATTATTTGGAACAGGTTTTTATTGTTATTTTTTCAAGATAATCAACGGATTGAAACACCAGAAATATCTGACCATGCATTTTTCACTTAGGCAAGGAAAGAGGGGAACCGCTCATTAGTTTTTTGAAGTTCATGTCTTACTTAACTGATGGCTCTTATCCCAAGCGTGAGTGCGACCACTGTTTGCTTCTGCGCAGATTTGATATGCAGCCTCGCTCACTGAGACGCCTCATCTTGAGTATTAAATTTCTTTACAAATTGCTCAACAATAGGTTGGATGCGCCATGGCTTTTGGAAAAAATTAACTTTTTGGTACCCAGATTGGGCTCAAGAAGCTCATCTGTCTTTTACTGTGACAGAGCTGTAACAAATGTCCTAGAGAAGTCTCCCATATATGTGATATGCAACGAATTTAACCTGATCGCAGACAGCTGTGATATTAATTATGATTCAGTGGTTTTTATAGTGAGTTGTTGTCATTAATAATTAGTGTTATGTGACTTAAGTAAACTTTATTATGAGTTGTTGTCATTATTGTAGGATTACCGTTTGTGGTTATGTTTTAGTGTTATTTCGTCCATTGTATTTTGTTACATATCCTACTTATGCTGCATTTTCAGCTGTTCTTTTTTATTGTTCCCTACTGTATTTGTTTATCCTGTGGGGGAATAAATATTATTATTATTATTAGTGAACCGTAGAAGAAAATGTGACTAAAAAATCGATCATTCGTCATGTTTTGGTGCCGAAAAATCGTTCTTAATAAAAAAAAACAATTATACAATTTGTATTCCGGTAAAAAGGAAGTAAAAAGTAAAAAAGTTTCGTTTATTTATGTTTCACGCTTTCAGTGCAACAAAAAGGAAAGATATCAAATGAATTAACAAATATTCTCACAGATCGGTCTGGTGTCATCTCTGGTCACACTGTCGTACAAAGAGTTAACTTCTTTTACTCCTATCTTTTTTTTTCGTCTAAGGTTTTGAATTGTAGATGTTGTCTCAGATGGCAGTGACCTGTGAGAATTACACCGCTGTCCTCTGATCTGTGTTAAGGAGCAGTTCATTCGAAAAGTCTAGAGATGGTTCTCTAAAATAATCGGGGCTATGATGTACTGTTTGTGTAAAAAAATTACACTGCGGCAATTTTGGACAGGCATAAGAAAATTAACATATTACATAATTTTGCTTATGCATTTTTGGTTTTACGTAAGTGTAATTTTTACACAAACGATACATGATAGCTCCGATTAACTGGGCGTGGTTTCTTGGTGCATGGTTCCAGTGTGTCTTATGTTATGTTGATTCCTTGTCCACTTAACCACTGCACTGCCCCGTCGAAGGGTCGTGTGAAGATCATTGCAGAATCTTGTCTGGCTAGTTCGTCTGCAGCCTCGTTTTCAGCTATCCCTCGATGACCTGGCACCCAAACAAGTGTTATACTTTGTTATATTTGTTCAGAACATTGACGTTTTGCTCAATGTCTCAAATTAGTTTTGACTTTGTAGCATGCAAGAGCCTTCAGTCTAACCCGACTGTCGGAGAGGATACAGATTCCCCTACCTTGGTAGTTTCTTCTAACTCTATCTCCAACACATTGGTTAATTGCATGCATTTATAGGCTTGTAATGTTGCGGTGTGTATTCTCTGGAGATATTCAACGTCTCCCATTCCTATGGCTGTTTCAGTGCCATCTTGTATAGGAGAGCAGCCCTTTTTGTTAGACACAGGTATTAATTCGTTTCCATTTTTCGCAGTCAATTAGACATTGAATGTTTTGTAAAAAGTAATTTTTGGACTCATATATTAGCAGAACGTTTTAATAATAATAATGGATCGGTGATGATATAGTTTTTATGGTCTTTCTCCCGGTTTTACTACTCCGGAGTATACTAAACCAGGTTTTCCCCAGTTGTTGTTTTGGTTAAGTCTATAAGTTCCCATTAGTAGCTCGCTCGTAATTTAGAGGCGGCAAGTCAAGTACCTATGGCTTCCAAGGCAGCAAGGCAGCAAGGTGTAGTGCTCAAGGCTATCGCTACACATATAGGTACATGCTAGCCTCTGAACACCTTGAAGTTTCATAGTGTCTTTTGTCGGACTGACTTTAGAACAGCATCAGACTCGACAGCCTATCATGGCTCTAGTTGGTCACAACGGTCTACAACCACATTTACGGTTTATGGTCCCACATTTTTTCAAAGGATCTTCTACAGGCCATCATCTGTTCTGGCCAGTTCTGGCAGACCAGAACGTTCTGGAAGTTCCAGTTGCATCTAAGATAATACCCAGATATTTGACCCGGTTGTTTATCCGCAGTCGCACATTGAAGAAGCGAAGGGGTTTTATTTCTACCTGTATTTTTTGGTGGAGGGTACCAGCAGCCCATCCTTACCCTTCTTCTATAGTATTCAGAGCTGTTTGCATGAGCCCTGATATCGTTTTAGCATCCTACCCCATGACCAAATATGACTATATCGTCCGTATAGCCTTGCGAGTAGGTATAGTAAACTTTGTTGTGCAGCTCGTCGAGTAGGTTGAATTAGTTTACTTAATTTTACCATCAACAGTGACGGATCCAGTTAAGTGGAGATCCCAGGCTGTAAGGATTTTGGGGCCCTTATTATTTAACTCATGTTAAAAAAGTTTTATAACCAGTTTAGGGGGACAGCCTCCGGGGGGTCTGGAGGGAACGGAATATCTCCCAGGATAAGTGGGGTTCGGGGGTCCTCCTCGGAAATTTTTCAGAAAAAAGTCTAAAATAGTCACAGTACCTATTCGTATTCTTTATGAGGGTTTCATTATGTCATTTACTTACAGAAAACTTTCTCGAAAGATTATTAGACATCATAAATATAATATTAAATTTATTAAAACCAATTTATTAGTTTATTATGAACGATCTTTTAACCATCAGGCATACTTATAACGCGGTTTTCTACAATCCGAGATTATGACTCGATTTCTTTTTAATCACTGAAGTTATTAATCACTAAAACATTTACAAGATCCACAGATCATCTCTTAGAACTGATTAAAGAAAATACACTGAAATCTACTTCAGACCAAGTGCCGAACTTAGACTTTTCTTCGGCCACTAAAGGATTCGCCGCCGCCCTTTTTTGATTTTGAATCTTTTAATTTATAGGACTAAATTACTTTCGCAAAAGTTATCACTGAGATTTGAAGATTTTTATAAAACTAAATCTATTTTGTGGCGGAACCTTCCCGCCTGTATATCTGCTGCCCCAATAGGTAGAGGTCTGCGTATAGGGCCTTTTTCAAATCCAGAGCTGCTAACAAGAGCATGCAGTGCATTACAAGGGATTTGTCAATTGCTTGTACCTACCTAACAAATTTAAGACAAAAAATGTACTGAATATTGAATTCATTATTACAATAATTTTAATAAGACAACAAAATACAGCAAAATATACAAAAAAAAATTATTTTTCACGAGACAAAATGAAATGAAAAATATGTGTTAATATTTTGGGTGGGGTCTCTTCGGGGCTCTTTGGTATCCCGAGGCCCCCGGCGGCCGTCTAGTCCGCCTACCGTTAGATTCGCCACTACCAGCTAATCATTCCAATGGTTTCATGATGGAGCATCGCCGCCAACGTCAAGATAAACTAAACGTTTTGTTGGCTCTTTACGGGATGTGCGGTTTTTAGTATTGCCTACCAACAGAATCATACAAGAATCGAAATCAAATTTTGAAAAATACAGTATCTGCGGAGTCGCAAAAATTGATAAATTGTCAGAAATAAATAAACATAAGAGAAGATCTAGAAATGGAGTCGACTCTTATTACAATGAAACATGACAGGTTACTTGATGGGTGCACCTGCGTCCAGAGAGTTTAAGACCAATAATAATTATAAAAGCAGTACGAGTTTATCTTATCAGTAGCTACCAAGGATAAAGAAGAGAAATAAGGTAGAGAGAAACACTTACGACTTGAAAATAGAGTTACAGGACTCATCATGGACGAATCTTGCAAGAAAATTGTAAGGTCTTTTTCGAAACTAGTAAAATTTTCTAAAAAAGTATGCATCGTTATGACGTAAATGCATTGCTTTGAAACTCATCAAATATTTTTTTGTTCAGATCCTTCAATTAAATCTTTTATTTAAAAAAAATTATTTCTACATGTAAAATAAAAATTCTATGACCAGGCGGGATAATTTCATCAGATTTTTTTTATTGATACGTTAAAATTGTTGGGTACCTTTACTTATTATTTTTTATAAACATACATATTTTTCTGAATGCCAAGACTCGTGGGTGGTACTATACAATCCATTAAAGGTAGGTACGTGAACAAGTGCTGTAATAAATTTTAAATGTTGCTACTGTTTAATACTCTCGAGAGTAATCTTATCATTAGGATAATATAAACATAAATTGTGTTAAGGTAATCATCTAACAGGAGATTGACAGTAAAAGAAAAGTCTGGTTATATAAATCTTGGGCAACAGAGCAGCAGCTATAAAGTCAAGTGTGACATAAAAGTGTTCGGATCCTATTAACTTGGCGCTGAACTTATTACACGGGGTAGGGCCGGCTGTGTAACTTAAGACTTTCGTTCCCATTAAGGCAATACTAACAAATAACCCATAAAATGTTAATCTAAATCACATACCACGTAACCAGAATCCAATTCACATATTGACACGAAAAAACAATTCTCATAATTTTATGGGTTGTTGTGAAATCAATTTTAACATCTGCTTATATATTTTTTTAGTGTTTCTCTAATTATATGCTATATGAAGTAATTTAATATTTCTCATTGTTGTGTTCGTTTTGTAAGTCCATGGAATTGTCGCTTTAACTTCGCTGGAAAAAATACAAATCAAACAAAACTCATTTTGAATTCAGAATGATCGCTTTGAGGTTTTATGAGACAAACTATTCTCACTCACTACTCTCTTTCCTAATCAAACTTTATTTTTTTATGTACCGAAATTGAAGCTAGTTAATTATCAAATAAATACCAAATTTATTTAATATCTATTATTAGGGAGTTTGGTAATTGTATACATCCGCGGCTCCTACGTTTCATCATTTTTTTCGGGACCGAGGAGCAAAATAGGGGTGCTGGGTGGGTAAGAAGCTAAAAACAGCCATTGCAAACTAATATCAAGGTCACCACTAAGGCCTCTTTGGCACTACGGTCGAATTTCTATTTTTTTTTTCACTTTCAGAGCAAGGAATATCTTTGAGATTAACGATAGCACAGTTTTTATTTTGAATTTTGCAATAATTTTGCATTTATATTCCAAAATACGCGACATCGCTCATAATAGCGGTCCGACTACGTTTGCATGCCATGTATGTTGCGTATGTTACCAGACCGGCTCTGGTGTTGATATTACGAGTTTCCGCCGTCCACTCGACACTCCGACCTTGCATGTTTATTGTGATTTTCGCTGTTCTAAACAGGCCCGCACTCAGGAAGATCTTCTTTTGATGCCCTTTTGTTCGCTTATCTTTCATTTGCAAAGCAAATTAATATTTTCCTGGGGCCCGTTTCATAAAACACTATTAACTATTATTAATAGTAAAGCTCAATAATAAAAGCTCATAATATGAGTGATTTTCAATAGTGTTTCTCAAAATAATTGTAATAAAGTACTAAGTATGTAATAGTTTAACTAACTATTAATAATAGTATATTTCAATTATATTAGTCGGTAAGTGTTTTACAAAATTTTATATGACTATTATTAATGACTCATATTTTTGTGAAACAGGCCCCTGGTGTTAGTATAGGTATGTCCTCCACCCCTATATAGGTGCCATAGTGAAACTGTAGGAGGCGCGGATGTATATAATGACCGGGAGTTTATTTTGCTCAATGTTCACTGTAGCCATTCTATAAGTAGTTGATGTTATAGTTTGAGAAACCGTAAAATTTTATTTAATGAATAATATATTTTTGTACAACTGCCATTAAAAGTCACACTTTTAACGACAGCTGACAATGTTAAAAGTGATTGTTTACATGGAAGCGTGTTAAAAATATTTTTAACACTCGTGTTAAAAATATTTCTATCTACGTTTTCTGTATACATTCTCTTTTTAAACTACATTTTCTCGTGATGAAATCAGACAAAATTATAGGTAATAAGATTTTTTCATATTCTCTCTATTACTGGCGAACATATTAATAAAAAATAAGTACCTAGTCAAGAACACAAGACAATAATAATTGTTCAGAAATTGCAAGAATTTGTTCAATTCGCTCCGCTACGCTTCGCTCATTTCACCTTTTCATTCACAATATAAAACTTTACTTTTAACACTAATATCATAAATAGCTATTATTGTATTACAAATATAATTTTTTGGGAACTGTAACGAAAAGCCAGACCAATAAAATATCTTTCTAACCTCAAAATGAGTGGTTTTTCTTTACAATGAATGTGAACTTGTTAATTAAGAACTTACCTATAATAATGTAAAAAGGTTAATCTGAAATCAAAAAAGTCGAACTTTCAAGACCATTTTGAAATTCACCAGTATGAGAGGTTCGTATAAAGTTACAAAAGTAGTTACTATACTACTGCACAAAATTAAGAGAACACTTTTTTGAAGTTCCTTCGCCGACAAACCAGTCACTATATTTTTTACTATATTTTTATATTTATTTAAAGGATTGTTCTTACCACTGCTTTTTTGACCATTAGATGTACTTAATTTAAAAACATATTTCGCGTCACATTAGGGTTCGTTGATAAAACTTTTTTTGTTTATAATTCGTAAAAATTTAGTTAAAATTGCTCACCCCGTATACCTTATGAGTTATGAGATTATTCCATAAGTATCGGACATCTTGTATAGTCATTTTCATGTTGGATGTGGTTCATTAGTTAATTATCTGAAAAAAGTTACTTTATTGCTCTTTTCATGACCGCTTCCAAACGCTGTATACCGACTTTACCCTAAACCTATAGATTCTATACATATCATATACAGGGTGTCCGGAAATTATGAGCAAAAAATTAAGGGGGTGATTCTTCTTGATGAAATATTACCAAAAGTATCTATAGTTTTTTTTCGAAAACTCAAAAAGAAGAAAGTTATAAGCCTCCAAAGTTGATTTTTTTAAATCAATATTTTTTTATAACTTTTTTTCTAGTGTACGGATTTTCTTAAAATTTGACACACTTGCCACTGATGTTGCTTTACATCCTTGGTCCAAATTAGACTTGAATCCCTCGAAATCAAGAGGCCTTATGTGCCCTTGACCTTCAAAAAAAGCCTATAACTTTTTTCGTAATATTTTTTTCTGAGTTTTGAAGACGCACAATTGAAGAACATGAAGAAATATTCGGAAAAGGTCCTCTTTGTCTATCACGATAAAATGACCTGTTTCCGAGTAAAACTGTTTTAAAAATTTGCTTGCACTAAAATTGATCACCATAAACTATGATCATTCTACAACAATACCAAAGCATGCTTTGAAAACAGCTGCAGGGTTGCCAAGAAAACAAGACGTTTGCTTTGGATTTCATTTTGACAGCAATTTATTATTTTTTTTATCAAAATTATTTTATTATTTTATTAAAAAAAAATGATTAATTTTTTTTCCATTTTCAAAAAAAAATCATTTCCAAGTCTATTTATATACGAATGTCTCTGTTTTGTACATAACTAGGCAACCCTGCAGCTGTTTCCAAAGCATGCTTTGGTGTTGTTGCAAAATGATCATAATTTATGGTGATCAATTTTAGTGCAAGCAAATTTTTAAAACAGTTTTCCTCGGAAACGGGTCATTTTATCGTGATAGACAAAGAGGACCTTTTCCGAAGATTTCTTCATGTTCTTCAATTGTGCGTCTTCAAAACTCAGAAAAAAATATTACGAAAAAAGTTATAGGCCTTTTTTGAAGGTCAAGGGCAGTTAAGGCCTTTTGATTTCGAAGGATTCAAGTCTAATTTGGACCAAGGATGTAAAGCAACATCAGTGGCAAATGTGTCAAATTTTAAGAAAATCCGTGCACTAGAAAAAAAGTTATAAAAAAATATTGATTTAAAAAAATCAACTTTGGAGGCTTATAACTTTCTTCTTTTTGAGTTTTCGAAAAAAAACTATAGATACTTTTGGCAATATTTCATCAAGAAGAATCACCCCCTTAATTTTTTGCTCATATTTTCCGGACACCTGTATATCAACAGCAGAAAACTTGTGGATTTGGTAAAGTGGTGGGGTGTTTTGCCTTAATTTTCAGCAGAATTTTTTAAGTGCAATGAAAAATATATTTAGTTGAAAAGAAATATTCCATCAAACAATCTACATACCTACAAGTAGCTTAAAGCAATCACCTAAAAAACGATATCAATCAATAAGAGTTTATAGGACCTAATAAAATAATAACGTCAATACAATGTTACAATTTTCGCGGTTCATTTGAAGTGTTAATTGCACTTCAACTTAAATAATCTTGTAGCGCATTAATGATGTTTGTACTATAGTAAATCCACTTACCTAATACTTCACTAAAACTTCTAGTGATTGTAATTCGGTAATGCGAAAAGTGTTAGTGTGTTGCCATCAATGAAATGGACTCTAAATAAATAATCTGTTTTCGAAACCATAAATCAACGCGGCTTAAAAACCATAAAATCTTAGTGTTTCCCTTTCAATCGTCAAAGGAAGGAATCTAAAAGTAAACTAACAAAACATTTCTAGAGGCATGACATTTTGTTAATTTATTTTACCGTGTGTGTTGTTTTTTAAGTACATACCTAAGTGCTTAAGTCAGCTTCTTCGCTTTCAAAATTTCGGCATTTTTAATCTTTAACACATGTGCCTAGGTGAATATCTACAGAAAAAGTCTTTAGTTTAGAATTTTCAAATGTAACTGTGAAAATAAATATGTGTATTACATTATAATTAATAACAAATGAAGTATACAGGGTGATTCACAGTCGATGGTACCTTAGACGTTTACGGTAAACGAGTCATTGGATTTTTCTGAAAATTTAGTCACTTGAATAATTGGCTCTGCTCTGTCGATCTAAAATATTTTCGGCATTGCGACGTCGCCGCTTATTTCGAAAAATTGCAAAAACGTTAATATTTTAAATGAGACACCTGTATATTATTGCATTTTTGGGTTCGCTATTGTTTTCTGGTTATTTTTGTATCAACACTCCTATAACCTATTTTTAGCAGTTTTCGAGGAATTAAATAATTTTGTTACTTTTTAGTCAAAACATGACTCCCATTAAATGTTTATTCCTGCGGTGTTTTTATTTGTAGAAAGCTGAAGTTTTGGATACAGTTTGTCAATGTCCTCTGCGTTCGTTCTGCGTTATACAAGGTCGTTCAAAAATTATGCTGTTACTGCTTCATACGAAAATTATGAAAAGTGCGGTTTTTTAAATGGAGGGCCCTGTATATTAGGTATCAAATATTCTAAGAGACAGTTAGAATTCCTTTCAAATGATGTAACACGTTCCTATTCCTAAATAGTAAGGTTTTTTTTGGACTGAAAAGTAACGAAATTATTAAATTCCTCGAAAAGTGCTGAAAATAGGTATAGCGGAGTGTTTATACAAAAATAACCGGAAAACAATAGCGAACCCAAAAATGCAATAATGTACAGGGTATCTCATTTAAAGTATCAACGTTGTTGCAATTTTTCCAAATAAGCGGCAACGTCGCAATGCCGAAAATATTTTAGATCGATAGAGCAGAGCCAGTTATTATTCAAATTACTAAATTTTCAGAAAAATCCAATGTCTCGTTTCCCGTAAACGTCTAAGGTACCATCGACTGTGAATCACCCTGTATATTAGTCAATCTGTACCTAGTAATAAACTTTCTAATTTTTCAGCAACAGTAATAATATGAACTCTGACCTGCACATACATAGTGACTAGATTTCGATGTTTTATAGGAAATCTCCATAACTATACGAGATACAGAAAATGGACCACACGCTTCCTCGATCTATTTGTTTTTTTTTTTTTTAGAAAAAGTCGGTGATTAAAACTATTATTGGCTATCGTCTTCTTTTTTCGAGTTATTCCCAAAAACTCGATATAGCAATTTTTTTTTCCATTCTCTCATTTACTAATAGAATAAGAAGGAAATAATTTATACATTCACCTTTTCAACGGAGGCAGTGGTGTAGCAATTACAAAATATATAAATTGACAGTTCGATTATGACATAAAAATTTTATTTTTTTAAATGGTCAATGTGGTCATACTTGTCATAAAAAAGATAATAGTAGGCATTGATTAGAAATTCAATTCCAATTTCAATGATGTGGGGTCGATTTATTATTATTCATTATTTTCATTGATTTTTCGAAAAATAATTTTTTTAGCAATTTTTTTATTAATAGGAAATTCACAAAATACTAAAATATTAAAATTTTAAAGAGGGCTAAGCAAATGAGAAATCTATTTAAAACAAAACAACATAGATACTTATTTATTCACAATATATTAATTTCCGAATTCGTTCATTATTGTCTATAATAAAAATTTAAATGCTTAACGATATGGCATTTTTAATCATAATTTTTTTATTATTTAAGAAAAGGGGTGGTCGACTGCTTCGGTCATTGACACCTACATAATATAAAACTTAAATATTTAAAATCACTTTGGTGCAAAATTTGTTTGATTTAAATATAGTATGCACATGCTTATTCCTACAATATTAATTTAAAGGGTAGCTAATGGAACTATGGAACCAAGCTCTGTTGCCAGAACGGTTTAACATATCGCCCTGAAAAATTCAGGGGTCAAAGCTGACAATATTGCACATCATTGGAAACAAAAATCCATTTTTGACTTATTCTGGAAAACGTGTTATTGGTTGACCACCTTTTAAGTGCTGTATCTTGAAAAGGGTGCTTTTTTATACATGGATAATTTCGGTTAAATCGGCATATTTTGGACTGGGGAATCTGTAGTAGAGCGTTGGTGGTATCTTTTAGCGACACCCTGTATGAATTATTCAACCCCCACTTATAGTGTAGTCTTAGACAAGAATATAACCTGCATTGAAATGGTTCAATGGAACCCTCCTCTGCAAGACTAATGTAAGACAGAACACACTGTCATAATGTATAATGTATTCCCTGTAGTCATTATGTATTACCTACTTATTGCCCTATAGGGCAGATTCTAAGAAAAGGGAGTTTAATAAAAATATAAAAAAAATTAAATGTTTTTTTTTTTAATGAATTGTTTTTGATTAAATGACCACTGTTACGTGACATACCCCGTATAAAAAGTTTTAGTTGAAAAAAAATGTGCAACAAAAAATATTAATCCACGTGTCCGAGGGTTTTTCGAACAAGTCCTCATTTATTTATTATCGAATTTATTCCATTTGGCTGTTACACACTGTATGTATTTTTTACTTTTGTTCGTTTATAATAAACAAAAAATAAAAAATAAAGGACTCTTGAAGAGTCATTTATACAGGTTTTTCAAAACATGTGTCGGAAAATTAAAGATATGATTCCCTGCCTCGTTTTGAAAAAAAGTTCTTCCTAAAATGGGTCCGCAAACGTAGGTAGGTACCGTTTTCAAGATACAGGTTGTCAAAAAAAACAGTTTTTTGACAATATCTCTGGAACTGTTTGGGATACAGAACCCAGCTTTTGTACACATCTTGTCAATATGTACTTTAAGAAGGTAAATTCAAAAGAGTTTATGTGTAAGTGAAAAAATCATAAAAAGAATAATTATGAAAAATGTACGTTTTTCGTCACAAAATGCTGTTTTTCTCGAAAACAGTTCGCATTAAAGCTTTTGACTAAGAGCACCCCGTTTTATGTAGAAAACTATTATGGCTTAAAATATGCTTCCAAAATGCCAATTTTCCCAGTGTTGTAGAAATTAGGGGAAAAATTTTCAAGTAGTCCCAAAATTTCCGCCATTGTCATTATAAATTAAATTAAATTACAGCTCAAAAATAAATAATATTAATGAGAAAAATTTTTGGCACCCAGTTTCTCGAAAATGTTAATAGGAACTTTTTTTCACAGAACGCGCCAAGGAATCACATCTTTCATTTTCTGCCACATGTTTTGAAACACCCTGTTTTTTTTTTAAGTATAGAAATCCGTTTTTACCGGAAGTGGAGTGACACAAACTTCGATTTGAATTTTAAAAATATTAAACCTCAAGGTCTACATTCAAGGGTAATTTAAATACAAATATTTTCAAGTGTTGAAAAATAAAATCCTTTCAATCCGAGTAAGTAACTCACTCGGGGAGAGTTTGGTACCTTTCTCGAATGAATTCTTTTTTAATAAGAATAATAAAAAACCAAGAGTTTCACATACAGTGCGTGTCACAGGCATGGTACACCCCCTTTTTTTCTTTTTTTTTTTGAGATAATTTTTTGAAATTTGGTACGTCGCATATTCTCGATAGAGCGCACTTTTTAGCAGAAATTGAATTTTTTCCCACATCCGGTTTTTCCGGAAATGTTACCTACTTTTTATTTTTAAATAGGACACCCTATATATTATTATATTTTTCAATTCTATACATTTCTACAAATCCAACAACACATAAGTACCATTTTAAATGTCAAATTTGTTTTTATTTAATTTTTTATTTCTCAAGTATAGTGTGCCATGACTTCAGTTGGGTACAAAATGGGTACACCAAAATCTTACTTATTAAGAGTACTAGTAGATGGTACCTCGGTACCAATATGGTACCATTTGAAAAAAATGAATTCAGCTCAAAAAATCATTCCGGTGCGCATTATTTATCCATAAATCACTTAATTTAGTACTTTGAACAAAAAATAGATTTTTCTAGCATTAGATGATCCAATTGGAGTAAAACGAAATAGCCATGGCACACTATAATTGAGAAATAAAAAATTAAATAAATCCAAATTTGACATTTAAAATGGTACTTATGCGGTATTGTTGGATTTGTACAAATGTATAGAATCCGAAAATATAATAATATATAGGGTGTCCCATTTAAAAATAAAAAGTTGGTAACATTTCCGGAAAAACCGAATGTGGAAAAAATTCAATTTTCAGATAAAAGGTGTGTTCTATCGAGAATATGCGACGTACCAAATTTCAAAAAATTATCTCCAAAAATAAAGAAAAAAAAGGGGGTGTACCATGCCTGTGACACACACTGTATATTTGTAAAAAGATAAAAAAATATCACAAAAAATAAAAGTCCTTTCGTAAAAGCAGTAATATAGCAGGTGTTTTATTTGTATCTTAACTAGAGCAATTAAATCCCTGGCTGGCAAATTTGGATTACTCTCAGCAGGAGTATAATATAAACTTGATCCCAGAGACAATGTGTTGCGAATTAATGAGTTTGGCGGTAATATGATATGCCGACTGGTCAGCAAAGGCGGTTTTTTTATTTTGGCCGGAAGTTCGTCAGATCAGAGCCGTGATTCCTTGGAAGTCGAGCCGCTCATCGCTGCGTATAGAGTTGCAGCTTCTCCCATTATGCACTACCGCTGCCTATTATTATCTCAAATAATTAGTTAAAGGGATCAGTTTCATTTTATAATATTCAGCAGTTTATTTATTCACCAAAATTACATACCTAGACTAGATTGGTATATAACATACTATACACAGATAATAATGATATCATTTTTAAGTTAAAATGAGGAGTTTAAAATGGATCAATCTGTAGAAAAAATAGTGAATATTTTGTTCAACATACTCCCAGTGAATTTTTGTTATAAAAATATGAGAGGTAACTTGTGAAGAGAAAGAACTTACAAAAAAACTCGACAATCATCCACTATTGATTGCCTAAACTTTTGTAGATTAATTCATCAACTACCTATACTTAGTTAATTAACTATTACAAATATGAAAAAAATTCATATTTGCGGATTTCCACAAGGGGTAGGAGGTCGCATTTTTCGATTTTTTATTTAGATGGATTCCACCAAGTCAAAATTCTAGGCATAGGGGAACGATTGGCAACAAGACTGATTAGGTTGGTTATGGTGATAGTTGTTACCAAAATAGTCACTAGAATGGTTACTAAATTAATTTAGGTTATGTCGATTAGTTGAAATGTCATTTTATTTCAAAATTTAAAATTAGAAAAATTATAAACGCAATTTCTATACATACATAGACCTCGGGATGGCATAACCCCCTCATTCACTTGAAAGAAAACAATAAAAATAATAATTTTACAGTTTTTTCAGGTTAATTTTCTTTTTATTTGATGTTTTTTACATAAAAAATGTATCTTTATTTATTTCGATAGAGCGAACCGTTATCGAGATAAACGTCCTTCTAATAGGTGATGCGTCGCAGGAACTTTCTAAATTTCAAGTAAATTTTAACAAGATGGCTGACCTATGACAGTAAATTGAGCAGGAAACAAAACAGTAACTTCATTAAATACACGTCAAATAGTGTCAAAGATTTCATTCCATGCAGATTCAATTCTAACTGATTTTAAAATGAGTTACACAAACGCTGAATACGCAGAAAATCAGTTAGATTTGAATCTGCTTGAAATGAAATTTTTTACACTGACGTGTATTTAAGCCATCTTGCTAAAATTTACTTGAAATTTAGAAAGTTCCTGCGACGCATCACCTATTAGAAGGACGTTTATCTCGATAACGGCTCCCTCTATCGAAATAAATAAGGATACATTTTTTATGTAAAAAACATCAAATAAAAAGAAAATTAACCTGAAAAAACTGTAAAATTATTATTTTTATTGTTTTCTTTCAAGTGAATGAGGGGGTTATGCCATCCCGAGGTCTATGTAGGTGCTACCAAAGATTATGAAACACTACTCTAAACAGTCCCAAATAATACAAAATAAAACCAAAAATTATCGAAATCGTTCAAGAAATAAAAAAGTTATTGCAAAAAATTGATTTCCAACCCTCAACTTCAACAGCTAATATCTTTGTAGGGGTGTCTCTGAGGAATTAATTTTATAGCTATTTTTTCATTTATTTTTACGAAATTTACCCAAATCCGGGAGATTGCCCACATATTATGTGACACCCTGTATATCCTGTATCTACGCCACTGATGAATTGTTTTACCCGTGTTCCTCTTAGTTTTGTGAGCTCTAAATTGTGTGCTCTAAATAATAAATATCCTCATGTTTTTTTTTCTAAGCTTTTACGGACATATGTTGATTAGAAGTTTTATGCTTTAAAACAGATATTCTATAAGCCGATGAAGTCCTTCTACAAAAAAATGTTCCAAAAAAATTATACCTATATTTTGTGTTTTGAATTATGAATGTAGTATTTTTTTATTAATTTTTTGTTTTGTATAACTCCAAAACAGCTGATTTTTTTATGATTTTTTGTGATTCTCTATTATTTAGTCTAATACAATTACGCGTGTGTAACTTGAACTGGGGACCTCCGGTAGAAAGGCATCTTTCTTTTTTACCCCCCGATTTTTATCCCAAAATGGATGAATTTTGGTTTTGACATATTTTTCCAAAAGCTAGAAATTTCTAGAGATAAGGCTTGATATGTAAATTCTCAACAACTTTTGAGATATGCACAAGTGAATAGGTTAGTGTTTTGCAATATTGTATAATATCGTATAATAGGTATCTCAAAAACTGCTGAGAATTTACCTACCAAACCTTATTCCTTTACCCGAAATGTCTAGCTTTTGGAAAAATATGTCAAAACCAAATTCATTCAGTGGCGTAAAAATCTGGGGAATAAAAAATTTGGACCGTACGTTCCTGGTTCAAATTACACACGTCATTGTCGCTGTTAAATTAAACTAATTATTAGAAAATTAATACAAAAAATTTCATAAAAAAATATTTAGTCGTTTTTGGGTTATACAAAAAATGTAATTGTTCTGGAACATTAACTTCGTTAATACATACTTAAGTAATTTAGAGGGTATGTGTTCATGAAGACTTTTTGTCTCAAAAACAAGTAAATATCCTACCTTAGAAGTTTGTCCCCTTTATTTAAGGACATTCTATTATATTTCTTAGCAGCCCTAATAGTTTTACATTTTCGGAAATATTTCCTAAGCGAGGCCACATTTTGGAAATAGTTATTCTCTCTTTTATGCATAAAACACGATTTTATACATGCCGTTCGATTTTCGCTGTCCAGTTACCAAACACGCTGTATAGTCAACTGAAATCCAAAAATTGTTAATTTTTTATCATTTTACTTATTTATCATATTACTCTGTCGACCGGTTTCTGGTATTAAGCCACCCTCAGGACAGTTGTCAGCTATACAGGGTTATTCACGGTATACGCCACGGAAGATTATGGCCGTATCTCTGGATTTTCGGATCTTTTTATTTTTGGAGTGGATGAAGATCCGGCAGACGTACGTCTTAAAATTATATTCATAATGTACAGAGTGTCCCAAAAGCATGAAACATATCAAAGCTATGTTTTTTTTTAATGGAATGCTCCTATGTTATTGCATTTTTAGATTGTCTGAGAAGAGAAAATAAGATTGGCTTTTACAGTTGCTGTTTAAATTCAGAAGTTTGTGAGTTATAAACAAGTGAAAATAGTCATTTTTCAAGTTCAAGGCCCTGTACAACGAAAACGGTTCAAGATAGAGAAAAACGGCTTACATGTCCCTATTTTAATTTTTCATGTACTATCCTATGGCATAGAAACATTTGTATTTTCTTTGATTTTTTTATTTGTCGACGCGTGGAGAAATCTCAGAATTTTTCAAATTTTTTATCCCCCTGTATAAACATTTCATCTACATCATTGGATAGTACATGAAAAGTTAAAATAGGGACATGTAAGTCGTTTTTCTCTATCTTAAGCCGTTTTCCTTGTACAGGGCCTTGAACTTGAAAAATGACGATTTTCACTTGTTTATAACTCACAAACTTCTGAATTTAAACACCAACTGTAAAAGCCAATCTTAATTTTTCTTCCCAGGCAATCTAAAAATGCAATAACATAGCAGCATTCCATTTAAAAAAACATAACTTTGATATGTTTCATGCTTTTGGGACACCCTGTACATTATGACTATAATTTTAAAACGTACCTCTGCCGGATCTGTATCCACTCCAAAAATAAAAAGATCCTAAAATCCAGAGACACGGCCATAAACTTCCGTGGCGTATACCGTGAATAACCCTGTATACAGCGTCAGAAAAGCAGAGATTAACGAACAACATGACAAGGTACTTATTTATTTTAAAAATTGTAAAACATGGTGATTTTATACTTTTCGGTAATTTCAGTTGTACTTTTTTTCAAAATAAATTTGTAACTTCAAATAATGTCTCTGCTTACGTAGAGGTTGTTTCGGTTGCGACCAACTACTTGCACACTCTTACTACATAGTTCACGTAGGCAAGCAGCAAGAAATTTTTTCCTAAAATCCACCCACAATTTGTAAAATAGGGGATTAATATTTTTATGACAGTCTGAAATATGAAAATAAATAAACTCTTCATCAGTAAAAATGATTGCAGTCTATGATTTTTATATCTTAGAGGCGATTGTTTTCCATCGTGTATGCTTTTGACGTGACGAGATTGACTTTACGAGATATTATTAATAAATATTCAATGTCAGTGTCGTGCACTTCCGTCGGAACACCCATCCCATCTGTTGAAAAAATTAACAGTTTTACGACAAATGATTCCTACACTGATGATGAGAAACAAATTAGCAGCATCCTTGGATTAACAGATTAGAAAAAAATCGTGTCATTTATCTAAAAGAACATAAAAACAAATGATTTACTATTATCCCTTCATTTGAAATATTCCAGCATCCACCATTCTGTTAATACCACCATCCCTGTCTCCAGTATCTCCCCTTAAGCCAATCCCGTGTTATTTCCACTTCCACATAAGAAAACCAAGCAATTTATATGTGACTAATTTTTCAAATAAAACTGAAGGATCAATCTGAAGCATCCCATCCAGCCCTTAGTTATGTAAACATATAAAAACTTGGCGGGGTTGATATTGTCATAAAACGCTCATAAAATACATAACTAGGTGGAAGTCAGTTAACTGCTCCACATGGCTTAAAACTCCAGTCGTATCAGGTTGCGAGATTCTGTAAACGCTCAACCCTGTATAATGTACAGGCGTAAGGAGCTGTCAGTCAGGTTCCTCTGTCACTCACTCCTGTCAAACGTGTCACCCATCGGCGGCGAGTAATCAAAACCCGACACAGACACCTAGAGTGTTTCCTAGAAGATTGCTCCTATCGATATCCACAAATATTTCTCCAGATAATCTCGTATAGTATGATATTATACCTAATTATGAAATACATATTATCATATTCCTATAATGATAATGATGAAAATTATATAAAAACTTAATTTCATATTATGATAAAATTTGTGGATGTGGACCTGTTGTGAAGTGTATTTTAAATGAAAATATTTTTTAGATTAGATATCGTATGATTGCAAATTAGTTCTATAGAACAATCGAAAAGACACCTGCATCTTCTTTTCAATTTTTAACTCTCGCTTTATCATAATAGTTGACTAAGTAAATGGTTTTTTTTTAAGTTATGAAAGTGACCTCTGAAAGAGGAAATTGAATAATTGATAATATCAATAACTATAATCCGAAATACGTTTGAACCACTATTACATGTGACAAAATCCATACAATTTTTGCCTCAAAATCCAGAGCCGTATGTAAAAAATCGAAGTTTAGTCCGGCCCTGCAAATATGAATCGTCAGATAAAAACTGACATCGCAAAAATAAAGCTGGCCAATAACTGTAATGAAAATGCGGTTTCAGTTTTTCCCACTCTTTAATATTAACCTCAATAAATAAGAAAAAATAAAATTGAAAATTTTGTTTTTATTTCAAAATAAATCTAAAATTAAAAATAATTTTTGAAATCTCTTTCTACCACTGCATTGACCTTCTGGTTGTCCAATTTTTTCCCCATTTAATCGATCCTGTATCTTTCACGGTTTCCGAGATCATCATGCTGTTCAGTCTTATCTTGCCACAGTGTATACAGGGTGTTTAGAAAATGACGGATAAACTCTTCAGTACCGGGTGTCCCAACACTAGTGTCCACCCCCTAAATCGAGCTTAATTTTAAAGATAAAAATTGAAACTTTGAGGATTATGTGTACTTGATATAGGACCATGGAATGGCATAATTAGTTTTATTAAAAAACATTTTTAATATCTTTTTAATAATCACCTTTTTCATGAGTCCATACTACGACACTGTCCCGTGCAGGTTCATTGTGCCGGCTAGCCCAGCAAGAGCCATCTTTCTATTTATTTGGGCCTTATTTACTTTGTCATAAAACTTATTGCACCTACCGTTTTCAGATTATATTAAATAAATAAATAAATATCTTATGGCTGGGGTAAAGCCCAAGTGTCAGAAGTTTTCAAGTAGCCTCAAGGGCCTCTGACGTAACTTAACGACTGCTGTGAAGCAGCCAGGACCCCCTTTTTAACGTACCTCCCGGAGCACGATCGGTCACGGAACTTTTTTATTTATCACTATAATTGGTCACCCATCTAAGTACTGACCAAGAAAAGTCATGCTGCACTTTAGAGATCGTTTGACCGAAACTCTAGCAGCTTGGCTGTTGTGACCGATTATATTGATTATATTGTTCAGATTATATTGTCTACCTGTCATTGCTATACCGGGTGTCCCAGACTTAATTGACCAGGCCATATCTCATATACAGGTTGAGATAATCGAGCCGAATAAAAGGCATATTATTATAATTTTTCAAGCTGTATAACATGACAGCATGAAAACAACCCCCACTCCAACATCCCCTAAGTTACAGCCCCCACCCTTAAAAAAATGAATAACACCCTGTATATATTTTTGTATATTCAAAACCAGTATTCGATTGTCTATTCAGATGATTTTTCAGATTCAAAATTGGTTGAGAAATAACCAAGAAAAGGTTCATCAAGGTGGTCATGACTTTTTATCTGAACTTTGTCTGAATGACTTTAGCTGTCAAAATTTATCAATATTTTGGTCATAGTTTTTAATTAGCAGGTCACAGTCATCATTAAGGTTAATGATAAAGTGCTTTGTCTCTTGTTTTATTTTTTTAAATTTCCCAATAAATCAGAGTTGTTAAATAAATTGTTTGGACTTTAATTACAATAATAACTATCACCTGCCTGTTAAAAACTATGACTCAATATTGATAAATTTTGACAGCAAAAATAGTCATCCAGAGAAAGTTAAGATAAAAAGTCATGACCACCGTGATGAACTTTTTCTTGGTTATTTCTCAACCAATTTTGAATCTGAAAAATCATCTGAATAGACAATCGAATACTGGTTTTGAATATACAAAAATATATACATGGTGCTATTAATTTTTTTAAGGGTGGGGGCTGTAACTTAGGGGATGTTGGAGTGGGGGTTGTTTTCATGCTGTCATGTTATACAGTTTGAAAAATTATAATAATATGCCTTTTATTCGGCTCGATTATCTCAACCTGTATATGAGATATGGCCTGGTCAATTAAGTCTGGGACACCCGGTATAATTATATTTTATTTAATTAAAGCCTTATAATTAGTTTTTTCACATATCTTTCAAGCGATATTGATTTTATTAATCGATTTCTACGAATGTATTGAAAAAAAATCAATTTTTTTCCGACAATTTACCACCATCTTACAGTTTTTTATCGCTGGCGCCCGAACTAATTTTTTTTAATGAAACTGATTATGCCATTCCGTGGTCCTATATAAAGTACATAAATCCTCAAAGTTTCAATTTTTTATCTTTAAAATTAAGCTCTATTTAGGGGGTGGACACTAGTGTTGGGACACCCGGTACATTGTAGGGGACACTCAGTAGAGTACGGGAAAAATAATTTAAGAAATTCTGGTCTTCAATTTGGTGAGATAAAAAATGCCAAAGTTAACATTTTACTATCTTTGTTTTTCAGTATTTGCAAAAAATAAATGATTTTACAGATATAAAAAGGGTACGTTAATCGTTATAAATTACAAAAATTGCTTAAGATGTATTACTGACTTGGAAAATTTAATAAGATTTTTTTTCTTTTCTAAGATGCTGAAAAAAAAAAGCATTTGGCAACAACGGTTTTGATACCTTGACTATCTGCATTGTTAGAAATTAGACGAAATTACCAAATACCAGCAGTTATCGTGTTAAACGTTGCCAAATTTATTGTTCAATATTTTGCTTATATCTTTTAAAATGTAGCTCTGGATTTTTTTAAATTATTTTTCCCGTACTTTACTGAGTGTCCCCAACAATGTACTGAAGAGTTTATCGGTCATTTTCTTAACACCCTGTAGGGGTGTGAATCTCACTTAAGTTGATGACAACTTACGGTATAATCAGAAGTGGTACCGCCTCGAAACCGAAGTCAAACATGTTCAAATTTTCAGACTTCTAGACACTTTTCCACTTATTTATTTATTTATGAATGCCCTAAGGTTCTCGCGCCTCACCCTGTATAGCTACTAATGATTATTGATCATTTTAGTCTTACATTTTCGATTTTATTCTCGAGTGTTAACTATACAATACATGCAAGCTTTGCTTATAAAACCTGAAAAAACTACAAAAGTGAAAAGTAAAATGGAGAAATACTAAAAATTTCCAATCTGCCCAGCCCACGCAGTGTTTATTAGTGAGCCATTTTGTGGACCCCGAAAAGAAAAGAAGGTAACGCAGTACCAGAAAATTGAATTTGTCCTACTGAATTAAATCTACAAAATTAAAATAAAAAGAAGTGGATACTTCTCTAGACAACCCTTCAATAATAATTATTAGTGTTCCGTGTTTAGCAAACTCAGTCTTGACCAAAAAATTTTTATACTATAAACTGGAGATGCTCAACGACAATTAGAATTTTGTCACAAGAATGCAAAAAAACTATTATGGATATATTTCAATATTTGAGTGGTAATTTTTTTTTATATTTTTTACCAATAATATACTACACAACTTACAAATGTTAAAAAGTACTTTGTATAGTAATTTTTTGGAACACACCCTTTCTAATATAATCAATGACGTCAAACTTAATATACTCTTCAAAATACCTGGTAGCAGCATGGTGGTGCACCACTCCACCACTACATCGAGAAAGATAAACAACTGCTTGGTTAAATTACCATTTCTAAAGCAAATGTATAGGTTAGGAAGTAGTAATAGTAAAGGCATGCTCGTTCCTCGAATGTGAATCCCTTATTAGATGGAGACACATGAGCAGCTTTTTATATTCACCAAGTAGAAATCATCAATTTAAATTATTTTTTGAAAGTTTTTTTCGTTACAGGGCACATCGGTCTTCACTATGTAAGTAAGAAGACGTAGTCCTTCCAGTCTGGTAATTTTGATTTCGAGAACAAGCTCATTCAGCCACAGATACATTTGTAGAGAAATAAGTTTGGAGTAGGTCCCGACAGCAGAGAGTCTTTAATTCAATCATAATTACAGTTTGTTGTCAAAACATTCAAGAACGCAAATAAAATGCGTACTCGCTTTATCGACACATAAATAATAGTTATTTATTATACAAAAGAAAAAAGTGATAGATTTTAGCTCGAGATGTGATTTCGTCCCCGACGCGTTTAGCGGAGGGGACAAACACATCGAGAGCTAAAATCGCACTTTTTTCTCGTGTGTAATATACAATTTTTTTCTGCGAGAAGAAATATCAGTGTTAGAATGTCGAAAAACGTAGTTAGATAACTGAAAATTATGTCGGAAAAATGATTTATGTTAAACTTGGATTTTCAAACTGTCTTTTATCGTAATTGACGTTGCCTGGGTAACGAAACGATTTAATTATTACATAAACGTCATATTAATGTAATTAAAATTGAAGACAGTTTTGCAAAGATTGCAAGTTAGTTTTCGATGAGTGAATTTAATAATATGGATAGTGATTATTATGAAAATTCCCTTAATAATTGCCATTTTTGGATAATAAGGTAACTTTCCTTTACGTATATTTGATATAAATTTAATGATATCTGAGTGTTAATAGTAGCTATACCTAAGCCGCCATTTCGGGGAAATAAGTACTCATTTATTTCCCTGCTAATTCATTTATTTCCCCGATAAGATGCAGCTCATATAATGAGGCATTTTTCTACCTGTCAACGGGGAAAAAAGGTCAAACTTATAGCCCGTCGCAGAAAAAAATCATTTATTAATTTAAGAGGTGAGTGCGAAGTGCCCTCCATCTTCCTCTTTCCTGGACACATTTTAATATGTGGTTTCTCACTCCACTAGAGACACTTTGTAACAGTTGATGTGTATTGTTTATCTGAACAACCAATATGAGTTTCCCCTATATTCTGTGTCGTGTGTCGTAATTTTGCCAAATCATAAATTGATTACATAAATATTGAATTTTTGATGTAAGGCCAGAAAAAGAAGTCGCGTGGTGTGAGGTCACAGGATCTGGCCATTCGTGTTATGACTGAATTACGACTGATAAGTCGAGCGTCAAAATGCTCCCTCAGTAAACCGACCGTTTCTATAGTGCAATGGGGTCGTGCACCGTCCTGCTGGAAGTATTCTTCGGCCGGTTCGTATCATGCTGCTGGTTCATAAACGGCTGAAGAATTTCTTCCCAGTACCGCACAGCATTTTGTCCCTTCAAAAAAGATTGGCCCCATTATTCGGCTAGCACTAATTCCTGCCCGAACGCCAACTTTATCAGCTTTTCAACAAGTGCATGCGGATTTTCAGCAAATCATGATCTGTCATTTTGGGAATTAACTTATTATCCCGATCAGTTAATAAAGTGTTGCTGAAAACCTCTTCATTATGTTGTAAATTTTTGAAAAACCATCAACAAAAATTTTGCCTCTCAGGGATGTCCCCATGTAACAACTCTTGCACCACCGTCAAGCGATAAGGACTCAAGTGAGCATCTTTCGATCCGAAGTAACCTATGACAGGTTCCTACAGAAACATCACTTTGCTGAGCTAGATGACGAACTTTATGTCTGAAGATCATTTTGCATAACAATACGAGCAATTTCCACATTTTCTGCAGTCCCTTCGGGCTGCCACTTCCTGTCTTTCGAAAATTTTGCCGTTTATCGCATAACTGCTTCTCTGAAATTTTTGAGAGCCATGCACCGCAACACCAAGATATTCCTCTTGGAACTGAATCAAGCAGTTATCTAAAGGGTACACCCTAATCCCATCGATTTTATCTCCATTGCGAAAACAACATTTAATAACATAAAATTTAATTAACTAGTAAAATTTTTTGCTCTAACGGAAACTCGATTTTATAGGATTTTTATAAAGCGATGTAAATAATTCAATCATAAATAGCAAATACTTACCTTAACTTAATATTAACTTAATATTAACTTCGGATATTATTTTCTTTGTCTAAAAAAATAAATTGATTAGGTATCCTTTTTTTTTGGAAAAATCAAGTTGAGTGGTGTTGAAATCAAATCTGTAAAATCGGCTGTTGTTAAACGTCAGTAAGTAACTCACATTGCTTACATTACATCAATTACATTGCGCTGTAGAGATGGGCGATACCGAATTGGGCGAAGGATTTTGTAATTCACTAATCCCAGGGGTCAATTATTGTGCGAGAAACGAGAAACTAGGAGATTATAAGAGATAAGTGGACAGACAAGAAATACATGTGCGGCCTTGCCCATATATATAGCAGTGTTGCCAGATTTATTTTCAATAACTGCTACTTGTTCAACACTAAAGGGTGACCAATGAAAACAGTTTTTTATCATTTACTATATTCAATGGATTGTTGAATAGTATTAACGAATTATGATTTATTGTTTAGTAACAAAATCATGACCTTTCGTGTTTTCCATATTTTCTACTGAAAACTCACCATGTTATTAAATTTAAGCAATTCCAATGCCAAATATCTCTGGAATTTACTAAATGTAAAAAAATGTGTTAATTCTATTATCGCATACCTATAGGATAAGGAATTTTCATATGTTGAAATAATTAATTTTAAATATTGAATCCCCTAATTGCAATTGAAACTGTCCTGTAAGCAGTACCTGAAACCCTCTATATAATTTTTAATGAATGTCCTTTCAGCAGGACATTTTGTCCTGCTGGAAGGTGCTTGTACGTTCCATCATTAAAGACAGAGCAATATTAAATTAATAATTTTTCAAGAATTAAAACAAAAGTCTTTTCTGCTATATTAATTATTAAGTATGCAATCGAATCGTTCAATCGATCGTTTTCGTGAAAATTAGGAAACATTTTTGACTAAAATAATATTAGGGAGTTCTAACACAACTTTCTATTATTTCTATCCTTCCGGTGGAGTACCTATTGGTACTATAGGTATTTCATTGCAATGGTATTTTCTCACAACACTTTCAAATGTGTAAACAAAAAATAAGAAATTTGAAACAAACTGAATGACTTCTGCAAACAAATACTTTTCTAAATTATAATTATTGCAACATGAAATTGAAAACATCGTGAAAATTTATCATGATTTTCTCAAAGGCAATAACTTAGTCAATTGAAAATTATGATAAATTTATGATAAATCAATTCATAGGAATTGATTGCTTTTTATGGTTTATTTGAGTAGGTATAGCAGTGACGTTTACTTTTCTATTAATGTTTCATGTTTCTGCTGTATAGGTATAGTATAAAATAATTGTAAATGCACTAAGGGCTTGATGTATTTGATAGAACTTAAAAAAAATAATACATAAAGTATTAATATTATTTATTTTTTTTTTTTCAATTTTATTTAATGTATAAAATCGTAATTTCTGTAAAATCTGGCAACGTAGCCATACAAGAGCATGCAAATAACTGAACGGTATTTAAAAATTCCTTCGCCCAATTGAGCTGCAGGATTATAAGCACCCCCGTCGTGTCGAAGGTTCACTCAGGTAATTTCGCCCAATTGAGAAACGCCGGTAGAGATGGGGTAACCCAGCTATGGGAGCAGCAAAATAATCTAGTAATAGTCGTTACTCAAGATACCCGTGTGCGAGAAACACTGTTTCTACTTGTCGATTGTCTACTAAAGGATTAACAGCCAATATTATAAATAGGCTAACGGGCAGATTTCTGTGCTCGTTTTTGAAGCTAATATCGACGTCAAATGACTTTTATTAACATTTTTGTAATTACTTTCATGTCAAGAATAGATAAATTTAAAAAATTTCCACTTAGACTCGATACCTTCTTCAGAAATGGCCACAGAAATCTGCCCGTTAACTTAATGAACCTTTATAATATCCGCTGTTAGAGTTATGGACGAATACCGAGGGGTTGAGAGTAACAACTCGTAATAAAATTACAATTATTTTTAGATAGCCTATAAACGAATAACAGTTACAGTGAATAACCGTGACTACTTATCACTATTCAAAAAATACTATAATATACTTTTTAATATGTATAATATACTTGTCTACTAAGGCTATTATTCAATATCTCGTATATTCGGCATATGAAGATTAATTAATTTCGACATCACCCACAATTTGCACGGCCAACTGAGAAAGTGTGACTATTCTTATATTTATACTTACAGCATTACAGAGACGTACCAGAATAACAGTAATGTAATTTTTATACCAGAGGTTAGAGAATAAGGAGGTTAATCTTACAAATTTAAATTAAAAGCTTAATTTATTTTTTTTAATGTTGAGTAAATGTTTAAACACATTTGAATTAGAAATAACTTGTTCATGTTATTCTTTATAATAAATATCGCTTTTCAAAATATTCTATAATATTAACGTTTAGGGACGATTGCTGGGCTAGTTTTAGAGTACCTACATTGTTAGAAGATAATCATTCTCTACTCTACATAATATTCACTTAATCATCATTATTATCATCATGAGTAACTTGAATATTATAAATGAGAAAGTAATATATTTCCTCGTATCAAATAACTTCAATAAGAAATTGGTGGAATTTATGTATTATGTATGAAGTTAGTAAAATATATTTAATATGAGCAGGTGATTATATCGTCGCACGTGTGCAAACGGTATACAAACATAATTATCTTGACAAAATTTACACAGCTTTTAAGGAAGAAAACAAAATTTATTTAGATACTTTGTTGTAATTTCCTTTTCATTGTATACTTAAAATGTTCATTTTATCCATCGCCACTTTTGACCAGATGACAATTTTTATGATTTAAATATTTATTCAAACGATTTTAAGGGTTTTTATACGCTTATGTAAGTGATGCCCTTAAATTAGGATTCCGGAGACAGCAATTACTTGTCAGTCTTTTGACGATGTCTTTCCCGCACAGTGTATACAACTTATTTTAACGACCTAAAACACATTTCGGATTCTCTTCTTAAGCACTTCACTAGTCAATAAATTTACTATAAAACGTAATGGCAGAAGGGGATAATTAATCAGTTTCAATTAAATAAATAAACAAATGTGCTTTAAGCCAACTATAGAAAATGATCTACCTACATCCTCAAAAAGTTAGGAAATATAGTTGTCCGAATCTAAGTTTTCAGTAGCTAAAAAATTCATCACCACCCCTTATGTGACCAAATAAAAAATACAACCGCCACACCAAAGACGCAAGTTTTTATAAAGTAACTTCTTTTGTTGACTGTCTGTCTTCGCAGTCGAATTTCTCTAAAGTGGCTGGATTCATGCATCTAGCTGAAATTTTATACTGTGTGAATTCCAAAACGTACCTGCTCCAATTTTAAGAACTAAAAACGTTATTTTTTGTGAATATTCGGATGGGGGGGGGGGAGGAGAAAGCATTGTATATCTATACCAAAAAAAAATATTTTATAGTAATGTGGCATGTATAGGTGTCATGAAAGACCTTTAGTTAGGGATCGCAAAAAAATTTTAGCTAAGAAGAAACCAGCTCAACTAGGACACCTACCTAAAATTTTCCCCTTGTTCCTAGAAATGCAACCATATTTTACACTAAAACTTAGTGCTCTAAAAAACTCTCCTACGTTTGTTATTCAGGCATGTTAATAATAAGGCCTACTGATATGGGGTTTTTCAAGCTTCCCAGATATCACGTGAAATGACGAAAAACACCCATCTCCGAAACTGGTGAACCTAAAATACCCTAAAAATATTATCCATATACAGGGTGTCCCGTATCGTTATGTTCAAATTTTGTGAGCATATAGTAGGCTTATTTCTAAGCCTAAAAAACCTAAAAGTGGCAGGTCTATCTGCATTCGTTACGAAGTTACAGGCCTAAGAAAATAATGTCTAGTAAATACCAGATTTAACTTTGAAATTCACATAAAACTTATTTTATTGACCAAATCTTTAGTTTATCATGTGTTAAAAATGCCCTTTTCCTTGCTGAATACAAACTTGTGCTCGGAGGCCTATTGCAGAAGTAACAGTTTTCTCGTCTTTTTTCGCGTGCCTAATATCTCTTACCAGCTTGCTGAATACGATCAAATAATAATTTCTCTCTGATGGTATTTAGTTACAAACACCAATAATTCCGAAATATGCTGGTGCCGCATCTATTTGAATCGTAATGCCATTTCGTATGAGCAGGGGAACCTCTACTAATGTTTATTTCGGTGACGTTTACTCATGTGTGGCAATTTTTGTGGCTTACAAAGTTGAATCTTGTTATTTACTAGTCATAATTTTCTTAGGCCTGTAACTTCGTAACGAATAAAAATAGACCTGTCACTTTTGGGTTTTTTGGGCTCAAAATTAAGCCTACTATATGCTCAAGAATTTTGAACATAACGATACGGGACACCCTGTATAGAAAATGCGCTTGTACATATAAGGGGTGCTAATAATGATCTAATAATAATGATTTGGCAAAAATTCCAAAGGCGCATTCCTGAACCAAATTCAAGTCGAAAAGTTCATATAAACATGTGTCCTAAAGAGTCTGGTTTTCAAGATACAGGGTGAGAAACTAAAAAACACAGGTTTTTTTAAGGTCTTAAAAAGACACAGGTCTTCAAAATCTTGAAGGATCATTTTGCCAGTTTTGACAGTTTTGTTCGTTGTGATGAGATGCCAATTACCACTAACTAGGGGATTCTTATGAGTTCCATTGGTGTTCCAGGGGGCAGCCTCACTAATAATATTGACAAAAAAAAGCCAGGCCACTTGTGTGTAAATTTTATATTTTTTCGGGTTAAGCAGCTAAAATTACACCTTTTTTTCCTCTTGATATTTTCCCGTATCATACTTCGTTTTCAAGAAAAAAAAAAAACTAAAACATGTCAACAATGCATGCCGAAAAATTGATTTTAATCTTTTCTGATCTTTCTTTTCAGAATCTGATTCTGATCTTATTCGTGAGACTGTCCACCGGGACGCCACTGAAACTCAAAACTATAATCTAGTTAGCACTAATTTAGCGTCTTATCACAACGGACAAATTGCCAAATTTCACCAAAATCGGCAAAAAGATCTCTGATATACCTATAAATAAAAAACAGTTTTTTTGCACATCCGTTATCTTGAAAACCAGATTCTTTAGGACATAAATGTTTACATGAACCTTTCTACTTGGATTTGTTTCAAGGATGCCCCTTGATATTAAGGCCTATAATTTTTAAGTAACACCTTATACAGGGTGGGAATTTTTTATACTACCGGGATCATCATTGGGATACAGGGTCCGTTAAATCAGAGAAAAGCTGCTCTATTTTGTGGCCATCTCGAATCCGTCGAGATATACAAGATATCTGGGACCGGTTCTGAAATATCCTGAAAAACTGAAAAATCAATATTTCTTATTTTTGCCATAACTCTCCTAATTTTGGAAATTAATAAATAATTTTTGTAGGCATAGGTACATAGGACGTCAAGAGCTATCCATCTGACATTTCAAATAAATTTTCATAGTCAACTTTTGTTTTTCAAGACTATTACATTAAAAAAAAAATTCTTCAAAATTTTCTTCTTCTTTTTCCGAAAACAAATAGAAATTTTATCACCGAACGACGTCGGTGCAATATGACATTGCAATATGACGTGAAATTGCTTGACTCATGGTTATTTATGACATTCGGTTGAAGAAAGATTATTTTTTTTTAAAGAAGGGGAAAATTTTGATTTTTTTTTAATGTGATAGATTTTTGGTTTCCTTAATTTTTTTAATACAGAATGACATGAAAATCCAATATGGCGGCCATAAGAAAAACAAAAGTTGACTATGAATACTCTGGGATCTAGTTGGCTTTGAAAATTTTTAAATGTCACATGGATAGCTCTTAACGGCTTATGTAAGCCTACAAAAAATATTTATTAATCTCCAATAATAAAAAAGATATGGCAAAAAAAGAAATATAGATTTTTCAGTTTTTTCACAAAATACAGCAGCTTTTCTCTAATTTAACGGACCTTGTATCTCTAAAGCTATGGTTTGTTAGGACTGTAGGCGACGCAAAGCAGACAGTCGGTTGTGCGCCTCGGACTTCTGTTGAAATCTAGAACTCAAGAAGACGCGGAGCCGGTTTGTTAGAAACTGCGTAGATAGACTCACGGTAGGCGTTAGAATTATCTGCGTCGTTGTTTCGGTCGGAATCAAACTCGATTTGATTTCGACGCAGTCGTTCAGCTGATCATACAGCTGACAGTGTTGAAACAGTGGTAAAAAGACGTTATTTGAAAATTTGAATATGGTATCCAAGTTTTCAGCAGAGGAAGACGACAAATTGAGAGACCTCGTACGAGAACACCTAATTATGCACAGTCAAAAACTGTTATTTATAAGCCCCCTCCAAACTTCTATTAGAAAACATTCCATCTTCACATTTATTCTGGCGACGACAACTAATTAAACTCTAAAGAAGATCTTCATGTTCTTCTTTCGCAGCATTACCAGCATTCTTCGCAGTATTGCCAGCAAAAATATTCAGCCATTGTTATCATATAAAGAAATTTTGCCAAAATTAATAATAAAAATACTTATTTGTTGTCTATGCATATCAGCATACAATCGCGTACCTACTAATCCATTTCTAACAAACCACCCTCTCTTCAAAACCGATAAAGTTGTACGCTGCAGATTCTGTCGTACGCGTACGCCGTCCGTAACGGACAGTTCTAACAAACCATAGCTTTACGGCCAATATTATAAACGCTGGTTAAGTTAACTGCCCGATTTCTGTGGTCGTTTCTGGAGAAGATAAATAGACTATAGGTCGAAATTATTGCAATTTAATTACTCTTCTCATAAAAGGGATTACAAAAATTTTAATAGAGTTATTCGAGGTCAATATTAGCTTCAAAATCGGTCACAGAAATCTGCTAGTTAACTTAACCAGCGTTTATAATACTGGTCGTTAGCGTTTAGGAAATCGTACTGATGGGTAGTATAAAAAATTCTTACCTGTATACAGATTGTTTCATAATAAATTTTCAGTAGAAGTATCTCTGAAAATAGTTAGGAGCATTCCACCTCAAATCGAACAGTAGGTATGAAAAATTTTGATTTCCTCAATTTTTTGATATGTTTTTGTAACCCTCAAAAGGACCTCTCGTGTAAATTTTGAGATTTTTTTATTATTTGTTCAAATTTCATATTTCAAAAAATCTCAAATTTTCATAAAAATCGCATACGTACTTAACTTTCTTAATATTGGTCTAAATAAGATCTCTTTTGTATTTTATTTATTTTTTTTTTTTTTTATTATACAAGTGCCGCATCGACTGCGAGAGTCATTAGCGGCTTGTTCAGTAGTTTTACAGTATATTACTATTGTATAACATCATTTATTATCGACACTATGTATATTATCATAATATGAATAACTATCTTTGAAAGTTTCTATTGTATGATGATGCTAGATTTCTTGTGTCAGCTCTGCTTCTCTTAGAAAGTTTAAAGTACTGGATACCTTCTCTGGATTTATTCCCAGGGCTTCATTGATTGTCGCTGCTATGTCATGTTTTGCTCTCAAGTCCTTGTACTTCTCACATTCCATTATGATGTGGTTTACTGTTTGTGTTGTATTGCATGTTGTACAGATGGGCGCTCTTTCTTTTTTCATTAGGTATTGATGGGTAAGTTTGGTATGTCCCAGTCGTAATCTATTTATAATGACTTGTAGGTTCCTTTTCGGTGGTGTCGGGAGGCGGTAACAGATAGATGGCATGATAGTTCCTAACTGTGTTGTTTTTCTTTGCCATTCTGTATTCCATGCCTGCTTGAATGACTGTTTCAGCCCTGTTTTGTAATCTGTTGGAATATATGTTGATTCTTCTATGTTTATGGGTTGAGTATTGGATGCTTCCTTGGCGGCGGTGTCGGCTTCATCGTTACCCTGGATTCCCACGTGTGAAGGAACGTAGATAAAAGATATTGTTGTGTTTTGTTTTTCGGTCATCTGTTGTTGGATTTTCCTGACTAGTGGGTGTTTTGGGTATAACCGCGTCATTGACACTAGGGAACTTAATGAATCTGTGCATATAAGGCAATTTGTTTGAGGTTCTTTTTGGGCTGTCCGTATGGCTTGAAGGATTGCAAATAATTCACAAGTAAACACGCTGTATATTGAGGGAAGTCCGTATCTTAAGGTCTTGTTTGGCGTGACTACTGCTGCCCCGTTTCCGAATGTCGTCTTAGATGCATCAGTGTAAAACCGCTTATGGTTTGGGTAGCTGGTATTGATTATTTGTTTAAAGTTGTTTACTATGACTTTTGGGTGGGTATCGGTTTTGTGGAATGCACTGAGTTTGGTGTTAATATCTGGTATCGAGGCTTTCCATGGGTAATATAGACTTTGTTCTGAGAAATTTGCTATAGGTCGTGAGAGATGATATTCCGAGAAGATTTGGTCGATTCTAGCATACAGTGGGATTTTTGAGAAATGTAGGTTTTGGCAGAGGTTACGGAATCTATCAGTGTTTATGAGGCTATAGTTTGGATGATGGGGATTAGACAGGATATTTGCTAAGTAGGTTGTCGTGATTTGCTTTCTTCGGAAGGTAAGTGGCATCTCTTGGCACAAGCACTGTAAGCTCGCCACTGGACTTGTTCGATATGCTCCCGTAGCTATTCTTAAGGCCGTGTTCTGGATTGATTCTATGGTTCTGAGTGTTGTGTTGCTGGCTGTGGAGTATGCGATCGATCCGTAGTCTATTTTGGATCTGATGAGGCTTCTGTAAAGTGTGATTAGTGTGGTTTGGTCACTTCCCCAGTTCTGGTTGGTTAGAGTTTTCAGCATGTTTAGCCTTGGTATGATGGTTGCTTTTAGATGAGCGATATGAGCTTTCCAGGTTAACTTTTTGTCAAACCTAATTCCTAGGAACACTTTCTCCTGCACATATTCGATTTCTACGTTACTAAGTTTTAATATAGGAGGAGGTGCGAGTTCTTCACGTTTTGTAAACAGCATGCATTTCGTCTTGCTTGTAGAGAAAACGAGTCCATTCTTCTTGGACCAGATATTGAGATTGTTTAATGAGTTTTGCATCAGTTTTTGCATGTGCTTCGTGTTCTTGCCTCTTAAGTACAAGACCAGGTCATCCGCGTAGAGGTTTACTTGGACCGGTGGTTTAATCGATTCAGTGATGTTGTTGATGGCTATGAGGAATAATGTTGGGCTTATCACTGAGCCTTGAGGGACACCATTTTGTAGGGGGGTCCTTTCTGAGTTTTTTCTATTGATTCGGACTTGGAACATTCGGTTTTCTAGGAAGTTATGGATGAACGCTAAAATATTTCCTTTGAAACCCCATGCTACCAGTTGGTTTATAATAGTTGGTCTCCATATCATATCATAGGCTTTCGTTATATCACAGAAAACTGCAATTACTTTTTATTTTTTTAGTATTTTATTTATATTTATATTTTTTTTAAATTTTGCCTTTACAGAAAAAAAAATTTTTTTTATTGTTTCTGATTAGGATTTTTGAGTTTGAAATATTGAATCGTGTTTCTGAAACTAAGTTTATACAGGGTTACTGGTAACTGGATCCATTCCTTTGGTAATCTGATAAAAAGTAAATTAAGTAGAAGTAAATCAACTCCCACATACACTATACAAAACTCAATAGATTTTGAAATATTTCGATTTTAAATTTTTCTTAAAAAAAAATAGATTCAGATGTCTTCAAATGTAATTTTCAAAAAATGTACTTTAACTTTTTGTATTTTTTTCACTGGAATACTTCTTGTCCAACACTAAGGTCTTCCGTTTGAAATAGAAAATGTACGGAAGTATTTCAGAACATGTGAAAATGTCAAAGAAAAACAAAAAAATGAAAAATAAAAAAATAAATAAAAAAAATTTCAACACAATATCTCCAAATTTTTTGAGTTTTGTATAGGCCATGTTAGGGTTAATTCAGTCCTTACCTCTTGTTTCATCAGATCACCAAAGGAGTGTATCCAGTTACCAATAACCCTGTATTTCGATTTCTTTTAATTTCAAACTATACTTACTATTCTTTTAACAACTTTTAAGACCAATCAGATTGTAGGCCCTCCATAATACCTATTTTTCCGATTTTTGTTACTGTATACTTTTTTTCATTATTTTAAGTTAATTAATAATATTTAAAATATTTAATTTAATTGTTTAAAATATTTAAATAAATAGAATTAATACTTTTTGATTGTTGATAATAGGTATTTAAAATCAATGAGAAGGTAAACGTTATTCAATCTATTTATAACAATAAATTATCACAAACGTTTTCGTTCCTTTTAACCCTTATTAACAATTAAAGATTATTAAAATCAATTTAAAATAAGTAAAAAAATAATATCCAGTGATCTAAATCGGTATTTATGATGCTTTATAGATAATTTTTATTTATTTTCAAAAATCGAAAATAAAATAGTGATTATGGAGCGCCGACGACGGGAGCGGTCTTAAAAGTTGTTAAAAGAAAAGTAATCTGAAAAAAAAAACTAAAGATACAATAATACTCACTTTCAAAAACATTTAAAATTTAAGACTATAAAATCTTTATCAAAAACATTTTTTTTTTGTTGTTACAATATTAATTTTTTTTCTGTAAAGGCCGTCTAACAAGAAAAGTTTCGAAACAAAAAAGCTTTAATTTGGACCATTATTAGGAAAGCTATGCAATTTTTGAAAGTTTTAATTTTTTTACAAGTAATCAACAAAATCTCAAAATTTAACAGAAAAGCTCTCCTGACGGTACAAAAAAATGTGAAAAAATTGAATAAATCAACAATCAAAATTTTTCAAATCGTGCGATTTGGCGTGGAATACCACCATAATAATTAAAATGTAATGTACACTGGAAGAAATAATCTGAACGTTCATAAATAGCAATACTAAAATATTGCGCAGGTACACTGAGAAAAATGTATTATACAAATGATTATAAATATAATACTAACTATTATATTTTCTAATTCGTATTGGGATGGCCAACTTGGATAATAAGAGTTATAATATTATTATAATGAAAGTTAGATTATAAATTCAATTATATTAGATTTTTGTTTGTAATATATCTTGTTTAATAATATTTAATAAATTTGTATAATAGAAACCATTATATTGTAAAAACTTAAATTATTAGAAGATTCTAATAAAAGCTAAAAACAATTTTTATTAGGTTTACTATATTGTTCTTATTATATTAAGTAGCTTTATAATTGTCATCTATTAGGCGTTTCTCATAATTTTTATTAAAAGTTTTTAATAAGAATAATTATTTTTCATAATTTTAATTATTATATTTTTCAATAATTTTTATAACATGCAGCAGGTATGTTTAAATAGGGGATATAAAGAAAACAGTGGAAATAAGATTTTTCCTTTATTTAATAGCATAGAAATTCATCATGAAACAAATTTAAAAAAATGCTTAGAAATATTTCAACTGCGCTAATAAATAATAAATGCCAAAGTGTTCATAAAAGTAATTAACAGTTAACATAACGAGGATAGAAAATATAACATTTTTAAATTCGATAAGTATGTAATAAAAAAACTTTAGTCAGATTCCAAATTGTTCAGTAGTCTCAGTAGTATCCGCACTTGTTGCTGTAACCGTGCATGGCAGCTTCGTTTGTCATAATGTATCAGCCGTGGAAGCTTCGCTTGTCATGGGACATGGGGGGTGTCTGTATGGGCTGTCTAAAATAGGAGAACTACAAGATTAATACAATTACCTACCTGTGAATTTTTCAATAAGTTTCGTAAATCCCGTGATTCTTCTATAGCACCATAATTAATACTTAATTGGAATTTCGCACTATTCAGATATCATGATTTAATTATTCCTCGAACCAACCATCCTATTTGTAATTGCATTGATAAATGGTACCGCAATTCACTTCGCAGTTCACAAATACACAAGAAATGCCGCTCTGGCCTCACTGCAGAGTTTTTCTCTTGCTTTTCTCTTTTATCAATTCTGTTTCACTATTTGTCAAATATCCGAAATGATTTGAAAACGACATTTGAAAATGGAAAAATAATCATTACACAGAACTGACAAAGGAGGATAAGCAAAAGAAAAACCCTATGTAATGTAGAAAAACAACACTCAGAGGCACACTGAAACGCACGACCGACACTTTCAAAACTTACAACATAAATGATGGCTTTTCTAGATATAGCGATTTTATAAGAAAATAACTCCTAACTCAATAAGAAGAGTACAATAAACTTTATTAGAATCTGTATAATAAAATACCATACTTATTAAATTTTTAATAATGATTATTAACTTGCGAATTATTAAAGTAACATTTTATAATATTTCATAATAAATACAATTAGAAGACATTTAATACGGGCATCTTATAATCTCCGATAGTAATACTTATTATACTAGGAGGATAAAGTATTATATCTCATAATACAAGCGTTATTATATTTTTGTTATTATTTTCATAAAACAATTTTGTCAAATCAAATAAAATCTATAATTTAAACAATTATAATTTCTTTATTATACACTTTTTATTATACAGTTTTCTCAGTGTACACAAATATTATTTCGCTGGAAAAAAGCTGTACCTAACTAATTAACAATGATATTTGGAAAAGTTCTAAAATAAGTATTAAGTATTGTTAATATATTCTTACTATGTATTATAGAACCGTAAAAGATTGGCTTTTCAACATTCCATTCATTCAATGACATAATGATTCCAATCAAATATAAAAACACATTTTGTCATCCCGATTCTCTTCACCATATGATACCGGGTGATGTCATATCACTGCGTGGAGTGTTTCTGCATAACAATAGCTCAGCCACCCTAATCTTTGATTGAGTATTCAGCACTCGATGGAGAGCCGAGTGTTGATGAAGTGACATGATGTGAAGGGTCAAGGAGTCCGTCACTGTTTACATGGCGGTGTTTTGACTGGTGCAAAGTTACACTCCAACGCCAGATCAGGATGACTTTCGTAATATCATCACGCCGAGGACTGCATCCTCGGAATAAAATCGAATATCTAATAGTTCGATAATAGCGCATAAATGCTACGACAGTTCAATAGTGAATATTTAACATTAGAAACACTTTTCTGATAGGTCAGTTTCGATTCTATGAAGGTATGGCAGCAGAATATTTACGACGGAAAAGTGTGCATGGAATTCTTATGGATATGATAGAAATGTATTTTTAATGATCCAAATTTTTTCTCAAAATAATAAAATGCAAAAAATTCTGTTTTAATTCGGAAATGTATATTCCCGTGGTTTCATCGATCAGTAATTTCTCGTCTCAAACAAAAAAAGCACTATCATGATAAGCATAAAAGATGTTCGTGACTATGTTCATTTCAGGAATCTGAGAGCCGAACTGGGGTATATTAAGAGAGGTATTCATTCACTGCATGCATCCTACATGCAAGGGCTACACTGAAAAAACTACTACCGTATTTCCAATTATAGTCCTATTTTTGGACCTTTTCCCTTTAATCGACCACAATAAGCATCACTTCAATTATAAAAAATTAAAACAATGAAAGATCTAGTTTCAAGTTGAATATACAGGAGTTAACGAATCGAAATATATCTGTACATGGTTGAAGAAATATTTTTCTTTAAGCTGAATGAAGAATTTACATTTGAGTGAATGATGAACTTACATTACATTTAAAAGTTTCCACATTTGATTCAATCCTTATTATCATTGAATCAAAGAGAGAAAAATACTAAAACAATATTATTATTTTGCTGCGCTCAATGAATCTTAGGATTGATTTACCGGGTTCAAAATTTCCTCACAACATGTTTTGTGATTGTAAGGAAATGATAATAGGGTTCATTCAAAAGCGGATACTATGGAATGAATTGCGCTTATCATTGAAACGAAAATGTCTGTAACTGAGAAAATCAAACTATATTCCGTTTTATTTTACCGTCATTTCCTTCATTGTATTACAAGCCGTAGGACGCAATGACGCGCCATGACATTTAAGAAAGTGACGCTGCGGTACAAAATTCTTGTAGTGAGTATTTTTTACATCATATATAGATAAATTTAAAACATGGAAGATCTCCTGAAGGAGTGGTGCCTGGAAGAGTTAATACCAGAATTTAACGGTAATTATATCTACAAGTATATTATAGCCTATACATTTCTTCACATCCATCTTGAAAGCATGTATGTACATCTGATATATTCTAGTTAGGGTGGGTACTTAATTAAAATTTTGTTAGATCTTAGGTATAGATTTATTTTTGTAAAACATGGCGTCGTCTATCATCTAGGTGTGTAGTAAAAAACCTGTAAGTATCTCTATAAGTGGGTAATATAATATTTGCGTATAGTTGACGGAGTTAGAGAAGCCCCCTCTTCTGTATATTGGTCACTCCAATATAAATTATCATAGGTATCTATGTATATTAAAAAAATATGCTAAAAATGTTTTCCAATGGTTCACAAAATAAGACTGCCTCATCTTGGTAGGACACCTACAACATGTTGATGATCTTTTTGAATATCTACTATTTTATGAAAACATCACTTTTCAAGCTGTATGCATCACGTCATGTTTTGATTTCTTTAAATGGGATTTATATTTTTCCACCTTTGAAAAGATTTAGGTATTATTCAGTATAGGGTAAGGGGCCACTCAGTTTTTTAATCTACACTTGATGACCTATTCTCTGACAGGTACTCATGAAAACAAATGGGTCCGCAAATGCTTCGTTTTAGAATAATACAAATAATAATAATAATACGTAATAATAATAAAAAATTATAATAAATAATAGAAAACGGCGCACACAATTTCACGAAGAAATATTCCAAATTTTTTTTCGAGTTTTATGAAAAAATATTTCACTTGTTTTAGAACATTAACTCCGTATAAATTCCTCATTACTCAATTTAGAGGGTAGGTTCATTAAGGTTAAGACTTTTTTCATTAAAATTAAGTGATTTTTCTTTTTGAAGTTTAGCTACCTAGAAGTTTTTCCCCTTTATTCTGGGATCTTCTGTATAAAATATTAAGGAATTAATTCCGAAAGTCGGAGCACGACTTAGATTTATAGGTAATCTAAAAAAATTTAAACAAGAGTTAGCGTCAAATTCAAATTTCGCTAATCATTTCATTGATCAGCAGATGCTGGCGTCACCGAGTACCAGCACCACTAGCACGGTCACTGTTACGAGCTGGCCAAGAATATCCACCAGGGATATTGACAGAATTAATTTTATTTTTATTTTTAGTAATTGTTAAGTTTTTTTTTCGTATAAGTACTATTATACAGTATTTTGTATCTTTGTTAATTTTTGTTAAATGTACCTGTTGTGTAATTATTTTTTAAATCATGAAAAAATAAAGTTTAATTTTTACTCATTTATTGTACTTTTTTGATAGATAATTTATTTTCCCCTTGAAACAATTTTATGATCCACGAAAATTTACATTTTCTCTTGAAACCAGGATTTACGTGAGGTAAGTATAATAAGTGATATAATATTATTTATAATATTTATGTCTACTTCTCTTGTGGATTAAAATGCATAATTTGTAAAAAAAATATTTTTTTATAAAAGACCTGGGACACGTCACACGTCAACTTTAACATTAATTTGGCATTTTTTAGTGTCAGTTTGAATTTTTATCCTTATCACTTTCGTAAGCCAGACAAAATATTGAAATTGACGTGTCAGAGCTTTCTTTAAATGTTTTTAAAATTGATTTATAATATTTTTTTAATTTATTTATTTATAATATTTTAAATTTATTTAAAATTATTTAAAGGAAGCTCTGACGCGTCAATTTCAATATTTTGTCTGGCTTACGAAAAGTGATAAGGATAAAAATTCAAACTGAGACTAAAAAATGCAAAATAAATAGGTTAAGTTGACGTGTCCCAAGTCTTTTATAAAAAAAAATATTTTTTCTACGAATAATTCATTTTATCTACTCCTATTAGATAACAAATCAATTATTAGTCTAATTTTAACGAAGTAATGGCATGCATTACTATTGCCCTATCGAATAATAGTGTCAGGTCGATTGAACAATGAGCTCATTATTCAATCGTTATTGTCAATTGTTTAACTTTACCGCCCTATTCTGTCCTACGTTTGGCAGATTCAAACTACTGACTACTGTCAATGGCCCACTGACGTGAAAGTAGAGTCCCTAAACGTCCATTTTACGTTTAATAAAATGTTATAAAAATATGAAAGTCGCAGAATATTAGGATGATTTTGATCTTTCAAGTACTATAGGATACGAAACTACTTATCATAACACTAAAATGAACATGTTTTAGTATCCGTGCGTAGTTATAAAGCCCTGGTCAAGCGCTGTGAAAGCTGATGCCTTTGGAACGCTGCCAATAGGTTTACTCGACTGACAGTAGTGACAGCTAATCACGATAACCTAACATTCACATAATTTGTTTATGTTTAGTTTTAATTTTACAATACAAATTATTGTATTATAAAAATTAAACTTAAAATTATTATAAACAGAATAATACAGGATGTTCTTCGAAGAAAGTCACATCTTGAATAATACGCCACCTGATATAAATAGGGGAAAAGCAACAAATGCATCAAACAATGGCTTACTGCCTGGAAAATCAAAAGTGAAATACGATGCGCGACGAAATCTTTCACCCTGATTTTGTAATTTTTCTCCTTTTAAAGTAATTTTACAAATTTTCAGTCGACAGTGAAGTATGTAATATTTTCTGTACTTTTGCAATATTTCAATAACCAAATTATTTACTTAAAGAGAACCATATTTTTTAATAAATAAAACTGCAATCCATAAAACTTTTTTCACATAAAAATTTAATTCTACCGTAAGTAAAATTATTTTGATTCAAGTATACTCGTAGATAAAGTATAGTATTCCACTCGCGCATAATGGCTATTATCCACTTAGATGTTACAGCACTCGCCAGAGGCTCGTGCTGCAATTTTCATCTTCGTGGATAATAGCTATCATTATGCGCTTGTTGAATAATATACTATTAAGCCTGAGGAGAAGTAGGTACCTACCTATTTTCAAATCGATAAAATGATGAATTCGTATCAATATAAAGCTATTATTAAATCAATTACGCTATAAATAAAAACAAATTTAGTTGTACTATTGAAACAATTAAAAATAGTGTAACCTCCAACCCCCCTGGCCTGGTGATCCCTAGAATTTCCCCTCCCCCTTTTTCTTGGTAGGACCCCTTTTTTGTTGTGTGACGTCTTGTAGCACCCCGTGGTTCGTAAAGATGGGGTCGCAGAGATTTTGTTGAGAATAGGAAATAAAACAACGTAATTTCAAAACACCTAATTTACTGCCTTTTCCTAATTTAATTATTTACAATTCAAAATGATTATGGAATTCTATGTTATTTATTTACAATTTTATTTAATTATTCAATTTATTTAATTCATTTCTTCAAGATTAAAAATTCTAATTTTATGTTGGTACAACCTGTTACCTACAGTTCAAATACAACCCAGTCGATTTATGATTTGTTTGTTTTGTGGTTTTGTTGCGTGAATTGGGTCTGGTGCCTGGAGCTGGTTTATGGGCCTATTGTTGTCCTTTTACAATTGCACTCTCACTTTCTTACCCCCTGGTGTTGGAACGTTATTCGTTGTAGAAGCGAGGTTGTCAGCTTGTGACAATTGTAGGATATCAGAGTTTTATTTTTATCTTCCCGAGCTAATAAGATGCAGCAAGGCGTTTTAGCCAGGTGCTTCGATCTTTGCCTGTTTGAAGATTGGAAGGCGGTTTAATCCGCGCTTCCCGATGTGTTTCGATTGGTATCCTTACGACAGGATGGGTGGCGGTGGCTAATTAGATGACTGTTTAGTAATTCAAATACGGAGGCACGACCGCGAATCTCCCGGACCTGTTTCTGTACTGAGATAACGATTCTTGACCGAAAAGCCAATACACAGACCCTTCTCAACCCTAAGAGAATGCCATACACGTACCTTGAACGTGCCGTATTTTCTTGCATACCCTGCTGGCCATGGGACAAGACGGACTCCGCTCAGTATATTTTCCCCTATTATAATGTGTGTGTGAGTGTAGAGAGAAAGGATGCACCAACTTCGTGGTAGTCCTGTTATCGGTACAAGGTCAATTTCGAACTTATGATTTTCGGGACAATTTCATTGTGAAATTGTTTGATTGTCTTGTTTCTATATTGCCTCACTCGACAGTACATCTAAAAAATTCCCAATCAAATTACTAGCTCGTGATAATAAAAAGTACCCTGATTTCCTTGATTTCTCGAATGCTCAAATTTTGTGGATTTCGTGGTTTTGAAAATGAATTGAATATTTTTCAATTCGTTTGAATTTTTCTGAATTTTAATTTGATTTATTTCTTTGTGAATTTTGAGACTTTTGACTTTTCTAAAATTTTAAAAACCCTTCCTTTATTTAAAAGTTGTCGTGAAAATTTCGGAGACTTTTTCTTATGAATCAAAGAATAATTTAAAAGTCGGGGTTAAGTATTTGAACTGCTGATATCGTCGTACGTCTGGCTCCTCAAGAACGCAGTCTGGATACCTGAGACAAAACGAGAAAATTTTCAGAGGCAGTAAACTTATAAAGATCAATCTAAGCTTTTTTATTTACAAAATTGAGATTGTGAAAAATTACTTCACCTGTAGGATTGGTGGCCCCTTGGGTTAACAGGGCGACAGGTTCCTGTTCCTCCGGGTCATCGTCGGGGTGAAGGTGGCTAGGAGCGACGGTAGGGCTCGGGTCTGGCGCGGCAACAAGGCGGATGCGAGCCGGGCGGCCTCGTCTTGACTTGCGAACAATAATAGGAGCGACTGGTGGTATTTGCAACTTGCGTACTGTTTGCGTAGTTGATTTACGGGGCACGGGCTGCGGCTTGAGGGGTTTTCGTGGCATCTTCGGAAGCGAGGAATTACTTGTTCTCGGTAATTTCTTCGACAAGAAACAAGTATTTAGTAAGGGCTTGCTCTCGGTAATTTCTTCAACAAGAGGCAAGTTGGAAAAATAAGTACTTGCTCTCGGTAATTTCTTCGACAAGAAGCAAGTGGGTGAGAAGGACTTGTTCTCGGTGATTTCTTCGACAAGAAACAAGTATAAGGAAAGGAGTAGTCTACGCTCAGAAATCTGAATTAAGACTGACTTCCGCGCCGAAATCTCTGCCTGTATTTATAGTAGATGGCCAACCCTTGTCTTCGTGGTCTATTGTGTCTATTTAGGTCAGCGCTTTCACCCTTTCGTTCCTTTATCCAATGACTCGTTATGGTAGATTTCCCTGCTTTCCTCTTGTGTGAACTAAATGGTGGATATGTCATTTGATTAAACTGCATTTCCTTTATATGGGACATTTTTCGTCGCGTTTCTATCACTGGTAATAATGAAGTTCCCTTTGTATTTTATTTAATTTCCGGTCATCTGTTTAGGCGAGAATTAGTTTAAATCTTTGGATATTTTCACCTCACTTTTCTTCCGATAATCTTTCTTCACGTGATTTTAGGTAATAGGTACTACCTTGTTGTGGAGTTTTAGAGAAAAATTATTCACCCCGGGGCGTTAGGTTTCAATAGAATAAAATCAAATAATAATACATGATTACTTCAACGGGTATATATGATTTAATCAGAACTATAGTAGTAGTAACAATAATAATAACTATAATTACTTCAACAAAATGGTGAACTGGCATCTAAAAGAAGTGCTGTTTTAACGACAAAATATTAAACTTCAACCAATAATACTTATCGTAAAACAGATTAAAGGACTAAAATGCAACCAATGAAGTTTTATAATTGAGGAGTTCTACTAAATCCAATGACTGCTTATGCTTGAATCAATGATATTGACCCAGTCCATACCAATGATAGACCTCTATTCGTTTGAAGGATACTTATGTCCGAGGAATACTTAGTATAAGATATCATTGGTTCAAAGGGTATCTCTTTCAGAATACCGTAATGTTTTTTCCGTGTAGAAGCAAATTTTAAATCGAACCCAAAATATTTCTGGTCTTATGTAGGTAACAAAAGAAAAAAAAAATCACTAGATACCTAAGTTGCATGAGATACGGGAACATCACCACTAAGGAGTCTCAGGACCTCAGTAACCATTTTGAAGTATACCGAGCTGTTAGCTCGGTTATACTTCATCATTCGATTTCGTTTCGGACACACACGATGCTTCTGATTGCTTTGACGTTACACCCTTCCAGGAAAAGTGTTTAAGACCTGGAACACCGGTTCCAGGCCTTAAAAAGGCTAAAACCTTCTTTCACATCGTGCCCTGACGACTTCCTTCTTTTATTATAGAGCAAGAGCCCGCGACTGTCAGACCTTCGTCATTTTATAAAAGCTGAAAGTTTCTGTGCGCATGTCTCCAACACACGTAGGAACAATGCAGGACTATGAAGTTCGTATCATCGTGGCTTTGTCTGATGAAGGTGTATAAACTCGCTCCTCAAGATCTTTGAATTATAAAGTTTCTTTTCCCGTGCGGTTGAGTACCCATCGGGCGCTTCCCCAGGTGGCGGATAGGGGGAAGGCCTTACAATGAGCGTAAGTGAGTAAGGTTAGCAGTGGTGATAAAGCTCGTCGGAGGTAAAATTCTAGACTGGTAGCTCAAAACCCTGCCGCGGACCACCTCCCCTAACCTGGTTGTCGTGTCGTGACTAAAGGTCTGCACTAGGGGAAACGGCGCCAGAGATGTCCGACTGTGGACTATCTGATATACCGTATCATCTGTTGTCGTGGTCACGTTCCGCGCACAGAGAGATGCGGGGGTCTCGGCTTAATCGCCGGAACCAAGAGGAGACAACCTCACTAAAAAAACCTAAATCCTAAGGCGGGGGTCCAGGCTGATGGGATGCGTGACTGGATAGAAGACCAGCCCTACTGGATTCAACCTTGGGGCACCAGGGGGCACCCGTCAAGACAGTCGGCAATCTAAACAATCCTTGTGCTCGAGACCACCTCGAGCGCAAGAAGAATGCCCACTCATTGGCAAGAAAAGGAGCATCGACACCCTTCATAGGACCAGAACCATTCTGTGGCTTCGAAGATACTTTCTTCAAGCAGAATTCCAAAAGGAAGAAGAAAACTGAGAGAAACTCATTGGAGGAACCTCTCGGGGTTGAGACAATCCAAAGAACTTCTCGGGAATTTTAACCGAAAGAATTAACAGAACACTGACGGGATTCTTAACGAGACATTGCAAGCTCAAGGAACACCTAAGGAAGTTAGGCATAGAAGAAAATGGCGTCTGGAGATTCTGCGGGAAAGGAGACGAGACACCACGTCACCTGCTGCTCAACTGCGATGCGATAGAACTCAAAAGAAGTAATGTTCTGGGCCATCACCAGCTAGAGGCAGGGAACTTACCCGACCTTGATCCTCTCAAAATCCTGAAGTTTCTCAAGGAAACGGACTTGGAGAGGGTGCTTCACTAAAGGGATTCCACACCAGGCGAAGCACAGTAGAGGGGATACAATAGATCTTTTAGGTCGCAGTAACTTAATCACTCTCAAAAATACAAATACAAATACAATACAAAGTTTCTTTTCTTTTAACTTAAAGGTCATGTACGAAATGCCAAATGAGGCGAAAAATTTCCGGTAAGACATGGCTCCTTAGAGCATTAGTTTTTCGAATTACAAGGTGTTGATCTTTCCTTGTATCTACCAACTGGCTGATCTTTCAGACAGGCAGAGGTGTGTTCTTTAACGAGGGTTTAGATCATCAAATGTTGTAGCTACATTTGGTGTTCCACAGGGAACAGTTCTAGGAGCGCTGCTTTCTAATATATCTATAATATGTGTGCGGCCGATATTGTTTCGGTGCTGAGATGCAATAGTCTAATTATACGCAGATGACCTGAAGATTTTCTGTACCGTCAATAACACTGAGGACTGTTCTGTATTGCAGGAGAACTTGGACAGTGTTGTTATCTGATGTACTGTCAACAAAATTGCCCTTAACGTTTAAGCTAAGTGCAGTGTTCTATCATATACTAGACGGACGTATACCATCCTGTAAATTTTGTTTCTAATGCGTGATAAGAACTTGCCAAGATTTAAGCAAGAAATTACAGACTTGAGTTTCTCCTTGACTCTAAATTATCATGAAGTAGTCATATTTTAAAAATAACATTATTATGTCTAAAAACTATAGGATTTATAATAGGAAATTCGTCTGGATTTGATTCACCTGCTCTGTTTTTACTGCTTTTCAACTCGTTTATGCGGACCCAATTATTAGAGTATATGCTTCTGTTCTATGAGACCCCATGCACCTATGTCATATACACGAACATGCAAAGAGGCGTGAAGTGAGTTCTTTCTGACTGAAGCGAATTTTTGCTTTCAAGTTAAGCTGCTATACGAAAATGGAGAATTGTGATGTTCACTTGTTGTTATCTAACTTTCAGAAAAGTGAATCGATTTCTACACACAAACCACCATTGTAAATATTTTTCCTGGAATTCCCTTTAAAATGACGTATCACAAGGTTGAGCTGTGCAATTTGAAATTCCAAAGTATGTAGGGGTAGTTGCGGGTGAGAGGATGAAACACAAAATTCATTAGATACCATTTTTGAACTTCCTCCTTGACGTCTAAACAAACACGTTGTTTTTCTAAACGAAAATTCTGTTTTATCAAAAGTTGTAAGGGCTAAAAGTTTTAAAATGAACACATTGTAGGTACTTATTATATAAAGGCTGCTCAGTTTATCTTGAGACATGGGGATATATCTACAACTATATACGCATCGGATCAAAGCAAGTCGCCTATGAAAGTTTTTCGTCTGGAAGGAGCATATTCAGTGATACTAAACTTGGCTCCCCTAACAACGCTGCCTCGGGGCGAGAGGGAGACTTTGGAACCTTAAATAGAAACCCTTATTTTCTTTCAGATTCAGATTTTACACCTAAAAATACATAGGAAATCGCTCCCTCGGGGGGCGAGAAACCAAAATTTGAATTTTGGTTAGCAACCCTTATTTTTCATAGCAGACTCGGATTTTACGACCGAAAATACGTTGGATTTGTCTGTAACATTTTTTTTAGATTCATGAGAGATGACGCTGTAATCGAGGAAAACCAAATTTGGTAAAAAGCCATTGACAAATAAAAGATTAATAAAAGCAGGTGTCCGCGATATTTTTAACCTCCCTCTTCTAGCGGTATTAGGAAAGAAAATTATGTCCAAATCTTCAATTGCTAACTTCTCGTTTATAGCAAAGCTTGTTTTTCCGGAACAAAATCCATTGATTTGACTTTGAATTGTTGTAAGTTCTTAATGGAAGGCGTTGAAATGACAGTCATTCTGATTTTCATTTATTATTCGTTTATTACTTGACGTTTTACTTGACTACCTTCAGTGCCTGCATCTCTACCCTTTATTAATAAATAGAATTATTACGAGTACAAAATGCATACTGTAAGCCTCGAAGAGTGATTCAGATTTACGGTGAATGTAGGAGGAATGTTGACGATGCTGTTGCCGTGTATGCTCAGCGTTTTCCATAGAATGTTCGGTCGTGTTCTTTTTTTTACCTTTTTTTTTACAAAGGAATAGGTATATGAAGAGAGGGGAGCAGATAAATGGTGTCTGGAACAGACGTGTGGGGAGGTCATTTTTTACGTCATTCTCAAAAATATCGCGGGCATCTGCTTTTATTATCCTGGTGTGGGTGTAGGTATTTCTCGCGACATACCAATTTTTCAACGGCTTTTTACCAAATATGGTTTTCCTCGATTACATGCGAATCTAAAAAAATGTTACAGACAAATCCAAGGTATTTTTGGTCGTAAAATTCCGAATCTGAATCTGCTATAAAAAATAGGGGTTGCTGAGTAAAATTAAAATTTACCCCCTCTCTCCCCCACCCTACATGGGCGGTAAAGGAGGGAACAATTTATTACGTATTTTTAGGCATAAAATCCGAATCTGCAATAAAAAATAAAGATTCCAAAGTTACTCCCTTTCACCCCTAGGCAGTAGTGGTGGTAAGGGGGCCAAGTTTAGTATCATCCGATGTGCCCCTTCCTGACGAACAACTTTCATGGGCGACTTGTTTTAATTCGATGCGTAGTTTTGGATATATTCCTATGTCTCCAGATAAACTGAGCACCCTGTATGTACAGTAAAAATTGTATGAAATCCTGGCAAGCGGGTACTCTTACCTATTAAGCGATCTGAATCTGATACACATTTCGAAACATTATTCATCATCTCATGTCTCATGCTACAACCACAATGAAAAGGGATAATAAGTAGTAGGAAATTACTTCTTACAGTCCATTTCAAGTAAGGATGATTTGTCACTGACTTATCTGACATTAAAACAAAAATCGAATTAATTAAGAGAAGGAAATCGGCATTCATCGCAAGTTATCTCAGTGCCACGGTTAATAAAAGTTCTGGATGGACGTTAACAAATCACCGAGTGTTTCACATAGCGTGAACTCCGTGGCAGAAAGCATCGTCAAATCAACACATTGCAATTAGCTTCGGTAAAACTATCATCACAGACGCCAAAACTAATGATGGATCTTTATGACATGCTTTTGCTAATAATCTAGTCACTATTGTGCTATAATAGTATCGAACCTAAAAAAAAAATTTGAAAAAATGTAAAAAGAAAAATACATTTTTCGACGTTTTGCAAGAGTTATTAGATAGATCGCATTATTGTTTTGCTCACTGTACATTAATAAGTAGTGATATCGATTCTTTCTATTTTTTTATTATTATATTATTATTATTATTATTTTTTAATTAAAAAATCGTTATAGCTGTCTTTATTATTTTTATGATTTTCTATTGAAGACGTTTTACTTGAAGCTAGAAAGTCGTTTGTTCCTTAAAATAAGTAGTGATTGACAACTAGTGTCAATTGAGGGGAAATACACCCCTAAAAGTTGGATTAATGTTTCGAACCAAGCTGTATCGGCAAGCTCTGCTTTGAAAAAGGAAAATTGCGATTTTCATTTGTTTATAAGTCATAAATCACTCGTTATAAATTTGAACTATAAACACCATTTTTATTACATTTTTTCACATCTGAAAATTAAATAATATACAGGTGTCCCATTTAAGTTGATGGTAACTTCCGGTATAACCGAAAGTGATGTGAGGTTGTAAATCTTTTAGTTAAGCTCGTCAAAATTGAAATCAGATATGTACAAATTTTTAGACTTCTACTCCTAAGACTTCTACATATAAAAATGCTCCAAGGTTCTCAATAAATCTCAGATTTCAATAAACAATCAAAAAATAATTCCAATACATAAGGTTACCTAGGAAAAAACCAAAATAACAGAAACTAAACAAACTTAATTCAATAATATGAGTAGGTAAGTTGAATAAAAAAAAAAAACAAAGGCTAGAAAGCTCAATCAAATTTCACTAATAAAATCGTGGCACTCGAAATAATTTTGTTTTCATGTTCATGGAATATGAATGCCTATTTAAATTTATAATCATGAGAGTCCAATTCCTAAAGTATCTACGGAAAACGGAATTGGGGAGGCTGCTGCAATGAAGAGTCCAATTTAGAGAAATTGTCTTGACTTGTGTAGATGCTTATCAGACCTTCATGCACATTTTTCAAAGAGCTGGACTTTATTTTTTGTTAACTCCAAAGGCTGTATGTGTTTTATTTTTGATCATTTTAAGAAAAGTTATTTGAAAAAGTTGTTGGCCTTGATGAATTCTGCACACTATAAAAAAAAGTATCACCTTAAAAAAATTAATCTGAGATAGGAAATAATTAATTTAATTCTTTATTTTCACACAGTAAATCGGATTTATCTGTATTTAACCACGCGTTTAATATTGTATAGGTACTTAATTAACGTTTAATGTATATTGACTTACGTATTACTTATCATGTATAAGTAGGTTTTAACCTTAAGAACTTAATTACGAAGTACAAAAATGTTAAATAATTTAAGTAAACTAAAAAAAAAAAATTATTTGCAATTTTTCTATTCAATTAAATGTTTTAGTTTAACAGTATGAAAATGCCATTAACTAACTACTTTCGAGAAAGCATGTTGGCAACTATGCCAATCATCAAAGAAGTGCGATTTGTTCGCAACATTGGCTACGAACAGGCGTCGTTTCTGTGCACGGGCCGGACGCCGTCGCGGACGCTTGCCAGTGCTTTCACACTCTTTGTTTTTCACGATTACTTTTCATTTCGAAGAATCTTTTCGGGATGTAATTCTCTAAATTATGTCATTTTATAATTGAGGGCACAAGTGGTCTGGGCACGCGCGAGACTGATTTGCAGGAACGCCGAAAAAATATTCGAAGAATTCCTTTGCAAATGAGCCTGTTAGAATGAGTTTGATGACCAGCTAATAAACGTCAACTGAGAAGATGACTAATTAAAAACTCCTCTTTTTTCCAGGATGTTTAAGAAACCGCTAATCTGATGGCGGCAGTTTTGTTTTCAAATCATCATATTTGTCCCTCATGAACATTTTTATAAAAACAATTACTAGTTATTAAAACTTCATTAGTTTATTTTTGATAAAACATTTGGTAACAAGAAGTTGAGTTATTAAACTCAATTTAGTTATCAAAAGTTATCAATTTAATAATTTTTAGTTTACTTTCACTGTCCTATTATAAATGACATTAGGAATTTTTTGGGAATGCAGTCATTTTAAGTAAAGAACACTCTTTTTTCTACGCCAAGCTTTGGAGTTTTATTTTAATTCTTCATCATGGCTATCTATAATATGACTAACAATATTGAAATTTAGTATACAGGGTGTTTGGTAACTGAACAGCCAAAATAGAACGTCATATAATTATGTAATCGTATTTGAAGATTGAAAGAGAGCATAACTCATTTCAAGATGAAGCCTCGTTTAATAATATTTCCAAAAATGTAAAGGCTCTTAATAGTATATTATGCAACGAGCTTATAATGAAGGCTATTAATACGCGAGTATGATGGTTAAGATACGAGCCGTAGGCGAGTGTCTTAACCATCATAAGAGCGTATTAATAGACATTATCTGCGAGTTCCATACACTATTTTTTCTACGACCCTTTTTTATTTCATAGAAAAGATTAAAAAATTATATATTTTAACAATGACCCGTGTACAATTGCGGATCATTGAGGTTAAGATAGGTTGCTATTTGTATACGCATATTACCAAATTTTCTCTTCGTCGCTAAGATTATTCTGCTGTTTTAGTATCAAGTTTAAAGGGCACTACTCACTACTGCGTAATTTTTATTATGCGAAGTTCGAATTCTGAATTTTACGCTTCGATTTTGAGATTAATTAATAATTTTAATAACATGACAGTCATTTATTATGATATTGTTTATCTGCGCAACGCGGGTCGCAGCGTTGCCGCTTTGAATACTATATCACGGAGCGCTACGAATGATATAATACTTTATCTTCCTATCTTTTACACGATATACCTACTTATCAAATTAATTAAGGTAACATAAAATCTTGATAAATTTTCTTTGAATGTTACTTATGTTCTAAATTAAATAAACGTTCAGAATTTTTTTCAGAAATACAGAACTTATATCACAAGGCAATTTTTGTCGTGAGTATGACAACTCTGTGACTTCGGTTGGCTTGCCGACCCGATTGTTAGCGAAAAGGAACCGATTCGATTGCAAATGCTCCTCTGCCATTGGATAGCTTGACCAGTGCTTTAATGAAAATTTGTATCTTAATGAGACCCATTAAAGCACTGGTGATTCATATTTAATATGCATATTAAAGGTTGGGAGTAGAAAAAAATAGTTATTTATTATACAAGAGAAAAAAGGGATAGATTAGCGGAGGGGACAAACACATCGAGAGCTAACATCGCACTTTTTTCTTGTGTGTAATATACAATTTTTTTCTGCGAGAAGAAATATCAGTGTTAGAATGTCGAAAAACGTAGTTAGATAACTGAAAATTATGTCGAAAAAATGATTTATGTTAAACTTGGATTTTCAAACTGCCTTTAATCGTAATTGACGTTGCCTGGGTAACGAAACGATTTAATTACATAAACGTCATATTAATGTTATTCAAATTGAAGATAGTTTTGCAAAGATTCTTGTTAGTTTTCGATGAGTGAATTTAATAATATGGATAGTGATTATTATGAAAATTCCATTAATAATTGCCATTTGGATAATAAGGTAACTTTCCTTTAGGTATTTGATATAACTTTGTGTTATATCAACTTTGTGTTAATGATATCGGAGTGTTAATAGTAGCTATACCTAAGCCGCCATTTCGGGGAAAAAGTACTCATTTTTTTCCCTGCTAATTCATTTATTTCCCCGATAAGATGCAGCTCACATAATGAGGCATTTTTCTACCTGTCAACGGGGAAAAAAGGTCAAACTTATAGCCCGTCGCAGAAAAAAATATATTTTTTTTGAGAAAAATGTGACATTTCTAGTGACATTTATCATTGCAGCATAATAGCAACTCAAAGCTCGAGCGAAGTAAAATAAAAAATGAAATACAAGGTATGACAATAAAATAAAATAATATCAAATCAAATCAAAAAATTTTTTCATTTGCCCAAAAGAATAAATCCATTTAGAGGAAAACAAGAATAAAGTGAAATACAATATGATTTAAAAAATAAAATGCAAAGAAGTTGTCAAATACACAGGTAGGTACATTAAAACAGTTCAAAGTTCAAAATATGTATGCAATTATGCATGTATTACATTCATAGGTATAGTCAAAATGAAAGAGAGACACAAACAACTATTACTACAACAAATCTCTGGAACAATCACATTGTCAGTGGGTACATAATTATACTACTTTTACCAAACCTAACTCACTTAAATGATGTGTTCAATATGACGACCATGTTCTTATCTACAAACTTCCAATCTTTTAACCAACGAACTGCCAACATTCGTTGATTTATTGTAAGAAAAGCATGGCACATTCGCTCCTTCATATCCTCGATTGTTGTTGGAACTTTTTTGTACACACTTTCCTTTACGAAGCCCCATAGAAAAAAATCGAGTTCGCTGAGATCAGGGGATCTGGCCGACCAATTCACGGGATCTTCCCTTCCTCTCCATCTGTTTTAGAAATTCGGCATTTAGATATGTCCTGACAATACGATTGTAGTGGGGTGGAGCTCTATCGTGCTGAAACCACATCCTATGGACAACTGCAATTGGCAAGTTCTCTATAAGCTCTTGAAATTCATTTCTCAAAAACTGTAAATAGCACTCTGCGTTCATTACCATTACCATTAACATTACCATCAAAGAAATATGATCCAAGAACAATTTAAAATTATTGTCATATTTTTTTTTCGCTCGAGCTTGTAGTTGCTATTACGCTGCAATGATAAATGTCACTAGAAATGTCAGATTTTTCTTCATAGCCCCTGTTTTATATGACATTTGCATCTTCTGCAGTCTGACCAACGGAAAATGTGTAATATCTCTCAAACTGTGCATTTTAGGTATAGGACATACCAAATGAAAAATGTAGTCAGATCAGAGGTGTATCTAATTGTGGAAAAAAATACCGAGTGTGCCATTTGAAAAAGTGAAGTTATGACCTTCCGAAGTAAGCAAAATTTGACAGTTATTTGTGACTCACCTGTATAGTAGATCTCAGTCTCATTATATCGCGATGACAGACCTGGCCTTTGTCCATGTGGATACCAAATTTCAACCTTAAAACTCCAAAACTAAGTTCTGAGGCTTCTTTTCAGTAAGTACATGCATGCGATGAATTTTTTTGAAAATATTTTTTTAAATGTCAACGCCGCACCTAAATGTCAAACAATATGTATTGACATAAAGCTATTTCACAGTGGGATGGCGTTTGAAATTTTGTTTTATCTTGTACGGTTGAATAGCAATGTTCCGATCTCTCACTATTGACTCACCCTGTATAGTTAAGCCGCGTCTGTTACGCATTTTGAATAAATAGTCTGTGTTTGAGAAGAATCTGAAAATTATTACAAAGTAATCGAAAAGTTGAATAGTCAATAGAATTGTCGAACTTCCTCCAACGAGAATGATATTTAGATTTTTTCGGAAATTGTTGAAATTGTCGAGAATGAGAAGGTTTGTTTATGCTAGAGCTATTATTGTCACTCAAGTAGATTATTTAAAAAATAATAAACGCTAATATCAATTTTATATCTGAAAGATTAAAAGTACCTATCGCAAAAATAGCACGTACTAGATTTAATTAATGATTGTCACCTGGTATGCTTTAGCCTCATAATATGCAATATTGAATGCAAACATTTTTTAAACATTCCGAACTAGAATTCAGAATTTAGCTGTGAAAGCTGAAAATAATTATAGCTATCACGTTTCAGTAATGATATTAATTTATTTAATGTTAATTATTCAGACACAATCATTGAAAGAAACAAAATTGAGGAAAACGTCACACCTCATTAGTAGTTACTGAGGTGAGGTATAAGCATCGAAGAATAAACATCTGCAATGAGTGCAATTATTATTGTTATGTATTAAAAAAAATTAACATTTCGAAGATAGATAATTGGACAAGGTCATAACAGTTCATAATTATGAAATTCTAAGCTTTATAATCGAAAGCTGATAAACTTTCAGTGAACGTATACGATATTACCAAGGATATTATAATACTTTAAAAAAATTATTTTAAGTAAATATGTAATAATAGGTACATTTATAATGATGATATGATGCATAAAGTAATTATGATAGTTCTTGAATTTATTAGAGAAGCGTTACAATGAAAACTGTCTATGTGAGATTTTTGTCACACGTTCACTTTTATAAACGATCGAATCTGACCAAAACTGAAAAGCCACCATGACGTACCGCATAATATTGTCATAATAATAATTTTTTCTGCGACGGGTAAAAAGCATCACATTTTGATCCCCTTTGGCGAGTATAAAAATGCCTCTTTATTCGAACTTCTTTTTATCGGGGAAAAAAGTAAATTATTAGGGAAAAAAATTAATACTTTTTTCCCCGATATGGCCGCGTAGTTATAGCTACCATTAACACGCGCGGATATATTAGTGTATTTTTTTAACAAAAAAATACACTATTGAGGACGACATCACTTTTCGAAAATCACCCAAACTCATCAAATGTCCACCGATCATGACCCCCAGATCACGAAAAAGTGGTTTTCCAAAATTCACCTGCCCACGATATATATATATATATTTATATATATATATATATATATATATATTTATATATATATTTCTCCAAAATCGCGAAATTTCGATTTTAAAAACGCTCCTGTGGCTTTATCTTTCAAGATTAGTGAACGAAATTTTGGATTCTTGCAAATTTTGTTAATGACGTTGGATTTTCGTTGAAAAAAATTCCAAAAGTCCCATCACTTCTACAGGGTGTCCCTTCAAAGTTCCAGACATCCGGTTTTTGTCACCTCATTTCAGGTCGCAGTTTTCAATCTAGGAGACTGAAATTTTTGTGGAAGTAAGATATCCACAAGGAGTGGTCTGGTATTGCACTTGAGCAAAATCGATCGAGCCGTTTCAAAATGGCGGCCATTTTAATTTTTGGAAAAAGGACTATTTTTTGAACCCCTGTATAAGCTAGATAGAAAAAGAGTTTTATATCAAATTCACAATATTGGAAGTAAATGACTTGAAATTTAATTTCATGCAACAAAATTTGCATTTTTTCTATTAATAAGCCAGTGGCGTGGGTAGGAAAAGGGTAAAAATGGCTAAATTTCTCCAACAATTTATGAGCACATTTTTGAAGTAATTAAACTGAAGTTTTTACAGTAGACAACTATACTAATAGACTTCAACCCTTGAGAATTTCAAAAAGTAAATAAGAAAAATAGCGGAGATATTCGATTTTTTTTTACATGATGTTTTTTTTAAATTAATTTCTCTAAATTTTTAAAAACGCTCCTGTAGCTTCATCTTTCAAGATTAATGAACGAAATTTTTTACCCTTATAAACCTTAGGTCTGACGTTTGATTTTCGTAAAAAACATTTTCCTAGAGTTGTGTAACTTCTACAGGATGTCCCTCCGAATTTCAGAAAAAAAACCGTCCGTGAGGCACGGTTTCTGGTCGAAGTTTTCAATCTAGAGCGCTGAAATTTTTTTGGTAGTAAGATACCCTCAAGTAGTCGTCTGGTACTGTATTTGAGTAAAATAGGTAAAGACATTCCAAAATGGCGGCCTTTTCAATTTTTGGAAAATGGCTAGATTTTGAACCCCTAAATAGGCAAGATCAAAAACTTTTAAACAAAATTAACAAGATTGGAATAAACTTATTTGAAATTTGAGCTAATGCAATACAATTTGCATTATTTCTATTAATAAGCCAGAGGCGTGGGTAGGAAAAGGGTAAAAATGTCTACATTTCTATAAACATTCATGAGCTTATTTTTGAAGGAATAGAACGGAAATTTTGATAGTAGACAACTATACTAATAGCATTTAACCTTCAAAAATTTCAAGAAGCAAATATAAAAATGGCGGAGATATATTCGAATATTTTTAAATGATGTTTATTCCTCTAAAATTTCAAACTTTCGGTTTTCAAAATTCTCCTTTCAGTTTTTTCCGAATTTATTAAAGGTAGTGTAAAAAATAGTATTTTTCAAGTAAAGTTAGCCAGTGGGGGGCATAGGAAAAGGGACAAAATTGTAAAATTTTGCCAATTTTTTTGATTTTTAAATTTAAAAATCCATTCTAAGGCACGTGTTGAAACGAAATGAAATGAAATTATCACAGAAAATTTTTCACATTAAAGCACTACGCTAACATGACATGACTATGGATTTCAGAAAGCCAATAATTTAAAAAGCGGTGAAAATATTCATAATTGAATCGCATAAAAATACACTATTTCTGCGATTGATGCGCAAGAAGGTTTTCAAATTTACATCCAACACTACACGAAAGTTACATATTGCATTATCCTTAATCTCCAAATGACTATTAATTATGAAGGGGATTCTCAAAATGATCATTATCTACTTATTATTATTAAATTCACTCATCGAAAAATTACAAACATTTTTTCAAAACTTTCTTCAATTTTAAATAAATTATGACATTTATTATCGAATTAAATTGTTTCGTTACCAGGCATTGTCGATTACTACAAAAGTCGAACAGTTTGAAAATTCAAATTCAACATAGGTATATAGTCTATTCGGTAAAGTAAAAAATGTACCCAAATTCATAAAAAATCTTATGTAAGATTTTCCTTCAATAATAATTGTAAGTGAAGAGGTTATTGAAAATTAATTCCCCCCCCCCCCCAAAAAAAAAAAAAAAACAACAGCCCTTTGGTGAAAAAAGTATTTTTTTGCTATAACTCGTTAATCGTTGGATATATTAAAAAAATATTTATTAACAGAAAGGAAGCTTCAGTGATTTCCTAAAAGTATGTTCCCTTCAAAACCATTTTGATTTTTCTCCATCGGTTGTTTGGTTTTTGAGAAACTTAATTTTTTTCTAGAGACTGCGCCACAATAATTCTAAATGCATGAAAATTCGCGCACATCAATAATATAAAATTTGCAACTTCTTAAATATTCTCAAGAAAATCACTGGAAATCACTCAAGCTTCCTTTCTTTTAATAAATGTATTTTTTGGTATATCAAACGATTAACGAGTTATTAGCGAAAAAATACTCTTTTCGCAACAGGTGTGGTTTTTTGGAGGGGTGGGGGGTGTTGCACCTTGAGAACTGATTTTTGTGTATTTATGTTCTAGAACCTTTTCATTAACAATTATTATTGAAGGAAAATCTTAGATAAGTTTTTTTATGAACTTTGGGTAGGTACATATTTTACTTTACAGACTGGACTAATAGATGAACGCTCCGACGTTATTTTCAGTTATCTAATTACGTTTTTCGATTTTCTAGGACCGGGGTTTTCTTTTCACAGAAAAAATTGTATATTATACAGAAGAAAAAAGTCCATTTTAGCTCTTGATATGTTTATCAGATCTCGAGCTAAAATCTGTCACTTTTTCCCTTGTATAATAAATAACTATTATCATTGGTAAATAATTATCACAGTGATAATCGGTCACAATAGCCAAGCTGCTAGAGTTTCGGTCAAACGATCTCTAAAGTGCAGCATGACTTTTCTCGGTCAGTACTTAGATGGGTGACCAATTATAAATAAAAAAGTTCCGTGACCGATCGTGCTCCGGGAGGTACGTTAAAAAGGGGGTCCCGGCTGCTTCACAGCAGTCGTTAAGTTACGTCAGAGGCCCTTGAGGCTACTTGAAAACTTCTGACACTTGGGCTTTACCACAGCCATAAGATATTTATTTATTTATTACAGTGATAAAGTAGTTCAATTTTATTTTTTGCTGTTAGAGTGTGATTGTTTTCTTTTAAGTGTTTTGCAGAATTTGATCTTTCTGGTTGTAAGAGTCTGTAAGAGTTTAAGTGTTCATTGTATCTAATTTCTAAGTTTCTAGTTTTTCCCATACAAACTGAATTACAATAGGAAAAAAATTACAAAATACTGGAATTTATCGGTTAAACTGTTCTCATTGTTAATCAATTTATTATAGGACAAACTTGTAGAAACCTAGAAATTAGATACAACGAACACCTAAACTCTTACAGTCTCAAACATCCAAACATCAAACATCAAACATCTTGTCTAAAAAACCTTCATTTTTCAAAAATTTTCAAAAAAGAGTATTAGGTACTCACTATACTCAGCATTTACAAGACGAGGAAAATTTTGATCAGGAACTGGTTGTTCACTAAAAATACTGCATCATAAATTTGATACCTACGTATTAATACGTTCTTTAGATATAATTTTTAGAAAAATTTAAATGAACCTAACACCTTACTGTAGGTTTATGTGGTACATAATATAATGAAAGTGAAAGTACTTGATATTATGGTATCAGTGCAGCTCGCATCTGCAATCATTTCAATCCCTTCATGTTGATATTATTCTTATCAAATAACAAACTAAACGTTAGACGTCAGGTTTAATAATGTATATTATTTACAAATACGTTGTCGTTTTATAGTAAGTATAAGAACTACACACAGATGAATTTGCATGATTGTCGAACAACCTAAACAATCCGGGTGTAGAGATTTTACAGATTCGTTATAATCTTTTTTTATTTTAAAGTAAAACAGGTTTATGTATTTCTGTTTCCAATTCTACAACAATGGAAGGCTTTTAAATCAAGATTATTCCCTGGCCTGGCTATATGATATTCTATCAACTCGTGATTTTTTTATGACACTACTTGATAAAAACTAATTTTAAGCTACCTACCCGAATAGTTTACAGCGTGATCAGTTAAGGGTACGGAGCGGCCATATCTCGGTAACTATTGGTCCTAGAGCCTCAAATTAAAAATTTTCCAGACATAAGTGACCACGAGAAATTCAAGGAAAATATTTTCAAGATAGCCGCACTTCCGGAAATACCGGAAGTTGACAAATAATTCGTTATTTTAACGGGAACACCCTGTAAAATATTATATTTTTTAAATGTCTGAAGAAATCGAATACAGGTGGTTTTCACCACTGGAATTTAGATTGAGCGGTTTATGAGTTATAAACAAGTGAAAATCGAACATTTTCAACTTCAAAGCAGTCTAAAACTAGAATGACTCAAGATATCTAAACACGGTTTACATGTCCCTATCCTAACTTTTAATGTTTCATCCCACTATGTGGAGTAAATTTTAATACAGGGTGATGAAAATTATTCGGTTTTTCATCACCCTGTATTAAAATTTAAACCACATAGTAGGATACAGTGTGAAAAGTTAGGATAGGGACATGTAAAGGTAGTAAAGCTGTAGGGACAGGTGGCGGATATAGGGGAAGGTCTTACAATGAGCGACAGTGAGGAAGGTTAGCAGCGGTTATGAAGCTCGTCGGATTTAAAACTCCAGACTGGCAGCTCAGAAAGCTCTGCCGCGGACCACCTCCCCCAACCTAGTTGTGTCGTGACTAAACCTCGATCTCCAGTCATCGAAGAAGATGTGGCGATCGGTTCTAATCCGACTCCAAGAAACATCTCGATTCCGCTGTACCAGGAGGAGAAACAAATCTCTCCTGGGAAAAAGGAAGACAAATAACCAGATTACAAACCTTCGGGAGAGACTTTCTTACACCGGAGGACCTGGATACATTAGCAACAGTCAAGATGGTCAGCTTCCTTAAAGAGGCTGACCTGATGGGGTTAATGTAGCACGACTAGATGTAACCCACAATAGACCTCCTACGGTCGCAGTGGAGGTGTCGCAATGGTCCACTCACGATGAATCTAATTTAATCTAATCCTGTTAACACATACCAAAATGGAAAAAAAATATATCTAAACTATTTTCGGAGGTAATAAAAAAATGACTCTTAAAAACCCAAAAATTCACACCCTTAGCAAAAAATTTAGGCCGTTGCGCCGGACATATTATGTTCGTATTAACTTTTCTGCTTAAACTATAACCTGAGGAATTACATCCTGAAATATTATAGTAGATAGTTATACTATAGTAGAATTTTTAAAACATTAGTGTTTTATTTATCATCCATCAGTATGCAGAGATTTTACAAAGTAAGGGTTGAAAACATAAAATTTTACCTGAAATATTATCACGCTATTAAGAAACACCCTGTGTACCAATTTATACTGAACATTGAAAAAAAAAATACAGAAATACCTACTGAAATTTTAAGCGCTCGATACTTATTTGAAGTCATGATGTATATTTGGATGCTTTGCCTCTTAATGAGAAAGAAAAGAAACATATTTCAGCAAGATGGTGCTATTATAACTCCACAACACAATACAAGAACTGTTTCTGAACGCTTACCAAATACTTTTGAGGGTAAGTGAATATAAGAGCAACTAACGGTGAGGTATAGCCACCACATTCGGAGGATTTGACACATTTACCTAGATTGTTTTTGGATGTTTTATAAAAGAAAGATAATATGAGCGAATTAAGATAAAATTTTATGCGATGACTTAAGTCCGTTTCGAATGTTCACATCCCGCATGACAACTTTCAAAGCGGCACATAGGGAAGGGGAATAACATGGGAAATCGTATATGTAATTGCAGTTTGCAGCTCGCACCAGTTTCATTTACAAGAACGAAAATAGTGCCTATCGAAAGGGCATTCTTTCCTGAATGCGCTGCTACCAAAAACTTTATAATTTACTGCTTTTTTAATTATTGAAAAAATAAATTTAATATGTTCAAAATAAAACATATCAGTAGCCAAATTCGAATAATTTTGTTACTGTCAAATAAAACTTTTTTTTAATAATGATTATGTAGATGTAATTGTGTTAGTTGAATTTATTATTTTTACTTGTTTATTGTTAACAGTAAATTGTATTGTTGGCTTGGAATTTGATTTTACAGTAACAAAACTATTCGAACTTGGCATGTCATGGCTACTGATATGTTTTATTTTGAAAATATTTATATTATTTTTTCAATAATTAAAAAAAAAACAGTAAGTTTTTGATAGCAAAACGTTCAGGACAGAATACCCTTACCGTTGGATACCATTACCGTTCTTGTAGAAGGTGAGCGACAAACTGCAATTATGTGATTTCCCATCTTATTTCCTTATATTCCGCTTTGAAAGTTGCCACATTATGTCATAATGTCGTCAAAACTATTATATGGATTATGTGTGGCGAATAATTGACAACAATTTGACAATTTATTGTGAATAGAGACTAAGTATAGTTGGACCAGAGATATAACGAAACGACTTCTGTCATTTTATCAATTTTTGGATTATTGAAATATTGTTGAAGTCATAAAATATGACAGTTTAACAATTAGATTTTTTCGTTATGTCTCTTGGTCGACAATACCTATACGTTGTCTTTTGTAGTGATTTATTATTTACTTATCCCTCCTTAACATTTTAACTGCTTATTAATTATTACGTTAAGTGTTTTCACATCCTGCTATCGCAATTAAAAACATTAAGAATAAAAAGACACATTCTTGAAGGAGTGAAAATGAATGAATTGACGCAGCAAATTTTAGTTTTCATCATTCACGTTTTCTAAAAAAAAAAAGAAATACAGGATGCGCAGTTCATTTTTCAGAGAATCCCTATTAAAACATGAAAATTTAATATAATCCTCTACAACTCTTCACCTGAGATAATCTTAAGAAGTTGAAGAGACGTCAGTTTAAAAAATCTATAAAAAATATTCTATCCTCAAACGCCATCATCTACACCTTCTCCAAAACATACAGTACAACATGGACGCTCTGTTTGTAGCTCACTCATCGGTGGGGGTGCTGCGGATGTCACCTCATTTCGGAACTCGAACATTGGGCCTGGTCATACTGTTTAAGGTAACTATTAAGGCTGTGCATGATCTACCTAGTTTTTACTTTAATAAAGTAATTCCAGTGACATCCAGATAATTATGTTTAATGATCTAATTGATTTTTGTTTCTTTTAAATAGTTTTTTTAATACATTCAATTGAATAAAACACAAAATTGAAAAAAAAATTAGATATATTATGTTTTAAAAAATAACAAATAAAGTATACATAGTAATGTCAAGATAATAAGTAATAGAGAACTATATTAATTAAAATCATACATAGGATGTTTCTAATTAGTGCTTTACAAACTATCAGAATCAGGGCGAATAATTTTGCATTATAATCACTAATTTATAGTTAATTAGGTATATCACATTTTCTAATGGGACATATTTCTGGAATGCAAGTTTGAAATTTTGAGTTATGTGAATATCTACGAACCTACCTCAAAATTGATTGATTATCGTAAAATGGATTGTAAATTGTAACGGTCAAATTTTTGCATTCAGAAAATAAACTCACGAAATTAAATTAGTAACTTTGAATGATTGTCATTACTATTATTATAGCCCATAGGTTATAAGAAAAAATTAATACTAGAACTATAAATATATAATGTAGTTTTTTTGCTACTATTTGCCTATATCATAAAATTATTTACAGAAGTGTACAAATAACGTAAAATTCTTAATAATTCTACTATATACAGTTTCATTTACAAAACATAATGTGCGTACGAAACGAAAAATAATGTAGGTACCGTACCTAGGTACTGATACTGAAAACTAAATCATATTTTTCAGTAAAATCAAGACAACTCAGGTAATTCTAATCTAAAAATTATACAATTATTATAATATCGAGATCCTTAAAACCAAAATCTTAATGGAGTTTACAATGTGTTTTAAGGTTATATCTAGTACAGGTCACATAATGACCATTAGCTACTTCATTAAAGTTATTAAAGTATATTTTATTAGCAATTATCATTAGATGAATATAGCAACCATTAATTAACATTTCAGAGATAAACAACCATCCAAATCGTAGTAACACAGACAATGTTTGGAGATAATTTGAGAACAGAAAAAAAATTTAAATTAGTTTTTTCTTGTGCTACTTTTACATAGCAGATTTATTAAAATTGTTAGGATTATCAAATACTGGGTATCATTTTTCAAAAGATACCTATTTCTATAAAATAGAACAACATAAATTTACATAATGTTGACTAAAAATTAAGGGAAATTAATAAATATTTCCAGCAGCCTTATCCACAATAATAATTTAAAAAGGGCCCAAACGTATAGAGTTTAGTCACCCGAAATACAAATATTTTTTATGAATGTTTTTTGCATGTATTTTTCAACTATTAATAGGACAAAAATAATAAAATTATTTTTATTAGCTATACAGGGTGTCCCAGCTTATTCGAAGCGGTCTCTGTAGGCCATACGATGGATTTTTTCCAAAAAATTTTTGGGATTTCAAGTAAGATAGAGGAGGGTAATAAGGCCCATCGGAAAATAAGGCCCACTTTCAAATTTCGCGTCAACTATGCAAACTTCTTTGTTTGAAGGTGTGGTCATTTCACTCTGTAGTGCTTGTGATTGTGCCATTCGTGAACACGCTTCGAAAACGAGCTGCAAATATTACTTTCAATGACTGGAATTAATTAGGCGGTGGGACTATAAAAATACTAAAAATGTAAGTATATTTTTCACTGTTTGGACTAGTGAAAAATATTTATGTTTTGAATAATCAAATACTATAAGTTTTAAGCTTGAAATGCGAAATGCATGGCTTCAAAAGTTTGGTTATGGACATGGTCACGATGGCGGTGAAATATTAAATTCGTAACTGATGTCGGAAAATAAGGCCCGGGCTGTATTTCCAGCATATTTCCAAGTGGGCCTTATTTTTAGATGTAGTTTTCAATATAGTTTCGGAGACTGGCAAGAAATTCCATCAACGAGCTGTAAATAAACATATTTTAGTGTTTCTGGAAACAAGGCCCGCAAGCTCTGATCAGAAAAATGAACCGGGCCATATTTTGCGCTGTAATTTTTAATAATTTTTTTTTTATGCAAGGAGAATTTCAGGCCGATATGCGTTCCTGTTCAGTCTGTAGAGTTTGGGTGCATGAAGAATTGACAGCAGACGACGTAGACATCTTTGTCTGCCCAAGATGTGAACCGTGAAACATTTTTATTAATGGGCCTTATTTTCAGCCCCTGCTGAAAGTAAGGCCCAGAACTGATTTATTTTTAATTACACATAACTTGTTCAGTTTTTATTTTATCGTTGCCAGAATTTTGATATATTATTATGTTCAAAGAGTTGTACTATTTATGTTGTTTTTCATATTTGAATAAACGTTTATTTTCTCATAATAATAAAATTAATTCCTTAGGTGGGCCTTATTACCCTCCAGTACCTTACAGAATCACAATAGCCATAATTTAAAATTATTTTGGAGTATAAAGAGTGTCCCATATGACAGTGACATATCAAAGTTATGTTTTTTTAAATGCAAAGCTCCTATGTTATTGCATTTTTAGATTGTCTGAGAAGAGGAAATAAGATTGGCTTTTACAGTTGGTGTTTAAATTCAGAAGTTTTTGAGTTATAAACAAGTGAAAATCGTCATTTTTCAAGTTCAAGGCCCTGTACAACGAAAACGGTTCAAGATAGAAAAAAACGGTTTACATGTCCCTATTTTAACTTTTCATGTACTATCCTATGATGTGGATGAAATGTTTATACAGGGTGATAAAAAATTTGAAAAATTCTGAGATTTCTCCACGCGTCGCCAAATAAAAAAATCAAAGAAAGTACAAATGTTTCTATACCATAGGATAGTACATGAAAAGTTAAAATAGGGACATGTAAGCCGTTTTTCTCTATCTTTAGCCGTTTTCGTTGTACCCTTGAACTTGAAAATGACGATTTTCACTTGTTTATAACTCAAAAACTTCTGAATTTAAACACCAACTATAAAAGCCAATCTTATTTTCTCTTCTCAGACAATCTAAAATTGCAATAACATAGGAGCATTCCATTTAAAAAAACATAACTTTGATATGCCACTGTCATATGGGACACTCTGTATACTCCAAAATAATTTTACATTATGGCCATTGTGATTCTGTACTTGAATTTTCAAAAAGTTTTTTGAAAAAGTCCATCGTTTGGCCTACAGAGACCGCTTCGAATAAGCTGGGACACCCTGTATTGAATATACGTAAGCTATGTAAGATTTAAAACGTTAAGTGTGGAGCACCTCCTAGCGACTTCCTAGAAAGTCAACTTCACTCTCTACACCCCCTCTATATTGCACTCTCCACACGTTATTTATTGTTTTAAATCTTACAATTATTTCCACAGCTATTAAAATTATTTTATATTTTTAGTTCACTGATATACAGTGTGTGTCACAGGCATGGTACACCCCCTTTTTTTTTCTTTTTTTTTTTTGGAGATAATTTTTTGAAATTTGGTACGTCGCATATTCTCGATAGAGCGCACTTTTTAGCAGAAAATTGATTTTTTCCCACATCCGGTTTTTCCGGAAATTTTACCAACTTTTTATTTTTAAATGGGACACCCTATATATTATTATATTTTTGGATTCTATACATTTGTACAAATCCAACAATACCACATAAGTACCATTTTAAATGTCAAATTTGTTTTTATTTAATTTTTTATTTCTCAATTATAGTGTGCCATGACTCCAGTTGTGTTCGTCACAGATGCAAAATGGGTACACCAAAATGTCCCTTATTGGAAGTACTAGTAGATTGTACCTCGGTACCAATATGGTACCATTTGAAAAAAATGAATCCTGCTCAAAAAATCATTCCGGTGCGCATAATTTATCCATAAATCACTTAATTTAGTACTTTGAACAAAAATTCGATTTTTATAGCATTCTTCTTCTTCAAGTGCCATACCCGCATATCGGGCGTAGGCTACCTCTCGTATATGTCTGTGGTGCGCGTGCTATCAGTTTACACAGACATATGGGACCTCCCTTTTTATTGCCGGAGTCCGAACGGCACTATTTGAAAGGCTTTACTAGGCAAGGGTACTTGCGGTGGTTTGCCATTGCCTTCCGCAAGGTGGATCCCGATCTTGGCTTGAGAAACACAACAAATAATTGTCGGCTGCTGGTGAGTTTCGAACCAAGCGTATATCGGCACGGCGGACCAACGCGCTATCCACTGCGCCACGGGACCCACTTCTAGCATTAGATGATCCAATTGGAGTAAAATGAAATTGTCATGGCATACTATAATTGAGAAATAAAAAATTGAATAAAAACAAATTTGACATTTAAAATGGTACTTATGTGGTATTGTTGGATTCGTACAAATGTATAGAATCCAAAAATATAATAATATATAGCGGGTGTCCTATTTAAAAATAAAAAGTTGGTAACATTTCTGGAAAAACCGGATGTGGGAAAAAATTCAATTTTCTGCTAAAAAACGCGCTCTATCGAGAATATGCGACGTACCAAATTTCAAAAAATTATCTCCAAAAATAAAGAAAAAAAAGGGGTGTACCATGCCTGTGACACACACTGTAGGTATAGTCGACAAAAAAATAGTCATAACGAAATGATCTAATTATTGAACAACCGAATTTTATGGCTTCAACAATAAGTCAATAAGTCATTTCGTTATATTTCCTAATCGACTATACTTATGTGAAATTTTGTTTTAATTAAATAATTAATTTTTGCTTTTTAGTTTAGTATGTGGATGAAATTTTGCAATCCATTTTTAAAATATTGATTAGATTATCGTCATATATCGTGGAACATCTACATATAAATAGACGCTGCTCCATACCTTCTTTTTTGTGAGTATCTACTACATATTAGATAAATCATACTCGTAGATGGCACAAGATCCTAAGTCATTTTGACCTTTGAAACGTTTTTAGCAAGATTTTTACCGCATACAGACAGGCAAGCAGAAAGATAAGAAAATAAGTTAATATTGCATTGTCATCCAGTTCCAAGTTAATTTTAAGGTTTCGAGTCTCTAGCTCTTGGAGAAGTTAGTCTAAAATCGCGATTGCAAGATTAGCGTAGACAAACAGGACTGAAAGCGTTGATATAAACGTGGTAATAAGTAATAAAAATTGCAATAATACTAAGATCTTTTTAAGGTAAGTTGACCTTAAAGGTTCTTGGATAACATCCTACATCATCTTTTTATACCAACATAATTTATTTTACCCTGTGAATCCTTTGATGATATGATTTCGTAAATTATTAGTTACTAAAATTTAAAATACCCGTTTGGAAATACAACATCAACCTTTCACCTACGTCATATTTTTTTGAGAAATTTTTAACAAAATTGTCAATTAACAAAATCTTGCATTTTTTTATTTGGGGCCTAGATATTTTTCTATCCAGTGATAGATAACTATTTAATTTTTGGTACAAACAATTTCAGTGAAAAAATTTACCGTTAGCAACTATTAATTATTAGTAAGCTAAAAAAACCTAAATCGTATAGGTAGAGTAATTCGCCTATAATACGTATTTAAGACTCAAGTACTCACAATGTTTATTTATCAACAACCGCTATATTATAGGTTGATAGTTATTAAGACTACTACTCTAGATGTCTCTTCATATAAGACACTGAACACTCAGAGAAGTTCGTGAGACACTATTTAACTGGTGCCTTTTATTTTATACTTTTACAAAAGAAGTTTAAAAAATAAATTTCGACTCAAAATACAGTGTCGGTATCAAAGTTTAAAAAAATATGTATCAACAGTTTTTGGTTGCAACTCGTATAAATTTAAACCGACTTTGATGAAACTTGACACGAACAATAAGCAAACAAAGATTTTAAATTTGGCTATTTCAGGTTTTGTAGATGTCTTCCAGTGGCGTAGATGATCAGGGTTCGCGACACTTTTCCCTCCCTAACTTTTGCGCCACTGACCTTATTGTAAATTCAAAAAGGTCATTCAAAAGCCCATGAATTTTAAAACAAAAGAGTACCTTATTCCTTAGTTTCTTCATACGTCGCATCATTTTTGAGATATTTGAAGCTTCCTGAGGCAATGTAACTAGTCATTAAAAGTAACATTTTGCATAAAAATTCTAGTCAGATTTTGCAATAACTTTGCAATATAAATAGTACAACATTACCTGAAAAACTTCAAATATATTAAAAAAAGATGCGACGTATGAAAAAACTAAAGACTAGGTTTTTTACTAAAATACATGGGCTATTGAATGACGTTTTTGTTTTTACAACAAAGTAAGTAGCATAAAAGATGGGGAGGGAAAAAGCAAAAAAGGAGGAACCTTGAATATCTACGCCACTGAATATCTACAAAACCTGAACTGGCAAAACTAAAGAGCTTTGTTTGTTAATTGTTCATGCCAAGTTTTATCAAAATCGGCTTAAATTTACAGGAGTTATAACCAAAAACTGTTATATTTTTTAAACTTTGAGATACTCTGTGTATTTGTATCCTTTTAAAAGAAATGCCATTTTGGGCTGAAATTTCGTTTTTTAACTTATATTTTATGAGGGGAATTACCTCTTTATATTTGTTCCATTATCACTGAAACACATTTAATAGACGTATTATGTACTGCCATTTTTCTGTGACAAGAAGAATGAATCTCCACAGATTGAATGATAACTTCGAAAGTAGCTGAAAATTTAATTTTTTTTTGTCGCCTTATTCATATTATCATACTTGTAACCATCTCTATTGAATTCGTGTCCTATTTGCATAAAAGACATTTAAGAAAACGTCGAACACTCTAGCAGAGATCTCGTGTATAAATTAATTATTAGTTGTTGATATTTCATAGTAATATTATTACCTACATCATAAATTAACGTTTCTCATGGAATTTCCTGCATTACCTCCTACCTCTATATTATAAATGAAAGTTTGAAACAGCTTTCCCAACTGGGAGAGCATTTTGAAGTGGCACTGGGGTTTCTGGTAAGCTTTTTTAAGATGTCAATCCATGCAAAAACTAATGGACCGGTTTATTTTCATCATTTTTTAAATAATACTGACAGATTCTTGTTAGCTGAGTAATACATTGTGCTTGGTTCATGTTTAAAAGTTGAGAAATCTCCTCGGTTAAGTCTTCTGGCAAAAAACACACCAGGGCTACCTTCTCCCTTCTCAAAGTTCTCATAGTTCTTTGTAACATTTTATTACGTTAACCAGTAAGAATTAGCATCAAGTATTTAGAGTAAATGATTCCAAAACTTTTGTGCCTACTGCAAAATATTTTACGACTTACAAAATAGGTATTATACACTGTGGAAGAAAAGTCTGGAAACGCTTAATTTTTCTTAATTTTTCAAACGGGTGGTCAGAAATATAGAAAACTTGGGATCAGCTGTTTTAGGATATATGAAGATTTCAGTTTTTATATGGGCAATGTTGCCAAATTAATTTATCCTTTTTCTGATATTATCGTCACTGTGGTTCTTCCAAATGTAACACCCTGTATATTTGTTCAATAACATTTGTTACATATATGCGTTTAACTAATATTGTTTCGTAAGTAGATTCTAATAATGAAAAATGTACATATCGGTGTCACATAAAAAAAAAACATACTAATAATATCAAAAAGCCGGTAAATCTGGTAAATCTTATGTACCGGGTGTCCCAACACTAGTGTCCACCCCCTAAATCCAGCTTAATTTTAAAGATAAAAAATTGAAACTTTGAGGATTTGTGTACTTGATATAAGACCACGGAATGGCATAATTTGTTTCATTAAAAAACATTTTTAATAATCACCTTTTTCATAAGTCCATACTACGACACTGTTCAGTGCAGGTTCATTGTGCCGGCTAGCCCAGCAAGAGCCGTCCTTCTATTTATTTGGGCCTTATTTACTTTGTCATAAAACTTATTGCACCTACCGTTTTCAGATTATATTGATTATATTGTTCAGATTATTGTCTACCCGTCATTGCTATATAATTATATTTTATTTAATTAAAGCCTTATAATTAGTTTTTTCACATTTCTTTCAAGCGATATTGATTTTATTAATCGATTTCTACGTATGTATTGAAAAAAAAAATCAATTTTTTTTCAACAATTTACCACCATCTTACAGTTTTTTATCGCTGGCGCCCGAACTAAATTTTTTTTATGAAACTAATCATGCCATTCCGTGGTCTTATATCAAGTACACAAATCCTCAAAGTTTCAATTTTTTATCTTTAAAATTAAGCTAAGATTTAGGGGGTGGACACTAGTGTTGGGACACCTGGTACAATGCGCATATCAAACCTAAAATCGTCATATCCTAAAACAGCTTAATCTCAATTTTGTATATTTTTGACCATGCACCCATTTGACTGACAATTATTCCACTTTGTATGATAATAATAAATAAGAGCCAATCTATTTAATAAAATTTTTTTTTTTTGGTGTCTATACTTATTTTTAAATACGGAACAAACTTTTTCAGAGTTATATCACTACCTAATCGTCATATTATGTAAAATTTTAAACCGATGAAGAAAATACATAACATACTTGCATGGACAGCAATAAGACGGCGGTTGCTGTATTAACCGTCTTAATTATCTTTCCACAGTTGTCGCTATTTAGCTTACAGGTGCAACGCCATTGTTAATATTTGGTACGATAAAATAAAAATAAAACTATAATTACTCATTGGCAGAATCTCACATGTTATTATGGCCGTTCCAAGTTTCATAGTTGGGAGATTCTACTCCAGGCACAGAATTATTACCATATAGATAGGAGGTACAGTGCTGATAATGAGAAGACAAATACTGAGAATTAGCATAATAAGAAGCTGGTGTTGTAGTTGTCGATATATTCGATTGATAATAAGGACAAGTGGTGGAAACGAACCTCTCGCTTTTCACATTAGGACTTTGCAGCTCATGATATTTAGAAAAGGGCCCAGATGCGACATCCGGTGAATACGAAACCAAAGTTTGCGGTAGATTCTCGCCATATAACCTCTTATTTTTATTATTGTTATTATTGTTGTTACCCTCTTCGTCCACTTCACTGGGGCTCTTCTGGTAACCTGTTTGTAAGCAGTTAGCTTTATTTTCTAGGTACAGGTACTGTTCAAAATCTGAGTTGATGTCAATTACATCTTCGCCAATGTTGTCAAGATATTCTGGAAACCTCGGGTCCATAGCGTGATCCAAACATGGCCTGTATTGCGGAGTGGTAGCCTGCGACGGACTGTTTGGTTGTGAAGGAGACGATGATTGGGAACTCTGGCTTCTGGGACTGTAGGGGACCTCTTCTTGCTTCATATGATTGTTTATAAGTTCGTTCTTGTGTTTGTTAGTTTGCTTTCGTCTACGAGGTTGGTATTTGTAATCCGGGTGTTCTTTCTTATGAATCTGTCGTAGACGTTCTGCCTCTTCTATGAATGGTTTCCTTTGGACGTCTTTCAAAGTTCTGAAACAAAAGAGAAAACTATGTTACATAGGTATAGGTTAAATTAAAACATTTCATAATAATATTGCTCACTTAAATCTAAATGTGTCAGGTTCGAATGCTGAGGATTGTTTTGCATATTCAATGTTGGTCTATAATACTGGGGTAGTTCTAAAGAGTTTTTATGTTGCAAAACAAGATACTTAGATTAAACTTTATGGTAGGTACCCTGGATAGTCGGTATGGATATCGATAATCTTGCCTCGGAGGATATTTTCAGAGGAGATTATTTTCACGTATCGCGATTATATTATTACAGCGAGCGATGAAAGTGTCATATGAAAATATAATGACCATCCCGCGTTACTTTATATTAAGCCTGTATGTATGTGTAGATATATTTGCGAACCATAATAACACGTAAATTTTCTTTTAGAGATAAGTATATTCCAGGTGTAGAAACATCTGTAAGTAAGGTTTTATTACCGCTAGAAGAATCAAAAAACAAATAGAGGGTTGCAAGTTCTACAGAGGGTCTGACATTTAATCTTATCAGGTTATAAAAGATAACTTCCTCAATTGGATGCAACATATTTTAATAGAAATCTTTTCAGTCTTTATTATGAGATAAATATTATTTTAAAGCACCAAGTACTTATACTCCGGAGATATTCAAAATTAAGAAAAACATTATCATTCACTTGAAATGAAAATATTTACTGAATAAATATAAATCCTTTACTAAATTGATGATTTGAATATTTATTCAAAATAGGTCACTGCCTGATATGAAAAAGTAGGTACCTACCTATTATAGCATGTCAATTCACATATTTTTATTAGGCAACATTTTATGTTCAAAAGCATCATTTCAAGTAAAACTATAGGTACTAATTCTTATGATAATGATAGATCAATCATTATTGTATCTATACATATTATATCATTGTTTTTTCAGTACGTGATGATACATTAAACAGACATGTAAAATTGTAGTGACAAATTCCAGATAGTCAGCATTTTTTTATCCTGGTAATTTCCGTTCTTTGAGAGACAGAAATATAATTAATTACAATATTGTAAATATTTTATGCTGTTCTTTGCTCTGTAAATTTGAATGTCGTTATATTTTATGCCAACAATTACTATTTTATGCCGACTACTTATACCTACCTAGCAAGACAATGATTGAGCATTCCTGAGAGTTACATTTTTAGATAAGCAGTAGGCTGTCTGTACATTCGTATCATATCATTAACTATGCAGTAAGTATATTTAGACTGACTTGACAATCTCATCACTCCTTAGTTTGCTAAAAATTTGAGCAGATTATATTACAGGATTTAAATATGTACCGAAAGAATCGGGTAATGAAACTATTACTGAATAAACCAAATTTTATCTCACAAGTTTAAAGTTTCACACAAATCACAAATCAATATCATATTTTTTTTTAATGACAAACAATTTTCGTTAACCAGAATTTGACAAAGCAAAATTGTCTTATTAGTTTGACGAACTCTTGTATGTTGGTTGTCAAATTGATGAGTTTCGATATGTAGGGTGCGAGTCACCTTAGAAACTCGACTTTTTGATTGGAGACAGAATGATGGCAAATGATGGCAATTACAGCCCAATGACTGCATGACTGCGCACTTCGCTGCCGGACACAAAAATTCATTTCAGCCACAGCTTAATGTTATTATACACTAATCCTGTTTTCAATTTTACAATAATAATTGGCAAAATCTACTATGCTTTTCTAAACACCATCATATATGTTCAAACGAAGCGTTAAAACATTACTGCATACATCCACTATTTCAGCTCGTTTGAGATCGACCCTCTCGCTTCAGACTCTAGTTTTCTGTTCGGCCCTGATATAGAATAGACCAGTTGCATTTGGCGAAAAGAACTTTAAAATTAAGAGGATTTTTAGGAGCGATTTTATTGCTTCAATTGTTGAGATCGATGATGGAAAAGGCCTCTCGTCTTCTGTTTAAAAAAAAACTATGCCTCATTGTTTTATTTAAACAATAAAATCGAAAAAGTTTTTTTTCTTAGATGTTAGGACAGCCGGCCACCGGTCGTCGACAAAAATTAAGCATTTAACATTTTACGCAATTCACCTACAAATTGGAACTTATTAAATTAAAATTGGAAAACAAATAAGAAAGTACCTAATAGTTGCAAAAAATACGATTCTTGTTATTGTTATAGCTTTGCAAAAAATTTATTCGAAATTACTCAAACTTCTTTGTAACATGAGTTTTCCTAAGCTTAAAAAATGTGCGAAAGGTGCTGTTAAGTGAAATAGTAGGAAAACCTAAAGCAACATCTAGTTAATCCCGCAAAAATCAAAAACCGCCAACTTTGACCGCATCTGCGTGCAGTTGCCATTGACAAAAAAATTTCAATTACTTAATTTAACTAATAATAGTAATAATCTGTGGAAAAGAATACTTGAATTTTTTGAAAAAAAAACCTTCGGATTTTGAATGGAAAACAGTTAAATTTTGACTCTTTTTTCCTATAAATAAATGTGCCTATACAAATATGTGTGTCACAGGCATGGTACACCCCCCTTTTTTTCTTTATTTTTGGAGATAATTTTTTGAAATTTGGTACGTCGCATATTCTCGATAGAGCGCACTTTTTAGCAGAAAATTGAATTTTTTCCCACATCCGGTTTTTCCGGAAATGTTAACAACTTTTTATTTTTAAATGGGACACCCTATATATTATTCTATTTTTGGATTCTATACATTTGTACGAAGCCAACAATACCACATAAGTACCATTTTAAATGTCAAATTTGTTTTTATTTAATTTTTTATTTCTTAATTATAGTGTGCCATGACTTCAGTTGTGTTCGTCACAGATGCAAAATGGGTACACCAAAATGTCCCTTATTAAGAGTACTAGTAGATGGTGCCTCGGTACCAATATGGTACCATTTGAAAAAAATGAATCCAGCTCAGAAAATCATTCCGGTGCGCATAAATCATCCATAAATCACTTAATTTAGTACTTTGAACAAAAATTCGATTTTTCTAGCATTAGATGATCCAATTGGAGTAAAACGAAATAGTCATGGCACACTATAATTGAGAAATAAAAAATTAAATGAAAACAAACTTGACATTTAAAATAGTACTTATGTGGTATTGTTGGATTCGTACAAATTTGTAGAATCCAAAAATATAATAATATATAGGGTGTCCTATTTAAAAATAAAAAGTTGGTAACATTTCCTGAAAAACCGGATATGGGAAAAAATTCAATTTTCTGCTAAAAAGTGCGCTCTATTGAGAATATGCGACGTATCAAATTTCAAAAAATTATCTCCAAAAATAAAAAAAAGGGGGTGTACCATGCCTGTGACACACACTGTATAGAATATTTTTGTTATTTTCAAAGTTAGATTTTTAAACGAAAAAACTTCGGACAGCTGCTTCAAAGACATAAATTTAAAAACATGAACCCTCTACGACCAATGGGAGCCAAAAATCATAGCACCGCTGTTTGAAATCATTAAAAGAGAAGAATGGTTGCGTTCAAAGCCGTCAGCTGCAGGGCCGGGCCTCGCCTATTTGCCTCCTGCGTGCTGATACAAAAATTGCCGCCCCCCTCCTTCCTCTTAAGAAGAAATGTGTACCTAAGGGAGAGCAAACACAATTTCTTATAGGTAAAAAATAAACACCAATAGAAATGTGCATTATTTATTAGATTAGGTAACTTCAGCTGCGCCGGGGAGTTTGGGGGCTACGGAATATATCCCCAGAGAATGAGGGGGGTTCGGAAGAAATTTTTGGAAAAAACAACTGCAAAAATGTTAGTACCTGCATTCATACTGGTACATTTTCGCGTTACGTTTAAAGGACCACATGCCGCAGAGTTGAATGGAGTTAGGTTAGAGCAGAGCCAACATCTGGCCTCAATATGGTCAAAGGTCAAAGCCTTCCTTACCTACATTTAGTATAAAACAAGCTGTATCGGGTTCGGCGTCCCGCGGGTAATCCATACAGGCCAGAACCGTCCTAAAATATTCGGCGCCCAAGGGCCACTGAAAATAATGCGCCATTTTTTATAAGAAAATACTTAGAATGAATAACGCAAGAAAACAAGCCAGTGACTACTGATGGATGATTACAAAGTCAGGGCAGTGTGGATTCTGAACTTACACTAGTAGGTGATGTTTATCAGAAAATGCGCGGCAGGCGAAATCATTTTTCAATGCTCAAAGTCACGCAATTTCGCACTAAGTAATTGAAAATTTATTCAGATGTGACAGCTAATATCTAAATTACTAATAAATAATTAAAAAAATACTTCAATAAAAAATTGGGCCCCCAAAAGGCGCTTGCGCCCCTGGGCTACAGACCTATTTAACCCTGTGGGTTGAAAGGCCCTGATTTTGATATTTTTTGTTATTGTTATGAATTATGATTGTATTTTTGAACTTGCCGCCTGTGTGCGGGCACGCACAGCACACCTGCTAAGCCCGGCTCTGGTCAGCTGCAAAGTTGACATCATAATCGCTGTCTTGACAGCTGATGAATGCTTATTAAACGATCAAAAGCTGTGCTATTGCAACTGTTATTCGTATTATTGTCAATTGTCAGTTACAGAATCATATAGCATAACCTAATACTATAAGAAATTTATCAAAAACTAAATTATAATAAAAAATTGCTATACCATGAGATTGTTAAGTAGTTAAAATGAAAAAACTACTTTTAATATTTTTTCATTAGGTAGATGTAGGATGCAGGTAGTTCTACAATAACAACCCTCATAAAAAAAGAATAGATAGGGACAGCAATAGAAAGTGCTGCTTCCAAAAAGCGTAAATTTCAGTAGCTGGATGACCTTGGCAGCAGCTGGCAGCGCTCTTCAAAACAGAGTAACGTTCAGGGATGTTTACTTTCGGTTTGATGCACGAAATTGATCAGAAAAGAGCTGATTAAAATCACGGGACGTCACTGTTTAAAGCGCGAGGTAAGGTAGTGGGGGTAGCGTCTCGAGCATCTAATTTCAAGCGGCCAAATCGAAAATGAATTTTCAAATCGGAGTGGATCATCAAATTTTGCGATTTCTTGGTTTTCAACATCGCAGAGGGCTCTTTTTTTAAATTCTTGTCTTTGAACCAGCTTTCCAAAGATTTTAATTAAAAAGATCAAGCTTTGAAAACAGACATTGCTTTTTTTATAAGAATACATCATAAAACTTTTATTAAAGTTGCGCTGCCTGTGTAACACAGCATAACAATCAATACAATTACAGTAAAAAATTTAATTAACAAGTAAAAATTAATTAAAAGAGTAAAATTTATTTTTTTAATGCAAAATCTATTTTTTTTCCAAACTTCGATTATCAACTTTCACAGATTTTTTATATATTTGCTAAATATATATTTTTCATTGACAACTGTAGAAGCGGTTACAAAGTGGACGGTTTTTTCTCCTTGTGGGATAAGCAAACAGGATTTTGTGAAAACTTTTGTACCTATAAAGCTCTCATCTTTCGCACATTTGTTATTAACATTCGAAAAACTCATGGTATAAATAAGATTTAATTACCTATTTCGAATAAATTTTTGCAAAAGCTATTGCAATAAAAAATCTCTCGGTTTTCATATATTTTTTTTTTAATTACTTTTTTATTTGTTCACCGATGATAATTTACCAAGCCTCAGCTTATGGGTATTTTTATTGCGCCTAAGTTTCATATGCTAAATTTTAGTTTACGACCAATAGTTTTAACAGTATCTCGGAAAAACTATTTTTAGATTTCACTGTTTAAATAAAACAACGGCGCATAGATTTTTTGAAACTAAATATGTATGAGATACCTTTCCTATCATCGACCCTAACACATTTAAGAAATAAAATCGCTTCTAAGAATGCTTTCATTTTACGATTACAAATGTCTTAGACTAATATATGGAGTGTATATTGTTGTATAACATGATAAATCTAAATCAAAAGAAAAATAAGGATTGATTTTTTTGATTAATCAGGACAACCTGATTTTACCCTAAATCCACCTAAATCTTCACGTTGGTATCATAAAATAATTGTATAAGTATTGGTATGCTTCGAGGGGTCTGTACTTTATCAATTCTTTTTTGAAAATGTATTTTCCTCTTTGATTCCCTCTTACCATAAACAATTTATCTAGGGGGCCTTTCTTTTATAAAAACTAATAAAAGTTTAATCTGTATGAGACCTCTTTGACTCAGAGTGAGTTCAAGTTTTCTTTTTTTTTTAATTTTAAATTTTTTTTTATAACCTATAAATTCCTATTGAAACTCAAATTTAAATTTGTTTGGGTTTTATTATAGGTAAAAAGAAATTTATAGGTTATAAAAAAAAATTTTAATTAAAAAAAAACTTTAACTCACCCTCAAAGAGTGAGTTCAAAGAGTGAGAGTGTCAAAGAGTCAAAGAGGTCTCATACAGACTAAACTTTTATTAGTTTTTATAAAAGAAAGGCGCCCCCTAGATAAATTGTTTATGGTAAGAGGAAATCAAAGAGGAAAATAAATTTTCAAAAAAGAATAGATAAAGTATAGACCCTACACAAACTGTATGATAACAAAATGTATGTATATTCTCCGTATGCTGATATTACAAGAGAAATCCATAAATTTTTCAACTATACCCTGTAAGTTAATTCGTATACCTACTCACGCTCCTGAGTAAATATTTAATAATCTGAATAATCTGATTAAAGTACCAACCAGTCTGTTTATATTGATAATGCCTTAATGTGGCTCAATGCATAAATCGTTCGAAGAAGTTAAAATCAGGGAGAAGTTGTATCCAGATGAACTGGCCATCAAGAGCACTATAAAGACTATTATTAAAAAGTGATTAATGTGATGATAAATTAATTAAACTTTATTTATTTTCTTAGCGTAACATTGTTGCAGTTTTCAAAGGAGTATGACTAACTGTACTTTTGATTTATACTTACAGCAAAATGCTAGGCACAGCGCTTCTGTTATTTTATATAAAACTTTATTCTTTTCAAAAATTACGTGAATTCATGTGTTATTTTAGCTCAATAAAGTGAGACGATTTTCTTTCTTCCTTTAAAATCCGTCAACTTTTAATAGCGAGGCATTAAAGATCGTGAAAATATCTTTCCAAGTTACTTTCAAAGCATAAAATGATAATATTGCTCTTTACTGCAAAATACCAACTTTTACAAAAAATAATTTTAAGCACATTCTCAACATACTCGTAGAGTGAGTTATTTTTAATAAATTATTAATTTTTGTGAAATTCGTTTAAGGTATGAAGCTGCTCGGCTTAAGTTAGCTCAATTTTTTATGTGACCCTCTGACAAAAATTTGATGATGTCCATTCTTGCTTTCAAATCTATTGACCTGAGAATACTTCCAAGATAGTTTGAAAGGTAGTCCTCAGTATTCTCAATTTTCTAATTTAAATTTGTAGCAATATATAGAACTTTATCAAGAAAATTACCCGACAAGAGTGGTAAGATGAAATCACCATCTAAATAAATAGATACTGTCGTTACTAACATGCTACATAACGATGATCATTTCATATTTCTATTGTAACACTTACTGTCTAGCAGTAACAGTTGGTATCATAAAGCTCTGTTAAGTTAACAGGCAGATTTCTGTGACCGTTTATTCTAAAAAAGTTATCAACTCTTGGGGGAAAATATACCAATTTGGTTAATCGCGGCATCAAAGTAATAAAAAAACTTAAAGACTAAAAGGTTGGATAGAACGAATTGTAAATGCTCTGTGAAATACAATAATAATTACATACGAGAAAGTTTAGCTTTAATTTTAGTACCTCACACAGGTGACGTAACGTCTATACGTTACCTCATAGTCATTGTACATAATTGCCATGAGAAGCAATCAATCAATATAATTTAATAATTTGCTTGGCACTGGTTTATCATTGACTGAAATTTAAACATATTACTTACTCTTGCTAATGGGAAGGGGCATTATAACTATAATATACCAATTTTTTTTTAAGTGATCAGTAAAAAGCTAGTGTTTTCACGTTTTCAGGATTCGGAATTCATAAATACTCGTATGTGCATCTAGATAGTGAAATTAAAAAATAACTAAAAACAAAATTACAAGTTATAGAGAGTTCCTCTCTCCTAACTTTGAGAACTGGAAAAATGTATAATAAATTATCATAATCAGGTACGCGATTAAAAAAAATATTATCTCTCGAGGAAAGACTTATTATTATTATTGTCTCCATTAAAAGAAACATCTGGAATTTAGAAAATTTAAAAAAATTCTCCCATTTTTTTATCGATACGAAACATCGTACACGTTTTAGCTAGGTGGGGGTCAATGATATTAGACGAAGAGAGATGGAGAGAGATACACCGTACCTACCTATACGAAATTTCAAACTGAGTGGAAGTTGGGAGTTTTGTTTTTAATTTCTCAATAGCACGATAATATTACGGACTGTTTCTGAGGAACAAACTCCTAGGTTGGCAAGAAATATATAAATTTAACATTCATACGCCCGTATTCACAAACGATAATTTCCTAAATAATTACGTAATCAATTATACCTATCTTACTCTAACGCATAAAAACTGCATATCTCCATCCCATGTATTTAATTATTTTCGAGATATTACAGGACAGAAAAGCTTTGTGAATACGGGCCTTAGTATCTTTAATTAAATAAAACTTTAAACTTAACAAAACGCTTCAATTTAGCGCAGTTAAGTGAAATCTTTGTAAGCTTTTAGCAATTTTACGACTTCAAGATCCTGCGTAGTCAACTAGACTTATGAAAAAAATATAAAAAAAAAACGACCTGTAGGCAACTAACAGGTCCACTAATGATTCTGAACTGTTGCCGTCGGCTTGTCAGATATTTTCAGTGTAGGCGGCCCCGCAATGTGCCCCCATGTGGAGCGGACTAAGCTAATTGTGCGGACCTGGGGCGGACACAAATGCCGGTTAAGACACATGCTCTTTGCGTCCTCAAAGTCCTTGTACCGAGTCGTAAGTAAATAAAGAAAGAAATACGACTTACATTATATTTTTACTTAGCAATAGCAACATTTACTTTACTTAGGTACTTAGCTCATGCATAGTCTATCGATCGAATGAAAATTATAAACCATATTACCTACTTCATCTAAGTAGGTAAGTACATACAAAGTTACAAACGGTCGAACAGGGAGATCATATGTAACGACTAAATAATTGATGTTATCTGTTGATATTTGTAGAATTAAAAAAAAAATTAGAGTGATTAAAAATCTGAAAATTTCCATCCATCACCCGGTATTAAAATTTATACCTACACCACATAATATAGTATGATATACACCGTGTTTTATATTAAGTCGGCACTATTGCTAACTTCGTTATTATTTGAGCTAGAAAGTCGGTTAAATTAGCAAACTAGTAGTATTTTTTCTCCTGAATAAAATGGCGAAAACAGAAAAACAATTAAACATCGCGATTTCGAGATATTTAAAAAAATGTAAATTTTTTAATGGAACGCCCTGTATATTTTTGAATGGATCGGTTGCAAATTTTTTTCAAAGAAAAAAGTCTTTATGCACTATGATCCTAAAATAATAAATTCATTAATTATTCATTATTTTATTACTCCCAAAGTAGGCTGCGACAATTATTGTAATTTATTGTACCGGGTGTCCCAACACTAGTGTCCACCCCCTAAATAGAGCTTAATTTTAAAGATAAACAATTGAAACTTTGAGGATTTGTGTGCTTGATATAGGACCACGAAATGGCATAATCAGTTTCATTAAAAAAAAAATAGTTTGGGCGCCAGCGATAAAAAACTGCAAGATGGTGGTAAATTGTCGAAAAAAAAAATTGATTGTTTTTTCAATACATACGTAGAAATCGATTAATAAAATCAATATCGCTTGAAAGAAATGTGAAAAAACTAATTATAAGGCTTTAATTAAATAAAATATAATTATAATGCAATGACAGGTAGACAATATAATCTGAACAATATAATCAATATTATCTGAAAACGGTAGGTGCAATAAGTTTTATGACAAAGTAAATAAGGCTCAAATAAATAGAAGGACGGCTCTTGCTGGGCTAGCCGGCACACTGAACCTGCACTGGACAGTGTCGTAGAATGGACTCATGAAAAAGGTGATTATTAAAAAGATATTAAAAATGTTTTTTAATGAAACTAATTATGCCATTCTATGGTCCTATATCAAGTACACAAATCCTCAAAGTTTCAATTTTTTATCTTTAAAATTAAGCTCTATTTAGGGGGTGGACACTAGTGTTGGGACACCCGGTACCTACCGACGTAATGTAAGGTAAAAAAATTATGTCGTAAGCGACTTACATAATTGCGAAACGAACAAAAATATTATTTTATTTAATTTTTTTTTAATTTGCTTATCTAAACAAGTCGTTCTCTATAATAGTAGGTGTAGGTAGTAGGTAAAGAATAAAAAAATTATTTTCTATGGGATGATAATCGAATAATAGATATGAGGGACGAGTGGCGCTAGTTTCACCTAGAGTTAGTGATGCCGCGAGACTCGAGACTAGTCTCGTGTGGTCTCGTCTCGTCTCGTATTTTCGAGACGAGACCGGTATCGAGTCTCGTATCGTCTAGTCTCGACGAGACGAGACCATCTACGAGTCTCGCCGAGACTCTCACTCGACTGATCTCGTGTTTTTATAGGGATAGGAATTAAAATGAAAATATTTCAATCTTATACGAAGTGGCAACTGGGGGGTTGGAATAACCCAAACTTTTTTTTTATTAGGAGCGTACATAGATTTTAATTTTTTAACGTTTTTTTGTCAATTAATAATACACTGCTTACGAATTTTTGTAAATAGTGAGTCACTGTTTACCTAGACAGAAGGAAAGACAATACTTTGGGATAAATTTCCCATGAATCTAAGAATTTCAACAAGCCATTATAAATTTTCGAACTGCAAAAATAACATCATGAGTTGGTATTCAAATAATACCTATTACTTATCTTTATTGCCTTTATTGTCCACCTTTAAAAAGGCACTAAATTCCAGAAATATGTACAACAACCAAGACCATCAGCCTTCTTCATTTATTGTATTTTGTTATATTATTTCTAGACTACTTTTTCCGTTAGTTCTTCTTACAAGCTCTTCGGGTCTGGTTTGGTTTTGACAACAATATATGTAGTTTCTTTTTGCGATATTCAAACCAATTCAAAATAAAATGATAGAATACATACATTTCTAGAAAACAGGTATAGTCGACCAAGAGATATAAGGAAATGATCTAATTGTTAAGCTGTCAAATTTATGACTTCAACAATATTTCAATAATCCAAAAATTGGTAAAATGACAGAAGTCGTTTCGTTATATCTCTGGTCCAACTATACCTATACCTATTCTCTTTATATAACATAATAATTACCTACCAGTATTTTATATACAGGCTGTCCCGTAATTAGCGTGCAATACTGAAACAGCAGATTCTATTTTCAAAAATATGAAAAAAAGTTCCTATAAAAATAGGTCGAGAAATGCTTCCTAAGAGGGCTACAGCCCCCGAAAGGGGAGCCCATGAAGATGGTTTTTATTTAATACCTCCGAACCCGTTCAAGATAGAAAAGTGAAATTTTGGGAATTTATCAAACTTTTTATGACCAATAAGATGCAATTACAAAAATAAAAATTTCCATCAGGGGGGGGGGGGGTCAGATAGGTGAAGAGTGAGGTTAAGGTTAAAATCACCCTAACTTTTTTTGTATGTACCTCGTGCCAGGATTTGAGATCAGATTATGAAATGTTGAAGTTTTTTACACAAAAAAGGTCGTCTTGCTGAATTTCGATAACATGCACCGTTTTCGCTTAAAATCGATTTGAAAATTACCTTACATGGCATAAAAACTCATATTGAAACACAACTAGAGAAAAATATTCAACGTAGTATCACGGGATGTAATAAGTAACAGTTTGTTTGAAAATTGTGTTTCACACTAATTAAGTAGAAGAAAAAGAAAATTTATTGAGTACTGTTTTGTAAAAATGGAAAATTTCACTAACCAAGAGCTGGCTGAAATGCACTTCGTACTTCGTATATGGATTCTGCAATGGTCGTGATCTGGCGGCTGAGTATGAATACCGACGACGATTTTCAAACCGAAGAGCTCCTACACGTCAAATGTTCACCCGCATACGTCAACGTTTACCGGAAAATGGCAATTTTTGACGTGCTCGTGGTCAGGGGAGACCCCATCATAGGAATCATTCTGTTGAAAATTTTTGCCATTTTTTTGCTCAATAAATTTTATTTTTCTTCTACTTGATTAGCGTGAAACACGCAATTTTCAAACAAACTGTTACTTATTACATCCCGTAATCTATGGCCTACGTTGAATATTTTTCTCTAGTTGTGTTTGAATATGAATTTTTATGCCATGTAAGGTAATTTTCAAATCGATTTTAAGCGAAAACGGTGCATGTTATCGAAATTCAGCAAGACGACCTTTTTTGTGTAAAAAACTTCAATATTTCATAATCTGATCTCAAATCCTGGCACGAGGTACATACAAAAAAAATTAGGGTGATTTTAACCTCACTCTTCACCTATCTGACCCCCCCTGATGGAAATTTTTTATTTTTGTAATTGCATCTTATTGGTCATAAAAAGTTTGATAAATTCCCAAAATTTCACTTTTCTATCTTGAACGGGCTCGGAGGTATTAAATAAAAACCATCTTCATGGGCTCCCCTTTCGGGGGATGTAGCCCCCTTAGGAAGCATTTCTCGACCAATTTTTATAGGAACTTTTTTTCATATTTTTGAAAATAGAATCTGCTGTTTCAGTATTGCACGCTAATTACGGGACACCCTGTATAATTTTATTTTCAATCGCCTATTGACTTTATAAAAAAAATCAATTTTTCAACTAAATAAGTACCCGACTTTCTATGATATGTACCTATTATTATCATTTTCATTTTGAATTGCAGATGCCGTGCTTTTGAAAAAACTTTTTTTTCAAACAATTCAGACTTTTTAGTGTTAGTTTATAGAATTTGTGCAATAGGAAAAATATAAGGCATTTTTTGTGTGTAATGATAGTGTTTGTGCAAACTAAATGTCCTAGAATTTATAGGACCTCCCTAATACTTATAGGGTATGATTTTTTACATGCTATTACATTATGTCAATACTTGACGAGACCAGACGAGACCAGACGAGACCAGACGAGACCAGACGAGACCAGACGAGACCAGACGAGACCAGACGAGGCGAGACGAGACGAGACGAGACGAGACTGAGTATGTCGAGACCGAGACTCTGGTCTCGTCTCGAGGTGATGAGACGAGACTGACTCCAAGTCTCGCCCAGTCTCGTCTCGCGGCAACACTACCTAGAGTCCCTTGTTCGAGAGGGACTCCAGTTTCATCCTAACTTATTAAGGGGTTTGAATTGTTAAATTTTAATTAAAATTTGAAAATACATTCCGATTCTATCGTACTTACGATAATACAAAGAAAAGATTCCAATGCATGTTTATTTTTTAAAAGATTCGATGGTTTCGAGACAATAGAAGTTTATGGAACTTACATTGAAAAATTTTTTTGAGTAGGTCTCTAGTAGTAGATCTCTAATATAATGTTCAGTTAACTTCATGAAATTTAAATAAATTTTTCAACGAATATTGCCTAACATTTCCTAGCTGAAAATTTCAGTTATCAGCCTGTTTACCAGTTCCTTTCTGTAAAAAAAAATCAAATGAAACTACCACCACGCGTTTTCCAAAACAACCCGGCATTATTTGATTCTTTACTATACCTACTGTAGAGAAAAACTTCTTTGGATAAACAATTTTATGAAATGAAAATAATAATGTGTGTTCGTTTCGGAAAAACAAAGTAAAAACCATCTTCAGAATGCCCCATTGAGGGAGCTGTAACTGCTAAACGAAGTCGCCTGAACCCTATGTTAATTGAGGAAACCATTATTGTTTGAAATTCTCTATTTTTGGCACCTAATTTCGGCTCACTCGATATAGTTCTTAGCAGAGGTGTGGTAAGTTCTTCGCAGCGTGGCAATAATAGAAATATTGAGAACTTTATACCTTAATAAAGGATACGCAAGTGGAAAATATTATCATGTTAATAAAGAACAAACTATAATTTTGTTACAATTGATCATTCAAAAAACCGAATATATTTCTAAATAAAACAGGGGTACATGTCAACTCAGAGTATTCTACAATCTAAATGGGGCATCCGCTGTGACTCGATATGCCTTTGGTAATAATATTATTCCAGCATCGACATTACGATAGGTAAGTATTATCGTTTAAAATATGCGATGATGACTGAGAGTTAGTATTTGTCCGACTCATCGTCAGCAGTTTTACCATACCCCAGGTTTCCGTCATGGGAAATGCTTTCGGCACGTCCACGTTTAAGGATCAGGTCGTCTGTGCCCAGCTATAATGAGCAAGACTGAACTGATTGGTCTGACATGTCAATCGGTCAGTTTATGCGTGACAATGCTTTATAAATTTTGCGCTGACAGAGAAGTAACACATTAAGGCTCGCTATATAATTCTCTCTTTGAAATCTAAACCCTACTTAAATTTTAAACATATCCTGTATATGAATCATATCATATGTAACGAATAAATTTATTTTCTCAGTTAATATTAATTTGAAGAATTGAGAAAACCCGAAACAGGTCAATTTTTAATTTAATTTATGTTATATTGACATAACATTTTTTATACACGGTGTTCCTTTGGCTGAGTAATGACCACATTATCTAGTTTTTTTTTTTTTTTTTAATAGGGCATCTTTATATATTGTATTTTAATTTTTCCTGGGAAAATCCAGTACGAATGGTTTTTACAGTTGCAGTTTAAATTGAATAGGCTATAAATTATTATAAACGATATAAGCGAAAATTAACTTTTTAATATCTAATAATTTTCATCACTCTGTATAGTAAGATGGAACTTAAAAAGTAAAGATAGGGACATGTAAGCTGTTTTCCGATATTTGGAGCCATTTCCTAAAAAAAATAGACAATGTTGTCATTACTGAGTCAAGGAACATTCTGTATAAAAAATTTTACGTCGATACGAACCGAAAATTTTACGGTTTTCTCAATTCTACAAATATTAACTAAGAAAATGAATTTATTCGTTACATAAAAATATAATTCACCCTGTATATAAAGAATTTACCGTAATTAAAAGACATAAATAATAATCAACAAAGAAATTAACAACATTCAATTTTTCATACAAAAACTTTCATAAAATTGCACAACATTGGAAAACGGAGCTGGAACAATAAAATTCGAGAAAAATGCGATAACGGAAACTCCTATCATCTCCAGGTTTTCATCTCATAGCCCTCCAGGTTTTTACAATAATCTTATCAAAAGTTTCGAATAATTAAGCAGTGATATATGTTTATTTCTTTTGTCGGCAAAATGATAAGATAAGTTTAGTTTCCTCACAGCTTCTGCGTTAGGCGTATTTTGATGTTTCAACTGTAACGAGCTTCCTGTTGCATTATTATCCAAATATCAATGACTAATAACTGAAGCAAACGAACTAAACAGATTAATATAAAAAATCATCTAATTATAATGGCATCACCTGCTCCCTTTTGCTGACGATGTGAATTTAAACATTATTGTTATTTTAAAAATGATAAAAATAATATCCTACTTTTATGATCGAGTGTTTCCGAACAAACATTTGACAGGAAAATTCACCACTAATGGCTTCGATAATTTTGTAATCTACATTTGTACTTACTGGCTAAATGCCAGGGACCCGTAGACAACCGCGTTGCGCGCGTCGCGTGAGTGAGTGATGGTGGCCTTTAGTTCGGTCGGTCGACGGCGTTGCGAACGCGCCTGGCTGGAGCCCTCGAGTTTCGTCGACCTCGAGTGTCGAACTTCGATCCTCGATAGTCGGGGATACCTGAGATTCCACTTTCTTTTCTCTTATGGAAATTGTGGAAGGAACACCGCCTTCACGAAAACACCTGTCGCTAATAATTCACCTGTAATGGCGTCCTGAATTTTCCGTTAAAATATCACGAACATCATCCGCGTTTTTGGCTTGGTGAGTGACCTAAGATGGTTTCTTTATTTTTGCTTGAATTGTACCGATCATATTATTTCCTTTTAATGCAATATGCAATTTTAATTACAGCAATTAATCCGATCGAGTTTCGCTCATGGCTATCGCATGTAAAACTGGTCGATCACATTTTGATCTTACTTATCTTGAGGATGGGACGTAATTTTATGTACCCCTGGTAGGCCAGACTCGATCGGACCGTTAATACAATCAAGAGTGTCTCTGATACGTAATGATCTTTCAGCTTTTTCCACTGGAGCACATTGCTTTTTCCGACTGGAGCACATTGTTTTTCCGACCAGACACATTTTTCCGACTGGATCATTTTTTTGTCTACCGAAGCCCATCTTATCCATTGGAACACACTTGTACTACCGGAGCTGCCGATTTTACCATCGTAGCAGCTAACATAGACCAATAACTAGCAGCCGAACCTGTGAAGTCCAGTACCCCCGGCTGAAACCCTCCATCTTCCAGCGGGAGAAACCAATCGAAGATAAGTGCCTTCACCGGTCCATTTTTACCAACCATTTCATTCGGCTGATCTCAACGCTCTTGTTTATTTGATTTGTTAACCGTGCTCAAGATTTCAATGTGATAATAATAACTGTGATTTTTTTTTAATAAAGAGTACCTGTTGTTCTGCTGACCCGCTTGTTATTGTTAACCCTCTTAGATTAGCGACTCAATCCACGACCCTTGTTGTCTCTTATTTGTCTCATGCTTTCAACGGTTATTTTTTCCCTCTAAGGGTAAAATAATTCGTTTCAATTTCCACAATACAAGTTTAGATATTCAAAGGTAATATCGAAAATTATATTATATTTTGATGCAGCCGCTTATTAATTATTAAGAGTGTTCAAAATACATGAAACCAAATTATGTATTAAAATAATAAGCAAAATAATGAAGTGAGATATTTTTCTGAAACTAAATAACAAAACAATAAACAGGAAGCTAGTGTCACCATGGTTTAAAGAAAATTCTTTTAGATAATCAAACCACACCAAACCATATCAGTTCTATAACTGGGTAATTAATTATGGTTATCTCTTATTTAACTCTCAAGATGTGATGGATTGTTAACTAATTTTAGATCAGTTGAAGAATAATTTATTAATGAAATAATATTGAACCATTATCAGAAACATTTGTAATAATCAATTATCCAATTAAATTATTCCACTTAAAACGTTGACTTAGGTACTGTCCATACATTAGCCTAATTAATTATTAAAAACCTCTATCTAGTCAGTTATTATTAATGATTTAAAGTATAAAGGTGGTAACTTCTTTGGCAGGGAAGGAACTAAAGCTAACAGCAAATGAATACTTTACACATACTTTAATATTATTATTCTTCTGTTTACTTACTCTACTAGGTACCACAAAGAATTTAGGGTAAAAATTTAACAACAATGACCTTAATTATTTTTATTGCATTTTACTGTTACCTTTACATGAAAGCATCTCTTTATGATTCGTTGCACATCTACTCCTATTTGTGTATTTTACTTATACATATAGGATCATAATAGTACCTATATTACACAACAAGAGTTAAAATGCAAATTTACACACGAGGGTAAAAAGTTAGCGGAAAGTTTGCAATAATTTCGCGAGCAGGTAAATCGTCTTGCATACAAGATGTTCCATAATATGTGGGCAATCTCCCAGATTTGGATAAATGTAGCAAAAATAAATAAAGAAATATTCATAACGTTTATTCCTACGAGACACCCCTGGAAAGATATTGCCCCTTAAAGTCTAGGGTTGAAAATCTATTTTAAAGTAAGGAGTCTCTCTAACCCCATTTAGATTAAAAGTAAGTCCAGTGGCGTCCAAGGGGACACCCTCGTCAACAATATTATTAAAAAGAAAAATGTACGCCACTGACTAAGACTGTTTTGTCTCTTGAGTTTTTTTGTATCATTGGTTTTTGAAATAAATAATAGCGTACACTTAATTTAATATCCCTGGACAAACCGAGAAACATGAAGAAAAAATTAAAAAATAAAATTCTTTAGTTTCGATGTTAAGAAATGTAATTAATTTAGTGTTTACTTGTTGTTGTTACAGTTTATTGTTGAAAAAATTCAAAAAACTATCAAGCCCAAAAGAAAATTTTCTCCACATGTTTTTTGTATGGTCCAGGGATACGCAATTAAGTTAACTATTTTTTTTTTTGAAAACGAGATACCTACCAAAAAAACTCAAGAGACCAAAAAGCTGTATTATTAGTTGCATATTCTGAAAAAATAACAGAATTTTAAAAAAGTCAGTGGCGTACATTTTTCTTTGCAATAATATTGGTAAGGGTGTCCCCCTGGACGCCACTGGACTTAATAGTTTTAATCTAAATGGGGTTAAAGGGAGTCTTTACTACCACACATAATACTGCCAAGTTTCAAACATACAGCCAACTAATGAAAAAGTTATTGCAAAAAATAGATTTTCAACCCTAAACTTTAAGGGTTATATCTTTCTAGGGGTGTCTCGTAGGAATAAATGTCATAGCTTTTTTATTTATTTTTGCTACATTTGCCCAAATCCGGGAGATTGCCCACATATTATGGGACACCCTGTATACAACAGCACGAGCTGTTGTACCTATAGTACTTAAATTATTTATATCAACGATTATAATGAAACAAACAGGGAAGCTACTCATGTAATTGTATTCAACAGAATATAATCTGACCGGCCAAACAGAAATGAAGTATGAAGTCATTGGTCGTTGGGACTCTGACACAGACAGCAGAGGAAACAAAAATGTTAGTAAACAATAAGGTTTTCTGAACGACACAACCCTAATGGTATGGCAAAGACAGAGACATCGATGTTCTGGTTATTTCCAGCTCATCAGTCTGACATATTAGCATCACCAGAGGAGTGTGCTATTTAATGTACAGTCAGAAATGGCACTGAAAAATTTGCAGATTTCTCTGAGAGAATCTCTGATGACATATTGAAAGTTGTTTACTGTTAGTCACTATGTTTCCGACAAATCATATGCTTAAATTCGTTGATTTTCTTTCTGATCGGCACACTCCTCTAGTGGTGGTGATGTGTCAGACTGATGAGATGGAAATAATCATTGAAACATCGATGTCTCTGTCTTTAGCATATATAACCATTAGGGTTGTGTCGTTCAGAAAATGTTATTGTTTTTCAATAAACGGATTGCTGTAATTGATATAATTTATTATCGTATCAATTTGTTTCTTAAAAATGTTGGTTTTGTTTCTAGAAGCAATTACCAATCAGATGACTTCAAATGACTCCAAATCGAAAGATTGGATATTTATATCATCCAGGACAGTAACAGTTTCTCTGCCGCATCGAATTATAAAGCCTCATCTGTAGAGTTCAAAGGATTCGAAGAGGCCAAGCTTTTGCTCTTCTTGAAGAGGTCGCGTCGAAAGTTATTGCATAGAATGTTCCGTGCTTGCTCATATCGTGACCATGACTCATCGCTCTTCGCGTCCCTATTCACTTCTCTCTGTCAGTAGATTTGTTAGATTTGGGGCTGGAGGTTCTGGAAGCTTTTATGCTACCTTCCACCTGTTTACTAGAACGATCGCCGAAGCGCTCCAGTACGCGTTTGTTATTTTATGATGTTATGTCGGGTGGCATTGTTTACTACAATAATAATAATCATTACTTGTATAACGATCGTTTATATCATGATAATCATCATATACATAATATGTGTATGATGATTGATTATATTATTATGGTCTCTTGGATTATTAACATAGTTTGATGTTTAGCAAACAAAATGAGTTTGTTTGCTGTATATGTATACGGAAAAGATGATGCCGCCTGAATATTTTTGAAGACTTTTTCTTAAAGACCATGACTCTTTTTTTAATATGAAAAAACTAGATCGAGAATGATCTTCTCTGCAAGAATGCGGATATCTAAAATTTATTGTACACTGCAGGATGATTCGTCACCAATTTCTTTTTTATTTTTCTTTTATACACCTAAAGAAATTTGACAACTTTTTCGCTGATTTCTTCAGAGTAGTCTTAGGCTATTTTTTTACAGATATCAATATGATTGAATGAAATGAAAAGTACCTGAAAATTACGTAATCTTTTTATGTACGCTTTACTTTTTGGGGGGATTTTTCACTATTTTTCAATACTTTTCATGTAACACCTCAAAACTACGAGTACTAAATTATTGATCGCATGACTTGGTTCTGGATTCATTGGATTCTGCTTGATAAAATACACAAGAAACAATACTCAGCTTGCCCAGATAACTGAGTTAAATATCACCTGTTCTTTCACCCTCCCTCCCTCTCCACCCTTAAGCAGTGAAGCATACAACAAAAAGCCGGGTGGTTTTCAGGTAGGTATAACGTAGAATGGCATACTAAAGTTCTAAGCGCAAAAAAAACTTTACTTAAAATTTTTCCTAAGAAACGGCTTGGTTTTTATTGAAGCCTGCACCTATTGTCTGTACACTGAGAGTTGTCTGTTGTGATAACTAAGGATACATCATCTCGTTATGTTTCTTACTCCTTCTATTGCATTGCATAGTCAATCGAGTTGAAATGGGACGTATTGTCAGAAATACGTTTGAATCGTCAGCAATTCTAAAAAGATGAGCGAGAGTGAGACGGAAGTACCGACTTGCGTCTTGATACGCTTAGATTGATACGATATTACGATAAGATTGTCGTCGCTACTGTCAGTAGTGTCAGTGTCAGCGCTAAATATACTAATAAGGTTTGTGTTGTGATTTGAAACGTTTTTAATACGAAATTAGCAGAATTACCTGTAATATTGTACGGTGTGATAAACTATTAGTAACTTATTAATTGCGCGAATGCCTAAAAATCTATTTCCTTGTTTTGCCTGGGAAACGATTGAACTCCCTAGTACGTGGTCTTGTGGTTAAATTGCTAGAATATTTTACTTGCATAATAAGAAAACGGAGGTGTTATTCTTTCTTTTAAACGGCAACCAGCAGGTAGGTGACATGATATTTCAATCATGATGATAACAATAATTATTATCATTCTTATTTACTTGCATTATATAATATTTGTTATCAAAAAGTTGCAAGGCTCTACTTCGTCAATAACTTGTCGAAATAATATATTTGTAGGATATTCATTATTCCTCAACACACGCCACTGACACGAACTGCGATACCACATCTGGTTCGACTTAGAAATAAGTGTACGAATCAAATCGAATTAATGAAATTGTTTAGTCAGAATCAGTGTGGCATGACAACGGACGACACTCATCAGTGGACAGATAGTACCTACCTATTAAAAATTGAATCTGTTGTGTAGGTAATTTATGATCCAAACAATATCAATAGCAAATTAATATCGATTTGAGTATTTTTGTAATAAAGACATTCTGAGGTTCCTGATCAATAATTTTGTTAAAATTAGTTCAATATTTGAAAATTGACTCCTATGGTGTGGTCAATTATCAAGTTGTTTATTATTTTCTTTTACTTGAAAAACGAGAATACCATCTATTTATCTTAACAGTTAACAGTTTCAACGATTTTAATCTATACTCTTAAGCATTTTAAATTTCATGTTTACATTCACATTGTCCGTTTACTGGTTCTTATGATACAAAATAAATGTAGTGTGATATAGGCATGTCGTAACACTTCCATACGATTTCATATTAATGTAACAGGTAATTCATATTTATAAAATGTACGTATAAGTATACGTATAAGTATAATGTAAGTATAAAAAAGAGCAAAAAAAAATATTTACACCGCAGAGGATTCTGATTTAATTTTAAAAGGTTACATGGGTAGACTGAGCTATACATGCACTGTATAGTTTACACTGGTTATCCTTTTTGTCTCCCTGCAAATAAGTACAAGTTATATTGTGACAATAAATGAATCTTTGATAGATCTTAGCCGTCTGTCACACGCTTTTCGTGCAACCGACACCAAAACAGACCGATGAAGATTAGACTTCAGAGGACCTTATCTCTGACCCATGGGTCAAGAATGAGGAGTGACGAGCAGATGCGGGACGCTTGACGGTCAATGATCGACTCCCTTTGACTCCTTATACGCTTATCATCAGCGGTATAGATTCAATATCCGCTCCGTGCTAACTATAATACCCACTAAACTGATAGCGGCAATTTCATTCATATAAATTCTTATCAATGAAATTGCTACGTTATTTAATCGACTCAGGATGCACGTTTGAAAACATTAAAATTAAATGCATTGAATAGTACCTAGTTATCTACATTCGTTTGATATACGTAACATATTTGTATAAAAGTATCTGATAGATAATAATTTTTTTACGTGTACTATTTCATAATTGGTGCCCGGTAAGGTTGTTATTATATGTGATATAAAGGAATTCCATTCAATTGGTTGATTGATGAAAATGTTCAAAACAACTTTTATTTATAAATGTTGTAATCTGAAATTCGATTAAAAACGCGAAATTTAATTGAAGTAAGGTACGGGTGTTAATAGTTGTTATTCAACACTATAGAATTCTATGCAGATCTAAATTCTTGGTTTTAGCAGTTAATAAAATAAAGAATTTAACAGACAAGTAAAATAAAGCATTGGGTCACATGAATAAATTAAGTTTTTGCATTTTCTTCAATGTTATAGCAGTTCCCGCTCTTAGTTTTCTTTGTCATTCATTATTTTTGTTGCAATACTTACCTACCTTTAACTGAAATCAAAACGGATCCCGGATTGTTTTGGCGTGGTCCATGGAGATTTGCTGTGTCCACACTGACAGTTAAAAATATAGTTGCCAGTATCGAATTGGGTTTACGGAAGCTACCACAAGATACTACCGAGGAAATTCGTCGCGAATGCTCCAGGAATTTAAAGCGAGCCAAGAATCAACCCATGCAAACATCAAAAAATCAACATCACTAGATATGAAACAGCTTCATTCAGGAGTCTCAATCCAAACAAAAACATCCCTATTCTATCCACAGATAAGGGATATGCCAGATACATTGAATGAGAACGACTACGAGGAGAAAATCAAAAACATCTTGACCTCTCAAACATAGGGGTATCCTAAATAAGTGCGAACATTTTTAAGGGGTAAAATTCAAAAAGACTCATTCTAAGGAAAACAGTTCCTATATTAACGTGGGTCCGCGAATGCACCGTTTTTGAGACACAGGGTGCCAAAAAAGATTATTTTTTCAGTTTTTTTTTTTATAGATATCTCGGGAGCCGTTGGAAATACAGAACTCAGCTTTTGTACATGTCATAATATCATTGATATAAGCTACCTTGTTAATACTAATTCATATTTTTTCCATCTGTCATTGGCGGAGATTTTAGGATTGAGTGAAGTTGTTTTGCCCTAAATTTTCCGACACGTTTCGTGGCATACAAAGCGTGGTTTATGGTCACAGTTTTCAAGCCAAGGGACCGAAATTTTTGTGAGAGTAAGATATCCACAAACAATGGTCTGGTATGCATTTGAGCTAAATCGATCGAGCCGTTTCAAAATGTCAACCTTTTGAATTTTAGAGAAAATGCCTATTTTTGAACCTCTGTATACGCTAGAAGAAATAAAACTTTTAAACAAAATTGAAAAGATTGGAAGAAAATTATTTGAAATTTGAAATTTCTATTAAAAAGCCAGTGGCGTGGGTAGGAAAAGGGTAAAAATTGCTAAATTTCTATAAACAGTTTATGAGAACCATTTGAAGGAATTGAACTGAAATTTTTACAGTATACTAACTATAATACCTTTAACCTTCAAATAGTTCAAGAACAAATAAGAAAAATGGTGGAGGAATTCGATTTTTTACATGATGTTTATTTCCCTGTAAATTTTTTCGAATATGACCGAACTATGGAAAATTTCAGAAAGCTAATTTAAGAAACGGTAAAAAATATTCATAATTTTATCACATAGCACCTCGGAGAGATACAGATTTTTGTAGGAGACCAAAAATGGGCTAAAACGATGTATCTTTCAAACAAAAAAACATGAACAGCGTTCCTGCTACCCTATCAACAATTACGATCGATTTTAGTGGAGGGTAGGCGTAGTTTCACCCCTTCCCGGGTTTCCGTCAAATTATCATGTACATCAGAAGTTAGTACTTTTAATAAGAAATTTACCTACCAAATTTCATCGAATTGGAATCAGCCGACTTTGAGCTATTACAAAAAAACTAAAATTTTCAAAAGACTTTGAAGCCCTCTAACGGACAAACGAAGCACTTTGGTATAGAGATAAGTTTGGTCCAAGCGACTTTTTTTTACCTGAGTAATCTGTGGTTGCTCCATGTCCATGGAATATTGGGACACCCTGTATGCATTAAAATGAGATGAGCATATTATAGGTATATGTGATTACGTATAATTATCTATAGGAAATTATTATCGTTTGTGAATAAGGGCGTCAGTGTATAAATTCAGAATAGAACAACCCCCATCATAGTTGGGTAGAACTCCCCTTTAGATTATGACACTTTATTATTTCCTTGTGGCTTAGGTAAAACGTGATTCTGTAAATTCCGCTTTTCCATAAATTCTTAATGTACCATTTTTATTGTTGCAAAATTTTTGGAAAGAAGATACAAATTGCTTTATTCTTTGTCCATAACATTTTAGCATTTCGTCACTGGCTTTCAAATTATGAAATACTTCATTTATTGTCATTTTTTGAAACGCTTTAGAAACATTTTGATAACCAACTTTAACTTTAACCTGTCCTAACTCGCTAACCAATAAAGCTAGAAAAAAGATTCATAAATGCAATGGTTCCTTGAAATATGAGAAATTTACGTTTAAAATCATCCTGGTAGTAGTACCTGAAACCTTCTATAGAGGTGTCCAGTTCAGGTGGCAGTACATGGGGATCTTGTAAACGGTAAAGATACGAAATCCGTTAAATTAGAGATAAGTTGCACAATTTCATGCTTATTAAGAATCTGAAATAAAATCTATGAAATCTTCAGACGCTGCTGAATTATCCTGAAAAAAACTAAAAAATCGATTTTTTTTATTTTAAAAGAGAACATTTAATGAGCCAATTTTTTTTCTTATTTTAGCCATATCATTTTTATTATCGAAAGCGAAAGTAAACAATCTTTTTTGGACGGTTTACAGAAGTCATCAAAAGCTATCCATTTCACATTACAAAAATTTCCAATGTTGATTATAGATCCCCGAGATTTCATACCGCCAACCGCCATATTATTTTTTTACGTCGTTTGGTAGGTATAAAAAAATCATGGAAACCAAAAATTAATAACATTTTGAAAAATTAGAAAATTTTATTCTTAAAAAAAAAAAAAATTTCACCGAATTACGTCAAAATGAAGTCATACTAGGTACTTGCCTTACGGTATCCAAGACGTTTTGTTCTGTCTATCTTTATGTCCTGCTGGAAGACCTTTGTAGCGTTCTATCAATAATAAGCCATTCTTTTACCGTTATAGTTTCAGTAAAATTATAAGTAAAGTGCTGCTTTATAATGAAATGCTGTCAAAACAAATTCTGTAGAGATATGCTCTATAAATTGAAATTAATTTATACTCTAGTTTAGCTTCTGTGCTTCAAAGGTACATACCTAAGTACATCATTTCAGGACAATGCTGTATAAATTTAGCTATCGAACTAATATATCACGGGGGATAGCGCGATGGTCTAGGTCTCTAAATAGTCTAAATGAAACTTTTGACGCTGCCACCGTCTTTGGTTCGAATCCCAGCTCGGCTTATTTCCTTAAGAATGTGTTTGTAGCTGAATGAGCTAGTACTCGAAGCTTAATTATCAGAGTGGAGCGACTATGCTTTACCTACACAGTTAAGACCGATGCTCCCTCTTTTTTTTCAACATTAAATCTATCTTAAAGTTTTTTTTTAATCTAAATCATGAAACTATAATTTCCATATTCCTGAATTTTAGCACAATTTATTAGATCATTAAGTTTTTATGCAAAATTTTATAAAAATCCATATTTACGTGACTGCCAGTGTTCCAAACATCTATGCCTTACTTTAGAAAAATGATTTAAGTACCAAATAATGAAACAGGACGTTTAATCTAATTTATATGAAATTATAATAATGGTAAAAAACATTTAATGGACTGATAAGAGCTCCTGTAATGGATCATTGTTGATAGTCCTCGTATAGAGTGCTGGTCTAGGGTTTTTCTACGCTCTGAAGAGGCATGCTCAACGTCAAAGATTAATAATTTGTGAGAAAGTAGCTGGCTCAAGTACTAGTGCACTAGTGCTATGCTTGGTGTGAACGATATGATACATCGTACATGATACATTTGTACACGTATAACCCCACCGTTTTAATAATCAATTTCATAAATGTAGGTATGAAATTTTGACAGCGAACTTACTTATTTTATTATTAAAAATATTTTAGGTACCTACCTACTATGGGATTTTTTTGACTGGTAGATTTTTTCTCGCAAATAACTATGTATGTAGTTGAAAAAACTAGTAAAATCATTGGACAAAAACTGCTTTTACCTACTCTTGTTAGATAACAAATACATTATTAGTCTAATTTTAACTAAGTAATGGCATGCATTACTATAGCCGTATCAAATCATAGTGTCAGATCAATTGAAAAATGAACACATTATTCAATCGTTCTTGTCAATTGTTTAATAACTTTACCGTTCTATGCTGTCGTACATATGTCAGATTCAAACTACTGCCTATTGTAAATGTTCCGCTTGCTTTATTATAGAGTCCCTTAACGTCAATTCTATGTTTAATAAAATGTTATAAAAATATGAAAGTCACAGACATTTTAGGCTGATTTTGATTTTTCAACTAGTAACAGATGAAGCTACTTATCATAATACTAAAATGAACATGTTTTAGTATCCATGCATAGATATGAAGCCCTTGTCAATCAATATCAAAGTGACGATATTTTTAAAATTTCACAACAAGTACTAATGTACCTATAAAAATGTTTTTCAAAATGAAACTCCATTAGGGATTGTGACGTGAAATAATTATGGTTATAAATTTATGTAGCCAGAAGTATCAAATCGAAATACCTCTGCTATTGGAAGTCTTACAAAGGAGTTAATTCATTTAATTAATAATATCGAATAATCTTTCGAGGGCTGTAGTAAATTTTATAATATTTTAGGTAACTCTTAAAATCGTTGCAGTTATATAAACTCACCTCCAAAGTTGTCCTAGTGTTTTGGATAGTTCAGCATTATGGAGTTGAGGGTGTTGATCTGCCAGTTTCCTCCTAGCAGCTTGGGCCCAAACCATAAACGCATTCATTGGTCTTTTGACATGTGTCTCTTTTTTTTTCGACGACTCTCTGAAAGATAAATATTATTTATCAACAAATTTGTTATATCTAATTAATTAACAAATTTATACACATAAGCTTGCTAAAACAATAATATAAGTAGAACAATAATAGAAGTAATTACATTAGATTACATTACAAAGATAAACAAATTCTGTAAAACAAAAATTTACAAAACAAAGCTAATGACCCACAGCGGTCGAAGCTCTTCTTTCCTAAATAATAAAGAAAATAAAAAATAGGGTCCCGTATTTATCACGAAGTAAGACAATTATCTCATACGCATAATATGCATAAACAGTACAATAATTGAAACAACGGCAGTAATAATTTTAATGATAAATAAAACACTGAACTTATTATTTTAAAACCATATAGGTACTGCATATAAAAAGGTGTGGTTCCTCGTCTCATTTTCTAAGAAGAAAAGATCCTACTAGCACGGGTCCACAAACGCACCTCTCTCGAGATAAAGGATGCCAAAAACAAGGTTATTCAAGTTTTTTGACAATATCTCAGGAACCGTTTGATATACATATACATCATTTATATTTTTATATTGAAGAAGACTTGTTATAAAATTCACTTATTAGTAATAAATAATATTTTTCTGCGACGGGAAATAAGTATCATTTTATCCCCTTTGCAATTATGGTTTTCTTCTAACAGAAAAAAATTGCATTTAATACCTACACGAGAAAAAAATGCGATTTTAGCTCTTGATCGAAATCACAACGAAATGACATCTCGAGATAAAATCTATCACTTTTTCCCTTGTATAATAAATAGCTCTTATTTGGAATTTTTATGTCACTTTCTATAACTAGGTAAGTAAAAAACTGGGGTGTCTTGCAAAGGTTGGCCACCGGCCATATCTCGGAAACTAATGGGTGTATAACCTCAAAATAAAAAATTTCCAGACATAAGTGATCATGAGAAATTCAATGAAAATATTTTCAAGATGGCCGCACTTCCGGAAATACCGGAAGTTGACACCTACTTCGTTATTTTAACGGGAACACCTGGTAAATTATTATATTTTTTAAATGTCTGAAGAAATCGAATACAGGTGGTTTTCACCATTGAAATTTAGATTGAGCGGTTTCTGAGTTATAAGCAAGTGAAGATCGAAAATTTTCAACTTCAAAGCAGTGTAGAACTAGAACGGCTCAACATATCTAAAAACGGTATAAATGTCCCTATCCTAACTTTTCACATTGTATCCTACTATGTGGTTTAAATTTTAATACATGGTGATGAAAAATCGGACAATTTTTATCACCCTGTATTAAAATTTACTCCACATAGTGGGATAAAACATGAAAAGTTAGGATAGGGACATGTAAACCGTTTTTAGATATCTTGAGCCGTTCAAGTTCTATACTGCTTTGAAGTTGAAAATTTTCGATTTTCACTTGTTTATAACTCAGAAACCGCTCAATCTAAATTTCAATGCTGAAAACCACCTGATTGGATTTCTTCAGACATTTAAAAAATATAAAGTTTTACAGGATGTTCCCGTTAAAATAACGAAGTAGGTGTCAACTTCTGGTATTTCCGGAAGTACGGCCATCTTGAAAATATTTTCATTGAATTTCTCGTGATCACTTATGTCGGGAAATTTTTTATTTTGAGGTTATGGGCCCATTAGTTTCCGAGATATGGCCGGTGGCCAACCTTAGCAAGACACCCTGTATAGAGCGCCAGGAGGATTGATGTCTACGGAAGAGCAAAGCTGTCATTGTTATTATTTTTCATAGATTAGAGTTTCAACTGTTTGAACTTCAGCCACTCTATTGTGTCTTCTTTTTTCTTCCTCTCCTATTGGTAGGTGAGTTTCCTTGGACTCGCTCTGGGGCAACTCAGCCAGTTCAATTTAGACAATTTGAACTATGAATTATTACCAAGAATTACGAACGCTTCCGTTAGTTTTCAATTTTTATCTTTGGCAGGCTCCGGTTTCACCAGGTTCGGTAAGTTCGAATTTATTTTTGGTATGGTCCGGCATTGGTATAAGGTCCTGATAAAAGATAAAAAAACTCGAACTGGTAAAACCTGGTCAAACCGGATCTTGCAAAAACATTTTTTAGAGTTGACCATACCTTGTCAAACCTTGCAAAAAAACGAGCTGGGCGGTCATTTGTAAAAAAATCCGAGTTGACCGTACCTTGTCTTATCTAAACTCTTCACTATAGCTTTTGCAGTTCATGATTCGCCACTGGATAAGAACTCAGCTTATACATTTTTTTATCTACTTTTACAAACAAAATATAAAAAAAAACAAAAACTGATAATGTTTTTGTCCACAACAAAACATAATTAGGTTGCTACTTTTCTAATTTTCATCATAAAATGTCCGTTTTTTTTTTCAAAGCGGTTCACGCTGGAATTTTTGACCAGGAGCAGGTGCTCATGTCAAAAGCATTGCCGGTTTTATATTTGCTTTCAAAATTATTGTAAGGTCCTAATATACAGGTGCACCATGTATCCTTCTCTGTATTGCTATCTCCTAACGCTAACAGATACAGGGTCGGTTAAACAAGTCCAAAGGAGCGCAATTTTGTAGCCATCTCGATTCCGTCGAGACATACAAGATATCTGTAACCGTTCCTGAAATATCCTGAAATAACTGAAAAATCGAGATTTCTTATTTTTTCCATATCTTTTTTATTATTGGAGATTAATGAATAATTTTTTTGTTGGCTTACATAAGTCATCAAGAGCTACCCATCTGACATTTCAAAAATTTTCAAAGATGACTAGATCCCAGAATTTTCATAGTCACCTTTCGTTTTTCTTATGGCCACCATATTGTTTTTTTATATTGTTCGATATAAAAAAAAATCATAAAAACTAAAAATTGTTAAACTTCAAAAAATAAATTTAAAAAATTTTTCTTCTTTTTTCTTTACAAAAAAGACACAAATTTTTTGGACCGAATTTCATAGATAAATTAAAAAACCATAAGGCAAGCACTATTTCGGCGTATTTTACAAATGTTGACGTTTTTCTACGATTTTTTTTAGATTTTTCTTTGAAAAAAAGAAGAATAAAAATTAAAAAAATTTTTTTTGAAGTTTATTAATTTTTGGTTTCCATTATTTTTTTCATATCGAACGACATAAAAAAATAATATAGCGGTCATAAGAAAAACGAAAGTTGACTGTGAAAACTCTTGGATATAGAAGGCCTTGAAAATTTTTGAAATGTCAGATGGATAGCTCTTAACGGCTTATGTAAGCCTACAAAAAATTATTTATTAATTTCCAATAATAAAAAAGATATGACGAAAATAAGAAATCTCGATTTTTCAGTTTTTCAGGATATTTCAGGAACGGTCACAGAAATCTTGCATGTTTTGACGAATTCGAGATGACCACAAAACTGCGCATCTTTTCTCTAATTTAACCGACCCTGTATCTCTTAGCGTTCAGGAGATAGCAATATAGAGAAGGATACATGGTGCACCCTGTATATAATATAAATTACAGGAGATAACCTAATGCAACCCTCATAATACAATCTCCGTTATTTCCAAACTAAAAAAATATAGTTAGGCCAAAAACAAAATAATACTAATAATGATAAGATGTATACATAAGCTGACCTCTGTATCTCAAACAATTCAAGAGATATACATTTAGTAAAAAGAAACTGAAAAAAAAAGTTATTTTGACACCCTGTATCTCCAAAGCTATTTAAATAACGTTAAACTATTTACATTAGTCAAATGAGCTAGTTCTGGAAGCCAACAAATCTACCAAAGTAGAACGGCTACGTCGTGTCTACACAGTTAAGTCAGGGGCTCCCTCTTTGGAAAAATAACAATTAAAAATTATTTACACTTATTTAATACGTTCGTTCACAACAATCATTTTTTTACTTTAAGTTTATATATTTTACTTAGTTTAAAATTTTCTTTTATGATCAATTATAAAATCAGTCACACCTCTACAGGGTGTCACTATTCTTAAAGCTCACAATGATATCTGGTAAATGCTAAGAATTACAGAGTTAATCAACTTAGAGATGGCCCTATTTTGTGGCCATCTCGAATCCGCGATTACATATCAACTAGGTACAAGATATCTTTCTACAGATATCAAGATACTGTTCCTGAAATATCCTTAAAAAGCCGTAAATAACCTATTTTTGATTTCCTCAATATTATTCTGCTCCTTCATTGTATGAAGTTTCAATTTGAAAGTTGATATACATACCGCCATTTCCTGACATTTTGCATTTATTATAGTGTCGTATGATTGTTTTTACCCCTTTATAGTTTTGAAGATATTGTAACGTGAATACGTCACCTGTTGTCCTCCTTGCAAAGCTCCCCTCGTTTTAAAGAGAATTGTAAAATTACAGTTCCCTACAACTCTCTACAATATAGATCGCATCTTTGAACTGACTACCCACACCGTATTCCGGCGCTGGTACTGTCTGGATAATTCACTACTAGATGGCATTGCACGTTTCGTTTCACTTCGATTTTGAGTTCCTTTCAGGAACCAAATAAGTTGTCGTTTCAGTCCGATCTTGAGTTCCTTTCAGGAACCAAATAAGTTGTCGGCTGTCAATCAGATTCCAGTATCTGACAAGTGACATTTCTACTTTCACGAATCTGAAAGCGGAAACAGATCCCGTCCCCTCGGAACTGAAAGCATTTCCTTTCTGCCTGTCGACCAGGAAAGATTATTCTCTTAACCGTTCCCGTACGAAGCCTGTTGTTCAGGCTTCTGGGATTTCCTTCATTCTTCTGGGATTTTATCTAAACTTTACCTGGTACCTTTCTCTTACCTTTATCTTTGGTAAATACCTTGTCTTCTCCGGTATTTACTAATTATCTGGATTAATTGCCTATTGCGACCGAGGAAGCCATCTTGAACTAAGAAACAAAGGGAGCATGGCCCATTTTTATTCTCCAACTATCTAATTCATCCTTCCACCGTTTTCATTCATCCAAGGTGAAATAAATCAACATTTCGAAGATCTCCAATAACAACAGAACATTTTCCCGGTGCTAGTGCTGTTTACGACCTTTCAACCCCAGGAGCCTCGTCAGGGCGCGGTCCCTACACCTGCTGGTTTTCTTCTGGAGATTTCAATGCCTGACTAAGCACCACACCTAGTAAAGTCCAGGAGTTATTAATATCCTTTTTACTGTCAAAATAAAGACAGTTTTTACCTCAATCAGCTTCATCCCGGAAACTGTAAGTGTTGTCTTTTATTCTATTTCACCGATCATGACGAAGAAGGACTAGAAGATCAGTGCTAACTTAGTAAATTAATTAATTATCACTCACGAACTTTATCTTTCCCGATATAAATGATATCGGAAGTATCTTATTCTTTTGTACACAGCTGTACAAGATAAAGGATCCTTTATTTTCAAACAAACTGATTGTTTAAACATATTTATATCAGATTTAAAGCTTTTAAAATAAGACAGGATAATTATTTGATTTTAATTAAACAGGAAATGTAAACCATAATTTGCTCATTAAACATCTGTCCATTTTAACTTATTCTTTGAAAATCACATTAACATCTTTATAGCCCTAAATCTACTTTTTATTAGTTCTTCATAGAGTTTAGGTAGCACAATAAAAATAAGAACTCGAGCAAATCGAGTTAATAAGAACTGAAGAACTCTTTGGCATCCCTAATCTACCTTAGATACCTATATATAGGGTGTACCTTTTTAAATAATTAAAGCAGCAGAATAACTAGCACTCTGATAGTATTTGATTCAGTTTTCAAGTTATTCAACATCATTATCTTCAGAGAAATTTGTCGTGAAAGTTTCTTTTGCAGTATTATCGTTTTGCCGAAACAACATTTTGCCCTTCGCTTGCACTGCAAGCTCTCGTTACTGCTACTTTCGACATTCCCTGATTTTATAATTTTGTTTTGCTCACGCAGCTAAACTTTTATTTGCTGGCGCTGAGATCAAAACGCGAATAAGCTGCAATTGGCATTTCCCCGGCGGGAATCGAATACACCCACAAACTTTGGATTAGAAACTACCTTAATTAAATAAAAGCACTTGATCTCTTCCTAGTTCCCATTATAAATGGAAAATTGATATTAACGTCATAAATTATTTTGTTCAGATGTATCGTACAGTTATCTTAATTTTTTTGATGCATGATTAATAGCTGCATGAAAACTTGCATGTTAGTCTAAGAATGTCTTAGTTAGTTATTGTGTTTTTTTTACTGCTGGTGAATAATAGTGTCGTGACGCGAAAATACCTTATCTTCTTACCGCTACACTGCCGCTAAAGGGTAACCTTGCAAAAGGAGCTTTACGGAGTGGTTGTTAATACCGTCGCGAAGGTCTCGAGTAAGCTTTGAAAGAAGTTTGACTCCGTGCAAAGAGGATACTCTTAAGAGAGCTCTGCGATCAAACTGTCTTTGAAAGTTACATCCAAACATTTCCTTCATTAACATTATCCCATACCTTCGCTCATGAATTTTAGGTTAAATTCGAAATATCTGAATTATCGATCAGCTGTTCCAACTGGTGTCCCTCAGTCATTGTCATACGCTGACAGACTGCTAAAGCAACGACAATTCTTTACGTCTAACGTAGAAAGTGAATTCTTTACGTGTAAAGATACGTCATGGTGACATGTACTTCTTCCGATCCCTACCTTACCGACTCTAGAGAATATCTGTACTTACCGACATACCTATGCATATTTAAATATTGCCTTATCTTATCTTAGTATCTCTCTAGATTACCTTTATCTCTCTCTCTACTAAGAAATTATATCTTATATCGGTTTGTTTGTTTTTTTGAAATACCGTGACCTATTTTTTCGTTTTAAAACGAAGGGAATTCTTTTGAATTTAAATCTCTCTCTCTCACTTGTACTGGTGACGTGACGTCACAGCCAAGTCAAGTAGGCCAGGTCTATTCTTTCTTTATATAGGCCAGGTTCATTCTTTCCTTATTTAGGCCAGGTACACTAGGTGCTACGTTGCCTACCTGTGCTGATAATACTACTGTCCTCTCTCTAGAATAAAATAAAAAATTTTATTCTTATCTATCTATATAATATTATAGTACCTACATTTTTCTAAAATGAACCCCGCTTCAGCCCTGCTCAGCGATGAGCTTACCTATGAGATTGCGTTGAGGAACCAAACACCTCAAAGTACGCAAGACAAGCGAAGGAAACAATTCCGAGCGCTTATTAATAGGGAAGATTCTACGGTAGCGTTAGAGTCACCCTACGATTTTGATAAGGATCTTTCTGAAATCAAAGCAACTTTGCTAGATTTAAAGAAAAAGATTCCTGAAGCTTCTGGATTGTTCACTGATCTTGCAAGCAGACGTATCCCTTTTCGAGTGGATCATGTTATCGCTCGAATAAACAGATTAAATGTTGAAGCTGATGCTTCTAAGAAATTTCATAGAGATGAGGCTTATGGAGAAGCACTCCAGTTGGAGGGAGAATGGCTTCTGAAGTTGGATGAGAATGAACCAGTCGTTCCTCCTGTTTCTGATATCTCGCAATCATCTACCTCAACAGCTAGTACCAAGTACAGTGTCCCTGTACATAAGTGGAACCTAAGGTTTTCAGGCTCTAGTAAAGACAACCTGATTTATTTCCTAGAAAGGGTTCGGGAATTGCAAATCTCGCGGAATGTTTCCGATGAGAGTCTTTTTACTTCAGCAGTTGACTTATTTGAGGATAAGGCCCTCACCTGGTATCGCAGTGTTGCCGGTTCATTAAAATCTTGGCAGGAAATTAAGTTAAAGTTGAAGGAAACTTTCTTACCCCTATCTTACGATGATGATCTTCTCAATGAGATAAATCATCGCACTCAAGGAGAAGAGGAGCTAGTAGCCCTGTATGTAGCCTCCATGAAAGAACTTTTCAAAAGACTTTCAATTATTCCCTCAGAGGAGGAACAGTTTAAGATCATAAAGCGGAATCTACACCCCTACTTCTTGAACCATTTGGCTCTGGTTGAAGTGTCAACTGCCAATGAGATTATCTCTATATGCAAGAAGCTAGAAGACAATAGGGCCATGATTTCTAAATATCGACCCCCTCCCTCAAAGAAGGTGCATAGTCTCCTTAGTTCAGACCTGGCATGTCCAGATGAGGCCATTCTAACATCGGCAAAACATTCTTTTGTCCCTTCAAGGTCAACTTCTCGTCTTTCAGGAAAACGTGATGCAGGTCACGACCAAGCTTCTTTACCTTTCTGTTGGAATTGTTCTAACCAGGGTCATCTCTACCCAAAATGTCGAAAACCCAGAACTATTTTCTGCTATGGTTGTGGAAAGAAAGATGTTTTTAAACCAAAATGTCCCTCTTGTTCACCGAACTATTCTCACCCAAAAAACGAGAAGACTGCGCGTCAGGGTGCAACGCAGCAGGAGTCAAGACACCCAAAAGTATCTCTCCCTTCGAAGAGGCCCGTGGATACAAACCACGCAAGCCCCTCCGAAGACCAAAAGTGAATATATTTACGACTGCGGACCTCCACCATCAAAGGAATATGTGGAAGGTCTGGTTAAATAGAGTCTCTGATTTCTATCGGACTCCAATTGTAATCCCTAAAAATAAACCTAGTAGGTCTACGACCCCTGAAATGATACCCCCAATCGTGTCTCAAATTCTACAACCCGATCCAGTAGATAACCGTCCCTATATCTCGGTGGATATGCAAGGAAAGCGTTTCACTGCTCTTTTTGACACTGGAGCAAATATTTCGGTTTGTGATGTTGAAGTCATAAAAGAAATTTTCGGCAGAACCCATGATTCCTCTGGAAATTCAGATCTCTTATGTTCCCTTCGAAATGCAGATGGTTCACCATTACCTGTTACTTCAATCTTGGACCTTACCTTAACTATTGATGACGTCACTAAAGTTGTTCGTTTTCATGTTGTACCTTCTATCTTGCCCGAGATTATCTTAGGTATGAACGTGGCCATAGCTTTCAATATCTCTATTGATTTTTCCAGAGATTCATTTGAGGTTAGAGACCGAGTGGATCCTCCCTCTTGTTTTGATGAACCCCAGGTTAGCACCATAAGTAGAATCCATGATTTTTCTACTCTTCCTCCTGAAGATGTCGTGAAATTAAACCCAATTATCGAAAAATTTCAAATTTTATCTCCTATCGATGTGCTGCCAGAAACTTCTGTTCTCTGTCATTCTATAGAGACCCCGAATGCCAAACCTTTTAGGCAAAGGCAGTATCCCTTGTCTCCGGCAGTACAAAAATTTCTAAATGAGGAAATTGATAAGCTTTTGAAACTTAACATCATAGAGAAAAGTAATTCCCCCTGGTGTTCGCCAGTCCTTTTAGTGAAGAAAAAGGATAATACCTATCGCATGTGCTTTGATGGGAGAAAACTAAACGAAGTTACCACCCATGATGCGTACCCACTACCTAGGATAGATTCCATTCTCTGTAAACTGCGAGACGCTAATTTTCTTTCCTCTATAGACTTAAAGCAAGCCTTTTTCCAAGTACCTCTAGACGCTGATTCACGTCCAAAGACAGCTTTTATAGTACCCGGAAGGGGTTTATACCAGTTCCGGCGTATGCCTTTTGGTTTGCGGAACAGCGCGCAAACGCAACAACGTCTCATGGACAGGATCATTGGACCTGACCTCGAGCCGTTCGTTTTTGTTTATCTGGATGACATAATTGTTGTCACTCATACCTTTGAGAAACATCTTGAAGTTCTAAACGAAGTCTATGAAAGGTTACGTAAGGCCAACCTCACTGTGAATTTTAAGAAGTGTCAATTTTGTCGTGACTCTCTTTCTTTCCTTGGATTTATTGTAGACAAACAAGGTCTCCGTGTTTGTGAAGACAAAGTAAAGTCAATCACAGAAGCTCCCATTCCTCGCAACACCACAGGTGTCAGGCACATTCTAGGCATTTTGCAATACTATCGTAGATTCGTCAAAGACTTTTCCACTATTAGTGCCCCTATCTCTGCACTTTTGCACAATAGAAAGAAGGGACAGTCTATTACTTGGACTTCAGAAGCTGACCAAGCCTTTAAACTTCTTAAAGAACGCCTAACATCGGCCCCTGTCTTGGCTAGCCCTGATTTTTCCAAGCCTTTCTGCATACAAACTGATGCGAGTGACTATGGAATCGGCGCAGTTCTGTATCAAGAAGACGAAGGTTTCGAACACCCAATAGCCTACGCTAGTCGCACTCTCTCTAAGGCAGAGAGGAAATACTATGCTACCGAAAAAGAATGTCTCGGAGTCCTTTTCGGCATAGAGCATTTTCGTCCCTATGTTGAAGGCACCAAATTCACGGTCTATACCGACCATGCCTCTCTTCTCTGGCTTAAAAATTTTAAGGAGCCCACAGGTCGTTTAGCTAGGTGGTGTGTACGACTTAGCCAGTTCAATTACGAGATGAAACATCGCAAGGGATCTTGTAATGTTCCAGCAGATTTCCTTTCTCGAAATATCTCTCTCTTAACCGCGAATGATCTTACACCAGATGAGTGGTATAGGAAAATGGTGGAAAACGTCACGGGAAATCCAGATAGTTACCCAAATTTCACGGTTGAAAACGGTCTTCTTCTCAAACATCTGAAGCCGAACCATTCCTTATCGTCAAATCTTTCCAATTGGAAAATAGTCATACCTACACCAAATAGGGATGATGTTGTTGCGTCTTTTCATAATCCCCCTACTTCGGCCCATTTCGGCGTAAGAAAAACCAAGGCACGAATATCGGAATTCTACTATTGGCCCAAAATGGACCTAACGGTGAAGAGGTTCATACGAAATTGTCAGGTTTGCGGTGCTCACAAATCGACTAATGTCGCTCGTGCTGGTTTAATGGGTGGTTACAAAAGCATAAGCTTTCCTTTTCAATTTATCTCCATAGACTTTATGGGCCCCTTTCCTAGGTCGAAGGCCAGGAATACACAACTTCTCGTAGTCACAGATTGGTTCTCCAAATTCGTGCTGGTAAAGCCCATGCCGAACGCAACCGCAGCTGCAGTTGTAAAATATCTCGAAAATCAAGTTTTCTTGATCTTTGGTGTCCCTCAAATTGTTCTCTGCGATAACGCTCAGATTTTTAAGAGTACTCAGTTCACCAAGTTATTGGAAGAGTACCAAGTTAATTTGTGGTATAGTGCTAGACACTTGTCACAAGTCAACCCTACCGAGAGGACCAATCGAACTTTGCTTACCGCTATCTCGTCTTATGTGAAAGATAATCACAAAGACTGGGATAAAAATGTCTACAAGGTGGCCCAGGCAATTAATTTGTCTGAGAACGAAGTCACCAAACATTTTCCTGCTTTTCTTGTTTTCGCTCGAAACATACCTATTGACGGAACCTTTTATGGTCCTGTTGAAAATAACTACCTTGCCCTACCAGAAGATCTTTCTTATGTGCATAGGGAAAATGATATCTCCAGATTACCTCCTATCTTTGAAGATGTCAGAGTCAAATTAAAAAAGGCTTATGACGTAAATAAGAAGTATTATGATCTACGTAAGCGCCCAGATGTTTTCCAGGAAGGAGAGTTAGTATGGAAACATACTTACCCCCTTTCGAACGCTGCAAAGAACTTTGCTGCTAAACTGGCCCCCAAATTCGTACTTTGCCGAATTTCCAAGGCAATATCTAGATTAGTGTACGAACTACAGGATCAGGAAGGCAACCCGCTAGGTCGCTGGCATGTGAAGGACTTAAAGGCGTATGGAGGCAAAGATCCGCCACAAATTAATGAATAGTTCACTTCCTTCTCTTTCCAGAAATTTTATTTCTACCTAACTTCTATCTTCTCTACAGCATATACAAACTCCTGTTTGGAATGAGGTTTGACAATACGTGAATTGAGAATGCTATGTCTCTTGTCGTATCTAGAATGAATGAAGAATGTATGCAGAATGAGCACCGTACCTTTCAAGGCATTTCTCAAGGATCTCGAAACTAGCTGTGTGAATGTGAGATCTCAAAGTAAAAATGTTGCTAATTTTGGGATCGGTATTTGTTATCCTCAGTCTCTTATCTTGTTCTACCGCTCAAATTTTGAGAACCCATAATTTTTCTGGTTATCTAAACTATTACCTCAGGAAGAAACTATTCATCTATCTTATCTGGCTAACGTTTGCGAGTCTAATGTTATCTCTTAAGTTTTCTTGTGTTCATTGAACCAAAGGAAAACACTATCTTACCGTCGTATCTACCTTATCTTGTCTTTTACCTTTATCTTATCTACTATCTATCCACGGGTGCTTTCCCGACAGTTTCCGCCCTGCTACGTGCTAAAGTGAAAACTGCTCTGCTTGTCCAATCAGACGACAGCAGATACCTTTTTATCTTACCTACCATCTCTTTAAAGACGGGTGCTTTCCCGACAGTTTCCGCCCTGCCTTAGGCTAAAGAGAAAACTGCCCTGTTTGTCCAAGCAAAAGACAACAGGTTATCTTTATCTTACCTTACTTTATCTATTAGTACCATAATGAAATGGTGACTAATGCTTATCTTGGATATTTCTTTTCGAAGAAGGAAAGAAATGATCTTATCTTATCTTATCTATACCTATTAGTTCCATAACAAAATGGTGACTAATGTTTATCTTAGATATTCTTTTCAATGAAGAAAAGAAATTATCTTATCTTACCTTAATACCTTTACCTATTAGCATCATAATGAAATGATAGCTAATCATTATCTTCCCTGCGAATATTTTCCCGGATGGAAAATATAAATCTACGTGAATTCGAGTTCAGAATTTGCAAAGGAGGCTCTAGATACTCAGTGCTGATGTAAAGGAATCTGAACACTGGTGTCGAAGACCCCTTATCTCCATGATGAAAACGACTTTCCCGTTTTCTTATCTCTCCAAGAGATGGAATTATCTTAATGTGTCTTTAATATCTTAGTCTGTCCCTTTGTGTCTGGTAATAGTTAGAATGACAATTGTCTAGTATCTCTATTGTCTCATGAGAGAATAGAATTATCTTCATTTAGTTTTTCTTCTATTACAGTGGAAAAATGCCCCCCAAGAGGCAAGGCGTTCATCAATCTGATCCCAGGAAGAAGAGGTTCAATATGAAACTCTGGGCTGAAATGAAAAATATGCGTGATTTCGAAGTAAATCCAGGTCTTCAGCCATGGCATGTCCAATTGGACAAAGATGTTTTTCTAGTGGAAAAGGAGCGTTATTTTAAATTCCTAACCGCGCATGCCGTATTAACTCATGACCACCCGAGAGTTCCTATTGATGAGGAACAATTCGAAATTTCGAGAGAAATATGTCGAGAGAACGGTATAGACGTTCGTTGGTCGTTGAGCAGCTTCAATGCCAGACACCTTTCAACTGAGATAATAGCGGCGGAAAACCCTAGTGCAGATAGTGTCTCAGTAGGAAATTTGGCGTTCGTGGGAATTTATAACAAACCAAAACCATCAGAATTAGGCCGTTACAGGCCAAATAAATTCAAAAGAGGACCAAACCCTTCCTGCCTGCCCTCAGTACGGACAGATCCTGACGGAGTTCTAATCAGAGAACTCATCACACCATATCTAACATGTCAAGAAAAGGTTCTACTCGCTATAGCTTTCCCTTTTGATGATATTGCACTTAAGAGGTGTAACAAGAAGACTTGTGGGATCGACCTGAGAAGAACGTATTACCCAGCTCTTATAGACCGGTACTCGCCATCGGGTAGAGATTTTACCCCTTTGCGTGATTTTAAGATGGCTTACGCTATAGACCGTTCCTATGCCTCACAGGTGCGTTTTGAGATACCTTGTCATTGTAGTCTGCTGTTGTCCCACATCATATGCAGAGGACTGCACATTTCTTATCTTCTTTATTGGCATTTTCATCACAATACCAACACGTCCCCAAGTGAAGGAGAACTTTTACTCCCTCTGACAACTCCCCCGTTAGACCGACTTGCCCCCACTACAGATATCCCTGCATATCAGATAGTTACCTTGGAGAAACCGAAACAACCTGTGCTTAGAGACTCAGAATTCTGGATAATTTTGGGCAAACGATTGGTCAAATTTTATTACAAATCGGGTTTTATCCTACGAAAATCTGAATCTCCATTTAACTTCGTAAATCGCAGAATCCAGGATGCCTGTGGAGTATGGTCGCCTAGTATGAAAGTTGCTACTAGAACGTCTTGGGAATGCTGATTCTATTTCTGGTCACCATTTATATCCTTTTCTATCTACTTCCTATGTATCTTATCTCTTTTCTAAGCATATGCTTGTGAATACCTTTTTGAGTTGGCTGGTTATCGAACAAAGTTATTTCCTCGTTTGCCTTAACCAAGATAGTTAAGTTCAAGCTTTTCCTTGACATCGAGTTTGAATGTCCACACTACCTAAAACAATTAGCCCTGTTTTGGAGGCTGTGTTTGTTCGATGGGAGATTCCCATGGCATTTCTTAGTCCTTCAGTGTTGGCGGTTTTTGAAACCCCAGGCTAAAGTAGTGTTCAAAACCATGGGCAGTCGAACGTCAAATAGAACGGCACAGATCTATTAACAGCACTACTGTTATATCGAGAAATCGATTTACCTCAATCTCTGTATATATATGTCTAATTGTATCTATTCCGTTACCTTGACTTTTTATGATGAAGTCAGAATTTCTGGATTTATTTAGTTGTCCATTCTATCGAGTAGCAGCCCTGTTTCCGAGAGTTTTAGTTTGTGTGAAAACTCCCATAGCAATTTTCTTAGTCCTTCAGTGTTGGCGGTTTTTGAAACCCCAGGCTGAAGTAGTGTTCAAAACTATGGGTGGTTGAACATCAAACAGAACGACGTAGCTCTATTAACAGCGAGCCTGTTATACCGAAATGTTATAACTTAATTTTAATTCTTGTATATACAATATCTAATTATAAGTGTTTATAATAATAATCAACTTAGTAGCATGTTATCTAGAAAGAATGCATGTACATTTTCTTTTATCTACTTAGCATTAAGGTTTTGTAATTATAAATTTAATCTGCATGAGCGAATTAAATATTTCTTTTTATATTATATAGCTAGTTAAAGTGACTAACTGTGTGATATTATCTGAACAAATAGTAAACATGGTAGAAAACTTTTACAAGGTCTGTTTTGTAGAACACTATTCTCTCTCTTTTTCGATTTGTGTTGTCCTTGTTGGTCATCCACAATCATACCTTCATGTATACCCTTCTACGGGTATAGAAAGAACTAGAATTTTCTTCTAGTTTTTGAATTTTCTCTTGCATCGGTAAGGGGAGGTGTGTAACGTGAATACGTCACCTGTTGTCCTCCTTGCAAAGCTCCCCTCGTTTTAAAGAGAATTGTAAAATTACAGTTCCCTACAACTCTCTACAATATAGATCGCATCTTTGAACTGACTACCCACACCGTATTCCGGCGCTGGTACTGTCTGGATAATTCACTACTAGATGGCATTGCACGTTTCGTTTCACTTCGATTTTGAGTTCCTTTCAGGAACCAAATAAGTTGTCGTTTCAGTCCGATCTTGAGTTCCTTTCAGGAACCAAATAAGTTGTCGGCTGTCAATCAGATTCCAGTATCTGACAAGTGACATTTCTACTTTCACGAATCTGAAAGCGGAAACAGATCCCGTCCCCTCGGAACTGAAAGCATTTCCTTTCTGCCTGTCGACCAGGAAAGATTATTCTCTTAACCGTTCCCGTACGAAGCCTGTTGTTCAGGCTTCTGGGATTTCCTTCATTCTTCTGGGATTTTATCTAAACTTTACCTGGTACCTTTCTCTTACCTTTATCTTTGGTAAATACCTTGTCTTCTCCGGTATTTACTAATTATCTGGATTAATTCATCCTAGTCTGATAGATACCATTCAACTCCCGTTGAAAAGAGCAAGTTTATGGCTCAGGGCCAATGAACTAAAACTTAACTTAGACAAAACTGAACTGATTGATTTTCACTCTAGCCGATCACGTCTTCCACCTTTACCCTCCATACCCACCGATGGTGCCTTGATCGAGCCGAAGGGCGTGGTGAAGTTTTTGGGCTTCCACATCGACCAGAACCTAAACTGGTCGGCTCACACAGATCATTTGTGCCGTCGTCTTGCTAGTGTCTGCTTCCTTCTTAGACGCCTTCAGCACACGGTGTCCCCTGAGGTTCTTCTCTTTGCTTATTATGGGCATTTCATCAGCCACGTGAACTATGGGCTGGCCGTCTGGGGTGGGTCTGAGAGATCTCTGCGAAGGGTTTTTCTTCTTCAAAAGAGAGCGATTAGGATCCTGACAGGCTTGTCAATGCAGCAGTCATGCAGAGGCCATTTCAGGCGGCTTGGACTTCTTACCGTGCCTGCTTTGTATGTCTTCTCTCTGCTCAAACTGATCCACAAAAATCAGGATAGACTTTTACCTTACCGATTCACGCATCACTACAGTACCAGGTTCAATTTGTTTAAACCTCCTACACACCATCTGTCGTCTTCAGAAAGGACATTCACATACGCATCTATCAAATACCTGAACCACTTCAAAATAGATCCTGCAACTGTTGGGTTCTCAGCGTACAGTGCGTATCTCCGGAAACATCTCACGGAGTTGGAACCCTACACTACCTCTGATATACTGTCCTTCCACCCCCCATCCCTACCTGCAGTCTGATATTAAAACACCTAAAACTCAAAGCCTTGATCCATCCATCCTTATCATAGAGATGGAACTATGCCTCGATCGAGAACTGATTTCTTTTGTGTCTCTGCGCGTCTCGACCCTCACTGTTCCCGGCGTTATGCTGACATGCTGTGTGTTTTAAAAATTTTTACTGTTTGTCTTTATGTTTGTTTTTATAATTTCTGTAATGACGCTGTTGTACTGAGCAATGACTGTTGTAATTCAAGTACAATAAAGAAATTTGTAATTGTAATTGTAATTGTAATTGTAATTGCCTATTGCGACCGAGGAAGCCATCTTGAACTAAGAAACAAAGGGAGCATGGCCCATTTTTATTCTCCAACTATCTAATTCATCCTTCCACCGTTTTCATTCATCCAAGGTGAAATAAATCAACATTTCGAAGATCTCCAATAACAACAGAACATTTTCCCGGTGCTAGTGCTGTTTACGACCTTTCAACCCCAGGAGCCTCGTCAGGGCGCGGTCCCTACACCTGCTGGTTTTCTTCTGGAGATTTCAATGCCTGACTAAGCACCACACCTAGTAAAGTCCAGGAGTTATTAATATCCTTTTTACTGTCAAAATAAAGACAGTTTTTACCTCAATCAGCTTCATCCCGGAAACTGTAAGTGTTGTCTTTTATTCTATTTCACCGATCATGACGAAGAAGGACTAGAAGATCAGTGCTAACTTAGTAAATTAATTAATTATCACTCACGAACTTTATCTTTCCCGATATAAATGATATCGGAAGTATCTTATTCTTTTGTACACAGCTGTACAAGATAAAGGATCCTTTATTTTCAAACAAACTGATTGTTTAAACATATTTATATCAGATTTAAAGCTTTTAAAATAAGACAGGATAATTATTTGATTTTAATTAAACAGGAAATGTAAACCATAATTTGCTCATTAAACATCTGTCCATTTTAACTTATTCTTTGAAAATCACATTAACATCTTTATAGCCCTAAATCTACTTTTTATTAGTTCTTCATAGAGTTTAGGTAGCACAATAAAAATAAGAACTCGAGCAAATCGAGTTAATAAGAACTGAAGAACTCTTTGGCATCCCTAATCTACCTTAGATACCTATATATAGGGTGTACCTTTTTAAATAATTAAAGCAGCAGAATAACTAGCACTCTGATAGTATTTGATTCAGTTTTCAAGTTATTCAACATCATTATCTTCAGAGAAATTTGTCGTGAAAGTTTCTTTTGCAGTATTATCGTTTTGCCGAAACAACATTTTGCCCTTCGCTTGCACTGCAAGCTCTCGTTACTGCTACTTTCGACATTCCCTGATTTTATAATTTTGTTTTGCTCACGCAGCTAAACTTTTATTTGCTGGCGCTGAGATCAAAACGCGAATAAGCTGCAATATGATAGTCATTTTTTGTTTTCTTATGGACATCTGATTTGAGCTTTCTTCGAAAAAATGCAAGAAATTATTTGTGTGTAATACACATTTATCTTTTTTTTTTCAAATTATATGTTAAATAAATGATAAACGTGATATAAATTAGTAACCGATGTGTCGTCACCATAATTAAATAAATCTAAAATTTCGTGTCTTGCTATGTCATTGAAATTAAAACTGCTTAAATGAAAACTGATATTTTGTCACATTTAACGTCCACATAATATTATTTGAAAAAAAATAGATGTACCGTTGTACACAGAATAATTTTCAGTGCTTTTTCAAAGAAAAATACAATACGACGTCCATAAGGAAAACAAAAATGACTAACCTAAGAAACAAATTGATACAATAATAAATCATATCAAATACAGCAATCCGATTATTGAAAAATAATAATATTTATCTGAACGACAAACGTTTCCCACAAATCAATCTGCTTAGGTATGTATGTTGGTTTTCTTTATGTTCGGCACACTCCTCCGGTGGTGATAATATGTCAGACTGATGAGCTGGAAATAACCAGTGAAACATCCATGTGTCTGTCTTTATCATACCACTAGGGTTGTGTCGTTCAGAAAACATAAAACGTTATTGTGACTAACATACTTTGAAACTAGTAGGCGTAAAAAAATCAAGTGACGCCAATAAATGCGGATTGCCAAGTAATGCCAATACATCAACTTGCAAATTGAAACTTCAAATAATAAAGAAGTTGTTGAAAAAACACAAAATTGAAGTTTTTCAGTATTTCTTCAGGATATTTCAGGAACTGTCACAGATATCTTGTACCTGTGTCTTCACAGCCACAAAATAGCGCATCTTTTCTGTAATTAAATCATCTCTAAATATCTGTTACAAGATACACATAGTGAGCTCTAGGTATATAAACTCTGTATGAATATGTGAAATATATAGCGAAAAAGCAAAGTAAATGCACTCATGATTGTTCTAAATTCTGCATATAATTATAATAATTATATTTATAAGACGCATTTTATTATTAAATTATTATTCTTATAAGCGTGCATGACTGATTCCTTAGGACATTTATTTTCATCAACTTTATAGCTCATGCGTAAAATCTGTATCATAGAAGATATGTTTTTGTTAACACGTGATGTCCTAGACAACAAACGAATTGGGTATAATGCCATATTAGTAAGCTGGTGCCTAATTACCGACTATCTGGTAGTACACTTTCAGGAGATGAAACGTACCGTCGGTTGAGGTTAATTAACGCATGCACCATAATTAACTGAGTTTAAAATCTTTTTGTTCACGGCGGAACTTTCAAACACTTTTAAATCTAGAAAATTGCATATATAAATATACCCCTGTCTTTGTTCTATTTGTAAACCACTACACGGTGTTAAATAAAATGAACACTCAAGCATCTGGTCATTTACTCACCTCGCCGATCTGGTTGCGAAATCAAGTCGTGCTCACCTACCTATACCTATTTCTTGCAATTTACCTCGGAGTATATAGTAATCTTACACATTTTCTTAGCAATTTACACAATTTACCCAGAAGTTCGAGATTTCAGTATCCATGAATCATGGGTCTGTTTTAAGTGTTAAAATTTAATTAGCTCTCATTATTTGTATACTTTTCTGTACATGTATTTTTATGTTAATATTTTGACCAAATTCAAACCTCTTTGATTACGCACTACATTTTTACGGAACAGAACAATTTATGTTTCACAATTAGTATAGAACGCACACTTTTCTTCGTGCGATCAATCAGTTGAAATCCTAACATTTTGTTAATGGCAGTCAAATTAGTAGGGGCGGGTTCGTTATTCGCGAGAGGTCTCTGCAATGCCTTCCGATATTGTGGAGGGCAGTCTAGGTCCAGTTATTGCTACTCTCTTTATAAGTACAGGGTGGTTCTTGACGTACTGTACGAAGTAAAGTAGCATGTTCTTGCGAGCTCATTTCAAGAAAAAAATGTCCTATGAACAAATATCCAATTCTCCATCGTTACCGACCTACCAACGTTCGGATATTACATAAGTTAAAGGCTATGACAATTTTTATCAGTATTTTATTTACAAAAAAAGTAGCAACGTAATTTGGAAATATTTGACAAGAAGTGTAGGACTAATTAGTCAACTGACGTTTATAACTGTTGACAAACAAAACTTTTTTCACTTGAAAAATTAGCTGAGAAAAACATACACTACACTTATGTCCGGTTGCACGAAACTATAATTAAAAATCTGTCAGATAATCACCGATTTTAAAATGCCCCGCGTTATCAAAATATTGGTCTGATATTGCCGGAAATAAATTCTACTCCATTATTGATGAGTAAATTACCAATAAAAAATAAAAGGTCATTGAAACTATTCCCCATATTTTCAAAATTTGAAATTTAAAATCAGTAATAGGTTTCTGAAAGATTTTTAATTACGTTCGTCGTTCGTGCAACCGGGCCTTAAAGTTTGTAGCGGGTGTCCCAATACAAGTAGTATCCGCCCCCTAAATAGAGCTTAATTTTAAAGATAAAAAATTGAGACTTTGAGGATTTGTGTACTTGATATAGGACCATGGAATGTTTCATTAAAAAAAAAATTAGTTCGGGCGCCAGCGATAAAAAACTGTAATATGGTGGTAAATTGTCGAAAAAAAATTCGAGTTTTCTTCAATGTATAGGTAGAAATCGATTAATAAAATTAAAATCGCTTGAAAAAAATGTGAAAAACTAACTATAAGGCTATAGTTAAATAAAATATAAATATATAGCAATGACAGGTAGAAAACTGATTTATGATGTGCAATAGGGTGATCAATATAAACTGAAAACGGTAGGTGCAATAAAGTTTTATGACAAAGTAAATAAGGCCCAAATAAATAGAAGGACGGCTCTTGCTGGGCTAGCCGGCACACTGAGCCTACAATGGACAGTGTCGTATTACGGAGTCATGAAAAAGGTGATTATTAAAAATATATTATTTTTTTTAATGAAACTAATTATGCCATTCCGTGGTCCTATGTCAAGTACACAAATCTTCAAAGTTTCAATTTTTTATCTTTAAAATTAAGCTCTATTTAGGGGGTGGACACTAGTGTTGGGACACCCTGAATTTAATTTGCTTTCTATTGATGTAAAAATTTTTTATAAAGTATGTTCCTTGGCTCAGTAATGACGACATTGTCTATTTTTTGAATAGTGCAGCCTGTATATTTTTGTATTTTCTTATTTCTTGAGAAAATCCAATATAATTATGGTTTTTACAGTTTCGGGTTTAATTAAGTAGGTAGTTTTTGAGTTATAAACAACTGAAAATCGCATTTTTTTTATTTTTAAAGCAGTAAATATCGGGAACGGCTCCAAATATCGAAAAACGGGCTTACAAGTCTCTTTCTTAAATTTTCAAGTGTTATCTTACAATGTACTTGAAATGTTTATATGGATTGATAAAAATTACCTATCAGAGTTTCATCACCCTGTATAAAAATTTCATCCATAGGATAGGACATAAAGAATTAAAACAGGGACATGTAGCCGTTTTCCGAAATCTTGAGCCGTTTATGTAAACAACTTTGACAATTAAAAATAACATTTTTCACTTGTTTATAACTCATAAACTAGGTACTTATCACTTATCCTGTAAAAAAATAAAAAAACATTATCTTTTATGACTTCTTCAATTTGGTTTTGTATGATTTTCTAATAAGAGCTTTTAAAGTTTGCGCACTAAGGAATGATCACTTCTTTTAGCGTCAGTTGTAAAGTAAACACGAAGGAATAGTTCTCAGTCCAGTTTCAGTTTCATAGTCTATACAAATTATGAGAATGTCATCATTAATTAATCCAAAACAAAGGCTTCTTTCAGAGTCCTGGAAGCACGGTTGGAGTGGTCGCGTGTCCATAATCGGCCGGTTAACCCCATGATTCAGATGTCAGTGCATGGTTAATTTATTTGCATCACTAAAATAATAAATCTTAGTTGCCAAAATTTTATGAGAGATTAAAGTTCTACGGATCGCGAATAATTATTTGCCTGGAATTAAGCAGTCATTCTCTTAAAAATTTTAGGTAGCAGTACAATAATATTAGATGCATATCAAATATTATAAAAAATAAATAAGTTAAAAGTAGGTACATGAACTTATATTAAAATCAAAGGACGCCGAACTGAATATATTTTACGTAAGTACTACAAGAAACCATTAATTGCCTTAATTACAATAATTACCCTTTGTCGGATATTTTTTATAAATATTTATTTTTTTGTGATAAGAAAACACAGAATATACTATTGTCTATTATTTGTTATATAAAAGAGGCAGCTGAAAATTTGTAGATAGGTATTGACATTAATAATTAACTCTTATTAATTACATTTTTTATAAAGATTATCTTTTGTAAGTCAAATCAGTTTCCCCGTTTGCTACGACAATTTATAATTTCAAAAGAAAATCAAATGACACGCGAATTATTATTAGCCCTTCAGTTGATTTGAGCTAGAGCGTTGACCTATTATGAACGATTATGTATTGAATATAAAGTTCTTTGTAGAAATAGGTATAGTATATTAACGTAAAAAATACATACCTAATTATGAAGAAAATTAAAGCTACACCTGTATGAAGGTGTTTTGTAACATTGAAAAATCCCTAAATGATTTCACTGAATTTGTAATTTTTTAGCAGATATGTAGTACTAGAAGGGGAGCGGTTATGTTACAGAAAACAGTTATATGCCCATATTCCCAATCATATCCCTTTCATCAATTTAAAATGGTTCGTTCAATAATCATATGGCGGGGGGCTATTAATTTGTGAGGTTCTCTGTCTAAAAAAAATCGGTTCTTAGGTCAGTGATAATAATTTGGTCTAATAAATGAGCGTAGTGCAACCCAGTAAGACTCCTTTTGACAGCTTTCGATCCCTTGACTCCCAGAGAAGTCTTGGTCACCATCTCATTTATTTCTGGTTGTTTTAAATTATTATATTGAACTTTTTAACTTTGAATTGCAGTGCTTTCGACTTCGACGTTATTTGTTCCAACCCCACGTTCCCAAGAAGTCAAGAAAAAATATAATAAGAAAAAATCGCTCTTATAAATTGACCGAGATATGATGAAAAAAGTTGCGAACTAACTTCTTTACTATTGACAATTTTGAGAATTTGATTTCTGAAAATAGAGACTACAGCCTCTTGTTTCAAATGGCGGAAAACTGAAGTTAATTTCTTTTCAAATAAATATAAGCCCTGCTTTAGAAAAAATATTGACACTAGAAACAAAAAGTCGTGAGTTGAGTTGTCAACTTTACCTCTTCGTATCTCGGTGAAGAGAGATTTTTTACTATTTTTTCGTGGCTCTTTGTCGACCTTTCAGCAACGTACTGAAGAGTTGTTGCGTCAGCTAGGAACAACCTGTATTACAGGGTGTATCTTTAATATTGGAAAAAATTTCAAATTAGATTCTTTGATCAAAAATAAACAAAAAATTTCCCAATAACGTGTCCGGAAATGCAGCGTTTTTGAGATAAAGAGTGTCAAAAAAAAAAGATTATTTTTATAGTTTTTTGAAGATATCACAAGAACCGTTTTAAGATGCAGAATTCAGCTTTGTACATATGTTTTGTCATTAGTTGTATTAGTCATTAGTTATTAGATATTAGTTATCCTTTTAATACCAATGCAGTTTTTTTCATCAGCCATTAACGGAGATTTTAGAGTTCCAGGAGGTTTTGTTTCCCTGCATTTTTCGGCACATGTTTTGAAACATACACAGGGACTTTTTCATCGCAAATTGTCGTTTTTCTCGGAAACTGTTGAGGTTTGCAATCATGACCAAGAGTAGCTATTTGTTTTGTGTAGAAAATATTGGCGGCTTAAAATGTTAATTTGCAAAATTTTGTAAAACCACCTCACGCAACCTTAAAAACTCCACCGGTGGCATATGAAAAAAATTGCGTTATTAAAAAATTAGTAACTAATATCAATGATAAGACATGTACAAGGGTGGTCCATCACTTATGTCTACCTCCGAAATAGAAATTAATTTTAAAGACAAAAAACTGATACTTTGAGGATTTATGTGATCAGTTTAATTTTTTTTTTCATTAGACCACCAGTGTTAAAAAACAGTAATTTGGTGGTAAAGTGGACTAATAAAATTCAATTTTTGTTCAATACATGGGTAGAAATCGATTAAAAAAATCAAAATCGCTGAAAATAGATATCAAAAACTAATTACAAGCCTTTAATTACTAAATAAAATTAATAAAATACAGAAATGACAGGTAGAATGATTATTATATGGTTGTAATAAAAGTGACCAATAATTTGAAGAGGGTAGTTACCTACCATAAATCCTTCAGCAGTCTAAGTAAACAGACCCCAAGTAGTGTGTCATTGAAGTCGAATGGGCCTTCTGACTGTTTACTTATCATTCTAATCATTCTACCTGTCATTTTCATATTTTATGTATTTTATTTAATTGAAGCCTTCTAATTAGTTTTTGATTTTATTAATCGATTTCACCTATGTATTGAAGAAGGATCAATTTCTTGGCCACTTTACCACTAAATTACGTTTTTTTTTACCGCTGGTGGCTGAAAAAAAAACGAAATAAAATTAATAAAACTGATTATGCCATTCGATGGTTCTATCTACAGGGTTACTGGTAACTGGATACATTCCTTTGGTGATCTGATAAAACAAGAGGTAAGGAGTAAATTAACCCCAACATGCACTATACAAAACTCAATAGATTTTGAGATATTTCGATTTTCAACTTTTCTTAAAAAAATGGTTTCAGATGTCTTGAAATGTAATTTTCAAAAAATCTACTTTAACTTTTTGATTTTTTTTTTGGCTGGAATACTTGTCCAATACTATGCTTCCTTCTGGAATAAAAAATATCCTCAGGTATTTCGATCGTGTGAAAATTTCAAAGAAAAACTTTCACAAACTATTTTTTTTAAATAAGATTTAAAAGTTTTTACAAGTTATTTTCGCAAAATTGTCAAGGCACCTTGCGTACAAATTGTTTTAAAAACTTCCCTAGTGTAGTAGCTATCTAACAAGGTACGAATCTTGTACAAGAATAACAGAATCTCCCCGCTATGTACCGTTACCGAGGAACAAATCCTTAAGTCGGGACGTTTTAAAAAAAATACGGCCCTGAACGGGGGTCTTAAAATTCTCGGATCCGGTCCATTTTCAATAGGTCGTATTTGGGGGTCACGAGCTTCGTCCCTACCAAGTTTCGTTCCGATTGGTAAAACTTTCAGACACTTAGAGTGGCTATTACTAGGCTATTCCCGAAAAATCCCGAAATTCCCGAAAAAATGACACTTCCCGGGAACGGATCCCGCTCATTTTCAATAGGCATCGTGCCACGGTGCGCCTCTTCAATCGAGCCAAATTTCAACTTTCCCACATGAAAACTGGCGGCTCTAGAGTGTTTCCTAGCAAAGTCACAGACAGACAGACCGACAGACAGACATTTTTCGGGCACAAGAATACGTATACTTACGAAACTTCTGTGACTTTGCTAGGAAACACTCTAGAGCCGCCAGTTTTCATGTGGGAAAGTTGAAATTTGGCTCGATTGAAGAGGCGCACCGTGGCACGATGCCCATTGAAAATGAGCGGGATCCGTTCCCGGGAAGTGTCATTTTTTCGGGAATTTCGGGATTTTTCGGGAATAGCCTAGGAAACACTCTTAGTGTCTGAAAGTTTTACCGATCGGGACAAAACTTGGTAGGGACGAAGCTCGGGACCCCCAAATACGACCTGTTGAAGATGGGCCGGATCCGAGAATTTTAAGACCCCCGTTCAGGGCCGTATTTTTTTTTAAAACGTCCCGACTTAAGGATTTGTTCCTCGGTAACGGTACATAGCGGGGAGATTCTGTTATTCTTGTACAAGATTCGTACCTTGTTAGATAGCTACTACACTAGGGAAGTTTTTAAAACAATTTGTACGCAAGTTGCCTTGACAATTTTGCGAAAATAACTTGTGAAAACTTTTAAATCTTATTTAAAAAAAATAGTTTGTGAAAGTTTTTCTTTGATATTTTCACACGATCGAAATACCTCAGGATATTTTTTATTCCAGAAGGAAGCATAGTATTGAACAAGTATTCCAGCAAAAAAAAAATCAAAAAGTTAAAGTAGATTTTTTGAAAATTACATTTCAAGACATTTGAAACCATTTTTTTAAGAAAAGTTGAAAATCGAAATATCTCAAAATCTATTGAGTTTTGTATAGTGCATGTTGGGGTTAATTTACTTCTTACCTCTTGTTTTATCAGATCACCAAAGGAATGTATCCAGTTACCAGTAACCCTGTATATTAATTACACGAATCTTCAAAGTTTTAATTTTTCTATCTATCACGCCTGAAAATTATTAATAGTTGTTTTGGGATACCCTATATAGATATGAAATATAAAATACAAAAATTTTACAAAACATTAGAAATTTTATGTTCCATAGCAGTTTACTGCTTTAGGGAATTAATGATGGCAATTAAAAAATTAAATTAAATTATGATTGTTTCAAATATTCAACCAAATCATACATATTTCAAACGTTTCTTATTAAACACTAATATTAAAACGACATTTATTTTTGGCATTGACATTTACGACTATTATATATCTTGAAGTATTATATTATATTATAATATTATATTATATTATAATATTATATTATAATAGTATATTATGTATCTTGAAGTAGGTATGGCGTGAGGTTTCAATATGATACTTAATTGAATCAATACATGTTTAAATCTGCTGTTATAATAAATGCCGGTGCCAGTACTTAGGTACGTCAAGTAAACTGGGAACAGCCAAGAAAATTGCGCCTATTATAGCACATTCGATGTACCGTAGTTTGACCACGTTTGACCACCGAATGATTTTGTTTGACCACATTTTGATTTTGTGTAATTGCAAAAAGAAAAATTCCCGGATAACTTCACAAAATCTCCGAATTGAGTAAATAGTGACGCTTTATAGTTCATTCAAGTCGTCATGAGCTATCTATTTGGCGTTTCAAAAATTTTCAAGGCCGACTAGATCCTAGAGTTTTCATAGTCAACCTTTGTTTTACTTATGACCGCCATATTTTTTTAGGTAAAAAATCGAGGAAACCATCAATATTTTACATTTGGAAAATAAAAAGCAAGTAAGCTCAAAACTAAGGAACTAGGAACAAACTTCTCTCCTGTCCTAACGGTTCGAAATCTTTTTGGTCGGTCACTAAGGCAGTCAGCCAGTTCCACGATTCCACCACTTACACGGATATAGGTATAGGGTCGGAGTATTCCTCCATCGTTCATAACAGTCTGTTGTCATACTGGCAGTGCCCGAAACTCCAATCAAGAGAGCTTCCACACATCCAATAACAGAGCAAACCAGAGTATCAGAACAAGCACAGACACGTGTTTCGCCCTACTGGGGCTCATCAGTGTGCTGCATCCGGAGTATCTGGAGGACGTTAAAGGATGCGTGGACACCTGGACCCTCTTAAAGCGGACTGTGACATGGTTCTCCGTGTGGTGTAAAGTAGAGCGACATCTAAGCATAAAATTGTGCAACTTTTCTCGAATTCAACCGACCTCGTATCTCTTACCGCGTCCAATATCCCAATGTTCCTCATCTTTTCAATGGACACTCTGTATAATTTATCTAAGCACTTATAATAATTTCCGTTCGGTAAATACCTTTAGACGCCTGAAGACTTTTATGACCTTCCTATTAGTAACTTTTTTCGCTCTTTAGGTAGGTACTAAATACGTAAAGTAAATATATGATTGGCTTTATTTTCAATATTCGAAGTGGTAGACTTGTGTTTATATGTATGTATATTCTTATGTATCTAGCAATATCCTCTATAAGAGTTAAAGATAATTTTTCAAACGAATTCCAACAGGTGTGAATTAGCTTGCGAGATATTCCTGCTGTCTTAAAACAATATGAAATTAAAACTAAGAGTACGCGTATATGTTTTCTTAATGTGTAGGTACACAAATTAACACCGCTAACTGTTTTCAAATTAGTAACTTACTTTAAAATAATGTTGAAACTGTTTAAGTTGTTTCAATTAAAAAATTAAGGGGACCTGCCTATTATAAAACCAATAATAGTAATAATACTGGATGCTGTGACTCTAATAATCGCCAACAATAAATGTTTTAAAAATTTAAATATTCAGATTTGCAAAATGTAAAAGGCTCAAAGACGTATAAAAAATGAGAAATCTAACAAAAATCTTGGATTATTATTAAAATTTCTGTACATAAGTTACCCATCCGCATATTTATAGGATGGAGTTTTTTGAAGTTAAACACCATTTGGTCCAAATCTACTTGGTTCTATAGAAAACCTACCGTTTAGGGTAAACTGTAGAAAAAAGTTAACCAATTTAATGCTGAATAATTACACGATTAAATCAGATTTCAAATATCTCAATTACTTTTTATTAGTTCCTGGAATATCCTTAAAACTGAAAATATATTTTTTTAATACAGCTCTGATGTTATTTTTATGATTTATCGGAATGAAGAAAATTTTTTTATTTTGTCTAAATTCATTATTTTGCTTCTTATACTCTGTCTTCAAAGTTTTCACACCTAAAATTTAATTTAAGTATTTTTAAAAGTCATATTCACTCCTAACCACCGTGATTTAAACCCTTTTTAAGATATCCCGCCCATGCCGTGACAGCGACCCCATTCCATGCCTGCCAACCGTGATTGAAGTCCCTTGCAAAGTCACTCGGGTGAAGTTAGCAACGAAAACTTAGCAACGGGAGTGGCTAAACATCCGGCTGCGGTACGATGATAATTTAATTACATAATCTGCTATTATTGCTTGAACTGGGTTGATTTTTCTCCTTCGTTTGGAAAAATAAATACCCCAGCAACGCACCAAGGGCAATTTTTTAGCCGAAAATCTAAAATTACAACACCTGAATATGCGGATTCGGAATTTCAAAAAATCACTGTGGCCGTTCTGGGCCCTGGCAAGACGAGTTTTCACGAAGGGATGATAGAGTGGATCTTTGTCCTTGGGTTGAAAAAATAAAAACCCCAGCAACGCATTAAGGGCAGTTTTTATAGCCGAAAATCGAAAATTACAACACCTGAATATGCGGATTCGAAATTTCAAAAAATCACTGTGGCCGGTCTGGGCCCGGGCAAGACGAGTTTTTACGAAGGCATGATAGGGTGGATCTTTGTCCTTGGTTTGAAAAAATAAAAATCCCAGCAACGCATCAAGGGAAGTTTTTATAGCCGAAAATCGAAAATTACAACACCTAAATATGCGGATTCGGAATTTCAAAAAATCACTGTGGCCGTTCTGGGCCCGGGCAAGACGAGTTTTCACGAAGAGATGATAGGGTGGATCTTTGTCCTTGGGTTGAAAATATAAAAACCCCAGCAACGCAACAAGGGCAATTTTTTAGCCGAAAATCTAAAATTACAACACCTGAATATGCGGATTCGGAATTTCAAAAAATCACTGTGGCCGTTCTGGGCCCGGGCAAGACGAGTTTTCACGAAGGGATGATAGAGTGGATCTTTGTCCTTGGGTTGAAAAAATAAAAACCACAGCGAATTACAGTGATTTTTTGAAATTCCGAATCCGCATATTCAGGTGTTGTAATTTTAGATTTTCGGCTAAAAAATTATTGCCCTTGGTGCGTTGCTGGGGTATTTATTTTTCCAAACGAAGGAGAAAAATCAAACCTGTTCAAGCAATAATAGCAGATTATGTAATTAAATTATCATCGTACCGCAGCCGGATGTTTAACCACTCTCGTTGCTAAGTTTTCGTTGCTAAACTTCATCCGAGTTGCAAAGTCACCCTTATGTCGCGATAGCGGTCCTTAAGGCTACCCCAGCAACCTTTTCCCATGCCAGCTAATACCGCAATTAAAGTCACTTTTCAAGTCACTCCAGTGCACGACTTCGGTTCCCTTCCACGACAGTCAAAACCACAATTGAAGTCACTTTTAAGTCACCTTCGTAACACAAAAGCGGCTATTTCGTCAGCTAATGCATCAGTAATCGAAGCCACTTTTTAAGACACTCTGTGCCGCGACTGCGGCTTTCTTTCACACCAGACATTACACCGTTTTTGAAGACTCCTATGAAGTCACCCCTGCTGGGATAGCGGTAACCTTTAACGCCAGTCAAAACCGCGATTGAACTCTCTTCAAAAATACATCCCCTTATGCTGCTTTGTCAGTTTTCACTATCAACTTTTATCCATTTTATTTTTCATTAACAAAATCAAATACAATTCACTTTTGATTTGTGCTATGATTTGTGACACTTTAGTCTATAGGAAGTCTATGAAGAAACATACAGGGTGATAAGTCAAGGGTACGAAGCAGCCATATCTCTGGAACTATTGGTCTGAGAGACTCAAACTAAAATTTTCCACACAGAAGTAACCACGAGAATTTTCAAGATGACTTCCGTACATACCGTGTGACACATATTTCGTTGTTTTAACGGGGACAGCCTGTATACTTACTTTAACAGGGAGAGTTTAAATTGAGTTTAGTCTATGAGTTATAAGCAAGTTAAAGTCGCAATTTTTCATTATCAAAACAGTGTAGGGTACATCGGAAACGACTCTGGATACCTATTGAAAAACGGCTTACATGTCCCTATCTAAACTTTTTATGTAGTCCTATTCGGTAGTTTAAATTTCTATACAGTGATGAAAATTATCAGATTTTTCATCAACCTGTATAAAAATTTCATGCAGGTATCGTGAAAAGTTAACGTGTAAGATACACGGGAAAACTTAAGGGATATGTAAGCCGTTTCCCCATATCTTGAGCCGTTTCCGGTGTACACGGTTTTGGAAATGGAAAAATGCGATTTTCACTTATTATAACTCATAAACTACTTGAGTTAAACTCCATCACTAACCGCATCTGTATATTCGATTTTTTAAGGCAATTTAAAAATAAGTATATGTATTAATATCCTGGGTGTCTCTCTTAAAATAACGAAGTAAGGGACAACTTCCAGTATTTCAGAAAATGTGGCCATCTTTAAAATATTTTCAGTGAATTTTTCTTGGTTACTCACCTACCTATATCTAAAAAAAAATCTATTTTGATCTATCTATAGGTTCAATAGTTCCCGAGATATGGCTCCGTACCCTTAACTGATCGACCTGTATAATTATTACTCTGCAAGTTAAACAACAAGCACCCTGTATATTATAGAATAAGCTGATACTCGTAATTAATTCCTTGTCACTTCCCGAGATGGTCGGGAATAAAACTTCCTCATTTCTGGGTTAACCACATAATGTAATTTATACTTCCTATACTATAATAATACGAGTTATATTATACTAGAATATAAATACAAAATTACTAAACAAATCTAATTTATTGTACACTAAATAAATGTATAATTGTGTACACGGTAAACAACTAATATTTAGATGCGCCAGGAAATCAAATAACAAATAAATATCATTGCTGAAAACCTCTAGAGCGGCAGGTACAAATACGACTTGATATGATGTCTTAAAAGGAAATGAGATGTTGATATTTCACAGGCACAGGGTAGTATGTTTTACCCTCAAGAGAGTCAATTACTAGGCAAATAATTAAATTTCTGATATAAAACAAAGCGTTAGAAAATGAAAGCAGAATTAGGGACATTATTATCTTATCTATTTTAATAGCTTGACATCAATTTTTTCTTTAAAAAAAGTCTTTTTTTACCAAAAGGTATTCTTTCTTAATTAGTCCAGAAAATAAGTACAAAACTTCCGAAAAATTTGAAACAAGGAACAAGAAAAAATTTAAAAAATCGTGATTCCCGGTCTTAATTGTGGAAAATACCCTCATTAGGACCTGCAGGAATTTAGAATCACAGGACCTTTACAGAAAATCTCTAGATAGATACAAGCCATAGGATATCCCTTATTTCTGAACTCACTATGGATATCTCGGAAACCATAACAGATACTACAGGGTCTGTTAAATTAGAGAAAAGATGCTCTCTTTTGTGGCCATCTCGAATCCGTCAAAAGACATAAATTATAAGATATCTGTGATAGTTCCTGAAATATCCTGAAAATACTGAAAAATCGAGATTATTTTTGCTATACTTTCTTATCTTGTTTATTATTGGAAATTAATGAATAATTTTTACTAACATTCAGAATTTTTTTTTAAGACAACTTATTTTTATACTTAATATCATATAAAAATTTAAAAACATAAAGCAAGTAATATGACATCATATTGACGTAATTCGACGAAAAAATTATTGTTTTCTATTCGAAAAAAAGAATAAAATTTTTTATTTTTTCTTTTGTTATTATTTTTGGTTTCCATGATTTTTTATACCGAAGGACATAAAAAAGTAATATGGTGGCTATACATAGTTGACTAAAAATTTTGAAATGTCATGTAAGCCTACAAAAAATATTCATTAGTTTCCAATAATAAAAAAGATATAAAGAAAATAAATGAAATATCCTGAAAAACTGAAAAGTCGACATTTATTTTTCAGTTTTTCAGGATACTTCAGGAACGGTCACAGAAATTTTGTATGTCTTGACGGACTCGACATGGCCACAAAATAGGGCATCTTTTCTCTAATTTAAGTGACCCTGTAACTCTTGGCGTTTACGAAATAACCATATTGAGCTCTGAAATAAGGGACACCGTGTGTGTATAAATAGGAAATAGGTATGTACATATAAAAGTTCTCGAGCCCATGCATGAAAAGTTCACGGTTTGTTCACAAATTTTCAGCAACAAAAAATTCCCATAGCCAGTGGTCCCCGATTATTTACAAATTATTGTTTTCTAATTATGTACCTACCTATTCGATAGGTATTTTATGATTTTTTGAAAAGTGCCTACATTCGATAAAAAAATGAAAAAAAGAAATTTACTTTAATTATATTTGGTAAAATAAAAAATGTATGGCTTCTATACAGGGTGCACCATGTATCCTTCTCTATATTGCTATCTCCTAACGCTAACAGATACAGGGTCGGTTAAACAAGTTCAAAGGAGCGCAATTTTGTGGCCATCTCGATTCCGTCGAGACATACGAGATATCTGTAACCGTTCCTGAAATATCCTGAAAAAACTGAAAAATCGAGATTTCTTATTTTTTCCATATCTTTTTTATTATTGGAGATTAATGAATAATTTTTTTGTTGGCTTACATAAGTCGTCAAGAGGTACCCATCTGACATTTCAAAAATTTTCAAAGCCGACTAGATCCCAGAATTTTCATAGTCAACTTTCGTTTTTCTTTTGGCCACCATATTGTTTTTTTATATTGTTCGATATAAAAAAAATCATAAAATCTAAAAATTGTTGAACTTCAAAAAATTAATTTAAAAAATTTTTATTCTTCTTTTTTCTTTACAAAAAAGACACATTTTTGGACCGAATTTCACAGATAAATTAAAAAAACATAAGGCAAGCACTATTTCGGCGTATTTTACAAACGCTGACGTTTTTCTACGATTTTTTTTAGATTTTTCTTTGAAAAAAGAAGAATAAAAATTAAAAGAAAATTTTTTTTTGAAGTTTATTAATTTTTAGTTTCCATCATTTTTTTCATATCGAACGACATAAAAAAATAATATGGCTGCCATAAGAAAAACGAAAGTTGACTGTGAAAACTCTTGGATCTAGTAGGCCTTGAAAATTTTTGAAATGTCAGATGGATAGCTCTTAACGGCTTATGTAAGCCTACAAAAAATTATTTATTAATTTCCAATAATAAAAAAGATATGACGAAAATAAGAAATCTCGATTTTTCAGTTTTTTCAGGATATTTCAGGAACGGTCACAGATATCTTGCATGTTTTGACGAATTCGAGATGACCACAAAATAGCGCATCTTTTCTCTAATTTAACCGACCCTGTATCTCTTAGCGTTCAGGAGATAGCAATATAGAGAAGGATACATGGTGCACCCTGTATAACTTTTTTTGTATAGAATCTAATTGCCCCATAACTAAGACGTTTATACCAGAATGACTGATTTTTTTCTCAATTTTTTATCTTAAATTGGTGATAAATTAAAAATGCCGCAAATCTGAACTCCATGAACAAAATTGAATATTATCTTAATGGGATACTTTATCAAAAGTAGCGGAAGTCATTTCCAGTTTTAAATTATTCGGGAACGTCATCATTGTGATTTGGCTATACCTATAATTTGATTGGACAAAAAAGGCTTGATTAAATTAGAATTCCTTTCCTACAGTTCAAAACCTATAAACCTACTTCATATATTTTACCATATGGTTCCTGTGGTCAAAATCAGGGATAAAATACATATTTTTATACAGGGTGTTCCTTGTCTCACTGGTGACAACATAGTCTATTTATTTTTATGGGAAAACCTGTATGTATATGATAGGTATATTACATTTTGATATCGTCGGAGAAAACTCAGTAAGAATGTTTTTTACAATTGGAATAGGTAAAAAGATTTTTTATCCGGCTTCGCCGTCGTGTTCAAAAACTCGCGCGTGTGTTTTAAAGACCTGCTGCTATTATATCCACTCAACTTTAATATACTATGTAGGTATTAATTTCCAATAATAAAAAAGCTATATCTAAATTAAAAAATTTGATTTTTTTAAGTTTTTTTCAGGATATTTCAGTAACGACTGAAAATATCTTTTTGTTCAGATTTTTATTAAACATAAAATAGCGCAACTTTGTCCCAATTTAAGCGAGTTAGTGCATGTCTCTTTCCGATGATACCTCGAAGTTGACTCACCTTGTATTTGTAATGAATAAATTAATTTTCTCAGTTAATATTATTTGTAAAAAAAAAATCGAAACAGGTCGATATTAACAATTCTCTATGCAGAAATAATATTGTTGTTTTTTTTTCAATTTTTGGCAAAAATTAACATTAAAAATAAATTAAAATCATACGATTTAGAACCTATAGGTACCTTTTAATTCCGGCGATGTTGTAAAAAACAAAAACCATTAATATTACGCCCGTATTCACAAACGATAATTTCCTGAATAATTACGTAATCAATTATACCCATCTCACTCTAACGCATAAAAACTGCATATCCCCATGTGTTTAATTATTTTCGAAATATTACAGGACATAAACGCTTTGTGAATACGGACCTTAGTGTTCCAAATGCTCGACTTGAACGTCTTGGCAACATCCGAATCTTAAATGAAAATTTCTTCTAACGTTATATTTTTTCAAAAAAATTTAAACAAAGTCATCTTCGTAATGAATAGATCTTTCAAATATGTATCACAAGCATACCCTGCCCATTTGACAATTTAGGGGAGGTATAAGCAAGTGCCAGAGTTTAAGGCGAGGGGTGAATGTTGTATGCTGCTACTAAATGTAATTTATTACCTAATAATCAAAAATCGACCTGTTTCGGTAATTCTACAAATATTAACTGACAAAATGACTTTATTGGTTACATATGGTTCATTCTGTAAGTATGAGTGCATATGGCTTAACTAATGTTTCGTTATTCTGACAGAACTACATGAATGTGAAGAGAAATACCTGTGACTTTGAATTAAACAATAGTATATTACTATATGAGCGATTATCAAGCCATTATTCACGAGATAGTGCGGTAATTCCACGAGCATTAGCGAGTGTCATTGTCATTATCAAGTGAATAATGGTCATAATCGCGAATGTATAATACTATGCTTTTTCTACTCTTTTATATAAAAAAACAAACTTTAATAATTTTTTTTTTTATTTATTTTACGTTTGGAACAATTTTTAGTACCGAGTACCGAGTACGCAAGCGTGGATTCTGAGAAATGTCAGTTATCGTTCCTTATTCACTGCTTTACTCTGTTTATTAAGTTTACAGCTTTTGATTGGTCCACGAGCGGGTATTATGAAGTGCTAGTAGCTGTAATTAGACAAGAGCCGAGTATTATGAATCATACAGGCTGATTCATAATATGTGCGCAGGACTTCAGGATATGATAGCTTGAACTATTTTTGACAATCTTTTGAACGGCAAAAGAACCGCTTTCGAGATACAAAGTGTCAAGAAAATATATTTTTTTCAGTTTTTTGACGACTTCTCAGGAACCCTTTCAGATATAAAACTGAATTTTTGTACACATCTAATCATTAATGATATTAGGAATTAGTTGGGAATGCAGTCGCCAAGCTGCTTTCGAATTTTTATTTAATTATTTATCAGGACTATGAAGTTGAGATTGAATTCTAAGTTGTTTAAAATTGCTAATCATGGGACTTCATTCAACAACGACGAAAACGATACAATACATCATAGTAATGAAATTGATTCTAATTTGGGCCAAAAAGATAAAAAAAAATTAGAAGATTACACTAAAAATGATTGACATAAAAATAATTTTTTTTTTTAATAATTATTATTTTTATGTCAATCATTTTTAGTGTAATATTAGAAAAAAACTTATAATTTTTTTTTTTTGCCCAAATTAGAATCAATTTCATTACGATGATGTATTGCATCGTTTTTGTCGTTGTTGAATGTATAACAAGTCCCATGATTAGCAATTTTAAACAACTTAGAATTTAATATCAACTTCATAGCCCAGATGAAGAATTGAATAAACCTTAATATTATTTACTTTTTAAGTTCTGATTAAATTTATTTCAAATGGCAGTGTCGGAGACTTTGGGGTTGCTTGAAATTTTTTGCCCTTAATTTCTACGACACTGCAATTGGCATTATGGGAGCACATTTTAAACTGTCAATATGTTCTATAAAAAAAAGGTATTCTCGGTCAAAAGCTTTAATGTGAACTGTTTTCGAGGAAAACGGCATTTGATGATAAAAAACATAAAATTAGCAACATATGTCTCGTTGTGGACAAAAACATCACTTATTTTTGATAGTCATTTTTATAATTTGTTACACTGCCCCATAAATTTTTGTTAATTTACCCGCTTAACGTAGATAATTTAATGACAAGATATGTACAAAATCTGGGTTCTGTATATCAAACAATTCCTGAGATATCGTCAAAAAAGTAAAAATAATAAATTTTTTTGACACTCTGTATCTCGAAAACGGTTCTTTTGCGGACCCATGTTAATATGGGAACTTTTTTCATATTTTTGAACGAACTATTACATCCTGAAGTCCTGCGCACATATTATGAATCACCTCGTATATAATTCAATACCTACGAATAATAACCTTCATATATCCAAAAAGCTTTATATCTAATAATTGGAATATTATTCAATAAGAGTAGAAAAAAGTAATTAGGCTTATAAATACATAGTTAAATAATTGGAAAAATGTATTTATTGAATCAATAATTATTGATTAAGAATTATGTTTTGAACAATTTTTTGGGTTTAGGTTCTGCCTCGGGTTCTGCTTTTAGACTTTTATAGTTTTTTAATATAAACGTTTCGGGACTGGAAAAAGAAAACAAAGGTTTTATTAAAAAACTATAGAAGTCTAAAACAGAACCTAAACCCAAGAAACTATTTAAAATATTAAAAGTAATTGGATATGTAGGTGGTACTTAACTTTAAAAAACAATAATATAACTGCGTTAAAAAATACATCCACTAATTAGCGCCAAATCAGTTACAATACAATTAATTAAATTTTTTTCATACCTAATTCCCTTTTTAAAATAAATATAATAAGGAAACTAGAACAATAGTAAGTTGTTATATCATACAAGAAAATACACCAATACCGGTGATGAGAAGAAAATAAACGGTTTGTCGTAGAAAACTGTTCGGTATAACAGCGACGGATCAATTTGTTAAATTTAGTGGTCTTTGTTTTTTACTTTGCGAATGGCAAAGTAACAGTCTGAAATAATTAATATTCGATGGCTCATTAACATGACGTAAAAAATTAACCATTGCTGATGTCATTCTGTTTGTAAAGCTTGTATTAAATTTAGTAACCGAATTTGTCACACTTGTCGATTTAAACTTTTAATAATTTTAATTTATTGCTGTAATTTAATATCAAGTAAGTATTTCATTTTCATGAGATCAATCACGTTTTTAAATTTTATTCCTAATAACTAGGTATTTTAGCATGGCTCAATTAGTTGAAACAAGTTTTCACGAAACAAAAAGATAGAGTAGGTATAAGGATGACTAGATTTATAGGATACCAGGATTAAAAATTAAATAAGTAAGTTAGGTGTCAGATTTCAGGTCAGGTCATTCTGCTTACATCAGTGTGCATGTATCACAGGCATGGTACACCCCCATTTATTTCTTATTTTTCGAGATAATTTTTTGAAATTTGGTACGTCGCATACTCTCAATAGAGCGCACTTTTTAGCAGATAATTGAATTTTTTCCCACAACCGGTTTTTCCGGAAATGTTACCAAGTTTTTATTTCTAAATAGGACATCCTATATATTATTATATTTTTGAATTCTATACACTTGTACGAATCCAACAATACTATATAAGTACCATTTTAAATGTCAAATTTGTTTTTATTTAATTTTTTATTTCTCAATTATAGTGTGCCATGACTTCAGTTGTGTTCGTCGCAGATGCAAAATGGGTACACCAAATTGTCCCTTATTAAGAGTACTAATAGATGGTACCTCGGTACCAATATGGTACCATTTGAAAAAAATGAATCCAGCTAAAAAAATCATTCCGGTGCGCATAATTCATCCATAAATCACTTAATTTAGTACTTTGAACAAAAATTCGATTTTTCGAGCATTAGATGATCCAATTGGAGTAAAACGAAATAGTCATGGCACACTATAATTGAGAAATAAAAAATTAAACAAAAACAAATTTGACATTTAAAATGGTACTTATGTGGTATTGTTGGATTCGTACAAATGTATAGAATCCAAAAATATTATGATATATAGGGTGTCCTATTTAAAAATAAAAAGTTGGTAACATTTCCGGAAAAACCGGATGCGAGAAAAAATTCAAATTTCTGCTGAAAAGTGCGCTCTATCGAGAATATGCGACGAACCAAATTTCAAAAAATTATCTCCAAAAATAAAGAAACAAAAGGGGGTGTACCATGCCTGTGACACACACTGTATACCTATACAGGATATAATTCACAACTTGTTACTTTCCTTTTAAAAGTAAAAGATATACCTATATGGCCCCGAACAATGGACTTCCTGTAGGCACCTTAGTAATTCGAAAGGTTTATGATTACGAGAAAAAAATAATGAAAATTTGACGAACACATTATTAAAAACATATTAGAACTGCTGGATTTAATTTTTCTATCTGTTGATGAAGCACCGGATTATTCAACAATTATTATTGTTAACAATACGTGTAAGTTAAACAACAATGATAGTCAACTAATACCTATGTCATTCTTGAAAACAATGTTGTCGATCATTTGCCATATACCTACATAATCTAACAATTATTATTAGGTATCAATTATTATGTTTTCATTGTACCTACTAAATCAAAGTTATTCACGTGAGGCATTGCATCAATGATGCCCAAAATTTTCTTTCTATCGAGTTCAAATATTTAAGTGAATTTATTCAATATTTATAGGTAAGTATATTATAATATATTGTTTAAATCTGTTTTGGGGGCATAGGTATAGGTAGATTTCTCACAATCATGCAAAATGGAATTTTCGTAAATATTTATTCATGCACCTTAATTATTATTGTTTCAGAAAGAAATGTTCAATGGGTCATTTATTATAATTGAAAAGCCACTTCTAGCATAACACTTTTAGCATAATGACATTTTAAGTCTGTTATTAAGCCAGTTCAGAGAAAATTGGGGAAAAGTTATCAATTTGTGACGCAGCCAAACTTTTGATACTCTCGAAATATCTAAAGATGAGGTCAATATACATACTTACAAATTAAGTCTTTCTTAATAAGTTCTATATAACTTACTTGAAGGCACTTGGAACGCTGGAGAAGTCATAGCCGCTAAGTACTTTCGTTACAGCAGCATTGATCTCACTCTTATCCAAAAATCTAACTTGACCGCCGGCGGCAGACCCGGAGCCGCCGTTGACCGTTGCAGGAGTTTTTTCCTGCGACCCAACATTTTCGTCCAGCCCGAGCGTTGGTGAACCCACTGCCGCCAGCGTCAACGGCGGCGGCGAACTAGACAGATCGTTTGACGATAGCATGGCCCCAAAATAATGTATAATGCCCGAGATTACCACTGCCAGATAATGTGGCAAGTTATGAATGAAATCCCAGAACCACCTGATGGAGAATACAATTCAAGACAATGAACAACTGTTCTTCGAGCACGGTCCAACACCTACTACTACGACGCGTATCAAAGAATGCTTTCAAATGAAAATCTACCAGAGCATAATCGTTTGCCAGGGTCCTACTACTACTTGAGTCGCCTAACTTGGCATCTCACAAGATAATACACCGTGGAGTGGGATAGACGAAGACAGAAGGAGAGTCGGCCAGTTGTTTACATTTAAAGACTTAACCAATCGTAGCCGCAGTCGGTGCCTTATGTACGCCTCAGCGCTGTGATTGGTGGATTTCTTAATTTTCGCACCGATCGATATACCTACTTTAGCTTACCTCTACTAAATTAATAACATCTTGTAATTTAAAGCATTCTAATGATCTAGATTCCAGATAGTAACGATACGTATACGTATAACGAGTTACGAGGTCTGGGTTCTATAGTCGCAAGTGAATTGCTTTTGGGTTTAGTATAAACAATCAAAATGTGGTTAATTTTCTTATAGGTAGGTACTATACTTATTAAGTAGGTATAATCTACCTATAATATGTACTTGGGACATTCCACGCCAAATCGGACGGTTCGGAAAATTTTGATATTTAATTTCCTCATTTTTTTTTTAATTTTTTAGTACCCCCTAAAAGAACCTTTCTGGTGAATTTTGAGATTTTTTTTGATTACTTGCTCATCAAATAATACATTTTCAAAAAAGTCCCACAACTTTCTTTATAATTAGTACAAATTGAATTTTGTTTGGTTTTTAACTTTTGTTTTTAGATAGCCTTATTACTGAAAAAAATTCAAAAAAAAAATTAAAGATTAATATATTTGCATTTGAAATTTTAAATCGTGTTTTGGAAAGTGTTTTTGTATTTTTTCTATTTCAAACTAATAAGTAGGTACTATGCTTTCAAAAACATTTAAGGCCAGTCCGGTCATGTGCCTTCCATAAGATCAAAAATTCTCTACATATAGGTAAGTAAGTAGGTACCTACTGATTTTTGTCACTGTACCCATACCTACTTTTTTTTTACTTATTTTAAATTGATTTTAATACTTTGCAAATGTTTATAAGTGTTTCAAATAAATAAAAAACATTTGTTATAATTGTTTATATACAGTGTGTTTATAAGGACAAGCAAATTTGTAGGTATAAATGACAAAAAATTTCGAGTTGAAATTTCTCAATTTGGGGCCCAAGCCTGCTTGGCTAGATAATAAATTTTACCATGTTTTCATGTTTAATAAATCAAGCATTCCTTGTCCTTGAAGGAGCATTTTCTTTTTGTCTTCTTAGTAGGTAAAGTAGGTAACTAGTTACCTAAGTAACTACCTACCTCTTTTGCAGAAATAACGAAAAATTTGATTCAGAATTAAAATGATGCTTTAAATGAATAAAATTTAATTAAAATGATGCTCAGTATTAAAAATCATGCATGGATGCCGAATTTTCTACCTTACCTTCAGGATAAGACACGCTCCTGCGTCCCTCGCTCCTCTTCTAGGGGATTGTGTGCTTTATTTACTTTAAAATAGGGGCAGAATTTTGTACCGTCTCATGCAAACTTAACAAAATGCGTAGAGCTATGGTTATGGTTTGTCCAGTGAGTGATGTTGTCCGGTGTGATGCCACACTGATCCTGACTAAACAATTTCATTTAATTTGATTTGATTCGTACACTTATTTCAAAGTCGAGCCAGATGTGGTATCGGAGTTCGCGTCAGTGGCGTGTGTTGAGGAATAATGAATATCCTACAAATATATTATTTCGACAAGTTATTGACGCGGTAGAGCCTCGAAACTTTTTGATAACAAAAATATATAATGCAAGTAGGTAAATAAGAATGATAATAAATTGTTATAATCATGATAATAACGCCGCTGGGTGGCGTTTAAAGAAAGTATACGACCTCCTTTTTTTTTCTGCGGTAAAATATTCTAGCAATTTAACCACAAGACCACGTCCTAGGGAGTTCAATCGTTTCCCAGGCACTTTGTGTAATTTTTTGTAGTTCTTTGCGAAAATATACCCTGTCCGTTATTTCAAACGTTAATTAGAGAAACAAGACAATATATTTTTAGGCATTTACACAATTAATCCAGTCACTCGTACCTAGTTTATCACATCGTAAAATATCACATGTAATTCTGCTGAATTCGTATTATTAAAAACGTTTCAAATCACAAAGCTTAATCAATATTTAGTGCGTCACTGTCACTGACACTAGCCGATCAGCTGGACGACAATCTTATCGTATCAATCTAAGCGTATCAAGACGCAAGCCGTACTTCCGTCTCACTCTCGCTCATCTTTTTAGAACTGCTGACGATTTAAACGTTTATCTGACAATACGTCCCAATTTAACTCGATTGACTATGCAATGCAATAGAAGGACACTGGACAAACCATACGTTAGGAAATGTCAATTTTCGAGTCAAATTATTGTTCTTGAACTATGTTCGGTGGTATAGAAATATTTTCTTTATTTGCCAACAAATATTAAGTGTTTGAAATGAAGGAATTTTGGGAGAAGAACAAAAAGATTTTGAATTATAATTACGCCCATATAGTCCAATAAAGTCTAAAAAGTCATACGTATCGATTAAGAATACACATCCTTTTGATAGTTCGATTTATTTTGTTTCATGTACGTGTTTTTATAGTAACCGTCCAGTTTGTCTAAACACTCCATCCCGCATAAATAAGTATACGTCAACATTGGTTTTGAATGAGAATTAAATGCACAACACAGAGGATAGAATGTCATTACGTGAATAAATTTTATGTAGTTGTCAGTGGCTCTCAAACTGACGTAAGCGGTTCAATTCATTTTTTGAATGATTCCTTCAATAATTACGCTCGTTCACAACTGGACAATTAACTGTTTGACATTTTCTGGTGAAATTAAAAATATTAATTCGGACGGTTAGTGAGACGTCACATCTGACTTTTTAAAGTTAATCCTACTATAAAATGTTTGCTCTTCTGTGCTGTAACCCTATTAGCCGAATGGTTAAGACGGCCTCCTATAAATACCCTTATCCTTATCCTGGGATAAACTGTATACCGGGTGTCCCAGACTTAATTGACCAGGCCATATCTCATATACAGGTTGAGATAATCGAGCCGAATAAAAGGCATATTATTAAAATATTTCAAGCTGTATAACATGACAGCATGAAAACAACCCCCACTCCAACATCCCCTAAGTTACAGCCCCCACCCTTAAAAAAAATGAATAGCACCCTGTATGTATTTTTGTATATTCAAAACCAGTATTCGATTGTCTATTCAGATGATTTTTCAGATTCAAAATTGGTTGAGAAATAACCAAGAAAAAGTTCATCAAGGTGGTCATGACTTTTTATCTAAAAATCTCAGAATTTTTCAAATTTTTTATCACCCTGTATAAACATTTCATGTACATCGTAGGACAGTACATGAAAAGTTAAAATAGGGACATGTAAGCCGTTTTTCTCTATCTTCAGCCGTTTTCGTTGTACAGGGCCATGAACTTGAAAAATGACGATTTTCACTTGTTTATAACTCAAAAACTTCTGAATTTAAGCACCAACTGTAAAAGCCAATCTTATTTTCTCTTCTCAGACAATTTAATAATGCAATAACATAGGAGCATTCCATTAAAAAAAAACATAACTTTGATATTTTTCATGCTTTTGGGACACCCTGTACATTATGAATATAATTTTAAATCGTACCTCTGCCGGGTCTCTATCCACTACAAAAATAAAAAGATCCTTAAATCCAGAGACACGGCTATAAACTTCCGAGGCGTATATACCGTGAATAACCCTGTATAGGCAATAATGACACCATCAAGGTTTTTTTCAATGTTTTTAGTCTAAAAACTCAAAAAATTTTCGCTAAACTTGCTCTAGCACTCCCACACCAAAAGCATACCTACATTGTGGTTACCAATAATGTCATCGAAGAATATTCCACTTATTGGGCGCACTGATGAGTTATGAAGAAAAATTCTGGTTTTAATGTCTGAAAAATCACGTTTTTGGTTATGAATTTTAAATTCTACAGACTTTGAAAGTGATGGTCTCCATATCTACTGAAAGGATAGAGAGAAGAATCGAAGTATACTCCCAGATTCTTTATACATTCTTCTCGCTTTATAGATATGAATGCCCATTAAAGCAGAGTATGGAAAAATTATTGTATTTCTGCAACTAAAAAATGAAGGCTGCCTATATTTTGAAACATTTAGATCATTGTGGCTTATTTTTTATATTTTTTCTTCAAAAATGCGAAGTGAAAATCTCGCAACAATTCCAGTGATGTAAATATAGGGTTTTCCATTAAGGGCGCTCGAACTTTAATAGTATATTATGCAACGAGCTTATAATGAAGATTATTAATACGCGAGTATGATGGTTAAGATATGAGCCGTAGGCGAGTGTCTTAACCATCATAAGAGCGTATTAATAGCCATCATCTGCGAGTTCCATACACTATTTTTTCTACGACCCTTGTTTATTTCATAGAAAAGATTAAAAAATTATATATTTTAACAATGACCCGTGTACAATTGCGGATCATTGAGGTTAAGATAGGTTGCTATTTGTTTACGCATATTACCAAATTTTCTCTTCGTCGCTAAGGTTACTCTGCTGACACATGTTTTAGTATCAAGTTTAAAGGGCACTACTCACTACTGCGTAATTTTTATTATGCGAAGTTCGAATTCCGAATTTTACGCTTCGATTTTGAGATTAATTCATAATTTTAATAACATGACAGCCATTAATTACGATATTGTTTAACTGCGCAACGCGGGTCGCAGCGTTGCCGCTTTGAATACTATCACGGAGCTCTACGAATGATATAATACTTTATCTTCCCATCTTTTACACGATATACCTACCTATCAAATTAATTAAGGTAACATAAAATCTTGATAAATTTTCTTTGAATGTTACTTATGTTCTAAATTAAATAAACGTTCAGAATTTTTTTCAGAAATACAGAACTTATATCACAAGGCAATTTTTGTCGTGAGTATGACAACTCTGTGACTTCGGTTGGCTTGCCGACCCGATTGTGAGCGAAAAGGACCCGATTCGATTGCAAATGCTCCTCTGCCATTCGATAGCTTGACCAGTGCTTTAATGAAAATTTGTATCTTAATGAGACCCATTAAAGCACTGGTGATTCATATTTAATATGCATATTAAAGGTTGGGAGTAGAAAAAGTTAAATAAAACAAGTTGTATACTAGATATCATTATTATTATTATTTTATTTAAATGGGTATTCGATTACATTATGCACGGAATATAATATCGGCCAAATGGCTGCTGCGACTCCGCTGAAGAGCTCATATCCGAGAGCTCCAATTTTCGATCACTCGACCACATAAATCAGGATTGATATCATTGATGGCATTCGTTATATTGACTTTTAAGGCATCAATCATCTGTGGGTTAATCACATAGACCCGTGATTTAACGTAGCCCCACAAGAAAAAGTCTAATGGCGTATAATCATAAGATCTCAGTGGCCAGTTGACATCGCCAAAACGCGAGATATAACATGCTGTGAATTTTTCGTGCAGAAGATCCAAGGTTTCATGTGGTGTGTGGCACGTAGCGCCGTCTTGCTGGAACCACATGTCGTTGAGATCCGTATTTTCCAATTGAGGCTACAAAAAATGTCTTATCATCGACCTGCACCTCTAGCCGTTGACAGTTACGGCGGCGCCACCTTCATTTTGGAAGATGGACGGGTCAATGACCCTGCCGGACCAAAATACACACCCAGGCAGTGACTTTTTCTGAATGCATTTGCAACTGTTGGATCTCACATGGATTGCTATCTCCCCAAATGCGACAATTTTGTTTGTTAACAAAGCCATTAATCTAATAAAAGGGACTCCGTCTCTGAAAATTATTTTCCGTCAAAAATTGGGATCAACTTCCAACTGCTCTAAAGCCCATTAGCGAATTCTCGACGCTGCTTGTGGTCGTTGGCCTTTAGTTCCTGGGTCAATTGACTCTTATAAGGGTGCAGGCCCAAGTCCCGATGCAAAATACGCCCAGTTGAGGTCTGCGAAAGGCCAAGTTCTTAAAATAAAAACTTTATAAGCGAATTTTAAGAAAAAATTAAATGTTTTCTTGAAACGTTATAAGGTCTGTACCTCGAAAACTTAAGCTACAACTGCCTACACAATCATGTTCACAGTAAATTTTTCGCCAAGTTCTGCAGTTTTTACGTGTCCTATAAATATGTAATATTAGGAATTCAGTAATACCTTTTATTATAGTCTCACCGCCATTCAGTCATATAAGTCCTCACGGAAAGATTCAGCCGAGAGCAGCAATATGCAAATTGGTCTTAGTGTATTAAGATCATCCACATCCGAAGTAACAAAATATTCAAGTATAATAATTATTGCTCTTATGAGAATGAATATGCCAGGAAAAATTCCGGCAATAAGCCAATCAAACGATACGTTTCTGATCCACAAAAAAAACCCATCGCATGAGAAGAGTCACCAGTCACCTCAGAGTAGGATTATACCAATGATGCCATATACAGCTTGCCGGGGAAAATGGGCAGCTGTAACATTTTGTTGGTACCACAAAGGGCCTTCTACTTGTAGATTATTTATAGTCGGAATGATTCTTTCTTGCAGTGGCTTCAAGATATCAGTGTAATTAACTTAGACTATATTAATAAATATGGACCGCGCCTTCCCTATCTTAGCTTGAAGTCAGTTTTGGTTTGTTGATATTCTCTCTCGCACTCATATGCTGCTTCTGGCGGGGTAAGGGGAACGACGTAAAACGTAAACAAACAGAACGCAACGGCAGTGGCGCGCTCGAGTTCAGTTATAGGAAATGTAATAATTACATAAATTATAATAATGATCATAATATTCATAATATCATTATTTATTTTTATTTGCAGTTTTTGTTACAAAAGACATAAATTATGGGAATGCTAATAGATATTAAATTAAGAAAATATATACTTATACCTACCTATACAAAATAAAAGGTACAAAAAGGTAATAACAATTTAGCAAATAAAAAATCGATAGGAAAGTCGGAAAGCAATATACATCAGTAGGTACCTAAAATATTTTTTCAATTTCTTACATATTTAGTTGATTTTATTCTAAAAATAAATTAAACGAACCTAATTGAAAATATGTCAGATACCTAATCACTAATTTTAAAATGCCCTGTATTACTAAAGTTTTGTTCTGATATTGCTAGGAGTGAATTCGTCTCAATTTTAGAAGAATTAATTGCCGATAAAAAATGAAAGATCATGGAAAAAGTTCACCACATTTTAAAAATTTGCACCTTAAAATTAGTAATAATCTGAAATTTTTTTAACGTTCGTGCAACCGGGTCAAAGTCTTCTATTTCATATTCTTTGATGATATTGTTTGAATATTATTCCCCCTCTCCATATTCTGATTATCTTAAATTAGAGGTTGACAATAATAATAGGTAATATACTTTCAAAAATTATTTTTTTATTATTATTAGTATTTTTTATTTATTTAAATGGAATAATTTTTCCAAGTTGCATTTTTCAAAGTATTCAGTAGGTATTCAGTATGCTTTCGAAAATGAAAAAAAACTGTCAAACAATAATTGTTTTCACAAATTAAAAGATAAAACACTTACACTACGCTACGCCCATGACCATGTATGCTTTGTTTTGATTGACGGCTTTGCGTTGCTTACGTAGGAAACTGATAGACTTACCTTCTTTCGAAGTTTTCTCAAAAACAGAACACGTTTTCGCCACTTTTTTTAACTTAATTGAAAAATTAATTATTAAAGCTTAAAACGAGTGAAAGCTAGAGCTGAAAATATAAATAACAAGGAACTTACAACTGTTTGAAAAACACGAACTCTTATTATGGTATTATGTAAACAAACGGTCTGACAGGATGTAAACATTCATGTTGCCAGATGTAGCAAAGTAAAACGGGTATAAGGGATCCATCGATGTTTATTGCCCACCAATAACACTGGAGAGGTTGCGCTCTTTCATTGTAAGTGCCAGTTTCATTATTGATCTGGCATTCATTGTTTTGAACAGTCTTGTTTGGAGAGAGAGGGATGTCGGAACACTTTTTCAGTGTTTATGTCTTGGTCCATATTTATTAATATAGTCTAAGGTAATTAACAATTCCCACCCCACCCACACATTCACTTTCTATGGATACTGTGTCCTATAGTGACATGGTACCAGCGCAAATTTTCAACTTCACATAAAGAAGACACACTGCATGGTGTACCATGTGCGTAAATTTCAATTTTCTCATCAGCTGTACACATTTTTGATGAATTAAGTAACTACCTACGCTAGTATGTAACTGACGACAAGTTTTACTCATAATAAACGTCAAATTAATATTTTAATCTGAAGTGGGGGGCTATTGCAAAACCATTAACGACCTTGTCCGGCAACGGATCGATCTCCATAGCAATACTTCACAAGCTCATCTCCTATGTTCCGTCTAAAATAAAAAACTCTCACTGTATACGAACTCGCGACTCTATACTCTGCGCAATCACATATAAGACGATCTCCTTGGCGCTATTGGAGAGGTTTTCTAGACAGGAATTCTTCTGGTAGTGTCCATTTCTTTTCGGAATTGCGAGCTCTGATGTAGTTGAAAAATGCAAATACATTATAAATACCAGGTAGGAAATCAGTAACTTCACCAGGGTTTGCGTTTACTCATTATATCTATATCCGGAAATATAAATTCTTCTTGTATTAAACAAAACAAATAACCGTGTTCTGCTGTATATTCTAATTTATCCAACTCAATGAAAAATTCCATATTTTGTTTACAGGATTCAATCAATTCATCAACGCCAAGAAAATTAAGTGCCTATAATAATATTATGAATTTATGAATCTTAGGAACTACCTTTCTACGTCATTTTTATAGTTTTGACCGATCTAAATTCAAAATAACTTGCAAGACATGCATAATAAAAAAATGTGTGAGAAATAAATCAAGTGTTTTTAATGGGGCAATTAGACTTGGCTCACATTTTGCATTCGATAAGAATCAAGACATAATTTGCAGTAAGGTAGAAGTAAGATCAAGTTAGACGGATAAGATCTTGCTGAGCTCTGGCAATGCGATGGGCTATTAATTAGCCTGCATCATTTAAATTTCTAGACGTTTCTATATTTACGTTTCCTACTACACATATTGTATGTACCTATACTCCGTCTGCTCTAGGAAAACTGATTACCTATATATACAGGGTACAGATGATGGACTTATGTAATTTAAAATAAAAACAAAAGAGTAAGGAGATTTGAGTAATTAGTCGCGATCAAAAATGCTCCCAGTTTATCAGTTGAATTTTAATGAAAGAAGATGATTGGAAGGTATATTCACTTATTTCAATTTCCAAGAATCCGCAAGCGGGGTTTAGTATAGTATAGGCCTGCATGACGATCTTGTTGCCAGAATGATTTATAAAATTCTCCTTTAGTATCTGCTAGTCGTCTGATTCTTCCTGACACGATGTATGAACTCACAGACAAACAAAAAATTGGAGCATATCTTAATACTCGTACAGTAAAAGGGCGATGTTCATCTAACGGGGCAACAATCTTCGGGCAACAATCGGCAATTTTTTCCGCCACAAGTAAAGTTATTAAATTGCAACTCTTAAAAATATATCTGCATGAGCTCCTCAATCTGAACCATGCAGCCAACTTATGTAAGATATTGTTTCTGGTTTCAAATTTCTTTTTTTTTCACTGTGAGATTTTTTATCAACAGTTATTCCAAGATTATTACCATGGACTGTTTTTGCGTTTTAAATCAACGTTATAGTCAATTGGAACTTGAAAATTTCGAAAAATGTTTTTCGGGATTGTCCAGATGAAAACAAAATACTGCACTTTTGTTGTAATTGGCGCAAAGGCGTTGCCACCTAAAGCAATCTTTACTTGAATATTCTGTAATCTGTAACAACGTTCTCTGTTTTGTTGAAACCTGTACAAACTAATCATTCTACATATTATGCGGATAAATCAAATACAGCAGCTCCCGTTTTCTGTTGTTTTTTAAACTTATTTGAATGTGAGTGGTAAGCGCATAAGCGCTAATACTTAATCATAAACGGTTCCTGCTTGGACGGAACCGATCTTCTTAAAGGATAAGTATGTCTATAGGAATGGTCTACCAGAAGCTATTCTGTTCTAGAACATTTTCTTTACCCACTTAACACACGATGATCAATTATATTGGTTTGGATAGTTACTATGATAATTTGGTGTTCTTCCTGGTTCATTCAAGAGATCACTTTCATCATTGCTTTGGGTTCAAAGAAAGTGATCAAAGAAAACAAGAGAATTCATATCCACACTTCCACGGCCTCTGCTCACTCCGAAAAGTAACCACAGGTGACTTCAACAGTTCAACGGAACCTCTATAGATGACGTGCTCATCTTCCCCTGAGCTGCTAACGTATCATCTTATCTGGGAAGATGCTATGTTGAATATTTTCTCAGCGCCGACGAAGATGAAAATTATACTGGGTACCGTGTGGCTTATTGTTATTATAAACTAAATAACACGAACGCTATAATGTATTGTATAGCAGCATCCCGGAAAGAAAATTAAAACCATGCAACCCTTGATATCCTGGCCCTGTTATTCGATTTCAAGATCTACGCTATTTACTCGTAATTTGCACTAAATGTAAACATTTGGGTCAGGTTCAGGGTCACCAATGGCTTTTAATACACAAGCAAGACCTTAGATATATGCAGACTCCAGAGAAATATTAAATTCCGTGGTACACCGTGTGCGTAACTATATAGTAGATAATAATGTTATTCCAAAATTCAGTCAGGGTGCAAATTCTATAGAACACGATTACGTGAAAGGAAGAGGATGTCTGACTGAACTGTCGGTAATAATAATTAGAGGAAATATCTATTCCTTAGTTTCCAAGGTGGTCTTTGCAACCCTCACTATTTCAGGTCTCCATGCACCGTTCAAATCCAGTGTCAGGAGTAGTCAGGACTATCAGGCGTCAGACAAATGCTTGGTGCGCAAATCGGTGAGGAGTGGATCACAGTCGAGCCGCCGCATGTGGCGCACATGGGCCGTGACGTGCGCCGTGACGCATGTCGTCGACTCCTATCTACCTGATGCATCAGTCCCACTAATGACCGCCTAAATAGAACGACACTCAATCACTTTGAAATCGAGCCGAAATTAACATACCGTCATCGCGGGTTCTGATTAATGTTCCAACGCTCCATATGAATTATCTCTCTTTCTGTTGGGAATAAATACTTAAAACCCTCCCACGGAATCATAATTACTTTATCGCTCGTACGACGGAATGTGCCCTATTAGTTTAGTTTATTTTTTACATAGTTACCGAGAAAAGTTCATTATTACTTTACATAGAGCGTCTACAAAGGTGAGATAACTCACGACACTAAAACACTGAGTCAGCGACCAGTAATTCAAGCCAAACTTATACTACCATTATTTAATCAAAAATTTTCCTCAATCAAAATACAGCCAATTAAATGCGGCCACATTTGCACTTATTGAACATTTTTTTAGAGAAATTTTACAACAATTTCTTGTAACAGGCTAAAATTTGAAAGGCCTGGTGTACCACTCGATACATTACCTATAGCCTATAGCTGTTGTTAGGCATGCCAATTTTTCATTAAAACAATACGTAGATTCATACTTATGACGATTTTTTACGTATAGTATACAGGATATAATATGTATAGTATACTTGAACCTGCTGACATTTTTGTGATCCTTTGTATAGGTGTTTTAGATTTTTGTGTTTTAGGGTTAAAGGTGAAAATCGGAACCCTTATAGGCACTGTCTGCGGTGCACAGTCACAGTAAAACTACTGTGGGCTGGAAAAAGGTATCGGGGTGGTGAAATTTTATAAAATTTTATAAAATTTATACAATAATAATTATTATTGGTATAACTCTCATAATTGTTCCGATCGTCATGACTTAAAAATAATTTTTCTCTGAGGCTCATATCATGTATATTTTTGAAAATCGTGAAGCTAAGATTTTAAAACAATTACTGGTCTCTGAAATATGTATATAAATTTTTGAGTTCAACTTAACTTTAATGAGTTTTTGATTAAATTTCCAAAGGAGATCGTACAGAAGGTTAATACGTCTGTTCAAGAAAAGCGGTCAAGTTTCGAAACACGTTCCGTGGGTTCAACAATGTTTCTTCATCCTACTGTTGAGTTTGACAAAGGGGACCCTTTGAAAAAAAATTTTTACGTCGGTTTTGGATGAAATCCTGGCCACTTGAGATAGAGTCGATACTATTGAATAAACTGAGATCGTCACCCTCAGCTGAACTCGATAATGTTTTAGTATTTATTCTCAAAAAAGCTGCTCCATTTGTTGCTAAACCGATTTCATTTATTATAAATTCATCCTTTCTGGAGGGTACATTTCCGTCTTCTCTAAAAATATCTCGGGTTTCTTTGCTACATAAGAAGGGTGATTTTACCGACCCTCATTGTGTCAAATCATGTGCTTTGCCAGTGGAGGTTGTTTAAAGTTGACTCTCATTTTGATTTAAATTTTACAAAAAAAAACACCCTATATCTCGTTAACGAAGCCGAGGAAACAATTTTGAGACCTGCATTTCACTCTTTTATGCATTAATCGTTGAGTATACTTGCCTTCCCTCTTCTTCATGATTGTCAATCGACTGGCTTTGGTAGTGTCTGGAACTGCAATTAACTTAAAGTGAACTCACGGTTAGTTCTTTAGACTGACCGCTAGATGTCGCTCTATTTTACACCGCACGGAGATTCGTGTTAATTATTGGCTTAAGACTGGCCAACTTCCATTCATACAGCAGCATCCTTCCGGATACTCCGGATGCAGCACACTGATGAGCTCCAGTAGAGCGAAATACGTGTCTTTGCTTGTTCTGGTACTCTGGCTGGCTCTGCTGTTGGATGTGGAAACTCTATACGTTTGAGTTTCGGACACTGCCATCATGACAACTGTTAGGGCGATGGAGGAATTTTCCGACCCCATCTAACAGGCTGGTAATTGCACTTTATGTGCTTTATACTCAGAGACCTGCATTTCACTCTTTTATGGATTAATCGTTGAGTATACTTGCCTCCCCTCTTCATCCTCTACAACCCCCTGTATACCATGTCCGCTATTTCGGAATCACCCTGTATACATCACAGAAATGTAGGTAAACATGCAGAAGCAAATCTAACACCTTAAAGGTATATATATTAAATCAAATAATTATTTCCCTCTATACAGTATTTTTCTATTGGTTTTCCTCTTTTGTCAATTACTTTTTCTTATTTGTCAAATAATAAGTTTCCCATTTATTAAACGTTAGTTTGATTTTTCAATTGAAATTCCTCTTTTGTCAAACACGATTCCTTTCATATCAAATGCTTTTCCAAGATTATGATACTGTCACTACACGTAAATAGGAAATAGTTATTTACATTACAAGCTACGGAAGTTCACTTTTAGGTGTGAGGAGTATTTGAATAGCCGAGGCGAAGCGTAGCGTAGCCGAGGATATTTAAAAACTCCGAGCACCTGAAAGAGCTTTCGTAGCGTGTAATGTATTAAACTTTTCATTCTCCCCTTGCCATATTGAACCACGGATTAAGAAGAAATGAGTAAAATGAAACGATTCAGTGATAACAATGGAATTATTATAAGGTGCCATGTTTTTAACATTACCATAGTAACGATAGTTTTGAATTATTAATTTATTACACTGTCAAGTTTAAAACTCTGTACCGCTATAATTTTAGAATCTTTGATCGTAGTTTAGTTCAAAATGAATTTCATTCAAGAAGCTGCAAATTCCAGTAAATCTTTCTGGAACATACAATAATAATTATTTGTATGTTCCAGAAAGATTAACTGGAATTTTCTATTGTAGTTTTACATTTAATTTTCCATCTAAATAAACGTTAATCAAACTGACATTTCTACTTTTTTGTCCAGGCCACGAAAGTTTTTCATAGCTAGCAACCACCTAGCAACCTATATCACCTAGGATGTTTTATTTTCGCTTTCGGTTGTCTTATCAAGACAGAAAGTTACAATTTCGTAAAGGGGAGAATGAAAAGCAATTATTGACATAAAGTGAAACTGATTTGACATAAAAGGACATTTATTGATAAATCAATGACTACAATCGTTGATAGATAGAAAAATAAGAAAATCATTTGACAAAAATAAGGAAAAGCAATAATTGACGTAAGAGGAGAACCAAAAGCAAAAGACTGTATAAAAAAAAACTTTCCAAAATGCATTCATATCTTATGTAAGTGTTTCTTTGAAGCTATTAACGCTTTTTTCATTACGTCAGTTCATAAATTAAGGTGACATATACAGGGTGTTATGTAATTGAATGTCAATATTTAAGGGGGTGATTTTTGGGTCCATTTTAAGAAGAAAACTTCATTTGAACGTATGTCCTAAAAGTCTTAACTTTTGAGATACAGGGTGGTAAAGTTTTTAAAAATAATTAATTTTTTCATAATATTCTGTAATACCGCTCTGGATATTTTAATGAAATTTAATAGACAGGTATTACTCATCAAGAGGCATTTTTTCATGTACCACATTTCGTTTTATCTCCACTAGTGACATCTTGCAGAATTTTACCTGCATATTTTTATATTTTTTTATTGTCATTTAACGGCAATCTTGTGACCATGTAGAGAAACAGATTTTTTTTTACGCGAAAACCATGCATCGGACTGAAAAAACCAAGTACCAGTGGCGTACCATCAATGTCTACTAAAATATGCCGGTAAAATTCTGCACGATCTTACACCACCGTCGCTAATGGAAATAAAATGAAACGTGGTACATGAATAAATTCCCCTTGATGCGTAATACCTGTCTATTCAATTTCATTAAAATATCCAGAGCGGTATACGAAATATTACGAAAAAATGATTTATTTTAATAAAATTTTATCACCCTGTATCTCAAAAGTTAAGACTTTTAGGACATACGTTCATATGAAGTTTTCTTCTTAAAATGGACCCAAAAATCACCCCCTTAAATATTGACATTCAATTACATAACACCCTGTATATTGCTTAATATGCACTTCTTTTAAGATTTTTGAGGTACCTAACAGATTTTGTGCAGCCACATTTGATTGAATAAAAATTTCGGTCATTATTTACATCCGCGGCTCCTACAGTTTCACTATGGCACCTATACAGGGTGTTAAGAAAATGACGGATAAACTCTTCAGTACATTGTAGGGGACACTCAGTAAAGTACGGGAAAAATAATTTTAAAAAATCCAGAGCTACATTTTAAAAGATATAAGCAAAATATTGAACAATAAATTTGGCAACGTTTAACACGAAAACAGTTGGTATTTGGTAATTTTGTTTAATATCTAACAATGTATGCAGTCAAGGTATCAAAACCGTTGTTGCCAAATGCTTTTTTTTAGCATTTTTTTAGAAAATAAAAAAAATCTTATTAAATTTTCCAAGCCAGTAATACATCTTAAGCAATTTTTTTTAATTGATAACGATTAAAGTACCCTTTTTATATCTGTAAAATCATTTATTTTTTGCAAATATGAAAAACAAAGAGAGTAAAATGTTAACTTTGGCATTTTTTATCTCACCAAATTGAAGACCAGAATTTTTTTAATTATTTTTCCCGTACTCTACTGAGTGTCCCCTACAATGTACTGAAGAGTTTATCCGTCATTTTCTTAACACCCTGTATACAGGGTTATGCAAATTTCATGGTGTCAGTATTGGGATATCCTAAACCATAAGAGATACAGGGTTGCTTAAACTAGAGAAAAGTTGAGCTATTTTATGGCCATCTCGAATCCGTCAAAACATGCAAGATATTTGTGACCGTTCCTGAAATATCCTGAAAAAACTGAAAAATCGAGAAATCTTATTTTTGGAATATCTTTCTTACCATTGGAAATTAATAAATAATTTTTTGTAGCCTTACATAAGCCGTTATAAGCTATTTATCTAACGTTTCAAAAATTTTCACAGCCGACTAGATCCCAGAGTTTTCATAGTCAACTTTCGTTTTTCTTATGGCCGCCATATTATTTTTTTATGTCGTTCGATAAGTAAAAAATAATGTAAACCAAAAATTAATAAATTTTAGAAAAAAAAAATTGGAAAATTTTTATCTTTTTTCAAAGAAAAACAGATAGTTCTTAACTGAAATAGGACAATATGAAGTCATACTGCTTGCCTTATAGGTTGTTAATTTCTCTATGATATTCGATCTAAAAAGTTGTCTTTTTTTAGAAAAAAAAAGAAGAACAAAAATTTTTGAAAGTTATTTTTTGAAGTTTATTAGTTTTTGGTTTCCATTATTTTTTTCTTATCGAACGACATAAAAAAATAATATGGCGACCATAAGAAAAACGAAAATTGACTATGAAAACTCTGGGATCTAGTCGGCTGTGAAAATTTTTGAAACGTCAGATAAATAGCTTATAACGGCTTATGTAAGGCTACAAAAAATTATTTATTAATTTCCAATGGTAAGAAAGATATTCCAAAAATAAGATTTCTCGATTTTTCAGTTTTTTCAGGATATTTCAGGAACGGTCACAGACATCTTGCATGTTTTGACGGATTCGAGATGGAAATAAAATAGCGCAACTTTTCTCTAATTTAAGCAACCCTGTATCTCTTATGGTTTAGGATATCCCAATACTGGCACCATGAAATTTGCATAACCCTGTATAGGGGTGGAGAACATACCTATAGTAACACAAGGAAGGTATTCATTAGCTTTGCAAATAAAAGGGAAGGCCACAAAACGACTTTAAAAATTGATTTTGGGAGTGCAACGAAAGTACGGTCCTGACACAAGCGCCGAGAAATACCACTAGTCTCGGATCTAACTACGGATGAAACCACTTATGACAATGGGAACCGCTTCCAAACGTATACAGACGCGGACTCCCAATAGATCCGCTTTCTCATATCGTGAACAGAACACAGGATTTGATGTTACGATTTTTGGAAAATAAATGCAAAGTAAATGCAAATTTGAAAATGAAAATTGTGCTACTGTTAATCTCGAAGATTTTCCTTGCCCTGAAAGTGAAGAAAAAAATAGAAATTCGACCGTAGTGCCAAAGAGGCCTTAGTTGTGACCTTAATATTAGTTTGCAATGGCTGTTTTTAGCTTCTTACCCACCCAGCACCCCTATTTCGCTCCTCGGTCCCGAAAAAATTGATGAAACTTAGGAGCCGTGGATGTAAACAATTACCAAAATTTCTTCTAGTGAGGAAGATATTTCATTCATTGAATCACAAAACACAAAATAATAATAATTGTACATTAGATCTGCCGCTCTGCGAATAAATTATGACGTTTCTCTAGTAGGTGCATTGGGTCAACACAGCTTGTAGGGAGCGTCAGATTATGCCAAGAGTGTAATAATGAACCACTATACGACAGTTTATTTCACCCGTTTTTACTTTATGCACTCTTCATGATAATAACTTTTGGGATTGACGCACTCGCCTGCGGCTCGTGCGGTCGACCTTCCCAGTCGTGAAAAAAAGTACCACTTTATTCACTTGTTGCATATATAACTATTTTTTATAATCGTTTATGTTATTGTGTATTATGTGTATTACTAAGTGTATTTAAGTTTTTTAAGAACTTTTGGTATTTTTTTTCCTTAACGTCTGGACTATATCATTTACCTAATAAAATTATTGCAAGGTGGTTTTTAATATTTTAAGAATGAGAGGAAAATTGATTTCTAAGAAACTAATCAATACTTAAAACTCTCAACGTGCAGACAACAGCGGAAAAGTATTCCAGCGATGTGCTAATGATGACTTGAAGAGGAAGTTGTTAGACGAGGTGTGAAGTTCAGAATGGTGCTAAATCATGCTATCGGACCCACACGTCGGATATTTGGCACTTGCGGGCGGCTCTCCGCTTTGTCGGCGACCCCCAGGTGTGCCACCTCGCTCTGGTGCCTCCCATCATGAACGAATGTCATATTCAAATATAATCATATATGCCTTCAAGGCGTTTCTAACAAAATGTTCTCTCCATATTGATGATACACAATCATGTAGGTACTTGAGATAAGTAAGGAAAAACCGCGAGTTGCCTATCTTATTTTATCATAAACTGATTATGAACTTCAAAGTCTTTTTAATTGAAAACTATTTATAACTTATTATAACATTAGGATCAATTAAATTGAATGAGAGTAAGTTTGATTCTCTTCACTCAGAAAACATATACTTCGTAATTAAATTCTCTTTTCCAACCACCGAAAACGAAACCATCCACGTGATCAAGTAGGTATACCTATAGGTACTCATGAAAGTTTGACATTTCATGTACCTGCTACCTATGTGAAAATTTGGTAATTATACATCCGCGGCTCCTAAGTTTCATCAATTTTTTCGGGACCGAGGAGCGAAATAGGGGTGCTGGGTGGGTATAAGCAGCTAAAAATAGCCATTGCAAACTAATATCAAGGTCACAACTAAGGCCTCTTTGACACTACGGTCGAATTTCTATTTTTTCTTCACTTTCAGTGCAAGGAAAATCTTTGAGGTTAACAGTAGCACGATTTTTATTTTCAAATTTGCATTTATTTTGCATTTATATTCCAAAAATCGTAACATCAAATCCTGTGTTCTGGTCACGATATGAGAAAGCGGATATATATTGGGAGTCCGCGTCTGTATACGTTTGGAAGCGGTTACCATTGTCGTAAGTGGTTACATCCTTAGTTAGATCCGAGACTAGTGGTATTAATCGGTGCTTGTGTCAGGATCGTACTTTCATTGCATGCTCAAAATCCATTCTTAAAGTCGTTTTGTGACCTTCCCTTTCATTTGCAAAGCTAATGAATACCGTCCTGGTGTTACTATAGGTATGTTCTCCACCCCTATACAGGGTGAGTCCCCTAAGATGGAAAGCTCGATAACACCTACACCTTTAAAGATATCGAAATGAACCAAAAAGTGCTGTAAATGGGAGGGTAAAGTACATCAGTTTGTAAAATTATTTTAAGATATACAGGTGGCCCAATATCGCTGTACGCCATACAACTTTGTTATTTTAAATAGGACACCCTCTATATTATTACATTTGTATATTGCTTGAGAAAAGCCAAAAAGAATGGTTTGTAAAGTTGAAGTTTGTAATGAGCTTAAATTTATGAGTTATAAACAAATGAAAATAGCGATTTTCCATTTTCAAAGAAGCTTATACATTTGTAAACGGCTCGAGATATGGAAAAACGGCTTACATGTCCCTATCTTAACTTTTCAAGCGGTATCCTATTGGATGGATAAAATTTTTATACAGATCGAGTGGTAAAAAATTTGATAATTTTCATCATCCGGTATAAAAATTTCAGCTACCTGATAGGATACCAAGTGAAAAATTAAAATAGGAACATGAAAGCGAAAGCCGTTTTCCTCTATCTTGGGCCGTGTTTAAGATAAGCTGCTTTCAAAATGGATAATCGCGAATTTCATTTGTTTATAACTCATAAACTACTCATTACAAACTTCCACTTTACAAACCATTCTTTTTTGCTTTTCTCAAATAATCTGAAGATGTAATAATATAGAGGCTGTCCTATTTAAAATAACAAAGTTGTATGGCGTACAGCGATATTGGGCCATCCTGTGTATCTGAAAATAATTTTACAAACTGTACTTTACCCTCCCATTTACAGCACTTTTTGGTTCATTTCGATATCTTTAATGGTGTAGGTGTTATCGAGCTTTCCATCTTAGAGGACTCACCCTGTATAATGACAAAAAAAAATTTTACTCAAGTTGCCGCATCAACGATACAACCAGCTATAATAGAGAGTGAGATCCTCGTTTTTTTTATGAACTGACCTAATTTATCCATTTTTTTCCATTTTTCCCACCTACACGAAGGTATACAGTCATAGTTTTTTTTTTTTATTATTTAATGTGGTGCATTAAATTTTGTTACAAATTTCTAATTCAGGGGCATATTCATATAGGTGAGCAAAAATAGTAAAATCTCCCGAATGGGAAAATGTATAGTTGACTTTTGTAATATTAGAGGTTTAATAGGTAAACACCAATATCAATTAAGTACACCAACATCTGCAGGCAAATAAAACTCACAATCTAGCACTGTGTGAAACAAAAGTCCAAGCGGCGTCGAACACAATAATTAATTATTATCTTTACCCAGGATACGACTTTACTCCCGATTAAGATTTAACTTCAGCATTGGAGTTTTTGTCAGAAGTGACCTGATCTGCCAACGTGAGGAAGAATTTGAGCCTCAGTACTTTGATGTCATGTGGCTTAGGGCAACAGACAACCAAATGCACTAGATTTATCTGTTACTTATACCGACCCCAAGTGATAAACAGTATTATAGGGCACTTTTAAATAATACGGCACAATACTGTTAATTTTCTACAGAAAAATTATTCTAAAGCCGAGATAGGAATCTTGAGAGACTTCAATGTGCTTAACACAAACTGACTGAAGAACTCTAATTTCAATGACGAAGAAGGATGACGTGAAGCTGAAGCTTTTTCTATCAGCTGTGTGGCTTTACCCAGGTCGTTGACGAACCAACCCGTATTCCCGATTGCGATGGAAAATTCACTAGCTCTCTGGATCTCTTTTTAACTACGAATCCTCAAATCGCAGTGAAGGCTCTATTGGGTTCCTCAGACCACAAACTCGTCTCAACATCATATGCATGTGTGCTACCAATTAGTGTCCAAGAATAAGCAACCTAAATTCCTTTTTCAAAAAAACGGCCCTCAAACATCAAACCTTTGGTTCAATAAAATATGCAAGGAAGCTGTCGCATCCAAATAACTTGCTTTTCAGCCAGTTTATAGGGAATCTGCATTACCGACACTAACGCTTACTATAGGATCATATATATATATATATATATATATATATTTAAGACCTGAGTTTAAGACCGATTGTGTCATCTATTAATACACCTACATCAAAACTCTCAATTTATTTAGCAAGAATACTAAAGGTATCTCAAGAAGGGGAAGATAGGTATGAATAAGTAAATGATTCATTCAAGTTTTCAGAATTTATTAATAATTTCCAGTTACCGAATAATTATGTACTTGTGAGCTTGGATGTGGTGTCTCTTTTTAACAATATACCTATAGAATTAGTAGTACAAATTATGTCAGAGAATTGGGAAAAAATTGCTCCTCATACTAATATACCTGAGAAAGAATTTTTAGAACTAATAGAGTTCGTCTTTAGTAATAGTCATTTCACTTTTAATGATGAAATATATAGATGTTCCTTTGGATGCCCGATGGGATCGAACTTAAGTCCGATAATTGCCAAAATAGTAATGGATTATGCATTGGATAACACAGTAGATAAGTTAGGATTTGAGCTACCATTTATTAAAAAATACGTGGATGATATAGTATGTGCCATACCAAAAGACAAGACAGAATTAACCTTAAGAATATTTAACAATTTCAATAAGAACATCCAGTATACAATAGAACAGGAAACAGAAAATAGTGTACCATTTTTAGACACTAAACTAATTAGAACGGAAAATAATAAAATCATTCTTGACTGGTACACTAAGCCATGTAGCAGTAATAGGTATATCCATTTCAAATCCAACCATCCAAAAAAACAAAAAATTAATTTAGTTTTAGCGTTAAAAAATAGAGTTGAAAAGATATCCCACCCAAGTTTGAGACTAAAGAATCTCAAGATACTGGAGACGATCCTAACCGAAAACGGGTATAGTAGGATTAACTTTAAAAAGTCAGATGTGACGTCTTACTAACCGTCCGAATTAATATTTTTAATTTCACCAGAAAATGTCAAACAGTTAATTGTCAAGTTGTGAACGAGCGTAATTATTGAAGGAATCATTCAAAAAATGAATTGAACCGCTTACGTCAGTTTGAGAGCCACTGACAACTACATAAAATTTATTCACGTAATGACATTCTATCCTCTGTGTTGTGCATTTAATTCTCATTCAAAACCAATGTTGACGTATACTTATTTATGCGGGATGGAGTGTTTAGACAAACTGGACGGTTATTATAAAAACCACGATAGGAAACATAATAAATCGAACTATCAAAAGGATGTGTATTCTTAATCGATACGTATGACTTTTTAGACTTTATTGGACTATATCCAGTGATATTAACAAGAAAATTACTTAATGGTATTCAGCAGCCGACAGAGACACGAATAGAAAGAAATGATGCAATAGACAGTCAGACAGAGACAATAACCAAAAGATATGTATCCTTGCCATTGATAGGAGACCTCACGTCTAGGCTGATAGGTGCATTAAAAACAGACAATTTGTCCTTCACAAAAAAGTCAAGTTTTACTATAAATAGGTTATTTTCCCAAACTAAAGACAAAACAAAAAATGAAAGAAAGAGAGATGTAGTGTATAGTATACCATGTTCTGAATGTCAACAGATATATATAGGTCAAACGTCACAACAATTAAAAAAGAGAATTATACAACACAAGAGTGACATCAAAAAAATCAATAAAAAATGTGCATTGGCAGAACACTGTAGAGTGACAGGACATGAGATGAGTTACTCTGAAACAAAAATATTAGAAATTGAACCGGTGGACAAGAAGAGACTGTTTTTAGAGATGTTCCACATAAAGAAAAATAATGATGTTGTAATGAATTCTAATTTAGATATTAGAAACATTAGTAACATCTATTCCTATTTAATTAAATATAAATAGTCACAGGGGAGGATAGTGATGTTGTAATGAGTTCTAATCTAGATATTAAAACGTTAGTAACATCCCTTGTTTTTTCCTGTGAGTGTAAAATAATAGAAACTAAAAATAAGATAAGTATTCACAATAATGTAACATAGTAGGTACATAGACATAGGTTCAGTTAATTGTAACTAAATAATGCGAAATAGCAAATAAATAGGTAGTTGAAAATATTGAGAGAACTAGATTAATAAAGTTTGTTAAAATGAAGAGTAATAAGTAGAATGTAGTCAGTCAGGAGATAATGGTCAGCTGTTTCTATAGATAAGCGATATATCAGGTCGCCATTCCATGAGAACCGAAATAAAATCAAGCAATTTATTAATTACTTATAGTAGGTACCTTTGGACATGCTGTTTTATTATGGCGAATATCCATTATTGACGTAAAGACTGTTCTCCTGTTTTGTAATGTGTTTTTTAGTGTGTTTTTGATTTGAATTCAACCTGTAAAAATAGAGAAGCCATGCATGTCGAGGTGAAATGTTTCTGTACCCTCATGTATTAGTCCAGCTAAGACAAAAAAATCAACATTCTGTAAGTTTTTTGTTAATTTTAGATCTTAATAAGTATTTTATGATGTAATGTTTCTTGATGTGCCTGTTTTTGTAGTTGTCCTGAAGAAGACATAAAAATTAATGTCGAAACGTTGACTAAGAATAAATGATTAAACTCAAAAGTAGCCGTAGTTAATCAACCGAAAGTGCCCTTATACCCAAGAACTAATCAAGAACTGTATAAGAATTAAGAAGGGAGTTATATTGTCAGAAGTTATATATATATATATATATATATATATATCATATATATAGGATCATTCACTAGTTGACGTTTACTTAACACGGTTATGTTTGAAGAGCTGGATGTCATATTTTTGGCACATTTGGTCGTAAGCGTAGTGGAAAAACGCGAAGTTTGAAAATGAAACAAAAAATAATAACACGAATAGAAATCAAGGAATCCTTCTTTCAGTGGGTATTAAAAACATATTATTGCGGGCTTATAGGATCTACGAAGCTGTAGACTTTAGTATTGGGTATTATTTGTAACTCGATATCTAACGAGATCTTCATCTAACTTACTGAGAAAAAGCGTCTTGGTGGACACACGAATGGCAGTGTGATTTTATAGTAGGTCCCCTATAAGACCCTCCCATACTGATCCTTAAAAATAAGATTCATCAAGATAAAGTAATTACCTAGTAATAAAACCTACACCCGATAAACTTCAAGGTATAGCTACGGAAATTCTGAGCTCCGTATATTTTCTGCAATAATAACTGTCTGCTAATGAGGCTGCGTGTATTTTTTGTCCAGAATATCCCAGTAACATAATATGTAAATATTGATAGAGGACTATAATGAGTTTAAAATATTAAGAAAGTTACCTTTAGTCAACGCGAACAAGTATAAAGCCCTCTTTTTATTGTTAAAACATCCTCTAACGCAGCAAAAGTTTACCTTTTTTTTAAATACGCGGACTTAATAACAAATTATGTTAATTTTTAGACAGTTGTGCGTTCATGGAAAATCTGACGTTTTTGAAGTTCAATTTGACACTCCAAACTTTTTTCCCAACTTTTTGTGAGAATTAGAATGCGCTATCCTAGTAAGCGTCAGTGTCGGTAATACAGGTTCCCTATGTCGCACCTTGTCGCAATGCATTAGATATCGGAGTGTCCGGTATTAATATTTTATTAGCGTATTTGGTTATACGTTTATGGAAAATCTGACGTTTTTTAAGTAAAATTTGACATTCCCAACTTTTTTCCCAACTTCTTGTGAGAATGAGAATTCGCTACCCTAGTATGCGTGTATGTCGGTAATACAGGTTCCCTAGCTAGTTTATCCATTTGCAATAATCTCTCTTTTATTTCATATCATCCTCCTTGACAAAGAGCAAAGAGCTAGGTAGACGCGTGTCACTGTCACTACTGTCTTTGCTTATCTAAGATTGCTACATGTACCTACAAAGAAGAAAAAAGGTCAGGAAAGAGTATTAACGATACTTTACCTATCTAATGAATGAGACGGAAGTCAGCCATCTTGGTGGTCCAAATTTGACATTGATAGTTGACTTAACCCGAACTATGTCATAAAGCTCGGCCGATGATTGGCTGTTGCTGTTACGTGTTACGTGACGGACGGTCGGCGGACAGGCGGAGGCGGAAGTGATATTCTTTCAGTATTATTATTATTCTGTCTTTGTCTGGCATCGTCCGCCATATTGGTGGTCCATTCCGTTGGTCACCAAGGATATCGCATAATATATGCTGCTTTCTTTCGACCGTAAATTCGTGATCCGAACGCGTTATAAACTTATAACGCGTTTGGATTCAAACAGGTGTGTTCTTTCGTAAACGGATTCATCCCCACTCTTTACCAGATTTTGATCGTGATCCGTAATCCCCTCACCCCTCCGAATCGTAGAATTTTTAGGATCGGAACGGATTGATCCGGATCCGAAAAACGTAACCTAAGATTCCTAAGAATATGTTTACGTTTTCATACTTTTATGTTTGTTTATTCTCATTTTGTTCATGTACATTTTCGAAAGTAATGGAATATAGTCTTACATTTAGAATATTATGATGGGTTATTTATTGGGTATACGGCTACCACATCAATTTCGTGCCATTTTTAAATATTATAAATAAAAAAATTTAAAATTATTATATATTATTGTTAATTATTATTTCGTTTTAATAATTCGACTTTATCAATTTTTTCCATTAATCTTACAATAATAATAATTCGAATCAACTTTACACTTCCCTTTGCTGTTCTTTCGTCGCGATAAGAAACGGTCCTATTGAATCCGCGATTCAGTGATCCGGATTCAACTTTCAGGATCCATGTCCATGATTCAAAGTGGCTGAGCGAAAGAAAGCATTTATACTCTTTCCTGAGTTTTTTTCTTCTTTGTGTACCTACGCCCACGATACACATATACACGGTATGCCGATAGCGTTTTCTATTTTGGTCAACTACTGCGCAATGACGTCACGTGGATCAGATATTACACATGAGATTGCTCATATCTATTTTATTGTTAGAAATAAGTAAATAATTTTTTGTACACATTGCTTTTATGGCTATTTCTGATATTCGGGTAAAGGTGGAGGTGGAGATTTATGCTATATTTAATCATAATCATAGGTTAATTATTTAAAAGGGAATATTTTAAAGAAATATAGGATATAAATATGGTGTCCCAGCTTATTCGAAGCGGTCTTAATAGGCGAAACGATAAATTTTTTCCCAAAAAATTTTGCAAATTCAAGCACAGAATCACAATGGCCATAATTTAAAATTATTTTGGAGTATACAGAGTGTCCCATATGACAGAGTGGCATATCAAAGTTATGTTTTTTTTTTTAATGGAATGCTCCTATGTTATTGCATTTTTAGATTGTCTGCGAGAAGATAAAATAAGATTGGCTTTTACAGTTGGTGTTTAAATTCAGAAGTTTTTGAATTATAAACAAGTGAAAATCGTCATTTTTCAAGTTCAAGGCCCTGTACGACGAAAACGGTTCAAGATAGAGAAAAACGGTTTACATGTCCCTATTTTAACTTTTTATGTACTATCCTATGGTATAGAAACATTTGTACTTCCTTTAATTTTTTTATTTGGTGACACGTGGAGAAATCTCAAAATTTTTCAAAATTTTTTATCACCCTGTAGAAACATTTCATCTACATCATAGGATAGTTCATGAAAAGTTAAAATAGGGACATATAAGCCGTTTTTCTCTATCTTCAGCCGTTTTCGTTGTATAGGGTCTTGAACTTGAAAATGACGATTTTCACTTGTTTATAATTCAAAAACTTTTGAATTTAAACACCAACTGTAAAAGCCAATCTTATTTTCTCTTTCAGGCAATCTAAAAATGCAATAACCTAGGAGCATTCCATTAAAAAAAACATAACTTTGATATTGCCACTGTCATATGGGACACTCTGTATGCTCCAAAATAATTTTAAATTATGGCCATTGTGATTCTGTGCTTGAATTTGCAAAATTCAAAATTTATCGTTTCGCCTACAGAGACCGCTTCGAATAAGCTGGGACACCATATTTATATTCTATATTTCTTTAAAATATTCCCTTTTAAATAATTAACCTATGATTACGATTAAATATAGCATAAATCTCCACCTTCACCTTTAACCGAATATCAGAAATAGCCATAAAAGCAATGTGTATAAAAAATTATTTACTTATTTCGAGTTATTTCCAACAATAAAATAGATATGAGCAATCTCATGTGTAATATCTGATCCACGTGACGTCACAAGACCGGAACGCAGCCTGCGCGTCATCGTCTATCGGCATACCGTGTATATGTGTATCGTGCCTACGCCTGTGTACGCAGTACACACACAGGACAGAACAGATTTTCTGTGATTCTGTTCTGTATCATTTTTTCAAATTGGTTTGGTTAAGTTCGTGTTTGACGTTTAGGTTCAGTGTTCGTTCAGTGCAATCAGGCAATAATTCGCATTTTAGCGTTCAATATTTCAATATTTCAAGTTCAAGTATTTCAACACGTCTATGCAATAATTACAACTAATTCAGAATGTAATTAATCAGTTATTCGTACTGTGTGCCTACTCTGTCAGGTGTATAATATTGTAATTGTTTTAAAAATAAAAAATCATGAATAACAAACCAAAGTCAAAAAACCCTTGGAATAAAAATCAACCTCAACATTCTACCAAAAAGCAAGCCAAGAGCAGTTCTAATAATGGAACCGCAGCATACCCTTCGGTGTCTACGGAAAATAAATTTAAAGAGGCTCAGAAAAAATTACAAGAAGCTGTGAAGAAATATTCTAAAGATTACGAGTCGTCATCAGAGGAAGAAGGGGAGCTAGAAACCGAAAATTTAATTGGTAAGATTGTACCCATATGGAAGCTCTAAATCTGAAGAAATGTTTCAGTAAAGGGCCCCGCAGAATCCTTGTGGAGATTGGCTCCCGGAGATTAATAATTTTGAGAATCGGTAGTATTCGTTGAGTAGATCAGAGTCTTCATGGGCCAAGCTCAGAAAAACTCGTTGTTTCGAGATATTCACCTCTTGAGATTCAATTTTTTCTTCGCTGTTGCTGTATCTGTGACCGTCGTGGAGATAATTCTGCTAAATCCAAGGTTTTTTATAACAATGATAAAACGATCTGATCTATAAGGTTCAGATCAGTTCCTATTCCTAGTCATCCCCCAATGACAACAATAAACTTTTCAGTTTTATAATCATTAGCATGTCTGTAAAAACCTATAATGTGGAAAAATTCGTGGATTTAGTGACAGAATTGCCTTCAAGACAGGCAGGGATGTATTAAAGTAAAGGTGGTTTTTCAATAATAAAATGACATTTTCCCTGAAGTATGTTAAAAAAAATAAGATTCTGCATAATTTCTAAAGTCGAAACTTGACAAGTATGACGTTTCTTTTTCTTTATTCAGAACCTCGTTCGGAACTTTTGGATTCAGACTGCATATATGCCAGATTACAAAACTTAAAGGCATAAGCGTTTGGGGTAGGGCCGTGCTTTTTATGAAATTTTGCAAACCAGTTAACCGACAATTAACCGGTTAACCTTTTTAGTTTTCATTTGTAAAAATCCATCGGTTATAACATGCAGTTGCTATATCCATGTCTATCATGGAATTAACTCGGCCCCTACCTAAATCCTTAGCCGTTTCATTTTCTTGAAATTTCAGGGCAGAGAGAACCTAACAATGACCAATAACCTGACTTTCCAGGTTTTGGTCAATTTCTGGTCATCTCCATGTGAATAAATCTGTTTTTAAATTTTATAATCATCACCATCATTCAATACCCGAATTTACCACTCAATGAAAAAATTCTCACTCGGCTATGGATTTAAATGGACTAATTAGCTCCACAGTAGACTTGGAAACAGTAACGGATTTTTTAAATTTTTTTTTAAGTCACTTCCACTTAGGGTAAACCACCATGAAAATTTCAAATTTTCCTGCCATACTAGGGCACAAGGAAGGAATTTGCCAAATTGAATTCTCTCTCTTAGTTTACCTACAGTAGAGTCCCGCTAATCCGAATCATATCAGGCACATGCTTGTTCGGAGTAGCGAATATTCGGATTAGCCCGTATTTCGCTAGTCCGAATATTTGCGGATTAGTGAATCTAAAATCATTATTCCGCAGTGCGTGCGAATTAGGTACTGAAAATCATTCAGAAAAAAGTATACAAAAAGTTGAGAAGATGACTGACTGAAAAAAAAAATGCTCGAACAGACAATTATTATTGTCTCGATCAAATGGACCTGTTCCCAGCATTTGGTTGTTTTTATTTCCTGGGAGTTGTAAATTTCGTTCAGCCTGCTAAAACATTTACATCACATATCTCACGCACACAATTTAATTATTTTTATCAAGATGTTTGCTTGAAGAGGTAGGCTGTTCGGATTATAAGGATATTTTTGGACGACTGTTCGGACTACGAGAATGAGTAATATCTTTAGAAATTTGGAGGGTTGTTCGGACTACTAGGATATTCGGATTAGCGGGACTCTACTGTATTTGGTATTTCTCTTAATTTTCTTGGAGACAAACTATTTCAGTTTGTTGATTTTATAAAAATGTTGGAAAATAGACTTAGGAGACTATTATATAAAACGGTTAACCGATAGTAAAAATCCAAACTGGTTACAGTAACTACAAACGGTTGATCGGTTGACCGTCTCAGTCGTAGTTTGGGGGGGACCCTGCTGTTTGGAACTGAAAAGATGTGCATTTCATAATAATTATGTATTTTCTTAAGGGAGGTGTCCGACTTGGTTAGAACTTGACCAGTCACGTCATTTATATAGCTATGTACACTAGCTGGACCTGGCCAGGTTTTGGTAAGATCGAAAATAAAATAAAAGGCACCTCTTTTTAGTTCAAAACAAGCGGATCTCCTTAGACGCTTGTGATTTTGTTACAAACTGCCATATGCACATTCTGAATACAATTTTTGAATACGACTTTGCCGGTAGGTGGCGAAATGAAGTAAGTGAGCCGAACGACTCTCCCTGAGAAATATTAAAAATTACACATAAGAAGTGAAAATTAAAAACCGAAAAAGTGTACAACATTACTGTAATATAGTCAAGAATAGATTTCAACAAGAAAAATGGTTTTTACACAAGCACAGAGGGCAGAATTTAAAACAATAATTCAGGAAACGATTAAAGAATTGTTCGCTGATGGAACGTTTATAGCCAGTATCGCGATGAAGGTAGAAAAAGCGCTGAATATACCGAAGGATATTGATAACAAACTCAGTGAAAGTAAACAAGAAACCGAAAATCTGTTAAAGTATGTACAGGAGATGAATAATAAGGTAAACAAAATGGAACAAATTATGCGTAGAAATAATGTAAGAATATATGGGATACCTGAACTTCAGAACGAACAAAATGAAGATATAATAAGAATCATAAAGGAAAAAACCAAACTAAATGTTTCAAGTGAAAAAATAGAAACAGTATATAGAACAGGCAGAACAACTGATAAAGGAAACAGAGCCATATTTCTGAAATTTAGGGAATATAAGTACAAGGAAGAAGTTATGAGGCAGAGAAAAACATTGAGGGGAACTGAGATTATTATAGCTGATGATTTAACAAAGGATAACCACAAGCTATTGAAGGAGGCAATCACAAGATTGGGTAAACGTAATGTGTGGACCATGGGAGGCAGAATTTTCTATAGAAAGGGCGAAATTAGGATACCGATCGAGAACATGGAGAAGATTACAAAGTATGAAACATAAAATGGGTGTATAGGTACAGACAATCGAAGCGAGCGAGAAGTGTCGTATTTATAATATGTATTTATAATATGAAATTGATTGACTATTATTATAATCAACTGAATTATCTCAGTGGTAGATCAGGGGAGTGAACCGAGGAATCCGAGACAAGTGTTTTCTTTTTGTTGATATAGAACGATAAGGGTTAATTTTGGGTTTATATATTTTTTAGGTTTACAAAGAACAGAAAGGAAAAACAAAATTGCGGAGAATTTGTTGAGATGTGATGATGAAGAGGAGGAGAGTCAGATTCATGATACCGTAGTAATAGATGATATAGGAGCCAAAGATACAAAAAAAATATTAGGTGATCTAAATTTTCTACACATGAACATAAGAAGTATAAACAAAAACTTTAATGAATTACTAATATACCTTGAACTTTTTGATACGCAGAACATCCAAATTATAATTTTAACAGAATGCTGGAATATAAAAGGGGTAAGTAATTATTACATTCCGAATTTTACGTTATACAATAATGAATCATACTATAATCAGAATGACGGCTGTATTGTGTATGTGAGAAACGATATCCAGGCCACAATCGACATAATTAAACTTACAGAAATAAATCTTTTAAGAGCAAAATTTGTATATAAAGGGGAGAAGATGGGACTGACGGCCTTGTATCGACCACACCCTGTAAATACTGAAGTGCTAATCACAGATATTCATGAATATTACCTTAAATTGGAAAAACAAAGCATAGAAGTTTTTATGGGGGATATTAATATAGACCTTCTTAAACCTAATGAAACGCAGGTGAACAATTATATATGTATGATGGCGGGTCACGGACTCTTTTCTTATATGAATAAACCCACTAGAGTCACAAAGGACACCAAAAGTTTAATAGATCATATTTTTGTTGGGAAAATTAACACTAAAAAGCAAATTAAAATAAACAGCTTTATATTTAAAACATCATTAACTGACCATGATACAATAGTATTATCCTTTGTATTTGAAAATAATAAATGTAGGAACACTGAATATAATCAAAAAACTTGTAAAATTGTAAATTACGAAAAAATACGTGAGGCGCTATCAGAAGAAGACTGGTCTAGCTTGCTAGAAACAGACAAATCTGAGGAGGCTTATGATATGTTCCTGAGAATAATTCAAACAAACGTAGAGAACAACACATACCTAAAAAATATAAATAGTAAAAATAAAAAAATTAAACAATGGATGACAAACGGAATATTAACATCAATAAGAAATAGGGACAAGTTAAAAAGACAGCTAAATTATAATTGTGCACCTGAGGCCATTTATAATTACAAAAAATACAGAAACAGATTAAACTCGATCATAAAAAACACAAGAGACAAGTACTACGAACAAATAATTGGACAGGCAAAAAATAACTACAGAAAAATTTGGAAAACAATAAAAGAGAGTACAAATACACCAATAACACAAAATAGTAAACACAACACCAACATAATTAGAAAAGACGGTACCATAATAACAAACACTGAAGACAAAGCCAATGAATTTAACCAATTTTTTGTAAGCATTGGAGAAAAAATGGCAAATGAAATTAAAAATAATCAAACGAACTTGAAAGACGACATCATAAATACGGTGAACGAGACATCGTTCTTTATTAACCCAGTCACAGAAAATGAATTGATTATGTATATAAATCAGTTAAAAAACGATTCTGCACCGGGAGCTGATGGCATTACAGTCAAATTAACAAAACATATTCATAAACAAATAATAGTACCGTTGAGACACATAATAAACCTAACTATCACCTCAGGGAAAATTCCCACAAAATGGAAAGAGTCTGTGGTATGCCCCATATACAAAGCGGCGGGAGAAAAAAGCAAAGTGACAAACTATAGACCAATTTCGCTAATAAATGTTTTTGCTAAAATATTTGAGAAGTGTCTGAAAGATAGGTTAATGAATTTCTTGGAAGCTAATAAGGTCATATCTTCCAGGCAATTTGGCTTTAGGAAGAATTTAAATACCGAACACGCAATCACTCATTTAATAGAAAACATCATAGACAGCATGAATAATAATAAAAAATGCCTAGTGATCTTTTTGGACCTCGCCAAGGCTTTTGACACGGTTAATCATAAGAAATTGCTTGGGGTGTTATCGAGTTTGGGGATCAGAGGGATAGCGTTGGATATATTCACAGATTATTTGAGGGACAGGAAACAGTGTGTCAGACTGAATGGAATAGAGAGTGAACAGAGGCATATAAAAACGGGCATACCGCAGGGAACAATATTGGGTCCGTTGTTGTTCATACTATACATAAACAGGTTCACAGATTCAAAAAATATAAATGGACAGATCGTTTCGTATGCTGATGACACAGCAATAATATTCCAGGGTGACACCTGGAATCTCCTGTATGATAAGGTACAGAATGAAATGATAAAAGTTAAAAATTGGCTGAGTAATAATTTGTTAAGCTTAAATATAAGCAAAACGAAATTTATTACGTTTTCTCTAACAAAACAAGATCAACCAGAAAAAGATCATATTCCTGTCCACCATGATGCCTGCTCTCGAGTGGCTGGATGTGGCTGTATTACTATACAAAGAACGAACACAGTCAAGTATTTAGGAGTATATGTAGATCAAAACTTGAAGTGGAAAGAACACATCGACTTCATCGTAAAGAAACTTAGGAAACTAATATATATATTTTATCAGCTGAGAGACATACTATCAGTGAAAAATCGACGCATGGTGTACATGGCTTTGGCGGGGTCTATAATGAGGTACGGTATTCTAATCTGGGGGGGACTGTACGAGGAAAATATTAAAACATTGAAGGTCATACAAAACACATTATTAAAAATACTATTCAATAAAAATCACCTACACTCCACCCAACAATTATATGAAGAAACGAATATATTAAGTGTTAGACAGTTATACAGTTATAGATGCTTGATTTGGATGTATGAAAGAGAAAACATTGAATCGCAAACTAATACGCACAACATAGATACAAGATTTGCCGACTACCCGAGAGCTCCATTCCTCCGTAGGTCTGGATATCAAAGATTTATGATATATTACGGACCGAAATTGTTCAACTCACTGCAGCCTGAAATTAAAATCATAAAAAATAAAATAAAGTACAAAAAAAGTATACTTGGATATATATTCGCCAATTACACTCGAATAAATAACACATTTCAACAGTTATAGACATGTGTGATGAACTGTCAGTGGCTCGACTCTCTTCCTCACATCAAAATAAAGTCAGAAATTGTCACTACAAAATAATATAGAATAAATTAAGACATTTCCCAAACACAAACTTTGTTTAGCTGGGAAATAAATAGTACTTGTTAAAATTATATTGTTGTGAATGAATGAATTGCAATAAACAATAAACAATAAACAAACAATTATTGTTTTTTTCCCACAACATAATTTCAAACATATACAGTGTGTCTGCTTAAGTTGGAACCATTATGTAAAACTTTTTTATTGTTGGTTTTATGAAAAAATGTATTCTTGATAAAAAGTTGTGCATGGTCCAAAACTTAAAATGCAACCATCAGATATCGATTTTTTTAAGCTATATACGAGGTTTGTCAAAAAATATAAATTTAACGCAAGAGTAAAGTACCTTTATTTTTGACAATATCAAAAATTGTTACTTAAAAAAGTTGATAAGCACTGCAAATGACGTTCAAATATGCAATTCATCAAGTATTTGTTTTCTCAAAGAGATAGGGTTTATTTGCAGCAGTTTAGCTTTTATACTGTTTTTTATTGGTTAAGCAACTGCATGTTATTGCATATTTGAATATTATTTGCAATTCTGATCAACTTTTTTGAATAACAATTTTTAATATTGTCGAAAATACAGGTACTTTACTCTTGAGTTAAATTGATATTTTTTGACAAACCTCGTATATAGCTTAAAAAAATCGATATCTGATGGTTGCATTTTAAGTTTTGGACCATGCACAACTTTTTATCAAGAATACATTTTTTCATAAAACCAACAATAAAAAAGTTTTCCATATGATTCCAACTTAAGCAGACACACTGTATAGGTACAGGTGTCCCAATATTCCATAGCCATGGACATGGAGCAACCACCTCTGTAATATATAAGCAAAGTTTGTCAATACAAGTGTCATAATAATTAATGGTAATGTCAGAAAAATTCTTTGGAGGAATTGGAGGTGAAGGTGAATATCTCAAGAAGACGAGTTTTCTTGGGGTTATGCCCATGGAGACTCGTGATCTACTCATCAAGTACTACCGATCAAAATTACATTAGATTTAACCGGGAGACAATTCCCATAAGAATTCTATGGGGTTCTTTGTTCTGCGCCTCTTTTAATATGTAAACTATAGACTTTGTAAAAGAAAATTTATCTTTTTAGATTCAATAGTAAAGAATTATACACTAAGTGGTGGAAATGAAGCATCTCTTGGACGTACCAGAAACTTTCTGAATGAGAATCTACAAGCCAATGCTCATACCTGCCTTATCTGCATATCGAGAGTTAAACGAGATGATAACGTAAGAACAAAAATACTGTTACGGGTCTCACAATAACAAATCCACCACTTAAAAGTCTTGCAAATTACTTTATTGACTAACCCTGGTTATAACCTCTAATTCTAATTCTAAATAATCAAACACTAAACACAGCTGTTCTCTTGTCTATTTTTTATATCCGCTATACTGTCACTACCGGCTTCCTTACTTCACACTTCACTTCACTACTGCTCTGTCTATACTTCAGCTTTCACTAGTTACTACTGCTCTGTCTTCAGCTTCACTCCACGTCCAGAATACTACTACTACTCTGTCTTCAGCTTCACTCCACGTTTAAGCTTCTACTACTACTGAGTCACAGCCATACGGCGGCCCTCATATAGTCCCCCGACGCGTCGTCGAAACAGTAGGTACCTTCTCGTAGGTTGTAGAAAGAACTCACACCGGCGCACCGGCCGTGGATTCTGGAAATGTCAGATTGTTCGGCGAGACCACTCCAGTAATCCATAGAACTAACGACTGTCTGTCAATGTGTCACATGACATGTGACTGGAATTGTCGCGAACATGTCGTTGCCTTATAACCATCATAAAAAAAGAATGTAAACAAATGAAATGGTGGACTAGGAGTTCTTCACGAAACGAATAGAATTTTTCCAGAGCGGTCTCGTTATAATACATTTCTCTAACCCCCCTTAACCTTGTATTTGTCGCTACGTGAACATTTTACATCACAATTTTAATAAAAGTGCTACAAGGATAGTTTCTAAAGACACGATTCGGTTGCTTCGTTTAGCTAACTTTCGTTACTGTGTACAAAAATTCAATTTTATATCTCAAACGGTTGCTGAGATATCGTCGAAAATAATATTATAAAATTTTGACACCCGCTCTATCTCGAACGTTATTATATCGACGTCCTTTTTTTCTCAGAATGCGCACGTGTTTTGAAAAACCCTGTATAAGGTGAACTGACGAGAATTTTAAACGGGACGATAAAGGGTCACATTAGGGCTAGTGCTAGTGCTCAATACAGACATGCTGAGTGGTTTAAATTTAAACTTGTGTACGATTTAGTTACATATAGAAACAAATTACATACACTAAATTAATTATTTTAATGTAGAACTGGTTAATTTACACAAATGCGGTAGAACAGCCAAATAATTGAAAGGTAATTCCAAAATTAGATACAAGTAGTATGAAATGATGTTGACGATTAATAACATTAAACAATTTAAAATGTATAATCTGACTTAATTCGGGGTGTAGGTACTTATTTTGTATACGAACGAAGATTTGTTATTTTAAAGTCGGCAGGACTGTGTCCTTCCTGACGTACGAAAGCGAAGTCTCTTCTCCCGCACACCTGAAGCTGGAAGCAGGCAGGCAGGGTTACATTTTACATTTTCACCTCTTCCCAAGATGACCCCCCCAAGAAGTGCATCGCCCTAGACCAGAGATTTGACGTTTAATATATTTTTTCATCAGAAATGTGTCTACATACACCGAGACATACACATACTGTGTCTACACGATTTAAAGGCAGCTTAATCTGCAACAACTTGGGCTGGGCAATTGCTATTATTCACGCATATTTCACTAATATATGTGTGCTCTAATGCTCTAAAAAAATATGTGATGATATACTCTTGGTAGTTGGGCACAATAGATCTCAACAGGTCGCAGTGCACACCTACAGAAGACCTTCCATTACAACCTACTCATTGTAGTTTCATGGTACCAACTTCTATAAATAGCCACAACACACTTTCTACCCATTTTTGCTTATCACTTATTCAGAAAAAAAATATATACGCAATTGTGTCGTGTAATCCACAAAATTTTTCATCAACTAGTGCCTTGAAAGAGAGAGATACATACCTATTGCAGTCATGTCTGAGCTCATTGCACCTGAGAACACCTACCAGTAGTTTGCATTTTATCTGACAGACTGACAGACATGCTTCATTTTTTCCAAGGCACTAGTTGATGAAAAAGTTTGTGGATCACCCGATATAATAACGTGACATGTTAAAAGTGCCAATTGCCACGTGTAAGAGGAAGAGGTTAGAGCCTGCCGTGGTTCGCCTCTCTCATACACTCATGTTGAGGTTTTGTCTTCCACGCTTACTGTTAAAATACAGCTTCCATTCGCTTACCTTATTATCTTACATCATGCTCATAAGCGCGATGTAAGATAATGTCTTTTTTTGAATTAATTTTTGAATAAAAACTAATTTAAATTACAATGAATATTCTTTTTAGATATGGAGTTGCATCAAATGTTCATCGTTTTTTCACCTGCTGTGTATCCAGAGATGGTCCAAAGACAGTATTGCACAGCAAAAACATTCCCAAGATCAGACCCGTCATCAGATGGGTCAAATAAGCAAAATTTTATGGGGTTGTCCCAAGTGTAGATTCTCTTACAATCCCGAAGAAATTCCAACTAAATATTTATGTTTCTGTGGCAAAGTAGAGAATCCCAAAGTCGATCCTTATCTTGTACCACATTCCTGTGGAGAAATATGTAGAAAAGACTTGGAACCAAAGTGTGGACATAAATGTCTTTTACTCTGCCACCCTGGTGAGTGCACTTTATAGTACCTAAATGTTTAATATTTCACAATAATATTAGTAAAAACAGGTAGTTTTTGTGTGTATACTTGTATGATAGAAAATATCTTGTTATTGGTTACTTACTGTTACAAATTTCCTGCACGAACGGGAAGAAAATGGCAACGTAGAGAGACCACCCGCAACGTTCCATGATCCCTTCTCATCCAAGGTCTCAGGATTGAAAACACCAGCACCAGACCAAGAAAACCAGTAGTACAGAAGTATCGTATCGAGCTGGAAGGTGAACGCTGACGAGTACCTATGCAGCTAGCTAGGGCACATATTTTCAGACGCGAATCTTAACGAATTAATTTAACGTTTTTTAATTGAAGTTTACCTACTCATTATTATTATCACACCTGTTTTATTTTCTGTCAATAAAGACGCTTTATTTACGACTAGGGATTTAATATAACGTAAATATCATTGGACTTCCGATTATATTTTTTACATGGTGCCGAAACCAGGGAAAGTGTCAAGTTGATTTCAGAAAGTAATTCGCGATTTAATGGTTAGTGAAAATGGGTAAAGAAAACGAAAGTGCTGATGGTGAACTCACAAGTGAAGTGCGATCAGATAGTGCCCTAAAACGTACAATGCGTGCTAGTTTAACGAAATTAATAAATAACGCATTAGTGCTGCTGCAACAAGAATCACCAAATGAAGATGATCTTGAAATCACTCTAGCAAAGCTGAAATCAATGAACGAGAAACTCTACAAGATGACAGAAGAATCATTAGAAGAGTTAACGGGTGACAAACTTGAAGAAGAGTGCCAAAAAATGTTAGAGTATGAAGACAACGCCATAACTGCTATTTTGAAACTGGAAAAACGAATAGAAAAATTGCAGAAACGAACGGATATCGAACGTACTACTGTTACACCTAACGTAATTAATGTAACCTCTCAAAAATCGATTACACATTTGGGAGAATTATCAACACAACTAACGACCCAGCAAATTCATCAAAGCAGTGTACACGACAATAACGAAGAAAATTCTAACGTAAATCAACGAAATGTTACAACGCCTGCCAATAACTTTAATGCAGTAAGACTTCCCAAGTTAGAACTACGAAAATTCGATGGATCAATTAAATCTTGGCCACCCTTCTGGGAACAATTTAAAATGATGATTCATGAAAATCAAGCACTCGATGACTGTACCAAGTTCCAGTACCTACAATCTGTTCTCACAGGCAAAGCAGCAACGACTATTAACGGATTAACGATAACGCAAACATGTTATGCAGACGCTGTTGAGCTACTGGTAAATGAATATGGAAATCATCATAAAATTATCGATTATTACATACAAAAGTTATTACAGTTGAATCCAGTTAAAAATTGAAACGATGTTGATAGGTTACGAGAACTATACAATCTTGCCTTATCAATCACACGTTCTTTAGAGTCTATGGGAGTGACTCCATCGCAATATTGTTTGATGGTAAAATCAATATTGATGAAATCTATTCCGTACAATATGCGAATCGAATTTAATAAGACCATGAGAAACGATCTATCCCGATCATCAGAATCACTTCATGGAGCTGCGTCGGATTTGAGCAGTGCTGATGCTACCAGAACGTTAGATAAACTACTCTGTTTTATTAATGTTGAGCTAGAGTCAATCGAATTAGCAAAAGGACTGGAGGAAACCAAACTTGTCGACTCAAATAAACGCAATGTGACACAGTTTAACGCGAGAAGATCGATATCATATGCAGGATCCAGAAGAAACGATAACAGAAACTACAATGAACGAAATAAAAACTTCTGTACTGCAGCCGGTCTCCTAACCAGTGCCAAAGAACAATGCCTGTTCTGTGAATCGAAGTCCCACTACTCTGCTAATTGCGATGGACCGCAGTCATGTTCCGAGAAAAAAGACATTCTCAGAAAAGACTCACGTTGTTTTCGATGTCTAAAAGCCAATCACACATCCAAAAATTGCCGAACGAAAGATTTGAGATGTTCAAAATGCAAGGGCAGACACGTAACGTTAATGTGTGATCCCGACTTCTTAGCGCGACGTGAGAAACAGACAACCAACGATAATGATGAAACGACCAGCTTGATCTCCACTATCAAAAACGATAATGTTTATTTGGAAACGGCATGTGCATTTATATCGCACGAAAATCAAGAAGCATTTGTCAGATTGATTATTGATGGAGGAAGTCAGCTGACATTTATTAAAGAATGCATATCTCGAAAACTACAGTTACCAATCGTAGGTAAGCAAAATCTATCAATTTATTCCTTCGGTAACGAGAAGAGAGGAACCGCTCAAGTGCAACGTTGTATCCGTACAATTACAAGGCCAGTTTGAGGGAAACGAAGTCATCAAAATAAACGCAGTCGAGGTGCCAGAAATTTGCTTTGATGTGCTGCCGACGCCATCACCAACGCATCCACCATTGAAAGCCATCAGACTAGCCGATTCCAATTTAGGAGTGCCGCCAGTTGCAGGAATATCTATGTTGATAGGCGCTGATTATTATTGGAAAATTCATACTGGTGAACATCTGCGACTTGATGATAAACTGACCATACTCAACACAAAGTTTGGGTTGGGTTTTGCACGGACCCAACAGCAATTCAAACGTAAGCTGCAATAAAAATGTCAATTGTGCAATAGCTACAGTTCTCAAAGTATCCACACTAAACGATAAAGAAGAAATAAACGTAAAACAATTCTGGGAATTGGAAACGATCGGTATTAAAGAAGATTCCAGTCAGGAAGATGATTTCACTAAGAAATTTAAAGAAACTAAAATTAAATTCAACGGAGAACGATATGAAGTTGCTTTACCTTGGAAAGATGAAAATACAGTGCTAAATACGAATTATAAGATTGCCCTAGGTCGAGTAAAAAGTTTGACAAAAGGCTTGTTGTCTCAGAATAAATTGAATGAATATGATCATGCAATTCGAGAAAACGTAAATAACGGAATCGCTGAAATCGCACCCCTCGATGATTCAAACGACCCTGGAAAATTATACTACCTACCGCATCGTCCAGTGTATAAGGAGAGTAGTTCAACAACCCGGCTTCGAGTTGTTTACGATGGTTCCAGTCACGCCGAAGGTGTTCCTTCATTAAACGAAATGTTAGAAACGGGTGCCAATTTAGTACCACAATTAATCAAGATATTATTGAATTTTCGACTTGGATTAATTGGACTGGTGAGCGATATAGAAAAGGCATTTTTACAGATCTCCTTATCTAAAGATGATCGTGACAGTCACAGTTTTCTCTGGTATAAAGAACCTGTTACTGAAAATATGAATACTTTTCCACCTCTCGTCCGATATAGAAATAAACGTGTAACGTTCGGAGTAACAACGAGTCCGTTTTTATTATCCGTGACTATTGAGCATCACTTAAATCAGCAAAGGGAACAATACAAAAATACTTGTGGAATATTGAAAGACTGCTTTTATGTGGATGATCTCATCGTAGCAGTAAATAATGTTCAAGAGGCGAAAGTGTTATACGAAGAGTCGAAATTAATTATGTCTAACGCAAATATGAATTTACGGAAGTGGAGAAGTAATAATTCCGTAATTCGAGAATTATGTGGAAACAAGATATCCGAAAGTAGTGTAAAGGTTCTTGGAATTCAATGGGATACCTTGACCGATGAACTAAATATGACTATGAATACAGTTACAACGTCAGATCAGCTGATAACGAAACGTGACCTACTTAAAACTTTAGCCAGCATTTTTGACCCATTAGGCTTGCTTGGACCATTTCTCATCAAGGCCAAACTAATAATGCAAGATTTATGGAAGTTAAATCTACACTGGGATGAAGTGCTTCCTGAAGAAATAATGAAACAATGGATCAGCTGGTGCCGTGATTTAACGAATTTAAGTGACTTTCGTGTGCCGCGATGTTGCTTACCGGACAAATCGCAACGAATCGAACTACATATTTTTTCGGATGCTAGTTAACGTGCTTATGGTGCCGTGGTTTACGTACGTCGAGAAACGGGAAACGGAACTTATGAATGTAATTTGTTTATGGCAAAAAATCGAGTCGCGCCGATTAATAAACAAAGAGTGTCATCGCGAACGTTACCTGAACTAGAACTTACCGCGATTTTGTGCGCCGTAAGACTGTATAATTATATTTTGAAAAACGTAAACATTACTGTGTCCCGTACATGTATTTGGAGTGACTCTAAAATTGCTCTCGCGTGGGTGATATCGAAAGGACTTAAATTAAGACCATACGTGATAAATCGAGTGCGCGAAATACAGAAATGTTTTAACGAAAATTTAACATTTTCACATGTGAATGGAGCTGACAACCCTGCAGATCTGCTGACCCGACCTGCAAGTCTGAAAATGTTAATTAATAGTCAACGTTGGATGAATGTTCCAGAATTTCTTCTTAAGGATTACATTTGCCCTCAAGTTAGTATAGAGGAAAACTTATTAACTGAAAGAAACGTAAGTGCTGTTATTATTACTCCAGAATTACCTTTATTCGAATTAGAAAAATTCAGTAATTTAGAGAAAGCTTTACGAGTGACCGCTTATGCAATGAGATTTTGTAGTAATTCGAGAATAGAGAAAGAGTCACGATTGACAGATGTCTTAACGAAAAATGAATTAATTATTGCTGAACGATACTGGATTAATTACACACAGAATATTAATTATAGAGATGAAATTCAGAAATTACGAATTAAATTGCCGATTCATAAGAGTTCTAAATTGATAACTCTGAATCCTTTTCTTGATGAAAATTGTATTATGAGATTAGGTGGTAGATTGCAACATACAGAGTTGCCATATGATACAAAACACCCTATAATCTTACCAAAACGATCTGCATTTACTGAATTAATTATATGGCGTGAGCATAATGCGACTTCTCATGGAGGAGTGTCGATAACATTGGCAAATATAAGGAAAAATTATTGGATAGTCAAAGGGCGCCAATGTGTGAAATCCTCAATTTCAAAATGCGTGACCTGTAAACGTCTAAAGGGAAAACACGCTGATGAGCCATTTGCACCACTGCCGAATATTAGAGCTTTAATAAGTGTAAAACCATTTAGCGTTACCGGAGTAGATTTCTTTGGACCCCTGTACATCAATGATAGTGGGGGAAACAGGATAAAGATAAACGTAATGTTGTTAACCTGTGCAGTGATTAGAGCTGTACACTTGGAAGTTGTTATGGATTTGTCCACCGAAAGCTGTATACGAGCTTTACGTCGCTTCATATCTCGCCGAGGTTTACCTCAGAAGATGTATTCCGACAACGCGAAAACTTTTAAACGCACGACTTTGGAGTTGAACGAACTCTTCAGAAATCTTCAAACTGAAGAAGTACAGAACTTTTCCACTAAACAACGAATTGAATGGAAATTTATAGTTGAAAGAGCCTCATTTTGGGGAGGATTCTGGGAACGATTAGTAAGAACCGTGAAAACCTTTCTAAAATTTGCTTTAGGACGAGCCAGTGTTAGTCTTGAAGAATTGACAACAATTTTAACAGAAGTAGAAGCAGTTGTAAATTCAAGACCGCTCACATATATTGATGATGATCCGGAAAATCTAACGATACTAACACCATCAATGTTGCTAGTAGGCGAATGTGAAAATTCACTCAACGCCAATTTTGAAAAATCCTCACTCAGCAGAAACGACATACTGAGATTGTGGAAAACTCGGAAAATGCTTGTGGAAAAATTTTCCAAACGATGGACAATCGACTACCTTCAAACGTTAAGATCTCTCCATCAAACTAAGGTCGTGAATTCTAGAAGTCTGAAGGAGGGAGATATCGTCTTAATCCATGACCAAGGAAGACCCAGATTGCTGTGGAAGTTGGCGAAAGTGACCAAGGTTTTTCAAGGAAGAGATGGTCGTGTACGAGCATGTGAAATCAAGACAGCGACTTCAGTTTTACGAAGACCCGTCCAGTTGCTGTATCCGTTGGAGATTCCTATCGCGCCGCCCCGGGAGGATGTTACAAATTTCCTGCACGAACGGGAAGAAAATGGCAACGTAGAGAGACCACCCGCAACGTTCCATGATCCCTTCTCATCCAAGGTCTCAGGATTGAAAACACCAGCACCAGACCAAGAAAACCAGTAGTACAGAAGTATCGTATCGAGCTGGAAGGTGAACGCTGACGAGTACCTACGCAGCTAGCTAGGGCACATATTTTCAGACGCGAATCTTAACGAATTAATTTAACGTTTTTTAATTGAAGTTTACCTAAGTAATTATCTTACTCATTATTATTATCACACCTGTTTTATTTTCTGTCAATAAAGACGCTTTATTTACGACTAGGGATTTAATATACCGTAAATATCATTGGACTTCCGATTATATTTTTTACACTTACTTATACAGGTAATTCTTTAATATTGGTTGACAAGGAGCGGTTTCTTATCTAAAACTAAAGGGGTTTTTTAGTAACATAAACTTATTTCCAAAAACGTCTCCAAACGAAGTTACATTCCTCCAAAGGAATGGTAAAATGAAGTTTTTATTTCATTTCTTAGACTTGAAGAAACATGAAATAAAATTTTCCATATAACTTTACCTTATCAAAACCTTTCTAACACCAATATTTTTATGCATCTCTCACCTTCAGAAGGGGTTGAAAATTACAATTTGAAAAATGCGCTTTTACAGCCTGCCTCACTTTGAACAATTTTAGTCTTTTGATTTTCATTCGTAAAATGTTCCGTTTTTGAGAAAGAGGAATAAAATATGACATTTTTCATTATTTAGTTTATTCTATGATATTCTATGACTTGTATTTCATTTCTTTGCTCAAAAACAGGTGATATTATGAATAAAATGCAAGAGATTAAAATGGTTCGGAGTGAGTCCTGTAAAAGGAAATTTTTCAAATTGTAATTTTGAAAGTCCACAAAAATTGCTGTTCAAAACAGATTAGTTAAAGGTTGGAAGTTTTACATTTTTAAGAAAGGTGGTGTAAACAAAAGTAATATTCTTCCTTTTGATTACTCTCTGCTCTTTTTACTCAGTACGGAGATCCTTATCACAGTGAACCGGGTCAGGTCAGGTTTTTGAAAAGATTGATTTTTTTATGGTGTTACTTTCTCGCGTCAAAGTTGGTTCGCCTGATTCTGTTTGGTTTCAATCGAGATCCACAACTATTGTCATTGACATGCATCTTAATAATTATTATTAAGTAGGTATCTATTAGGTACTTTAAAAATTTTCTCCAATTATAGTCGACCAAGAAATATAACGAAATGATCTAACTGTTTAATTTAATTTTAAAAAATTTGTTAATAATTAATCTTCTATCCGTCAATCACTTGTTACGCCTATGTATCCGTTCGATGTTCACTTCAGCACAGAAATCAACCATGAGAAGAGAGATATCCTATTCTCTCTCAGATTGCTAGCAATCGGACAGAGAGGGAAGATTTGCTTCCGTACTCATTATCATAATTTTATATCAAGGTACTCTAGGTAAACCTGGATTAAAATTTTATTGCCCTGTCACTTGTGGACGACTATAATGAAAGAAGTCGCTTTTCAAAATAAATGGAAAAAAACACGTTAATTTTTTTTAGGTGCATGTCCACCTTGTCCAGTAACAGTGGAAGTTCCCTGTTTCTGTGGATCACAGCCACCCCAACCTCAGAGGTGCTGCAACAAGGAGTGGTCGTGTGGACAGCGTTGTGGTAAACGACTAGCTTGTGGAAAACATCAGTGCTCTGCTCCTTGCCATGCTGGCGAATGCAGTCCTTGCCCAAAGAAGAGTATCCAGAGATGTCTCTGCAAAGCTCAACAGAAACTGAGGGACTGTGCTAATCCAATATGGCAGTGTGAAAAGGTGCGAGTGTTACAGATTTTTTTTTAATTTTAGACCATCACAGGATTCATAGGAATGACTACTGAATTTGAGTGCTTTTAAACCATCTAAATCTAACAAAATCAGTCAAGAAGGAGGTCTAATGTTGTTGTGTAAAGCAGATTTATTTTATTACCATTGATAATGATTAGTAAATTAGTAACGTAGAAAGAAAAAAATCCTCTGATAAAAGGACCAAGTTTCTAGAAATAGAAATCAGTCCTTGTGAAAAAGTTTTGCTCAGACTGATCTTGCACGAGTTGAAAGAGTCTTTATCTGACTGTGGCACACACAGGACTTTTTCATGTGTATCGACTTGAAAACATACGTATATTATAATAAAGTTGAATAACTTAACTTTGGATCAAATATACTTGACATGACAATGGGATGATAATAAGATTATTAAATTATTGTAGGTTTGTGGTAAGCCGCTAGATTGTGGTCATCATGACTGTGAGCAAGTCTGTCACGAAAACGAATGTCCTCCTTGTGTGTTATCTTTACCTCGCACATGTCCATGTGGTAAAACAAAGTTCCAGCTTCCTTGTACTGAAGAAACCCCCACGTGCCCAGACACTTGTGGAAAACTGTTGGAATGCTTAGAGCACACATGCAACCAAAGATGTCATAAAGATAAATGTGGATTGGTGAGTTTTTATTGGAAAATTAATTATGTTTAATATTTTTGTTATATTGCATGTAGGTATTCATAAAAAGGTTTTTTTTAGTGTTTAGAAACCGTGGTGAAATTTTGTAGATGCCAACAACATAGCAAAGAAATACAGTGCTGCAAGCTGTATTTATGTGAGTCCAAGTGTAAGAATATGAGAGATTGTAACAAACATCCTTGCAACAGAAAAGTATGTCTGATTTTTTCTTCATTATTTTATTATGTCATTTTATCTTCAGAGTCCCCTTATCTTAATATTGATAAACTTTTAGTATTTATAAGAATTTATTTAGAATCATGTATCTTTAGAATAATAATTATTATTGATCAAAATACTCCTTCATTAAATTTTGTTTTAGTGTTGTGATGGAAATTGTCCTCCGTGTGAAAAACCATGTGGACGTACATTGAACTGTGGTAATCACAAGTGCGTATCAGTGTGTCACAGAGGTCTCTGTTATCCCTGCAACATGACTGACACAGTATCGTGTCGTTGTGGTCAAACTAAAATAGCTGTTCCATGTGGAAGAAAACACAAAACTAAACCACCAAAGTGCCTCAAACCATGCTCGTAAGTACGATTACGTGCTAAAAAATAATTGAAAGTTGTTCACATGAGGATTTGGCTTTTGCAGACTGCCACCAGACTGCCATCATGAACAAAGAGAAAGTCACCGGTGCCATTTTGGTGACTGCCCCCCTTGCAAACAAATCTGTAAAAAATCAAGGCCGAACTGTTCTCACTTATGTCAATCAAAATGTCATTCTGCTGTTCTTGTCAAGCTAGAAACTGAAAAACCCACGATGCCCTGGGAACAAACCAAACCTCAATATGAGGTTAGGGAATTACCGTGCCCACCTTGTGAGGTACCAGTACCGGTCACTTGTGTAGGTGAGTAAAAGTGATTTCACAATGTCATACCAATTGTCAGCAACTGTAATATACAGTAGAGTAGAGTACTCATTATCTTTGCATGGATTATCCGTACTCGTTCACAGATGAGCACAAACCAATGACGTCTAAAAAAATATACCCAACATTCCATTCATAAATATGAAATAATCGAAATCCATCATCTAATTTGTATCTTCATGTGAGTGGGAAAAGGAGTGACCGATCGCATAAACAGAGGTTTGCGGTGAAAATGGCAATGCTGTCAGAGACCTTCGCGATGAGAGCCAGTAGCGGAGGGTTTTTCAAGATAATTATTATTTCGTGTGTATTTAGGACGAAAAATAGTGAGTTTGGGTTACCTTGTATGATTAATAATGGAATACCGTACTTATCTGTTTGTATGAAGATTAATCCTATAAAACACTTTTCTTAGATGTACAGAAAGCCAAAGCAACCTCTTCTCCTGATTCACAGGAAAGCTAAGACAATACATAGGTACTTTAGCATATTTAACTAGTAGATTACAAAAGACATTCATAATATTTTTTCTTATTTATTAGGCCCTCAATAAAGGTGTTTGTGAAATTTTCGAGACAAATGTATAGGTATTTCTAAATTAAACAGGAACGCAAATCTTAGGAAGGAACTGGTGTAACAGTTGAAGTTGTAAAGTCATGCAGTTTGTGAACATCTTCTAAGATAACGGTATTAGAGGATAATTAGAAAATTGTAAATATTAAATAAATAAATAAATATCGTATGGCCTGTGGTAAAGCCCAAGTGTCAGAAGTTTTTAGGTAGCCTCAAGGGCCTCTGACGTAACCTGACGACTGCTATGAAGCAGCCGGGACCCCCTTTTTAACGTACCTCTCGGAGCACGATCGGTCACGGAACTTTTTTATTTACCACTATAATTGGTCACCCATCCAAGTACTGACCAAGCAAAGTCATGCTGCACTTTAGAGATAGTTTGACCGAAACTCTAGCAGCTTGGCTATTGTGACCGATAATACTATTGTAAATATTGAACCAAATTGACGCCGATGATGTATATTAGGGATTATTTTGATAATTGGGCTTTAGGTTCCTGTTTACTATTTTCGAAGTTACCAATTGGAAGTTTAACGTTTGGAAACTGATTAGTCCCTTGATCACAGTTAATAATAAGTAAAGTACAAATAAAAGTTTAAAAGTAAAATTAAAATATAAAATATAATTATGACATTTAGATTTGTCAAAATCTAAAACTTCGAAAATAGTAAGCCGGAATCTAAAGCCCAATAATTATTATCAAAATAATACCTAATACCTATACTTACAATGGGACGTACTGTTGAAATTTGTCACAGTAGGTACCTAATTGCAATGTTCAGAGGATAATTTTACTGGATTTGCCAAAGATTTTTCCCTGCGGCGACTACAGCACTGATATGAACATAGCCTTACTTACTGGTACTCACCTACGAAAACAAACTTCTGGGTTTAAATCGTCTCTTTTCTTGCACATCAAGGATGTTCACACTATTGTCTATAGTCTATAATTTTAAATTGGTGAAAATAATAGCAGGAAACAGTTTAATTTCGTTAAAACACTCGTCTAATGAAATCAAAATAGGGACAACACCGCACTCGAAATGATGAATGAATTTGTAAAATTTGTAAAAATATCGTAGTCGCGTAAACATATGTCGTTGCCGCGCATTTTATGTTTCATTTCTTAACATTGAAAATTATATTCAAAAATGATTTAAATCACGTCTATCCCATTATTGTTGTTCGAGTTTATTAGAAATATTATGCTATTTAATTATTAGTAAGAAGTACTTCGCGCGGTTTGTATTGATAATGTCTTGTTTACATATTTACGTCATGGTTTCAAGAACGATAGTATTCAAAAATCTGGTCACAGTAACGGTTTGGCAAACATGAAATGGCGGCTGGCAATGATTGATTTTGTAAAAATGTAAACAAGAGGGTCTATTTTATTTAGACGTCATTGGTTTGTACATCTCAAAAAGCATTGCAGGTTTCTGGATGCGGTTTGCGGCATCAAAAGGTAATCAGAAAACAAAAAGGTTTCTTTGACTGCCCATCTTTCTAGCATAGTTTTGTTAGGAAAGATCGCAAAAAATGTCGCATTTTTGAGATAAAAAATTTCCAATTTTTTAAAAATATGATCAAAATCATCTGATGACCTAAGGGTTGCTATAAGGGCAAATTTTTAGTATTTTTGAATTTTTTTTTCTGGTCTCGTCGCAAAAAAAAGTACATTCATTCAAATCACTATTGGATCAACAATTTATTTTTAAAACTGCTAATGTAATAAGAGAATAATTAAGATTTTCGGGAGTCAAGGTAGATTTTTTTGACAACATTCAACCCTGTTAGAAATTGAAAAAAGTACTAATTCATGAGTTGACTGGGGAACCCTGAAATACAGGATGATCAGTAACTCGCGCACTTCAAATACAGGGCGATATAGAGCCCATTAAAATTAAGGATATTCTGCAAAAAAAATTTAATCCAAGGGTTGGTTTTCAAGTTACAGAGTTTCCCTCATCCGAGTTTAAAGGTAATTTTTTCAATAACCGTGATAAAAATTAATGAAAAATTCAGGTTACTGTAATGTCTGGAACGGATACCATATAATTCATCAATTTTTTTTCCACAAAACCTCTTTGCAGAGGAATTGAGAATGTTGGAAATTGATGAAATACCTAAAACTGAACGAAATTTGAAGTTTGGCAACCGCCTAAACTGAACTTAGAATATAAAATTTTTAAATGCCTTCGTTGCTATGGAAATAAAAATAATAAAAATACCATCTAACCCGAACACTAATTCACATGTTCAGTGCAGTGTTGCCACCTTTTTTTACAAAAATGGTCATATCTTTGGAAGAAAAGAACTAACAACACTGCAGTAAGAAAATTTACCTTAAAAAGTGAAGTTTACCGCAGCATGCTCTGAGTGTGCGAGTTACTGATCACCCTGTATAATTAAAACTTTTGAAAAGGATGATTAAATAAACATAGAAACAAATTTTTACTCTGTGTTTAGTTTAGCTGTGAGGTAAAAATGAAGAGAAGTGGCCATTTTAGGAGGCACTTTTGTTGCGGGTTAAATTAATTACTATACAGACTGGAAACTTGCAAGTGGGTCATAGATATTTAACATGCAAATTTTGTTTTTTCGTACTAACATTATTACATTATCTCCAACTTTAGATTTAGAGAAATATTATAGAGAAAATAATTTTTGATCGTAATGATTTGTATTTAACGAACCTTCAGTTAAAACGCTTCATCAATAATGTAGAAATATCCAAAAGAAAATTTTAATTAAATTTCAAACTTGCACTTACTTGCTGGTTTTATTGCTGTTGTGTATCTTTGGAATTGTTGCATGGATTATGTAATAATAATGACAAGAATATTCAAGTGAAACTAGACAAATTTAAGTAATTCAAATATTGCTGGTTTACTTTCAAGATTTCGTTGATAACTATTCCCTATCAAAATGCGGGCACAGGTACAATTACTCACCACAAGAATAGCACCACATCAATATAAAATGACTAAGAGCCGGTTGTTGAAACGTAAATTAAAAATTTGCTGATAATTACTGATTTTAAATTGCAAATTTTGAAAATACGGCGAATATATTTAATGATCTTTTATTTCTTAACGGTAATTAACTCTTCATAAGGGAGCAGAATAGCCTTGAAGACACGTTCTTCAAGGCAGAACTTCGGAAGCAAGAAGAAAAACTGAGAGAAATCCATTGGAATAACCTCTCAGGATTGAGACAATCCAAGGAGCTCCTCGGGAACTTTAACCGAGAAAGGTCAAGGAAACTCCTGACCCTCAACAAAGGAAGTCTCAGAATGCTAACAGGATTCCTAACAGGTCATTGCAAGCTCAATGAACACCTGAGGAAACTTGGTATAGAAAAAGATGGCGTTTGCAGACTCTGCAGGAAAGAAAACGAGACTCCTCGTCACCTATTGATGAACTGCGAAGCACTAGAACGCGAAAGAAACGATGTTCTGGGCCAACACCAGCTCAACGGGGGGGGGGGCTTTGCCCGGCCTTGATCCCCTTCAAATCCTGAAATTCCTAAGGGAAGCGGAGTTGGAGAGGCTGCTTCAATGAAGGGAATATACTCCAAAGAAGCAGAGAAGAGGGGGCACAATAGATCGGTAATAGGTCGCAGCGCATCTGACACCCTCAATATCAATATCAAGGGAGCAGAATTTATTCTCAGCAATATCAGACCAATAGTTTGATAATACAGGGCATTTTAAGATCAGTAATTATCTAAAAAAAAAATTAATTTACGTTTGAACAACCCTAAATGTGTAAACTATGTATACCTATTGAAAATGTTTTTTTTTATTTTTCTGCATCAGTATTAACCTCTTCAAAATTAAAGTAGCTAATTAAGTACATTTTAGCCATTGTCAGAAGTTATTTCAATAATATTTTTTTCTAAAGATAAGCCTGGAGATAATATTTGCACAAAACTGAATTCGCATGTTAAATTCCTATTACCCACTTACAAGTTTCAACCCTGTATAACTTCATATATCATAATCAGTTACCATATGGCTGGGATTATAATGAGTAGGAGTTAGTGTCATTTTTTGTAATATCTCCATTTTTGAGAAAATGGTGTAATTTTTTGTGCTAGAGATCCAGTTTGCATGCATTCTGTAGGGGTGAAAATTGAGAGAGAACAGGGAAATTAAAATTCCTGATTTGCGCCAAAACTGTGAAAGATAGGCACGTGTGGTAAAGGTGAATTTTTTTATAGATATTTTGATGCCAAACCACTTTCATAATAATTTACAACGGTTTTCTAAATATTTTGTAAAAACCATGTTTGGGATATATGTCCCCATTTTTGGGCTACTTGGCCACAATTGCGAAGGGCCAAACATGAATTTTTTTAGAAGAACGACCTCAAAAACATATACTCTCCCTATATTGGTTTTCAGCGAGGTTTTACTTGGGCCTCGATCCTTCCACACCCAGACTAATATTGCTGTTATAATTAATTTATCATCATTTTAGTAATTTCATTTCATTTTAAAATATTCTTTAAATTTAATTTTATCATAATATGATACTGAACATGAAGGAGACTAATAATTATTCATTGCTATACTTTTTACATCCAGGTGACCATGAAACAGCTAATTGGCCTTGTCATATGGCAAAATCTTCAAGCTGTCTTCGACCATGCAATAGACTTCTGTCATGTGGGAATCATTCCTGCAAGTTACCCTGTCATTTTGTGGAATCGGCACCAGATAATGTTAAAGTAAGTAACCTTTAAATATTTACTCATGAAAAATTACTTTTAATACCTACACATTATGCAAAAATTGAAGTATCACCCCAAAAATTTCCCTGATTTTAAATAGGGATGATGACTTTCGATATTCCCAAGGGATTTCGATTTTGTTTTCACATTTCAGCAGCACTATCCTTTATTTTTATGCTTTTTTGGATAACTAAAAAAACTCAACAAATTTTCTACTGAGTGATATGTGAAGGTGTACAAAATCACTTTGCGGTTTTCTAACCCTTGTTTCTATATAAATTTTTTTTGTAAGTTTTAATGAGCAAATTTTGAAGCTTGATGCATCGCCTCGAGACGGTTTGAGTGCATAACTTTTTTCATCGCCAACCGATTTTGGAAGTTTGAGCCTCACATTGAAGCTAAAACTTCAGGCAAGGAAATCTAGGGACGAAAATTGACAAAGGACAAAACATTGAAAACAAACAGGTTTTGGGAGGAAAATTGAATGATTATCAACTTATCCAAATCAACTCCGAACAAACCTTCATTTGTGAACACTTTAATAATCTTTCTTAAAGTCAGGTAAACCTTTCTTGCCTGACAAGGATATGAAACCATTGTTACGAAAATTCAAACAATGCACTACTTGACTTAAACGAGCTAGAGATTGTTAAAATTTTCCATAACGATGGTTTCCTATTCTTCTCAGGTAAGAAAGAAAGGTTCACTTTAAGAAAGGTTGTTTAAGTGTTCACAAATGAAGGTTTGTTCATAGTTGTGTTAAACAAGTTGATTTTCATTAAATTTTCCTTCCAAAACCTGTTTCCAGAAGAAAGTACCCCGCAGAATCCTTATGGGAATTGGCTTCTGGTTAAATTTGTTGAAATTTTGGGGACCGGTAGTATTCGATGAGTAGATCAGAAGTCTCCATGAGCATAACTCCCCCCAAAAACTTGTGTTCTCGAGATATTCCTAAACCTCTGAAGATGGATTTTTTCTCTCATGACAGTCATGCATATATTCTTAAATATTGGCCACCCTAATTGTTTTATAAAGAAATCTTAGATAGTTCATTTGTTAAAATTGAAAGCTGCTTCTCTTGATGTAGTTTCATTCTGGATCTGTTGAGACGTCTTCGAGAAAATTGGCAAATAGTTTTCAATTTGTTATGTTATTTTTGTAATAGCTTTGGCTGTGACTTGAGAATTGGATTTTTTTAAATTTTTGGCGTTTTTGTTTCTTATAATTTTTATTGTTAAAGTCAATGCAATTGTATATTGTATGTAAAATTGCAAAATTGTAACACAAAATGAAAGGTTTTTCCTGTTTTGCTCGGAAATGGCTCAACAGACCTAAAATGTAACTACAGCAACAGAAGCAGCTTTTCAACTTAACAAATGATCTATCTAAGATTTCTTTATACAACAATTAGGGTGGGGGAATATTTAAGAATATGTGCATGACTGCCATGATGGAAAAAATCCTTTCAAAACAGTGGAAAAAAATTCAGAGGTGAATATCTCGAGAACAGGAGTTTTAGGGGTTATTACCATGGAGACTTCTGATCTACTACATAATCGACCACTATCGATCCCCAAAGTTACATCAAATTTAACCGTGAGCCAATTTCCATAAGTATTCTGTGGGGTCCTTCAAATTTGAGTTATTTCTTATTCAAGCTTTTGTTTGTCATGTCAATGTTTGTCATGTCGTGTCAATTTTCGTCCTTGGATTTTCTTGTCTGACTTTAAATATCTGACTTTTAAACTGACTTAATCTGACTTTTTTTAAAATAAGTCTTCTCAAGACTTATTTACTTCTTATGACTGATTTTACTTCTTATGATTTTTTTATTTGCTTCCCGGGTAATTGTAAAATTTGAAGAAACGTGAAAATTTTTAAATATTTGCCCATGGTCTAACATCATCTCCATGTTTATGAGGAAATGCTTAAATTTTGAGCCACCATGTACACTACTCTACCCTGCCAAGCAAGAACACCATATCTGACATTTTCCTAAAAATCAAGTTGTCATATCTACAGAGTGTCATTCATGATTCAAACAATCCGTGCGAAGGTAGGTACATAGCGCTAAAATAATGTGAGTTTGTCGTATAAAATTTTTCTCTTTATCGCTTGTTGACTGAAATAACAGGGTGTTGAAGTTCTATAAAAAAAATATAAGCTTAACCATAACTCAGAATTGACCAAAATTTTTTTTGGTGAACATCATATAACATTTCAATTTTTTTCTGACCTACTTTCTGATAGGAACTCCAAACGAAAAGGTGACCAGTGGCGTACATAGTAAACGAATTAAATTAGTCCACAAGTGTCTAAGAGAAAAATGTTATACGACAAACTCACATTATTTTAGTGCGAGGTACCCGCACACGAATTGCTTTGAAACATAAATTGGACACTCTGTATATGAGAGACTGTTGCTTGACAAATTTTTTTGCTTAAAGCAGAAATGTCCCCTCTGCATTTATAAAAGATTTAAATCAAGGATGAAATCTAACATAACATACCAAAAAGTGGCGTGTCAGCATACCAAAAAAGAAAATGGTTTAACTGATTTTTTCATAAAATCTTAAAAAATCTCAATTACTTAACCATCTAGCAGAGCGGTATCATTTTGTGAACTTGGAATTAACTATTGTTTTGTTGTAACTTTAGGCTGGTGTGAACTGTGAATCGTGTGACAGTGTCTGCATGAAGGAAAGACCTGAAGGATGCCAGCATTACTGTCCTATTCTTTGTCATCCGGGACCTTGTCCTCCATGTAAGCAGATGGTCCGTGTCAAATGTCATTGTGGCCTAAACCAGCCATATATTCCCTGCAATGACTGGCTGATGTTGGAGAAGAGAGAAGAGCTCCAGTCTTGTGGAAATCAATGCCCTAAAAATGTAAGTCAATGAAATTGAATGTACCTACATCATCCTAAATCCTTGATTTCTCATTTAAATTAACTATTAATTATTATTATTACTACGATAGTAAGATGCTCTATCATTTTTATAAATTCCCTATGAAAATTATTTAATATTTTATAAAAAATGGTCTAATAAGAAATTCCATCATGGTCTGTAAATATGGATAATTTCTGAAGATTCCATCTTGAACGTGGTTATTTTTTTTTAGTTTGAATGTGGACATCGATGTCGAGCAAACTGTCATTCCGGTCCGTGTCCAAATGCAGACCAGTGCAAGAAGAAAGTCAAACTAACTTGCAAATGCAAAAGGATCAAGAAGGAGTTCCAATGTGAAACGGTCAGAAGCAACACCGTTGAGGTCACTTGTGATGATGTATGTTTGATGAAAAAAGAAGAAGAAAAGAGAATCAGAGAAGCTCAAGAAGAACAGAATAAAAAGCAACAAGAGATTAGGAATCAGAAGGAACTCGAAAAGTACCAAAAAATTTTCGAAGGCAAAAAGAAACATCGAGAAAAAAAAGTGAAACAAAATAGCAAAGAACTTTCGTTTTTTCAAAAATATAAAATTTTGATAATTTCTTCTATAGTAATGATTCTTTCGTTTATAATTTTTATTTTCTGGGCATAAAGGTAATTTATGATAAATTAGGGCAATGTTACTCATTTATTTTTTGATTTATCATTTTTCAATGTAAAACTATTTTATGAATAAAGTTATGTGTTTTAAATTAATTATTATTAATTAATTAATAATATTAATTATTACATATCCACTAGTTATTTTATAGTTCATCTGGTTCATATATGATCTTCATGAATTATTTGATCATAAGAATAATATGAGGATTAATTTATAATGTGTTTGAAATGTAACAAGTTTTCTTGAAAGAGACATAACTGCATAACTGATATGGTAATGTAATAATAAAGTCTTTATTGCATTATTCATAGAATAAAAATATTACAAGTTGAATAATAATTATAATTACCGATGCTTCAGATAAAAATTTTTATAAATATAATAAGTCTGACAAAAAAAATGTAAAAGGTGATTATAAACTCTTAGACTTAATGGAGCAGGCCTTATCTCATAGACAAATTGAGGTAATCGAAACGAATGAAACCAATAATAATTTTTAAAGCTCTATAGCATGACAGTATGAAAACAACACATGAAACCACATAAAGGACCTCTAAGCTATGGCCCCCACCTTTAAAAATTTAATTTTAACTCTATATACAAAGATAAGAGTCCAAGATAATAATGAACATCATGGGGATTTCAGAAACCGTGGGAGATGCAGGGTCGGTTAAACAGGGAAAGAAAAAGTTGAGCAAACAAAAGGACAATGCAATAGCAGAGATTTAAAAAATTATCTTTGATTTTCGAATTATTTTGAAAAAACATTTTCAATTTCAGTTTTTTCTTAATTATTGACGTTATTATTGAAGATTGGGAAAAACTGAAACCACTTTTTGATTGCAGTTTTTGACCAGCTTTTTTTTCCGATATCAGTTTTTTTTTTTATCTGACAATTTATATTTGAAGGGCTAGACTGAACTTAATTTTATTAAATATGGCTCTGGATTTTTTATTGCAAAGATTGAAAGATATTGTGATTCTGAATTTAATGATACATGGTGGTTCAAACATGTTTTGGCTATAGGTTAATTTCACCATAATACGGATCTGAGCTCTTATTAAACATTTTGGACTTGTCGGATTCTGATGAGGATGAGTAATACAAGTCCAAAAAGTTTAATAAGAGCACAGATTCGTATTAAGGTGAAATTAAATTGATGATGTCATTAGCTATAGTCTAAAACACGTTTGAACCACTATTGTCTGTATTAAAATTCAAAATATAGTTAACTCTGAGGTTATATTTTGAATTTTCTGACAGCTGATTGGTCTAATGCTCAAACCCTACAAACGCTACGAATTTTAAACCAACACATGTTTCAAAATATAACCCCAAGGGTTATATTATTTATTGATGAATACAGGCCTTTGTGTGGTATATCATTCAATTCAGAATTAAAATATATTTCATTTTTTGAAATAAAAAAATCCAGGGCTTATTTAAAAAATCGAAGTTCGGTATAGCCCTGACAGACCTTGTATCTCCCATGGTTTCCGAGATTCCCATGCTGTTGATTCTTACCTTGGACACAGTGTCTGCAAAAATTAGGTGAACACTTTTTGGGGTTCCCTTGCCGACAAACCAGTCACTAGATTTTCTCAAAATTTTCCATGAAGCAAGCTGCAAGGGTAGGTATTCTCGAAGTTCTGCAATACTCAGGTTTGTGTATATCTTCATTATGGAGCGACGTCACTTGGAATAAACCATGTGTTACGTGTGTGATATGTGAGATGAAGAGAAACACAAGCCACTGCTATAAGTGTTATATTACGAACGACTGTTGATGATGAATGAATGAATGGGTGACACAACATGGGGTAGTTCCTGGTCAACCTTACATGTACATGGTTGTCAGATTCTATATTTTACATTACATACAGGATGTCCCACGACCTGACTGCCATAGCTTAAGGGTAGGTGTAGTTTTTCAAGGCGATTCAGGATCTGGTTTTGAAATTTTCCTGAGGCCCTTCGTTTCGAGTATACAGGGTGATTTGTGCAATTTGCCGAAATCTTTGATGAGCGATATCTTTTGAACGAATTGATCGAATTTAACGAAATTTGGTAGATATGCTCTACTAATGACACTTAATACCTCACATTTTTCGCCGATTTGAAAACTGCAGGGCCGTACTTATTTTATTGATATCTTTCGGTTTTGTCGAAAAGTTCACCCTGTATGCATTTTATTCAAAGTTTGGTGCCATTTTCTAAAACTACGTAAAAAATGCTACAATTGTGGTAAAAAAATACTTGGCATCATTAAACTGAATCGAGAAGAAAATTCAGTTTTTTAGTTTTTTATTCGGAATTTCAATTCATATGTTGTTAATAATTTAATAAAAATCAAATGTGGTTTTTTAAAACTTGCGTATTTTGTGGTATTTTAAATAAATTTACTTTATCTACAGATTTAGCCAAGATTGGGGACCCTTCTACAGATTGTTTCGAGCTAAGAATAAGTTTTAACAGCAAAATAAATAACACATTTAACACATTACCACATAGACATAGACAAATAAGTATCCACATAAACGAAACAGGAAGAAAAATATCAACACAAATGTTGGGAAGAAAAACTACAATTCAGTGCAGGTAATGGTCAAGGAGACCACCATCAAACTCAACACATTTCCTTGGCCTTGAAATTAATCTAAAAACCATTTAAAAAATTTTTTAGCTCGAAACAATCTGTAGAAGGGTTCCCAATCTTGGCTAAATCTGTAGATAAAGTAAATTTATTTGAAATAACTACAAAATACGCAAGTTTTAAAAAACCACATTTGATTTTTCTTCAATTATGAACAACACATGAATTGAAATTCCGAATAAAAAACTAAAAAACTGAATTTTCTTCTCGATTCAGTTTAATGATGCCAAGTATTTTTCTACCATAATTGTAGCATTTTTCACTTAGTTTTAGAAAATGGCACCAAACTTTGAATAAAATGCATACAGGGTGAACTTTTCGACAAAGCCGAAAGATATTAAAAAAAATTAGTACGGCCCTGCAGTTTTCGAATCGGCGAAAAATGCGAGGTATTAAGTGTCATTAGTAGAGCATATCTACCAAATTTCGTTAAATTCGATCAATTCGTTCAAAAGATATCGCCCATCAAAGATTTCGGTAAATTGCACAAATCACCCTGTATAATCGAAACGAAGGGCCTCAGGAAAATTTCAAAACCAGATCCTGAATCGCCTTGAAAAACTACACCTACCCTTAAGTTATGGCAGTCAGGTCGTGGGACACCCTGTATAGGTATATTCTACACCATGTACCAATTGACTTCGCATGATTTCAGTTGAAATTTTGAGCCTGTCCTGTAATCACCAGTAGTTCAATGACCCTTCAACAGGCTTGAATGCAAATAGATTTTTCTCATCACACAAGAGGTCACCCAATTGTGGATTGTTCAAAGCGTTTCCAAAGTCTTTTTTGACCATTAGATGTTATTTAGAAACAATTTTATTGGCACATTCGGGAGAAACAATTTTATTGGCACATTCGGGTTCATCGAAGTCTCTGGTACCCGTTGACTCCATTCATTGAGCTCTAGTCCTCCTATTAGATCCCCTGCAATTTATTTTTACGCTTAAAATGATTTAATTACACTGTTGAACAACTAAGAAACCATTGTCTTGTAACGAAAAGGTCAATTTTTGCAGCACATTTCAGAGGCAGTTATGACTTACTAATAGTAAAAATAAACTAATAAAAATTGGCATCTGTATGACCAGTTAATAAATATCTATTTAGTCAAATGTCATAATAACAAACCGTAGGTAGGTAGGTCTTAATGAGTATAAAGACAAATCAATAGCCTGTCGTATTGGAGTCGGGTTTTAACCCATCGTCCTGACAGTTGTCAAGTCTGGAGTGCCGGAGAACCCAAATAAAGAGTTTTCGACCCAGGCAGCAACACACATCCAACCAGACTACCAAAAGCACGGACGGCCGTTTCGGTCTCATTAGACCTCGTCAGCGTACTATATTGGAGAGTCCGGAAGGATATGAATCGCTGCATGAATCGAAAACCCTATATGGAATCTCATTCAACCGGTTACCAGTGACCTCGAGACAGAGCGACATCTATCAAGAGAAACAACAGGCTCCCAGCCAAAACAAAACTCCAATGTGTATTATGGGTTGCAGACACTCCAGGGGCTACGAGACTGACATCAAATATGCATATTAAAAAGCCGAAGTATACTCAAAAGTCACAACAAACCGTAGGTAGGTAGCTCTTAATGAGTATAAAGACAAATCAATAGCCTGTCGTATTGGAGTCGGGTTTTAACCCATCGTCCTGACAGTTGTCAAGTCTGGAGTGCCCGAGAACCCAAATAAAGAGTTTTCGACCCAGGCAGCAACACACATCCAACCAGACTACCAAAAGCACGGACGGCCGTTTCGGTCTCATTAGACCTCGTCAGCGTACTATATTGGAGAGTCCGGAAGGATATGAATCGCTGCATGAATCGAAAACCCTATATGGAATCTCATTCAACCGGTTACCAGTGACCTCGAGACAGAGCGACATCTATCAAGAGAAACAACAGGCTCGATCCCAGCCAAAACAAAACTCCAATGTGTATTATGGGTTGCAGACACTCCAGGGGCTACAAGACTGACATCAAATATGCATATTAAAAAGCCGAAGTATACTCAAAAGTCACAACAAACCGTAGGTACTCTCTGTACACTGAGAGTTGTCCGTTGTCATGCCACACTGATTCTGACTAAACAATTTCATTTAATTCGATTTGAATCGTACACTTATTTCTAAGTCGAACCAGATGTGGTATCGCAGTTCGTGTCAGTGGCGTGTGTTGAGGAATAATGAATATCCTATAAATATATTATTTCGACAAGTTATTGACGAAGTAGAGCCTTGCAACTTTTTGATAACAAATATATAATAATGCAAGTAAATAAGAATGATAATAATTATTGTTATCATCGTGATAGAAATATCATGTCACTTACCTGCTGGTTGCCGTTTAAAAGAAAGAATAACACCTCCGTTTTCTTATTTGCAAGTAAAATATTCCAGCAATTTAACCACAAGACCACGTACTAGGGAGTTCAATCGTTTCCCAGGCAAAACAAGGAAATAGATTTTTAGGCATTCGCGAAATTAAGTTACTCATAGTTTATCACATCGTACAATATAACACAGGAATTCTGCTAATTTCGTATTAAAAACGTTTCAAATAACAAATCTCATCAGTATATTTAGCGCTGTCACTGTCAACTGACAGTAGCCGATGAGCTGGATGATAATCTTATCGTATCAATCTAAGCGTATCAAGACGCGAGTCGATACTTCCGTCTCACTCTCGCTCATCTTTTTAGAATTGCTGACGATTCAAACGTATTTCTGACAATACGTCCCATTTTAACTCGATTGACTATGCAATGCAATAGAAGGAGTAAGAAACATAACGAGATGATCTATTCTTAGTTATCACAACAGACAACTCTCAGTGTACAGATTATAGGTAGGTCTTAATGAGTATAAAGACAAATCAATAGCCTGTCGTATTGGAGTCGGGTTTTAACCCATCGTCCTGACAGTTGTCAAGTCTGGAGTGCCCGAGAACCCAAATAAAGAGTTTTCGACCCAGGCAGCAACACACATCCAACCAGACTACCAAAAGCACGGACGGCCGTTTCGGTCTCATTAGACCTCGTCAGCGTACTATATTGGAGAGTCCGGAAGGATATGAATCGCTGCATGAATCGAAAACCCTATATGTAATCTCATTCAACCGGTTACCAGTGACCTCGAGACAGAGCGACATCTATCAAGAGAAACAACAGGCTCCCAGCCAAAACAAAACTCCAATGTGTATTATGGGTTGGAGACACTCCAGGGGCTACGAGACTGACATCAAATATGCATATTAAATGTTTATTTTAATATGAAATGTCATAATAGGTCGATATTGATGGTCATTGTATTGATTATTGAATTGAGAATTATTGTTAAGAAAAGAAAAAACTACTTTCAGGAAAATAAAAACAAATTTAAGTACCTACTAGACTGGTTATATGTGAACAAATTTGGAGTCTAAAAAACATTTTAATAGAGAACTAAATATTGAATATCAAAACCAAACGCTCCTACTGTAGAGATAGCTTGTGGGGGTATGACGTCACCAGACCAACAACTTATAAATAGAACCGCTCTTCCAACCATCCAGTCAATTAAGAGTAAACATGTGGAGTGGAAGCATCGCTTGCATATGTAACCACTGATTATGTATACCGCAATTGTAGATTAAACATTCTGAGCAAATCTCCATGAACCACAGCAAAACAGCCCCGAATCAATGATGATTTCAGTTCAAGCCAGCCGTGGCAGCTTTCACACATCAAAGCATTTATTTGTTTCTATTATATTTTTATCTTTTAATTGTTTTTTTTCTTGTTAATAAAGCTGCATTACAATTAAGATTCAATTCAAGGTCAATGTAATGTTTGTCTATAAAGTTCATTTGGTTTACAGACAGTTTTATTTAATTATTTTACTATAACTTTGTAATCAATTATTATACAATGATAATGTAAGCAGTTTTGAATAGATTATCAAGTATTGGTACTTCAGTGAGTGATAAGGATTTAAGTACTTCAGTAAATTGTATATAAAAATAATTGGTAGGTGATTTAAACAAATAGCACATAACACATGTTTAACATTACCATAACTGTACCTCTAACAAGCAGGAATTAAATTGAGGCAAGAAATATGGATTATAAAGAACTCTACATTCCTGGAGCGGAGTTTCAAAACATAACATTTGATGGTGTAAGTAAAACATTTACTATAAATACCTTTAAAAATTAATATAACATAATGCAACAGCGACCTTAATGTTTGATTGCGGATATTAAGTAATTGAACGGTTCTCTGATCTCACAAGGGCCTTTTCGAGATATTTGCTAATCCCGATGTCCATATACAGTGTCCCACGACATGACTACCATAGCTGAAGGGTAGGTGTAGTTTTTCAAGGCGATTCAGGATCTGGTTTTGAAATTTTCTTGAGGCCCTTCGTTTCCAATTTGGTAGATATGCTCTACTAATGACACTTAATACCTCGCATTTATCGCTGATTCGAAAACTGCAGGGCCGTACTTATTTTTTTGATATCTTTCGGTTTTGTCGAAAAGTTCACCCTGTATGCATTTTATTCAAAGTTTGGTATCATTTTCTAAAACTACGTGAAAAATGCTACAATTGTGGTAAAAAAATAATTGGCATCATTAAACTGAATCGAGAAGAAAATTCAGTTTTTTTCGTTTTTTATTCGGGATTTCAATTCATGTGTTGTTAATAATTTAAGAAAAATCAAATGTGGTTTTTTAAAAGTTGCATAATATTTTGTAGTTATTTCAAATAAATTTACTTTATTTACAGATGTAGCCAAGATTGGGGACCCTTCTACAGATTGTTTTGAGCTAAAAATAAGTTTTAACAGCAAAATAAATAACACAATTTAACACATTACCACATAGACAAATAAGTATCCACATAAACGAAACAGGAAGAGAAATATCAACACAAATGTTGGGAAGAAAAACTACAATTCAGTGCAGGTAATGGTCAATTATTGGCCAGCAAGGCCACCAGACTTTAATCCCCTGGATTACTTTTTATGGGGAAGACTGAAAAGTTTAGTTTATGCAGGAATATTGAAAACAGAGAACAACTGATATGCCGCAGAAACTATTCGTGCTGATCCCGAAAAACTTGGCAGAGCTACCATTTCAATACTAAGAAGAGCTAGACTGTGTATACAGCAACTGGGTGGACATTTTGAGCAAGTAGGTACTTCCAATAAAGCGATTTTTTTTAATGGTTTTTAGATTAATTTCAAGGTTAAGGAAATGTGTGTTGAGTTTGATGGTGGTCTCCTTGACCATTACCTGCACTGAATTGTAGTTTTTCTTCCCAACATTTGTGTTGATATTTTTCTTCCTGTTTCGTTTATGTGGATACTTATTTGTCTATGTGGTAATGTGTTAAATTGTGTTATTTATTTTGCTGTTAAAACTTATTTTTAGCTCGAAACAATCTGTAGAAGGGTCCCCAATCTTGGCTAAATCTGTAGATAAAGTAAATTTATTTGAAATAACTACAAAATACGCAACTTTTAAAAAACCACATTTGATTTTTCTTAAATTATTAACAACACATGAATTGAAATCACGAATAAAAAACGAAAAAAAACTGAATTTTCTTCTCGATTCAGTTTAATGATGCCAAGTATTTTTTCACCACAATTGTAGCATTTTTCACGTAGTTTTAGAAAATGGCACCAAACTTTGAATAAAATGCATACAGGGTGAACTTTTCGACAAAACCGAAAGATATCAAAAAAATAAGTACGGCCCTGCAGTTTTCGAATCGGCGATAAATGCGAGGTATTTAGTGTCATTAGTAGAGCATATCTACCAAATTTCGTTAAATTCGATCAATTCGTTCAAAAGATATCGCTCATCAAAGATTTTGGCAATTTGCACAAATCCCTGTATATTGGAAACGAAGGGCCTCAGGAAAATTTCAAAACAAATTCCTGAATCGCCTTGAAAAACTACACCTACCCTTAAGCTATGGCAGTCATGTCGTGGGACACCCTGTATAATGGCTGATTTATTGTTTGTTAAATTTTTTACACCTTTTGATTTAGATTTAGATATTGATTTGTACACTAAACAGGTGAGTCAGGTTTTTGTACCAGGACTTTACCGGTTGTTAGAAGACCTTTTTAACGAATAAAAGTACCCATAATCTCCTGGGTGAGTTTAAAACAAAGATCATTTTAAATTAAAAGGTATTTATTATAATTTGGAGCAGACAAAACGGAGTTTAACATGTGGAAATATCAGTGGCATAGATACAGGGTACATGTTCACTTTTTCGCCCAACAGCTTCTAGACCCATGGACTTAGAAGGCCTTACTTACCTTATCCTACTTGATAAGTAGTTAGTAGTAGGGGAGAACCACGTACCTTTGGGACACTTTTGTTATTTTGCAGTTCTGCGATGTTAATTTAGGTATCATATAATTTTTAATTGAATATAATTAAACATTGGTGTTTATTAACTCAATACAAAAATATTCTTAAAAAAACTTCACATGAAAAGCATTGACCTATTTACAAAATGTGTTTTTGTCCCAAGGTACAGCCCCTAGCACGTACTTTGGGACAGACTGGTACATTCAACTAACATTATAATAAGCTGATTACATCTTCGTCAGTTACGTCTTCGATGTCAGTGGACTAAGGAAAGGCCCCTTCATAATCACATCATCAGAAGAAATTTCAAAATCATCACTGTCAAATATAAATTTATCGTTGGACACTGAAACTTTTTTAAATACTTTCTTACCAAAATATCACAAATGACCCAAGGTACGCAATAGTTTAGAATTCCTGTGATTATTGCTGTAACAATTATAATAAAATATGCGGAGCAAGATAAAACATACCTCTTTCATAGAGATTTTATTGTGAACTAGTTTTCATGAATATCGATACCATTGACATAATAACTTCATTTCAACCTAGAGCTACACATCAATACCATTGATATATTAGGTATTGTCTCAAGATATAACAAATACAACATAGTAACTGCTTAATTTGTAGTCAGAATAGTAACGATAAGTGTACCTACTTAAAAAAAATTAGCTACATTTTCAATTTGTTTTGGTCTTTTTCATAATTTTCAGAAAATAATCAGTAGTCGTTCAGTCGCTCGCTTGAGCGGATATACCTAGCTGTGTGAGTGTGATCACTTAGTAAATCAAAGTAAGTAATTTTTTGATATAATATCCTTACGTTACCATGGGGCTAGAAACTAGGTCAACTAGTAGGTGTCATTGGTGAGCAAGTAATAAATTTCTTAAAAAGTAGTGAATTTGCTGAAATAGTTAATAATTTGTTGGATTCCAAGACCGAGTCGCTTAGACGGCAAATCGATGAATTGAAAACTGAAGTAGTGAATTTGAAGACCTCCAACATCGATCTAGTTAGATTGTTGGATAAAAAACCGTGGGAATTTATTGAACAGGGCTGCTGTCCCCAAAATAAAATAAAATAATTTTCCTTTTAATAAATTTTTCCTATTGCAAATAATAGTACCGATGTTTCCTTGCACGAATCACCTGATAATATATTGATATCAGCTGTAGATAGCACCAGGCCGACTAAGAAAAACCAAACAATAAATATAAATTCACTGCAATTAATTAATTCGTCACCACCGAAAGATCCCGCAATGAAAATAAGAATTGCCGATGTAAATAATCGCAGGATCAACAATGATCCTAATCCCATAGAAGATAAATCAAAAAATGAAAGCTAAATACTGTAGTTGGAGCAGCTATGGTGACCTCGCTATCAAAGGGGTTATTCCGTATGCCCACATTCATGTTTACAGGTTGGACCGTGGCCTACAGAAGGAAGACTTGCGCAAGCATCTCCAGGAAAATAAATTCGAGAATTTCAGATGTAAAAGAATGGATTCCAAATGTCCGAATGAATATTCATCATTGAAAGTTTCTGTTCCTGCTGAGCAGCTTGAAAATTTGGATCTACTTTGTGGCCTACTGGTAGAAGACTGAACAATTTTTTATCCCACATAGGCAAGGCAAAGGCAGTGGAGTAGACTCTATAAAGGTAAATTTGCTTTATCAAAATTTACAATCAATAGGCAACAGCCTTGACAGACTGATGATTGGTGTCTTGTAACATGAATGTCAGATTGTGTCTGTTACTGAGCATTGGAGGGATCACAATCAGCTTGCAGCTTATATAAACTTCCTGGTTTTCGTCTTGTATCTGCGTACTGTCGTGAACCACTGCAACATGGGGGCTCTGCACTATACTGCTCTGAGGATGTCGTTTGCGACTCCAGGGTGGACTTGTCGGTTTTTTGAAGGTTCTTATCCCATTTTAATAACAGTTTCCCGAAGCGATTCGTTAGTAGACGTACTGGTACATGTCTTTCGGTGTATAGAAATCCTCAGGTTTTATTCTTCAAAGATCTGTTAGATAAAACTTGCTTGGTGGCCAAATATAATCCCACATATAAGAGAGCTTACGAAGCACTGAAAATAAGATACAATAATGAAATGTAGGTTTTTCGACGAGAAATTTATCATAATAAAATTACCTTTTCAGACAATAAGAGCAAGGCAGTTTGGAATTTAGTTAAGAGTATAAGCTCGATGATTAAAAATAGAATATGTTATCATCTAAGGACCCCCCAGCAAACTTGCTGAGGATTTTAGTGAATACTTATCCAAATGCCCTGAAAACAAGAGCACCGATGACTGTCAGCATGATGTTCGCTCCCGGAGTGACTTGATTAAGTGTGACCGTTCAATATTTTTCAGGCCTGTAACCAAGGCTGAGATTGAAGGCATTGTTGGGAGGTTCAAGAATGTCTTATCAAGTGGACATGATCAGGTAGCAACAATTATAGTTAAGGAGGTAATACAACTGATATCACGACCACCATGTTTTGTAATCAATAATTCTTTCGAGTATTGAAACCGCAATAATCAAACCAGTACGCAAAAAGGGTAATACCACTGACTTGGGAAACTTTCGTCCAGTAAGCCTGCTGACATCCAGTAAGCCTTACTGACTGACAGTAAGCCAGTAAGCCATTGGCCGGGCCATAGAGATTGTTAATGAATTCGCAACTTATTTTAGCCAAGTATACTAACACTTCAGCCAATACAAACATCTCTCTCGTCCTTCATCGGTCTCCCAATTTTTACAGAGAAGAATATAATTACTGCTTCAAAAAAATTGTCAAATAAGTTCACAACTGGTCCAGACTTGGTACCTTCCTTTGTCGTTAAGGATTGTATCGGTGCTTTAAGCGAGCCACTGTCTTATCTGTTTAACCTGTCTCTTCAAATGGAAAATTTCCCGGAATGCTGGAAAAAAGCTAAGGTCCGCCCCATACTAAAGAAAGGGTCATCTACTTTGGTAACAAATAATCGACTGATAGCACTCCTATCCAATTTTGCAAAGCTATATGAAATTTGTTTGTAAAAGCCCACAACAAAACCTTACCCAAAACCTCCCAATACTATCAGACGTCATCGATGATCAGGGTCAGGTTGATGTGCTGTACATGGATCTGTCCAAGGCTTTCGACCGCATAGACCATTCAATTCTCCTTCAAAAACTGGATAAGATGGGCTTTAGTAGTTCACTTGTCAGGTTTTTCAAATCCTATTTGTTTAACCGGTCTCAATATGTCATTTATAATGGCTATCAGTCTGTTCGTTGCTTGGCTGTATCTGGCATTCCCCAGGGATCAAACTTTGGCCCTTTATTATTCCTATTGTATATCAATGATCTGAGTTCCTCGCCGTCTGCCAATCATCTTCTTTTCCAGACGACTTAAAAATCTATTCTCGAATAGCCAGTGTAAGTGACTGTCGCTTTTTGCAGAGTGTGCTGACAGAGTGTGCAGAGCTGTTGTTGACAGGTGGTGAACCGAAAATGGTTTGTCTCTGAACCTGTCTAAGTTAAGAGTTCTATCATTCACTAGGAGTAAAAATCCTGTGCTGTTTTCATATGATGTAAATAGTATCACCATATCGCGGGTGGACAGTTTTACAGACCTTGGTGTGTTGTTCGACAGTAGATTGACATGCACGTGCAAACCATAGTCAATTCAGCCACTCGTATGATAGGTTTTGCAGGTCGTTTTCAAGCATCACTGCTTTATTCTCCCTGCACACGAGCCTGGTGAGGTCCAAGTTTGATTATTGTTCGTTGATCTATTTTCCTTTTTACAGTAATCAAATTATTTCCATTGAAACGATACAGAGGAAGTTTCTAAAGTATCTACAAGAGGACAGATGAGTATCCTGCAGGCGGGTATGATAATCGACTCCTCTTATCTGAGTTTGGACTGATCAGTCTCTTGGATAGATGTAGGTTGCACGCTGTTGCATTCTTACTGAAATTAACACGTAACAAAATTGATAGTCCTTCAATCACAGGAACTATAGAGTACCGAAGTTGGGAGTCCGATCGGGTAGCACCTTTTATCTACCCACTGGTAAAACGAACGCTTGTCTACTCTAAATTATGATAAATAACCTCTTTGTCTGAAATTAAAATATTGGAAAATTCCCAAGTGTTATGCGCTAAAAAAAATATTCAACACCCTGTATCTATTTCTCTAAGCCATTCCGGACATATTTTTGTAGGTACTGTTATTCCTTAAAAAATGTCTTCTATCAACCGGTAAAGTCCTGATATAAAAACATGACCCACCCTGAATATTTTTTCTTTTAATAAACAACACTAAACGGATTTTTTTCAGTTTTGGGACTATTTCCTAAAAATAACACCCATTAGTTTACATTGGAAAAATCAACCTACGTATATAATTTCACAATCTGCATTTATTTTTGGTGGAATAGCTACTCTAATACATGGTAAGTGATGATATAAAGTTTCATTAATCTTTTCTACATTTATGACCTCATTGCAGCATTTATTCGAGGTGGACGCCTGCCTTACCTTTGGCTTGGAACTATACTCCATGGAATTGTTGTAGAATGCATGAGTTACTTTGTTCCTGATATTGATAACTTTTGGCACTCACAGACACCTATTATTTTTCTAGGAAGACGGTTTCCTCTTCATATAATGATTTTGTGTAAGTTAATTCTTGAAATTTAGTTAAATTAAATTATTATTCCAATCTTAAAACAACTCAAAAAAACCATAATAATTATACTTATACCGTGAAAAGGGTTAGTTCACTGTTAATAAGAGTATTCCTAGTTCACCAATTCACACGTACTTTCTTACGAGGACTATTACTGGGATTTCTCATTGGCAGTTAGAGATGCTCAGTCTCCTTGCAGGTCCAAAAAAGGAAAGCTCTTTTCAGTTGCTTACCTCCAGATAGTATTATGCTTTCTTCCTCAATGGAAAACTGGGCAGCTACAACTGGAGGGTTATCCCCGAGTTCACACGACCTTACATTTTGTACAAAGAAGCAACAGATTGGAAAGAAACGAGAATTTTCCTTTCCTTAGAATACGAAAGTACCTATTAGTTTAGGACAGTCAATATTGTGACCCCCATCCTTTTCTCCATATTTTCAAGATGCACGTTTAAAAACAAATTAAATTTTAATTTGCTTATAATAAAAAGAAACTAACATTTTTCTTCTTCTAGATGCTTGTTTTATTTATAATTCATCAGTTGGTGTTGCTAAAATGCGCTTACCCCGCTGGGCTGAACCATTTGCTGTGGGACTAGGCTCTGTCTTAATTGACATTCCTTATGACATTGTTAGTGTAAAGTTCCTGCACTGGACCTGGCACGACACCGATCCGAATATTGCAGATAGACATTACTGGGTTCCTTGGAACTCGTATTACTTCCACGCATGTTTTGCAGCGAGTTTTACATTTTGGTTTCACGCCAGCAGGAAACTGATTTGCAAAAGTAAAGGCAAATGGCTAGCTGATGAAAGGTACCTACCCTTATAAATATAGTGTAATTTGATAAAATAGATCATTTGAGTAATTTTTAGCGTATTAAAAGAATTTCTCTGCACAATAATTGCTGGATGTCTAGGAACTCCTGGAGGAATTCTACTGTTCTTACCATTGTACCATCCTCTGCACGATATTTACAAGATACATTCAGAAGTTACATTTTTTATATTGTTTACCATTTTCCTACTTATAATTTGGTCTGGTGATAGATTACCGAAAAGGGAATATTTTGCAGAAAAGTTCAAACACAAAGTACACTGGTCAACATGGATTCTAATCTCACATCTGGTAATTGATACCTAACTTATAGGCTATTAGGAATATTAGAGTTCTCAGAAGAAAGTTTTGCTAGTTTTGATTTTCTCACCCTATATGTTTTTTTGAGGTGGCTGAACACGAATTTGAAGTTTGCTGGCAAAAATTTGGCCCAGAACTTTGTTTTTGTTTTCACTTTTTGCAGTATGTATTTTCAGTTTTTGGTCCAAATCACAGAAAAGAAGCGTTTTTTTCGACAAACCTACTCTATACTAAATTAAAGTTTTTTCATTTCTTACATTTTTCATATATAAATTTTTAATTAAAAATTAAAAAAAAAAAAACATTACTGGATCCAACATTACATGAATAGAATTTTATTACGCTTACAATTACACAGCCAAGTCATACAGAATACAATATAAAATTTAAAAAACACACATTTGTGAATATAGAGTGTGTCCCAAATTGAGTAGGATTGCATGGCTATCTTTGTTATTAATAAAGATACAATTTTGGTTAAATGGACAATGATGTGCAGTTTATTATGCTGATTCATATTCTGCTGATAGAGGAATCTCGAAAATTCCGAGCCATTTCGAAGATATTCAGAAAAAGCCAAAAAATTCTGTTTTCAAAAAAGTTCGATATTTTCGTTATCGTGAAAGTTGTGGGAAAATTTCAAAACTAAAGCTGCTTGTTTTGTTAAGCCAAACTTATATATATTAAAAAAAAAGAAATCACTTCTACAGTTTTCGAGATACGGATATAACTTTACTTTTTTAAATAAACCAATTAATTTTGGATTTTATCATCAAAAAATTGCATTTTCTTTTCTGCTTCCAATGATGCGCGACAATCTAGGTAAAAATTTGCTGTGAATACCTCTTTGCAGCTTTAGGGTAAAAAATTTTAAGAGAAAAGTGACCCTGAAAAATAGGTGGAAAATATTTTTGAGCTTCTAAAATTACCGCTAGGGGATGTAAGTCATGCGAGAATGGAAAATTGGCAGTATCTCCGTATTTTTCCAAATAAGGGTGTATTCAAAACACATGTAATCCTCAAATAATATAAATGTTTTTTAATTTTGAAATTTTTTATAAATTAACACGTTGACGACGGCAGCGATGTTTATGGTGTTTTCATTCGAGCGATACGGGCCTTTAAGGGCACGTACCGATACATTTTAATTTACGGTACGGGTCTTTTAAGGCTCGTATGCAAAGCATGAGTGTAGTGTCATCTATTCGAAAAATACGGAACTAAGGCATGCAAGCTGGTAACGTACCGCATTGTTAGGTACAAGAGAACATTCGGTTGCGTCAGGACAGGTCTTGGAAGTCCCGTATCGTTGTTATAAGAAAAAAATTTGAATACGAACCTTAAAAGGTCCGTATCGTGTATTTTGAGGAAAAATTAAAATAATACCGACTTTACAATTCTTTTACCTCGGCTTTCCATATAAAAAAAATGATGTACAGACTCATAAACAACTATAATTATGGCCTATGTTCATCTATGGTCAATATCATACTAAAACTCAAATGAAAAAGACTGAGTATAGTTTCGCCAAACGGGTCAGAAAAGTCCCGTGCCGTATATAAGTAATAAATATAATAATAATAATAATAATAATGTTTATTGCATCGCCTCATACCACATACATGTAAATACATACAATAATATACAACAAATAAACGATAGTTAGATAACTTACATGATGTGCCAAATAGGGTGCAAAAGGCACTGGTTCAGTCGCCTCTTTTGAGGTTTCTGGTCTTCCACCAACCCCTGAATCTTAACCTAATCCCAACACAATAATGATCCCTATCATATAAACTATAAAAAACGACCCTAAACTAAACAAAAGGAAGAATATGAAAATATAAACGTAATTTAATGTATTATAATGAGAAACTAAAACTAAATACATACAACACCCTCAAGGACCGGAGGACGCTACCCACATGAGTTATACCACATATCGCATTGCCTATCAAATGACAAGTTCAATATTCGTCAGAATTTCCCGTAGCAACGACGTATGACAATGAGATTCCGCCACATGGAGTAAATGAATCGACCCAGCGTATCCGTGAGTTCCGTGACTATATGAAGGAGATGGACTATAAAGTTCTTTTAGAAAAATTGCCGGAGGGCGGCGGGCTGTGCTCATTGTTCATGCAAAAGCCTTTTTTTGTGTTTAATTTTGAATTTGAGAGCGCTAAGCAATTTATAGTCGGTGGGAATATTGTTATACAAACTGAATGCCAGGTACGTGAATGATTTTTTAAAAATTTGAGTTCTGTGTTTGGGACAGTGAATAAGATTTTTGCGCCTGACATTCAGATTATGTATGTCAGTTCTGAATTTGATCTTCCTGTAAAGATAGCTTGGTTTTTTTTCGATTAGTACTTTATGTATTAGGACAACAGTGTGATGACGCAGCCTGTTGTACATGTTGAGCCAGTTAGCCGACTTCAATTTGTGGGAAATTCGGTCGTATTTTCTGATCAAATAAATGAATCTCAGACAGGAATTTTGAACTCTCTGGACTCTGCTATGCCAAGCTCGTGACAAAAAGGTTCCATAGACTTGGTAACAGTAATTGAAGTTTGATAAAATGAGACTATCGCACAACATTCTTTTTGTCTCACAGCTGAGGAAGTGTCTACTGCTATATAATAGCTTAAGTTTATGAAAGGAGTTTTGTATCAATTTCTTTACATGCAGATCGAATTTTAAGCTTGAATCGATGATAACACCCAGATTTTTTGCAGAATCCGTTAGATTCAGAGTCTGGTCACCTACTCTGATCCTGAGCCGACCCTTCACATATGACACAGCCTCTGCTGGACCAAACACCAAAACAGATGATTTTTTGGGGTTAATTTTAAGGGAATGTTTTTCGGCTGCCGCCAGCAGGGCATTCAAATCATTGTTAATTTTTAAGTTGGCATCTGTCAGTTCCTCAGGTGGAAAGGATAAATATAATTGGGTGTCATCAGCGTAAAAGTGGTGACTGCAGTGAGAAATGTTATCTTGTAGGTCAGATGTATATATCGCATACAATAATGGAGATAAAATTGAGCCCTGAGGCACACCACTCATATTCCGCAACACGGAGGAACATTGGCCATTCAGTTTCACACGCTGGGATCTATCATCAAGAAAGCTATGAACAAGTTTTATCGAATCTCTAGATAGTCCCAGATAATTTAATTTAGCAAGCAACAGCTGGTGATTGATAGTGTCGAAAGCTTTTGTGAAGTCCAACAACACTAGCACTGTAACCCTCTTGGAGTCATAAGCTCTCAGAATGTCGTCTAGAATGGTAAGTAAAGCAGTTGAGCAACTATGACCAGCTCTGAAACCCGACTGATTCTCTGGTAGCAATTTGGATGAGTCTACATATTTCGAGAGCTGTTTGAACATAATTCGCTCGAGAATCTTGGAGAAAATAGGTAATATACTCAAGGGCCTAAGATCACCATAACCAGATGGATTTGAAATTTTATTCAGGGGAAGAATCTCAGCGATCTTCCAATCAGGCGGGAAAAAGGACTGTCTAATACACTCATTTACGATGTTGCATATGACAGGGCCAAGAGCGGGGAGACACATTTTAATCATTTCTGCTGATATCCCATCTATCCCTATAGCCTTTGTTTTGATGTTTGATATTATATCGACTACCTCAAGCTCCGAGACGAGTTCAAACGTGAATTTAGAATTTTTAAATTTATCACCTATATTAGAGCTGTAATAATTTATGAGTTCATCGCATCCTAATTGCATTGAGTCAATAATGAGACTCACTGAATCGACGAAATAATTATTTATTTCTTCTGGATTACTTAAATTATCCGGTAAGCTTGTATGACGTTGCTTGACAACATTCAGAGCCGAGAGTTCCCTCCATAATAGTTTAGGATTACCTTTGTTTAACGAGAATCTACTTTCAAAGTAGGCTTTTTTTTCTCTTTGAATAGCTTTGGAAGTGAAGTTCCGTAATTCTTTATAATAATTCCAATGACTTTCAATTTTAGATTTTCTAGCCCTGATCAGGGCTTTACCCCTGAGTGACATTAAAAGTTTTATATTATCGGTGATGTAAGGTAAGGATCTTTTTCGTCTAACATTCATCTCCCGGAGTGGTGCGTGGGTGTTGAACAATTGCAAAATATAATCATTTAATAAGGTAATTTTATCATTTAAGTCGTGCATATGCAGAATGACATGCCACGGCATCTCACCAAGATCCCTCCGGAATAATGTGTTATTAATCTTTGAAAGAGGTCTGAAAATAAATTTAGAAGGCGAGTTTACTATAGCTGTATGGATGTCACAATGACAGAAAACAAGCTCGTGATCAGAAAAGGGAAAAGGCACAGCATCGTGCAAAGAGACCGACATGTCATCAGGAACTATTATGTAGTCAATCAGAGTGGCAGTGTGGGCGGTTATTCTAGTAGGTTTATCAATGATCTGCTTCAGATTTAAGGTGCTAAGGGTATCGATCATTGCCCGGGTGCTCCTATTAGAGAGATCAAGCATATTGATATTGAAGTCACCAAGACACAAATTCTTGGAATAATCAAGCGATATCATATCATAACACTCTTCGAACTTACCAAGAAAGCTACTAAATTTCCCCCCATGTGGCCTGTACAAGCAACCAACGGCAGTCTTTATTTTATGAATGGTAATCTCGACCCAGACGTATTCAATGTCATTATTTATAGAGGAAGTGATAAGCGAACCCTTGAGCACGTCACGAGTGTAAATCGCCAAACCGCTGCCCCGCCCACCCCGTGAAGCGAGAAAAATGCTATAGCCCCTGATAAACAAAAGACTCGGATCGATGTTCTCATCCAACCAGGTCTCGCTCAAGCACAAGACATGAAAGTTTGACCCCATGACATAATCCCTGAAATCGCCAAATTTGCCCAACAGGGAGCAGATATTTATATGGCAGACTCTCACATCATTCGCGTCGGTCATGGTACTCAGTGTACGATAATATTTATAAAAACATAATATATAGTTATATGGCAACAATAATTAAGTCTAGCATTGGTGTGGCAATGATTATAAATGAAGAAAAAAATAGTAAAAATTTCAGTAATCACCCATGTGAGCACGAACTGCAGCCTGCGGGGACAAGAGCAAATTCAAGATTAAATTTATCAATACAAATAAAAATAATATATAACGTAGTAAAATAAGAATTTCAGTATCCTTTCGCAGCGATTCTCCTCCAGTCCCAGAGGCGTGAGGAAACCTGAATTATTAATAAAATAAATCCCAATCAATTGCGTTGGCTCAAACTACTCCTACCTAAACATACAGTGGTATATTATGAAATTAAACATTAAATATACTATTCTTAATAATCAACCAGGTGAAATTTATCATGAAAGCATTAAACTAAATTAAGTTAAATAAATCATAATTATGGCCAAATCAGTCGTAATCAAACGAGATGAGGCCTCAATCGGTATCGCACGTATTCAGCTAACAACAGCGGCGTTGAGTTGATCTTCGGTGGTGACGTATTTAACGGCGTCTCCCACTTTAAATCCTATGCGACCCCTATTCGTCCAGCAATCATTTCCGAATTTTTCTTTAACTAGCTTGAAAATTTTTCTGCGTCTGGGGGACAACACCTCCGCCACTGAGATACCGGAGCCCTTCAGTTGCCTCTTAGCCTTGAAAACCTTATCTTTCAGCCATACACAAACGAACTCGACCATTATCGGGCGCTTACTTTTATCAGTTTTTTTGCCGATTCGATAGCAGCTGGATATTTCCGTGTCTTTAACATTTATATGCATGCGTGAATCTATGATTTTTATTACTAAACTCAACAATTTATCTTCAGAATCTTGTTCCTTAATCCCGAACATAATTATTTTATTTCTATTTGCTTGCTGCACACAACTGTCGAAGTGGTTTTCTGCTGACAGCAGTTGATCGCGAAGTTCATCTACCTGAGATTGAATAGCTTTCAGTTGATTATTTACTTCTGCTTTAAATAGATCAACCCTATGCATGATGGAGTCCAATGTGACTTCATTGGCATCACTCGTGGGTGTTTTCATCTTAGTTATTTCATCCTTAAACCGTCCAATCTCTTCACCGAATTGAATCTTTAAATCGTTTACCTTAGCATCCAGATCTTTAATTGTCTTCGCCATAGTTATTATTCGGCAACAATGCACAGGACCAAAATTAAACAGCACTTTTACTACTATTCACAAGGTATTAGTTTACTGATTGACTAAAAGCAAATACAACAATTATACCACTATTTACACCAACTTTAAAACCGATTATTCAGGAGCAGTTTACACCTCGCTGTTACCAGTTCAGCGACAGCGGCATATCTTTTGATATATTTTTTGATATATTTTTTGATATAACTTGTATACGGAACGGCGCGAAAAAAGCCCGCACGCTGTTCGCAGTACCCACGTCATACTCATGTTATGCTCTATCCATAGCCTACATTCAACGGCACGGTGTGGTAAGAGATAGCGGAATTATGAGCGTCGTAAGTTGGTGAAGGATGCACGATTTGTATGCCGTATATGAGACATAACCGATACGAGCCGTTTTGGGCTCGTTTCGTCGTCAACGTGTTAAAAATTTGAAACATCTTATCATAACCTGTAGTAAATCTTTTATGCTAACCTGGTGGTAAAAATAAAGATTTAGATCATAGAATAAATATTTGTATCAACTTAAATTGACAAAATAAATTTTGCAGTAATTCTTAAATCTATTTTAGGTTTTCCATTACCTTAGTTTTCTGATCATCACTGTCTTTTTTAATCCAGAAGATGAAGTATCAACAGGTCTCCATGAACCTGTTGGGCCCTGTGATGAATATTCACCAGTTCAAACCGCATTTGGTTTGGTAAGTAAAAAATTTTCAACAACCCAACATGTCCTCTCGGATCTTTTTGTGTTTACTTTTTATTAGGGTTGAACTTTGTTAGCCCTTTTTTGAACAGGATTAAATAATACAATAAAAATTACGAAAAAATCCTATTAATGAAAACTTTTAATAAAAACTAGTGAAGTTCACAATACAGAACGCTAATGAATAACCGTATCTTTCAGACACTACAGAAGAGAAAATATCTATGTGCAATAGATTACGATGAAAAATATTTCGACTGGAGTTGTCTGCCAAATGCTAAACCGCCGGGACATGGAGCCTTATGGTACACAGCATGTGGGGTTCCTTTCACAAACAGGGCAGAATACATTGCAATAGTAACAATCATTTTGATCCTGGCCACAATCGTTCTTGGGAACCTGCATTTTAGATCATTGGGAGATGACGTATTTCAATTGGAAGATGACGGATCGAAAAATGTTACAAGTAAATTAAGAAAAAAGGCGAAAACGAAATAAAACTGATGTTTTCTTAAAAAACTTTTATTATGAAATAAATTGTGAACTACTACACTACGACATAAATAAACAGTATTAGAAAATTATTTTATATTTGCTACTAAGTAGTACAAAAACCAGATTGACACGAGACATTTTCGAAAATAAAATTACTAAAATAAAAGTAATATTTTTGAAAAGTATGCAAAAAATCAGGAATAGGAAACAACTAATGGAAAGAAATCGTCTTAAAAGTAGGTTAACTTAAATCTATTTTACATGATGCTACACATTTATTACACATAATGTATTGTGAGAATGATCATAAATGGTAATAAAAATGAAGCAAGAGTTCATTTAGGTAAAGTAAAATTAACAATAACCACCAGTTTGTTGCTGGTAGACTTCTATTGTGTCCCCTTCTTCCATATCCAAGGTAGTTGGGGTGTCAGTTTCGTTTATGGGGTTTCCATCAAAACGGAAACGCACTACTTGCATACTGAGGCCCTGAAAAAAAAGAAAAAAATATAATTACATAGAAGTAAACACTGAACTATCTATGTATAAAAATCTACCAAAATGTACCTAGAATCTATCTACTTGGGTGGATATATTATTTGGAAATAATGAAATTTTTTTTCTGATTAAGGAACTGTAAAGGAAACGAAAGAACTTGTTAAATAAAGAACCATCTTTGTTGCCTGCCTGCTTCACTTCTAAGAACTACATAATGCGTATCTGCATTATGTAAGCATTTATCAGCAATGATAAAAGTTCCACTTCAGTTACTACTGTTCCCTTTAAAATTTTAATTTTCAGTTATTAGTATGTAAACTAAATTTTAAAAATCGTAAAGATAGTTTTTTCTCAATACTTCGTATTATCCAAACGTTCACCGGATTTCATCAGAAATGGGTCTGGTCCACATCACTTGGGATTATAGAGATTCTTCGGTAAAGCTTTCAAAAAGAAGAAAATATATATAAAGCTAACAGCAACTGGTCGCTCGCTTGACTGCATGGAATAAGACAAAACTGTAACCGGTTGTTTTCATTACCAGTTCAGTGTGTTGTGACAAGTCTCTCACCAGTATTGAAACTCTACTGTAGAAATTCATTTATAATAGTGGACCCAATTGTTGAAAAATTAATGCAGGTATTTTCAACTAATTCAATTATTAGAATCCCAGTTATTAAAACAGTTGGTAGATGTGAATCACTCATAAATTACTGGCAGGGTTACTTTAGATTCTCAACTTTGATAAAACGAATTACATTTCAAAGGCCAAAAACCTGCATGATATTATATTAATCATATCTTAATTTTAACTACTCCTACTAGATAACAAATCGATTAGTCCAATTTTCACTAAGTAATAATAATAACAAATAATAGTGTTAGGTCTAAACTCACATTCACATTTGTTTATGTTTAATGTTTACTAAATTTTACGATACAAATAATTATTGTATTCTAAAAAATGAACTTAAAATTATTATAAACATAATAGGTAATACAGGATGTTCTTGGAAGAAAATAATATCTTGAATAATACGCCACCTGATATAATGGCCCTGATTTTTTAATAAAACTTGCATTCCATCAAATTTTTTAACATAAGTAATTACTTAATTCTACAGTAGCAAGTAAAATTATTTTTATCTATGTACAGTAGAAGCTCGATTATCCGAAACTCGGTTATCCGGACCTCCGTTTTATCCGCAACAAACAAGTTTTTAATACCTCCGTTTTATCCGAACTATCGTTTTTGCGTTCTCCGTTTTATCCGGAAACAACAAAAACGGTAAACAGCAAACACATTTGTTGTGCCGTGAAACCCTGCCTCTTCTCATGAAAATGCAAGAGATTCATAACGTGCTTAAACCAGTCGCCATCGCTCGCCATTAGTACATAGATAAATTAAGGTTAAGTACTGTAGTCATTATTGTCGGTTCGAGTTGACTAGGAATTTATAAATAAATCTAAGAGTGATCTGTGAAGTGTACAGTGTACATATTTATAAACTGATTAAGAAATAGCTGGTACAGAGTGCCCGGTCCGGGCCTCGTGTTCCGCGTTCCTCGCCGTTGATCAGCGAGCGCTGCCCCTCCTCGGCCGGCTGGCTTTACCGGGAAAATCCCTGCTTACACGCCGGCGATCCGCAGGTCGGCGAGCTCTGGCAGCCACGGCGATCTATTTATAGCTTACATATTACAATATAATTTACGTACATAAATTACATAATGGCAAAACCAATCGATTCGAGAAAAAGAAAAAAGGTGGTAATCGCTTCAGAGAAAAAACTGGAAGCTATAATACAGTTAGAGAAAGGAGAATCGTTAAAATAGGTATGTTTGTATCATTGAGTGTGAAAATTTTTAAACTCCCAAGAAAAATTCTTAGGTAGCTGACTACTGTGGTGTTGGCACTAGTACTGTTGGAGACTGAAAAAAAAACAAAGAAAAAATCAAAAAATGGTGCAGCGTTTTGTCGTCTCCAGCACCACAGAGAAAAACCATGAAGACAGCAGAACATAAAAAAATTGATGAGTCTCTTTACTTATGGTTTACGCACCAAAGAGGCAAAGGTGTGCCTCTTTCAGGGCCAATTCTACAGCAAAAAGCTATAAACTTAAGCGAAGAACTTCCGGTTAGGGAAGCACCTGACCTGACCTGACCTGACCTGACAGCTTTACTGCTAGCGAAGGTTGGCTGGCAAGATGGAAAAAGAGACACGGCATTCGCCAACTAAAAATATCCGGTGAAAAACTATCTGCAGATGTATCATCAGTGAACAGTTTCAAAAAGTCTTTAAAAAAAATAATGGACGAAGGGAATTATACTGCTGATCAACTGTATAACTGTGATGAAACGGGTCTAAATTATAAAATGTTACCCTCGAAGACATTAGCTTCGAAAATTGAATCAGGTGCTCCAGGCCATAAAAAAAGTAAAGAACGTGTAACGGTTCTGGCGTGCTGCAATTATTCAGGCAGACACAAACTACCCCTTATGTTAATTGGTAAGTCCGCTAAATCTCGAGCGATCAAATCAATATCTCCTAATGTCTTACCAGTGTATTATAGACACCAAAGGAGTGCGTGGATGGATACTGTTTTATTTAAAAATTGGTTTTTCGAAGAATTTGTGCCAAGGGTGGAGAAGTTTTTGAGAAAGTGTGGGCTGCCGCGAAAAGCTCTTCTGCTAGTTGATAATGCACCCTCTCATTCGAACGAAAATGAGCTCGTAAGTGGAGACATAAAAATCATATTTCTGCCTCCTAATGTAACAGCTTTGATTCAACCAATGGACCATGGAGTGTTGGAAAATTTGAAAAGAAATTATCGTCGTTTTTTGTTAGAGCACATTTTAGAATCGGTGGAACAAAAAGAGCGCAGTGTGACCGATTCCCTGAAGGCCATCAACCTAAAAGATGTGATTTATTGGGTAGCCGATTCCTGGAATAAAATCAAAGAGACCACTCTTCAAAAATCATGGGGAAAAATTGTAGACCTTGACGTACCACTTGAAGAAGACGTTGCTGATGATGGGACTGAAGGTCTTTATGATCTGATAACAAACATCAGCGGATGTGACGATGTGGATAGAGAAAATTTTGATGAATGGTTAAAAGCTGATGAACAAGAGGAATTTACTGATTCAGAGCTTATAGGACTAGCATCACTTAAAGAACCCATTGTTGACGATGATTTGGAAGAAGACAAAGAAGCTGCAAAAGTAAGTCATTTTGATGGAATGAAGGCGCTGGAAATGTCCATTCAGTACGTAGAACAGCAACCAGATGCAACACCAACTGATGTCTTTCTTTTAAGGAGGTGGAGGGACTATGCGTCTAGAAAACATCTGACTAAGACTAAAGTAAAACAATAATAATTAATTACCTCATATTTGCATTGAATAAGCATATGTATTACATACATACATACAACATATTGCACTTTGTAATAATTAAAATTCATAGCAACAAGTATTCAGTTTTAAATTATTTTAGCAGTTCCTTCCTAGCAGCGTCTACGATGGTGCGTTGCATTATGTATAAGGTAGCTGGTTACACCTATCGTGAGTCGCTTATCATAAAAAAAAACCTCTGGTTTATCCCGAATTTCGTTTATCCGGAATGGGTCTGCCCCACATTATTCCGGATAATCGAGCTTCTACTGTATAATCATAGATAAAGTATAGTAGTATTCCACTTCCTCAATTTTCTTCTTCCTGGATAATAGCTATCATTGTGTGCTTATTACTTCCACCGAACAGCTTTTTTACAGCTTACAGCAGATCATATTTTTTATTGCTTAATTAAATTACCAATGTAATCTTGCATAAAGCTGGGTTATTTTCAGCATTTCGAAATTCATCACGTATTCCTATTGGATTACACATATTCATCCCGTGTGGTTGAGGCACTCATCGGGCATGACCAAGATGGCGGACAGGGGAAGCCCTTACAATGAGCGACAGTCGGATGCGGCACCACTATAAAAACCTCCCCAATCTTAAGGAGATGAGCGCGCCAAAGAGATGCGTGACTGTGGGTAGCTCAGTCTTAACGGCAAACATAACCTCGGGGAACCAGACGCACCCCACTGTATTGAGCTTTACTTCTCGCATGCGGGCTCTGCGGGGAGTGGACCAACCTTTCCCAGCCACTCCTGGGACCAAAACCTCGATCCCCAGGCAACTGAAGAAGCTGTGGAGATCGGTTCTAATCCGACTCCAAGAAACAGCTCGACTCCGGTGGACCAGGAGGAGAAACAAACCTCCCCTGAGGAAAAGGGAAACAAATAACCAGATTACAAACCTTCGGGAGGGACTTTCTCACACAGGAGGACCTGGATACATTAACAACAGTCAAGATGGATTCCTTAAAGAGGGTGATCTGATGGGGTTAATGTAGCATGACTAGATGTGAGCCAAAATAGACCTACGGTCGCAGTGGAGGTGTCACAATGACCCAGTCATGATGAATCTAAATCTAATCTAAATCTAAACATATTCATTATTCTTTTTAAGTTTTTTTTTAATCAAACTGTTTCGCAAAATCAAACGTATAATGCGCAAGAATCCGTCGATTGTCGATTTAGTGGTCGAATTGCCTCTACAACAGGCAGGGTAAGCTCTGCTGCTCAAAGGTCATTCAATCAATTTGTACCTATAGGTAATTAGGTATACTTTCTGATAAGAGACGAAATCAATTAAATGATAAAAAAAATTAATATGTAATACATAATAATTGCAATCACATAAAGGTTTTTATTCTTATTCCTATTTCGAATATAATATTCACACCACTTTAATCCTCAACACATGCAGAGAAGCAGACGAGTTTCTGCTTTTGTTAAAGTCCATTAGAATAAACGACAAGATGTATTGGGTGTGCTTCTTGCAGGACTGGTAAATAAGGCAAATAATACATCTAGAACAGGCTAATCGAACAAGGCAAACACAAGAGCACGCAGGAGAGGATGTGTTTACTGCTGCTGCTTATATGGAGTGGCTGGGCTGGTATTTCCATCAATGTGTTAACATGGGCTTTTGTTTAGTGTATCTTATCTTCATCTACTATTATTTCTAGCTAATTCAAAGTAATTTGTTGAACATACTACTTAACTTATCCTGAATAAACTATATTATGACTAGCTCTTTTCTCCAGTAAAAATTGTCCAACAGGTTCCTAATAGTTATACTCATAGTTATAATAATAATTATTCAAGACCGGTTAGTAGCGTTTTGAGGCAGAAGAAGGGGTAGTTTGACAGCTCAGCCGGAAGAGCTAACCCAAAGATGTTCAAAAGTTCAAAGTTAATTTCGTTTACGATGTATACATTCATACCGTGGTTACATAAAAAATATAAAACGCTCATCAAGATCCTGAACTAAGACAGGCTTTTAACCCCTACAGCCCGGTGATGCATACTTGCATCATATTTGAAAATCCTAGACAACGCTTATAGGTATACGGTGATGCATCATGTGCATCATTTTGGTTTCAGCTTGTATAGTAATATTATGGCAGTGCTAAAGCAACGGATATTAGTCCCTACCTCAATTTTAGAATTCCGGATATTGGCAAAAAAAGTTCCAAACAAAACGACAAAAAAAAAATTGTAAATATTCTTCTTTGTGTTTATTCTTGTTTTTGTTACAAATTATCATGATAATAAGTAAAATGTTCTAAGGAACACAAAGGTGGCCTATTCGCACAACCAATACAACATTTATAAGTAAAAATGGACTTTTTCTTCTCAATGTTGTAGCACACCCAACATCTTCTGGTATTATGTTCTGCACGAACGAGTTCATGTCCTACTGTTTGTGAAAAAGAAGAACCTGATGAAGTTTTCTGCCTCTTCGCCTTTTCATTCGAATCATGTTGCTTGCATATTTCTGAATAATTCGGAGAATTCTTCAAAAGTATTCCGTCACACAATTCTAATGTGAAATTTCTCATTCGTATTTGTCTTTTATTTTTTATGGAATAGATCGATTTGGCATTCAGCACCAATAGCACCATCCTCTTTAGTATGTGAATCCCAATCTTCTTGAACCAAGTATAACTCTTTCGTGCTGCATTATATGGTTCAAGATCTTGGTCCGTGGCATCAACAGCACCCATGTTTGAATTATAGTGGTCCACATGGTGTGGCTTCTGCGAGATTATAGTGTTTTTAGCACTTTGGGAGTATTTATCTTTTTCAATAAAATCAGTAGTCGATTTCGATGTAACGACGTAAACATCTCGTTTATCTTTGAACCTTACGACTAGGATATCCCCCTTCCTAACAAAGCACGATTGTCCAGGTTGTAATGGCAGTTCAGTGATTTCCTTAGGCACTCCTCTATTTGCCCTAATTGTCCCTGTCACATATGTATTTTGCGACAGCAAATATTCAACCAGGCGAACCGAGACATACCAGTTGTCAAGGACGACTTCTCGGCGCTCATCGAGTAGATCCAACATCATATATACCACAACTCGTTCAGACATAGAAAGAGCAGCAATTCCTGGAATATGCGAGATGTTGTAAATGTCTTTTCCGATGTACAATGCGAAACTATGTATTGAACTTGGGATCACTAGGACACCAAACGAACAATTTGATCCAAAATCGTGACCTTTTAGATTTGATATTGCTTGAAGTGTAGTCTGCCTTTATAAAGTAAGAGCATTCGTCTAGAGCACAGGTTTTACCTATATCAATTATTGTTTTGGTATTCTCCTTTATCATTGCGAAGAACATTGTAAGCCGTGTTAGGGGTTTGGATTTATCGAAGGCATGTGGATTCGTAAATCTTAAAAATTTTTGAATAGACAGAAACCTATCCCTACTCATTATGGTGGCAGAAAAAACTTGTGGCCCAGCCATAAGAAAGCTTTTTTTCCAGTAGTCACATAACTCTGGCAAATGGACGGGTCCTTGCATAAAAAACCAGTGCCATGAAAACATACATCTCATTGACGGTCACTTCGTGCCAAACTAAATGATGGAACTTTCATGTTTTTAGTTTCGGGTCACCGTGGGACGCCTGGTAATGAGGCTGCAGATCAACTAGCCAAGAAAGGCGCTGAGATGAACTAAACTGGGCCCGAACCAGTGTTTGGCATCCCAAGGAACACTGTACGCGGGGCGGTGGCTCAATGGGTAAGAACCCAACATAGAGTTCACTGGAACCGTATAACAGGAAACAAACATGGTAAGGTGATGATCAAGGAGCCCTCTCAAAACCTTGCCAGACAGATACTGCAACTAAACAGAATGCAGATCAGAACGGTGGTGAGTCTTCTCACAGGACACTGCCACCTAAGAATACACCTACATAAACTGGGGATATACAAAGAACCAGTTTGTAGACTCTGCAATGAAGAAGACGAGACAGCTTCTCATGTGATATTCGAGTGTCCAGCACTCGCAAGAACGCACTATGCGGTCCTGGGACCAATCAGACCCGGGAGCCATCTGGCGGAAAAAACCTTGGTTAGCGGACTGCTGAACCTTGTCAAAGGAACGGAGCTCTTCTAACCAAGGAAAATCTAAATGTGAGAAATACAATAAGCCCGCTGGCTTCAGTGTTTGGGACCACATAAACCATCTCTCATATTTAGTTAAAATACCAATACCAATTCATGTTTTTAGAGGTTTCTTCAACAAAGTACATTGCTGCACGTTCGTTAGTCCATGTACACAAAGACGACACAACTTTTTGCGTAACTAATGTTTCAAAACATTGTAGAGGGGACATTATTTCTTCTAAAACTAGGGCTGGATGTAATTCATCTTGAATATTTGGCTCTATTAGATCCATCACCCGCCTATCATCTTCGGTATGTGGTACGATTTTCCAATCATCAAAAGAAATAACCTCATTTTCTAAGTCATCGTCACTTTGCACAGAATCATCAGAAAATATGTCGTCGTCGGAACAAGTATCATTGGCTGGATCATACTCCACGTCACTATCATCGTCACTGGACATGATTTTCAGGAATAATTCAGATAAACTATAAACTTCAATGTCACCGCAAGATAAATAAATACCGTATGTACGGTACCTACTTATTATTTCTTGAAGAATGCAGAATGCCAATTTGTGTGATAGTTGACAATAAAAACTGTAAATGCACTAAATAAGTCTATTGCCCGTATTCACAAAGGATAATTTCCTAAATAATTACGTAATTAATTAAATGAGTGAGATGGAGATATGCAGTTTTTTTGCAATAGAATGAGATGGGGATAATTGATTACGTAATTATTTAGGAAATTATCGTTTGTGAATACGGGCATATAACGTCCATTTTCTTATAACACCAACACCATTGAATTTATATGGTTAGCATATGATTTCGTGCTTTATGTACACGCAGGGTGGCGAGTAGTAGCCGGGAAGAGTCGGACCAGTATGGCACCTGATTCGACTGGCCGGATGTGGGCGGTACCTAGCTTATTACTCACCCGGGCTCAAGGGATTAATAACTGCTATGTATTAACAATAATTATTCTGCAGGATGGCTGTTTTATCCCCTTATTTTCAATATTTAAAAAATGCAGATGGAAAACTTACTAACAACAACACGTCATCCTAAAGCAGAATGTTCTATAATATGAAAGCTGTGGTAATGAACTACTTATAATCAACGGTGTTATAAGTGTGGCTTTTAATTCGGAACATTGTAGAGCAAAATTTAAAAGGGGCGGCCGGGCGGCCAATATCAACGTCTTCAGTCTTTTTGTTGATTTTATGGTTTGTTTATGAACTATGGAGTTAGAATCTTTGAATTTATTTGAAACCTGACATGACTGATGACAGCGGTTCAAGAACATTTATTTTCCTGTATATCAAACTAGTGACGTTACCCTGTAATACGCTTCAAACCAATGGTTGCACCAGCAGCATCAGTAAAAAACGACCCCAGTTTTCGCAAAACGTCATTAGATAATAGTCATGCCAAACAACAGTTAAATTGATCCTCAAAAAATGATTAACTATACTAAAAAGGACTATTTTCAAAGAAAATAGAGTTAGAATTTTCTAATTAGCGTTTTATAACAGTGCAACAAGGAAGCAGGTTTTGCAGGTGACGTCATAGCCAAAACCCGAATCGGGGAGTGTTGCCATAACTCTAGTCACAGCGTAAATGTTTTGTCAAGGTCAAGAAAACAGGCTACCATCTGACAATATCAAAATTACTGTTTAAAGATTACACAAGCTACCAACTTGACAGCTATTTGACAAGTCCATCTAAATGAAAAATAAACTATAGTAGGTCCAAAAAATTCTTATGGCACCAGGTGGTGCAAGACGTGCAACAAGGAAGCAGGTTTTGCAGGTGACGTCATAGCCTAAACCCGAATCGGGGAGTGTTGCCATAACTCTAGTCACAGCGTAAATGTTTTGTCAAGGTCAAGAAAACAGGCTACCATCTGACAATATCAAAATTACTGTTTAAAGATTACACAAGCTACCAACTTGACAGCTGTTTGACAAGTCCATCTAAATGAAAAATAAACTATAGTAGGTCCAAAAAATTCTTATGGCACCAGGTGGTGCAAGACGTAGTGTTACTCCTTGTCAATGTAGCATACAAAGTTTTAGACGGGTGTATAATGTCAACAAAAGCATACAAAAAACGAACTTGAAAAATTTTATATTTTCGAAATATTTGGTATTTGGTGATCATCTAGGTACTGATTTTGAAGTTTGAAAGTATGTAGGTATTTATGATGTGTCCAGAAAACTGAGCTGCATTTGTCTAATTTAACTGAATTCATTATCACGCACCGTTTTCAAGACCCCCATGTAATGTAAACCTAAACTGGACACAGTGGACACTGTTTTATTGTTTATAAAATTATAGAAAAATAGGTATAATCGACCAATATGAGATATAACGAAATGATCTAATTGTTCAACTGTCATATTTTATGACTTCAACAATACGTCAATAATCAAAAAAGAGACAGAAGTCGTTTCGTTATATTTCTAGTCCAACTATACATACATCACAAAATCTGAGATGAGATATAATTAAATGATAGCAACCAAATAACAATAAAAGTAAACATTTCCTGCCAAAATTTTCGAACTTGTAATAATCCACCCTGCACAAAATGAAACATTTTAAGCCTGTGCTTGCATTTTTCAAGCTAAAATTGTTGGTCTAGAAATGTCTCCTTGAAATAATAATAATAATAATAATAATAATAAAAGGTAATTAGAGTAATATAAGGTTTAGTAACAATCTATTATATAGCATTTATAGCTGTATGATGGTTTCTCCTTTGCTAACAGAGAATGCAAAATCGAGATATTATTATACGCCATATTTATTTAAAAACTCTTCATAAGAGCAGGCTGGAAAACATAAAATGTATGGAAAAGAACCGGGAACCGGCAAAGCAAACTTACCGCACGGTCACAATAGGCGGTCATCAATTTCCTAAGAGGAGTGTGTTTCTTGATTTTAAACTGCACAACGGCGTTGTCTTGACCCAAGACTTTGAGATTGATATGTTCCTCGGAACTCTGAAAACACAAAATACACTCAACAAATTTGCCATAAACAACACTATTATTCTAGGAACTTGACAAACATGTTAGTGGCGTTTTGATGGTTAGGTTTGGATGAAAGCTTCAGCTTACCTTCTTCTCATCTCCCATTTTATTGATGTTGAATAGTTAGACTTGGAGAAATACGGATACCAATTATTATAACTAGGCGAGCTTCACTTACAATAATTTTTGGAAAAAAGCGAAATACGACCGGCTTGGCACGCACCACCAACGCAAGAGACAAATGGCGAGAGGAGAGACTAGACAAGCGAAAACCAAACGGACGTCGGTCAGAAAAGCGGCAACTCACAGTGGAAGTGACTAATGAAGTCAAATGCGATGCATCTGAAGTGAGATAGCTAGATTTCCGGTTTAAAATATAGTATTATTTTATCAAGATAACTTGCAGAAAAATCAGTTATTGAAGTGTACAATTGGTAAGATGTGTTAAATAAAACTGATCCTTGCCCATCTAGTATGTTCTTCCCTATTTAATTTTCTAATACTTTAATATTTTTTATCACAAAAATTGAGGGTTTGAATTTCCCACCATTCATCGTCGCGACAATTAGTCAAATCTGGATTTGTAAAATAAGAATAAGAATTAATAATTAATACATATTTTTATAATAATTATTATGACAGAAAATTCCCACCATTAAAAACACGGTTATTTTTTTGTATTGCACTCGCTATATTTCGGTTTATAATAATGTGGACAAAAACAAAATTATTTGAAAACTGATATCAATAAAATTGAAATAAAAGAAGCACGGTTGCCATAGCATTCTATGACGACAGCGAATGACGGCGTGGGGGTAATACGTCATCACGACGGCCCGTGACTGAGCTGACAGCATATTGTTACATATTTGCTTTTTCTCTCGTTGTTGAAAAATGCGTGGTGGAAATATTTATAGCGTTGTTACTTGTAAAAGTACTTCAGAACGGCTACAAGCTTCTAGCGGAATCTTAATTTTATTCACGTTTCCTAGAGATGCGAAAATCCGTCAGGAATGAGAAAGTATTAGTGTCGCTAATGTGACAAAAGGGAATTCAAATAATAAGGAAATCTGTAGCAAGCATCTCAGACCTGATTTATTACAATGTAATACTATATTACCTTACTAGTGTGGAAAGTGACCCATTTCACATGAGTGCATGGAAGGTAACTACGATCCCACGAGTATGAAATGACATTTTCCACTCAAGTAATGTACACTATATTTCCTACGACCACCGATTAATGCACATTTTATATTATTATTATTATGTAACTACAATCTTAATTGTATAATGAAGTTAGCAACAAATAAAGAGATTTCTCTCTTTGATATTTATTTGTACATCTTGTACCTATATCGAGGATAACAATAAGATTTGCTCCAATATGAATGTGTGTATGAATTGAAATTAATATTCCGAAAGCGTCAGATAAACTTGTGGATTTTACTGTTTTTCGTCTGCATCAATAAAATTATTATTATATAAAAACCCGTAAAAATATGTAGTAGGTATTAAAAAAAGTAGGTATTCTATAAGAGATCAAAGTTCCAGAAAGTTGGCAATACCCTTTAGATTTAGACTTATCGTGAGTGGGCCATTGTGACACCCCCACTGCGACCGAAGGTCTATTGTGGCTCATATCTTGCATCTAGTCGTGCTACATTAACCCCATCAGGTCAGCATGTTTGAGGAAGCTGACCATGTTGACTGTTGTTAATGTATCCAGGTTCTCCGGTGCGAGAAATTCTCTCCCGAAGATTTGTAATCTGGTCTTTCCCAAAGCGGGACACACATAGGACGTGTTTTGCTGTTTCATCATATCCTCCAAGCACAGGCGCATTCAGCGCTGATCACTAAGCCCATCCTGCAGATGATGATTCAGCTTGCAGTGCCCAGTATATAGGCTTATTATGGCTTTCAGTTCTTTCCTGTTAAGCTCCAATAGTTTTTTGGTCCTTTCCTTCGAAGTAACCTTCATAAAAGGCCTTCGAATGGTCCAATCTTCTTAAGTTTTGCCAGTGCTGGAGGACTTCTCTCTCAGTCCAGTTTTGTATAGACAGCAAAAATGGTTTATTGTGGGGTAAGTGCGGGTGTGAGAACCACGCAAGTAAAACGAAAGGCAAAGAGATATCTTTTTTATTTTATTGCTAGTATATAGGCCAAGGCAATTATGTATAAATGATTTGTATCGTATCACAGTAAGCACCAGCACTTTTCATTATACTCCACATACTCCAGCACAAATGTTGACTTCCACCTTCAAATATTTTCAATTCTTCCGGAACAGCTTGGATTACAATACAATCATCACCACAGTGACGTCATGCGCAGGCCAGACGATTTTTAGACTAGGAACCTAATGGAACCTGCATTACCGACACTAACTAAAGCGTCAGTGTCGGTAATGCAGATTCCCGAATGTCGCACCTAGACATTTTTAAGCATATAGTAGGATTAAGTTTAAAAAGTCAGATGTGACATCACACTAACCGTCCGAATTAATATTTTTAATTTCACCAGAAATGTCAAACAGTTAATTGTCAAGTTGTAAACGAGCGTAAATTATTGAAGGAATCATTCAAACAATGAATTGAACCGCTTACGTCAGTTTGAGAGCCACTGACAACTACATAAAATTTATTCACGTAATGACATTCTATCCTCTGTGTTGTGCATTTAATTCTCATTTAAAACCAATGTTGACGTATACTTATTTATACGGGATGGAGTGTTTAGGGAAAAAAAGTCGCTCGGACCAAACTTATCTCTATACCAAAGTGCTTCGTTTGTCCGTTTAGAGGGCTTCAAAGTCTTTTGAAAATTTTAGTTTTTTTGAAATAGCTCAAAGTCGGCTGATTCCAATTCAATGAAATTTGGTAGGTAAATTTCTTATTAAAAGTACTAATTTCTGATGTACATGATAATTTGACGGAAACCCGGGAAGGGGTTAAACAACCCCTACCCTCCATTAAAATCGATCCTAATTGTTGATGAGTAGCAGGAACACTGTTAATGTTTTTTTGTTTGAAAGATGCATCGTTTTAGCCCATTTTTGGTCTCCTACAAAAATCTGTATCTCTCCGAGGTGCCATGTGTTAAAATAAATTAGTCGATGACACCTAACCAAAATTTTATTACAATTTGAAATCAAATTTTCAATTGTCAGGTGATTATTTGATCTAATCTCATAAAAGATGTTTAGTATGGTTCGGTTTTTTTTTCAGGTGTTTGCAAACGGTTTTTTTCAAACGCAGTAAACAGTTTGCAAAACGACGAGGTTCCAACTTTTAACTTTTCTTAAGAAAAGTTAAAATCATTTTTTTTGCGCAGGATGGAACTTTCTAGGGTCCGAACCGGCGCCCACATCGAGCATCTTTTATGAGATTAGATAAAATAATCACCTGACAATTGAAAATTTGATTTCAAATTAAAAGAATGAAATAAAAATTTAGTTATCTTCGACTAATTTATTTTATCACATAGCACCTCGGAAAGATGCAGATTTTTGTAGGAGACCAAAAATGGGCTAAAACGATGTATCTTTCAAACAAAAAAACATGAACAGCGTTCCTGCTACCCTATCAACAATTACGATCGATTTTAATAGAGGGTAGGGGTAGTTTAACCCCTTCCCGGGTTTCCGTCAAATTATCGTGTACATCAGAAATTAGTACTTTTAATAAGAAATTTACCTACCAAATTTCATCAAATTGGAATCAGCCGACTCTTTGAGCTATTTCAAAAAAACTAAAATTTTCAAAAGATTTTGAAGCCCTCTAACGGACAAACGAAGCACTTTGGTATAGAGATAAGTTTGACCTTTGGCCCGAGCGACTTTTTTTTACCTCAGTAATCTGTGGTTGCTCCATGTCCATGGAATATTGGGACACTCTGTATACAGGGTTAGAACTATTTAAAGGGCCACTACAGGGATATCCTAAACCATTGAAGATACGAGGTCGGTTAAATTAGAGAAAAGTTGCGCTATTTTGTGGCCATTTCGAATCCGTCAAAACATGCAAGATATCTGTGACCATTCCTGAAATATCCTGAAAATACTGAAAAATCGAGAAATCTTATTTTTGCCATATCTTTCTTGCAATTGGAAATTAATAAATAATTTTTCGTAGGCTTACATAAGAGGTTATGAGCTATTCATCTGTCATTTTCAAAATTTTCAAGGACTACTAGATCCCAGAGTTTTCATAGTCAACTTTCGTTTTTCTTATGGCCGCCATATTATTTTTTATGTCGTTCGATAAGAAAGAAATAATGTAAACCAAAAATTAATAATAATCTTCTCTCAAAAAAAGCGATCGAGAATGTGCCATTCGTTTTTCCATAGCTCTTATAGTTACCGAGATCTCCTATAGAAACATCCAAATTTGCCCACCCTGTACAGTAACTCTGCCGTGCTTAATAAAAATGCCGTATATGCAGTTTCACTAAAACTGCATATACGGCATTTTTATTAAGCACGGCAGAACTGACATTACTAAAAAAGCAAATTTTGCTAGCCACTCTCTCAAAACTGCTTTTTGGTAATGTTAGTTTCTGTACACAATCTCTGTGCTGATGTGTACACAAAAAAGCAGTAAATAAATAAAAAATTAAAACGCCGGGCTTATTAAACACAATAAAAAACAGACTGATTTAAGATTATTTATTAAAACTAATTTTGATTTTTACAAAAAAAAAAAAAAAATAATAAGTATAAATCATTGTTAAAATAAACTACTGCACTTATTGCCAAGGAATCTTCAATAATGATACAATTAAATGTCATGAGCTGTTATTTAATGGTATATAACATGGTAATTGTCCGACGGTCGGCCTCGACTTATGATTTTCTAACGTTGGTAAATACTTTTCGCCACTGTCACCTTCTTCTGTACCACATTTATCTTCATTTACAACCTTTTCGTGTTCTTTGTAATACCGAACAGCAACAATTTTTACCGGTTCAAGTTTATCTGTACAAGACTTGTAAACAGTTTTATTATTCACTTTTGAACATTTAGTTTTTGGAGATTTCTTGGCAATTTTATTCAAAACCAAAGCACTACAGTTCCTTACCGTATTACCATGTGGATAAGGACATTTTCGTTTTGGACATGACCCATTTTTCTCGTAATCTGGGCATAAAAACTGGTGACGTTTATCGCACTGAAAGTAAAATTTGTAACACGATAAAAATACAATCATTATTATTAAATTAATAGGTACTTGACTGGCTTTTTCACAAAATCCTTGTAAGAAATCTTTACATATGTCAGCTTTCGGACTGATTCGCACATGTAAGTATTGACAATCCTCTCTTGAACAGGTACCTTCCAAGTAATATTTGCATGTTGGCATCTTTTTAGTTGAAACTTTATGTGAAAGAAGACAATTTTTATTCAAGCAAGCACCTTGTAAAAACCTGAAAAAAATATTAAAAAGAAACCAGGCATAACAGCAAACTCAAATATTATTATTACTTGGTGCAAAGATTGATTTGATTGGGGTTGTGTATTTTTATGCATTTTCCATTGTCTTTGCCACTGCATCTACCAAACTTCCTATAAATGGAACAAGGAATGTTGCTCTTTCTAAGTTTGCTTGAAGCACAAACTTTTCCCAGTGTCGATTTACTAACATAAAAAAAAAATTGTTACGGAAAAAATCAAAAGGAATTTTGAGAATTTTACCTAGTCACTTTATTTGAGAAACTTAAGCTTCTCAGTCTCATGGATTTTCTTTCCAATTTGTGACAACTGCCTTGAACTCTTACTAAAGAATTGGGGAATTTCCTGCAGAGAATGCCATTTATATTTATGAATCCTGCTTTATTAACGTTACTGTTTTGCTTTAGTAAAACGTTCTTTGCTATGAGAGAAATACTCGAAAATCTATTCACATATAAGTATTTTTTCTTCATAATGGCTTGTGTCTCTACGCTTCTTTGAGATGGGCTCTTTCGTACACTTCCTGATAATTTACTATTAATAGAAGAATTTGATTTCACGATCTTATATTTTGTTCTTATGGATGTGGTTCTCTTTCTTTTCATTAAAGATGCTCTTGAAGACTCTGACAACAAAAAATTCATTTAATTAATGGGTATGCATAGGGGAGGGACGCCTAAATTGGACCATTTTTATATTTTATTTTCTGGGAGCTGAGTAACAAAAGTTTTGGTCATCGTGACCATGGGATATCAAAGTACGACCAAGCTTATCTTAGAAAAAAATTAACAAATGTATAAAATAAATGTAGATATTTTATTTAAGAAACCGGTTGCCTTAATTGGACCAGAGGTTTCATAAATTGGACCACGCTACCAAAGTACGTATAATCAAACAAAACGTCAATAAGAATGTGAATAAAAACATAACAAACATTCTAGAATAAATAAAGAGATCATTTGCACAAGAAAAATAGTAAAATAGTAGGCACCAAGGTAATAAATCAATATATAGCTTGAAAACAAAAGGTAGGTGAGCATTGTCTTATATTTTACAGTCTAGGCGATAATATTTTTTTAAATTTTAGTGAAACTTTGGCACATTTTACATGATTCCATTTTTTGCATATCATGCACTGTATCATCTCTTCAACGCTTACTTTTTTCGATTACAAATTTTCGTTCCGGCTAACTTCACAATTTTTCAATAATTCTCTCTGGAAGCTAAACGGATTGATTTCGGAAGTCGTAACTAGCTCACCCCGTTTGACCATCGTTTGACCATGTTCCAATCAATCAGCTAATCAATCCGTTTAGATTCCAGTGAGAATTGAAATATTATATGAAGTTGGCGCCGGATCGAAAATTTAAAAAAATCATATCTTTTTTCCTGGACGTGGTCAAACGAAATTATTGGGTGGTCAAACGTGGTTAAGCGATGGTCAAACGGGGTGAGCTAGTTACGACTCCCGAAATCAAACCGTTTAGCTGTCAGAGAGAATTGAAAAATTGTAAAGTTGGCCGGATCGGAAATTAAAAAAAAATCATATCGTTTTTCCTGGACGTGGTCAAACGAAATTATTGGGTGGTCACACCTGGTCAAACGATGGTCAAACGGGGTGAGTCAGTTACGACTCCGGAAATCAAACTGTTTAGATTCCAGAGAGAATTGAAAAATTGTGAAGTCGGCCAGATCGAAAAAAAAAATCATATAATTTTTCCTGGATGTGGTCAAACGAAATTATTGGGTGATCAAACCTGGTCAAACGATGGTCAAACGGTGTGAGCTAGTTTCGACTCCCGAAATCACACCGTTAAGCTTCCAGAGAGAATTAAAAAAATTGTGAAGTTGGCCGGATCGGAAATTTAAAAAAATCATATCTTTTTGTCTGGACGTGGTCAAACTAAATTATTGGGTGGTCAAACCTGGTCAAACGATGGTCAAACGAATTATCATTTAAACATCACCATTTATTTACTCAATTTGGAAATTTTGTGAAGTTAGCCGGAAATTTTTCTTTTTGCAATTACACAAAAACAAAAGGTGGTCAAAAAAAATTATTGGGTGGTCAAATGATGGTCAATCGAATGCGCTATAGCGCTATAGCAATCTGGTTTTCCCGAGTTTTTCCAGCTCACTTCACGAAGCTTTCCTTTTTGTCATTATTTTTTGATTTTCAATGGGCAATGGGGAGATTTCTTGTATTGAGACATCTAATGTTGGCGTCTCTATAGACTTGATCTGGTTTTTAAGCAAAGCCAGTGGTTGAGCTTCATCGAAAATTCAGCGGTTTCCTAAATTGGACTGGTTCATTTTGGGAACCACCCAGTGGCCCAATTTAAGAATATGCTACCTAGGTTGAATCAAACTTCATAATGTACTATAAAGCGGCAAGATAAGTTAGAGATTATGGCATCAAAATGACAGGGAAGGACTACAAAAACTACGAGGATATTAATAGTTATTTACATTACAAGCTACGAAAGTTCACTTTTAGGTGTGAGGTCTTTTGAATAGCCGAGGCGAAGCGTAGCGTAGCCGAGGCTATTTAAAAACTCCGAGCACCTGAAAGAGCTTTCGTAGCGTGTAATGTATTAAACTTTTCATTCTCCCCTTGCCATATTGAACCACGGATTAAGAAGAAATGAGTAAAATAATACGATTCAGTGATAACAATGGAATTATTATAAGGTGCCATGTTTTTAACATTACCATAGTAACGATAGTTTTAAATTATTAATTTATGACACTGTCAAGTTTAAAACTCTGTACCGCTATAATTTTAGAATCTTTGATCCTAGTTTAGTTCAAAATGAATTTCATTCAAGAAGCTGCAAATTCCAGTAAATCTTTCTGGAACATACAATAATAATTATTTGTATGTTCCAGAAAGATTTACTGGAATTTTTATTGCAGTTTTACATTTGAGGAGTTCGCATGCAAAACCGGATATATCCACTTTTAGAAATTTTTCAGGAGATGACAAAAACACCCTACATATTAACTAAAAGAAATATTGTTATTTTGAAAAGATACGTTTTATTATAATGGGTTAACCAATTGGTTGACGTAATTTTTTTTGTAAAAATCGCAATCACATTGGCGTTATTAGCAAAAAAAATATGGATATATCCGGTTTTGAAAACAAATGAAATACATTGAGGAAAAAAATAATTATTTTTCTTAAAAAAAAACAAAATAAGTTCATTTAAGCAGTTTTTGAACAATTAACAAAAAAATTATTATTAAAAAACACACTTAACTCAAGCAGTCTTTGAAAAATTAACAAAAAAAATTATATATGTATTGCAGTCTCTTCGTGAAGGCAATCGCATGGCTCGTCTCCTTCTTGTGTTTCTTTATTTTCCAAAATATCTATATTTTCTCCTCCGCTACCGTCTAATAAGTTTTTATACCACAAAAGGTCTTTCCTGGTTCTCCAATCTTCCCCAAAATGCTCCTTCATCAAATGAGTCAAACTGTTTTCTTTTTTTTTTCTTTTTTTCTGGTATAAAATTACCTAATGGTAATCTATTTAGCTGTAAGTTATCTTCAGATTTTCCTTTCTTGAGAAGTGACTCCCAAGTTGTGTCAGATGCTGCGAAGCGATAAAATTGAAACGTCTTTACTTTAATAGTAGTTCTATTATTTTTATTCAGAAATTTTTTCAAGTGAATTTTTTTGCATTCCGAAATTCTTTTTATTTTCTTATACACCTTGTGAAGTTCTTTAACGTCGTACATTTGCCAGTCTGGACCGAGTGTTTTGCTGCGCACAGACTTGTTTATTTGGATATATCCGCTTTTGTTCACAAAATTTGGATATAACCGGTTTTGCACCAAATGTTGAACTTTACTTAACGATTTTAAAGGGATTTATACGGTTTTGGTTACAAACGGATACATGGGCCTATAGATATCACGACGTGCATCCAGAAACCACTGAAACATGATTTTGGGTAAAAAGTGGATATATCCGGTTTTGCACGCGAACTCCTCATTTAATTTTCCATCTAAATAAACGTTAATCAAACTGACATTTCTACTTTTTTGTCCAGGCCACGAAAGTTTTTCATAGCTAGCAACCACCTAGCAACCTATCACCTAGGATGTTTTACTTTCGCTTTCGGTCGTCTTATCAAGACAGAAAGTTGCACTTTCGTAAAGGGGAGAATGAAAAAAACTTTTATCTACATACCTGGCATTTGTTTAGTTTAACGGTAAGTGGTACAAAATTAACATGAGATGAGGTCTTTCTGGTAAATAATCGATATGTCAGTTAGCTTGAACACAAGAAACACGTATACCGGGAAAAATAATCAACTCAACTAGTAGCTCGGTGAAAAAACACGAGATGGTGCCAGCTTTCCTATAAATGATAGAAACACGAGTGGTCCAATTTCAGAAACGGTCCAATTTAGGCGAACCTCCCCTATAATGATGTACCTACAGTATCATTTCTCTTATGATTTATTTTACAAAAAAATTAATTTTCACAAAGAGAAATTCTATATGTATCATAAAGGTTCAAAGATTGTTATCATAAACATGGTTACTATGAAATGTAACAAAAATATATATATATATATATAAGTTGATATTCATACGAAACAGCAAAGAAAAGATAACACACTATAAATAAAAGACCTTACCTTGTACTAAGTGGTGCTGCACTGTTCCCAGGTATCCTTTCACAGGAACAGCTTTACTAGCAGTCGTTCTTACAATTTTGTACTTTGTATGAATGGAAAATCTTCTTTTTTTTGCACAGGATTCCTCACAGCTGGGTAGGCCATTTTGTTTGTAATTAGGCTCCGAAGTTGCATACTTCGCATTATTTGATGAAACTGTATTCTTCAATTTCGTTGATGAGTTTGCTTGTGATGGATTTCTTTTACATAATGCTTCTTTGATCGGTGGCTTTGAATTTACCAGCTTATATTTTGTTTTCAGCTTCTCACTCTCTACAGGTTTCCGAAACTCAGTTTCGAGTTCTGACTGATTCAAAGATCTAATCAATTTGTTTTTAGTTGAAACTATTACTTTACCACCAACATTAGGTTGAACTTCTGAACTTTGTTTTGTTACATGAGACACAGAAGATTTGCTAATTAAAACACCAAGTTCATTACTTTTATTTACATTTGCCACAGATTCACTTCTGTATTTTATTACAGAACTGTCATCACTGATACTGTTCAGTTTAGTTATGACTTTTGGATTAATGTGGATATTATTAATGTTGTTACTAGCTGGATTCACATAGATATTGATATTGCTGCTCGCATGTGTATTTCGGATTTCCGGCAAACTCGTTTTTAGTTTATTAAATTTTGGATTAATGTGAACATTATGTTTGAAATTTGGATTCACTAATATGGAACCTCCTCCATCTTTATTTGTTGCCTTTCTGCCGGTTGATGCCATATTAGGGTTGTTTGCAGTTTTTGTGGTATCAAAATAATTGTTTCCTGGTAAATTAACACTGAAACATTGATTGGAAAAGGTGTCTTTTACGTATATGAACCTATTTTGTGGTGCTTTACTTCCACATGGCTTTACATAGGATGAGTATTGAGAGTTCATTGCACCGTTCTTCATGATTGCAGTTCTGTTGAGTCCTGAAAATTTTACATTTAATTTTATTTGAAATAAAATCCACAGCAACGACATACTATGTTTAGTTTCGAGTTCAAGGTATGAAAATATACCCTTCTTGCCTCAAGGGTTATCAAATATAGTTTTTAAGGGGCGTTCCTCCTAGGTACATACTTCATAATATAAATTATATAAATATAATATACTGGCTGTCACCGTTAAAATAATGAAGTAGGTGTAAACTTCTGGTATTTGCGGAAGTAGTAGACTCTAGGACCAATAGTTCCCGAGGTATGGCCGCTAGGTAACCTCAACTGATTGCTACACTTTGCATATTAATTTAAATTGAAATAAAGGGCCCTGCAGAATCCTTATGGAAACTGGCTCTTGGTCAAATCTGTTATTGTAACTAGGTAGTATTCATTTGATTTGAGGTCTTCATGGGCTTTTTTTCCCCGAGATATTCACCTATGAATTTTTTTGTCATTACAATTAACAAATATGCAAACAGTTTTGCTAATGTGGCACAAATTAGATCTCTTAAGGGGTCACTAAGAAAACAGTGTTGGAAAGCTAATTACAATAGATTGATTATCTGAAGTAATGTGGACCGTATCCATTTCAGATAATGCACTACAGGCGGCCAAAAATTTCAAGGTTCCACAGACTACAATTTTAGATAAGGTTAGCGGCAGAGTACCTCTTCAACGAAAAATTGGTCCCGACACTGTATTAACAACGTTAGAGGAACAACATCTAGTGAATTGGATGATCCAGAGTTCCAAGTGTGGTTTTCCCCTATCCAAAAACCAATTATTGGAGTGTCCAAATGCTTATTAAGGAACTTGGCAGAGAGACATCATTCACTAAATGGCAAACCTGGTAGACGCTGGTTCGAGTCTTTTCCTACGCAGGCACCCAGAACTGTCTTTACGAATTTCTCACAATTTAAGAAAAGCTAGAGCAAATGTAACAGAGGACAAAATTAGAGCTTGGTTCACCAATGACTTACAGGAAATTTGGAGTGATCCAGAAAGAGTTTACAATTGCGACGAGACTGCGTTCTTTTTAAGTCCAAAGGGAGCAAAAGTCATTGTGAGGAAAGGTGAAAAAGCTATTTATTCAGTAATAAATAATGAGGAAAAGGAATGTGTGACAACTCTTTTGATGTGCAACGCCGCCGGAGACATACCACCGCCTTAAGTAATGTTTGCATACAAAAGACTTCCTAATTATATAGCTGCTAAAGTACCCCCCGATTGGGCACTAGGTCGATCAGATAACGGTTGGATTACTGGCGAATCATTTTTTGAGTATATTTCGAACATTTTTTCGAATGGTTAAAAAAAAAACAACGGTACCTTTCCAATTATTGTTCTGTTTGTGGATGGCCACTCGTCGCATCTGACCATGCAGCTAAGTGAGTTCTGCTCCAAAAACAAAATTATCCTGATTAGTTTTTTTCCGAACTCTACTCACATTCTTCAATCGCTTGATGTGGCGGTATTTAGGCCGTTGAAACTAGAATGGAAGAAGGCTGTGACTAACTGGCGAATGGAAAAAAAATGGAGCCAAGTTTAGGAATGAAGACTTCTAGTCACTTAAGAAAGTTATTGATGGTTTTCGAAGTCAAATGCCAACTATTTTAGGTAATGGATTTAGAACTTGTGGTATTTTCCCACTGCAACCTAACAATATCAAATGTGAGAAATTTTTCAATTCTACAAACAAATCCAATGAAAATGCAACAAATAATATTGATGAAACACAAGAGTTTAACGTCTCAAGTATGGGAAAATTCCTTAAATTTTTCGAAAGCAGAATTCAGGATAAAATTGAATTGTTTCAGCTGAGTGCACCGGAATGGGAAGGACCTACAGAAGATAAGAGCCTTTTTTTGTTTTGGAAAAGTCTCAAAGAAGATTGTTGTCATGTAGATAAGAAAATAGTTGACAAACCCATTGTGATTACAGTGCTACCTGATGAAGAATACACCAAAATTAATGAGAACCTGGCAAATAACTCAGATGTTTGTTCCCTTGCCAGCATAAATATTCTCAACGTTACCTCAGATGACATTGATGTAGATTTGTTGTATAATATATCAGACAATACTGATAACGTTACTTACCTCTACACAAAACGAAACCCTGGCCGATAGATTAATACCAATACATGATATGGTAGAGTACAATGATACTTACTGGGAAAATAATTATGAATGCTACAAGACCCCAGAGAAACAAATCACATCAAGAGAAAAAAGAACACCAGGAAAAGAAACGACACCAGAAGAAGAAACCACACCAGAAGAAGGGACCATACCAGAAGAAGTAACCACACCAGAAGAAGGAACCATACCAGAGGAAGTAACCACACCAGAAGAAGGGACCATACCAGCAGAAGAGAACACGTCAGGAAAATATCAAACTCAGGGAAAAAAATTACACTAGACGAAGAAAAGACTTGGAGAAAAGATAATACAACATCAGAAAAAGAAACGGCCTCAGAAGAAAATAAGGCGCTAGATGAAGATCATACACGAGAAAGTAAGGCACTATCAGTAACACAAACTTCGGCAGAAAAAGAAAACGCCCCAGAAAGACAGTACACACTGGAAAAAAGAATGTGCCAGAGAGATGCAAATCCAGAGGAAGTGAACAAACCCGAGATAAAAAAAATATTCCTACACCCTTTAAACGAGCTCTATTCTGGGCCCCTAAAGATGATAAAAAAATAGATATTAAACGAAAACTGAAGGAAAAGCTACCTGCGGTAGCATCATCACAAAAGTGGCAGGAATACCAACGAAATAAAGAACAAAAAAAGCAGATCGAAACTGAAGAGAAAGAAAAAGAAAAAATAGAAAGGCAAGCAAAACAAAAAAGAAAACAGTATACTGAAGTTTCAGAATAGTAGGCACTAAGTTCTTAGAAATATTACGGACTTAAAGTAAACACATTGTTGCCAGCTTTTAATTCTTGGTGTTTTATCATTTTGTATTTTTATCATTCACATGCAGGTAAATGGTTGTAGGATAAAAAATACTGTGTTTTATTTGTTGAGTAATTTTTCTGCTATAATAATTTCACAACATCGATATTTAATAGCAAAAGATGTAGAATTTCAATGAGGTTCGGTCCCTTAAAATATAATATATGGCAACATTACAGCAGTGTCAACAAGTACAAAGGATAAGCAGGTCCAACTTGCAGTAAGGTAAAGTAAGATGGATATATATCGAGCATGCTGCCAGTCCGTCCAAGGCAGCTCCGTATTCAGTGGCGTATCGTTCATGCTATTTTCGTGAGGGGCTGCAATATAACATTTATCGCTCCTTTAAATCCTTAATATTTTATTTTTATGTTTATATTTGCTGAACTATTGAAGCATCACAAAAATTAAAAAACGCATGAAAATGAATGAAAAAGAATTCGCGGCAGTGGAATAACCTGAACAAAAAGAAAAGTTGTTTGTTTTGGGCTGTTATTGGATGTCGATCGGGACTTGTATATTTTTCTCTTTCTGTTTTCTGGTTGTCAGAAATGAAAAATTAATATTACCGGGGGAAGAAGATTCTCGACTCTCGGGAACAACAAAATTTTGAATATTTCATATTGTTCATAGACAATCTGTGAAGTAATTAAGAAATACAAGCTAGAAAAAATCAATATCTTACTAATTTGTTAATAATTAGTTATTAGTTAATTATTTGGTAAAATAATAATACAATAATGATTCCTGTTTTGGGAATGAACTGAGTTCCAGGATACAGAAAAAGTTTAACTATAAGAAATTTACGGAATTACCATCCCGGAAAAACCCATACCCGGTCGACAATAAAGTGCATAATTAGTGGGGATAGCTTGGTTGCTTTAAGGGTCGCTCATCAGATTTCCTGTCTGAATCTTATTTCTCAGTTCTCACTGTGGTGTAAACGGGAAAGAAGCAAGCTTCTTTGAGTGCCGAAGTGAAATACTGTTTAAATTTAAAGTTGTGAGCAATATGGAAGGCGAGAGCAGCCAAAGTAAACGTCGTCGTACGAATTTATCTACAGGAGAAAAAACTATTATATACAACGTGTATTGTGGACTCCGTGAAAGGAATCAAAGTATGTTGGTAAACGATGTAGTTGCTTTGTGTAGTGATTTAACCAAAGTGTCAACTAGGAGTGTACACCGAATCTTGAAAACTTTCAAAGAGTCCAAAGGCGGAACAGAAAAGGTAGCTGAAAATATTGAAACAAGGGGGAGAAAACGCATTGACATTGATGATGACATAAAATACGCCGTTCGGAGAAAATTTCATTCGTTCTTTTTCCGAAATGAAATTCCAACATTAAAAGCAATCGCTGCCGAAATCAATTCGGATGACGCAATGCCGAAAATATCGCGACGTGTCTTATTGCGGACATTAAGACAAATGAACATAAGGCATATGAAAAGGCAGAGAAAAAGTCTTCTTATAGAAAGAGAAGAAATAATTTTGTGGCGGAGAAATTATTTACAAAAAATTCGAGAGTATCGTCGTGAAGGGAAGAAAATATATTTCTTAGACGAAACTTGGCTGAATCAAGGTCATACTGTTTCGAAAATTTGGCAAGATTTGGAAATAACAAGCCGTCGACAAGCTTTTTTTGAAGGTTTTTCCACAGGACTAAAAGCGCCAGCGGGCAAGGGGCGGAGGCTCATAATAACTCACATAGGTAGTGATTCGGGTTTTTTGGAAAACGGATTGCTACTTTTCGAATCGAAGAAAACTAGTGACTACCATGAGGAAATGGATGCGAAAAATTCGAAAGCTGGTTTTTAAAAATTTTACCAAGCCTTGAGCCAAATTCGGTCGTGGTAATGGACAATGCTTCCTACCATAGTCGACGATTGGAGCCATCGCCAACAACTGCATGGCGAAAAGGTGACATCATTAACTAGCTGGCTCAAAGAAATATACCATTTGATGACAACATGTTAAAAGTGCAACTATTAAACATCGCAAGGGCACAAATACCTCATTTTAAGAGATATGCTGTCGACGAATTGGCTCGCGAGTGCAACATCATTGTACACCGCCTCCCTCCTTACCACTGTGAACTGAATCCTATAGAACTTATTTGGGCTCAAATAAAAAACCAAGTGGCGAAACAAAACGTGACCTTCAAGATGGATGAAGTGAAACGCCTGCTAGCTACTGCAATAGGAGATGTGACGGCTGAAACATGGAGAAACTGCATCCGACATACTACAAAAGAAGAAGACAGAATGTGGGATCTAGACACAATAGTTGATGTTTCGGTTGAGCCATTAATTATCAACTTGAACGATAACGGTGATCGGGATAGTTGTCCATCATCCGACGATTTTTCTTCTGACGATGACTAAGGTACTATTTTTTTCCTATTTTCTTTGCTATTTTTATTTTTGCTATATGCTATATTATTTACTATATGCTATATTATTTGGAAGTTTACAATTATATTTCTCAATAAATTCATTATTGTCTGAACCTATTTTGATATTTTGCGTCCGCCACTGAATGCTCCAACTGAGCGCTTATACGTCACGACCACTTCCGAGAACTTAGTGCCTACTATTCTGAAACTTCAGTATAGTGGCTAAAGAAATCAAATATAGCATTGGAGATTACGTCATAGTTAAATATGATGGCATGCCTTTCCCAGGCGTAACAAAAAAAAATTCTGGAGAAAATGAATACACTGTTCGACCAATGGGGAAGAGTGGTGGTCAGAATTAGAAATGGCCAAAAGTTGAAGATACATTATAGTACATAATGTCAACGACATTATGGGTGTGATAAAAAAACCAAAACTTATAAATAAACGGGGGATATACGAGGTTCCTGGAATGAGTTGGATGCAATAATAATAATAGTCCGGGAGCCAGCGACATTTTTCAATGTCTTATTTGATAAAGCTTGGTTTATCTTTTGATATGTCGTAATAATATAGCCTATCAACAAAATCCACTCCTGCCACCTCAATCGCGGGACAACGCTTATCAGCAGCTTATAGTAGGATTAACTTTAAAAAGTCAGATGTGACGTCTTACTAACCGTCCGAATTAATATTTTTAATTTCACCAGAAAATGTCAAACAGTTAATTGTCAAGTTGTGAACGAGCGTAATTATTATTGAAGGAATCATTCAAACAATGAATTGAACCGCTTACGTCAGTTTGAGAGCCACTGACAACTACATAAAATTTATTCACGTAATGACATTCTATCCTCTGTGTTGTGCATTTAATTCTCATTCAAAACCAATGTTGACGTATACTTATTTATGCGGGATGGAGTGTTTAGACAAACTGGACGGTTACTATAAAGACACGTACATGAAACAAAATAAATCAAACTATCAAAAGGATGTGTATTCTTAATCGATACGTATGACTTTTTAGACTTTATTGGACTATATCAATGTTGTAAAAAAAAAACGAGTAAATGACAAACATGATAAAAGCTGAAACTTTACCTATCGTTTAATGATATATTAGTTAGAAAAAAAATCACCTCCTGCCACCTGTATCGTAGAACGATGTACTCCTGCCATGGACCTAAAGATGTGAAAAAAAATTGACTTAAATGATAAAAGCTTAATTTTTTTCTTACCAGTAGTTTATTAATGAAGAAGGCAGAAAAACTTATGCTGCCAGCTATTTGTCGGAACCTGGCCTCGGCAGGAGGTTGTGAAGTTGTTGTTGGATAAGTGACACATACAGTACAGGAACGACTCTGAAGGCATCTCAAAAAAAAAATTCCATCTATTTTCTCTCATTTTTTTGATAAATGATTTTACAAAAACATTATAAAAATATTGATAGGTATAAAGATATTTATAAGTAGGTATGGAAATATTGATTTAAACAATTGATAAACAGAAATCATTATTGAAATATCAAGTCACGCTAAATCTTCTTCGTCAGAATCCTCACTATCGCTTATCTATTGCTTATCGGTCACAATAGCCAAAGAGTTTCGGTCAAACGATCTCTAAAGTGCAGCATGGCTTCGTTTGGTCAGTACTTGGATGGGTGACCAAAATTATAGTGGTAAATAAAAAAGTTCCGTGACCGATCGTGCTCCGGGAGGTACGTTAAAAAGGGGGTCTCGGCTGCTTCACAGCAGTCGTTAAGTTACGTCAGAGGCCCTTGGGCTACTTGAAAACTTCTGACACTTGGGCTTTACCACAGCCATACGATATTATTATTATCATTATCTGGTTGCTATGGTCATTTCCTCGGGATTATCTACTTCCTCGGCATCATATGCTATGTAAAGTGAGGTAAAAGGGATATTATTTCATTACCTGGAGCATTGATTCGACTAGGATCCGCGATTACGACTTCGCCAACTAAAGTTGGTAATTGGTCGACTTCAAACCATCGAAATTTCAACTTCTCTTCTATTTCTTGTTGATCCACAATCGCATGGAGACAGCAAGGTAGGATGTTGAGAATGTGCATTGGACCATATACTGGAGATATAAGCGGATTTGAGAATTTGTTATCGCAGCTCCGATTTGCACGGTGGCAAAATAGATCCGTCAAAGTTCTCCGTTTTTAATTTTAACTGCTCCTCAATGTCGTTGCATTTGAAAGCTTTCATGAAAATAGCCAGTCGGACCTCATTAACGTCTATTAATTGTTTGCAGCCATACATGTCGCAAACAAATTTTTCTAATATTTCGAAAATAGCATTTGTTTCGAAGTCTGGATAATTCAGTAATTTCGAGAAGGCTTCGATGAATTTAGGAACTTCTGCAAAATGGTGAATGGCCGATTCTTGCCCTTTTTGATTCTTAATTCTTAATTAATAAACTACCGGTAAAAAAAATCATTTATCATTTAAGTCAATTTTTTTCTTCTTCACATCATTAGGTCCATGGCAGGAGTATATCGTTCTACAACACAGGTGGCAGGAGGTGATTTTTTTTCTAACTGATATATCATTAAACGATAGGTAAAGTTTCAGCTTTTATCATGTTTGTCATTTACTCGTTTTTTTTAACAACATTGATAAGCTGCTGATAAGCGTTGTCCCGCTGGTGCGCCGGCAGGAGTTGATTTTATATCAGGAAGGCGTTAATATGACACGAAAATAATGAAATGATTCTTTATCAAATGTGGCAAAAAAAAATGTCGCTGGCTCCCGGACTATAATCTCCTACGTAGTATGAGTTTGATACATTTTTTAGTATTTTGTTTGATACAGATTTTATTTTGTTGAACTTAGAATGAATTTTTATTTTGAAGTTGATAAATGGTATTTCAGTGCAGTTTTGGAAACTTATTTTCTTGTTTCTGTAACTTACTGTACTTTTTAGTTTCATTTAAGTCATTTATGTCGATAACTAGAACTTTGGGTGTCGATAATTGATACACTCAATATTTATCTATGTCGATAATAGAGACAAGATGTTTTTTACAATATTTTTTACCTTAGACCCTAGATAACTGGGTCTTTTACCTTACTTTTATAATTCATTGTTACGACCATCTATTTACGCTTTTTTAAATTGATGGACAACATATTTATATTTACTTCTCTAAAGACGATTGCTTACTAAGAACTGAAAATCAAAATCATAAACGCAACCTGAAGTGGAACTGTTTGAAAGTGAAGCAGGCACGACAGGAAATAAAGCAGTTTTTTATTGGCAAGTTATGCAACATTCTAGCATCTCGCCAACGAAAAATGTTTTATTCCTGAGAAAATGTAAAAGTACCCAAATGTACAGTGTGTTGATTTTCAAAGCGGGCCATAGGAAATTATCATAGTATCATAAACGTTGCTTTGCTTAACGTTATTTTTTAATAATATGCACAAAAATAATTCAAACAAATTGTATTTTGCTTTATAATTTTAATAGATCTTGGAATATGACATTTATAATATTTGAAACTAGAAAAAACCAAAGAAACTATACTAAAAATTCACGGCAAATAAATCGCGAACCCCCCTGTAACTACACTGTAGGGGTACACGGTACACTGTAGGTTTTCACCATAAAAAATCTTTCTTCGTTTGAATAACCCATTTTTAACCGGAACTAGATTTTTTTATGACCAACTTACGACTTTCATTATTAGATTGACAAAAGGTAGAAACATCATTATTGTTTAGGCAAGTCATGCTATTTTTTGATTAAACATTAAAAATTATTTGAATTTTTAACAAAGATTCAAGAATTTTGGAAAACATGAAATTCAACTAATTTCTGATATCAAGCAATATGCGCCATAATTTTACATTCATTTTGATATCAAATCCATTTCTCTCAGTTTAAATGGCGAGCAGGAATCCTTAAAAACCACTTTCGCAATGCTAATTCCCTATGGCCCGCTTTAAAAATCAACACCCTGTGAACAGTACATAGGTCAGGTACATATTACACTTTCGGCGGAGTATTTGAAGAACGGTTTCCGATAACGAGGATGACTTGAATTTTTTTCACATTTCAGATCATTCCGGTTAAAGCGGCGGTTTTAAAAAATAAATGTTTAGGATAAAGTGGGTTCCGGATAATCGCCATCAGGATAACCGAGCTTCAAGTACAAGTCTCCTAGGTTTGTATGGTCCCTCGACCGCCGCTAAGTCAGGAAGTTAAAAAAAAAAAATATAGAAATTTTCAGACTTTTTTTGTTTCTTGCCTATAGCTTCAAAACAGTGCGTTCCAGCAACAATTTCACCCTTACAAAAATTAGAGATCTTTCAATTTCTACATGGAATGAGTGGTCCATTCATTGAATTTGGTCTAGTGGTGTAGCTGAAATTATTGTCGATCGAAGAATACTGATCTTTATACATCCAAGCGACTAGGCCTTCAAGGCCCTTTTTGCCAATCCCACAACTGACCACCACCCAAATCGATCGCATTATTATATTTTTATAAACATTGGAAAATGAATCCAAAACAGCATGATCCGTGAGGGGCGAACCAGGATCAAACACAGGATCTTGAGCTCTGTTGCCGGGTTGCAGGAATTATTATCCGATTACTGAGTGGCCACCTGCCAAACAAAACGGGGCAAAGGTGCTCTATCGCGACGGTTTTACCCCTATGCTGGCTCCCCTCCACTTTCTCTGCTTGCTCCGAGCCGACAGGCTCTCAGCGTTGCAACATGAAATCCGTGTCTCCGTTCTCCTACGGCCAAGTGTCATTTTTTGTTACAAATAATATTTAAACACTTGTTTGCTGAAATAAGTCAGGTCTTTGGTCAGGGTAGGTTTTTTTTCCCTTCAAATGTTCGTAAAATGAAAAAAAACCTACCCTGACAAAGACCTGACGGAACCGGTAGCTACTATTACGGTCTCGTGCGGAAGCGCGCATGATTGTCTGCAGAACGTAGGAGAAAGCCTTGCATATGGCAACGCTGAGAACGTGTCTGAGCATAGCAAGCAGAGAGACAGTGGCGACAGGCCAGAGTAGGGGTAAAACCGTCGCGATACAGCACCTTTACCCAAAACGGATCGTTAAAACTCTATTTTTAGCTCATTTTAAACAGTCAAACCAAGGAAAGTGGGATTAAGGAGACTCCCCTGTATCTATGAACAAGGCGTTATTCATCATTATTTGAAACCTAGGTAGGTATTTATTTTATTACTGTTAAAGCGGTGATAACTGATGTTTCAAATGTTTAATACCTTCATCATATATGGGTCTTGTTGGTAAATACCAGTGAATCTGGCAACGGCAACACTGCATGGCCATCAGCTGTTCACAGAGGCATGCTTATTATTTTCATAATCTGGAGTACCACTCATATAGGATAGCCCCTTACCTTACTGATACCTTGCCTTGAAATTTTTTTATCTATGAAATTCGCAGTTTTTTAAGTTTAAATAAGCAAAGTTTCGGTGTAGATATCCAAGTTTCATTATTAGTACACCCGATACCACAATATACACTAAATACTTACTCCCAGTAGTTGTACTACTTACTTCTGTGGAACAAAAATGATAAGATCCAGTAAATTCACACACTACACTGACACTGCCAGCCACATTTGACAGTTGAAAATGAATCTTTGAACTTTGAAGGAGAGCGGGTCCAACATGTACTTGAACTATAATTCTGGAAAAAATTGAACGGACTTGATGACAGCCAATAGAATTATAAAAAATAACGGTAAATAACTTACCATGGGAATCATGGGATCATGATTCAAAGTCAAACCAACAGCAAAATCAAATTGAAATCGAAGAGTGAGTGAAGTGAGTCCACTTCCACTGATGCTAGTTGACTGACGCAGACTGACGCTGCTGAATTGGTTGATGACTGAATGGAATTTAAGGTATGATAGTCTGTGAATGGAATATAGAATCAGAATCAAATCCAAATCACAGAAACAGAATGGAATTATTGCTGGCTGATCGTCATTCCATAAATCGTCATCCGTCCTACTCCTACATCAACTTACATTTTACAATTTACATCCGTCATTCCGTCATGGCATTCGCAATCCGCATGGAATTCATTTTTTAACGATTTTATATTTCTATTAATTCTATTTCATCTTCATCATTTTTTTATTTTAGTTCGTTATAATATTTATAGAATTTAGAATTTATTTATTAGCGTTATTAACTTATTGTTGTTGTTTTTCTGTTTTATGAACTTATTAATTATTACACAAAATAGATGCAATATGCAATTTAGTCAATGTCAATAGTCATCCCCGCCCCTGCGTAGTGCGTTAAGTTAAATTAAATGAATGAAATCAAATGAAAGAAAATGAATAATTGTACTCAAATAAAGTTTCCTTGTACATGTACTGACGTGTGACAAGATATTATGTCAATGTCATTTGCGTCAATATACAACAGCCAAAATCAAAAAAGGTGGAATAGACGCCGTCAGTGTGACGTCACTAGGGTGGGCTAAGCGAAAACGGTTCCAAATAAACATACCGTTCACGTGGCCATTGTTGTCAGTTGCCGTGATTTAGTTGAAGTTTTAAGTTCACGTGGTCCTGAAGTTTAACTTATTGAGGTTGTTTTCAGGCATTGGCCTGCACCATCAACTGAATTTAACCAAATCATATTTTAGGTTTCCGTGGAGTTGCAAGATACACATAAATCACATAATACATAATACACATGGTATGTCAATAGACGCCGTCAGTGTGACGTCACAGGGCGGGGCTAAGTGGTTCTGGTTCCATACAAACAAACCCTTCGCATGATCATTGTTGTCAGTTGTCGTGTTTTTTCCTGAAGTTTGACGTGATGTTTTCACCCCGCCTCCGCCAGTCGCCAATCGCCATTGACATCGATGTGATTAGTGAAGCCATTATTGAAGTCATTAGTGATGCCAATGATGCCATTAGTGAATGAATACTGAATATTATATGTAGTTTAGTTAAAATTAGGCAGTTCAGTTCAGTTACTTATCGTCAGTTTGTTTTACGAAGAAACCAAAGCATATTCTAAAGGTGAAAATGCTGTGGAATCTGGCCATGTTGAAAGAATGGAGTTTGAGGCGGAACTTAAAATAATTCGTGGAACAGTACCCACCAGCATGAAAAACAAAACCTAATAGCGTTGAGGTAAGAATATCCTGCTAGCAAATTCAACAGGTACCTAGTGGCAATGAGTTAATTGTTTTTTAAATTTACAGATTGAATTGAAGGATGATTATCTCATTGGGAAAAGTATAGATGTTGTTGTCCTAAGGGTATAAAATGCCATCACATTTGCACCACTTTTGAAGTTCTACTAATGAGAGACCTCATTAGAGCTTTGATGTTTGAAGAGACAACTTCCATCAGAACTGGCAAACCTGTAAACAACGTTTGTTTGTGTGGAACCCTGGCCGTTGACCCCACCCACTGACGTCATCACTGTCGGCGTCTATTGCTTTTACTATTTTAGTCACTACTTTTTTGGCGCAATAACGTCATGCGGCTGGATTTTGACTCGAAGCATTAATCGCGGCGAGGTCGTTTATAAAATAAATGTCAAATTTGATTGCTTTTTTCTTTGTGCTAGATCTATATATGTATATTATGTTATGTGTGGTAGATTATAAATATAAATATAAACTTTATTTAAGCGAAAGTCATAAATAACCATTACGCCGTATCCTAGCTGCATTCGGGTAATGCGTTGCGTGCGATGCGGGGAACGCACGCAACGCAAACTCGCACGAGAAATTTTGAGTGTGTCCTAACTGAATGCGTGCGGTGCGGGCGAGAAAATGGTTTCCAATCCAACTATTTCTGGTGCAGCTTCACATTAAATACGTTTTAATTTGGAAACCAGTACCCACACAGCAAAATTACGTTCCATAGACATATCAGATATATCTCGATTGAGAGATGGTATATCTCAGAAATATCTACAAATATACTTGAGACATAAATGAGATGTTTCAGAGATATCTTAATGTCCGCCTTTTAAACGTCTTTGAGACATTTTGTTGAGAGATCTCAGATATGTCTCAGATTATCTCCAAGATGTCTCAGCAAAACCTAATTTAGAGATCACAGAGATATAAATATTTGAGATGTCGTATCTCACATAATATAATCTATGATGCAAATCGTAAAAAAGTGGAGAAGTATTTAAAGAATCACATCACTTGGGAATAATAATAGTAATAATAGGTAATAAAAATTTCAAATAATTTTTTATGAAATTATTTAATTGAAATTAAAAAATATAAGATTTTATAGAATTATTAAAAAATTATAAAAAAAATTCTCATAAAATAATATACTTAATTATATATATTTAATAAGCTGCAGGTACCACTACATCAAAAGCTATTTCTTGATCTTTTCCGTCTGTCCCGATTGAACCATTTTCTCTTTCTAATCTCAATTTTGCCAATCGAGCCAGCCAGTTCTTGTCGCCACTTCAGAAATTTCCAGATCAGTTGCCATTTCCTGACCTTTTTTACTATGACTGAATCTAAAAAAGATACAATAGATAAGATATACTTAATAAAAATACCTAGTTGACTCTTCCCTAAATACTCAAAAAAATGCTAAATTATTAGAAATTGAGGCCACACGTGTGCAGCCAAAATTGTCGGTTAGGTTACCACGTTATCTAGAACACAAATTTGTAAACAAAATAAAAAATATACCTATTCGGTAAAAATAACACACTTACCTACCTGTTTCCACCAAAGAATTTTTAATAATATAAATATTAATTGTTGTTTTAATAATATTAAAAGTGCTCACAACACAAACACAACACACAATAATGCACGTTCCAAACACGCTTTGAGCGTTGATTGAAGGAGTCAGGTCAGGCACAGGGTCAGGTCTACTTCTTCAATCAACGTTTTGAGTCGAGAGCTTCCGCTTTGTTTCGACGACGACGGACGGATCAACGGAGACGAGCAATGAAATGAGTTGGAGTTGAGTAGTGGAATAGAAAGAGATTTAAAGTGGATGTGAGAAGCTACATACATGCGCACAAATAAGACTCTTGCTTCTTCTCTTTCAAGAAGTTCTTTATTTTCGCATTGCGCATGCAGAAGTCTCTGATATATCTCTGAGACATTAAACCGCGCCCTAATTATTAAACATTATATTATTATATAAAATAATATTCCGCAAACATCTAAAGAAGTATCAGATAAATTTTGAATCATTTGGTAAAATTATGTAATCTCTCAGAATATCTCAAAAACGTCGCAAAAGTTACAAGAATTTTATGCAAAATTTTATAAATCTCAGAGACATCTCAGGAATATCTCAAAATAGATGAGATATTGTGATCAATATGAGACCTTTTTGAGATATATCTGAGATATTTGGTGCTGTGTGGGTAGGTTATTGGAGCTTGAAAGACTTGAAAATCACAGAAAGAAACATGTTACTTAAGAGAAAGAAACAATAGGACGCAAGTAATCTATAGAAATAGGTATAGATTTGATAGATAGATAAATAGCAGGTAGGTTAAATATAAAAAGGTCTACAATAGAAGTTAATAGACCTCATACTTACTTTAAAAACCTAAATTCGAGACATTTTCACATTGCCAGTGTACCTTGACTCTTGTTCTTGTAAAATAGATTTCTCTTATTGCACAAAATGTTTCGCTTTGGCACGATGGCAATCGAAATTAAAAAAATTTCCTGCCCGCCGCAAAAATCGCAAGATTTTGACAGATGAAAAAACTAAATATTTCAATTTAAAACAATGCGTGCTTTGCGGTGTCGTTTTATCGTACGACTTTGCGGGCAAACGCGTCTACTGAGGACACTCCCATTGCTTTGCATGTGTTTTATTTTAATCGTTCCCCGCAACGCACGCACGCAACGCACGCAACGCAGTCCCCGGATGCAGCTAGGACGCGGCGTAAGACAAGCAATTTGACGTCATATTGCGACGTCGTTCGGTGATGAAACTTTCATTAAAAGAAAAGAAGAATTAAATTTTTGCAATTTTTTTATGTTATTGATTTTTGATTTCCGTTATTTTTTCTTATACCATGCGACATAAACAGCCATAAGAAAAACAAAAGTTGCATGACTATGAAAACTGTGGGATTTAGTTGACCGTCAAAATTTTTAAAACGTCGGATGGATAGCCGTTGACGACTTATGCAAGCCTACAAAAAAAAATTTGCAATCTCAATCTCAAGTGTAGTCTTCCAACCGCGTGACGTCAGAAAACCGACACGCAGCCCGCGCAGTCACAGTTACAGTCTAATTAATACTCTAATGAATGATGAATGAATGACCAGTGATCACTGACCACTGATGACAATGATATACGTATAGATGTATGGTGCATGGCGTGGTACAGAGCACGATACACACCCAGATCTCTGCCACTGGATTGAATAATTTTTCAACGGGCAGTATCAAATCATGTACTTCAATAAATTGGTACAACAGCTGTCAAAAAATTCGAGTTATTCTGATCAGCCAGTTTGAAGATATTCAAAAAATATTGAATTTTTCGAAGAACGTTAACACCCTGTATCTCGAAAACTAAAGCTCCAACGACCCATGTAATTTAGCGCCTATTTTTGAATTTCCTACATGCCCTTTAAGTTTGTAACACCTATTCAGTAACACCCTGTATAATAAAACGTTTATTCGAACTGATTTGCGCAAATTCTAAAACACTGTTCACGCAACCCACACTGCGTGGATCGCCCTGCGGAAATCGCAGGCGTATTGCGCTAGCGCTATAGCGTTTGACGCAGCTAGGAAAACTAGCTTTTTATCGTAGCCTTTTGTTGAACATTACAGAACCCAGTCCGGTAAATTTTGGAAATGGACTGATATACGCACCAATCACATTGGATATCAAAATTAAATAATTTCTTTGATTGGTCAAACAAATGTCAGATCAGACGTACACGCCATGCATCCACAAAGCAGTTGCAATGCATACGACTAGTGTCAGTCAAATGCATTAGAACGCTAGAGTCGTTATTAAACTAAACTGATATAGAGGGTGCAGTAAACTGCTTCGGAGAAAACAATAACACAGTATGAAATAAAACGTTGTACGACATATACGTCCGGTAAGCGATGTTACAGTATTCGTCGCCAAATTCTGGACTCGGTTCCTGACGTCGCCTCGTCCATAAACATGGCACTCATACTGTAACATATCTGGCTTACCGGACTTATGACGTAAATAACTGTTTAATACCCACTGAAAGAGGATTCCTCGATTTCTATTCGTGTTATTATTTTGTTTCATTTTTCAAACTTCGCTTTTTTCCACTTGGTACTTACGCCTGTGGCCTGTGACCAAATGTGCCAAAAATATGACATCCAGTAGCTGTTCAAACATAACCGTGTTAAGTAAACGTCAACGAGTGAATGCGCTACCTATATATAGTAAGCGTTATTAGTTTCGGTAATGTAGGTTCCCTAAACCGGTAGGTTGTTCATCGTTATGAACGCACTCCTATCAAACGTCAAATGTCAAATGTCACTGTCGATATTGAATAGTTATATAGATAAAAAAATAAAAAATAGTGTATTTTGATTTTGGTATTTTTTTAATCCAGCAACAGCCGGCAGCCGCATTTTCAAAGAAAAGTCTCACTCACTTTACTTTATCTTTATAGTTAAATCATGAGCTTAAATGAGGGCAATAATCATAATCATTATTGTCCTTGTCCCATTCAACATCAGCAGGTGGAGAAAATGATCATCAAAACGGAAGCCTCAGATAAGGATGACCAGTTCATGGAGTCCGAGGAGAAGGAGGACTTATTGCTACTCAACTCGGCGAAGTTGAAGTGTGAAGATGAACAATATGGTTGCGGGCCGTCTTTTGAATTAAATAATTTTGAGAACACTTTTGAGGCACCTCTTTCAATAAAACAAGAACCCAAAGACTCATCGACGTCGGCCTTGAAAGAAGAGATTGACATCAAGGACCACAAACCGGGCTGGGAACTGCTGATCGGGAGACGTAGTAGTGTTGGAATTTTCAAGGATCAGTGTGAGTCTGTTCAAGAAAGTGGGGCACTTCAGGCACGATCTTCTGAAAGCAAGAGCGGAGGAGAGTTGAAGTATAATAACTGTTCGCATTGCGGCTATAAAACAAGTAATAGATTTAATTTTATCCAACATTACAAAAAATGTAAACATTCCAAAAAAGCTGAAGTCTACAAATGTCAGGAATGTTCATGTCAAACAAAACGGAAAGCTGATTTGACTCGACATTATAAATTAAAGCATTCAACAGAAGCAGAAGTGTACAACTACAACTGTCAGGAATGTTCTTACAAAACTAAATATAAAGGTGATTTGACGGTTCATAAAATTAAGCATTCCAAAGAAGCTAAAATTTACAACTGTCACGAATGTTCTTACAAAACAAAATTTAAAAAATATTTCACTCAACATTATAATCGTACACATTCAAAAGAAGTGTGCAAATGTCAGGAATGTTCTTCAGAAACAAAAATTGAATATAATTTGACCCAAACTATAAACATAAACATTCAAAAGATCCTGAAGTGTACAAATGTCAGGAATGTTCTTACAAAACAAAACGGAAAAATGATTTGACTCGACATTATAAACGTAAACATTCCAAAGATCCTGAAGTGTACAAATGTGAGGAATGTTCTTACAACACCAAATGGAAAAGTTGTTTGACTGCACATCATAAATGTAAACATTCCAAAGATGTAGATGTGTACAAATGTGCTCAATGTCACTATGAAACGAACATTAAAATGAACCTCGTCCGTCATTTGAAGTTTGAAGTCCATTTACTCAATGAGAAGCTAATGGGTACCAAGACCAAGATACAACATGCAAATGCAAAGTGTGATGGAAAGTGCTAAGTAATAAATCTTTAGTTTTAATAACTGTTTATTTACAAAGTTCATCGATGTGACAAAGGGACCATCACATGGCGATCCCGCTATAGTTGTGGATATCATCGGAAACTACTAGTGAACTTGTGTTCTCAGTTAAATTTAAGACGAAATTAATGAAATTATCTAAATAAAAACACATGGTTCTAATTTCTAATAGCACTGGTGACTTATAATTATTAGTGATTATGATCAATAGTGAAGAAAGTTAAGTTAGTGGAATTAAAATGGGAGGAAGTGTTAGGTGGCAAGGCTGTTTACCTTTCTTTATAAATAATTTTTGTTAAATCATAAAATTATTAAAATTTTTTTGGCGAATATTGAATTGAGCGGCATCGATATAGGGCGAATTTGTCTTCTACTTTCGGATAGCTTTGTGTCTCGACTATTACTTGCCGGCGTAAAAATTCAATGGTACCTTGTTACTCCTAGAGACACAAGCTATCCGAAAGTAGAAGACAATTCGTCCTATACCGATGCCGCTCAATTCAATATTCACCGATTTTTTTAAATTTATTAATTTTTTTTTAAGGTCCTAGATGCGAGGCTTTGGGTGGCTTTCTCGATTACAGTGGCCTCAAGCAATTTAATGGCGTGTTAAATGATTTCAACCGTACATTGGATCTGATTATATGCAGTGCTGACTGCAGAGTATTTCGTGATAATTTACCTTTTGTTCCAGAGGACCGTTACCATCCGTCACTTGTTATAGAAGTAAAGGTCGCAATTTCGAGGCATAGGAACTTCCCCTGTAACACCTCTGTTAAAAGATACAACTTTAAAAGGGCTGATTTTTTGGGTTTGTACGGGGCACTTGCAGCTGTGGACTGGACTGGACTCGAATCCATCGATGGCGTGGATGAGGCTTGCTCTTACTTGTACAGGGTGATATATGGGATTCTTGATCGGTATGTGCCTGTACACGCTAGGAATTCGAGCTCATGTATGTATCCTCCATGGTATAACAGTGAAATCATAAATGATATCAAGCTTAAACATAGATATCGCTCCTCTTACAAGAGTTCAGGCAAACTTTCTAGGCTTCAGAAGTTTAGAGAGCTTCGAAGTGGTATTAAGATTAAGATAAGGAATGCGTACAAGAGTTACATCGACAGTCTTCAAAACAGTCTCGTTAGTGAGCCTAAGGGTTTTTGGAGGTTTATTCAGAATAAAAGGGGTAACACTAGAATTCCACATGTGGTTAAGGATGCTGGGGGTTCAACGCATGATAATCCTCTTGATATAGTGAATAGTTTTGCAGAATATTTTAATAGCGTATATTCGCCACGGTCATCATCAGCATCCACCGAGGACAGACTGATCCATGATCTCGAATTAAATTCGTTTGCAGTTGACGTTCCGGTGCTCTCTACCCAGGATGTGAGGGGAGCAATGAAAAAGTTGAAAAGTAGTAAAACCGCGGGCTTTGATCAGATTCCCAGCTATTTAATCAGAGACTGCCGAGATGTATTTATCCAACCCCTTGTGTTCATCTTCAATTTGTGCATGAAGACCTCAACCTTTCCGGACGTGTGGAAGTTGGCCAAAGTCTGCCCGATCTTAAAAAGTGGGGACTCAACTCTCATAGCCAATTATAGACCCATCTCAATCTTGAATAACTTCGCCAAGATATTTGAGATGTCGTTGTACTCTCGCATCTATCCTGTGATCTCTCAGTCAATTTCTCCCTGCCAACATGGTTTTATGGAAGGGCGGTCTACAGTCACTAACCTGGCTTGCTTCACGCAATTTGTGGCTGATGCTTTAGATGGTCAGGCGCAGGTGGATGTAGTTTACACCGACTTTTCGAAGGCGTTTGATCGGATCGATCATGAAGTTCTGTTGAGGAAACTGGAACGGTTTGGGTTTACTTCGCGGCTGCTGTCGTTCTTCACTTCATATTTGTCTAGCAGACAGCAACGTGTCCTATACAATGGTCATATCTCGGATACTTTCTCACCCACTTCTGGTGTACCCCAGAGGTCAAACTTGGGGCCGCTACTTTTCTTGCTTTTTATTAATGACATTACCGATGTCATAAGATCTGATAAGCTGCTCTTTGCAGACGATCTCAAAATTTTTTCTGTGATCACTGATGTGGATGATGCTCGGATGTTGCAGAATGATGTTGAACGGTTGCATCAGTGGTGTGGGCACAACAATCTTTATATGAATGTGCAGAAATGCAGGGTGGTCTCCTATACAAGGAAAAAGAAAGGCTTAATCTTTGATTACAGTTTCGGGCCCGTTCCCTTCATACGTACAAATTCTATAAAAGATCTTGGTGTTATTTTTGATATTAGTCTGTCTTTCTCTGAGCATGTTGCATATATTACCAAGTCGGCTGTAAGAATGCTTGGTTTCATAAACAGAAGCTGCAGCGACTTTGACAGCATATATTCGTTAAAGATACTATATTTTTCATACGTTAGGTCGAAGGTGGAATACTGCAGTGTGGTTTGGTCGCCCTATTACTACTGTCAGATTGCTCAGCTAGAACGAGTGCAGAGGAGGTTTTTGAGACAGCTCAATTTTAAAGAGTGTGGGGGGTATCTCCCCAGGGGATTTGATTATAACCTGATACTAGATCGATATGATCTGCATTCGCTTCAGAAACGTCGTGGACTCGCAGCTGTCAGGTTTTTATACTGCCTCTTTCATGATCGGATTGACTGCTCCCCATTGTTGTCGCTTTTTAATTTCCATGTGCCACGTCTTAACTCGCGTAATGAAAAAACCTTTGCCTTACGAGTGGCTAAAACCAATGTACTGTTGAGATCGCCTGTATATTTTATGTCGGCCTGTATCAACAAAATATCTAGAAATTGCGATTTTAATGCGGATAGTTTGCCTACTGTTTTGGCTGTGTCCATCCGAAGCCTCTAATCTTGGGTTGTTGTTCACCGTGTATGCACTGTACTTTTTTTTTTTTTTTGTCTTTATTTTGTTCACACAATTGTTGTACTTATTATTGATTGTTATTGTGTTTATATAAAATTGTCCTGTAATTGGATCATGTATCTGTTGGGCAATAAATATTATTATTATTATTATTATTATTATTATTATTTAATTAAAATCTTAAAATACCTACATAAGTGTTACGGGTCTCACACTTATAAAATCAAATCACTACTATATTCTGCAATTGTCTTTATTCTTTATTCTCTAACACAAATACAACTTCTTATAAACTTTCTAATCTCAATCTAAATAAACAGCAATCTATCAGCTGTCCTCCTGTCTCCATTTATAGATATTACACCACTTGTCTATTCTTCACTTAGTCACAATTCACTATATACCACCACTGACCACTATTGTCTTCCTTACTCTGTATTCTTCAGACTTCGGCTTTCACATCCAAGACACTACTGACTCGTTTCCAGCCACGGCGGTTCTTTCTTATATAGTTCCTTGGCGCACCGTCGAAGCCTCCGGCATATCAGTAGACACGTTCTCGTACATTGTGGAGCCATTCTGGTATTTAGTATAACTCACATTGGCCGTCATGCCGTCAATATACAGTGTGTGTCACAGGCATGGTACACCCCTTTTTTTTCCTTTATTTTTGGAGGTAATTTTTTGAAATTTGGTACGTCGCATATTCTCATTAGAGCGCACTTTTTAGCAGAAAATTGAATTTTTTCCCACATCCGGTTTTTCCGGAAATGTTACCAACTTTTTATTTTTAAATGGGACACCCTATATATTATTATATTTTTGGATTCTATACATTTGTACAAATCTAACAATACCACATAAGTACCATTTTAAATGTAAAATTTGTTTTTATTTAATTTTTTATTTCTCAATTATAGTGTGCCATGACTTCAGTTGTGTTCGTCACAGATGCAAAATGGGTACACCAAAATGTTCCTTATAAAGAGTACTAGTAGATGGTACCTCGGTACCAATATATGGTACCATTTGAAAAAAATGAATTCAGCTCAAAAATCATTCCGGTGCGCATTATTTATCCATAAATCACTTAATTTAGTACTTTGAACAAAAATTCGATTTTTCTAGCATTAGATGATCCAATTGGGGAGTGAAACGAAATAGTCATGGCACACTATAATTGAGAAATAAAAAATTAAATAAAAACAAATTTGACATTTAAAATGGTACTTTTGTGGTATTGTTGGATTCTTACAAATGTATAGAATCCAAAAATATAATAATATATAGGATGTCCCATTTAAAAATAAAAAGTTGGTGTTCAGTCACGAGTTAAGTACGTAATTGCTTGCTTGGAGAGGCTTTCTGAACGATGCCACTTGGTCGGACAATGTGTAATTGCGTCACAAACATTGACGTATCCATAGTGACGAAAATTGTTTAATAACAAACAATATATGTTTTTTGACTTCTTCTTCCCAAAAACGTCGTGGTGTAGAGACATTCAATAGAAGGAAGCAAGCAAAATTGTGCCGTGCACGGTGTGTTATAAGCAAGAACAAGCAGAGCCTTCACCAACCTTTCGTGCCCCGTGATCAGTGGTGTTTAAGGTGAGTCCTTTTCTTTAGTAGGCAATTATTGTATATCCAACCACCAGCCCCGAATTGAAGGGAAAACTCTCGTGTGTATTATTTGGAATAATAATAATTATTGTGTGTGTGTACGATTCATTTTGGTCCTTCGAGTAGCCGCATTGGTGAATTATTTGTGTTAGGTTGGAATCAGTAACTGCGACTTAAAATAATTGTTGTTATATGTGTTCTTATTTCAAGTTGTGTTAATTGGAGAAGGTTTTGTTCTTGCTATCACTAGTATCAAATAGAATATTACGTGTATTATTATTGTCAATCTTTATTTTCGTATCCATTTTGTTTGTAACTGTCAGTAATTAGGTTTATTGTTTATTTCATTTATGACATTTTGATTTGAATTAATCTGTGGATTAATTTTTGATAAAATGGAGATTGAACAAATAATAAATAAAAGACGTGTAGCGATAAAACGCATTCAAGAGTTAGCTAACGTGGTCGAAACTAACAAATAAAAATAAAAATCTAGGTCATATGAGTATAATTTATTGAAAAAAGAGCTTGTCAACCGGTTTCGGGGGTTAGCCCATCATCAGGACAACTGCAAGTGAGATTTATGTCAGAATAGAGATGTTTTATATAAAATTAATAATTAAAAAATTATTATTAGTTAATTACAATTAGAAAGGATACTCACTTGTCAGTTATTGGCAATTCCAGAAATTTACAGGTGTTAACATTGCTTACAAATGTGATATATGAAGATGAAAGCTCTATTATAAGAATCAACAACAATTGTACAAAAATTCCTGTGAATTATGTTAATCACATCGATGTTAAATATAATTTAAACCTTTTCTAAGTGAAAAGGGTTGAGATTGTTTTACCTATTGAAGATAGGATTTGATATTACATATTAATTCGACATTTTTAATGGAGCAAGTTAAACTGGACCGAACCGTGAGGCGGGACGACCAGGAAATGAGAGAAATTAATTATTTGATATTTTAACAAGATGGAGGTCCCTTATCTGTTGAATGACATAGAATATTTTAAAGTAAGAAGAAGAAAAATGTATTTTTTTTTTTTTTTTTTTTTTTTTTTTTTTTGTTTAAATATACATTTTTCTTTTTCTTCTTCTTACTTTAAAATATTCTATGTCATTCAACAGATAAGGGACCTCCATCTTGTTAAAATATCAAATAATTAATTTCTCTCATTTCCTGGTCGTCCCGCCTCACGGTTCGGTCCAGTTTAACTTGCTCCATTAAAAATGTCGAATTAATATGTAATATCAAATCCTATCTTCAATAGGTAAAACAATCTCAACCCTTTTCACTTAGAAAAGGTTTAAATTATATTTAACATCGATGTGATTAACATAATTCACAGGAATTTTTGTACAATTGTTGTTGATTCTTATAATAGAGCTTTCATCTTCATATATCACATTTGTAAGCAATGTTAACACCTGTAAATTTCTGGAATTGCCAATAACTGACAAGTGAGTATCCTTTCTAATTGTAATTAACTAATAATAATTTTTTAATTATTAATTTTATATAAAACATCTCTATTCTGACATAAATCTCACTTGCAGTTGTCCTGATGATGGGCTAACCCCCGAAACCGGTTGACAAGCTCTTTTTTCAATAAATTATACTCATATGACCTAGATTTTTATTTTTATTCGATGAATTTGAGTATACTATGGCCAACCTATATGAAACTAACAAAGACAAAAATCCAAGTGAGTGGGAGGATGAATTTTTAGTTAGATTTGAAAATTTCAATGATCATGTAGATTTGTTTGAAAACTTACATTTGAAGATATTATCGCTAATCTCAGGTGAGGACAAAGAGACATTATTGGTGCAGCAGGATAAGATTATGACTGATTTTGACAACGTGAAATTTAGAATACTGTTATTCAGAAATAAACATTTCAAAAATCATGCTCAAGCAGATAAGGTAGACACCATTTCTAACAGTGGTAGTGGAGCAGCAGGAAACGATGCAGTTTCGAATAGTGGTAGAAGGAACGTGCGATTACCAAAAATAGAGATACCAAAATTCGACGGGAATTTAAAATTGTGGCCGTCATTTTTTGATTTGTTCAAAACATTGATTCACGAAAATGACGAATTATCGAGTATAGAAAAATTCCAATACTTAGTTTCATCATTGTCGAAAGAAGCTGCAGCGGTCATTAGAAGTTTGCCTCTCTCTGCTGAAAACTATGTTATCGCTTTTGATTCTCTTGTATCTCGCTATCAGAACACTCGATTATTGTTAACGAATTATTGGCAATCGTTGCAAGGTGCGCCGAAAGCTTGTGGTGACTCCGGTACGCAACTCAGACATCTTTTAGCGACATTCAATGAGAATATAATGGCGTTGGAGCAGTACGATCAGGACCTGTGGGACTTTACTAAATTGAATCTGTTATTGCAAAAAATTGATTTCAACACGCGAAAACAATTTGAGCAAGAAGTGACCGATACATCGGTACCGTGTTATGCTGAATTTTATAGTTTCCTAGAAAGGCAGTGTAAAGCTTTAGAGACCTCACAATTTACAGTGAGTAAACCTAAAACTGCAGTGGTAAACCCATCTCCTGGATTTAAATCTTCGTTTGTGACAGAAACCACAGGCCCTGTGAATACTTGTTCATATTGCAAACAGAGTCATACTCTAAATAGATGTGCCAAGTTTTTGGAGATGTCGCCGACAGGTCGTCATGAGTATGTGAAGAGTCATAACATATGTTTTAATTGTGTTAGTGGCAACCATAGAATAATAAATTGTCCGTCCAAATCATCGTGTCGTGTGTGTAATAAAAGACATCACACGTTACTTCATTTTCCTAAAGCGGAAATGTGTGCAAGTGTAGGTGTATCGAAGTCTGTCGAAAGTAGTGTCAAAAAGTCTAGTGGATTTGTGGAAGGTGAAAATGTTGAGCAAGTGCATGTCATGACGAATAAGATTTTTTCGTCGTCTGCGGTATTGTTGTCGACTGCAGTAGTCCATATCAGGGATACTAGAAATAATTATATTAAGTGCCGTGCTCTTCTAGACTCCGCCTCCGAGGCGAGTTTCATTTCGAATAAGTGTGCGCAGAAACTAGGATTACACGTGGTACCATCTTCGGTTCCCATCCAAGGTTTAAACCAGTCACTCACTTCTCCAAATCTTGGGGCCGTCAGGTATTATGTACGACCGTATCAGAAACCTAACCCTACATTCGAAGTGTCTTCTTATGTTGTCCCAAAAATATGTTCGTTCTTACCAGCAACCGAGGTGATTGGTGAAAAATGGAGGCATATTCAAGGCTTGCCACTAGCTGATGCTGAATTTGGTTCTCCTCAGGAAATTGACATTTTACTCGGTGCCGATGTTTATTCCTTCATTCTAAGACCAGGTTTAAAGAAAGGCGAACGTAATGAGCCAGTGGCTATCAACACAGTGTTTGGTTGGGTGCTCATGGGTTCGGCAGACATGAAATGTACAGATCCAATTCAAACTTTCTGTACAGTGGTGGATCAGGAATTGGCTATCAATGTGAAAAAGTTTTGGGAGGTTGAGGAAGTACCTCAAAGTGTTGAGCTTCTATCATCTGATGATCTAAGGTGTGAAACTTTGTTTAGTGAATCTTATCGTCGATCGGAGACAGGAAGATACATTGTAGAATTACCATTCAAAATAAATACCAAAGAACTAGGTGATTCCTACACAAGTGCTTTGAAACGTCAACTGTCTCTTGAATCTCGAATTTCTAAGAATTCTGAGCTGGAGAATGATTATAAAGATTTTATGCAGGATTATCTAGATTCAGGTCATATGAATTTAGTTACATCTGAGAGTGTTTCTTCTCCAGGGACTTCGTATTATATTCCACATTTTGCTGTGTTTCGTTCTGACAGTGTGTCAACGAAAATTCGAGTGGTGTTTGACGCCTCTGCAAAGTCGTCAAGTGGTGTGTCATTAAATGACAACTTATTGGTAGGTCCCCCACTTCAAAAGGACATAACGACAATTTTGTTGAATTTTCGAATCCACAAAGTGGTGTTTACATCGGACATTCGACAAATGTATCGGCAAATTTTAGTGCCCGACCATCATCAAGATTTTCAAAAAATTCTTTGGAGATTTTCGGCAAGTGATCCGATGTCTGTTTATAAACTTTCTACGGTAACATATGGGGTTTCTTCCAGTCCATATCTTGCGATGCGTGTTTTGTTACAATTAGCCAGTGACGATGGTAGTGATTTTGCCAAAGCCGTCGAAATTATTCAGACATCAATTTACGTAGACGATGTGGTGAGTGGTGCTTCTTCGGTGGAGGAAGCATTGAAAGTTCAGAAGCAATTAATTGGTCTATTCAGTAAAGGTGGTTTTGAATTGCGCAAATGGTCCAGCAATGCACCTCAGTTACTTAAAGATGTTCCTACTAATTCACAACAACCGTGTATGTTCAGTGATGGTGGTGTAAATTCATTCAAAGTGTTGGGTTTAATGTGGTGCCCTCGATCGGACTCGTTTTCTTATAACATTAATATCGTTCCTCGTATCGCTACGAAACGTAACGTTCTATCTGATGTAGCACGTATCTATGATCCTTTGGGTGCTGTGTGTCCAGTGACTCTCTTAGCTAAGTATTTCGTGCAGGTAGCTTGGAAACTGAAGTTAGGCTGGGATGATCCATTACCAAAAGATCATTCAAATCTTTGGGGTAAATTCCAAGAACAACTTATAATGTTGAGTGAGTTGAGAATACCAAGGCGAGTGGCAAACGATGAGATGACGGTTGAAAAGTCCGAATTGCATGGTTTCTGTGATGCATCGGAGCATGGCTACGCAGCAGTGGTCTTCCTTAGACAGGTTATCGATTGTCAGAATGTACAGGTTTCGTTTGTGTGTGCAAAATCAAAGGTGGTTCCAATTAAAATTCTGTCGATTCCCAGACTTGAATTGTGTGCTGCAGTACTTCTGTCTAAGTTACTAGAATTTATCATATCAACATATGATTCTAAATTTCGAATCGACAATGTATTCGCGTGGACAGATTCATCCATTGTGTTAACATGGATTAAGTCGTGCCCCTCTAAATATAAAACATTTGTAGCTAATAGAATCTCTCAAATCCATGGGAAAGTATCCCCTGAATCGTGGCATCATGTTAGAGGGACAGATAATCCAGCGGATTGTGCTTCTCGCGGTCTTCTGCCTTCTATGTTAAAGGAACATCCTTTGTGGTGGAGTGGTCCCTTGTGGCTTAAACAGGGTGTCGAAAGTTGGCCACAAGTAGAACTGGCGTTGGGCAATAATGATGCGGAAGAAAAGAAAATTGTGTTGGTGTCTCAAGTTGCCTATAACAATTTTCATTACCTATTAGATCGTTTCTCTTCTCTTCGTAAAATAAAGCGCATTGTTGGTCATTGTATGCGATTCATAAATAATTCCAAAGTGGCGAGAGATAACCGTGCTACAGGATCGTTAGAGGAAGGAGAATTACATAAGGCATTAATGATTCTAGTGAAAGAGGTTCAACGTGAAGTTTTCGTGAAGGAAATTGAAAATTTTCTTGGTGGTGTTCCGTGTTCTAAACCTTTTCGAAAACTAGCTCCATTTCTGGACGGGGACGGTGTTCTCAGGGTGGGCGGTAGGATCAGACATGCTGATCTTCCCTATGGTACGAAACATCCGGCCTTACTTCCTCGTTCACATCGTTTGACCGAACTGGTGATATCCGACGTACATGCTAATCATCTTCATCCAGGTCTTAATAGTCTCCATTACTTGTTACTTCAAAACTTTTGGATCTTGTCCGCCAAACGTGCCATTAGACATGTGTTGTCTAAGTGCAATAGATGTTTCAGGGTGAAACCTGCAACTGTCTTCCCTTACATGAGTGATCTTCCTAGTGTGCGAGTATCCAAACTCAAACCTTTTTCTCATAGTGGGGTCGACTTTGCTGGCCCATATAAAGTGACAATGGGTAAATTTCGTGGTGTAAAATCAAGCAAGTCCTATGTGTGCTTATTCGTGTGCATGTCTGTCAAAGCAGTCCATTTGGAACTCGTTTCAGATTTATCATCAGAAGCCTTTCTTGGCGCACTGAGACGATTCATTGCTCGTCGAGGCAGATGCACCGATTTATACAGTGATCGTGGAACCAATTTTGTCGGTGCTAATAATACTCTGGTATCTTTAGCCAAAAACTGCGCGGAGCAACAGTGTATAAGGTGGCATTTCAATCCCCCAGCCAGTCCAAATTTCGGCGGTCTATGGGAGGCAGGAGTGAAATCGATGAAATTTCATCTCCAGCGAGTTATAAGCGATCAAGTGTTGACCTATGAAGAATTTAACACTTTTTTAGTGCAAGTGGAAGCAGTGATGAATTCTAGGCCTTTGTGCAGTGTGAGTAATGATCCGTCCGACTTGCAGCCTCTTACGCCAGGACATTTTCTAACGTTGGAACCCTTGACAGCACCTCCTGATGATAATGTTCTTGAGCTTAACGTGAATCGTTTACGTCGTTGGCAGTTGGTGCAGAAATGCCAACAAGGTTTTTGGAAGCGTTGGCATAGTGAATATCTACATACACTTCAGCAACGCTCCAAGTGGAACGTTCCTACCTCTACGCTAAATGTGGGTGCATTGGTTGTCATACGAGATGAAGCAACCCCACCTTTACAGTGGCGTCTTGGTAGGATTGTGAGTTTATTACCCGGGAAAGACCAGGTGTGTCGGGTCGCTAGGGTAAAAACTATGACAGGGGAAGTAGACAGACCGCTATCAAAGCTGTGTGCGTTGCCCAGTCAATAAAATGTCAATTTTCAACAAATCAGTTAGTCACATTTCGTTTTAGGTGTTTAGTGTTTAGTGTTTTCGTTTTAGGTGACATAATCTTCGAAGATGTCAATGTGTAGGTATCTGTAATAAGATTAGGATTAGTTTTAATTAGGGTGTAGCAAGCAACAAAACTTTCTTGTGAGATTCAGACCAAGTATAACGATCCAATGTGGTGTCAAAGTGACGTACAGCCAATTATTATTTGTAAAAATTCGTACCTCATTTGGTGGGCGGAATGTTCAGTCACGAGTTAAGTACGTAATTGCTTGCTTGGAGAGGCTTTCTGAACGATGCCACTTGGTCGGACAATGTGTAATTGCGTCACAAACATTGACGTATCCATAGTGACGAAAATTGTTTAATAACAAACAATATATATTTTTTGACTTCTTCTTCCCAAAAACGTCGTGGTGTAGAGACATTCAATAGAAGGAAGCAAGCAAAATTGTGCCGTGCACGGTGTGTTATAAGCAAGAACAAGCAGAGCCTTCACCAACCTTTCGTGCCCCGTGATCAGTGGTGTTTAAGGTGAGTCCTTTTCTTTAGTAGGCAATTATTGTATATCCAACCACCAGCCCCGAATTGAAGGGAAAACTCTCGTGTGTATTATTTGGAATAATAATAATTATTGTGTGTGTGTACGATTCAGTTGGTAACATTTCCGGAAAAACTGGATGTGGAAAAAAATTCAATTTTCTGCTAAAAAGTGCGCTCTATCGAGAATATACGACGTACCATATTTCAAAAAATTACCTCCAAAAATAAAGAAAAAAAAGGGGGTGTACCATGCCTGTGACACACACTGTATACAGGGTGGGGCGCGTTGAACGCCTCGGTATGTGTAGCCTAAATCGTGCACAATTTAACAAAATTTTAATTTGGGTCTTATACAGGGTCGTAGTGCCACAACTTAAAATTATTTTGGACTATACAGCATGTCCCATAATATGAGAGTGACATATCAAAGTTATGTTTTTTTTAAATGGAATGCTCCTATGTTATTGCATTTTTAGATTGTCTGAGAAGAAAAAATAAGATTGGCTTTTACAGTTGGTGTTTAAATTCAGAAGTTTGTGCGTTATAAACAAGTGAAAATCGCCATTTTTTGAAGTTCAAGGCCCTGTACCGGGTGTCCCAACACTAGTGTCCACCCCCTAAATAGAGCTTAATTTTAAAGATTTGTATTTGTATTTGTACATTGAGGGTGACCTAGTTACTGCGACCTAAAAAGATCTATTGTATCCCCTCTACTGTGCTTCGCCTGGTGTGGAATCCCTTTAGTGAAGCACCCTCTCCAGGTCCGTTTCCTTGAGAAACTTCAGGATTTTGAGAGGATCAAGGTCGGGTAAGTTCCCGGCCTCTAACTGGTGGTGGCCCAGAGCATTACTTCTTTTGAGTTCTAACGCATCGCAGTTGAGCAGTAGGTGACGTGGTGTCTCGTCTCCTTTCCCGCAGAATCTGCAGACGCCATTCTTTTCTATGCCTAACTTCCTCAGGTGTTCCTTGAGCTTACAATGTCCCGTTAGGAATCCCGTCAGTGTTCTGAGACTTTCTTTGTTGAGGTTGAAGAGTATCTTCGACCTTTCTCGGTTAAAATTCCCGAGAAGTTCTTTGGCTTGTCTCAACCCTGAGAGGTTCCTCCAATGGGTTTCTCTCAGTTTTTCTTCTTCCTTTTGGAGTTCTGCCTTGAAGAAAGTATCTTCGAAGCCACAGAATGGTTCTGGTCCTATGAAGGGTGTCGATGCTCCTTTTCTTGCCAATGAGTGGGCACGTTCGTTTCCCTCGATTCCGGAATGGCCCGGTATCCACTTGAGGTGAATTTTAAAGATAAAAAATTGAAACTTTGAGGATTTGTGTACTTGATATAGGACCACGGAATGGCATAATCAGTTTCATTTAAAAAAAATTAGTTCGGGCGCCAGCGATAAAAAACTGTAAGATGGTGGTAAATTGTCGAAAAAAAAATTGATTTTTTTTCAATACATACGTAGAAATCGATTAATAAAATCGATGTCGCTTGAAAGAAATGTGAAAAAACTAATTATAGGGCTTTAATTAAATAAAATATAATTATACAGGGTGATTCAAAATTGAGTGCAAATATTTTAAGGGCTTATTTACCAGCCAAAAATAAGAAGTTTTTTCATATAATCGTATGTCCTAACTTGCTTCGTTTTCTAGATACAGGGTGTAAAATTTTGAAAAAAAAATCGATTTTTATCAATTTCTCAAAAACCTCTCAGCCGATTTAAATAAAATTTTATAGGCTTATTTGTTATCATAAGGGCCTTCCTTTGATGGGAATAACATGAATTTATTAATTCCAGTGGCGTCTCAGGGGGCTACCTGAATTAAATTAAATGAATCTCAATAATCGATGTGAATTTATTACTTGTTTTAATAGGGTCTGGCACAGATTTTGATTTTTTTTCTTGGAAACAAAGCTAGATACGAGTAAAGCTCAGGAGGCAAAAAAGTTACAATATTAACCGCTTAATCTAAAAACAAATATAAATTTTCAAAAGAGCAATGGCGTACCATAATTTTACCTATAAGTATCAAGTAGGTAGCCCTCTGAGACGCCACTGGAATTAATAAATGTATGTTATTCCCATCAAATGAAGTTCCTTATAACGACAAATAAGCCTACCAAATTTTATTTAAGTCGGCTGAAAGGTTTTTGAGTAATTAATAAAAAAATCGATTTTTTTTTCAAAATTTTACACCCTGTATCTAGAAAACGAAGCAAGTTAGGACATACGATTATATGAAAAAAACTTCTTATTTTTGGCTGGTAAATAAGCCCTTGAAATATTTGCACTCAATTTTGAATCACCCTGTATAGCAATTACAGGTAGACAATATAATCTGAACAATATAATCTGAAAACGGTAGGTGCAATAAGTTTTATATGACAAAGTAAATAAGGCCCAAATAAATAGAAGGACGGCTCTTGCTGGGCTAGCCGGCACACTGAACCTGCACTGGACAGTGTCGTAGTATGGACTCATGAAAAAGGTGATTATTAAAAGGATATTAAAAATATTTTTTAATGAAACTATGCCATTCCGTGGTCCTATATCAAGTACACAAATCATCAAAGTTTCAATTTTTTATCTTTAAAATTAAGCTCGATTTAGGGGGTGGACACTAGTGTTGGGACACCCGGTACAACGAAAACGGCTCAATTAAGATAGAGAAAAACGGCTAACATGTCCCTATTTTACTTTTTCATGTACTATCCTATGATGTAGATAAAATGCTTATTGATTATGAATAAAACACTGTTAGTAGTGTTTTATTCATTATCAATAAGTATGCAGAGATTCTACGAAGTAAGGGTTGAAAACATAAATTTTGTAGATAAAATGTTTATACAGGGTGATAAAAAATTTGAAAAAATCTGAGATTTCTTCACTCGTCGCCAAATATAAAAAACAAAGAAAGTACAAATGTTCCTGTACCCTGTATCATAGGATAGTACATGAAAAGTTAAAATAGGGGCATGTAAGCCGTTTTTCTCTATTTTGAGCCGTTTTCGTTGTACTTCAAAAATGACGATTTTCACTTGTTTATAACTCACAAACTTCTGAATTTAAACACCAACTGTAAAAGCCAATCTTATTTTTTCTTCTCAGACAATCTAAAAATGCAATAACATAGGAGCATTCCATTAAAAAAAAAACATAACTTTGATATGTCACTCTCATATGGGACATGCTGTATAGTCCAAAATAATTTTAAGTTGTGGGCACTACGACCCTGTATGAGACCCAAATTAAAATTTTGTTAAATTGTGCACGACTTAGGCTCTATAGACCGAGGCGTTCAAGGCGCCCCATCCTGTATAAAAAATTACACGTTAGACCCAAACAAAGCTTCGGATTTTGAATTTTGAAATGAAATCACGATACACATATACACGGTATGCGATTGCTGTTACTATTTTGGTCACTACTACGCAATGACGTCATGTGGTTGGATTTTGACTTAGAGCATTAATCGCGGCGAGATTGTTTATAAAATAAATGTCAAATTATATTGCTTCCATCCTTTTTGCTTGTGTTTTTCTTTGTGCTAAATCTATTATAGAAAAATCTTTAATTTCTTTTTGGAAAAAAGTGAAATGAAATTTTTATAATTTTTTTTCAATGTTATTGAATTTAGATTTTCATGATTTTTTTTTGTACCAAACGACATAAAAAAACAATATAGCGGCTGTAAGAAAAACAAAAGTTGACTATGAAAACTCTGGGATTTAGTTGGCCTTGAAAATTTTTAAAACGTTAAATGGATAGCTGTTGCCAACTTATGCAAGCCTACAAATAATTATTTATTTATTCCTGACAATAAAAAAGATATAAGCAATCTCATGTGTAATCTTAGAACCACGTGACGTCACAAGACCGGAACGCAACCTGCGCGTCATCGTACAGAGCACAGCAGAGAGCGTATGAATAATTTGGGAACGCACCCCTGCAATGGGTTTTTGCTCCACTAATCATTCATCAATGTCATTTTCAATTCAATGTCATTTCAACTGTCATTGTCCATTGGAGCACAAGCACGTGGTACTTTCAAAATTGAGAGTTGAGACGTTGACATTGGCAGTGTTGGCACGTTGCGTTGCCGTTGAGTTGAAGTTGAAAGTAAAGAACCAAGAAAAAAGAAACGTAATTTTGATTTCCGATTTTCCGAACGTGAGTGAAAAGAATCCGAAAGCCTAATTAATAAATAATTTATATTAAAAATATTCAATTATTGCCTTTTATAGTTGCTGTAACAACAGTGAAAAATAATGTATTTAATGTATTACCTCGACTCTAATGGAAAGAGGGTCTACACTCTACAAGTAAGTTTTCCAAAGTAATAGGCAGGTATCAATGTTTATTTATTTTGCCAAATATAAAATAATGTTTGCAAGTTAAAAATGTAACAATATAGTAATAACTAAATCTGTAGTACTTTCTAGTAAGTTCTTTAATGTATTGGTTAGAGTAACAATAACCCTTTAAATCATTTTTTAAATAATTTCATTTCTTTAAATAGTCTCCATGTGGAGGCATGGCTCCTTCAAAAGTAAAAAATATTATTTTATAGGTATTAGATAGCTATACTAACCTTTAACCAGCATTCGTTTCCGGAGATGTAGGTAATCGTAATTCACGTAATATGATACAGCAGAAAAATCCATCGAAAAATGTGTTGTGAACTAGGTCCGAAAAACCATTCCCTCCTGCTGAGCCTCGTGCCTATTATTTTGCTAGAAGTCAGTTCGTGGATTCAACATAATGGCCAAAAAACACTAAAACATGTGCTCATTGCTTAGACTTATGAACGAGCATTGAAAGGGCTTTAATTGGTGTTCAAAAGACCTTTTATTATTGTAAATCCCTGGGTCTGGGAGAAAATTTTGAAAAGAATAACTGCATTTTATAGGTACTGTTAGGTACATTTTCGTGTTAATTCATGCATAGTGAAGGGCCGCCGGATAATATATAGAGTTGAATGGAAGTTAGGTTAGAGCCTCCATCTGGTCTTAATATAGCCAAAGCCTTCGTTGTTCGATATCTTCGAGAATTCAAGAACAAGACATGCATATGTGTCACGAATTTGAAGAAAAGCAAAATATTATGGTGTTTACTGTAAAATTGGCCAAACTTCACAGGCTGATTCTTCAGACTAAAATAATAAACAAAAATTATATACAGAGGTGTCCGGAAACACTTCCTAAGAAAGATATAAGCCTTCAAAGTTTCAAGAATTTCATTCTAAAAGTTTATGAAACGATAAAAATAAAAACGTAACAACCTTACAGTAAGCACCCTGTATATAATAATTATTAGTAACCATTCATTATTAGTAACTGTTATTATTTTTATGGTTTCATAAATTTTTAAAATGAAATTCTCGAAACTTTGGAGACTGTAAACTTTTCTTAGGAAGTGTTTTCGGACACTCCTGTATGTAATTTTTTTTTTCATTATTATGGATTTCTTCGTTAATATAATATTTACTAATAAAACTTAGTCACAATAGACCATGGACTATGCCTACCAGGGATCCTAAGTTAAAAAAATGCGCTGAGCTCACTAGTCCACAGGTGTGGAAATGTGTGCATATTATGCAGAATAGGTACGACTTCTCTAATTTTTAGAATCGCAATATCTCAGAAATGGTAATTTGTAGAGGAAAAAGTATAACAACAATTTTTGTAGATAATTTTGTAATCAACAACTACTTTTGTCTGATCTACTTTTATAATAAAACTTACCGTTTAGCAGAAAAATTTTAAAAGCCATTTTCTTTGAACTTGAATAACTTTTATTTTGCCGCTGTGGGATCGGTGAGGACTTGGGGACTTTTAGTATTTTATTTGCACTAACGTCCCCAAGGTCTGTACCAGTTTTCATCTCTATGCGAACTATTGCAAGTTGAAATGTCCATTTTGACCGGACTATGACTACCTACTTAACTTACCTGTGCATATTTACTTTATATTGCATGGTGTCAGTTATATTAGAATAATTAAAAAATTTTGGATTGCTGAATTCATTCCCAATAATTTATACTCATTTGTGTTTTTTTTTCCAGAAACGGGATCCATCCGGAAATCCTACCTTTTCAGCTCATCCTGGTGAGTAATGGACAATCTTTCTATAAGTAGATAAGTACAACTTCGTGTTTGGTCGGCGTTTTTTAACTTTTAATTTAGTTAAGTTTTAAAATATAAATGAAGTTAACTTTTAAAAAGTTAATTTGCATTGCAATTAACTTTCAAATGCAAGTTATCTGCTAATAGACTAAGAGCCCGCGACATGCATCACAGGTAGGAACGATGCAGCGACTATGAAGTTTGGATCATCATGGCTTTGGCAGGCAACAGCAGAAGAAGGTGTATAAAATCACTCCTCAAAATCTTGAAAGTATAAAGGGTACCTACTTTCCTTAAAACTTTAAGGGCATGTAGGAAATGCAAAAATAGACATTTAATTTCTGTAGACATTGGAGTTTAAGTTTTCGAGATATATTTGATTATTATTAAAGTTTTAAAGTTCTTTGAAAAATTTAATATTATTTGAATATCTACAAACTGGCTGATTAGGAATAACTCGAAATGTTTGACAGTTGTTGTCCTAATTGAAGTAGGTACATGATTTGATACTCCCAAAAAAAAAAAAACAGACAATCTTAAAATGTAATAATATACAGGTGTCCTATTTAAAAAAAATAAACAATGCTGTCATTACTGAGCCAAGAAACGCCCTGTTCTTTTACATCAATAGAAAGTAAATCAAATTATAAAATTGACTTGTTTCTGGTCTTTCATTTTCAGATTACACATCTATAAATTTGGGGGGACACGTTTAAAAAAAACACCTGGTGTATTAAAAACTATTCATAATCAATGAGAATGGCAAAAACATGTTTTACTTTATGTCCCATTCAATACCCATTTTGATTTTTCTCCATAGGTTTTCACCCCCAGAATTCATTTTTGTGGATTTATGTTCTATAACCTCTTCACTAACAATTATTATTGGAGGAAAATCTTAGATAAGATTTTTTATGAACTTGGAGAAATTTTCTACTTTACTGCCTGGACTCATAAGTCATATATCTATTCTAAAGTCACGCTAGCCAACAGTTATAGCAATGAAAGTGTGAAGTACCAGGTAAGGGTAAACCTTAGCCAGGTACCCAATAAGAAGAGTCGACACTTATCAAAAGGCGTGCTTACCTGGTCATAAAATATACTGCACACTTATTGCTACACCTGTTCGCTGGCCTGACTTTAGTGTAGAACCTTTTCCGAAAATATATCCATGTTTTTCTCTACATCCGAAAAAGAAAGCGACCCAGGCTAATATACAATGCACAAGAAAAGTAAGGAATAAATTCGATAAAATGGAAAGCACTGTTTTTTTGAAAAAATAAAAAACAGGTCGATTTTGTTTTTAAGTTGTTCAACTTTTGACATAATATTGGGGTATACAGGGTGATGCGTGAAAAAGTGGTGACGTCATCGGCATTTTTTTTAATGGAAACCCTTATTTTTTATTCCATTTTTTGATACTTCATTCAATTGCCAGTATGGTAATGTAATCAATTTGTAACCTTAAATAAGGAAATTTCTGAGAAAACAGCTTGTGAACTGGAAAGTGTGCACTTTTTATGTGCATTCAAAATTCTGTTGATAAAACGTTAAAAAACAAACACTCTGGTTTTTTCACAACGAGCAGTTATACTTTACTTGTTTCACAATTTGCTTGTTATTTCAAATTTTTAGACTGCACTCATACCATATGGTTTTACATCAAGCCTTAAATGACGAAGACTTCAACCGACGAATAGATTATTGTCATTGGATGTTGGGCATGATTAGGGAAAATAGAGAATTTTTATCAGAAATTCTTTGGACGGATGAGGCTACTTTTAGAAGTGATGGAAACGTTAATTTGCATAATATGCATTATTGGTCTGACAACAATCCTCACTGGTTGCGCGAGGTCCAACATCAAGGCTACTGGAGTCTCAATGTCTGGTGTGCCATCCTGGGAGGAGCTATTATAGGTCCCTATTTCTTTGATGAACCACTAAATGGTGCTGTGTTTCTTGATTTTCTGGTAAACCAATTGCCCATTTTATTAGAAGACGTGCCCTTGCAATTACGGCAAAATATGTTTTTGCAACTATACCTTTTCAACTTCAAGTTGAGACTAATCATTTTCAAATTGAGAATAAAAATACTCAAATCGAGACTGAATAACCTCTAATCAAATAAACATACAAAAATTGAGAATAGTCATATCCAAAACGAGATTAATCATTTCCAAATTGAGAATAAGCACATTCAAATTGAGAGTCAACATTTTGTATGCAGGTAAGCATATCCAAATTAAGATTAAACATGACCAATTTGAAACTAATCAATTTCATATTAAGAATCAACACTTTTATAGATTAATTAATATTTATTTTTGTATTTATAAAATTCTACAATAAGCACATGAGAACAATAACATATTTATTTTACAATAAATTCACGAATTTTCATTAAGAAATTTATACAATCATATTGGTGAGATTCAAAGAATCGGGAATAAATCGTGTATTATGGGCTACATATTATCTGGCACAATTATTAACATTAATTAACATTTATGTTTTCCCTTTATCGTTTTCCAGCTGACAAAGACGAAATTCAGCGTAAGTCTATGATTTTCTTCAATATGTATACTGGACGATGAGTTCGCGATGTTTTTCATTAATTTTGACCCTTGTTTTTCAACCTCGTTGCCTTTGAACCACTTTTTGATAATTTACCCATGCCGTTGCTCGTTTTACGTTGCAAGTATGCGCCAATCCTCACCAATCTCCATTATCATTATTAAAGACAGCGCAAATTTGTCTTCTGACGATGTCTGCTTCCTTTTTCTTTATGTAAGGCATAGGCGGTACAAACTTATGCTGCCAACTTACGTGTAATAAGCCAGCTTAATCAAAAGATAATTTCTGGTTTCTTTTGCCAATGACATTTTTAATATTTTTGAGACTTTTCAATTTGTAATTGATTATTCCCAACCTGATTTTGTTTATTCTCAACCTGACATTGATAAATCTCATTTTGAAATTATTTATTTGTTTGACAGTTATGCAGTCTCATTCTGATAGTGTTTATTCTCAATTTAAAAATGATTAGTCTCAATTTGAAGTTGAAAAGGTATAGACGGTTGCCCAGCATATTTTTCAAGAAATGTGCGAGAACATTTAGATGTAACATATAACCAGAGGTGGATTGGATGAGGAAGACTATTTCCTTGGCCACCCTGATCCCCAGACTTCACCTGTTTGGACTTTTATCTATGGGGTCTGTTAAAAGATATTGTTTACCAAATTCCACCAACAACGAGAGACAACATGAAGATACGAATACAAGATGCCATTCGTAGCCTGTCAAGAGCTGAAATTCAAGCCGCTGTAATGTCCACACATAAGTGACTTCAACAATGCATTGATTGTGATGGAAAACAGTTCGAGCATTTGAGGAGTCATTGATTTTATTTCAAAATCGGTCCTTTTTGTTTATTATGCCCCTACACTTTTTATTATTTAAAGATTATAAAATTAGCAAATTTCATCACTGATTCTTGAAAAAAGACAAATAAATAAGAATAAATACCGGTGTAATGGTGTAATGGCGTCTTTTTAAAATTTTATTATAACAAAATTTTCTTTCTTCGATATTTTAGGCTAGGAATAAGATATCGAGATACGGTTTTCAATAGCCTATTTGAAGGGGTCAGTGGAAAAGATGCCTATTCCACGTCAACTAAGAATGGAGAAAACGCAGTCAAAGTTCAAAGCATATTTAAAAATATTGGTAACTTCAATAGTTTTAATTAAATTATTTTTACCATCTACTGAGTGGTATGAAATATTTGGAAAATTCCCCGATGGTTTTTTCTTAATTTTTTGTCAAAAATGTTGAATAGGCATATCTGACTCCACAAAAAAAGAAGGGGGTCATTGAAAAAGTTGCCTATACCACATCTAAGAATGGATAAAAACATTGTCAAAGTTTATAACAGATGTTTTTTTGCTAACAAATGTTGAATTATGTTGAATGAAAGAGCTAAGAGTATAGAACTTTATTTTACTTTCTTAAATGACATTTTTTATAGTCTAACCCACAACAATTAGAAAAGTTTCTAGAGTCAGACCTGCCTAACCAACAAAACAATGCGAATGCAAAAATGCCTAAGCCACATGTTTTATTATTTTGTGTTTTTTACCGACTTAAATTTTTATTATGCTGGAAAATCATGTATAGTAATAACTATTATCTCCTATATCTTCATTTGATGCAGTTGGTTCATAATCTGGATCACTAGAACGACCAGATATGCTAAAAACATGATCACTATTTTCACTGCTGACAGCCATTTTATTTGCAGTTAGGCAACTATAACCCAATAAAGGGTGAATGTATTTTAAGTACCAGAGTTGCTTGTAGATGTCGCCAGCTGTGTAACTTGTTTGTTGCTTAGGCAACTGTGGGAAAATACTTTGGAACTTGTATAAAATCATTAGGCACAGTTTGGCGAGTTTTTTAAATTTGTGGGATAGGCACCTTTTCCACTGACCCCTTCATTTAGGTATCATTTCTCTACATTTCTATGGAAAAATAGTCATATTATTGCATTTAACTTTCCAGAGAATTTTACAATCTTCTGTTATTATATCAAAGAACGCCCTCTAGCGGCATCACTAAAAATCAGTAATATACCGGGTAAGATGGGCTTGATGGAGTAATAAATGCTTTTTCCAATGAGACCAAGTTTATTAAAATCCGTTCAGTTGTAGTTATAGTTGTAGAGTTATAGCTGTTTATTTACAAAAACATTCAATCACCCCCCACCACTTCACAAAAGTGCTAGACAAAAATTACTCGAATAAAGCTTGGATTTAAAACGCATATATTTTTTTGATATATTTACTGGGTGGATTTCAGTGAAAGATGACTTCAAAGGTTTTAGAGCGCGGCTACGCCGCCTGGTGCAATCTTGGAAACCTGAAAATGATTTCCAGGATTTTTTTTTGGCCACTTTAATCTAAACATTTTTTAACGCAAGTCTATGACGAATAGTTTCCGAGATACAGCACTTTGCATTCTTATCTGCCCACCCTGTACATAGACTTACATAACAAATTATTGTAGCTTTTTTTTATTAAATAAGTAATTTATCGCACATTTTTCTTGGATATGAGCTTTAAAATTTTCTCTTTTCATTGAATAAAATAGTCTGTACCAAACACTAAGCAATATTTAACTACAGTTTATCTCTATATTTTAATTTATCGTTGTTTGAAATCTAAATTTTTTCAGCTCGCTTTTCACCAGAGGATAAGTATTCTAAAGAGAGGATTCTAATTAAGAAACGTTTCGGTTTACTTCTCACAGATCAACCAGAAATTGCCTGCTGAAACTTGTTAGTCATGACGTAAACTTTTTTTCTATTTCTACAACCCGTACCACCCACAGGAGTGGAAGTTAATTTCTATGACCTCAAAATCTATTCCTCAAAAAATATTTTGATTATTGTGATTAAAAATTAGTTTGATAGGAGTCAGGTGGTCCCAAGAAAGTTAACTTCTACTTCTGGTCATGAAAAATAATAATACATGTCTCAAGAATATCTGTCTGTTTATAAATTAATATACTGTGCATTTATTTATGCTTTCACAATTTATTTAGAGTCATGATAAACAAGAAAATGTGATATTATATTATTATTGTAATAAGTGGTTTATAATAAAATATTTGTGAGATTAACTTGCTAGATTATGATTTTCCTGGAGATTCAACTATAATGTAAGCCGATTCTAATAAGATTTTCTGCTGGACAAGGATTTTCAACAGATACTTGAGCTGGTGCAAAAATAATAATGGCAGCTAATTTTTCATTTAAGAGAATTCATACTGCTCCTACAATTTGGAAGATGGTAAGGATTCTGGGTTAGAACATTTCTTAAAAAATGTATCAATTCAAACAGTAGGGTTGAGTTAAATTAAAGAAAAAATAATTATATTCCAGTAATCATTGCATTGGTCATCACCATCAGTCATCCCAAACCACAAACAAAAGTGTTTATAGTTGGAAGGCAAATGACTTAAAATTTTCTTCACTTTGTAAAGAGTTTTTTTTTTGTGATTTTTTACAACTTTTCTTTGATACTCTCGAGAATAAATACCCAACTAAATTAAAAGAAATCGCCCCGATTGTGTAAGTAAAAATATTTATTATAATTTAATTTGAATATAACACTCTATTAGATATAGCAGCCTATGACATTAAAGAGATTTTTAAAATATATTCATATCACAATGCAACACAAGCACAACAATGTATTAGTACGAGGCAACTATAAAGAGAAGAACTTGAGAAAGGCGGAAGGAGGGACTGGGCTAGGAGGAGTGATGCCGCCGGATTCTTGCAGACGTGCCCTGAACTCTGGACACTGATCCGCAATACAGGGGTGCCCCAAAGATCGCCAAAACAGACAGCAACAATACCTACACAACGACAGCATCTCTGCATATTGGCGGTCTTCATTTAATCCGAATGTTCTGGAATAAAGTTATGTATCAGTTTGGGTAGGTATTTAAGTGATTAGAAATTGCAAAAAGATAATTATTTTCTATGAATAACTTCACAGTAAATTTAGGAAAAAACGGATTCCAATTTTTTTAATACTTACTTTTTGAGTGAATGATATGCAGTTTTCCAATTAATCTTCAAGTCATTTTTTGGAACTACAAAATCAATTTGTTGCTGGTTAAAATGAAAATGCGTCAATTCTTTCCACACACGCTGCTCGTCGACAATGACTGCCATTTGTTCACAGGCTTCCGCACTAGCATTCAAGTCTGTATGGTCGGACAATCGTAGTATTATTTCTCTGAGACATTCTTCAGGAAGTTGCAACAACTGAGGGTGTGACTCACTGGCCGGCACTCTCATCGCAGCTGCCATGTTGAGAATTCGTTCTATCTTAGTCGTGTTTTGGTGCCAAAGTAACTGCGATCCTAGTGGTCCACCCCAGCAAGCCTTGCGTTCAGCTTCGTTCAGAGTTCTGAGATTTTTTAATAATTCGTTGAAGCCTGAAAATTGCCATTGACAACAATACTGACACTAAAGTTTTCAATTTTAAATATTCATACTTACGTCGAGGATTATAATGATTTGCAGTAACATGGTTTGCAACTTCTTCTAACATAGCTAATAATACTTTTTGAGCACATCCCGAAAGTGCAGTCATTTGTTGTCCTACGAGAAGGTCTAATAAAGCACAAATGTAATTAAATCTTCTAACATCTCGAACAGCACTTATAAAATCTAATCTCTTCACAGCTTCGTCTAATTCATTAAACCCTGCAATCTAAAGGTAAAACCATAAGTGTAAGAGCAAATTATTTAATCTGATGTCATACCTCCTTCGTACATTTCATTGTAATGTGGCAATGGGGTTGTAAGTGTAAACCAGTCTTATCTTCATTTCCTTCCTTCTGTTCCTCGCTTTCCAATTTATATTGCCTGCATAAATAAAAAAAAAAAACAGTCAGGCCAAGAAAAATATTATAGTCAGACATAATATGTACTTATAAAATATTAAAAAGAAAGCATTTTTATATTAAACACCGTTAAGAAATGTTCCAATCCAAGCTTCCACGAAAACTGCTAAAAAAAATGGGTTGACCATGACAAACCTATGTCCAAAATACCCAGAGATTTATAGCAAATACGTTAAAATATTAATACCGGACACTCCTATACCTATAGCATTGCAACAGGTTGCGTCCATTTTAGCAGCGCCACCAAGCATGAACTGGGGCCACTAAAAATTAAATTTGGTGAAACATAGCGGGAGTTTTAAATATCAACGCTGAATAGAAAAGCCCTTAAAATTAATTAGACGGAATAGACGGAGGAAATCGGGACGAAGAATTACAACAATAAACAACAAAGTTTTCAATATGTTTATTATATTAACAATAATTAACTACTATTACACACAATATTATTAATATCTTTAGGTATGAATATTTCAAAAAGATTGAATCGCTATATATACCTAAGTGTAAGCCTTTTATTTGCCGCAATTCCAATAATGTGCTTCCTTGCAGTTTTAAAGGTCTATTATTTGCTGGATTAACAAAATTTTCCTCTTTGAAATGATCAGTACAAAATAATATGGTGAGAAATCGGCTTCGACACTCCACTTTTTTTCAAAATTTCGTCATTCATCGATGTTATTATAACCTATTTCTTGTTCCTATTTCCATCAGCATAGTTATAAAATATTAATAAGTTTATTTACGCGGCTTCTAAAGTTAACTTTATACATAATTCTTTATTCCTGCTTGGAACACCGTGGAAAGATCTGGACATGCTTAACAATCCATAATGCAACCGCACACAGCACACAGCACATATTTTCCAGACATTATGTTCACTTTAATCTTTAATACAGCGGTACATTATAAATGCCTATTTAACTGCGTACGCAACCAAATTATCCGCTGATATAATGCTTTGAGAGTAACTTTAAATTGAAATTATACTTGAAACTAAAACGTTCAATAATAATTACTAATGACAAATTATTAATAATAATTAATTATCATTGACTGCAGCTGTCAAAAACCGTGAAAAGTTACCTAACTTTGAATTTAAAAACAGCTTATAGTGGCCCCAGTTCCTGCATGAGGGCGCTGTAAAAATGGACGGAGGTTTTGAGAGGAAGTGTCCGGTATTATATTTTAAGGTATTTGTTTATAGTTTAGGTGGTTATGTCATCAAATAATTTATTGTGTATAATTGAAAGATATGTTCTATGTCCCAGCCCAGATATACAGGGTGTTGATTTTCAAAGCGGGCCATAGGCGATTAGCATTGCGAAAGTGGTTTTTGAAGATTCCTGCTCGCCGTTTAAACTGACAGAAATGGTTTTGGTATCAAAATGAAGCTAAAATTATTGCGCATAACGCTTGACATCAGAAATTAATTTAATTTCATGTTGTTTTCAAAAAATCTTCAGTAAAAATTCAAGTAATTGTTAATGTTTAATCACAAAATATCATGCCTTGCGTGAACAATAATGACGTTTCTACGTTTTGACAATCCAATAATAAAACATTGGTCTAATAAAAAAATTCACGGCAAATAAATCGCGAACCCTCCTGTAACTGGCTACACTGTAGTAGGTTTTCACCATAAAGACTCTTTCTTGGTTTGTATAACCCATTTTTAAATGGAACCAGACTTTATTATTACCTACTGACTTATAAAGTTTTATTATTGGATTGTCGAAACGTAGAAACGTCATTATTGTTTAGGCAAGGCATGCTATTTTGTGATTAAACATTAACAATTACTTGAATTTTTACTGAAGAATTTTAGAAAACAACGTGAAATTAAATTAATTTCTGATGTCAAGCGTTATGCGCAAGAATTTTAGCTTCATTTTGGTACCAAAACCATTTCTGTCAGTTTAAACGGCGAGCAGGAATCCTCAAAAACCACTTTCGCAATGCTAATCCCCTATGGCCCGCTTTGAAAATTAACACCCTGTAGAGGGGCTTCACATTCAAGAAGGGCCATGGGGATAATGCATCGGAAACAACCAATTTGCAGATAGCTATTTTCCATTTTGACCTAGACGGGTGTGAAAATGGTAGGTATCAAATGAAGACTATTGCTAAAAACAGTGTGTTCCATTTAGACCATTATAATAATTATAATAATAGTCTGTGTTTAGGTGTTCCACTACTTGAGATCTGACACTCCTCTGGGTGAATTTTTCACCACTCTGTATTAGTAGTTGTTCATTTCTATGAAACAGAACTCAAAAAGTTAGTACAGAAACATGTAAACCGTTTTGCTACATTTTCAACCGTTTTATACTCAGAACGACCAGGAACCATGCTATCACAAATATTCAAAGTTGAGTTCAAAAAAAAATTAGTCATGATATTTCATCTTCCTTTTGGTATCTACTATTCTAAGAGAAAAATGCCAAGTATACTCAATGATTAATTAAAAATAAAAGAACGAAGGTAGATCATATGAGTATATAAGTATAAAGCATATAAAGTGCAATTACTAGCCTGTTTTAACCTGTAACCATCGCCCATCACATTTGTGATCCTGGCACTGCCCGAAGCCCCAAACCAGAGAGCTTCCACATCCAACAGCAGAGCCAGCCAGAGTACCAGAACAAGCACAGACACGTGTTTCGCCCTACCGGAGCTCTTCAGTGTGCTGCATCTGGAGTATCCGGAGGATGCTGTATGAATGGAAAGTTTGGCTGTCTTAAATAAGCCAGTAACACGGATCTCCGTGTGGTGTAAAGTAGAGCGACATCTAGCGGTCATTCTAAAGAACTAACCGTGAGTTCACTCGAAGTTTATTGCAGTTTCAGACACCACCAATGCCAGTGGCTTGATAATCATGAATAAGAGAAAAATGGCAAGTATACTCAATGATTAATTAAAAATAAAAGAACGAAGGTAGGTCATATGAGTATAAGTAGTATAAAGCACATAAGGTGCAATTCCTAGCCTGTTCGGTGGGGTCGGATAATTCCTCCATCTCCCATAACAGTTGTCATGCTGGCAGTGCCCGAAACCCCAAACCAGAGAGCTTTCACATCCAACAGCAGAGCCAGCCAGAGTACCAGAAATCGGTTCCAGGTTTCGGGTACTGCCAGCATGACAACTGTTATGGGCGATGGAGGAATACTCCGACCCACGTAACAGGCTAGTAATTGCACTTTATGTGCTTTATACTTATACTCATATGACCTACCTCCGTTCTTTTATTTTTAACCTACTATTCTCACCTGCCTACACTAATATTTTAAATTATTAGTTTTCGAAAATATATAGAAGGCTTCATTTTATATTAAGTAATATCGAACCACTTAGATTATATAATATTTGATATTTCTTGGGATTTAGGTTCTAATTCAATTGCCACTATAGGTTCCTTTTACAGAACGAATTAGAAAACTAATTTAAACGAATTAGAAAGTTTCACCTCACATACTGTGCGAAAGTTTTCTAATTAATTCTGTAAAAGGAACGTATAGTGGCAATTGAATTAGAACCTAAATCCAAAAAATTTCTCAAATATATAGAAGGTTATACAGGTGGCCCTACGAAAACGAAGTAGGCTTAATAACTTGGAAACTGAAGATGTACGTGAAAAACGTACAGGTCAAAACAAAACAGGTCAATTTTGTTGAGGGGGACATCTGTGGGTAACGAATTTAACCAAGCAATAAATTTATCCATCACTTCCACCAGGGGTGGCTACCTCTTCGCTTATCATAGAGAACAGATATCGAGCGATACCTCATTTGAAATAAGCTAGGTAGGTACTTGAAATCTTTTTTGCTTGTGATATCTCACTTTCTGGGTTTTGCGTAAATAAGTAGGTATTGCAGGGGGAATCAATAAAAAAGGTATTCTTAACAAGTATTGCTTCATTTTCTTCGGAAATGTGTGGAGTGAATAATTTTCAGTAAAATATCGCACTTCACTGGTTACTATCATGATAAATATTGAGGTGTTTGTGTTAAAAAACATTCTGTTTGCGTATCTTCAAAAATAGGAAGTATCTTTTTTATCGATGCGCCCTCTGTAATACTTATTTAGGCAAAACCCAAAAAGTGAGATATCGCTGTAAAAAGAATTGTAAAAAGAATGTAAAAGTATCTTTCAAATGATGTAGGTACCCGTGTCTAGGGAATGTAGATGAACTTGAATAGTTGAATTTGTCACCTGAATGTCCTCGATAACAAAAAATGACCTGTTGCGGCATTTTTCGCGTACATCTTCAATTTCCAAGTTATTAGGCCTGCTTCGTTTTTGTTGGGCCACCTGTATAATGTTGGCCAGGCCATATCCCTAATAGTTACAGCCCTCATATAGGTCGTAATAATAGGCAGATGTTAAACTGAAGATTATTTCGAAAAAATTATGAAATCCCCATTAATTACGTGAAGTGTTTCTTTTTATTTGCTCACTCCTTGTGAGATTTACCCTTTAATATTTTATATAATTTAAATAATTCATATAGGCAATATTCTTCATGCCCGGAATTCATTTTGTAACACAAAAATAATGTTATCTGTTATAATAAAATCAATGGATTTGTAAAATACATTATTAAATTCTCCGAATTAAAAAGTCGACCTGAGATTTTCATTGACAGCCTCCAGTCCCTTTAAATAGGTTTCGGTGGTAATTAATGGACGTCACCTGAGTATCTTGATGGGAATAAAAACAAATTTAATAGTTACCTATCTGTCAGTCAACCCTTAAAAAAAATCAACCCTTTTTTATAAAACCCAGACAAATTTTTAACTTTAATCCTCAATATTTATTTTATTTATAAGTGTAACAAAAATATTATATGTCTACAAAATATAGGAGATTCCAATATTCCATAACGAAAAGAATGATATGACATTCGCTTATGTGCGATAGATAGGAGCCAAGATATTCGTAAAAGTATTAAAAAAAAAACGTTCTTTTGCATAACTTGGTAAAAAAAAATCGCACGGTGCTGCAAATTTGGATTTAACATCTCTTAATGGTCCTCTATCGAATTTCGTATAGTATAGAATTTGTGCATGATAACGCAAACTGAGGACATACTTGAGGACGATTCTACTGGCCTACCTCGCAAAACTGCCATAGTACCATTGTCCAGAAACAAAAGGTTGGACGGTTTAACGCCCCCAACTCTTCTGGGAGAAACCATTCCATTTGCAGAGGAAGCCAATAAGTACCTAGGAGTAATTCTGGATAAAAAGCTAACTTGGAGCTCCCATCTGGAAAACGTTATTCACAGAGCAAAACTCTTCTTATGGACGTGTAAAAGGATCTGTGGCAAAACATTGGGATCTAAGCAAATATACTGGCTTTACGTAAGGGTCGTCAGACCTATGATTGCGTATGGCAATACCGCTTGGGGGTCAAAAGGCCAGCAGGTCATAGCCAAGGTAAAGCTCTCTATACTACAGAAGGCAAGCTTGTCTGGCGTCTGTGGTGCCATTACTACCACACAGTCGACGGCTATGGAAATCCTACTGGACTTACGTCCTCTTCATATTTATTTGGAGAGAGAGGCCAGATGGACTACATAATAATCATACAGAAGATGGCAAGACAAGAAGCTTGCCAAAGGCTTATAACTTGGAGCGAACCAGGTTACTGGATGACATAGAAAGTCAAAGTCTACAAAAATACAGCTTTTTAGACCGAATATCATAGAGAAACTAATAAACTATAAGGCAAGCAGTAGGTATGACTTCATATTCACGTATTTTGGCGAAAAATTTTCTGTTTTTCTCTGAAAAAAGAAGAATTAAAATTTTGTATTTTTTTTCTGAAGTTTATTAATTTTTGGTTTACATTATTTTTTTCTTATCGAACGACATAAAAAAATAACATGGCGGCCATAAGAAAACCGAAAGTTGACTATGAAAACTCTGGGATCTAGTCGGCTTTGAAATTTTTGAAACGTCAGATGAATAGCTCATAATGGCTTATGTAAGCCTACAAAAAATTATTTATTAATTTCCAATAACAAAAAAGATATGACGAAAATAAGATTTCTCGATTTTTCAGTTTTTTCAGGATATTTTAGGAACCGTCACATATATCTTGCATGTTTTGACGGATTCGAGATGGCTACAAAATAGCGCAACTTTTCTCTAATTTAACCGACCTCGTATCTTCAATGGTTTAGGATATCCCTGTAGTGGCCCTTTAAATAGTTCTAACCCTGTATATTCCGGGCCATGATGGATATGGAGAGAACGAACTGATCAAGTCTCTGGCCAGGAAAGGTGCGGAATCCGAATTTATCGGCTCAGAACCATCATTCGGCATGTCACCGGATATTGCAAAAACAACAATACGAAACTGGGCTGAGAGGAAAGTCCTCCAGCACTTGCAAAACTTACCAAGATTGGACCATTCGAAGGCCTTTATACCAAAATACCAAAGAACTATTGGAGCTTAAGAGGAAAGAACTGAGAGTCTTAATAAGCCTATATATTGAGCGCTGCAAGTTAGTTTATCATCTACAGAGAATGGGTTTAGCGATCAATGCTTAATACCGCCTGTGCTTGGAGGATGACGAAACAGCAAAACATAATATATAGTATATGTATAGTGTCTCGCTTTGGGAAGGATCAGATTAAAAACCTTCTGGAGATACTTTCTCCGGTGTGAGACCTGGCCTGACCTGACCTGACCTGGATATATTAACAACGAGATGGTCAGCTTCCTGAAATGAAAAACTAAACACTGACCATGGGCAGAGCAAGTGGGGAACTAGAAGCAAGTATTATATTTATATATTTTATATTTATTATAATTATATTTATATGTACCAAAAGGGTGTAAATGATCAGGGGATGATTCTTAGTTGAAAATTAAACAGGTTTTTCAAATGAAAATAAATAATTCGTCCAGAGGACGACCCCTGGCAGGGATGATATTTGATTGTTGGATTGTTAGGTCAGAAAATTAAATGGATTTTCAATTAATTTATTAATTCATATCGTCGAATTTTCTTGGCAGATACATCTCGTGAATTTGAAATTTCCGGACATTTTCGGGTTCTGAAAACTCGTGCTTTCTGCGGATTTTGGAATGATCACTTGCGCTAAAGCGCTTTTGTTATCATTCCAGTTATCAGCACTGGATATCTACAGTTCGGTACAGAAGAAAAAAAACACATTAGAGTGGCGCATTGTCTAAGAAACAACCTGACAGCAAATGCTCAACATTCGCTAATTTTTTTAGGCTACACCATGGCGACACTGATACCGACGCGCATTTTATCCGTGCCACCACAGTAATGACATGGAGTTGAAGGGGTTAATATTCACGATCACTGATCAGTACCTTTTATTAATCTACTATGTTTAGGCTTGAATAGGGAAAGTTTTAAAGAGAGTTGACCAATGCTCTTGTAATTTCTGGATCTTACAAGTTGTAAAGTTCAGAAACGACTAAAGGAAATGGTGCCGCTCTTCAAAACAATTCGTAAGGGTTGACTGGTAATGCAGTATGGCATATCTAAGCAATATGTAGTTTCATGTTCACACTATTTGCAGATCGAAAAGTAAATTAGAAAGGCTACACTACTTTTCAGGTTCGAAATGGTAACGAAAGTTCCTAAATATAGAAAGTTATAACATCAAAATAATCCACGAAAGTATCTACATCCTTACTACTATAGGACGAGCTGAAGAAATTTACTTAGTGACAAGCCATACAAATAAAATTAGGTATAATTATTTAAAAGTTGGCAACAGCAGCGCTGTTCTAAAGTTAGAATAAAGACTTAAAGGCTGATGGCCGTTTGCACTGAGCCATGTTTAAGTTCACCCACGGTTACAATGTGGGTAGTTTAGGTTTTTCCGAGATCTATACAACTGAAGTTTTTGACTAAAATCACTTTTTCAAGGACAAAATGAAGAAAAATTGATTTCTGGCAACTTCGGTGCCTTATACCTTTTTGAATGTTTTTTCTTGTGAGAATAATGAACATTATTTATTATTGATAACTGTAATTATTTTTCTTGTCAAAAAAAAAACACAGAATGAAACTTCTTACACCTACCTATAGTTATCAAGGGGGAACATACATAACTTGAAGAGTCTTTTTAATGACAGCTCCAACACGCTAAGCAATTATGTACATTAAATTTCCTCTTGAATGACAACAATAAGTAGGTACTTCTGGAGGTGACATTATTTTCAACTCATTATTTGCATGTAGACACAGCAGAATTATATAAATAGGCACGGAACTAACATTTAAACACGCGTTAGTTGTGATCATGTTCGCGATGTATATTCTTTTAATACATCCAGCAATTACTGTGGTTGTCAGAGAGTTAGATTGTTTGGAGCATATTGTAAGTGATGATTTTTCCAAGTTACTTGAAGTATATTTTTTTAATATCAACTTTATAAACGTAAATATTCTCGTTGATCCACAACACGAGGAAACGATAGATGATGTGTCAAGAATATTTTTAAAGAAATTGCAATTGGATTTTGTTACTTCAGTCAAAAGTTTTTACATTGAAGACGCTGATTTTGTTGAATTGTCTTCGAATGACGAAAATGAAGAGTTTAATAGATCAATAAGTGAAGTTGATGTAACAAAATGCACAACAAACTTGCATACAATTAAGAAATTGAGTGGTTTTAATAAAAATGGAAATATAATAATGTCATGGAATGACAATATTTTGGTTGAAATTATGAAAAATAATTCGGAAGATATAATTTTCAATAGAAGAGAACTCTATTTGGTTTTGTTTTTGTCACCAATACATATATTTAGTGAAGAGGACCCGCTTCTCTCTTATTTTTGGAAATTTTATGAAGTATTAAATATTTTATTTACAGCGCCCTGTTCTCCCTCTACCGATATTTTAAAATACGATCCATTCGGAAAGAATTCAAAAACTCATACGCAAATTTTTAACATTAAAAACATCTCAATTACAAATGCTTGCATACTCTATAATGATATGAAAAATTTGAACGGATATAAACTGCGAGTTTCCATGTTGGAGCGTGAACCTACGGCAATAAAAAATTCATCCATGTTTCGATCGCTTAATCCACTCTACAAACCTCTCGAAGGTGGGGAGTTTTTTGGAATGGATGGAAGCATCCTATATGCTTTGTCTAAGGATATGAATTTTAATATCGATTATTTGGACCTCACTAATGATTTCGGAGATAGTTATTCTAATGGAACTATTACTGGTATCTTATGGGAAATATTGCAAAGACGAGTAGATTTTGCTGGTATGTAATAATTAAAATAACTTCTTAAAAATTAAAATTAACCATCATAGGAGTTTAGTATTTACATTCAAGAATATTTTAGGTAATGGACGTCTCTTACAAGACTATCACACAAATAAACTGGAATTTACTAAATCAACCACCAATGAAAAATTATGCATAATAGTCCCCAAAGCAAAAAGAATTCCACATTGGCTAATTCTTTTCTCATTTCTCCCCACTGATCTCTGGATTACACTGCTGGTTATTTTTATAATTTGTTCTATTTTGAGGTATTGTTTTGCAAGAATGACTAACGAAGGGAAATCCCATGCAAACAAGGCTTGGCTGGAGATGTGCGCGGTCTCTGTTTCGGTTCCAATAAAACTTTCCCCGTACAAGAATGGTAGAATTCTTTTGGCTTTTTGCCTAACCACTAGCGTCATTATTACTGGGATTTATCAGGGAAATTTATTGAAGTCTTTAAACACAGTCGCTTATTACAAGGATATAGATACATTGCAAGCATTGGATGACTCTGGTCTAAAAATTACAAGTCCAATAAATATTTTTAATGATAATCAGTCTGAGCTTATGAATAATTTGAAAAATAAACTAATTGCTACGCCAAATAATGCCCTTACGTTTGTAGCATTGTACAAAAATTTATCAGCAGTTGAAAGAGCAAGAGATTCGAAATTATACAGAGCTCAATTTAGAGGACAGGATGGAAAAAGCCTTCTTCATATTTTGAAAGAAAGTCTCTCCAAGAATTACATATCATATGTTGTTCCAAGAGGGTCTCCATTTTTACCCAGGATCAATCATGCTATACAATTGTTTATTGAAGCTGGTTTAATAGAGAAATGGTATGAAAATGTAGCTTACCAACTTTTGATAAGACCAAGACAAAACTATTCATATGGCAAAGCTCAGTCTGATTCAATTCAACGTCCTATAAATTTGTCTGATTTGCAAGTTGTGTTTTACATTTTGACGATTGGATTGATTATTGCTTTTCTTGTACTTGCGATAGAAATAATATGTAAAAAAAATATTTAAGCATTTAGCTTAGTATGACAATACTAATTATACATTATATGGTGAGTACCTAGAGCCCGTCGCCCCCCTCCCTCATAACTGTCTTTTTTTTGCTGCTACCTTTTTTTAATGCTCCCCGTACATTTTTTAATATGACATATTTTTAAAACTCGCCCTACGGGCTCGCTATCATTAGCCAACAAGCACGTGGTATTATCGCAGTGTGTGAATTTTAAAACTTTGGATTGACCACAGCTCTGAATTTTTCTTTAGAAAATACAAAAACGGTTTCGGGAGAATGGATGGGGAAGTAGTTTGGCAATGACAGCTAGCAGTTTTCTGAATTGTCTCCCTTAGATTTTGACAAATTTCAAATTGTTAACCCCTATCATGTCATACCTCAATATAACTGCGTAAAAAACTATTTGTGATGAAACATTTTAATTGCATTTTTTGAAAATATATAGCCTGTTGAAAATGAAACAATATTTTTAAAATTTTTTATATTAGAAATTTTGGAATTGGGGTAGCTACCCCGCTCAGGAGATAATTTAGATGCTGCCACTACCAAACTGAACGCATTCAATGTAAAGTATTAGTGGCGTTAAAGTCTATCTACGCTTTTAACGTCAAAATTAAAATTATTTTATCGAGCAAAAATTATTAACAACCTTTTCTAAAATGGCGGCATGTTTAAATTCATGGACCTTAGGTCAGTTAGGTATCGCACATACCTAAAGCGATATAACTAGAAAGAGAGGAAGGCAGACGCGCGAGAAGTGACGAATGGAAGAGGTGAGAGAGTACATAATGGTGGCGGCGGATACATCCAGTGCGCGCGGTCGACGGAGGCCGACAAGCTAGACGGGGAGACGAGGCTAAGCTGTGAATGTGGGCGGTCGCGTCGAGGAACGGCGGCAAGCCTCACCTGTATCTTACCTGATTTCACCTGCTTTCTTATTGCCGTTATCTCATCTTTTACTTTCATAATTAGAAGTTTAATCCCTTCTACATAATTATCTTAACAACATCCGAGTCCGCGACCGAAACACCCATGAGTGTTTATCTCCGTTTTGAGAATTATGTCTCTAACAAGATTCTCGCAAATTAGCAGTCATTTTGCCATTGTTAACAACGGAAAGTAACGGAAGCCGCGAGACTTTCTATAGACTTTACTAATACAAGTGTTTCCATGACGTCAGCACATCACCAGTCAGCATCATTTATAATTAGTACAGTATCTATTTTTATATCGGGGAAGAGAAACGACTAAGTTGCATTACCTTTTGGTAAATGGTAAATTTGTGTGCACTGTTACAACTTCATCTGTAAGTACCTATCTCCAGTTTCCTTTTGAAAGTTTCGAATGATCAAAATAAGACAGTCAATGAGAGTGAACAGTGATCTCATGAAACATTGTTTTTGTAAATGATTTGTTAAGTTATCCTAAATTAGATTCTAAAAAATGTACAGCCAAGGTATAGTCGACTTTGCTGAAGCTTTTTGAAATACATAATATGTCGAATTAATTATTAAATTTTTGAGTCAAATTATCATTACAATATTATAAAAGGGAATATTTTTATATGTATATCAACACTTTGTAAATAAAATCAGGAAATATAAATCTTGTTAAGCAGACTCAAGGTTTCTTAAAGAGAGAGACAAATTTTCCATTACCAAATTTACTAAATTTAGAAAGAAATACGTTAAGCAACCTAAGTGAGTTTTTGTTGTTTTTTTTATTTCTTAAGGTAATTATTTTTATAAATGCCATCAAATTATTTTCAAAATTAAAAAGACAACTAGCATTCCAAAACTTTCCCTTTTCCTTTTCTAAAGAAGTGGGGAGAAAGTGTCACGTTAGAGTAGAAATTTGGCACCTAACTTGATCTCTCTATTTTGAGCTGATGAGAAAAAAAGATTTACCTTTTCAAAATTGATTACCTTTTTCTCTTGACCTGCCATAAAAAGGTCGCGCGGAATTTTTATATAGAAATGTTCAATCTCTCACGCCACGACCACAGGGTTTTTGTTTTTTTATAATACAAAATTAAGTATTTTTAGCTGTATCCAACCAAAGTTTTGAAATTGACACTCTGTGTATCCCTACCTACAGATCGAAAATTAAGGAGGCATTTTTAAGAGTGTTGCCTTTTTGAAGTTTTTTTTTTGTAAAATATTGTGTTTTTATTTAAATAACACTAATTAAAATCAGAATGATTTGTTATTTGCTTGTAAAATTAAAAACCAATCAATACTTCCTGTGCAAGTGTATGGGATAAATTAGGTCACGGTCCGATCATGGTCAACTTTAAATATAGGAAAAACAGCATTCTTTATATCGAGTTATAATCACGTTATGGGAACACGGTCGTATCACGGTAAGGTCTATAAAATTTATCTTGCCAAGAGGGACCTTGATAATACAGAGTTTAAATTTTCATAGGTTTAAATGGCAACTTCATTCAAACCTGAACTAGTTTCTGAGTTCAGCTCATAAAATTCTTGGGTCGATTTTCACTAGTCGGACTCGCGCGCAGACGGTTTCATATTATACTTTCGCAATTTTTCGACCAAGATGTTTGGAGATAAAAAGTCATTTGTAGAATGTTGCTGCTTATATTTTTTTTATTTTATTTCATTTTAATTTTAATATTCTTGTATACCAAAAATGTAGGTACCTATGTCTGTCCAATATAATACATATAAAAAAATTAATAGTTTTTTTTTTCGAATTCTGACAACAAAACTTTCCGGGTAAGTACTATGTAATATACCCCACTTGTTTGATTGAGAAGTAAAAACATTTCAACCCCTAATTTTTAGTTTAAACATTTTTACATTAGTGCTCAAAAGCTATAAATGTATATCAGGGAAATCTCTGATCTCTGTAATGTTACTGAAATATTTACCCGACTCTATTCTATAATTCCAAGTATTTTTCCATTTTTAGGCCCAGGAGGCTCGAGGATGAAGAGGTGGATGTAGGTTTCTTGAAAACATTTTGACAACAGCTCAGAAAGTATGCGACATAGAAAAAAATGATGAAATAGTTTCTGCATCCTCAGGTCAACGTCTACACTCGACTTCCCACACGCTTGACTTGATGACTTGTTTGAGAAGAACACAAGTTTCGACGAGCCCCCCCCAATTCGTAGCTCTTCACTTCGAGTCAAATAAGCAAGTTTAATAACCAAATTTAAAATCGTATAAAATTTTGTAATAGCTTAGAAAAGCGATTGTGACAGACAGACAGACATACAACCAAGTCTCTGCATAAAAGCGTTCTGTTAAAGGAACCACCACTTCAAGTTTGGCCCAACATCTCTGATACACACGGTATATAGAATGCGTGCAGATAACACAAAAATCTTTCTTTGTTATTAGAAGGTGAATGTGTCGCCGCAACGTGGTTCAGGGAGAAAAGCGAGCAGTTGATTGGCAAACCGCTTTCACTTTGCTTAGACCAACATTCTCTAAAATTCTTCCTCCACATCTTATATTTCGAAGAATATTTTTGCGAGAGCAAGAAGTAGGTCAGACCATCGATTATTCATTTGCCACGTACGTGCTCTCACCGGTGTGAAGATGGCAGCCACTATTATAGCAGCCAGTTCCGACAACTGCCGAACCTATTCATACCTCATTCAACATCACTATGTACGTTACTCCCACAAGTGATTACAGTCACTGGCATTATACCAATACCTAGTTGAAATCTTCTCGCGGTGTTGCCGATATTAACAAAAAGGTCATAACGAAGTTACGTAGTTAACGTAGTCTTCCAAATCATGATTAAACTATTAAAATTGAACATTAATGTGTATAACTTAAAATAAGATTTTTTTATAAGCCAAGCGGCTGGCTTCTGGCTTATCTCAAAACATTAATTCCGTTTGGGTGGAAGCCGCCCTTAAAGTTCAAAACATGGATTTTGAATTTTTCCCAAGAAGACGACAAGACGCTGGCTTTTGACTTGATTCAAAAAACTCTTACAGCCGAAAGGCATCGAAAACCACTAGCGGAAAATTCTTCGCCCACTTCCGTTTGGGTGAAAAGCGCCCCGAAAGTTCGAAACATGAATTTTTGATTTTGGATTTTTTCAAAGAAGACGACAAGACGCTGGCTTTTGACCTACTTCAAAAAACTCTTACAGCCGAAAGGCTTCGAAAACTTCTATCGGAAAATTCATCGCGCACTTCCGTTTGGGTGAAAATCGCCCTTAAATTTCGAAACATGAATTTTTTATTTTGGATTTTTTTCAAAGAAGACGACTAGACGCTGGCTTTTGACTTGATTCAAAAAACTCTTACAACCGAAAGGCATCGAAGACCACTAGCGGAAAATTCTTCGCCCACTTCCGTTTGGGTGAAAAGCGCCCCGAAAGTTCGAAGCATGAATTTTTGATTTTGGATTTTTTCAAAGAAGACGACAAGACGCTGGCTTCTGACTTGATTCAAAAAACTATTATAGCCAAGAGGCTTCGAAAACTTCTATCGGAAAATTCTTCGCGCACTTCCGTTTGGGTGAAAACCGCCCCGAAAGTTCGAAACATGAATTTTTTATTTTGGATTTTTTTCAAAGAAGACGACTAGACGCTGGCTTTTGACTTGATTCAAAAAACTCTTACAACCAAAAGGCATCGAAGACCACTAGCGGAAAATTCTTCTCCCACTTCCGTTTGGGTGAAAAGCGCCCTTAAATTTCGAAACACGAATTTTTGATTTTGGATTTTTTCAAAGTAAACGACAAGACGCTGGCTTTTGACCTACTTCAAAAAACTACTATAGCCAAGAGGCTTCGAAAACTTCTATCGGAGAATTCTTCGCGCACTTCCGTTTGGGTGAAAAGCGCCCCGAAACTTCGAAGCATTTTTGATTTTGGATTTTTTCAAAGAAGACGACAAGACGCTGGCTTTTGACCTACTTCAAAAAACTATTATAGCCAAGAGGCTTCGAAAACCCCTAGCGGAAAATTCTTCGCGCACTTCCGTTTGGGTGAAAACCGCCCCGAAAGTTCGAAACATGAATTTTTTATTTTGGATTTTTTTCAAAGAAGACGACTAGACGCTGGCTTTTGACTTGATTCAAAAAACTCTTACAACCGAAAGGCATCGAAGACCACTAGCGGAAAATTCTTCGCCCACTTCCGTTTGGGTGAAAAGCGCCCTTAAATTTCGAAACACGAATTTTTGATTTTGGATTTTTTCAAAGAAAACGACAAGACGCTGGCTTTTGACCTACTTCAAAAAACTACTATAGCCAAGAGGCTTCGAAAACTTCTATCGGAAAATTCTTCGCGCACTTCCGTTTGGGTGAAAAGCGCCCCGAAAGTTCGAAGCATGAATTTTTGATTTTGGATTTTTTCAAAGAAGACGACAAGACGCTGGCTTTTGACCTACTTCAAAAAACTATTATAGCCAAGAGGCTTCGAAAACTTCTATCGGAAAATTCTTCGCGCACTTCCGTTTGGGTGAAAACCGCCCCGAAAGTTCGAAACATGAATTTTTTATTTTGGATTTTTTTCAAAGAAGACGACTAGACGCTGGCTTTTGACTTGATTCAAAAAACTCTTACAATCAAAAGGCATCGAAGACCACTAGCGGAAAATTCTTCTCCCACTTCCGTTTGGGTGAAAAGCGCCCTTAAATTTCGAAACACGAATTTTTGATTTTGGATTTTTTCAAAGTAAACGACAAGACGCTGGCTTTTGACCTACTTCAAAAAACTACTATAGCCAAGAGGCTTCGAAAACTTCTATCGGAGAATTCTTCGCGCACTTCCGTTTGGGTGAAAAGCGCCCCGAAACTTCGAAGCATAAATTTTTGATTTTGGATTTTTTCAAAGAAGACGACAAGACGCTGGCTTTTGACCTACTTCAAAAAACTATTATAGCCAAGAGGCTTCGAAAACCCCTAGCGGAAAATTCTTCGCGCACTTCCGTTTTGGTGAAAATCGTCCTTAAATTTCGAAACACGAATTTTAGATTTTGGATTTTTTCAAAGAAGACGACAAGACGCTGGCTTTTGACTTGATTCAAAAAACTATTATAGCCAAGAGGCTTCGAAAACTTCTATCGGAAAATTCTTCGCGCACTTCCGTTTGGGTGAAAACCGCCCCGAAAGTTCGAAACATGAATTTTTTATTTTGGATTTTTTTCAAAGAAGACGACTAGACGCTGGCTTTTGACTTGATTCAAAAAACTCTTACAACCAAAAGGCATCAAAGACCACTAGCGGAAAATTCTTCGCCCACTTCCGTTTGGGTGAAAAGCGCCCCGAAAGTTCGAAGCATGAATTTTTGATTTTGGATTTTTTCAAAGAAGATGACAAGACGCTGGCTTTTGACCTACTTCAAAAAACTATTATAGCCAAGAGGCTTCGAAAACCCCTAGCGGAAAATTCTTCGCGCACTTCCGTTTTGGTGAAAATCGTCCTTAAATTTCGAAACACGAATTTTAGATTTTGGATTTTTTCAAAGAAGACGGACAAGACGCTGGCTTTTGACTTGATTCAGAAAACTCTTACAACCGAAAGGCATCGAAAACCACTAGCGGAAAATTCTTCGCCCACTTCCGTTTGGGTGAAAAGCGCCCTTAAATTTCGAAACACGAATTTTTGATTTTGGATTTTTTCAAAGAAGACGACAAGACGCTGGCTTTTGAAGTACTTCAAAAAACTACTATAGCCAAGAGGCTTCGAAAACTTCTATCGGAAAATTCTTCGCGCACTTCCGTTAGGGTGAAAATCGACCCGAAAGTTCGAAACATGAATTTTTGATTTTGGATTTTTTCAAAGAAGACGACAAGACGCTGGCTTTTGACCTACTTCAAAAAATTCTTACAGCCGAAAGGCTTCGAAAACTTCTATCGGAAAATTCTTCGCGCACTTTCGGGGCGCTTTTCACCCAAACGGAAGTGGGCGAAGAATTTTCCGCTAGTGGTCTTCGATGCCTTTCGGTTGTAAGAGTTTTTTGAATCAAGTCAAAAGCCAGCGTCTAGTCGTCTTCTTTGAAAAAAATTCAAAATAAAATATTCATGTTTCGAAATTTAAGGACGATTTTCACCAAAACGGAAGTGCGCGAAGAATTTTCCGATAGAAGTTTTCGAAGCCTCTTGGCTATAATAGTTTTTTGAATCAAGTCAAAAGCCAGCGTCTTGTCGTCTTCTTTGAAAAAAATCCAAAATCAAAAATTCGTGTTTCGAAATTTAAGGGCGCTTCTCACCCAAACGGAAGTGGGCGAAGAATTTTCCGCTAGTGGTTTTCGATGCCTTGCGGTTGTAAGAGTTTTTTGAATCAAGTCAAAAGCCAGCGTCTAGTCGTCTTCTTTGAAAAAATCCAAAATCAAAAATTCGTGTTTCGAAATTTAAGGGCGCTTTTCACCCAAACGGAAGTGGGCGAAGAATTTTCCGCTAGTGGTCTTCGATGCCTTTCGGTTGTAAGAGTTTTTTGAATCAAGTCAAAAGCCAGCGTCTAGTCGTCTTCTTTGAAAAAAATCCAAAATAAAAAATTCATGTTTCGAACTTTCGGGGCGGTTTTCACCCAAACGGAAGTGGGCGAAGAATTTTCCGCTAGTGGTTTTCGATGCCTTTCGGTTGTAAGAGTTTTTTGAATCAAGTCAAAAGCCAGCGTCTAGTCGTCTTCTTTGAAAAAATCCAAAATCAAAAATTCGTGTTTCGAAATTTAAGGGCGCTTTTCACCCAAACGGAAGTGGGCGAAGAATTTTCCGCTAGTGGTCTTCGATGCCTTTCGGTTGTAAGAGTTTTTTGAATCAAGTCAAAAGCCAGCGTCTAGTCGTCTTCTTTGAAAAAAATCCAAAATAAAAAATTCATGTTTCGAACTTTCGGGGCGGTTTTCACCCAAACGGAAGTGCGCGAAGAATTTTCCGATAGAAGTTTTCGAAGCCTCTTGGCTATAATAGTTTTTTGAATCAAGTCAAAAGCCAGCGTCTTGTCGTCTTCTTTGAAAAAAATCCAAAATAAAAATTCATGTTTCGAAATTTAAGGGCGATTTTCACCTAAACGGAAATGCGCGAAGAATTTTCCGATAGAAGTTTTCGAAGCCTCTTGGCTATAGTAGTTTTTTGAAGTAGGTCAAAAGCCAGCGTCTTGTCGTCTTCTTTGAAAAAATTCAAAATCAAAAATTCATGCTTCGAACTTTCGGGGCGCTTTTCACCCAAACGGAAGTGGGCGAAGAATTTTCCGCTAGTGTTCTTCGATGCCTTTCGGTTGTAAGAGTTTTCTGAATCAAGTCAAAAGCCAGCGTCTTGTCGTCTTCTTTGAAAAAATCCAAAATCTAAAATTCGTGTTTCGAAATTTAAGGACGATTTTCACCAAAACGGAAGTGCGCGAAGAATTTTCCGCTACGGGTTTTCGAAGCCTCTTGGCTATAATAGTTTTTTGAAGTAGGTCAAAAGCCAGCGTCTTGTCGTCTTCTTTGAAAAAATTCAAAATCAAAAATTCGTGTTTCGAAATTTAAGGACGATTTTCACCAAAACGGAAGTGCGCGAAGAATTTTCCGCTAGGGGTTTTCGAAGCCTTTCGGTTGTAAGAGTTTTTTGAATCAAGTCAAAAGCCAGCGTCTCCTCGTCTTCTTTGAAAAAATCCAAAATCAAAAATTCATGCTTCGAACTTTCGGGGCGCTTTTCACCCAAACGGAAGTGCGCGAAGAATTTTCCGATAGAAGTTTTCGAAGCCTCTTGGCTATAATAGTTTTTTGAATCAAGTCAAAAGCCAGCGTCTTGTCGTCTTCTTTGAAAAAAATCCAAAATCAAAAATTCGTGTTTCGAAATTTAAGGGCGATTTTCACCCAAACGGAAGTGCGCGAAGAATTTTCCGATAGAAGTTTTCGAAGCCTTTCGGCTGTAAGAGTTTTTTGAATCAAGTCAAAAGCCAGCGTCTTGTCGTCTTCTTGGGAAAAATTCAAAATCCATGTTTTGAACTTTAAGGGCGGCTTCCACCCAAACGGAATTAATGTTTTGAGATAAGCCAGAAGCCAGCCGCTTGGCTTATAAAAAAATCTTATTTTAAGTTATACACATTAATGTTCAATTTTAATAGTTTAATCATGATTTGGAAGACTACTACTTAACTAATTTTAATTTTTACCCCTTCGTTATGACCTTTTTGTTAATATCGGCAACACCGCGAGAAGATTTCAACTAGGTATTGGTATAATGCCAGTGACTGTAATCACTTGTGCGAGTAACGTACATAGTGATGTTGAATGAGGTATGAATAGGTTCGGCAGTTGTCGGAACTGGCTGCTATAATAGTGGCTGCCATCTTCACACCGGTCGTGCTCTCATGGCTAAACTGCCGTATGTATTGCCAGATGAGGCAAAACTTGATATTGTTTACGGTCTTCTTCAGACGTATACGCAAAAGGCTCTCAAGTGGTAATGTAAAAAACTTCCAATAAATGCCGCTAGTTAAAATTGAACAATCAATAAAAGAAGTTGATGGCAATAAGGTAAAGCTTCTTCGGGCGCAGTGAAGATGCATCACGGAAGAATAATAATAATAATAATAATAATTTTATTAATAGGACTTGCCTATAAAACCCTCATACAAAATAATACAACAAAAAATAAAATACAAAATATACCTGCCGTCACTATAGCACAATATCATCCGGCAATTCTACATCATACCATATACGATCTATCTACATTCGAAAACTACTCTAATACTCTCACCCAACCCCACAACAGGCACACAGCCTCCCATCCCCTTATACCCGTATACAAAACTTACATCTAGATACATTAAATTATCCATCACATGTTATCTGCTCTCAAGTAGCTGTTTACTTTCGCTCTAAAGAGTCGAATATTCTCTACGTTTTTAATGTTTTCAGGCAAAGCATTATAAAGTCTCACGCCCTCATAAAACAAGCTCTTCTGCAGAGAGGCAGTCCTAACATACCGAATACTAAGTTCATGACCAGCTCGAATATTGTACCCGTGCATATCCGCTCGTTTTTGGAGAAAAACACGGAGATACACAGGCAGCTGTCCCCGTTCAATTTTAAAGATCAATTCCATGTTAGCCCTTACTATAATCTGTTCGACAGTTAGCCACCTCAATTTATTGAGCATCTCCTTTATGGGAGTATATCTGCTACAGTTTAAGATTATGCGCATTGCTTTACTCTGCTGTACCTGAAGTTTTCCAATTTTTTCTTTGGTACAAGCTATCAATAATGATGAACAATAACTAAAATGAGGCAAGATAATAGTGTTATAAACCAACCTTCTAGACCAGACAGATAAGTTCCTCGAAACTCTATTAAAGAACCCAATCTTTTTGGCCACCTTTTTGCACAAATAATCAATATGATTCGAGAAACTCAACTGCGCGTCCACCACGACACCCAGGTATCTGATCTCCGGAACCAATTCAATAGCTGATCCATTTATTTCAATGGATAAACCAGCCTCTTTGAACCTAAGAAACGGCGGTTAAGATCGAAAGTAACGACCAAGCTATTCCTATTGCAGAATTCTTGGACACAAGAAAGAAAACTACAGGAAGTTAAGAAGAAGAGAGAGACGTCTGTCACTTTTGTCATCGTCGGAGGATTTACAATTTATACACGTCAACCTTCTTCAGCTGAGTTGTCGTCATCATCCTCACTTCCTAAGCTTGTTTGCTATGGATTATGGTGCACCAGGAGTAATACCTACGTTCCAAAAAATGTACTAACTATACTAACCGATCTATCCAAAGACAATCTTTAGCAGCAGTGCAGCTGAATTCAGTCGGTTTCTACCAGACAAGGATTTCTGATGATAGTCCGGTACCTTTGGCTACATCACTTCTGCCAATTACAATATAGAAGGGTGAAGGAGTCGCGTTTGCTAACTCAAGAGCTCATAAAACCATCGCTGATGCTATACTTTACGATCTGTTGAAAGAAAGGCAGTATAGTTTCAGAAAATCGTAAGTCTGTATATCACAATGCTGATGGTAATGTGCGTGATGTAAACATTGAAGACGATGGTAAGTGTAAGGATTCGTCATATTCCAATACTTACTGAATTTACGATTATACTCCATATAACCAACTAATGATGGAATTCTGTTGGGAGTTGACTTCCGTAAGAATTCAAAAGTTATTCTAGATGTATCAGAAGGAAATTGGTATTTTTTAATAACCTAATCGAACGGTTTTCATTCATTGATGGAATCAATGTACTCTCTGAACCGCAACTCTTTGAGGTCAACCAATAACGTAGCTTACGTTTAGATGAGGCATACCGTCTGAATTCAGCGCAGAAAACGTTGGTCACCAGTCCACTAGAAGACAATGATTTTAGAGATAGAGGAATTTCTATTGGTTTTGCTGTTCATCGAATCGATACCATACTGAGTATGCCCTATTGCAGTTCCTCCTATACACTCAGCGATTCAACGAAGGAATTCTTGAAAGAAAAACTAATTAATCCTCTAGTAGGTAAGGGTCCAAGCTGCTGATCAAACTCAACCCAATGTTCTCAGGACAGACGCATGCTACTATGCTCTTGATGCTGCCTTAATCCAGGGGGAGGCTCATGGAGAACTTCCTATATCGAATAAGCAAGCAGATTGCCTACCACTGCATAGAAGAAGCGGGGTCGACCATGCCAGGTAATGACAAGCACATCGCAATGCTTGACGACTCCAGGAAACCGCAGCGATGTTTAGAAGGGGAGAGATTGAAGGAAATTCAAGCTAAGGTGATGACAGTTCCAGGTACGAACGCGCTTAGTAACGAAAATTGGTTGATATTATGGTTGATTTTTGATTTTGAAAGTTAGACTGTTTAGAAAATAAGTTGACGAGAAAGCAAGAATAACTTGTGAAAGTATCTTGTTACAATAAATAGAAGTCCGATCCTTTAAAGTTCCTTTATTTTTAAGGTGGCCTAATATCTTTTTCAAACTTTCCAATTAATTCCTTTAAATTGTAAACTATACAGGGTAAGTCATTGATATGGTAAAGCTCGATTGCACCTACACCATTAAAGATATCGAAATGAACCAAAAAGTGCTGTAAATGGGAGGGTAAAGTGCAGTTTGTAAAATTATTTTCAGATACACAGGATGGCCCAATATCGCTGTACGCCATACAACTTTGTTATTTTAAATAGGACACCCTCTATATTATTACATCTTCAGATTATTTGAGAAAAGTAAAAAACAATGGTTTGTAAAGTTGAAGTTTGTAATGAGCGATTTATGAGTTATAAACAAATGAAAATCGCGATTTTCCATTTTCAAAGCAGCTTATATTGAAAACGGCTCGAGATATGGAAAAACGGTTTACATGTCCCTATCTTAACTTTTCAAGCGGTATCCTATTGGATGGATGAAATTTTTATACAGAGTGGTAAAAAATTTGATTATTTTCATCACCCGGTATAAAAATTTCAGCTACATGATAGGATACCAAATTAAAAATTAAGATAGGGACATGTAAACCGCGTTTTTCCATATCTCGAGCCGTTTTCAATATAAGCTGCTTTGAAAATGAAAAATCGCGATTTTCATTTGTTTATAACTCATAAATCGCTCATTACAAACTTCAACTTTACAAACCATTCTTTTTGACTTTTATCAAACAATATGAAAATGTAATAATATAGAGGGTGTCCTATTTAAAATTACAAAGTTGTATGGCGTACAGCGATATTGGGCCATCCTGTGTATCTGAAAATAATTTTACAAACTGCACTTTACCCTCCCATTTACAACACTTTTTGGTTCATTTCGATATCTTTAATGGTGTAGGTGCAATCGAGCTTTCCCATATCAATGACTTACCCTGTATAGTGGATGCTTTGTTTACCACAATACACAGTTTTGGCACCCTTATATCCAGGCTGAGTAGTTTTTATCATTAATCAAAGTTTTGTGAACCTCAGAGCAAGTAATTCCCAAAACTGTACTAACTATAAATAACCGCTCTAAGTGAGTAAAGGTGTTTTTTACTGGTTGTGTAGGTTGTAGGGTGGTCCATCACTTATGTTCACCCCGAAATAGAGGTCAATTATAAAGATAAACAATTGAAACTTTGAGGATTCATGTAATTAATATAGGACCACAGAATGATGATATATAATCAGTTTAATTTTTTTTTTCGTTCGAGCACCAGCGGTAAAAAACTCTAATTTATTGATAAAGTGGCGCAAAAATCGAGTTTTCTTTCATACATCGGTATAAATCGATTAATAAAATCAAAATCGCTTGAAAGAAATATCAAAAACTAATTAGTAGGCCTTAATTGAATAAAATATAGTTATATAGAAATGACAGGTAGAATGCTTGATTTATGGTGTGTAATAAAGTGATCAATATAATATGAAAAGGGTAGGTATCATAAATTCTTGAGTAAACTGAGTAAATAGTAGTGTAGTGCAAATTCACAGGGAAATTGAACGCTAGGATACAATGGAGATTTTACCTACTCAGTTTTTACCTAATTAGTTTATTATCTACACACCATAAATCAATCATTCTACCTATCATTTCTAGATAACTATATTTTATTCAATTAAGGGCTAGTAATTAGTTTGTTTGATATTTCTTTTCAGCGACTTTGATTTTATTAATCGATTTCTACCGATGTATGGAAGAAAGCTCGATTTTTCTCGCTACTTTAACACTAAATTAGAGTTACCGAACTAAATCGCTGGTGCCCGAACGAAAAAAAATTAAAAATAAATCAAACTGTTTATGCCATCCTGTGGTCCTTTTAATTACACAGTTATATTAATTACACAAATCCTCAAAGTTTAAATTTTATTTTTAAAATTAACCTCTATTTCGAGGGTGGACATGACATAAGTGATGTACTACCCTGTAGAATTATAATAATCAAGATCTACATTTTTTGTAGGTAATATAAATAGTGATGGTTAACTGATAGCACAGATAATTATTAATCTGTACCATATTCTCCCCGATATTGTTCTCTTATTAGAAAACAATGGAAATGATTACTAGCGGCCTCGAAACTCGATTTTTAAATTAACAAGATAATTCCAGAAATTAAAGCTTTTTTATTTCGGGAATTCTGTTTATTTAGCAAAGAAATGACACAAACTTTCGTTAAGTTGTAAAATTAAGGACGGAATTCTTTACAGACGGAAAATATTTACACTTGGCTAGTCGCCATAATATTAATATTTTTTAAACGATATTTTATTGTTATTGAAGTATTTTCACGAGTTTATGCTAGAAACTCTAGAATTTCTCTTATATTTATATTTTAGAATTTAGAATAGAATTTATATTTTAAAACATAATAATATAATTCTGCGCCTTATTACATATTCGCTCAAATACCTTATCAGAATGTCCTCGAATGCTAAAGCTTCCGTTTCACGTTCAGAGAGTATCAGTTCATCGTTACATTTACCCCGTCACGGAATAGAAACAATCGAATTGTTTTCTCACGGAAGTCAAACAAATAACGATAATAGAGCTGGTTGGTCCCAATTGACATTGGAATAATAAGGATATACTCGTACATATTGTTGTAGGATTCGATTTGTGTCCACGGACAATAACAACAGTTTATGGATTAAATTTGGGAAACCTATTAATTATTATTTCTTATTGTTTCCAGGAATATTGCGCAAAAAAACATCTGATTCATCAATAATTTATTATAGTCAATTTATGAACAAGATATTGTTATCTACCTTGTTTATAAATTGACAGTAATAATTTAATAAAAGCTGCATTCTATTATTACTTATTGCTCTTGGATATTCATATAAAACTAGAGTTTCGGAAAAATTACAGTTGCGCAAATATTGAATTTTTCGTCTCTCGTAAAGAACGTTATTCGCGGAGAAAATATGCAGAGCGTCGAATATTGCAAAAGCAGAATTTCCACATATTTATCGGAATAATTTTTCTGAATATGCTCATCATAATTTGTAAATGATACGGAAAATGTGATAGGTATGCTACCTACATGATTTTTGGTTTTCCGAACATATCACCTTTCATTATTTTTCAAAGAGAAATGTGAGATCAATCATTTGTTAAGATTGAAAAGCTTCTTTTGTAGCTATAAGATATATTTTAATCACAGTGGGTATTATAAAGGCTCATTAAGTTAACTGGCTGTTTTCTGTGAGGGTTTTTAAAGCTAATATCGACGTCAAATTATTTTTATTAATATTTTTGTAATCATTTTCATGCCACGAATAGATAAATTAAAAAATCTTCCACTTAGAATCGATACCTTCTTCAGAAATAGCCACTGAAATCTGCCCGTTTAGCTAATGGACCTTTATAGTACTGGCTGTTAGTCTGTTAAACCATTTCAAGAAAATCCGGAAAAAGTTTTCAATTTGTGTTATCGTTTTCATTGTTTTCATTTTGTTCTTACGTGATTATTATCATCATTTATTTGATGTCACTTTTCTATAGTTCTAGTTAAGGCTACGACGAAAATGACATCATAAATTAAAAATGTCTTAACAGACTTTAGATTTAACTAGAGCCCCAAAAGCAGCATTTCGTCTTAACAAAACTAAAACAGTTTCTCTGGGAAAACTGGGCATTCCAGAATAACTGATACCATCGCAGATCCTATCCTGGAAATGCAATCCGATGGTATGAGTACTACGATATCATTGTAAAACCATTCAGGGTTCTAATGGACTGGAAAGAATGGCAACAAATGGAACACCTGTGCCTGAAAAAAGGGCTGGTCTGGTACACAGACGGCTCCAAAACAGAGACAGGTACCGGAGCTGGAGTGCATGGGGTGGTACCCGGGTGCAATATTTACGTGCCACTGGGGACTCATGCCAGCATCTTCCAGGCTGAAATAAATGCAATTAGGCTATGCGTTGGAGAGAATACCAGAAGGAACTATCGAGGTAGGGAAATCTACATCCTCTCCGACAGTCAGGCTAGCCTGAAAGCCCTTGCAGCTTATGAAATCAGATCAAAACTGGTCTGGGAATGCTTGCAAGACCTCATTGACTTAGCCAGGTGCAACGTGGTGACACTAGTTTGGGTTCCGGGTCACCGTGGGACGCCTGGAAATGAGGCTGCAGATCAACTAGCCAAGAAAGGCGCTGGGATGAACTACATTGGGCTCGAACCAGTGTTTGGCATCCCAAGGAACACTGTACGCGGGGCGGTGGCTCAGTGGGTAAGAACCCAACATAGAGCACAGTGGAACCGTATAACAGGAAACAAACATGGTAAGGTGATGATCGAGGAGCCCTCTCAAAACCTTGCCAGACAGATACTGCAACTAAACAGATTGCAGATCAGAACGGTGGTGGGTCTTCTCACAGGACACTGCCACCTAAGAGTACACCTACATAAACTGGGGATATACAGAGAAGAACCAGTTTGTAGACTCTGCAATGAAGAAGATGAGACAGCTTCTCATGTGATATTCGAGTGTCCAGCACTCGCAAGAACGCGCTATGTGGTCCTGGGACCAATCAGTCCCGGGAGCCATTTGGCGGAAAAAACCTTGGTTAGCGGACTGCTGAACCTTGTCAAAGGAACGGAGCTCTTCTAATCAAGGAAAATCTAAATGTGAGAAATACAATAAGCCCGCTGGCTTCAGTGTTTGGGACCACATAAACCATCTCTCACATTGAGTTAAAATACCAAATACCAAAACAGTTTCTCTAAAAACAGTTAGCGAAACCAATATTTTAAAGAAGTCGATATTAACACGGTAATTCCCCATGTTCAGGAAATCAAAAGACACCATGTAGACAGGGCTAGGTCACTACTGTCAAGACTGGTCGTAGTATAAAGCATTGGAAACAAAAAATGTGAAGATTGCTGCTGCCAATAAGACATAGCTCGCATAGAATGATACCAAATGAATTTGCATATCATGTGTCTTATTTCTTGCAAAATAAATTTTTGAATAAGTTATGATAAACGGTGTGTTTTAAGATCAGGATTAAGTTAAGATCAAAGCACGTTTTCTGGCATTCATCTGCATAACGACTAGATCCGTATAGTGGGAATAAGAATGGATGAAAAACAAAACCAGAGACAACGGGAGAAAAATCGGGATGAGATGAACTTGGCGATCTGAAGCTCAGGCTCGGTATAAGAGAGTCGCTGAAGAAAGGTAGCAGAACGGGACCAACACTGCACCTGAACGATCCGCTATGACAACGAAAGGAACATCAGTACATACACCGATGGTATAATCAGAGAAACATGAACTCGTCAGAGCTGCTCCGGTACAGCCCAGCCGATAAAGCTAAGCCCCCGGCTAAGGCCTTCTCGACATGAGCGAGTCTAGTGGCAATACTGGCAAAAAAAGATGAGGTATTTGAGGCTGCGGAAACGCTGGAACTTTCAATCGACACACCGAAGTGCACAACACAACAAAGAGGAAGCTTCTAAATTATTATTAACGCCTCTGACTTCCGAGAAAATTGAGCATAGAAGATGAGAAAAAGAAGCTGCAAAAGAAGAGATGAAGGGAAAATGTCCTGCAAAAAAAATGTCAAAAGCCTGTCGTCTGTCATGAAGAATATCAACAACACGAAGTAAGAAATAAAAGACCTGAGCGTTAGAGCATTGGTTTAGTGAGATAGGAGGAGCGGCTAGAAGTCAAGAGACTCCAAAACTAGATCCAAGACGCAAGCGTGACATTACCAGTACCCGAGATCTCTGCGAACACTACAACAGCAAACGGGAGCGGAGAGCCTGCAGGGAGCAGCTCAAAGGTAAGGAAACATAGGAAACTTTTCAATTATTACAGAGCAAGATTACACCGCAGAGGAAGCCGATGAAGGAGAGGTCCTGCTGGCGAAAGCAGGGAAAAAATCTCTCCGGAATTTCCCAAATCGGTCAAAATAACAGTAGACCCAGAACAAGTGGGAGTGGGGAGTGAAAGTCATTAGGATGTGAAACAGACCAGGCAGGGAGACTTACCACTTAGGTACAATCTGGAACGGATCAGCGAAAACGGAAGCCCTTCAAAAAGAAACAGGGGAAAAATCCTGGGGATCCCTACCAACATCCCCGTGAGTAAGAAGTGCTACACATCGAAGATCTTGACGAGACGATTACGGTCGACGAGGGTAAAATAGCTATTGTCGATCTGGCAGACGCAGAATCCATAACATTTGACTTAAGAGCACCGAGACCTGCCTATAGGGGTACAAAAAATGCTACTAGGATACTCAAGGCAGTGAACGCAATAAAATTCATTATTAGGGGAAAAAGACCCAGAACAGAATCACATCGAGAAGATAAAGGAAACGAGATGTTTCAAATGCTGGCACCCTGGCCACTCCGTCGCCTAATGCCACGGTTCGGACAAAAGACACCTGAGTCTAAAATGCAGAAAAAAGGGACACAAAGCGGCAGAATGCTCATACAGGGCGTTTTTAATTATACAGGGTGTTCTACAAGCTCTATGACAAACTTTGACAGATGGTAGGTTGCTTGATTTTAAACATATTTTTTTTAATAAACATGGGTCCGATTCGTTTTTGTTTAGAAGTTAAAGAATCGTAATTTTTTCAGTCAACCAGGAAGTGACACTAAGTCGCTATGTCACTAAGACACTATGTCAACCAATGTACACTTATAAAATATACACTTACTTCAATGAAAAACGTAGGCTGATAAATAGAAATATCGGTTGTTATGACAATAATAATTGTTAGTGTCATTTTAATTATTTATTAGATATTTCGTGTGAAAGTTATAAATAAAAAATGCATTTATTCTCGACTGAGGAATATGCAGATATTGTGTTTGTATGTTTGTATATGGGTATTCCAATGGTAACGCCAGACAAGCTGCTCAAGAATACCGACGCAGGTATCCAAATAGACATCAACCTGCCCACACGGTGTTTAGTGCATCATTTCGTAGACTTCGAGAAGCAGGTAATCCCGCTCTAAAGAAGCCTATTCGCCCTACTGAAGTAAATGTACAAGATGAAGAAAATGTGATAGATGCTGTCCTCGATAACCCTTCAATCAGTGTTCGGCGTATTTCTAGTAACCTTCATGTATCACCGAATTTTGTATGGCGTGTATTGAACAGAGAAATGTTACACCAGTTTCATCGCCAAAATGTACAGGCATTGCATGCTGGAGATGCCCCACAGCGATTAGGATTTTGTCGCTGGTTACTTCAGCAACAAGCACAAAATGATAGATTCATTTCGCTCGTCATGTGGTCTGATGAAGCGTGCTTTACTAGGGATGGCATAAATAATAATCATAATGAACATGTATGGGCGTTGCAAAATCCACTTGCAATTAGACCAAGACGATTTCAGCAACGATTCAGTGTCAACGTTTGGGGTGGCATTTTCAACAATAATTTATTACCTGTGCATGTTCTAAATGATCGTTTAAATGCAGATCTTTATAGACATTTCTTAGAACACGACCTTTTAGAGTTTATTGATGACGTGCAACTCAATATTATTCAAAATATGTGGTATCAGCATGACGGTGCACCACCACATAGAGGAAGACAAGTTGCTGCTTGGCTAAATGAACATTTCCCGAATAAATGGATAGGTCAAGGAGGTCCAATATCATGGCCACCTCGTTCTCCCGATCTGAATCCTCTGGATTTTTATTTATGGGGACACATGAAGCAGCTGGTCTACCATGTTGAAATCGCTACCCATCAGCAGTTACTTGAAAGAATTCAAGATGCAGCTAACCAAATAAGAAATGATCCAAATCTCATTCTTCGAGTGACCGAATTTTTATAGTCTTAAGTTTTGTGATTATCATTTAATTTAAATTTTTATTGTTGATTGTTAATAAAGGTCAAATGCTTGTAACTTCTAAACAAAAACGAATCGGACCCATGTTTATTAAAAAAAATATGTTTAAAATCAAGCAACCTACCATCTGTCAAAGTTTGTCATAGAGCTTGTAGAACACCCTGTATAATATGTACATACATAATTACAAAATACATAATATGTATACAGATGTATTACCTAAAAAAAATAGGAAGGAATATAAAATACGAAGTTTTTTTTTGTTTATTTCAATTTTTTAATAAATAATGTAAAAAACAGTTGTGTGTCAGTGTCACAAGTTCAGGAAATGCTTTAGAAGGCCTTTTAACCCTAACTCTCGCCTTAACTATTATCTGCTTTCCCTTTACGTCGTTGCTCGTGCATCTAATTACCTCTTCTAAAGCTCATTTCCTTCCCTTGTTGCACAAGCACAATACACTATTACAGATTGGCTTCAAGAGTTCTTACAATATTCACTCTAACTTTCGAGAAGTGCATTTGTTTGCGTCTTTGTTTTATTAAATTTAAAAATGTTTCCCTTAAAAACAAAAACAAACAGCCTCGCAAACAGCGATAGATTTAAGTTTTCGACATCAGAACTGCTTCTCAATTGAGTGACAGTATAAATTTACATTTTTTTTGCGCGATTTTTTTAATACCCAAGTTCAATAAATAACGTAGGTAAATATTATTGTTGGGAGGTATGTAAGTAGGTATTTATACCATTTATTTCTCCGACTTCACAATAAAGCAATGAAAAATAAACATGTCGTATAATAATCAGCGGTGGGAAGTTAATTTGATACAACAGACTTAAGTATAACTATAATAATTATTAAATTAAGCAATCAATTGAATCACTGAGAGTGAAACTGTGAGACTATGATTCCGTAATTCCTAGCGAAAGCACCACGGAAGGACGAACAAAGAACGACTTGAGCCAACGTTGTGGTATTGCATCGATCCGTCGTAATTTGTATTAAAACTGGAAGGACTTACTTGAACGATTTGCAGTTTTCAAGGACTTTCATCTTCTCCCATCCCTCCTGCGTTTTGACCCACGCTTCTCCTGGAGAGCGCCAATCCTTTGATATGAAGGGCATGTCGTTTTAACTTATCACCAGCTAAACAGCTGATACTGACAGCAACACAAACGAGTACGCAAACCCAGGCTCGCTACTTCGGTCGGGTCGGGCTTACCGTTGCCGCAGATTTTCACGGTTTGTTGTTCTTCCGAGCACCATGTTGCCAGTTTTCCTCGCTGGAATTCTTTATCCTCAATTGAATACAGCAAATGTATTAGATAATTTTAAATAACCAAAAAAACTTTACAGAAAATAGAAAAATTTTATTTCAAATAATGATACAAAGAAGTAATTTCTTCTACCTATAAGTATGGTTTAAAAATATAACATTTTTCGAAATTTGATCTCTGCATGGGTAGAATCTACCCCTGTATCTTATTGCTTATGCTATCTCTATAAATGCTTATGTTTGTATTGTGTGAGCAAATGAAAACGTAATTTGGGCCGATTACATGTTTATTAATGCACTACTCAAAATATTGATCGCGTATTCTTCACCAAACGGCCATAAATAAACTTTATGAGCTCCATTTGAGTTCTAGACAACCAGCAACTATGTCTTCGATTGACCTGAGACACCGGGTAAGAATAAAGTACCTAGGTACATTGATTAAAATTATTATAAAGAGTACGGAAGCTAATATTTCCTCTCTTTCAGATGGATATAGCGTAGCGATCTAACAATAAACAGGCTATCTCTAATCAATATAGTGACTTTTTAGTCAATTCTCAATTCCGGACAACAGTTACTGTGGTGAAGCGGTTAATTGCAGGTGAATGGGCACTACAAGAAAATATCTAATTGTTTTTATACAAATTCTGATACCGCAAACGTTTGTTTACCTTCTTATTACTTCAATAAACAGTAATAATTAAAAAATCTGAATCGTTTCCTAGGCACGATTATGGATTTGTTTCTTCAAATCTGATAAAACAGGTGATGTAACGTAGACGCGAGAAAAGTATCTACAACTTAAAAGAGATGTCCGAGGAAAATAACACTAACCTTCCGTACTCTCATGCAATAAAAATCTGTCAATATCCAAGCACTCTAAATAAGAAGACCTGCTTCGTTTGCAAGAGAACGTGTCAATCGAACAGTTGAATAAGTGTCTTATTTACTGACGAGTCAAGATTTACCATTTCAACAAATAATCGACGCCAAAGAGCGTCGAGAATTTTTGGAATATTCTCAGTTTAATGTTCTGAAATTGGACGCCAGGTGACGCCGGTGTGATGGTGTGGGATGGAATCAATTCACATGGACGCACAGAGCTTCATGTATGTAGGTACTTATAAAAATGGAACTTAAAATGAAGACAAGTGCAATCAAGAACATAACAAATATCTTACAAAAACATATTTGTTTTGCCCCGTTTGTGGGATCTGATTTTATTTTACGATTTTTAAAATTACCATTTGCATGCTTGTTTTTATTGATTATACTATATCAATTCTTCTAATGTAGAACTGGTAAGTTTCTTAAGAATCTCACTGTAGTGTAATAATAATTTTCTGATGTGACAACATTGCTATTGAATCCGTCTTGTTTTGCGCACTCAGCTGACTCATCTATCGCATGCGCCAACTTTCCATGTGTTCGTGTTTTGATTCTAATTTAGTTTGATAGTTCGTTTACCTTTATTGTTTAATAGCAAGCTATGATTATAAACAAATAACAAATACATAGGTACATATTCCGATAATAATTATTATTTAAAACTAATGATACTTTGAAATTTACAATTTACCTATTTCATTTCAGCTGTTTTTTTAAAAATGATAATGAGACTTATTATTAATATCGTTATACCTACGATATTGTTAGCCGGAAACTTATTAAAGATGGTTCATTATGTAACCATTAAAATTTAAATTACCTATTCATTTTGAAACGTAAATCTGTATAATACTTTACCTTCGTATTTTACTTTATGCGACGCAATATAAAAATGCTTGCAACAAAATGTTAACTTTGGACTTTGGTAACCGTGTGGAAAAAATTTATAGATCAATTGGAATAGATATAGGTACCTACCTATTCCATGACAAATATTCCAGAGAACCTCTTCAATGGGCAAGCGGCCAAGCGCTTTGTTCATCATCAGTTATATTTTAGAAAAATTCAATGATTGAAGAAATTTTTTTATCGGGTTCGATTATACCATCTGCGATAATTTCGACTAATATCTGCAGGGGCGTAGCTATTAGGGGGTGGCAACGGAGGCCTTTTCCGCGGTCCCGGGAATTATAGATGTTAAAATTATGATTTTTATTTATTTATTTATTTTTATTGTTTGTTATGGACGATTATGGCTATGTCCATTTATTTTAGGAAAAATTGTTTTTGGAGTGGATGAAGACCCGTCGAAGAGACATTTCAAAATTATATTCATAATGTAGGTAGGTCGCAAAAATATCAAACATATCAAAATTATGTTTTTTTAAATGGCATGCTGCTGTGTAATTGCAGTTTTAGATTGTCTGAGCAGAAAAAATTAGAATGGTTTAAATTACTTTAAAATGCATGAGTAGTTTTTGAGCTATAAAGAAGTGAAAATCGCAAATTTCAAAGTTCTAGGCCCTGTACAACGCAAACGGTTCAAGATAGAGGAAAACGGATTATATGTCCCTATTTTAACTTTTTATGTACTATGTGTAGATACAATGTTTATAGTTACAGGGTGTTAAATAATCTGAAAAATCTGAGATTTCTCAGCGCGTTGCTAAAAAAAAAAAAACAGAAATAGCACAAATGTTTCTGACCGTAGGATAGTACATAAACAGTTAAAATAGGGACATGTAAGCCATTTTCCAGTATTCGAAGCCGTTTTCGTTGTACACTGCCTTGAACTTTGAAAATTGTGATTTTCACTTGTTTATAACTCAAAACTACTTTTTAAACTCAACTGTTTAGATATTCGGCGCCCATGTGCTGCTAAAAATAATGCGCCCCTCTTTGTAAGACAATACACATCAGGATGGCTGGATATGGAATGGGGCAATAGCGAATTGATTGAAAAAATTTGTGCAGTGTATAGGTTCTAAACTTCACCTTAATAATGTCTCAAGGGTGAAGGGGGAAGTTACATTGAGGTGTGCCACAGACGAAAAATTTTTTCAATCTTCAAGGTCACGCTATTTCCAGTAGTTGAAAATTTACTCAGCTGTAAAAAATAATAACTATATAAATAATAATTAATACTAATAAAAATTGCGGCAGCCAAAAGGTTTGCACCATGGGGGATGGGGATTATTATGAATGGCTAGAACTAGAATGGTTAGAAAAGCGTTTTTTTTTAAATAAATGTTATTTTATACCCGAACATTACATGTACTAAACAAAAAATAACATAAAATTCATACACAAAAACAAGATAGGTAATAAAATTTCTACAAAATTGCAGAAGAAGATCTTTCGCCGCTGCAACTTAAAAAAAGGCGCAGGGGTATGGTACGTTAGGAAATGTAGACTCAATTGTCGAGTCCATTATTGTCCTTAAACTAAGTTCCGCGACAAGAAAACTTCATAAGAACGTATGTCCTAAAAGTCTTACCTTTTGAGATACAGGGTGGTAAAGTTTTTAAAAGTAAATAATTTTTTCATAATATCTGATTCCTAATTCATAATATCTGAAATCTAGATTTTTCAGTTTTTTCAGGATATTTCAGGAACGGTCACAGATATTTTGCATGTCTTGACTGATTCGAGATGGCCACAAAATTGCGCATCTTTTGTCGAGGATTTTTTTTAAACGTGACGCTCTCTCCTCACCTTAAAAGAAAAAAAGAAAGGGAGGTTATGGGATGCCAGTTGACTTCTTAATTTTGAATAAATTTTGATCTAATTTATGAAAGTAATAGTCCAAGATCTAAAAATCAACAAAAACGATCTTAGGCTTATTTGCCTTGTTTCTTTTTCTAGCTCTGAAAATTTGAAATAAGAGCTGTCCCTATCATTTAGAAATCTTGATTCAATAACTTAACAAATTTCTTTATTTATATGAATTTGGAAAACATGAAATATTAAATCACTTTGTCACATTCATTAATTTGTCTCCATTATACACAAACTCAAATCTTGTAACTTGATACTGGAGGATGACATTAATTTACTTGTGGTATATCAAAAGGAATGTTCAGTTCACCCCTTTTATCAAGAGATCTTCCGGAATCAAAAAGGAAAATTTACTTACAGTGGATATCACTGGAGTTATTATTCTTTTAGGTACTTTTCTGGATTAAGCTGAGCAAATGAATGAACCTTTAGTTGAGCAGCAATCAGTTGTTTCTGCTTTACTTAGTCGAAGATAATGTAACGGTTGCAGATAAGGTTGCTAGAATAGAGTTATAGGAGTTTTTTGAAATTTAGATAGTCACGCGATGTTCGATGTTGAGGTCGGCGACTGCCGGAAAGTCTTAATTAATTAGAGGTATTATTTGCCGGAAACACTTTTGTTTAATTGAGCGACACACTTTGATTTTAGCTCGATGTTGAAGAAAATATTTCACTATCGATGCATAAAACGTTATTTCGAAACGGAGTTTCTCGAAACAACCGAAACACTCGTTATTTTTTGGTTTCAAACTATAATTTCTTTAAGGTAGACTATTAGGAGCTGTTGTGCTCTTGTTTAAAAAGATGTAGGCACCGAAAAAGATAAAAAGATAAAATTTAGGTAAGGTAGATTTACAGGTCTCCCATCCTCCTGGCTAAATATCTAGGTATCACACTTGATAGGAAGCTATTATGGAACTCCCATCTGGAAAAGATTATCCACAGAGCAAAGCTCTCCCTATGGAGTTGCAAAAAGATCTGTGGAAGAACTTGGGGCACTGGTCCCAAGCAAATACATTGGATATATGTAACGATCATTAGGCCAATGATCGCATATGGCTGTGTAGCTTGGTGGTCCAAAGGCTTACAAGCCTTGGCCAAAATGAAGCTGTCAAGTCTGCAAAGACAAGCATGCCTGGCAATCAGTGGAGCAATGAGCACCACACCGTCGGCGGCTATGGAAATACTTCTGGACCTTCCTCCACTCCATATATACTTGGAAAGAGAGGCCAGATGGACAACGTAAAGACTACTACAGGTAGCACGAAACACACAAATGGCTTGTGTCATGGAACGGACCAGTCTACTGGACGACACTCAAAGTCTTCTGGGTATGCCCTCAGACATGATGCCATACACAACAAACCACTGCACTGCATACAACGTCCTCTTTCCAAGCAGAGACGAATGGGAGCGTAACTCAAACGACCTCCTCAAAGCAGACCTCACGTGGTTTACCGACGGTTCAAAGACTCCAACGGGAGTTGGATCCGGAGCGTACGACGCTGGGTCAAGACGAGAATTCTTTGCAAACCTGGGTCAGTACGCAACAATATTTCAGGCAGAAATTTATGCCATTGTACTCAGCGCGCAGATGCTGGATGAAACGCACTGCACGCGGAAAACAATTAAAATCTTCTCAGATAGCCAAGCGGCCCTGAAAGCCCTTTGCTCCATTCGTTGCAACTCCAAACTAGTATGGAACTGTCAAGCAGCACTCAATGAGGTAGCTAAAAACAATAACTTGACTCTGGTCTGGATTCCAGGTCACTCCGGCCTTGGAGAGAACGAAATAGCCGACTCTCTGGCTAGAAGAGCAACTGAATCCAAATTTACAGGACCGGAACCTGCTCTTGGCATATCCTAAAATACTGCCAAAACAACAATAGACACCTGGGCGGAAAACAAGGTACTTCGGTACTGGCAAACTCTACCAGGATTAACTCACTCTACGACCTTCATTGAGGGACCCTCGAGAAACAGAGCTAAAAAGCTACTGGAACTCAAAAGGACTGACCTAAGGGCCCTAATAGGCCTATACACAGGACACTGCAAAGTGAACCACCACTTACACAGGATGAATCTAGCCGATAACGCAGAATGTCGCCTGTGTTTGGAGGATGTAGAAACAGTAGAACATGTTCCATGCAACTGCCCCGCCTTGGGAAGAACCAGGCACTCAACGTTCGGAAAAGTACTTCTCTCTCCGAGAGACCTGGATACATTCACACCATCTAAGGTCAATAGCTTTTTAAAAAGCAGTGGCCTGCTAGAGTGGATGTAAAGTACTTAGGTATGAGCCACAATAGACCGCTTGGTCGCAGTGGAGGTGTCACTAATCGACCCACTCATTATATAACTAAACTAAACTAAACTAAACTCCCATCCTCCTAAATGAAGTTGAAACATGGACCTTGGGAAAGAAATCAATGAGACGTCTGGAGGCATTCGAGATGTGGATCTATCGACGACTTCTAAGGATATCATGGACGCTGCATATCTCTAACGAAACGGTTTTACGGAGGATAGGACAAGACAGGGAACTTTTAATAGACATAAAGACTCGCAAAATGAGTTATCTAGGTCAAATCGGGGAAGAAATTATGAGATCTTGAGATTAGTCATGGAGGGGAAGATTGGAGGGAGGAGAGGTCCGGGGAGGTGGAAGTACTCTTGGCTGAGAGATGTTAGAGACGTTGCCGAGCTTCAGCAATGAAGATGACATCTTAAGAAGAAGAAGATTTACAGGTGAGTCTCAAGGTTAGTTTCAAGGTGAGTCTTTCGTGTCGTAGGTCCAAGCGTCTGTCCGCCTTCGCTACCTTGGCTGCTTTCCCTTTGTCCATCGACGCTTTCGTCTCCTAGTCTCGCGTCGTAAGGTACACGCGCGCGTCTATCCTTGGACCAATAAGGAAGCCCCTTTGTCATTTTAGACCTATCATATCCTAAGTTTATGCGCGTTCTCTCTCCCGCTATCCTCTTTATGCCTTCTGGCACGGTCAAAGGTCTGTGAAGTTACACGCGATACTTTTAGGAAAAACCATATTATTATTATAACATTATTATTCATTGTTATAATGATAATGATATACTGTTATAATGGTAACATTACTTATTATCGTTCAAGATTTTGAAGCAACTAGAAATGCTCCAGGAGTCCTAGAGCGTGTAAGATATACCGTGTGTCCCCGGATCGACTTTAAAAGAGGAAAAACTTTTTTGTTTTTGATTTCTCAGAAAATTTCACTCTTGATGATCTGGCCTGCTTGATTTCAAATCCCCAAAACAAAAGTTACTTTTTAGGTAACTCGAACGGTTCTTGAGATAATATAATTTTTCTTCAATAATTGCACTTAAATTTTTTTTCGTAATTTTTAGACGTAAGCTTGGTATGATGATTTCATTGAAAAACAACACTGACAGCAGTTGTCAAATCTAACAAATCACTTGAACTGCAAATTAATCTACTGTATGCTATAATGTTGACTTTACAACAAAGAATTTATCTAATTCAATGTTACGGAACTGGGAAAGCTCGCATTGAAATCTGTGCAGAAAAAGGAGGAGCATTATTCGAATAGAAAATTAATAGTTGTCCTTTTTGAGAATTTCATTTCATTTTACGATTATTTGAATTTCTTCAGAAAAAATTAAATTACATATGAAAAAATTCCAATTATTAAAGAAAAATTATATTAGGTATCTCAAGAACCGCTCGAGTTACCTAAAAAGTAACTTTTGTTTTGGGGATTTGAAATCAAGCAGGCCAGATCATGTGAAATTTTCTGAGAAATCAAAAACAAAAAAGTTTTTCCTCTTTTAAAGTCGATCCGGGGACACACGGTATATTAACGCTCTGTCATGCATGTATTTCTGCAGGAGGGTGGCACTTTTTTGTAATCATATTTACGTTCTCTATTTTTATGATTTAATAAATTAAACTGCAAATAAAAACAGCAATTCTTGAAAATTTGGACGTCTGCATCTTCCTTAGGAAGTGTTTTCGGACACCCCTGTATATAAATGTATTTCATTATTTTAGTCTGAAGAATCAGTCAGTAAAGTTTGGCTATTAAGCTTACAGTAAACACACCCTGTATACCTATCTAGTTAATATAAAATCTACTAAAATCCAGTATTTTTTTAATAGACGGTGTTCGCAATGATAGGAAGAGCCGACATCGAAGGATCAAAAAGCGACGTCGCTATGAACGCTTGGCCGCCACAAGCCAGTTATCCCTGTGGTAACTTTTCTGACACCTCTTGCTGAAAACTCTTCAAGGTTCGTTAGGTCACCTTCCTAATAAATATCTTTCGATCCGTTGGTGGAAATACATGGTATTCCAGTTCATTCGAATACAAGGCACCCTGCGTCAGGTATGCTGACACTTTCAAAGTGTCAAATGTTAGCCTAAAATTACGGTTTCACGGTAAATTAATATAGACTTGGCACAACAAAATTAAACCTGTTTATTTAAAGACCCAAAAAATTTAATTTTCATAAATTCACTTAAAAAAAGTGCATGAGTTCTGCTGTTCTTTGATAAGAGACACCACGAGTTCACAGTGCGGTAACGAGAGTTTACATGGATGAGTGAGCTCATCATGAGGACGTGAGCTAGTGTTAAATAAAAGTTCGGAATTTTTCCTAGGACGTGTGGGAAAAGATAGGGAGGAGGTAGGGAGGAGGTAGGTAGGTAAGTGACGTGGTGTTGCGTTAATTATGAAAGGATGGAGAAAGTAGAAACGAGCAGCGTAATTGCTTAGGCTCCATGATCAGATATTTTACGACCGAAGGCACTTGATATACATATATGTATGGGTACAGCCAGATAGTAGAAGTAAGATCTTGCCTTCCAATAGTGACAGGTGGGAAAAGGAAGGGTGGTTTTGGGTGACGGAATGTGGAGACAAGAAACGGGGTAACTGCTTATTCTCTACCAGGACTAGAAATTTAACGACTGTGTTCCCCGAGCTGATGCACTAGGACAGCCGTCCGTTGTTAGACATTCCTATTCCTACATGTTTTCGCACAGAGACGCTGAAAAGAAAGGATGTGGTTCGCGGCAAAAACTGAGAATAATTGCAATTAAAAGAATATGAATAAAGCAAAAATAGTCGAAATTAAGTGGAAACTTACAGTCGCGGTCGAAGTCGAATAGTTTGGAAACCTCGGACATTTATTCAAAAAGTGAATGATTTTCTCCTGATTCGTTAAAATCGAAAACCGAAGCGATCAGATGTATTTTCGAATAAATTCGCGATATACTTTTCTACGGCTATTGTCTCTCGCGGTAGCTTAGAATATTCCTTCAATACTCCAGTATTTTTTTCTTGAAAATTTAAGTACGAATATGAAATGCAATTATTATTAAACCGAATTTGGACGATTGGTCTAAATCAAAATAAGCTAAATACAACTCGATTAACGGAACTATTTTCGTGCTTTATAGTGTACATTGAAGTTGTGTAATTTTCAGCTCCTCATTACAAAATCGAATTGACCACACATTTCAATAACAGAAGTATTATTCTCCCAGCAATGGATACCTCCGTGTCGCCAAGATACGATAGATTTTCTGGTACATGCTGACTTCTTGAACTGTCCTTGATCCAAAAATGTAAGTTTTTTTCTCCTGTAGGTGAAAGTTGAATCGGTAATAAAGGTAACGAAAGTGTAAGAGTTTCAATACCGACGCTATAACCTCTTACATAGCAGCTGACAACTTATATTTGTTTGCAAATTGTTTTTGCTACTGTGACATAAATCGAAAACTAGTAAAAATCTCTTTAGCTACCATACGGTTGATCATATTCGTAAATAATCGTCGGTTTTAAAATTAAACTGCTTAGCGCTTTATTCATTAGTACCCAATCTAATTAGAAGTGATTTATAAATTATTATATTCTAAAATTAGCTTCAGCCAAAGAGAGGAGCTAAAGAAGGGTCTTGAATCAATATTAAGCAATTCCTTTAACTTTCTGCATCGCTATAAATAAGTTGATCTGTTTAAATAAACTACATAATAATTTGGATACGAAGTTGTGACACGATAAAAACCATCTTAAAGCTTTGAACTTGAAACATGGAATGTACGCAATCTCATTTATAGCGTGATTTTTTTCATTCATGGAAAGTGTAATAATTAAAATCAATCAAACTACATAATAGGTAGGTACTATTGCGAGTATTATTTACAATAAATTTTGTATATTTTTCATAAATATTTTTTGCATAAAATATTATGAATTATTTGGTTTTGTTTATTTTTCTGGCTTTTTCTGGCTTTTTTCTACGCTAAGCTTTCGAAATTTATTTTTAGTTCTTCTTCAGGGATATAGGATTTGGAAATTCAATATAAGTTCTTGGTAAAAATTGTTAACCATAGGACTCATTAGTGGTTAAAATTAACAGCAAAAAAATAGAAAGGCCAACAACAACAAAAATACATAGGTAATTACGATATCTTGTTCTAATTTGGGCCAGAATGATTAACATTAAAATTTGTAAAAAGAAATGTATGAAATGTTTTTTTCTGATCTTTGTTTGAAACTTTGGCCTAAATAAGAATAAGATATCATTAATATGCATTTTTTTTCTCAGCATTTCTTTTTGCTGTTGATTTTACCACACTGTCCCATGGTTATTAATTTTCACGAGAAACTTATATTTTAATCTCAAATTCTCTAACCCTGAGGAAGAACTGAAAATAAAGTTCGAAAGGTTGGCGTAGAAAAGTTAAAGCTCCCACAATACTTAGCAAATCACAGTACATTAAAATAGATTTTCCAACATGTCGTTTTCCCGAACCGCAAGAATTGACTAGTAGAATCATCCAGTAAGGACATGAAAGGCAAGTAAATTTGTCAGCAGATTTGGTGAAATCCATATTTCGCGCACTTCTATAAATCTAAAGTTGTCTTTTATTCCAACTTTCACACAAATTTCATCGGTAAGTTGGTCTTTGAAGTGAGCAAGTAATACAAGAACGTCCGTATCTTGGCAGTCAATGACACACCGTGAATATCGTGCAACAGTCCAGTAAAATTAGACGAAAAAGGCATCGAATTATGCAATTCATGCGGAAATCAAAATATTTTGTGTGGGGGTTGGGTGGTCAATGGAGAGTCTAAATCCAAAAATTTGGTTGCGCAGTAGTGCGTCGAAGTCATTAAGGTGAGATCGGGCCCATTGGGTCTCTCAGGTAAGCGATAACCCACGCCGACTCGCTCCAAATAGGGCTGCCGTATATAGATAAGATTTGTCTGAGATGTTGTTAAACGAATAAAAACGTGTCTAGACAAGCCTAGAAAATATATGCTCTTCTAAAAAAACATTAGCCTGTCCGAGAAAATTGGGAAACACGTCCCTAAAAAAAGTTATCGTTTCGATATCCTATAAAAAGACGTTTCGACAGTGACTGTGCACGTGGCTTGTTACAAAAACTACACCAATCCGAAGGTGGCACTAGCTGCAAGGTACGTTGATAAATTTTTCATGCTGTAGAAATTGTTAAATGTTATATTTTGTAAAAAAAAAACATTTATATCATTTTGCAAGATATTCACTAATTATCATACATTATTATATATTTTCTCATATTTTCTACATATAGTTGTGAATAATATTTCTCACGGCGCTAGGGTACATTTCAAGAATAGATAGTGATTGTTAATAATTTCTCTAAAATTTATCTCATACCTATCTGTTGACAGTATTTCAATTTTTACTGCTGCTGGCCTCCAACAACTCTCATTAATTTTTATCCATATTTCCGTTAATTCCCAAATATTCCTGTTAATTCCGATAGATTCCCAAAAACTCCTATATCCATTCTCATCAATTTACGTTAATTTCCAAATATTTTCATTAGTTCTCATAGATTTTTTATGATTTCGATAGATTCTCATAAACACCAGAATCAACTTCTTTTTATTCCCACCAATTCCCGGAAATTTTGATAAATTTCTATACATTCTGAAGTAGTCTCATAATTTCTCATCAATTTTCATTAATCCCCATGTGCAACTATAAATCCCCATAGATTCTAAGAAGTCCCATCATTTTCTATCAATGTTTATCAATCTCCATGTGCAACTACTAATTCCTATAGATTTAAAAAAAATCTATATATTGACATGCACGTTTTTATCGATTTCATTCATTTCCCATGTGGAAATCAATTTCCATCGATTTCCAACAATACCTACAAATTTGCATTACTTTTCCGAATTTTCCGTTGATTCCCAAATATTTACATTCATTCTCATGGATTCTGATTATTTTCTATAGGTTCCCATTGACTCCAGAATCAACTTTCTATTAATTCCCATCGATTCCCGTGAATTCCCGAAAATTTATATGAATTCTCATAGATTTTCGAGGAGTCCGATTCTCATTCAATTCTGTAGATTTCCATAGACTTTTACATCGATTTTTTGTCATTCTCATACAGTGCTATCAATTCCCATCGATTTCTATCAGTTTCCATAAATTCTTATCAATTTGTAATTTTCAGCCGGAGGAGCTGCAATCCAACTTCCTCATCGACATCCGACTTACCAAGGGTGCTGCGATCATCCCCGTCTTTTGATTTTCAACGCCTGTGTCTCTTTTGTGGGGAAATCGCCGACGACGCAATTCACCGCAGCGTGCGACTTGATGACTTCGACGCAGTACTGCGCAACAATAATTGGTCCGATTAATAAGATATTTCTATGTAAATGTTCGTAATTGTTAGCGCTACAAGTTTTGATGGAACATTTTTTGGATTGCGATTGAAAAAAAGGAGTTATTCCGAAAATACCAATTTTTCATCCCCCTTGTTCTTAATTAATCACCTGTAGGTCACTAAATATTGCAAATACAAAAAAATGTTAAATATGCAAATTTGTGGAGAATGTTTTTCTGAATAAAGCAAGTAATAACACTTTTTTCGGTAAAATGCGAATTAACGTCGTAAAGTGCAAAAAACCCATTCATCCCTTATAACCAATATGGCGGCTTATTCACAAGGGGTAGGAGGTCGCATTTTTGGATTTAGACTCTCCATTGACCACCCAACCCCCACACAAAATATTTTCTTTTCCGCATGAATTGCACAATTAAAACCTACTTTGACTGGACTACAAGGTTTGCTTGCAGGATGTATAATGTATTCTCGTATCAGTTCTTCGTAAGTAGAGGAAAGTAAATCGATAGTAAGTGGATAATTATCTTATGAATATAATTTACCCATCATTCCTCATGAGGAACATAGGGCCGTTATGAGATGTCGCCATTTGACTCGACTCCTGGCGACCGCTTTCAATTCGTTCCAGGACTTTCCTAGTTGTCGAGTCTCCGTTAGAATCGTTCTTCTCCACGTATTTGTTGGTCATCATTTCCCTCGGCTGTCTTGTGGATTCCTTTCGAGTGCCCGTCTCACTAGATCATTGCTGGGCTTCCGACGTGTATTATGGCCCAGCCATCTTCACTTCCGCCTACGGATCTCCAGGTCTATTCTGTGTTGTTAAGTTCTACGCCACATTTCTTCATTTGAAATCCAGTCCCCCCAGAAAATTCGTAGAACTTTTCTGAGACATTTATTCGCAAAGACCTGCAGTTGGTTAGTGGTCACATTTGTGACCTTTCATGTCTCGCACCCATATAACAGAACTGATTTAACATTGGTGTTAAAAATTCGCAGTTTGGTCCACAGAGAGTATATTCCGGAGTTCCAACTCTTATTTAGTGACATAAATGCCACTCTCGCCTTCTGAACCTTAGCAAGCACCTATAAACAAACTCTCTCGATAGTCTTCTTCTTCTTTGGTCTTCCTGAGGTTAATTTTTAGTCCCACCTTTTGGACTTCTCTGTCAAGGACTTTCAGTTTTTCTTTGATATCACCGAGAGTTTGTGTTATCAGTAGTATATCGTCAGCGTAGTCCAAGTCGTCCAAACGTGTCATCAAGTTCCATTTTATACCCCTTTGGACTCTGTTAGCTTTTAGAAGTACAAAGTCCAACACGATGTTGAAAAGAATTGAAGAGAGTCTAAACCTTTGTTTTACTCCACTGTTTACCGTGATAGGATCGCTGACAAGACCCTTATATTTGCACAACACGGCAACATGATCCACTACCTTATTTAATAACTAGGAGGAGTAAATTTAAATAAACCGCCAAAAAAAGATGCTTCTCATTGGTCAATTCATAGGCAAAATTACACCCAGCAAAACTTGTACAGGAAATTGAATCTATGCAACGCTCAACACTACATATACGCTTGTTTTTTTATTGTTGTGTCATTATTGTTTACAATGTCAGCGTCGAATGTGACACATCAGTTTTATAATCAGTTATTTCCAAAACCCTATAAGTTGTTCTAAATAAGTTCTTTAAAAGCTATTTCAAAACCAAATAAGTTCTTTTTGAAGCCCATTCAGTTCTTTTTAGAGAACAGACATCCTTTTCAGAATTTTGAAATTATTTTTGGCTTTCCATTTTCATCCTGCAAATGGTTTCAAGTGCCATTATGGATAATCCTACATCAAGTACAAGTGAGAGGATGTCTCCTCCAAAGAAACGGGAAGAAAAGAGTGTCACCTACAAGATTTTGGAAAAACTACTCTATATGCGTACTTCACAAATAATTGAAGAACATATTCCAATCGAACAAGGTGCGGATTTAGACCAAACAGGGACTGCTGTATGTGATAAAGTTAGTTTCAACAACACACTTTGAATCTGGTCCTACAAAAACTGAAAAATGCTGTTTATAATACCGTTTGAAAAAATTGACTTATCCACAAATTATATATTATTAAATGTAAAATAAAAACTTTATCTACGATGTTATGTGTCATAATTATAATACATACATAAAATATATTATTTATATGTTACATTAAATTTGTCACATAAGTATTGCCTAAAATAAAGTACTTTCAATCAATTTAATATGAATGTTAATAATTATTATCCTTAATATTCTTCGAAATATCTATAAATTATTCAATTTTATTCTATTTATATTCAGAAAATCATTCAGCACTATAATACTGATATATTATGCAAATCACAATGATTTGTGATACTGCTGTAGAGTCTCTCCTGAAAAGTAGACTTCCTACACCGAAAACAAGTCCTATCTTCCTTATTAATAATTATTGTTTCAATTCAAATTTCCCGCCAAAAAAATCTGGTGATTTAATCTGGTGACTTTTAGTGGTGTAAATGATACTTTGCAGTTTACTCCTCCTAGTTATTAAATGAGATATAGTTTTTATGAGACACCTTTTTTTTCTAGTGCCTGCCATATTGCTTGGTGGTCTAGAGTGTTGAAAGCTCTTTCAAAGTCAACAAATTTCATGAACAACGGGGAGCGGTATTCAATAGACTGCACTGATAATACCCGTATTTATAGGTCTATGCAGGAGAGTTATTGTGGTCTAAATCCTGCTTGCTCTTGGCGGAGACCTGGTTCGACTGCTTCAGCCATTCGATTATGAATAACGAGAGCCAGCACTTTATTTCTGGTGTTTTGAAGTGTGATTTTCAGGTGGTAGGAATTTGTACGGTGGTCCAGATGTTCTTAAAGACTGGATGTATTATATGCCCCAAAGCCCTTTAATGACCGGAGTGTTCAGTATTCCGGTCAGAACTAATGCCATAGGGTAAGATGTCAATTCGTACTCGAAAATTTCTTTATATTGAATGTGCCCACCCATCTCTTTAGCAAACAATACTTTTTGAAGATATACTTGTCCTTGTTGAGAAGCTGTGGGGGTGGCGTGAGAGAATAAAGATAGGTCAAGAGAAAAAAGTAATAAATTTTGAAAAGGTAGATAATTTATCTCTCATTATCACCTCAATATAGAGAGATCAAGTTAGATGCCAAATTCCTTCGCCAACGGGACACTCTTTCACCTCTTCATTAGAAAAGGAAAAAGGTGAAGGGGAAGTTTTAGGATGACAGTTGTCTTTTTAATTTAGAAAATAATTTGATGTCATTTATAAAATAGTAATTCCCTAAGTAATAAAAAGAACAACTAAAACTCACTTAGGTTGTTTAACTTATTGCTTTTCTGATTAATATTTTAAGGTAAATATTGTCCCTATGTTTAAGAAACCTTGAGTGTGTTTAACAATATTTATATTTGCTGATGTTATTTACAAAGTATTTACATATAAAAATGTTCACTTTTATAATATTGTAACGGAAATTTGACTTAAAAATTTAATAATTTATTAACAGATATTTCAAAAAGCTTTTTTAAAGTCGACCATACCTCAATTGTACATTTAGAACCTAAATAATTGAACAACTCATTTACAAAAACAATGTTTCATGAGATCACTCTTCACTCTCATTGATTGTCTTATTTTGATCATTTGAAACTTGCAAAGGAAACTGTCTTATCCGATGGAAACTTCATTTTTCCCAGAGATTAAGAATGAAAGATAGCTCCACTTACAGTTGTAGCAGTTTATACGAATTTATCATTTTCCAACAAGGGATGTGCTTGCAGGGGATTAAAACAGAAACTTAGTTGTTTCTCTGCCACGATGTAAAGAAATGGGTACTGCACTAATTATCAATTATGTCGTCGGGCGATGTACTGACGTCATGAAGACACTTGTATTTATTTAGTCATTAGAAGGCAAAGGCTCGCAACTTCTGTTGCTTAATTCAATCGCGACCGGGAAATGGATCACATCGGAAGTGGTTAATTTCCAGAAACACATTAGATTAATTGAATGTTTGTTGATTTAGATATTGCGATGTAACAATGGCAATATGGCCGTTAATTTGTGAGAATTTTGTTAGAGAAGTAATTCGCGAAACGAAGATAATAACTCAGTGCTTTCGTTCGCGGACTGACTGTTGTTAAGATAATTAAGAAACAATTTAGTTTCTCAATAGGTCGATAAGGTAAAAGATAATAGATAATGGAGAGAAGGTACAGGAGAGGCTTGCTCCGTTCGTTCTCTCGATCGCCGTCACGACCTACCACCTTGGCAGGCTAGCTTCATCTCCCCCAGCTTGTCGGCCCTCTGATCGCCACTATGGATGGCTTCGTCACCCTTCTTATGCCAATACCCAATAATAACTGCTATAATTTCAAGGCTATTAAGTTCTGTTCGATCTGTAGCTCTTTAGAATCTCCATGATAAACAAATTAAGTAGACACTATGTTTGACCTTTATTTTTCAAAATGACTAGGTATGCTCGTGATTCCTACATAATTCGTCGATCGACCGACCATCATTCAAGATCAGGATTTATTCAGAATAAGTTTCCAAAAGTCGCATCAGGGATAATTTTAGGTGGAGATAAATGTATAGGTACCTACAGCTGTACAATATACAGGTACATACACAAATTTCGATTTATTCTGAATTAATCATTACTTGTTATAATACTTGCTATGATGAACAATATCCACATTCTCACTCTCGCTTCTTCCTAATAAAAAACAAACAGCGCCCCATGCTTTTTAAATTCATTTTATTATATTTTTTGACATATTTTTGACATTAATTTTTATACTGTACCTTCCTCATAACAACAACTAATACAGTCTTAGACAAGGAAAGAGTGGAAAGAGAGGGGACAGTTAACCCTCATTTTTTATGAACCGTAGCAGTGTAACCGAAATCGTCGCCATTTTTAGGGTGCCAAAAATCTACAATAACTTAAAAACACTTATAGAATTTTTATTCCGTTGAAAACATTAAAGTTACTTTATTTTATTCATATTTTATGTATTAGTTATTGCAACCAGATGAAAAGTTAATTTACAAATACTTTTGACAGGTCCTTCTGGTGTCATTTGATCATCAAGGAGTTACGCGTGCCCTCTCTTTCCTTGTCTAAAAACCAGTAAAGGAAATCTTATACAGTCGAAATTATGAGACCCATCTTTTGCCATAAATATTGTCAAGCTACACATAACGTTCTTATATGAAACTCGACATGCAGAATAGAGAAGCACATTAGAAATAAAAATATACTTAATACTTAATGTTCCTATACGCATAATTCGACAATAAATATATAGGTGCTTATGTGACGAAAGTAATATGAGAGCTGTAATGAAAATTGGTTAGTCTCCTAATTTCGGCTGTAGTCTTACGTTCTCAGTACATAAAATAAATTACTTTCCATTAGTCACTGCTGAAATTTCAAATGCTGCAGTGATCTGTAGGTACATACAATGATATTAATAGGTATTGTTCAAAAATGTTAGGATGTTAAACTATTCACATGATGTTACTAAATGCATATGATACAGAATGTCAAAAAAAAAAAAAGAAAAATCAACTGTATTGTAAGTTGTTCAGGTTTCAAATGTAAAACAAAAGTTGACAAAACAGTAAAAAATAAACATTTAATAACTTACATAATAATAATAATAATAATATACTTAATAATTATTTTCTACAGATTTTATGTTCAAAAATGAAAATTAGATGCAACATATTTACTCCGTCTATTATTTGGAATATTATCCCTAGCTCTTTATGAATAGTGACAAAATAACATTATTTCACCTTGTCCATAAACAACTTACTCTAGAGTTGATCTACATTATCTTGAATAACGACACAAATATATAAACGAAAGTATTTCCAGTAAGTTGAGGTAAAAGTAACACCGGATCTGGTGGAAAAAGAATAAACATGTTTTAAATACGTTTTACTAGGTAGGCACTGAAATTATACAGTGAGCACAAAAACTGCCGCACAAATGAGATAAAATACAAAGTAGCGACTTTTGTCGAAAATGTATGTCACTTAGTTTGAAAGGACCTTTAATCTTGTCTGTATTTAGTTGTATACAATATTTTCGGTTTAATAAATAATTTCTCAATAAAATTATGACTATTAAGTAACCAGTTAGGTAAATTAAACTTTTAAAATATTGTATGAAAATAATTAATATGACAACTATTAATAATTTAATGATAAAATAATTATGTACTAAATATTAGATTACGACTTCAACAAGACCTGCCACACACATTACGCACGATCTGGCCAAGAGTATTTTGAGTTACCTACGTTTTTCTAATTAATTGATTAGTTGAATAGTAAACCAAGCAAATAGAGTTTTTTTCTTGACAAAAATGGTAACGGAATACCGCCGGTGGCATCACCCGCGGGGTAGCTCACAGATCCTAACTCACAGTTTTCTACTCGAGTTTACCATTTTCTTTGTTTTTTATTTATTTTTATTATTAATGCAAAAAATCGTATTTTGTTGCATTGTTACTTATATAAAAGAAAAACTGATAGACCATTGTAAATGGACGAATTCTAGAAAATGAAAATACGAAGAAAATGTGAGCTGAAACAACCCGATGCGTTCATTATTAAGGAAGCCAGCCCCCAAAAAAAACGAAAAATAGCGTTTCTTCAAAAATTCGTAACGTCGCCATTTTTGAGTGATAGTACACGGTTTTCAAGATAATCGATATTGATAGGTACTTGTTGTGTACAAAGCCCAGAGGCTGTGGGATAAGTTTTCGCGTAATTGCAATCAAAATTTCTTCATACCATATTTTGCAGGGAGGTCGGATGCTCTGGAAGTCGTCCGATTAGAATTTATTAAACGGATTTTGAAAGTAGAAGTGTTAAGCTATAAAAAGACAATTTTAGTTTTACATTTAAATGTTGAAAATGGGTAAAAATTCCACGCAAACGCGCTATGGGGGTTGTGGAGTGGGTCGAATAGTAGATGCGAGGAAGGCGCATAAATATAGTGATACAAATAATATAGTAATTAAGATAGCCCAACTAGTTGCTCATATAATAAAATTTGAAGATTTATTACTTGTATTACTATACAGGGTGTCTGCTTAAGGCTGGCCACCGGCTATATCTCGGAAACTAATAGGCCTATGACCTCAAAATAAAAAATTTCCAGACATAAGTGATCACGAGAAATTCTATGAAAATATTTTCAAGATGGCCGCACTTCCGGAAATACCGGAAGTTGACACCTACTTCGTTATTTTAATGGAAACACCCTGTAAAATATTATATTTTTTAAATATCTGAAGAAATCGAATACAGGTGGGTGGTTTTAACCATTGGAATTTAGATTGAGCGGTTTATGAGTTATAAACAAGTGAAAATCTAAAATTTTCAACTTCAAAGCAGTCTAGAACTGGAACGGCTCAAGATATCTAAAAACGGTTTACATGTCCCTATCTTAACTTTTCACATAGTATCCTTCTATGTGGTTTAAATTTTAATACAGGGTGATAAAAAATCGGATAATTTTCATCACCCTGTATTAGAATTTACTCCACATACTGGGATAAAACGTGAAAAGTTAGGATAGGGACATGTAAACCGTTTTTGGATATCTTGAGCCGTTCTTATTCTAGACTGCTTTGAAGTTGAAAATTTTCGATTTTCACTTGTTTATAACTCATAAACCGCTCAATCTAAATTCCAATGGTGAAAACCACCTGTATTCGATTTTTTCAGACATTTAAAAAATATAATAATATACAGGGTGTTCCTGTTAAAATAACGAAGTAGGTGTCAACTTCCGGTATTTCCGGAAGTGCGGCCATCTTGAAAATATTTTCATTGAATTTCTCGTGATCACTTATGCTGGAAATTTTTTATTTTGAGGTTCTAGGCCCATTAGTTTCCGAGATATAGCCGGTAGCCAGCCTTAAGCAGACACCCTGTATTTATGCTGTTTCCCCGTATCTGCTGTTCTACCCCCACTCCACGACCACCGAAGCGCGCTCGACCGTTTTCGCTAATGTTTTCGCGCAATTTTTACCTATTTTTCAGCATTTAAATGGAAAACGATTTTTGACGGTCTATAGCTGAGCACTTCTACTTGCCAAATCCGTTTGATAAATTCGAATGATACGAATTTTTGAAAAAAGTACTTTTTTTCGTTTTCTTTTTTGGGGGTTATCTTCCTTAATAATAAACTCATCGAGTTGTTTCAGCTCACATTTTCTTTAAATTTTAATTCTCTACAATTCGTTTATTAGTACCATTTAAATTGCAATATTAGTTATTTTTATACGCGAAAATACAAAAAAATGCAAATTTTTGCATTAAATGGCCAATAAAAAGAAAAAAGAAAAACTCGAGTAGAAAGTTATGCAGTTAGGATCTGGAGGGTATTCCGCGTGCGATGGCATCGTCGGTATTCCGTTACTATTTTTGTCAGAATCTGGTGATTTTAAAGCTCTGTTGCTTGACGTATGTTCAGCTTCGATCAAAAATGGTCACGAGATCTACTGACCTGGCACATCAATTTTAATATTGTAAAAATTAGGTTTGAAGTTTCATTTACTTATAAATGTTTTTTAAGGTTTTAATATACCGAGTGACAAGTTTCAAAGCAGAACATAGGCAAATAGCATGGGAAATCACATATTTGCAATTTATTTCTCACCACTTTTATCTACAAGAATGGCAATAGTGTCTATCGAAAGAGAATTATTTTCTGAACATGCTGATACCAAATACTTAATAATTAACAGTTTTTTTATCATTCCAGAAGAACTTAAACATTTTCAAAATTAAAAGATGAGCAGCCATGACATGCTAAATTAGGATAACTTTTTCACTGTCAAAGCAATAATATTTTCAATTATTTAATTTATTTTAATTCTGATTGAACAATGAACTTCATTAAAAAATTACGAAAATCCTCATTTACCATCATTTTGTTTTACCAAAAATTGCCTATGAAAAATAAACACGTAAAATAATTGAACTAATGAACTAAAACAATAACTAAGTACAACAAATATTCAAATAGTCCTTCATTTTGAAATTAATATTCCCACCCTTTTATAAATTGTGCTTCGGACTTGTCCGAGTTGTTGGTTATTAACGAGTGCACATTCAGCAATGACTATAGCTCTGTAAATTTTGTTTTTGGTAACCCCAAGATCCCAAGAAAAATCACTATAAGGATAAGCTGCTAAATCGGGAGGACGGGAGATCTGGCCGGCCAGTTAATAATACCACGGCGATAAAAACGCGTCCCGCATTAGAATAGCCATTATTATTATTATTCACTGACAATATTTTCAGGGAAACGCGTATTGGTAATTAAAAATGTTTGTTTTGACAGTAACAAAATTATTCGAATTAGGCATGTCATGGCCGCTCACACTTTTAATTTTGGAAATATTTAAGTTCTTCTGGCATGATAAAAAAACTGTTAATTATTAAGTATTTGGTATCAGCATGCTCAGAAAATAATTCTCTTTTGATAGACACCATTACCGTTCTTGTAGATAAAAGTGGTGAGAAATAAACTGCGAATATGTGATTTCCCATGCTATTCGCCTATGTTCTGCTTTGAAACTTGTCACACGGTATTTACTTATGTAATAAATTAAGTTTTATTTCATGTTGTTGAATTTCATGCATATTACCTCAACTTACTCTAATATATGTATAAGTTATCTACAAAATGTGTATTTGTCTAATAAATGTAAATATTATTATAGATAAATAGATAAAAAAAACTTTTACTGGAAAGGATATTTTTCATTTAGTTTAATTTATGAATAATAATGCGTGATATAAAAAGGTTCATCAGTTTCCAAACTCCATCAGTTTGGAGTTGCATTTTGTAACTAAACGAGAATTTATTTCACTTACCTGCAAATTATTATAAGTATGTACAATAATAATTATAATTTTTTGTAATTCTTGAAAATCACAGTAAAATAAGTTAAATTAGAGGTATGAAAAATCTAAAGTTAATAAATACGATTTCGCTGATTATAACGCCGATATAATTAATAAGCATTTACATAACAAACAACATCTAACACATAATGACAAAGAATGTTGGATTTTTTAATGGGATGATGACTGGTGGAAACGAATAACATTTTCGCAATAATTACTGGATAAATCTATTATTAATTAATAACTAGAAGATGTTTTACGTAAAAATATACAAAAAGTTATAAGGTATTGTATAACAAATTAGTAAAATTATAACGAAAAAATATTTACAGGGATCCAAGAATTTGGTTACATTTAGCATTCACGTAATTAGATCTACGTTTGAGAAAATTTATTATTCACCTTACACAAATGCATTTATTTCAGCCTTCTAAAATATTAAAGTCATTTATTTCACTTGTCATGGATGGACGTATTCAATTTTTTCAGTAGAGAGATTTCAAGAAGTGATGATATTCCTCTTCGGAAAAATTATCTTCGTATTTATCACTGAAAAAAAAAAAAAATTAAATTAAGCTTATACATATAGTACATATTATAGTACATACATATAGGTAGATTAGTATGCACAGGTTTAAAAAAATCAACAGCTAGTTGAATACAATTAAGGTAAAAATAAAATAAATAAAACAACTAAACAAACATCTTTGAAGATATGGGTGAATAAAAATCTAGAAAACATATTTTGCCATTCGATTCCGAGCAGTTCCAACATGTTTTTAAAACGAAATGCTTTCCAAAATAGTAAGCATAACATCAGAAATAATATACATGGTGTTGTATTTATATAGACTTCTTTCACGCAACATAGGGATTTCAATGTTAAATTGGCTCTCCAAATTATTTTAGCGGAAAAGATAAAAATGTTCTTTTGTTATTATAATAACTATAATTTTTTTTGCTATTATACTGTAATTACTTGTTCTTTACTCTGAATAAAAAAATACTATTGATAAGTTGAACCATTGAACCATGTTTTCTCAGGTTGATACGAAAATTTATGAAATAGGTAATGAAAATAATCTGCAAAATTTTTATTTCACGAATTAACACAAGAAACATTACGTGTTTCTCTACAAAAAAATACCATTGTTCTCTAAAATAAATTGGGGAGCCAATATTTGAACGTTGGGAAGGATTTCACATTGAAATCCCTATTGAACCAATTGTAGGTACATTCCGTAAAAGCAAATCTTAAAAACAAAAAAATTTCACACTTTTTTACATGTCGCATCGTAATCTCGAACACAATACTGGAAATGGGCTTCTTTGATTCATCCAGTGACATCCGAAAAGTACTCATAAAATTGTATTTTTTTATTGGTAAGATTACAAAAAAAAATTATTGAGCAGAAAGTTTGTGCATTTTTTTTAAGTTTTTTATCTCACAGTCTTTTTATTTTGGTTTTCGTCTTTTGTTAATTATTATTGCTTTTCCAAATTTGTAAAATGCTTTTCTCATTTATCAAACGTCAGTGTGATTTTTCAATTCAAATTCCTCTTTTGTCAAATAAGACTCTTCTGTAGCTATTGCTTTTCCAATACCTATTTCTGATACTGTCACTGCACGTAAATAAGAAAAGCTATTGACATAAAGTGAAACTGATTTGACCTAAAAAGAAATGGATTGATAAACCAGTAACTATAATCATTGATAGATAGAAAAATAAGAAAATTATTTGACATACTAAGAAAAGCAATTGACAAAAGACGAAATCCAAAAGAGATGTCTTTTAAGTAATTTCAAGTTATGACGCTTTGTACACAGGGTGGGACAAAAATGAAAATTTTTTACAACAGTAATATGTACCTACCCTTGTTTGTGAAGATATTGAAAATGTTTATGACAAAAATTTTCGAAATACAATTTAAATACGACTTCGATGTCAGATATGAATTCATAGGTTTTGATTTTTCTTGGATTTTGTTTATCGCAAGTTTTTTGAGGTTTAAATAGAATTAGGTATCGATCAAGATTTGCCAATGTTATTTTAACTTAGTTACATTTTTTAAATAATAAATAACTAATGAGACTTTAAATTTGAATTCTCAACCACTTTTTCTTATATTTTTTTTAACATCTTCACAAACAAGTGTACTTTACTCTTATAACATTTTTGTCCCGTACACTACGCATCGTAGCTTAAAATAAATTCATGTGTGTCAAATAAGTTTTAGAGCATGCGCAAACTTTCTGCGCAATTTATAATTTTAAAATCTTACTAATAAAAAAATCCCATACTATGGTGCGTACTTTTAGAATGTCACTGTGTATACCTACCCTATATTAGTAATTTTTTCATGAAATAGAACTCGAAAAGTTAGTAGGTAGAGATAGAGACACAATGATCTTATTTTGCGACAGCAATTTCTGGAAAACTTGAATAATAAGAAATGTGGATAATTTACATAATTCGTGGGGATATTTTTGCAGTTTGCGACGAGTTGTAAGTTATAATTTTTTTATATTTTAAACTTCAAAATAATTACAAAAAATTCTTATACTATTTTTTTTTAATTTATACTTTGTTAAATTATTCTAGGTGTTTGGAGTAAAGCGTATTCGACACGAAGGAACCATCAACAAAGTTTAAGCTAATTTCCTATTTCAAAAGAAGTAAACATAAATTGACACTAAAACTCAATTAAGATAACAGAAATTTCAGCTTGGTTTCTTTGCAGTTTTGGGAAGACCCATTTTTTAGGCAAATCTCTTGCATGAAAATTTCTTTAAAATTGATTTCATTGTTAGTTTTCTGATTATGTAATGAGTTCCCGATTGATATAGGTATTTAGCGGCAAATAGATTACATACCTCCACTTATGTTCTTGTCTACCGCCGCAAATCGTAACCCATGATCATTAGTGATTAGTCTTTGAAATTTATTTTTCGTTAGGTTATAAAGGAACGCAATAATTATTTTTACTTTTTTACCATCAGCACATAAATGAAACAATCACAAATACCTACTGATTAAGGGCTTTAATCCTGATTTCTTTTTGTTCACTTTTTTATCCAGCGATAAGGAACAGCGAGGGTTTAACCACACCTCTTCTATTACAAATTCTCAAATTCGAACTATTTTTTCTGGGGATAAATGATTTTATTCCATACTGTATAATCACCCGTTGCTTGAAAATCAAACCTTTGCAAGTAAAGTTAGATGAAGTTTTTCGTGGTTTAACTTGCAATCTTGCAGATTTCAATAAATTATCCATTATTTTCAATTTACTGGTTATATTACGACCGAAAACTGAATTGCTTTCCAAAAGATGATGAATAATTTAACTCCTGCTCCGCATAATGGTTTATGGATGAGTGGCAACTGAAGGAGAGTAGGTATTTACCAATCGCATTTTCTCATGACCTAACGCCCATGAATCCATATCTTATAGACTTTTCGTAGATTAAAGACGTATTTCAGTCACCAGTCTATACAGGGTGTCCGGAAATTATGCGCAAAAAATTAAGGGGGTGATTCTACTTGATGAAATATTGCTAAAAGTATCTATAATTTTTTTTCGAAAACTCACGAATAAGAAAGTTATAAGCCTTCAAAGTTGATTTTTTTAAATCAATATTTTTTTATAACTTTTTTTCTAATGTAAGGATTTTCTTAAAATTTGACACAATTGCCACTGATGTTGCTTTACATCCTTGGTCCAAATTCGACTTGAATCCATCGAAATCAAAAGGCCTTAACTGCCCTGCTTGACCTTCAAAAAAGGCCTATAACGTTTTTCGTAATATTTTTTTCTGAGTTTTGAAGATGCACAATTAAAGAACATGAAGAAATCTTCGGAAAAGGTCCTCTTTGTCTATCACGATAAAATGACCTGTTTCCGAGTAAAACTGTTTTAAAAATTTGCTTGCACTAAAATTGATCACCATAAATTATGTTCAATATGATCATAAATAACAGCTGCAGGGTTGCCTAGTTGTACAAAACAGAGACATTCGTATATAAATAGACTTGGAAATGATAAAATTTTAAAATTTTTTAATCATTTTTTTTAATAAAATATTAAAATAATTTTAATAAAAAAAAATTGCTGTCAAAATGAAATCCAAAGCAAACGCCTTGTTTTCTAGGCAACCCTGTAGCTGTTTCCAAAGCTTGCTTTGGTATTGTTGCAGAATGATCATAATTTATGTTGATCAATTTTAGTGCAAGCAAATTTTTAAAACAGTTTTACTCGGAAACAGGTCATTTTATCGTGATAGACAAAAAGGAACTTTTCCGAATATTTCTCATGTTCTTCAATTGTCCATCTTCAAAACTCAGAAAAAAAATATTACGAAAAAAGTTATAGGCCTTTTTTGAAGGTCAGGGGCAAGTCTAATTTGGATCAAGTAGGCAAAGCAACATCAGTGGCAAGTGTGTCAAATTTTAAGAAAATTCGTACACTAGAAAAAAGTAAAAAAAAAGATACTTTGAAGACTCATAACTTTCTTATTTGTGAGTTTTCGAAAAAAAATTGTAGATACTTTTGGCAATATTTCATCAAGTAGAATCACCCCCTTAATTTTTTGCGCATTAAGTCCGGACACTCTGTATATTTCACGCACATTGAATAAAAACGCCATTGTAACTGAAATAGTAACTTAATTTTTATAACAAAAATAATGTAGCTTCCTTACAAAATTATTTACGAAACAATTTTAATTTTAGGTACTTATTGTTCAACTATCACTAAAAACTGTGAAACAACAAATAAAAATTTGAAACAAAAATGTATATAGTTTTTTGTTTCAAACGTCATACTAAACATTTTACAGCCGAACATCTCCTGTTCACCTGTAGAGAACTAAGATCAGGACGCGATTAAAACTTCTAGGCGCCCTATGCAAATCACTGGTGAGCCCCCCACAGTTAAATTTAAAATAGAAATAAAAGGCAGTAGGCGAATTATTGTTTTTAGCGACAGAAAAACTTTTTTTTGTATTCAAAGTCACGCACTTTTCCAGCACTCGAAAACATACCTACTTGCATTATGAAATTCAGGGCAAAACTCCTGATATTAAAAAGCGGGTCTTAAAATAAAAAGATGAATATAAAAAGTGACGGTCGCTCGGGCAAAACTTTTTCTCGATATTCGAAGTGACCTAATTTCGCAGCACTCAACAATATTCTCGCATAAATTTTTTGTAAAATAATTTTTAATAGTTTTAAGTTTTGTTTGTAATTTTTACTTGTTTACGTTTTCGTGAGAGCTCTGCTCTAAATTGTTGAGATATACAGGGTTAGAACTATTTAAAGGGCCACTACAGGGATATCCTAAACCATTGAAGATACGAGGTCGGTTAAATTAGAAAAAAGTTGCGCTATTGTGTGACCATCTCGAATTCATCAAAACATTCAAGATATCTGTGACCGTTCCTGAAATATCCTGAAAAAACTGAAAAATCGAGATTTCTTATTTTTGCCATATCTTTCTTACAATTGGAAATTAATGAATAATTTTTCGTAGGCTTACATAAGCCGTTATGAGCTATTCATCTGACGTTTCAAAAATTTTCAAAGCCGACTAGATTCCAGAGTTTTCATAGTCAAATTTCGTTTTTCTTATGGCCGCCATATTATTTTTTTATGTCGTTCGATAAGAAAAAAATAATGGAAAACAAAAACTAATAAACTTCTGAAAATATTTCAAAAATTTTTGTTCTTCTTTTTTTTATAAAAAAATACAACTTTTTAGACCGAATATAATAGAGAAACTAACAAACTATAAGGCAAGCAGTAGGTATGACAAATATGTCATATTGACGTATTTCAGCGAAAAATTTTATGTTTTTCTTTGAAAAAAGAAGAATAATTTTTTTTTTCTGAAGTTTATTAATTTTTGGTTTACATTATTTTTTTCATATCGAACGACATCAAAAAATAATATGGCGACCATAAGAAAAACGAAAGTTGACTATGAAAACTCTGGGATCTAGTCGGCTTCGAAAATTTTTTAAACGTCAGATGAATAGCTCGTAAAGGCTTATGTAAGCCTACAAAAAATTATTTATTAATTTCCAATGGTAAGAAAGATATTGCAAAAATAAGATTTCTCCATTTTTTAGTTTTTTCAGGATATTTCAGGAACGGTCACAGATATCTTGAATGTTTTGATGGATTCGAGATGGCCACAAAATAGCGCAACTGTTTTCTAATTTAATCGACCTTGTATCTTCAATGGTTTAGGATATCCCTGTAGTGTCCCTTTAAATAGTTCTAAACCCTGTATAACACCTTATACAGTGAGAACAACATAACGCGGAACATCAGGCAACATAATGAGGTAGTATAATTATTAATAACGTTGTTGAACCATTTAAAATAGAACATAGCGAAATCAGTGCATTCCTACAAGTCCGCAACAATCAGCGCACTTTCCTATCTGCGAATGGTTCGTAACTATCGTTACGAAAATTTTAACAATCACCACTTGACTGAAACGAGCTGGTGATTGTTAGAATTTTCGTAACGATGGTTACGAACCATTCGCAGGTAAGAAAGAGCGCTGATTCCACCTCAAAACGTGCAGCTGAAATTTGGCTGTTGTTTCAACATTTTTCATCTTGTGTCAGGAAGAAAATTCTTAAATTGTTCAGAAATGAAGGCTGGTGCGGAGCCAAATTGATTTATATTCAGTATTCCCCCCAAAAAACCTGTATCCAGAAGAAATTGAAATTTGAGTATTTTTTTATCCAATCATTTGTTCCTGGATTTTCTTGCCTGAAATTTTGATTTCAATACAAGGCTTGAATTTACAAAATTAGTTGGCGAGAAAAGTTATGCCCTTCAAGAGTAAACGGTTGAGTTTTTGAGATCACCCTGTAAATAAAGATGTTGAATCGAAAATTTGATAACCGTTTCGAGATGAAACATCAAGCTTCGAAATTTGCTTATCAAAATTTACAAGTCAAATTTATTTGGAAAACGGTGGTACGAAAACCGCGGAGTAATTCACATGCATTCATATGTGACCCCGTAGAAAATTTGTGAGCTTTTTTTTTTAGTTTAGAACCAATAAAGCAGAAAAATAAAGGATCGGGCTGCTGACATTCGCAAAACATTCGAAAACAAAATCGAGATCCCTTCGAAAGTTATCTCCAATCAAATTCAGGCCTAATTTTGGGGTGCGACACTTAAATTTTTGCGTACTGTATTTACATACCTTTAATAATAAGAATAAGAGTATGTACGAGTATTTTAAATTAGTATATTAAAATTTTAAATTAATCAATTTTAATATTAAATTTTAAACACTAATTAATTTTAAATTAGGGACCCTCACCTATCTTCGTTCCACACATCCCTTTTCCTTCTTCTTTCCATCCTCTCGCTAGTGCTCTCCACACAAAGCACTACCAAGTGCTGATCACAGGTATGATGATGCTGATCCAGTACCTTGTGCAGAGACCCAGCAAGGCCAGCCCTATCTCCCCGTGCTGTACGCCAGGAGTCGCAACTCTGGCCGGGAACGCTCTCCCCACCAGCTGAGGCTCCATGCCAAATATCTTTATCCGACCAATTTGAATCTTCCAAGATGTCACGTCCATCGAAGGCGAAGATTCGTCCTTGTGGCGGTGGTTGCTCAGTTGACGTTAGCAAGTGATATGAAGGGTAGAGCAACTGCAAATAAATAAAACAAATTGGGAACTTTGATTCCAGACATAATTATTATTGTTGCTGAAATCTGTGTCACCTTGTACCTACATGCACCCTTGCTGTTATAACAGAAGTAGACGTCATCTTTGTTACTTGAAGTACAATAGCTAGTATTACACAGTTAGGTAGGCAATAAAAGTATAAGAAAGGTGATTATTATATACAGGGTGCTTTATTTAAGATGGACCAAATTAAATAGAAGACTCAATACGCATCGATCTGATCACTATACCCCTATAATAGGTATGTGTCATCCGAAAATTGTTAGTTTGGGAGTTATCATGATTTAAGTGTATTTCCAGAAGAACCTGATTTTACATAGACATTTTGTCATGCTGACTGAACAGTGCGGTCTAGCTTGATGAAATTGTCCAAAGAGGTAGTCAAATATGTAATGTGTTTATCACACCGTGCGTGTAATCTTTCTTAATGAAGCTGACACAATTAGATAAAAAAATATCTCATGAAAATTTTGTTCAAGCAGAAAAATTCTCTTTTACGTAACAACGCTCCTGTTGAAAAGTCTTAGACGGAATTTATTTTTGGCACAAGTTTCAAAAACTTCTCTGTTCAACTGGCAATGTACTCTACAAGGTACGTTGAGCTGGTCGTATTGTTTCTCATCGAAGAAATTATGCAAAATCAAAAAGGCTATATTTCCTGCTCACAGATTCAATTACATGTCGCATCATTATAAACAGTTATAGCGAATTCGAGTTGGCTGCACTTGCTCGGAGCGAGATCGATCTGTCTCTGAATCAGTTCTGCCCCAGTCCGGAGCAGAACTTTCGCATTTCGACTCTGTATGGAACCGAAATGTGTCAGGTTAGGCCAGAACCAGAGCAAGAGCCAGAGCGCCATGCACCGGTGCAGTGCAGTCTGCATTTTCATATTATAGCCTTCTACCTATCCCTATCCTATACCTATCACGGTTGTTTGTTGTTATGATGATTGTTCTTATTATAACAGAGTCGTGGAACTACAAGGCGTGATCCCTTTTAATTATTGTAATAAGTTGTAATTCATACAATACGTAAAATGTACTTATACACAAATTTTTGGTATAAGGAACTACTAGGAATCAGTAATGGAAATGGAATCAGTAGTTAATTTTCCCGCTATTTCTAACCTCTAAATTTACGGGAGTGCACCGTTGCACCGTCAAATTTGACGGTGCAGTTTATTTTGCTCCGGGGCAGTTCCGCCATACGGCTCGAACATATTTTCCTATGCACTGCCAGAGAGCAAGTGTAACTCGAACACAATTACGATATGCACCGCTAGAGTTCACTTTAACTCGAATACGATTACGAAAAGCACTGGAACAGAAATCGAACACGAGATTCCGTCTCGGTGCGCACCCGGAGCAGAAAAGTGCAGTAACTCGAATTTGCTATTAGTTTTTAATGGTTGCGTTCAAAGCCGACAGCTGCTTGCAGCAAACCGGAAGTCAACATCGGTGAACGTCACGCTGTTTTGAAAGCGCTGCCAGCTGCTGCTGCCAAGGTCATCTAGCTACTGCAATCTACGCTTTTTCAAAACTGCTCTATTGGTGTCGCTGTCTATTCCTTTTTGATGGTTTTCAATATAAGGGTTGTTATAGTCGGACAACATACACCCGATACCTACCTAAGAAGATAAGATTAAAATAATGGTTTTATTTCATCAGCATGTAAGCTAGTAGTTTGACAGTAATGACAGTTCAGCAGCACAGCTAGTTTTGGCTCATTCAGTAAACACATATAGGCTGTCAAAACAGCGATTTTGCTGTCAACTCAGCAGCTGACGGCTTTGAACGCAACCAATGTAAAATATCGATAGAACAAAAAGAAAAATGGACTCGTAACATTGACTGATAGAAATAGCTACTTCCAAGGAGCATTAACTACGAGAGGGATTACTGTAAATGGACAAAGTGGCAACAATACAGCGCATTCCTCCAACCTGACAGAAACAAACTACTATCCTGGCATTCATGGTTACCATGGATAAATTTACTATAAAGAACAATAATCCAAAATAATTAAAAGCTAAACATCAATCGTAACTGAAATATTACGTGTCAAAAACCAGAAATTATAATGTAATTCAATTTTTTATTGAATAAAAGGTTTAGCAGAAAAATAACTGTTGTAGAGATGAAGATGGGAGGGTGAAGAATATGGCAATCAATCGTGAGAAGAGCAGGATGTAGTTCATAACATTCAGATCTGATCAATGAGGATGAAAAGTTGTTATTTCTGAGTGTTGCCTTTGTTTTCGCCAACTTCCTTCTCAATTCTTGCAATCAAGAATATTCTTTATAATACACCAACACATTATTATGACTCCAGAGAAAAAAGTCGAGCGGATTCAAGTCCAGGAACCTTGGAGGCCCCGCTATCGGTCCTCCAAGCCCAATACACCTGTCAGAAATATTCTGGTTGAAGTGATTTCTTACATTTATCGCGTAATGGCTTGGAGCTCCATCATTTTGGAGAAACATCCGCTTTCTTATTTGTAAATTTACGTTTTGCAGAAGAATGGGCAACTAATTTTAAAGAAGGCTCAGATATATTTCACCGCTTAACGGCGCAAGTAACTCATATGGTCCAATCAATTGTCTGGCAAAAATTCCGGCCCATAGAGTAACACTTAATTTGTGCTGAAAGTTGTGACGACAGATAAAATGCTGGTTCTCAATTGACCAACAATGATAATGGCCTCCAAGGTTCCCGGACTTGAATCAGCTACAGCCAGTATTATAAAGGCTCATTAAGTTAACGGGCAGATTTCTGGGGCCGTTTCTAGAAAAGGAATCGACCGTAGGTGGAAAATATAGCAATTCGGTGATTCTTGGTATGATAGAGATTACAAAAATTTTGATAAAAGTTATTTGACTTGACATTAGCTTTAAAAATGGTATTAGAAATCTTCCCGTTACCGTTAACGAGGCTTTATAATACTGGCTGACAGACTTTTTTCTCTGGGGTCGTTATAAGGAGTTGGTATATTATAAATAATATTCCTGCTTGCAAGAATTGAGCAGGAAGTTGGCGGAAACCAAGAACAATAATGCGACATGTATCTAATTGAATCTGAGCAGGAAATATAGCCTGTTTGATTTTGCATAATTTATTTAATGAGAAGCAATAGGACTAGCTCAATGAAATTTGTAGTGAAATTTGTAGGGTACGTACTTTGCCAGTTGAACAGAAAAGTTTTTTAAACATATGCCAACTATAGATTCCTACTAAGAATTTTCAACAGGGGCGTTGTTAAGTAAAATATACTTTTTCTGCTTCAATAAAATTTTCATGAAATATATTTTTTTTTATCTAGTTGTGTCAGCTGTACACACGGCGTGATAGGCCCATTATTTAGGTACACCATTCAATCAAGCTATGCATCAGCACTATGCATCAGCCTGCAATGACTAAAATAATAACAATTTTTTAAAACGGCTACAATTTAAAACATTTTTGATTTGTTGCAAAATTAGAATATGCCAAATTCAGATTTATTTCTTATCGATATTATGAACTTTTGAAAATAAAGCGATATGAATCATTAGTTTGTGATTATTTGGAAAAATAAAGAAAATCAGTTAAATCAACCAGATTCCTCGGAAATTTCTGAAGTGTTTGAATTGGAAATAAACTCTGTCGCTGCTAAAATGTTATTCCTCTAACTCTCGTTCGGTGGAACATTGAACATAACTTCTGACTGTTAGGCAAAAATTATTTGCACAACGTTTCGCATTAAACTTTCCCGCAATTTTCTTGACGACGCTAATTACATGGAATATGCCTTAGGGTAATAGAAATTAACAAAACTGAATTTTTATCTATGCAAGTGCACGTAAATTTCAGATAAAACTAGATTGAAATAATATTTTTTTAGCATGTACATTTCTTCAGTAGTGTACTCATTTGGCTTATTCAAAGTATAAAAAGACAGCAACTACAAATATAAGAAATTAAATATTGTTATAAGTCTAGTGAACTAAGAGTTCACATACCTTATTGTATATTCTATAATATGACGTGAGCACTTCAACAACGTAGCACTATACCTAAAGTCTTCAAGCTTTGATTTAAGATTTTAAGTCAATCCAGAATGCAATATGGTTTTGGGTAAATTAAGTTTAAAATTTTAAGTTTACATTTTTCATTTTAAGTTTAAATACCTGAAGAATTTAAATAAAATACACTACAGAATATATAAAATAAAGAATATAAAACTTACTTCTCCCCTGAGGTTGACAACTGGCAAAACTCTGTCCTGCTGCCTCACTAGAGAATCAATGTTCTGTGTCTTGGTGGTGAGAAGTGCCCTGAAGGTGCCATGATATCCCCCGCGTCTTGCCTCCTTATAACAAGCATAATCGGCACCTCTCAGTCCTCCCATGTTACCAGTATATGGGGTATTCAGTGCTGCCAGGCGTAGCTACAATACACAGATGATGACAATGGAATAAGGAGCTTTTCATATGTATAAAGTGGATTTATTTTAAGCAGATAATACAAGAATCAAATATAATAATATTTTGTTAAAGAGACTTAATAGATAATTAAATTATGCTATTGAACCAATGGATAATAATGAGTGATTCTTTTGGATTTTAGGTTTTAGATTTTTCCTTTGTCACTAATCAGTGCCGTTGTTCTCTTCCTAGTTTAACAATAATAAGATAACTTTAGATAATGCAAGGTGTCAATAATCTACCAAAGGTATATGGTTAATTGGTAACCTGTTGTTTTAATTGTTATTTTAAAAGTTACAGATTAGATTGAAAAGGCATAGTTGAGGAGAATTAGATGCTGATTTGTAATCTGGGAATAATAATTTTGGTATAGCTTTCGTCGCTGCTGAAATATGCAAAAAAACTGAGAAATTGGGGCTTCTTATAGGCTTTGAAATTAATTACCAGAAACTTTTGAACAAAATGATCATCTTCTACTCCTAATAACATAATATAATATTATTATTGAAAATAATGTAATTGTTTTTTGTAGGTTGACATAAGTGGTTATGAGCTTGACATTTACAAAATTTTCGATGCCGACTTGATCTCAGAGTTTTCATAGTCAACTTTTGTTTTTCTTATATCAGCCATATTGTGTTTTCCTGTCAAAAAATATGGGGCCGATTGACCTTCTTCAGCCAGATGAAATCATGACTGCACTACGTAAAATGGAATGCCACAAATCGCCACAAATTGAGGGATGAGGCACTGCCATGGTTTACGGAACTATTCAATGGGATTCTTCTTGAAGGCAACATATCACTGCGTGGCGTCTAAGCTTCCTGTGTCCACTATACATATAAAAATAAGGACGATGTCGCAGATTGTAATAACTACAGAGGGATTAAATTAACGTCACACCCCCTCAAGTTATGGGAGCGAGTTATCAGTTGATGGAAAAATGCCGACTTAACAGATAGAACCTCTACTTCACCTTTATAGACTTAGAAAAGGCCTTTGATAGGGTTCTCAGAAAACTATAGTGTGGCAAGCAATGCGAGCGCACAATATACCACACTATTGCCCGTATTCACAAACGAAAATTTCCTAAATAATTACGTAATTAATTAAATGAGTGAGATGGAGATATGCAGTTTTTTTGCAATAGAATGAGATGGGGATAATTGATTACGTAATTATTTAGGAAATTATCGTTTGTGAATACGGGCATATGTCTCTATAGTGCAGGATATGTAAACCGGCTCAATCACGCAAATCAGAAGCCCTACTGGTGTCACTGAGCCATTCCGGGCGAAGGTTGGCGTTTATCAGCATTGAGTCCATTTCTTTTTAACCTATGCATGGATTATATCGCGAGAGACCTACAGTCAGGAGTCCCTGGTGCTTGCTGTAGACTGACTACATTCTCCTGATTGCAAAAACTGCAATGGAGCAAAAAACCATCAAAGCATAGCAGGAAAAACTGTAAAAACTGGAAAGACACGGAGTGAGGCGCGAGAACCTTAGGGCATTTTTTTATGGAGAAGTGTTAGGAGTAGAAGTCTAAAAGTTTGTACATTTATGATTTCAATTTTGACGAGCTAAGCTAAAATATTTAAAACCCCTCACCATTTCCGGTTATACCGGAAGTTGCAATCAACTTTCTTATTTTAAATGGGACACCCTGTATATTATTACATTTTCAGATTGCCTGAAAAAATGTAATAAAAATGATGTTTACAGTTCAAATTTGTAACGACCAATTAATGAGTTATAAACAAATGAAAATTGCAATTTTCCATTTTCAAAGCAGCTTAGCTTGAAAACGGGTCAAGATATCGGAAAACGGCTTACATGTCCCTATCCTAACTTTTTATATATGTACTACGCTAGAGTACCTACAAAAAAAAAATTATTAATTTTTTTTCGAAAATCGCTTATTTTTCATCACTTTGTATACCGATTTCATCAGCACCATAAGATACTACGTGAAAAGTTAAGATAGGGACATGTAAGCCGTTTTCATCTATCTGGACCCGTTTTCGATCTAAGCTGCTTTGAAAATGGAAAATTGCGATTTTCATTTGTTTATAACTCATAAACCATTCGTTCCAATTTTGAACTACAAACACCATTTTTATTACATTTTTTCAGGCAATCTGAAAATGTAATAATATACAGGGTGTCTCATTTAAAATAAGAAAGTTGATGGCAACTTCCGGTATAACCGGAAATGGTGAGGGGTTGTAAATATTTTAGTTCAGCTCGGCAAAATCGAAATTATACACGTACAAATTTTTAGACTTCTACTTCCAGGACTTCTCCCTAAGAAAACTCTCCCAGAAAAATGCCCTAAGGTTCTCACGCCTCACCCTGTATATTAACCGTACAAAACGGAATGTATGGAGTGTGACCTGGGAGGGACAGAATATCTAAATTACGACCTAATGATTGGCAACACATCTCTTCCTAAGGTGATACGCTATGAGGTGAGGATAAAAAAAAGATGAGGATAGACACCGGTAAACATTTTAAAATGACGATCGTTATCCGGAGTTCTCTGCAATACCAGAATGCCTAAAAAAACAATGGTAAAACATTCAAAACCGCCGTAAGACTCGTTATGATATTCGCCTCGGAGTGCTGGACAGCCCGAAAGAGACACGAACAACAGCTACACACGGCTGGATAAGGTGCGTAATAGACAAACCGTAAGAAAAAGTTAGAGAGCGGAGACTCAGTTGGTATGGACATATAATCTGATGAGATGACAATTATTTCGTGAAGACTGCTCTTAAGATTGTCACACAGCCAAGAGTAGAGGCAGACTACCGAGAATATGGTGGTCAATTCGCGAAGGACCTAGCATCCAGACACTTATCACCTGAGACAACCCGGACCGACGTAAGTGGTGCAAGTGCACAAGGAGACACCCGATTCCAGATAAACTGGGAAAGGGGCAGGCGGAAGAAGAATAAAAAAGATATGGCTAGAATAAGAAATGGAATTCTCGACCAAAATATTAAATGAATAATAAAAGGAAAATTTATTGGTTCCAGGGCTCATGCTCATCACGGATAGGGTAATAGGTTCTCTATAGTGTTGGTAGTTACGGTTACATACACATATGTCGCGCTAATGATTATAGATCTCGAAGTTCCCTGTGAATTTTGTGGATCAAGTAATCAAGAAGTAATCAACTAATTTCATGCAAGAGATAGAGAATTATGCATGCTGATCTGGCATGTCGCCGAGTTTCAATAACAGCAAAATTGCCATCTAAGTGACTTGCGTGGCCTAGTGGTTGCTGGCCCACCGAGCATAAATCGCGGGTCGAAACTCACATCGCGGCCAGCATAACTTTTCAGATTCATTTTCGAATGTCTGTGAAAAGTAAAACATGCGATCGAGATCGATGCTCCCTCTTTTGTCTTAAAAAAATGGTCATCTATGTCTTCAGCAGTGTTTTTCTCTGTTTTTGACATGAGATCAGTGTTTCAGCACAGGCCCCACAAATTTTATTTTTAAAACAGGAAGTCTCGATTTTTCAATTTTTTCAGCATATTTCAGCAGCGACTTTTCAAATTACAAATCAGCATCAATTCTCCCCAATTTTAAGCATTTAATCTAATCTGTCGTTTCTGTTAGCTTACATTTTGTTGTCGTTATAGCGGAAAAAACTAAATTTGTTTAATTATACGAAACGAAAATTACTTTACATTTTATCATAATTTATATTATTTTATATTACAACGTAATCAGTATATTACTGAAAACTTCTCTCGAAGTTTATAAATATCTCAAGATCGAATAATGAAATCAAAACATAATCGCGAAGACCTTATTGGGATCTTATGTTTTATAAAGAAATAACTAGAAGACTTCAAAATTTCACCCTCTGACTCCTTACTCCATATAACAAACAACCTTTTCAGAAAGATCCAATTAAAGTTTAAGAGCGTCAAAAATTGAATAAGAGGAAAAGTACAAGAAAATGTTATTCGTATTATTATTTTTTGTCAAGTGTGTCCAAAATTTATCAAAAATTATCATAAACACTAATATGTGACCTCAAATTAAACCTCAAACAAGTAATAATAATCAAACTGTTCAAATCACATTTCTCTGCCCAATGGCCACCAATAAAAAAATTTTAAAACAAATAGGCATAACCTGTGAGATTTCATGGCCAATCTTAAAAAAAAAATAGAAAACTTTAATGAAAAAACACAAAATTCAATTACCATTTTCAATTAAACTTATGGATGCTAGGATAAGAGAATGAGACTTTGTTTTTCTCTGGTGTCTTTCAGATGGATTCCTTCTCTTTTGAATTCGGAGTCACTCTAACGATATTAGCGTAATAAATATTACGTTGATTACATTTTTTTTACATCTCATTTTCAAGTTTTAAGTATGTATAGGAAATACTAAATTGGGTTCCAAAGCTTTCAAAACAATATGTTGTTTGGAATTGAGTGGGAAAAAATATAGAACGCTAAAAGTATATATATACAGGGGTGAAATTGCTGTTAGCTCACGAATACTCATAACAGACTTATACGCCGAGACTAAGATTATTCTTTCTTTCTTATTAGTGAAAGTTTTTCTCTACAATTCTACTTTTGAAGCTTTTTCGCTGTTTCTCACTAAGCCCTTGAATTTTGCTATACATACTAATATACTACCAACATAATACCTACCATCTCTGCAGACTGTAACAGAAATATTAAGATTTGAGTTGTTTTCGATTATCAACACAAAAATACTCATAAACGTAAAGCAATACTTAATTCTAAACTTTAAAGGGAATGTAAATAGCTTAATGGTTACCCTGTTCTCTTACATTTTTACATTTTTTGTAATTTAATTATTTACATCTTGCTAAGTTATATCTTGGCAAGGTAATTTTACAAATTACACCTGATATTGCTAAGTTAGTGCGTTAAAAAAAATTACGCAATTACCTACATAATAATATGTAAGTAATTATTATACTATGAATATTTCCACCATTTTAAAAATGTGCTACCTATACGTACGTAGGTACCTACATTTTTCAAAATCAACGTTTAAAATTCAGTTCCATTTCTTTGAAAACGTTGTTTTCCTAATAGAATAGCCGTGATTTTATTTTAGAATCTGATTTAATACATTTTACATTTGAAATAAAAATTTTCTAGTATACTTTTTACATTAACTTCACTATACTGTACCAAAAAATAGTTGAAAATAAATAAAGTACAACTCATAAACAATAAAACTACAGTCTTTCCTTTTTGGTTTTCGTCATTTGTCAATTGTGTTTCCAAATTTGTCAACTGCTTTTCCCCATTTATCTAGCGTAAGTGTGATTTTTCAATGTAAATTCCTCTTTTGTCAAGTTAGATTCCCTTTATACCAAATGCTTTTCCTATGTTCATTATACTGTCACTGCACGTAAATAGGAAAAGCAACAACTATTGATATAAAGTGAAACCAATTTGACACAAAGGGAACTTGATTGATAGATCAATGACTACAATAATAAAAACAATAACTGACAAAAGAGGAAAATTAAGAGAAAAAACTGTAATGTCGTTAAAAAAGTTAAAAAGTTGCGAGATTAGAGCAGTCTAGGATGGATAATTTAAAACAATACATTTTCAACGCACCCTTTAATGTCATAAATAATAATATTTAGGTATAACGTTGATAATCTATTTTTGAATTTTATCCATTGTTAACTTTCTCCGATCTCACCAACTTTCACTTTTTTAATGACAAGATATTAATGTTTAAAAAATTATATAATGATCAATAAAAATTTGTTTTTAAAATGAATGAGATATACCTACCTACACTTTATGTTCTCAAGAAAACTTTCCCAAAATGCAAGAAATAATTAAAAACAATTATTATAACCGTCAGGGGTCTCCTTACTAAAAAATGTTATTTTTGAAAAAACTCCTGAAATATTGTTTCTTGGAAATTAAACATGGAAATTCTTTTCTGACTCTACTCGTATGTTTGGACTAGTTTTTAATAGTCCAAAGCTGGTGTCAAAAAAAGCAAAGGTTTTGGAAAGGCTGTCTTTTGTTTACAAACAGCCACTGTACAGCACGCCAGATAACAGGCCACCTGGCAGTAGAGCGCAAGAAAAGGTGTAATTTTAATCAGTCTACCCTCTAATGGAAAAGATAGTCAATGCCATGCATAACGTTAATAAAACAGTCAGACAGCTGAATAAACTGAACGCACTGCGTCAGCACAGGTGATGCGCATTTTGTTTTGGAAAAGCTAAAATTTTAGAATTTGTAAGTTTATTTAATTATATAAATAAAATAGACAGCCAGACAACGTTTCAATAGAACACACTTATGTGGCATACAAAATGTTACACTGTCACATACAATTTCGCATTGTGTGTCATTCCTAGTCAACCATAACGCATCTGTCGCTAAAAAATCAAAGAGTATTAGTATATTATTATATTATTATTAATCAAAAATCAGAAGCGCGTGCGAGAGGCTTTATATGAACAAACTTCTGGCCGATCTGAAAGTATCAGACTTTCCAAAACGCTTGCACTTTTTTGATACCGTAACTCTCTGACTATAAGGACTGGTATTTCGGGCTAGTTTGTTGATTTTGTAGGCAATTGATGGAACGTGAGAATATATCAGGTTTTGGTTTTAACATGAATCCTGGATTTTAAAATTCGGCCAACAAATATAAAAATTGTCGTGGCAGAGTCAAAAAGCTTTTTTTTATGATAAATCTGTAATTGATTAGGATAGGTGCAACATTAGAGTAGTTATTATTTTTATTCAATAGTCTACTTTAGTACCATAAACTGACGGGCTTGTAAATAAAGCTAAAATATGACGAAAATTCAAGGAAATTATTTTTCGAAAATGTTTTTTAACCAGAGATAAAATGTATCTCGGTTAAAAAACATTATCGAAAAAATATTTATTTGAACTTGCTTCTTGTTTAGCTTTATTTACAGACTTCCAAATTATGGTACTTATCTTAGACTGTTGAATAAAAATAATAAATATAAAAAAAATGGTAGAAAAGCTACATTTGAATTTTTCTTGCCATCGAAATTTTTAAAGTCCTCGTAGGTATATCTTTGTTATAGAAATTTAATCTGGCACTCCGAAAAAACTATAAAAAAAATTAACAAACACTTCAAAAAAAATTTACGAGAAAAAAGGTGTCTTATGACCCCGTATTCAACGCCACTGGGTGCTTCGGTTATACCCATAATTACTCCAAATAGAAAGCCTGTTACAAAATCCAAAAATTCAGAATTCTTGGTTCACTCTGTAGAAAGATGCAATAAAAACCTGTTTCGTAAATCGACACTAAAACCCCCTGTATCTCAGTTAAAAAACATTTTCGGAAAAAAGATTGAAATAAAAATATAAATAAATAAAAAAAAATTAAATTTAAAACATCATTTATAATATACATACAGAGTGATTCATGAGTGACCAATGGTGATAAGCGGACTTCAAGGCGGGTCGAAAACCTCAAAAGAAATTTTTTTTTTTGTGATTGATTACGAAGTTACAGGGTGTTTTATGTCTCAGGTACCAAACTTTGATAGGCGATATTTCTGAAACGGCTGGAGATATTTTGTCGAAATTTACTAGGAATGGTGCATTCCGGGAACTTATTAAAACCGCATTCTGAGTTAACTAAAAATCTAGGACCGGACTTGAAAATTTTTGCCCCCATGGTCTTTGTTGAAAAAGTTAATTTTCTGACGATGTTTCTGAAAAACTGTCATCGAATTTGAATAGAGAAGAAAAAACTCATATAGAAATCAAATCATTCCTCAATTTGAACGGCACACCCAAACCGTCTCGAAAAAAAAGTCAAAGTAAAACTTCTCAGTAAATTATCGTTTTCGAGCAGACATATTTTACTTAATGTTCGTCTGAATTCCTTCAAATTTATTTTTTGACTTCGAATATAGGACGATATAGAGCCCATTACAATTAGGGATATTCTGTAAAAAAAAAAATTGAATCCAACGGTTGGTTTTCAAGTTACAGAGTTTCCCTCATCCGAGTTTAAAGGTAATTTTTTCAATAACCGTGATAAAAATTAATGAAAAATTCAGGTTACTGTAATGTCTGGAACGGATACCATATAATTCATCAATTTTTTTTCCACAAAACCTCTTTACAAAGGAATTGAGAATGTTGGAAATTGATACCATACCTAAATCTGAACGAAATTTGAAGTTTGGCAACCGCCTAAACGCAACTTGGAATATAAACTAATCAAATGCTTTCGTTGGTTGGAAATAATAGTTATTTATTATACAAGGGAAAAAAGTGATAGATTTTAGCTCGAGATGTGGTTTCGTCCCCGACGCGTTAGCGGAGGGGACAAACACATCGAAAGCTAAAATCGCACTTTTTTCTCGTGTGTAATATACAATTTTTTTCTGCGAGAAGAAATATCAGTGTTAGAATGTCGAAAAACGTAGTTAGATAACTGAAAATTATGTCGGAAAAATGATTCTTAAAATGATGTTAAACTTGGATTTTCAGACTGTCTTTTATCGTAATCGACGTTGTCTGGTAACGAAACGATTTAATTCGATAAACGTCATAATTTAATTAAAATTTTAGATAGTTTTGCAAAGATTCTTGTAAGGTCTCAATGAGTGAATTTATTAATATGGATAGTGATTGTTATGAAAATTCCCTTAATAATTGCCATTTGGATAATAAGGTAACTTTCCTTTACGTATATTTGATATAAATTTAATGATATCTGAGTGTTAATAGTAGCTATACCTAAGCCGCCATTTCGGGGAAATAAGTACTCATTTATTTCCCTGCTAATTCATTTATTTCCCCGATAAGATGCAGCTCATAATAATGGGCATTTTTCTACCTGTTAACGGGGAAAAAAGGTCACACTTTTCGCCCGTCGCAGAAAAAAAATAATAACAATACCATCCAACCCGAACTTATTTACATGTTCAGTGCAGTGTTGCCACAATTTTTTTTACAAAAATGGTCATATCTTTGGAAGAAAAGAACTTACAACACTACAGCAAGAAAATTTACCACTCTTAAAAAGTAAAGTTTACAGCAGCATGCTCCGAGTGCGCGAGTTACTGATCAACCTATAGGTACCTACATAAATTACGCTCCGGCAATCAGAATAAGATTAGTTATGGAACCGTAGTTGATAGCCAGCCGAATTCAATTACATATTTCACGTAAGGTAGCGGATCTTGGTTATTAGATTCCAAATAATTCAATAATTAAATAATTTCAAATTCCATCACGAAGGCAGATATAGCTTTTCCAGCTTATCTTCTATAGGAATATTTATACAGGGTTATCTATTTTCATTATTAACACTCTCATAATACTTTTTTTACGTACCTAGAGAGGTGTTAGTCTCTGGATAATTAAATACAGAGTAATATGTATGTGTCATATGCATATGCAATGAATAAATTAACTTTCTGAGTTAATATCTATTTTGCAGAAGTAAAAAAAACTCGAAACAAGTAAATTTGTAAATTTAATTTATGTTCTATTGACTTAACGTTTTTATAAAGGGTGTTCCTTGGCTCAATAATGACGACATTGTCTATTTTTTTAAATAGGACACCCAGTATATTATTGTATTTTCAATTTTTCTGATAAAATCCAGAAATATTGGTTTTACATTTGCAGTTTAAATTGAATAGGTTATGAGTTATGAGCATAAATAAATTATTCTCATGAAGTTCTGAGATTGCGTCAGATCTTTTTCTGCAATGACGAGAACTCAAGGCGAGTATTCGAAGTTGGGAGTGCTGGAAGTATTATCTTAAGAAGCTAGGATGGAGGTGAATACAGACCCTAATTTCCTTTCAGAGTTGGAGTTCAAATCAGATCCGACTTTTTTCGAATAATTTTTCATATGATGATTCTTCTTTGACGTTTCTTGTTCTAATTTGCAAAGACTGGCAGTTTCTTATCTGTGTTTAGCTGATTGAGGAAGAATAAAAATATTTCGTATCTACGAAGTCGTCAATTATTGGCGGACCCATGTTTATTAAGATTTTTTGACTCATTTTGGTCCACACTATACCCCTCCAAATATTCGGACCTTTTTTAACACCCTGTACAGGGTGGGCAAATTTGGATGTTTCTATAGGAGATCTCGGTAACTATAAGAGCTATGGAAAAATGGATGGCACATTCTCGATCTCTTTTTTTGAGAGGAACTCAATGGTGAAAACCAGAACTCGCTATCTTCTTTTGTTTTCGAGCTATAATGAAAAATACGATTTTTCACGATATCGATAAATGTCGATATCTTTCTTGGTTTTCAAGTTAGAGAAAAGATATTTGCACATTCTTCAGGCACTTTTTTGAGTAGAATGGAATGGCCTCAACAGATTTCAAATATCTTTTCTCATTTTTCGGTTATAACATAAAGTTGTATTTTTTTAAATGGAAGTCATAGTGGGCCATGAACTAAGTAATAGAGTATTTTTTTCTCTTTGCAACGATATATTTTTAACATGTGCGTTAAAAATTTATGAAAAGTTACATTTTTCAAAATAAATTGAATTTATCTAGCTACCTGAGATTTTTTTATTTTTATTTTGACTAGTCACCTAGTGGGCGTGAATGTCATTTAGAATAGTATATGAAGACGCCTGTCAAAGCCAGTTTTCTTACATTTTTGAGTTAGAAAGTGACTGTTCCGCTTTGAAAAAAGTAAAATTTGGCTGTTGACCAATGAAACTTTTTAATTTATATGTTATGTTAGATTGCTTTATGCAAAATAGTTACAATTCTGATATTTATATCATCTGATATTATTCAGAAAGAGAGACAAATCCACAAATCAATATCAACAAATAAATATAACAATATGGTGTGACCGTGACAATTGACCGTGGTCCGTGGTGGCCTTCAACCTCTCAAAAGTAGATTTGTGGGGTTGTCTACTCTCTGGATAACGATTGAAGTATGTTTCGGATGCAATATCAGAATTGCTGTTACATACTTTGAATAAAGCATTCTAACATATCATACTTTTCGTAGTTTTCATAAACCAAATTTGTGATTTTGCAAGTGAAACGAGCACTTTCTAACTCAAAAACTGCGTAAACTGGCTTTGACAGGAGTTGTCGCACAATTTTCTAAATGACATTCACGCCTACTAGGTAAATAGTTGAAACAAATTTCTAAGGTACCATGATAAATTAAGCTTATTTTGAAAAATGTAACTTTTAATAAATTTTTAACGCACATGTTATATATCGTTGCAAAGAGAAAAAAATACTCTATTACTTAGTTCATGGCCCACTATGACTTCCATTTAAAAAAATACAACTTTATGTTATAACCGAAAAATGAGAATAGATATTCAAAATCTGTTGAGGCCATTCCATTCTACTCAAAAAAGTGCCTGAAGAATGTGCAAATATCTTTTCTCTAACTTGAAAACCAAGAAAGATATCGACATTTATCGATATCGTGAAAAATCGTATTTTTCATTATAGCTCGAAAACAAAAGAAGATAGCGAGTTCCGGTTTTCACCATTGAGTTCCTCTCAAAAAAAGCGATCGAGAATGTGCCATCCATTTTTCCATAGCTCTTATAGTTACCGAGATCTCCTATAGAAACATCCAAATTTGCCCACCCTGTACCTATAGGAGGATTAGTGACGACCTACGCAATGGCTCCAAACAAATATTAAGAAATTCTTGGCAGACCGCTAAGAAGTTCATCTGATACGACTGCCTTATTTCATGTTTGAAGGAGGATCTGAGGATTTACTTTCGAAACTTAAGAGCATACTCGTCACCAGAGCGTTTTTATTCACGCTGCAGAGTCACTTTTATTTCCAAGTCTTATTTAGGCAAACGGGGATCTTTTCTATTCTAAGAGAAGAAATCAAATTTAGTAGAATTACAGTATGGGTGGTTAAGGTATTAAACTAAGAGAATGGATATTATCTAATTATTTAATTACTTGATATACACATAGAAGGTTTCTAACGAACGTAAAACGTAATGCATAATGTATTGGTTGCAACCGTGGTTGCAACCAATCAGAGATACCTACTATAGTTCTAGACGGAGGTTGTGTAGGTTATAGATATGGTTTTGTTCATTAAAGGTATCTATTTTAGCGATTGTATAAATGTTTTGCGAATGTCTGTTGCCTGCGTTTCCTGTGTTAATTTCCTTTGAGGGAATGATTTTACCTTTAAAACGGAGTGAAGTCGTGAATCGATCATTATTCTGAATATTAAAATGTTTGTATTTGCTTAGGTCGTTTTATACCTCATATCAGAAAGTAATTATTCATTTTGGACATGAAAGGCAAATCGCGAATAAGAGTTTGCTGAAAGAATTTTAATTTGCACATTGAAACTGTATACTTTTTTTTTAAATTTATCATTATGTATTAAAAACCTATTACCATTATTTTTGTATATTCATAAACATGGGAAAAATACCTCTACAACAATGCGATCTTCGCAGTGTGGCATTTTTTGTCAATGAGTACTGAGTAGGTAGGTACATTAAATTATTAACAACATAGAAGAGAACGTTGAACTTTACGACTATTTTAGAGGATCGCATCTATGAGGGAATCATCTTCTAGTTTTAGCGGGAAATATCCTTCTATGAGTAACTGTCTCCTGCTCGAAAAAAAGGTAAGATACACGATTGCGAAATTCTGCGTAAAGTGTCATTTCGCAATTTTCTATCAAAAATAACTATTTTGGCGCGTGACATAAAAATTCTAATTTGGTTAGGATATACAGGGTGTCCCATAATATGTGGGCAATCTCCCGGATTTGGGTAAATTTCGTAAAAATAAATGAAAAAATAGCTATAAAATTAATTCCTCAGAGACACCCCTACAAAGATATTAGCTGTTGGTTGAGGGTTGAAAATCAATTTTTTGCAATAACTTTTTTATTTCTTGACCGATTTTGATAAATTTTGGTTTTATTTTGTATTATTTTGAACTGTTTAGAATAGTGTTTCATAATCTTTGGTAGCACATACATAGACCTCGGGATGGCATAACCCTCTCATTCACTTGAAATAAAACAATAAAAATAATAATTTTACAGTTTTTTAAGGTTAATTTTCTTTTTATTTTACATTTTTTACATAAAAAATGTATCTTTATTTATTTCGATAGAGCGAACCGTTATCGAGATAAACGCCCTTCTAATAGGTGATGCGTCGCAGGAACTTTCTAAATTTCAAGTAAATTTTAACAAGATGGCTGACCTATGACAGTAAATTGAGCACGAAACAAAACAATTACTTAATTAAATACACGTCAGTGTCAAAAGATTTCATTTCATGCAGATTCAATTCTAACTGATTTTCTGCGTATTCAGCGTTTTTGTAACTCATTTTAAAATCAGTTAGAATTGAATCTGCATGAAATAAAATCTTTGACACTGACGTGTATTTAATTAAGTAATTGTTTTGTTTCCTGCTCAATTTAATCTACACACAGCACAATTTGATCACTTAACCATAGTGAAGGATTAATTAAATGAAACGAAAACGAAAACGAAAAAAAAATGCACGGATTAGAATAAGGTGCACGAATAAGATTCACTTCATTTCTGCTTTTGCCTCAATTTAGCTTGCTTCAATCGCGAAGCGATTGGCCGAAATATTTGAATTTCTTCAATAATTATTATTGTCGAAAGTTGACAGAATGCGAGTTTGACGCTACTATGGCACCGCATATGTAAGTCGATCCGCGCTAAAAAGCACTGTGTGTAAAACGAGCGGATGAGGACTGCTTTAACTCGCAAGGAGTCATTTTGAATAACTTTGATAAAATTTGGATAATCTAAGTAACATCCGTTGGAAAATCACTAAATTTCTGTACCCATTTTTGGCAAGTTTTCAGGTAGCACGTTTTTAAATAGAGGAAACATTCATAAATACTCTAATTCATAAAAAATGCACTAATTTAGTAATCGATGCGCTAGGTTTTTCGTTACATTGCTTCATTACTTACATGTGGACTGTCAGCTAGAGGTTGTGTTATCTGATTGAGCAGATTACTGGAGTCATATTGAGGTTTGAAGGGCGGACTATCAGTTGTGAAATCATTTACTGGCAGCAATGATCCCAACTGAAAAAAAAAACACCACATAGTGTATATCTTGTATTTTATACATATACCTACATAATGTTGTATTACAAGTAGATATTGTCAAAAATATAAATAAATATTAATTTATTCACTGGTGTATCGTAAGAGATAAGTTCACTGGTTTCAAAGATTTTACTTATAAGTAATTTATAGTGCGGAATTTGAAGGATTGTTGTGTAGCAGGGAGCTCTAGAGTCTAGGCGCTTTCGCTTTAAAGTTAAAAAGAATAGTCTGAACGAAAAATACATATAAGATATACTCCACAACGTTACCATACAAACATATTATAAAAAAAATTAAATCCGAGAAAGTCGATAGTGTATTATTTTTTTTAACAGAAAGAATGAAGGAAATAATGGTCATCCGGTAAATATTTTTTGATTTTTTTTTAAACATCTAGTAAACACAAACTTGTCATAAAAAAGAATAACGTAGTTTAGAGTGAACGCCCGCCGTTTAATTATTGGTGATTTCGCCAAAGATATTTAAAAATTTAGTAGTTCCTGCAGTAGGTCTTTGAAAACTTTAAATTAATAGGTACTATTTAAAAAATAAAGATAATTTAAGTCGGCAGAAAAATAGAAATTTTAACCTGATAAAAACTAAGAAGCAAACTAAAACTTCATCAGAAATAGTTAGTCCACGATAAAGTAGAAAATATTTTTAAGTTGTCTGCAAGTTTATAACAAGTTTGCTAAAACTCATATACCTAATTATTCTGCTTCACCAGGTATAGCGACAAAGAGTTGATGCCTGTTATGAAGAAACATTCAACATTACTCGCATAATATTAGTTACTGTAAGTATTCGAAGAGTTACTTTGCATAAAAGTTTCCCTTTCATGATGAATTTATATCTTGTACAGAACCGAACCGGTAAGTTTTGAGATGTACCTAGCTTGTGCATCCCTTGATTAGAATTCTGCTCCCCATTCAATTCTAAAGAAGCATCAACACTGATCAAATCGAAAAGTAACTTATGAAAAAATTCAGGCATTAGTTGTAAAAAGTACAGGTTCCTCACAGTTTTTTTTTAAACACTGTGCAAATGTGTTTTGGAGGCATATGGAAATCACATCCAAAATGGAATTTTCGTAAATATTGGGTCCCCTTATTGTTTTATAGAAAAATATTAAATTGGTCATTCGTTAAGAATGAAAAGCTGTTGCTGTTGCTGGAGTTATATGTTAAGTCAGTTAAGCCATTTTCTAGAAAATCAGGAACAAGTTTTCAATTATTTTTTTCCATTTCGTTTTGTGTCATCGCCATTTACAGCATTTTTAATTATTAAAGTCAAGACAATAATGAAACCGCCTTCACAATGTGAAAACTTGTTCCCCATTTTCTCGGAAATGGCTTAACAGACTTGACAGCTTTTCAATCTTAACAAATGATAGATTTAATGTTTATCTACAACATTTAGGTTTCTCTGAACACCTTTACAATACTCCATCTATTGTGTCCACCAATTCGGGATCAGTCTGTATAAAAGCCCTTACAACTGCTAAGCTATCATTGGCTCGATTCTTGTTTTACCTATTCGATTTGGCATAAGAAATTTTATGAATCCCACTTGCCTGAACAGTTGAGCTAAATTACCACCTCTCCCCTCTCAGAAAATAGGAAGTATACGAGTAGGTACATCAAGGGGCCGGGTTTTTTCAGGTATCGTTTAGAATAGGCAATATAAAAAAGATTTGTACATATGGATAAAAATTACCTTATAATATTCCTAAGTAAGAAGTTAAAGTTACTGTACTTATTTACAATAGAATGTAAACCCACTCCGTCGTTGACAAAATTTGAAAAATGTTATAATGTATAGTAGTTAGCTAAAAGCACAGTAAAAGTAATGGAATTTCCCAGGGAAATAAATGACTTAAAGGTAATTTCTTCGCCCTTTTGTGATGTAATCTCACACAAATATTTCAAGTACCCTGATCTGAGTGGTGTTTAGCCTGAAATACATTGAGTTATTTGCTTTTATTTGCGAAATATAGGTCTATATTTAAAATATTGATAATTATGTTGGGATAGCAGCCAATTAAACACGCAGGTTTTCTCTTTTTTCTTTTTAATTAACCCAAGCTTTATATTTATGTAGGTCTATATTTATGTAGTAATCCAATCTAAGCACCTCCCTGATTAAGGGACATTGTTTCTTAACAGCATTGTGGGGCTTTTAGTTTTTCCTGATGTCACCAGTCGTTTTAGTATTCTGATGAAAAAAGAATTCAAAATGGACTTCCACGCCCACCTCTCCTGGCTTTGAGATTCCAAATAATTGAAGAATATGAAATAGTTTACAGCATTAATTATTATCAAGCGTTGCTGAATTATAAAAACGCCGAAAAGTACCCGCTATGTTAAAAATAAGTCTTTGATTAAAAAATTTTATTTAGGATATCATTACGCTCTTTTTGTCTCTTTATATAAGTTCTTGGAAGGTAACCCCTCTCTTGGAAAGTTACATTTTCCAAACAAGAATGAGAAAGAGTTGTTGTTGCTGTCCAAGTATTTTCCAATTATTTTTATAAGTAAATCATTATTGATTGGTGGCTTGTGACAATAGACTTTTTATAAATAATGCAAAGTAACGACTTGTGGATAAGGAAACTCATTATTCTCAAAAATCTTACTTTAAGCCGTTTTTATTACTAACTGTAATTTCTTTTCTCTTATTTAGTAATCTCTTATTTATGTTTTGTAAACATACCCATTTATAACAAACAAAGTAGTTTCATTTTCATTTTGCATACATAATTATAATAAATAATATAAACAATTATGTTGATGAACAATGAAATTAGTCCTATTGTCGTATTCTCTGTCTGGCTTATAAAACCATGTTTCATGCTAAGCTCGGCTCATACATTCATATCTAAAGCCTAAAGCCATGGCACGTTCTATTTTATATTGTTTGACAATCTAAATCTATTATGACGTGTAACGGTTTTAGTTTTGTAATTTATTAAAGGTAAGTACCGGTATCCAGTCCTTACCTAAACATGAAGTGAACCGTAATTTTTAAATATTTTAAATTAAAATTTCAATGAATACGAACTTATTGACTGAAAAATATGTCATTTTGATCCTAAACTATAAATAATAACAAATTAAATAAACTACAATTGCTACGTTAATATTTAACAAAACAAAATTATTTCCCTTACCACGATGTATTTCCATCCATCGTTGACTCTAATAAGAAGGCTTTCTTCATCAGTGAGGAAGGCTAGTGTTCCCACAGGACTAGACTTGGTGTGTTTGATCAAGGAATACTTATCTTGGAAGAGCATCGCGCCTCTGGCGACGCGAGTTGAAACTTCTTGGTCGGGAACTGTGAATATGGGCGGGCTCGGTGTTGAGCGACCTAATGACAAGGATTTGTATAAATAATTCGGGAAATTTAAGTAAATAAAAAATTATAACCACCTTGGAAAAAATAAAATTCAAACATCAAAAAGACACACATTCATGTCAAGGCAGATCAGAGAGATTTAAAAAAAAAACGTATAAGGGTACTTAGTGGATATTCACATTTTCATAATATTTAAATCTCATAATATCAAGTAACGTAATAACACCAGCATATAAGATTGGATTAATAAAACACAGATTGGGAAATTTTTATCGTACCCATCATAGGATCCGTAAACGATAAGGAATGCAGCGTCGGTAAAATTAGAGAAACATTTCAAAATATTACACTTCTTATTAATGATTATTAATAGTTTAATAATTCTAATAATTCAGATTTGAAACAAAATTTAGGAATACTTCTTAGTCGTTGCTGTATTAAAGTAAAAGCCCAGAGCCGCCAGACCTTACTTATTTTCCGAGTAAAAAAATGTGTGGGATAGGGTAGGGTTAGTATGAATTTAAGAACAGTCAGTAATGTTTTTACGTACCTTTAGCACTCGATACCTGAAAATTGGCCCACAGCACAAGCTATAATAGTAGGCATGCCTATGTTCGTGGTTACTAAGACTATCCTATCCCACAAATTTTGTTAATCAGAAAATAAGTAAGGTCTAGCCTAGCGGCTCTTGACTTTTGGATTATATAAAATTAGCTGACAAAATTGCAAACATACATTTTATTTTAACCATATCTTTTTTGTTATTGAAAATTGATCAATATTTTTTTAACATGAGTCTTCGTGAGAAATTTTTAAAGCCGACTAGATCCTATGGTTTTCATAGTTAACTTTCGTTTATCTAGTGGCCGCGGTTTTTTTCATGTTATTCAGTCAATAAAAAAACAAAGAAAGTAATAATGTTATTCTGATTGATGATAAATAAAACACTAATGTTTTAAAAGATTCTACTGATGTATATTGCTGGATATTAACGTTACACGCGTTTCACTACTTTGTAGCATCTTCAGACGTATGTAAATATTTACAAGATGCTACAAAGTAGTGAAACACGTGTAACGTTAATATCCAGCAATATACATCAGTAGAATCTTTTAAAACATTAGTGTTTTATTTATCATCAATCAGAATGCAGAGATTCTATAAAGTTAGGGTTGAAAACATAAATTTTAATAATGTTATTCTTATTTTTTCAACGACATTTTTTTAATGCCTCTAAAAAACCGCAAGGTAAAAAATTGCCAAATCGATAGTTCATGATGACGACATACGTGAACCAAAAATAATTAAATTATTTTGAATAATCAAAAAATACCTGGATAAGGTATTTTTTTTTTATTCAATTTATTATTAACGTTTTTAATTTTTTTTTTTCATTTTTAACTGAAGTTATGCTAAATTTTGTTTTCTGATTTAATCGACCATCTACTTTTACGTATGAGATCTCAAGTACGGGCGGTAAAAAATTTCCCACCCTGTATAATATGATGTAGGTGTCTGATGAAACAATACATTTATAATACCTAATTGCAAGACAAGAAAATTTTTAAATTAAGCATTTTTATTCACGCAACCTGCAATACAGATACCTAATTATTAAAAAACTTTTATGAAAAAATTTTTTAAATGAAAATTTTTGTTAGGATAGTTTAAAATTGAAAAAAATCTTCACTGCATATAGAGGGTGATTCATGACTAATGCGACGTAGTATACCGGGTGGGCATTTAAGAATGGACAGCGGCCATATCTTGGGAAATATTGATCCTACAGTTTCAAAATTAAAATTTTCCAGACATAAGTGACTATGAGAAATGCAATGAAAATATTTTCAAGATGGTCGCACTTCCGGAAATACCGGAAGTTGACACCTGCTTCGTTATTATAACGGGGACACCCTTTATATTATTGCATTTTTAAATTGCCTGGAAAAATCGAATACAGGTGGTTTTCACAATTGGAATTTAGGTTGAGTAGTTTATGAATTATTAACAAGTGAAAATCGCAATTTTCAATTTTCAAAGCATCTCACATTCAAAACGGCTCAAGATATTTAAAAACGGCTTACTTGTCCCTATCTTAACTTTTTACAAGGTATCCTATTATGTAGTTTAGATTTTTCTACAGGGTGATGAAAAATCTGTTAATTTTCATCACCCTGTATAAAAATTTGTCTATAAATTTGTCTTATAAAAATAAAAAACTTCCGGTATTTCCGGAAGTGCGACCATCTTGAAAATATTTTCATTGGATTTCTCATGTCTGGATTTCTCATGTCACTTATGTCTGGAAAATTTTAATTTTGAAACTGTAGGATCAATATTTCCCGCTGTCCATTCTTAAATGCCCACCCGGTACATCGAGGCAAGTCTAAATCTATGATTTTTTTTTTACCAACAGGTGCGAAGATGCACGTATTTTCTACGTTTGGGCTTATATTCTAACGGCGATATCTTTACAAACTTTGATGATATCCAACAAAATTTTGTAGTAACGCCCTTCTACCGAGGCACTTCAAGATGGCATTTCAAGTGTTTAATGTAGGTTTTAATGGATTTAAAAGTATTGTTCAAAATATAATATCATTTTGTTTGTTTACTTAATTTTGTTAATTCTATTTATGGTATTTCTTGTTTTTGGTATAGATAATTTTAATTCACTGTATCTCATATGTAGGTTTTTGCTTGTTTTCTTTTGGGTTTATTTTTACTTTGGATTTTTTAAATATCGAGTAAACAGTAATGTATACAATTTTGTTATAAGTAGTGAATTATCATAAATGTATTGTTTTTATTTGTCCTGTAATTGGACTAGCTTTTGTAGGGCAAATTTGAAATAAATAAAAAATTAAAAATAAAATAAAATGACCTATCGGAAAATTGAAACTCCGCAGTACCTTACTTGAAAAAAAATAGTTCGCATTTTTTTGACAGAAAAACACATTTTTCGATCGACTTTCGAAAAAAAACTATGGGCACAATACTATGAAATGAATTTCTTAAATCACACAGCCCACTACGAACAACTTCATTAAAATAGATCAAAGTAAGAGCTTGTACTGCATTTTATAATATGTTTTATAAAGCTGGTCGAAGTGTGTTTCGGAAGCCATTTCATAGCACTGCATCTCCGAGTAAGATGCCGTTTTTTCCAAAAGTCGATCGGAAAATGTGTTCTTATGTCAAAAAGATGCGAACAATTTTTCTTCAAGTACGGACCTGGTAACTACTTAGGATATATAAATCCACAGTACCTTAGCTTTTGAAATGGTTTCTTCAAATGGATTTTGAGGAAATTTTTTTTGTACGGAACAATTTGTATGATAAAATTGAAATTGAAGTTTAAGTAGATAAGTTCTTACTTTAATCTGTTCTTGTAATAGCTGGTCGAAGTGTGCCGTTCGCGATCTAGGCAGTACACATCATAACAATTTTCATCTGTTTTTCCAAAAGTCGATCGGAAAATGTGTTTTTCTGTCAAACAAGTGCAACAAGTTCTCTTCAAGTATGGACCTGATTTCAATTTGCCGATAAGTCATCTTGAAGTGCCTTGGTAGAAGAGTGTTTCTCCTAATATTTGTTTTGTTGCCAAACATAGAAAGCACCCTGTATCTTCGTACCTACCTGTTGACAAAAAAATTGTCATAGATTTAGGCTTGCCTCGATGTCTCCTACCTGACATTTAACTACGTCGCATTAGTCATGAAGCACCCTGTATACCTAAACCCGCCATCGGACGCGAAATTCTGTTTCAGATTTCTAGCATCTTGCAAGAAGATTTATTTCAAAGAATCAGTTTAAACCTTAACTTTATTTCTCTCCATCAAACAAATGCTTTCAACTCCTGACTGTAGGTAGTCCTTTTAATTTTTTGTTGTGTAAATCTATCACTTAGGCAAGAAAAAGCTAGTACGTAGTCGGACAAAAGGATACTGATGTCTTTGGATTGATCTAAATTTAAAACTCAGTTCAAATGAACTTTCAAGTGAATTGTAAGAATCAGTCATCGATTTAATTACTTTCTAACATACAATTTTTTCTCACAGGGAATCTTACAAAGTGAATGTGCCATGATGGTAAGAATTTGAAACAGTATATTACATATATCCAGGTGGAAAGTGTTTTAATTTCGTCGAAAGATTACCTAGAAAATTGACCAAGACACCCTGCGTCGAGGTTATTTTATCTCGATGTATCGAATAAGAAGGTATAGTATAGGTATACGGAAATTTTATGTTAATTTTTTAACTAGATTATGTAAGAAAAAAAAACACTACAGAACTTTTCTGGATGCTTTTCGAGACGTTTCCATTAGGCTTTATCAGACGTGTCTTTAAAGTGATTTCGTTGATTTAGTTGCAATTTGGTTGTCTTGAACTTGAGAAGTCGATGGAGAGCAGGACCAGCGAGGAGTATTATTGAGCGCAAAATGGACGCTGTAAGGCGAAAAAAAAGATTGAGAATAAAAATAATTAATTGTAAAGTAAGTAACAGCTGTGGATGATAAACCCCAACCCCGGTCCTGGTCTCAACCTTGTCTTCCCAGCGTTCATGGGTATTAATGCCAAGGAAATCATGTAGATGTATAACAGTTGTTGTGAAGCTGCCAGGAGATGATTGGATATAAATATTTGAGCAAATCTTTTGATATTCGAGTTTTATGCAATTAAAAAATATTGGGAAATGTTCAAAATGAAGAAATTGGTCGAGTCAAATATAACAAAAAATATGTACTCATATAATACAAAAAGAAGCAATAATATTACTTCTGAGTTAAATATGTGCTTTTTATAAGGCATAGTATCGGGTGATCCACAAAATTTTTCAGCAACTATTGCCTTGGAAAAATGAAGCATGTCTGCCAGTCTGACAGATAAAATGCAAACTATTGGTAGGTGTGCTCAGGTGCAATGAGCTCAGACATGACTGCAATAGCTATCTCTCTCTTCCAAGGCACTAGTTGATGGAAAATTTTGTGGATCACACGATATAAATTTTATAGGAAGACGAGAGTTTGATGAGAATTGGTTAGTGCGCAGATACGCCTCCGAATCCATAAGTATTTGTTGTCCAATATCAACAATATTAGTCGGTGCCCACGTTAAAAAACAACCAAACAGATAAGATTGATAAGAGTATCTCCGCCGTTCGTCGAACAATGAAAAACTCAGTGGTGGTGCTGGTTAATTCGTATCCTATTTATGTGAAATAGAATACGAATCCTACATACGTACTTATCATTTAAAATATTTATTAGTATTATGTGCGCGGCGTCACTGATTTAATTTCTAGCATGATACGGTGGAACGGTTATATAAAGCTCGGAAGACTAGCCTCTCGCCTTCTTATAAAAATTGATTTTTTTGTTTACGTTATCTTCAACAAAAATCAAAGTTTTCATGCTAATATAAATTAAGGTAGCTGTAATGAAAGTTAAAAATCAATATAGAAACATCAATAGAGAAACATCAATGGAGAAACATGGACAATAATAAAGGTAAAATAGAAAAGTCTTTTTACTTTATTCGTCAAGTACCTATTTTGAGCTCCTTCAGATCGTTCAGGTCTCTCAAAGCTTTAAGTTCATCAAGACTACTTTTCGCTCCTTTGCAGCAAGAACAGAAATTACTTATTAATAAACTTCAAATTCAAAGTACGAGTTACTTATCCTCGTTCACTATTATTCATGTCAAAGAAGATTTTTTAAAGTTATTTTTCATAAACTGAAACTAGGAAAAATCAGTAATATTTCCCTAATTTCTTTCAAATCCAGGCAAATAGTAAGGAACAATGGACCAGCGGGTCAGAATCAATATCTGCACCTGGAAATTTCTGTAGACAGATTATTAATCCACTTTTTCTGGACTGCTTCTAAAAAGTTAGTGCGAAAAGGATGATGAATGATGTTCATGGCTAGTATAAACTTTTCTTAGTAATTAGGAGACGTTTCTTGACAAATAGTGATAAAGTTTTCTAGATTGTAAAAACATGTCTGATAAAATAAATGTAGAAACCACCTTTTTTGGTCATAATAATTTAAGATATTACCTTTTGGGATAACATAAATCGGTAAAATCGGTGGGTAATCTTAAAATCTTATGCACTTAAAAATCGAATATACAAATAATCATTAGACACATGTAATTATATTAATATAGACACACACCTGAAAAACTTCTTGAATCGAGTAGGTACAAAATGAAAAATTATTTTACAAAATCTAGTTTACTTTTTTACTATACCTTGAATTAAAATTTAAACAAAATTTAAAATATACCAAACGTGTATATTTACATTTCATTAAAGTAGTTCACGAAAAATCCACACAGTTTTAGAAGAAGTAAATGAGCTTCTCATTCATAACCATTCATAACGTTCAGAACGGAGGCGGTTGGCTGAAATGGGACATTTTGCTAGAAATATTGGGATTAAAAATCTGCAATTCAGATATTCGGAATGATCATCATTTAGTACAATGTGCATATACAACATAATAGGAAAAACTAATGCGCACGAAATTTGCAAGCAAATTGCAAAAGGTATACCGATGACCCGGAGGCTATATAATATACGAAGTGATAAAAGTCTAACCAGAACCTTTGCGAATACCAGCGTCCTGCCATAATCCAGAACGAGCCGCTGGAGACTTGTTTGTTTGCCTGCTGGGCCTTCCTGCTTCTATAGCATTCACCAAGTCAAATCTTTGAAGTCTTGCATTATGCGCCTGTCATTATTTGCCCGGTTATCCCTCCGGGCAGTCCAAAATATATAAACATAATATACATGGGATAAAGTTAAAAGTGATACATAGGGATTTACCCTTTATAAAAGTAAAATTTTACAGATATTGACTCCCTTCATAATTATTATTTTTAGAACAAAATAATATCTGGTATAGGAAATCTTGGGACACCTGTACAAGTATTATATTTCATATAATTTACTATCCCCGATGTTGGTTTTAGCATTTATGAAAATCCTATGTCGTGTATTTACCTAAACAATAAGGCATAAAACTCATTCCGCTCAAATATTTACATGTTATTATGTTACAGTAAAACTATCATTAGGCGCTGTTAACAGATATAGATTTCAGATTTTACGACTGCTATTATTATGACCATATACCGGGTTGTTAATCACGGCTGTAGTTTTTAAGGTATTAAATTAAATAAAGAAAAAACTTATTAAAAGTATGAGTGGGGTGAGGCGACGTACAATTCAAGATACGATCAAACTTCACATTCGTCAATAATTATTTTTTAGTTTATCTATTAAAATTGGTCAATTATCATATCAATTATCACGAAATTACAATTATCAATTAACATCCGGGAGGTACGTTAAAAAGGGGGTGCCGGCTGCTTCACAGCAGTCGTTAAGTTACGTCAGAGGCCCTTGAGGCTACTTGAAAACTTCTGACACTTGGGCTTTACCACAGCCATAAGATATTTATTTATTTATTTATATTTCCTGAAAGGGGGTTTATTCTAAAAATGAAAATGAATCGCTAGGTCGGTGTTGCATTATTATTGTCTGTACACTGAGAGTTGTCTGTTGTGATAACTAAGGATACATCATCTCGTTATGTTTCTTACTCCTTCTATTGCATTGCATAGTCAATCGAGTTAAAATGGGACGTATTGTCAGAAAATACGTTTGAATCGTCAGCAATTCTAAAAAGATGAGCGAGAGTGAGACGGAAGTACCGACTCGCGTCTTGATACGCTTAGATTGATACGATATTACGATAAGATTGTCGTCGCTACTGTCAGTAGTGTCAGTGTCAGCGCTAAATATACTACTAAGGTTTGTGTTGTGATTTGAAACGTTTTTAATATGAAATTAGCAGAATTACCTGTGATATTCTACGGTGTGATAAACTATGAGTAACTTATTAATTGCGCGAATGCCTAAAAATCTATTTCCTTGTTTTGCCTGGGAAACGATTGAACTCCCTAGTACGGGGTCTTGTGGTTAAATTGCTGGAATATTTTACTTGCAGAATAAGAAAACGGAGGTGTTATTCTTTCTTTTAAACGGCAACCAGCAGGTAGGTGACATGATATTTTCTAATCACGATGATAACAATAATTATTATCATTCTTATTTACTTGCATTATATAATTATATTTGTTATCAAAAAGTTGCAAGTCTCTACTTCGTCAATAACTTGTCGAAATAATATATTTGTAGGATATTCATTATTCCTCAACACACGCCACTGACACGAACTGCGATACCACATCTGGTTCGACTTAGAAATAACTGTACGAATCAAATCGAATTAAATGAAATTGCTTAGTCAGAATCAGTGTGGCATGACAACGGACAACACTCAGTGGACAGATAGTAGTCTTTTCAACATTAAAAAAAATTATTGGCATGACTACTTGACAAAAATGTATAAGGAAGTGTACCTTAGATCGATTCCACCAAATCAAAATTCTAAGGGAACGATTGGCAACAAGACTGATTACCTAGGTTGATAATGGTGATTGGTGTTATTAGAATCTAGTAAGTCTCTAGAATAATAGTTAGGTATGTACAATGTTTACTAAACTAATTTAGTTTATATCGATTAGCTCAGATTTCAAAATTATAAAAGCAATTTTATCATAGGTAGATTAAAATTTTTTAGAGATATTTATTACTGTAAGTATGTAAAGACGTTCAAACTTGTACGGAATCTTGTGCTAAAAACAAAGTTGCCTTCTAATTAAAATCATTTGACAGGTATTTATTTATTCAAAATATATATGTAGTGTATTTCTTTTAAGTGTTGCCATTGGTAATTGAATGTTAAAACTTACACCCCATGTTAACTTATGTTGTGTGGCACCTTAGAAGTTGTTTTTAATTTTCAATTATACCATGTACTTCACAATAATACAACCTGTCAGAAAAACCGACCATTGTTTACTTTAATTATACAGGCTCTTGACTATTTCGTGGTGGCTCACTAGAGCGATATCGCCAAGAGTAAAATATACAGGGTTGGTTATATTACAAAAATGTGTACAATTTGATACTAATTAAGAATCAGAAATAAAATTTTGGATAACTTGCCAAATAACAGTTCAATTTTTTATCCTCCAAAAATGAATAACCACTAAAAATGAACTATTATATTTTCCAAAGAAAATAGAGTTCATTAGAATTTTAAAATTTGTAGTTTCTAACAGTGAAACAAGGAAACATGCTTTATAGGTGACGTCATAGTCTATACCCGAGTCGGGGAGTGTTGACGCTACACTAGTCGCAACGTGAATTTTTTGTCACGGTCAAGGAAACAGGCAACTATTTGAGAATATCATAATTACTGTTTAAAGATTGCACAGACTGACAAGTTCCATCCAAATAAAAAATAAACTTTATTTAGTTTTTTTTTAAGTTCTTTTTCTTGTCTCATTTCTCAACCCTAACATTCATCAATATTTGTCTCTTATACAGGGTGCACCATGTATCCTCTATATTGCTATCTCCTGAACGCTAAGAGATACAGGGTCGGTTAAATTAGAGAAAAGTTGCGCTATTTTGTGGCCATCTCGAATCCGTCAAAACATGCGAGATATCTGTGACCGTTCCTGAAATATCCTGAAAAAACTGAAAAATCGAGATTTAATATTCTTTCCATATCTTTTTTATTATTGGAGATTAATAAATAATTTTTCGTAGGCCGTTAAGAGCTATTCATCTGATATTTCAAAAATTTTCAAGGCCTACTAGATTCAAGAGTTTTCACAGTCAACTTTCGTTTTTCTTATGACCGCCATATTATTTTTTTATGTCGTTCGATATAAAAAAAAATAATGGAAACCAAAAATTAATAAACTTCAAAAAAATTTTTTTTAAATTTTTATTCTTCTTTTTTCAAAGAAAAACGAAAAAAAATCGTCGAAAAACGTCAACATTTGTAAAATAAGTCAAAATAGTGCTTGCCTTATGGTTTTTTAATTTATCTATGAAATTCGGTCTTAAAAGTTGTCTTTTTTGTAAAGAAAAAAGAAGAATAAACATTTTTTTAATTTATTTTTTGAAGTTTAACAATTTTTTGTTTTTATTATTTTTTTTTATACCAAACAACATAAAAAACAATATGGTAGCCATAAGAAAAACGAAAGTTGACTATGAAAATCCTGGGATCTAGTCGGCTTTGAAAATTTTTGAAATGTCAGATGGGTAGCTCTTGCCGACTTATGTAAGCCCACAAAAAATTATTTATTAATCTCCAATAATAAAAAAGATATGGCAAAAATAAGAAATCTCGATTTTTCAGTTTTTTCAGGATATTTCAGGAACGGTCACAGATATTTTGTATGGCTTGACTGATTCGAGATGGCCACAAAATTGCGCTCCTTTGGATTTGTTTAACCGACCCTGTATCTTTTAGCGTTAATAGATAGCAATATAGAGAAGGATACATGGTGCACCCTGTATTATTTTAGTTACCCACCAGTAGTTTTAAATTCACAATGATAAATTAAAATTAGTTAAATATTGTGACTATAGAGACAAGTGAAAGTACTAATAACGTTTGCAACACCTAGGTACCGGGCGATAAATTAATATTTTAAGACCTATTCCATAAATAAAAAAATTACTGGGTGTTCATACTGTTAAGGGAGAGAAGATGTAACGTTTTAGATTGTCTATTATAATACCTTAGACAAAATTTTTTCTTTAATAAATACTCTAGAAGCTAACACGGTGATGATTTAACGCTTCTGCCCACCCTTTTAGTGTGATACATAAATCACACTAACTTATATAGTTGAACTTATACTTTGGAAGGGTAAATCATTTCTATCCTCTCTAATAGACAGCAAACATCCTAGGTGAATTAGTAATAAGTGAAATTCAATATTCCTCGTAATGCATCTCTGTTTCACAGCCGAATGCTTTAGTATTACTACCTACCCTTAATAGGGTGGTTACCTAACCTAAATTCATCGGATGTGCGGTTAATAAGTAATCGGCATACGCTTGGCAGGTAGCAATAAATAGCATTAACATTAGCTTACAGTTACATGGTAAATGTAGGTAGTTATATTATACCTAATATTGAATAGGTAATTAATAATATATTTGCCCATTTGCGTTTTTATTAACTTTTTTTTTGTCAGATTAAACAAATACAAGTACAGCTTTTTTGTTTATTAGATTTTTTTAGTATCTTGCTCCGTTTTTGAAAAAAAAAATAATCCACTTAAATGCATTACTCTGAACCACACAAGAAACATGGGGAATTTTTTTTTTAATTATAACTTTTTTAGGACTTTTTCTTAATAATATGTAGCAACAGCAACAAAAATACTAAATTGAGTATATTTTATATTTCTCAACATCTAAACTAATTTTTTTTTCATTATTCTCAACAAATCAAATCAAGATACAAAAAAAAGTCAAGAGACATGAAAGTTTTATTTTAGTTGCTTGATTGGAACAATGTAATAAAATTTAAACACAGCTATCGGCATACGTGTTTTGAAAGTTTTTCCAAAATAATATTCGTTGAGGTGCTTACCGGGATGCCACTGGACCTAATAATTTTAATCTATACCTTATTTTTTATTTAGATGGACTTGTCAAACAGCTGTCAAGTTGGTAGCCTGTGCAATCTCTAAACAGTAATTTTGATATTATCTGATAGTTGCCTGTTTCCTTAACCTTGACAAAAAATTTACGTTGTGACTAGAGTAACGGCAACACACCCAGACTCGGGTACAGGCTATGACGTCACCTGCAAAATATATTTCCTTGTTGCACTGTTATAAAATGGAAACTACAAAATTTTAACTCAATTTTCTTTGAAAATGCATAGTTCATTTCTAATAGTTATTCATCTTTTGAGCATAAATTTAACTGTTGTTTAGCATGTAATCTAATGACGTTTTGCGAAAACAGAGTCGGGCTCTACTACAGTCGCTACTCTAGTCACAGCGGAAACGCCAACTTATTGAACAGTTTGTTGAAGTTGTCAAACTGACAAACTAAATTAAATTCAAAATTAATAAAATGGTTTGAATGGACTAATTTATTTTATCACATAGCACCTCGGAGAGATACAGATTTTTGTAAGAGACCAAAAATGGGCTAAAACGATGTATCTTTCAAGCAAAAAAACATGAACAGCGTTCCTGCTACCCTATCAACAATTACGATCGATTTTAATGGAGGGTAGGGGTAGTTTCACCCCTTCCCGGATTTCCGTCAAATTATCATGTACATCAGAAATTAGAACTTTTAATAAGAAATTTACCTACCAAATTTCATCGAATTGGAATCAGCCGACTTTGAGCTATTTCAAAAAAACTAAAATTTTCAAAAGACTTTGAAGCCCTCTAACGGACAAACGAAGCATTTTGGTATATAGAGATAAGTTTGGTCCGAGCGACTTTTTTTTTACATCAGTAATCTGTGGTTGCTCCATGTCCATGGAATATTGGGACATCCCTGTATATAAAGCTAAATTAGACCCTTACTACAGCAAATGAAACGGCCAAATTTCAACAATATTGGATCGAGTATCTTTATGAGATTTCGAAAAATACGATTTAAAAAATATATAATTATTTTTACGTGTTCTACCGTTTGCCGAATTTATGAACATACAAACTGGAACAGCCTGTATAATAGGTCATGGCCGAAATAACGTGCACTATCAGACGTTACTAAGAAAGCAATATCCAAGAAACGGCAAGCAGAAACTTACGTATGGGGGAAAATTTCTGTTTGCCGCTTCTCCGTCAGCGAAAATGTTCCTACAAATGTAATATAAGTTTTTGCTTGCCGCTTCTCTAAATTTGCTTTTTTTAGTACCGAATATCAGTTACTACGCGTTATTTCGGCCATGAGGTATAGTAGTAGCGTGTGTGAGTCGGAAAAAAACCCGAAAATTGTAAATATTTTGAGCCGGAACAAGATTACTTCCCCCCTCCGTTTTAGAGGATGCTGAACACGATGCCGTTGTCAGAATTTCTCTTTGGGGTTGCGCAACCCCTCAAAACGGTCAAAAACCACCCCCTAGAGAGATAAACCGCGCTTCAATCCATTTCCCTGCAAAAAAAACCTTCCTCCCGTTTTCGAGGATGCTGAGTACAATGGAGGTGCTGGACATCGCGTGCGACCCCGACCAACCCCTCCACCGGCCAATACTCACCCCCGAAATGGGTGATTTTTTTTATGTATATGTAGGGCAAACGATGGATTTTTTTTAAAAACTTTTTGAAAATTCAAGTAGGTACAGAATCACAATGGCCATAACTTAAAATTATTTTGGAGTATAAAGAGTGTCCCATATGACAGTGACATATCAAAGTTATGTTTTTTTAAATGGAATGCTCCTATGTTATTGCATTTTTAGATTGTCTGAGAAGAGGAAATAAGATTGGCTTTTACAGTTGGTGTTTAAATTCAGAAGTTTTTGAGTTATAAACACGTGAAAATCGTCATTTTTCGAGTTCAAGGCCCTGTACAACGAAATCGGTTCAAGATAGAGAAAAACGGCTTACATGTCCCTATTTTAACTTTTTATGTACTATCCTATGGTATAGAAACATTTGTACTTTCTTTGATTTTTTTATTTGGCGACGCGTGGAGAAATCTCAGATTTTTTCAAATTTTTTATGACCCTGTATAAACATTTCATCTACATCATAGGATAGTACATGAAAAGTTAAAACAAGGACATGTAAGCCGTTTTTCTCTATCTTTAGCCGTTTTCGTTGTACAGGGCATTGAACTTAAAAAATACGATTTTCACTTGTTTATAACTCAAAAACTTCTGAATTTAAACACCAGCTGTAAAAGCCAATCTTATTTCCTCTTCTCAGACAATCTAAAAATGCAATAACATAGGAGCATTCCTTTTAAAAAAACATAACTTTGATATGTCACCGTCATATGGGACACTCTTTATACTCCAAAATAATTTTAAATTATAGCCATTGTGATTCTGTACTTGAATTTTCAAAAAGTTTTCCGAAAAAGTCCATCGTTTGGCCTACATATACAAAAAAAAAATCACCCATTTCGGGGGTGAGTATTGGCCGATGGAGGGGTTGGTCGTGGTCGCACGCGATGTCCAGCACCTCCATTGTGCTCAGCATCCTCGAAAACGGGGGGAAGGTTTTTTTTGCAGGGAAATGGATTGAAGTTCGGTTTATCTCTCTAGGGGGTGGTTTTTGGCCGTTTTGAGGGGTTGCGCAACCCCAAAGAGAAATTCTGACAACGGCATCGTGTTCAGCATCCTCTAAAACGGAGGGGGGAAGTAATCTTGTTCCGGCTCAAAATATTTACATGCTCGTCCGACTCGCACACGCCACTATAGTTAAATTAGGAAAACTTGTTGACAAACATATTGATCTATTATTGATCTGGATTTTTGTCTTTCAAGTGAAAGGAGGATATGGGTAAGATATATTAAAATTAGTAATAAATGGTGATCATCAGGAGTATCAGAATTTTGCAGAGAATACAATGATTATTATACAAAGTAAAATACATAGTACATTGTATATCAAGGGCGAATTTTTAGCGCGATCGCTTTAGAACACAGAACACTTTTATTAGGTGGGTAGGTATGTTATATTTTTAAACTTGTCATATCTTTGTTATTGAAAGATTAATGTGGAAATGTTTGTCACATTCATTTAGGTGAATTAATTGTCGTTACGATTGTTCTACTATTCTTTTCACACATACATACTGAATATGAAAATAATTGAAAACGTAATGAAGAAACTATTTATTGATTCATTATTATTTTAAAAGCACAAGTTAATTTTCGAACAGCGAGGAATTTTTTATTTGTATATAAAAGTGGAAACATATGCGAGACGAATTGAAACCAACACTTCAAATTATATTTTTTTTTTCAAATTTCACCATATAGAAAATACAGAAAGATGGACGTCGTGAAAAAAACGTGAAAACAGTCGCAATGACCGGCCAAAGTTTTTGCGATTAAGTCATCAGTTTATCCAAACCTTGAAGGTAAAAAAATTATAAATTTACCTTTTTGTAGGCAATGAACGTCTTTATCGCACTGTTTTGTTACTTTTCCGATCAGTAAAAAATTCGTAATCATGCAAGAAATTGAAGCAATTTTTCAATTATATTTTGGGGCGATTGTCGTGCTGTGTGAAGAGGTGCTGTGTCCTAGTCTCGATCTTATAAGAGAAGTGAATCAGTTGTATTTTTGATATCAATATTTTGGAATTTTGGAAATCAAATCAGGCATAGAATATTGTATATCATTTAATCGCATTTAGTATAACTTCTAAACAAGAATGGAAATTAATATGTAGAATTAAAAGTTACGAAACGTACCTGGTCTTAAATTATATAGAGGCTCTCCATATGCGGCACTTCCAGGTTCCCCCTTGGGCCCGGTTATGGAGACGCCTGGCAGGCCAGGAGTTCCTGGTGGTCCCGGAGGACCTGGAGGTCCTGGAACTGGCACATATCTGGTTTCTTCCCCGCTACTGCCGGGACCTGGTGGACCTGGTGAACCGTCCTTGCCATCCTTACCTCGATCGCCCTTTTCGCCCTTTTCACCCTTCTCACCGTTTCCCTGAAACATAAAACATTGGGTATCATTAAATGTATATTATTAATATACAGTGACATCCGAAAAGTACGCATTAAATGGGAATTTTTTCTATAAGTATGTAGATAAAAAATAAATAGTTAGCGCAGAAAGCATGCTCTAAAACTTATTTGGCATATTATGTTTTTTCAAGTTATGATGCGTAACATACAGGGTAGGGGATAAAACGTTAAATTTTACAAAGGAAAGATACTTAAAAGGTTGTAAAGATGTAAAAAAATTGAAGTCAGATATGAATTTATAGCTTTATTTGCTCTTATTTTTCAAATAGGTATTTTATGCTATATTCGCCCTGTACAAAAAACTGTTACAACTGTTAGTAAGCTTTGAAGTTTATTTGTCATGCGTTTTTTTTACGATTAAATAAGATTTTTAATTAAGATTTACCAAGATTTTATTTTAATTAACCAAAATTTGACTTAGTTAAATTACAAATAACAAATAACAGAATAAAATCAAGCATTTATAAAAATAATAAAAAATACAGGTGAGTCCTCTAAAATGGAAAGCTCGATTACACCTATACCATTAAAGATATCGAAATGAACCAAAAAGTGCTGTAAATGGGAGGGTAAAGTACAGTTTGTAAAATTTATTTCAAGATACACAGGATGGCCCAATATCGCTGTACGCCATACAACTTTGTTATCTTAAATAGGACACCCTCTATATTATTACATTTGCATATTGCTTGAGAAAAGTCAAAAAGAATGGTTTGTAAAGTTGAAGTTTGTAATGAACGATTTATGAATAAACAAATGAAAATCGTGATTTTCCATTTTCAAAGCAGCTTATATTGAAAACGGCTCGAGATATGGAAAAACGGCTTACATGTCCCTATCTTAGCTTTTTAAGCGGTATTCTATTGGATGGATGAAATTTTTATACAGAGTGGTGAAAAATTTCATTATTTTCATCACCCGGTATAAAAATTTCAGCTACATGATAGGATACCAAATGAAAAATTAAGATAGGAACATGTAAGCCGTTTTCCTCTATCTTGAATTGTTTTTAAGAAAAGCTGCTTTGAAAATGGAAAATCACGAATTTCATTTGCTTATAACTCATAAATTGCTCATTACAAACTTAAACTTTACAAACCATTCTTTTTTACTTTTCTCAAATAATCTGAAGATGTAATAATATAAAGGCTGTCCTATTTAAAATAACAAAGTTGTAAGGTGTACTTACAGCAATATTGGGCCATCCTGTGTATCTGAAAATAATTTTACAAACTGCACTTTACCCTCCCATTTACAGCACTTTTTGGTTCATTTCGATATCTTTAATGGTATAGGTGTAATCGAGCTTTCCATTTTAGAGAACTCACCCTGTATATAAAAATGTAATTCATTTCAAAACAAATGAAGTTGAAATTTAGTGCTAGAAGTTAATAACTAGTTGTTTTTGACAGCATTATACCTACGGAGGTGACAGTAGATTGTATCGTAAAAAGAAAAAAAAAAGAAAAATTTTGAAAATCTATAAATTCCTAATATTTGACTTCAAATTATAGTGTTAAAGCACTTTTTGTCATAATTTTTTTTTAATATACATACATAATTCACAAGTAAAAAATTACCATAACTTTCAAATGGCCTTGAAATTGGTCTACAAGATCAAAGTCATTAGTACAATCAGATGACACCAATTGTCCTGAACAACTTTTAATTGCACAATTTTTTTGTATCTGACTTACCAACAGCGATATCCGGATCCGAAGATTGAAATGACTCACCCTGTATTACTAAAACTAATCTGGCAACGCTATGACAATTATTATTTTATTTGAAAATCTATTAAATGTAAACGATAACCAAAATAAGCATATTATATTTGCTACTCTGGATGCCTACCTGTAGTTTTGAAGAGTGCTTAAACTCAGGGATCACTTAAGATACAGGCGCGCGCACGCACGCTTTTATAGTGTAATATTAATTCCGAAAAGATTTGCATGCACCTACGGGCCGGTTCCACAAACGTAAATTAATAATTTTCAGATAATTACTGATTTTAAATTGCAGATTTTGAAAACATGGCAAATATATTTAATGATCTAGTATTTTTTTTATCGGCAATTAACTCTTCTCAAAGGGAGTAGAATTTATTTTCAGCAATATCAGAGCAGTATTTTTACAATACTGCTTATTTTAATCAGTCTAATTTTAAGAGCATTTTAAAATCACTCATTAATTGAAAATTGTTAATTTACGTTTGTGCAACCGGTTCTAAATTTTGTCAATATAAGAAAATAGATATTGCGCAAGAAGTGCCTAGTGAGCATCTTTTATATAACTTTTTTATGGTTCGCAATTTCGTAGAAAAATTCTGTCTTACAAGGTAGTGACAGATAATATTTCTGAAAAAAGCGATTTTATGCGATAAAGGACAATAATTAAGAGGGATGTGGAAAACCATTTACTAAATTCTGTTTTTCTTTAGCAACGTCTGACATAAACTGATGGGTTGGCATACGATACTGCCTGCTTTAAAATTTTATACGTAAAGCTTAAACTAAATATTTGATGTGATCTCTCATGGCGAAAATGGGATATTCTGGATTCCGAGTTTCAAATATACATAACAGTAGATATGTTAAGATCTGGGCTCCTCCAATGCTCCGGAAGTATCTCTACTATACGAATTTGCTGGATTATGAAGATGGCTCAATTTAAGTTTTGTTCCCTATTGACTTTAGAAAGGATTTCAAAATAAATATAAATTAAAATAAGTGCCATTTCTCAATTGCATTAAATTTACTGTTCTCATCATACCTACCTACCTACAACTATTTACAATTATCATTTATTTATGTTCTTAAAAATGGACTTTATTGTCACATTAGTGGATATGAATATTGTTATTTATAATAGCATAATTTAATTATACAATTCGCTCACATCAATTTTCAATATTTACTATAAACAGCGGGTCCAACTTAAGATCACACCGCACGTTTCCTTACACTCACCTAGGTATCAACTATTTAGAAATATTTATATTATGTAAATAGTTAAATAGACGGACACCAATATCCATGACGAGACTGGGATTCGAACCCAGTCGGTAGTAGTCGCAACAATTAGTCGTGTGAACGCTAAGCCACTGCGCCACCGCCCGCTCCCTTTCAATTCATATTTCAAGGGAATGAAAAATTATCATGACGAGTTAAGTTCGAGTTTTTCATCACTCTGTATCAGTAATTCTACATTTACCTAAAAACTATTAGATTTTTTTGAACCGCCATCTACAAACAACCTTACCGAGTGAGAGATCTATGTAATGGTAGTTTTTGGACTTCGCTAAATGTTAATTTTTCAGAAATAACCTCATACAGAATGTGTAGTTACTGTGAATACTTCCAAGAGCCCGTAGCCGCCAGAGCTCACTTATTTTCTGAGTAACCAAAATGTGTCGGATAGGGTAGTGTTAGATACCATTTATTAATACCTGTTAGCTTGTGCCGTGGGCCAATTTTCAGCTACAATGTTAAAAGTTAATAATCAACACTGACAGACACTTCCCGTTGGCGGTAATTTCTATAATGTATAAATTGGAATTTATATATAAATCAATGATATAAATTGAATTAAACAGGAATCAAAATGGCACCTTAGGGCACAGGGTCTACCTAAAACCAACACACATAGATCGGTATTTACACAAGAACTTCAACCATCATCCAGATCAAAACGAGAGCTAATTAAAACCTTGGTGAATAGTGTATCCCGAATTTGTCAGACCCAACACCTCCAAGAAGAGCTCGCCCACTTAGACCATGCTCTGCAGGCAAATTGCTATATCGCTCAAGAAATCAGGAGAGCGTTGCGACCCAGAACCCAACATCCCACGATTCCCACGTCACCCAGCGAATAATCACCAAGAGTTTTGGGAGCTGCATTTCTCCCTATCATCAAGAATGTTACCGATTGAATCGGTAAGCTCCTGCAGCACCATGACGTCAAAATCACCTTCAAGCCGATACAAGTTCGCGCGATATCCGCTCGGCTAAAGACCTCATTGATCTACTTTCTTCTGCCGTAGTTTATAAAATACCGTGTTCTTGTGGTGCTGTATACACCGGAACTACCAAAAGAGAAACTGTCGCTTGGGACGGACAGACAAATCGGCGGTCGCGGAGCACGCCATGCTTCAGGACGATCACGCGATATGCTTGGAAAAGACGAAAGTCCTGTCCACTATTTCACAATACTACACCCGTTTAGGTACATTGTGAAGCAATTGAAATTTACAAACGTCCAAATAATTTGGCATCCCGCGTAACATCAGACCCAAATTAGTCATCGTCTGATTCAGGGACCTATGACATCATCAGAAAGACCGGCTAATGCTACAATGGAGATAGCTAGTGGAGGGGGTATGATGTTAACAGATAATCACTCTATAAATAGCTATAAATAGTTCGGAGCAAATCTCCATGGACAACGGCGAAACAGCCCGGAATCAACTAAGATTTCAACAATTAGAAATGTTTTTGCGTCCTTTTACCGCCCATGTCCTGTAAATTGGCCATCAGCACAAGCTAGCAGGTATGCATACGGTCATATTACATAATATACTAACACTACTTGTGCTCGTGCTAAATGTTGGGCGCCTTTAAAACAATTTGACCAGCTCTTTTACAAAAGACTCTTATGAGTTTTAACAAAATTCCTTATCTCAGTTCACATGGGTTATGTGAAACCCTCAAATCAAAACGATAACCCTTTTATCTTTAACATTTATAATCAGTGCTTACCATACAAACATAAATCTTAACTTAATAACAAACTTAGTTTGCTTCTTTCTTCTGGGCCCTATGATATTATTCCATCGGTACTCCGTATGGATTATGATTCTTCTTTGATTTGGTTTTATGTTACCTTCCTTCAGAAGTCTAAGAAATTTGTCCAGTATTGTTGCTATTTCTCTTGGAGAATTATCTTCAATAATATAGTTTCAAATTCTTGATCTAATAGATCTTCTAGGTCTTCTTCAATAATAATCAGACGCTGGCTTTTCTACCGCTGACGCCGCTGACGCCGCGTTCTCCTGTCTACTTTTTATTATTACCGACCGAGTCCCTAACAACAACAACATGACTTTTCAACAATCTAAAATGGACTCCTGTAACTTGGCGTTTTTACCCAGGACTGCAACCCATATCGAGTGCATTACCCCCCACAATGTTCACATCCCTAGAACACAGTGATAGAGATTGAACATTGTCCTGCACCAAAGACTGACAACTTTTGATTAACAATTAACAATTAATATTAAGAAAGAAAATGCAAATAGAATATCTAAATCTACAAACTATTCTTTTCCCATTCCACAGGACATCAGTAGATCACTGACAATCAGTAACAGTCTAATACCTAAATGAATCAAAAAACAAGAAAACAGGGATTCTTTTTAAAATTATTAATAATAATTCTCTAAGTAATGGTAAACTCAATTAAATTTAAAAATCAATATTCTTGAACTTATTTTTCTTTCAATCAATCACATTTCTGAAATTCCTGGTTTCCATAACTTTATATCGTAAACATTCCTATTACCAATAGATTGACGATCATTTATTCCTACAAGTTCATATGAATTTGTACCTGCAATCGATTGTACTTCGTATGGTCCAGAGTATATTAAAAATTTTTTTTTAATTATATTAATGGTCGCATCAGGTTGGGGATGGGTTCTTAGGAGAACCATGTCACCCACTTTGAATTCAGTGACTTGCTTTGTTTGGTGACGGATTTTACGTTTTTCCGCTCTATTTCTAAGACTCTTCCAAGCAATTACTATGATATCTTGCCCTTCAGATATCTCTCCTGGAAATTCAATGTTCTTGATAAAAGGGTTTGTCTTTTTAATTGCAAAGTGCACTTCTACCGGAGCAGAACCTATACTATCGTGATGTGCATTCTTCAGCCATGGTTCCACCTCCTTCAATAAATGCGCCCATTTTTGGTGTGAATCGTAACAATAAGCTCTTAAACTGCGACCAATTTCTTTATTTTTATTTAGAAGATCACACAATTTACTTTTTTCACATGAGTCTAGCACGTCGGTTTGTTCCACCACTTCTTCACTTTGTCCAGTTGAATAGTTTTCCTTTATATGTTTTGTTTCCTTCTTAAATTCTGCATAATTAATCTTCACCCCCCTCTCGCGCATAATACAATCATCATATTTAATCTCAATTGCTTGATCATTAAACTTTCCCTTTAAAACAGCTAGGTTAGAATTAATTTCGATTTCGTGTTCAATTATAAAATCATAGCCAAGTATGACGCTTTTTATAAGGTTTGGCACTACCAGACAAGGAACCAAAATTGTCTGTCCATTTAATTTCATTGGAAGTTGGATTTGTTGATTTACCTTTTGACTTCGACCTTTAACAGCACCCACTAAAGTAACGCCTGACGCTGATAACATTAACAGACCCTTATTTATTTTTTTAATTTCATCTACTAAGTTTTCAGACACACAACTGATTTGTGCTCCTGTATCGATCAATGCTGATACTAATATTCCTTCAATCTTTATCTGAATCGTGGGACATCCCGGAACAGCTGGCAACGTCTCATCACTTTCATTGAGCAGTTCATCTTCTATTTGGTTAAACGTTGTGCAGATCTGAACGCACCCTTCATCGCTCACCTCGACTTTATTATCTTCGGTCAAGTATTCACTTCCACTACAGCCGTTATCACCGCAGTCTGGTTCTTTTGCTGTTTTAACATCACATGAATTCTCGCTCTGCAGGTGGATATGATTTATTTGGCGATGAGAATATTCTCTTCGGTACGAATCGTTTCCAGCAGGCGTCGGTGCATTCCTCTCAGGGTTCGGTTTTCTCCACGAATTACCATCGGTTACATTATTATTTCTATACTGGTTACTTCGACCATACGTCATTTGATTATTCCTATCTGGCTCTGTACGTGAAACCCTATTGCTATTTTCATTTCTCACGTAGTTATTATTATTTCCAAAATTCCGGGATTCATTTCTATCATTTCGACTTGGATTATTATAAGCCGTCTCGCGACTCTGGTTTCGCGCATAATTTGAACGTCTTTGTAATGCATTTTCTAAGTCATCTAACTCTCTTAAATATTTTTCAATTAAATATGGATCACCCAAACTATGAATTGGCAGGTTATTCCTAACTTCAGGTGGAAAATGCGTAACTATCATAGTAGCCAATTCGGAATCTCTCGGTGGGTATCTAAGATAGGACGCCTCTTTCATTGTTTTCAAAAAATAATCCGACTTCGACATTTTCCCGTCAAACTCCCCATATTCGATATGTCGTAAGAGTTCCCTTTCCTTTGAAATCGGCCAATAGCGTTCCAAAAATTCATCTTCGAATTGTATATAGGTACAAATCTGTACTTCTTTCCATTCTAACCAGCTCTTTGCACCACCTACTAACAGTTTTGATACTAAATTTAACAGTTTATCATTCGGGACCATTGCCTCTTTTGCAATTTTCCGAAAATTCCGAAGGAATTGGACAGGATGAATTTTTGAGGTCAGATCAAATTTTAATTCGAAACCTCCTAAATCCCTAAATAATGACAGATATAAGTGTGAATTTGTATTACTCATGGTGTAATTATCTCCTCGGATATAACCACTACTCTCCTCCTTCTGATTGACATTCACACCCCCCTTATGATTGAAATTCACACTCCCCTTAATGTTTTCTCTGTCATAACCCCTTTCTTCACTTTCTCCATACTGATTTTCATACTTAACTGGGTTTATTCCATCAAATTCTGTTATTTCTTGTACAACATTCCTCTGTTCTTGGCTTCTTTTGTTTATACTATCCCTTACTAACCTGTCTCCTACATTCAGTTTATCCCAACTGTTTATTAATTTCTCAGTCACTGACACTAAAAACTCTTCATTTGACTTTTTCAAATTTTCTTCAATACCTCTCATGTTCTGATAAATTTGGTTCATTAAAAACTCATTATTTGATTTTATCATGTCTTCCCCGACAACTACCTGATTTGAATTTTGGACATTTTCCACACCCCCTTCGTCATTATTTGACCCTACAGATATATTGGTTGCACTGTCTGATTTTGACAGTTCTCCCTTATTACTTTCATTAACATTGGAGATTGACTCCTCCGCTTTACCCGCCTTAGAGATTGCTCTAGTTATTATCTTATCCATTTCAGATCGCTGTCACAAATTCATTATCATTCGATCATTCGAGATATAATAATTAATATTAATGGGCTTCGCTTTGTTTTCAGGGTTCTCACAATTTATCTACGATTTTCAAAACTTATCGAGCCCCGCGTTGTGGGCCAATTTATGTGCTCGTGCTAAATGTTGGGCGCCTTTAAAACAATTTGACCAGCTCTTTTACAAAAGACTCTTATGAGTTTTAACAAAATTCCTTATCTCAGTTCACATGGGTTATGTGAAACCCTCAAATCAAAACGATAACCCTTTTATCTTTAACATTTATAATCAGTGCTTACCATACAAACATAAATCTTAACTTAATAACAAACTTAGTTTGCTTCTTTCTTCTGGGCCCTATGATATTATTCCATCGGTACTCCGTATGGATTATGATTCTTCTTTGATTTGGTTTTATGTTACCTTCCTTCAGAAGTCTAAGAAATTTGTCCAGTATTGTTGCTATTTCTCTTGGAGAATTATCTTCAATAATATAGTTTCAAATTCTTGATCTAATAGATCTTCTAGGTCTTCTTCAATAATAATCAGACGCTGGCTTTTCTACCGCTGACGCCGCTGACGCCGCGTTCTCCTGTCTACTTTTTATTATTACCGACCGAGTCCCTAACAACAACAACATGACTTTTCAACAATCTAAAATGGACTCCTGTAACTTGGCGTTTTTACCCAGGACTGCAACCCATATCGAGTGCATACTTTATCCCACATATTTTTTTACTCAGAAAATAAGTAAGGTCTGGCGGTTCTGGGCTCTTACTCTATAACTACATACAACAAATTAATATGTGTATGACCTTTTGATTATACGCAGGCGAATTTATGTGTACTACTGCGGACTGAGGTTTGTTCTTTCTTTGTGTCTCATCGCTAACAACGCTATTGTACTAGTCAATGATTGTTGAATTTTATGGTAAAATGAAGAGATTTATTATTATAATATTATTATTATTAATATCAAAAATAAATTTAACGTGATTTTAATATTTTACGTCAATATTGAAACAGAAATCTTATTTTAGATAATTTTATTCTGGACTCACATCCACGAAATTTTTAATAAAACATTTATGTATCCCAAAACTGCGATCAATTTATTTAAAAAAAGGTTTGATTGACTGTGTGGCTATAAAATACGAATAGACACTCTAAAATGTGGGAAACGAATGCAGGTTTTAAAACTTTTATACTTAAAGAAACAAGGGGTTCAAACTGTCGATTCCTGTCGGTTTTAATATTTCCGTGTGAACTTCTTGAGCGGGGAGCAGCCAACCCGTTACAAATTATTTATGGCAAAATGCCAATTCAGATAACATTTTAAAAGACTTCAATTTCGTTCTGCTGCTGAAGCCAGAAATAGTTATCGCATATAGATAGGGTGTATAGAGTTGAGGTTTGAAGTACCTACTTCCATATAAGTACATATACCTATTTGACCATGTTATATACTTATACACAGTACCTACACGCCAAATAATTTGCATCATATGGGAATTTTTTTTGTTTATCATCGTTTTCGAAAGTTTTTTGTCATTCGTTTGTGCTTTTCAATAGATAAATTTGAGCACACTAGATCCGTGGTACCGTGCTGTGTATATAAGCAAATACATTAGATGATAATACGTGCAGCTCTCCGCTATTTACATGTAATAAAAGTGAAGTATAGGGAACCTGTATTACCGCTTTACTAGGGTAGCGCATTCTCATTCTCACAAAAAGTTGGGAAAAAAGTTGGGAATGTCAAATTTGACTTCATAAACGTCAGATTTTCCATGAACGTACAACTGTCTAAAAATTCACATAATTTGTTATTAAGTCCGCGTATTAAAACGTATTTTTCTCAGTAACTACGTGTTAGATACTAAAGTCTACAGCTTCGTAGATCCCATAAACCCGTAATTTTGTTTTTAATACCCACTGAAAGAGGATTATCGATTTCTATTCGTGTTATTATTTTGTTTCATTTTTCAAACTTCGCTTTTTTCCACTTGATACCTACGCCTGTGACCAAATGTGCCAAAAATATGACATCCAGCTGTTCAAACATAACCGTGTTTAGTAAACGTCAAAAAGTGAATGCGCTACCCTAGTAAAACGGTAATGCAGGTTCCCTAGTGAAGTATGAAAAGGAGCGCCATCTACACGCCTCGATCGCTAACTACACGCAGAACCGGAAATTGGATTTAGAAATCACGGATATAATTATAATGCAAATTTGACTGACATCATAATAATATTATCTAGAGTTCTTGCTTGCCGGTAATAATAATTATCACTTTCGTACAAGTATTTAGTAATGAACACACGTCAATAATTAATTACTTCTAAAGTCTATTTTTTATTTAGATGGACTTGTCAAACAGCTGTCAAGTTGGTACCCTGTGCAATCTGCAAACAGTAATTTTCATATTGTAGGATGGTAGCCTGTTTTCTTGACCTTGGCAAAAAATTTAGGTTTGTGACTAAAGTAACGGCAACACTCCCCGATTCGTGTATAGGCTATGACGTCACCTGCAAAACATGCTTCCTTGTTGTAAGTTGCACTGTCACAAAACGCAAATTAAAAACTTCAAATTACTTTATTTTCTTTCAAAATAGTCTTTTTTTAATAGATATCTAATTTTTGAGGATAAATTTAACTGTTGATTGACTATTGCCCGGGTTCACAAACGATAATTTCCTAAATAATTACGTAATCAATTATACCCATCTCATTCTATTGCAAAAAACTGCATATCTCTCCATCTCACTCATTTAAATAATTACGTAATTATTTAGGAAATTATCGTTTGTGAATACGGGCATCTATCTTTCTAATGACGTGTTGCGAAAACTAGGTCTAGGTCCTCAGTCGGTACTCTAGTCACAGCGAAACGCAAAGAAACTTGAAAAGTTGAAGTTGTCAAATTGACAAACCAAAATATCAAATTCAAAATTAATAAAATGCTGAGGCAGGTGAATTTATTTCAAAAGAAAGAAAAGAACGAATAATCAAATGCTATAAACAATAGCGATTGAAAGATGTTTCTCCAGATTAAGCAAAAATACAGTTTAATCAGATTCCTTGAGAAATTCTTAAAAAATTATTAAATAATGTAAGTACCTCTGTTTGTCAATAATAGATCTTCTATTTTGAACATTTTTACAAAAAACTAAGAAGGAATTGGTCTAATCCTATATACATAAGATTTATAAGAGTAAATAGCTAGGTACTTACATTTACAAGTCTCTAAAATTTTACAATTTACCTCTAAAAGTTGCGTTTATAGTTTTTCGAATTTTAAATTTTGAAATAAAATGACATGTAAATAATCGTCATAACCTAAATTAATTTAGTAACCATTCTAGTGACTATTTTAGTAACAACTATCACCATAACCAACCTAATCAGTCTTGTTGCCAATCGTTCCCCTAGAATTTTGACTTGGTGGAATCCATCTAAATAAAAAATAAAGTATACATCTGATTACATAAATTCAGATTTAGGCATTAGAATGTAATAAACTTGCATATTAAATTGTGATTTATTTTGTAGATGACAAAAACGACAGATTGACGTTTCGTTCAATTAAATTGACATTTTAAATCAACGCTAGTTAAAAATTCAGCCGCTTGGGCGATATGTAACTTCCGGTGACAATTTTCTGTGGAAGCTGTACGTATTATTATCTAGAGTATTTGATATAACTTCCAGAGAAAATGATGGCGTTTATCTAAACTTCAAAATTACAAAACATAATATTTTGTGAATTAGACTTGTTTTGAAGGTAATTTGGGTTAAATTCGTTAGGTATTCACCAAATTTATTGTCAGCTATGAGAGCAATGAATTTCTTCTATTCAGAGTGGCCAAAGTGGTAATTTTTTTAATTTCAACTTCTTGCTCATTTTGCTCATTGTAAATTTAAATTTGAAATGAAGTACCTGTACCAACTAAGGTTATGTTCCCAATAAGGCCATGACCTATTTTAGCTAAGTTTCCAACCCTGTTTTTAAATTACCAATTTCACACAAAAGAGAATCTGTCACAGATTTAGAGACTAACACATCTAACTTATTGGTAATTTATAAAGGTAGTTTATACTTCACCTCATGACATATAAAAATTTTAACAAGTTTAGAATTTTGTGCCTAAAAATATTTTGGATAAAGTTATTTCTATTAATTATTTGTCAGTGTATACATAGATGTTATAGGTGGTTGACGTAGTAAGTAAATAGTTTACAGCAGTGAAATCTTGCTTAAAAGATATTTTTTTAGAAAATGTCCATGTTCAATAAAGCCACATGCCAAATGATGACGTGGTCTTATTAAGACGTGGCACAATGCGATTAATTGTGCCATACTGGTCGCACTATTGTTTCATTGGTATTCATATGTGAATTTTTCTCAGAGTATCTATAGTTACAAGTTCTATTAGTGTAGTTCAAATCAAAGTCAATGAAGTTTCGAATAATTTTAAATTGGAATCGACTCACGCCAGTGGATAAAGTTTGGTCCTATTAAGATACATTCCATTGTGTGGAGTTCATATTTGTGATATTTTTATTCTTTCATTCTTTCAACAAAAAGTTGCAAAATTTAGCAAAAAATCAGGATTTATGTCATAAAATGTCTTAATTAAAATGGAAAATGAAGCAATCTTTGTCGAAAATTTTCACAGGATTTGTAATCAAATTCTCTATAAGGAAATCGCCGAGACCAGTATACCTATGAGCAGTTTTGGTTATTGTTCATAAATTTTCATTAAAATTTGTTTTGTTCCATGCAATAATTACAAAATGACGTTTTAACGTTTATGTTATTAAGTTTCCATTTTTCTAAAATATTTGAATAAAGTTTCCTTTTCTTCTTCTATCGAATAATTAAAACCGTAAAAAATCAGTGACCACTGCTTCTGGAAATTTTTTGTTTTTGAAAATTGTGAAATAGAATAGAATAGAAGAGCTTCTAGAATCCTTTCGGAAATTGGCTCTCAGTCAGATTTGTCGTAACTTTGGGGATCGGCAGTATTCGATGATCAGATCTCTCCATGGGCATAGTCCCCCAAAAAGTCCTTTTCTCGAGATATTCACTTCTGAAAAGGATTTCTTTTTTCATGACAATCACGCATATATTTTTGAATGTTGGTCTCCCTACTTGTTTTTGAGGAAAGTCTTAGTTTGATATGTTAGGATCCACTACACATTGGAATGCAGACATCATTAACAACGACAGGAAGGTCAATGTATTAGTGAAATGTTGCGCATCCTGCGTAACCTGGGAAAAGACGGATGTGTAGAGGATCTTAGGATAGAAAAGACCTAGTTGATGTATAACCGTCATCGAGTCAATATATAAATGTTAATAATATACTTCTTCGTCATTATTGTTATTGTATAACTATTATTGAACTGAATAAATAATGTTCCTAATAGATGATTTGGTAAATTGAAAAACTGCTGCTGTATCTGTAATTACATTCCAAGTCTGCATAGCCATTTTAGAGAACATCGGGAACCGTTTACATTTTATTGTGTCATTTTCCTAATTGCAGTGATTTAACAATTAAAAAATATAACAAACAAAAACACAAAAAAATATATAAATATCAAATTTAAAAATCACTAAAATTAAACCAATATTACAAAAATTACAGCACAAATCGAAAACTTTTTCTCGATTTTCTCGAAAATGGCTCAACAGACTAAAATGCAACTAAAGCATCAGAAGCAGCTTTTCAATCTTAACAAATGACCCATCTAACAGTTCTCTCGAAAACAATGATTTAAGTTTAAAAAGCACAAAAAAAATTATGTTTTTCGGCATTTCAGAAATTTCCACAAACCTTTTTGTAGTCTGTTAAATTCTGTCCACCTTCTTTTCCACCTACTGGGTGGCCACTTACTTGTCGAATATCACCGATCCTCAAAGTTACAACAAATTTGACCGGAAGCCAAGTTGTAAAAAACAACCTGCGAGGTCCTTTATGTACAAATCATACACTTTTTATGTACCTATGGATTCGGGGACTTTTTATACAGGGTGCACCACGTATCCTTCTCTATATTGCTATCTCTTAACGCTAACAGATACAGGGTCGGTTAAACAAGTCCAAAGAAGCGCAATTTTGTGGCCATCTCGAATCAGTCAAGACATACAAAATATCTGTGACCCTTCCTGAAATATCCTGAAAAAACTAAAAAAACGAGATTTCTTATTTTTGCCATATCTTTCTTATTATTGGAGATTAATAAATAATTTTTTATGGACTTACATAAGTGGGCAAGAGCTACCCATCTGACATTTCAAAAATTTTCAAAGCCGACTAGATCCCAGGATTTTCATAGTCAACTTTCGTTTTTCTTACGGCCACCATATTGTTTTTTATATTGTTCGGTATAAAAAAAATCATTAAAACGAAAAATTGTTACACTTCAAAAAATAAATTTAAAAAAAATTTATTCTTCTTTTTTCTTTACAAAAAAGACAACTTTTAAGACCGAATTTCATAGATAAATTAAAAACCCATAAGACAAGCACTATTTCGGCGTATTTTACAAATGTTGACGTTTTTCGACGATTTTTTTTGGTTTTCCTTTGAAAAAAGAAGAATAAAAATTAAAAAAATTTTTTTTTGGAAGTTTAATAATTTTTGGTTTCCATTATTTTTTTCATATCGAACGACATAAAAAAATAATATGGCGGCCATAAGAAAAACGAAAGTTGACTGTGAAAACTCTTGGATCTAGTAGGCCTTGAAAATTTTTGTAATGACAGATGGATAGATCTTAACGGCTTATGTAAGCCTACAAAAAATTATTTATTAATTTCCAATAATAAGAAAGATATGGCAAAAATAAGAAATCTCGATTTTTCAGTTTTTTCAGGATATTTCAGGAGTAGTCACAAATATCTTGCATGTCTTGACGCATTCGACATGGCCACAAAACTGCGCATCTTTTCTCTAATTTAACCGACCCTGTATCTCTTAGCGTTTAGGAGATAGCAATATAGAGAAGGATACATGGTGCACCCTGTAGAGAATTTAACAGACTACAAAAAGGTTTGTGGAAATTTCTGAAATGCCAAAAAACATAATTTTTTTGGTGGTTTCAAGCTTAAATTGTTGATAAATTAAAATGTTGCAAATCGCAATATCTTAATAATAAAATCTTACTTCATCAAGTGGCTTAAGTTTGTTTCCATACAGTTTTGAATAATTCGGTAGTTTTAGAAAATTTGATTGGACTATAAGGTAGGTATACATACTCTGTGGTAGTAAATAAATTTATCAATAATTCTACACTTGCTTAGTCAGTATAAAATATGGTTTACTTGAGCTTTCCACAGCTCCTCACTCGGGCGAGTGTCTCTAAATGGCTTATAATCCCTCATTTTGATGGTCTGTTACTCACAATAGAAAATAGGGTTCAGATAGATGAATCATTCAAGTGATTACTGCCTGCGTTCTACCTTACTTTGACTATCAGTGAACTACGTGCTAAAATATTGCTCAATCATTTTACCAATCAATAATAATTATAGACTGAACACTAGACAGTGTTCTGTAACTTATTATACTCGTAGGTCTGGTACAGTCATTTAGTAGATCTTATCGAAAATATAATATAAAATTTTGTTACCTTTAGATTATCACATCACTCAAATTTTTATACTGGTATGCCGTAGTTAGTTAGCCCTAACTTTAAAGTGTGCCGTGAGAGAATTTTAGGGTGACATAACTTTGAAATTTTAATTCTATTATGATTATTTAGCTATTTTGCAGAAAAATCGAGTTAAATATTAGTAAAAAAAATGTAATATTGATAGTGAGCTATAACATAATAATAATAATTATTATACCATTTTATTTATACATATACAGTGTGTCCAGTGTAAGTGGAATTACATGGGGATCTTGGAAACGGCATCAATATTTACAGGGTCGGTTAAATTAGAGAAAATTTGCACAATTTAATGCTTAATGAGAATCTGAATTTTTTCTTTGAATATTTCCAGTTGTTGCTGAAATATCCTGAAAAAACGGAAAAATAAAAATTTCTTATTTTAGCCATATCTTTTTTATTAGTGGGAAATAATGAAATATTTTTTGTAGGCTTACATAAGTCGTCAAAAGCTATCCATATGATATTTCAAAAATTTTCAAAGCCGACTAGATCTCAGAGTTTTCATAGCCAACAAAGGAAACCAAAAATTAATAACATTAAAAAAAGTTTTTCAAAAATTTTAATCTTTTAAAAACTTTTCATACCGAATATCATAATTATGAAAAGTAAAAAATCATAAAGCAAATAATATGACTTCATAACATATTTTTTAAATGTTATTTATTTTTGGTTTCCTTATTTATTTTATACCGAGCGACATAAATAACCAATATGGCGGTCATAAGAAAAACAAAAGTTGGCTATGAAAACTCTGAGATCTAGTCGGCTTTGAAAATTTTTGTAATGTCAAATGGATAGCTTTTGACGACTTATGTAAGCCTACAAAAAATAATTCATTATTTCCCACTAATAAAAAAGATATGACTAAAATAAGAAAATTTGATTTTTCAGTTTTTTCAGGATATTTCAACAACGACTGGAAATATTCAAAGAAAAAATTCATATTCTCATTAAGCATTAAATCGTGCAACTTTTCTCTAATTTAACCGACCCTGTATCTCTTGCCGTTTCCAAGATCCCCATGTATCACACTGTATATGATACATTTGTTAGTGTTAAATCAAGGACAGCCCTTTTACCTCACTGTTTCTTTCGGGCCATGCTGGATATGGAGAGAACGAACTTGCCGACTCTCTGGCCAGGAAAAATGCTGAATCAGAATTTATCGGACCAGAATCAACATTATTGGCATATGACCGGATTTGCCAAAACAACTATACGAAACTGGGCTGAGAGGGAAGTTCTCCAGCGCTGGAAAAACTAACCAAGATTGAACCGTTCGAAGGCAAATAGGAATAATGCATACAGGGAACTTCGGAAAAAAGGACCAAAGAACTATTGGAGGTTAAGAGGAAAGAACTGAAAGCCCTAAAAGGCCTATATACTGAGTGTCCCGCTTTGGAAAGGATCAGATTACAAACCTTCGGTAGAGATTTTCTCACACCGGAGGACTGGATACATGAAAGGGAAGTCAAGACAACAGTCAAGATGGCCAGCTTCCTTTAGAGACTGGCTTGATGGGATGGGGTTCTGACACTAAATTGTCTTGAAACATCTAAAACGAGTGTTTCATCGTAAATGACTGTTTTTCTCGAAAACGGTTCACGTTAGAAGTTATGACCAAGAGTATCTTTTTTCGGTCGGTTAAAAGTGCGCTTTTAAAATATCAACTTGCCCAGTGTCGTATTTATATTAGAGGCAAAAAGTCCAACGCAACCCTAAAATTTCCGCCACTATAACTGGAAAAATAATCTTTTTTTGAATTTCAAAAACAATGCATTTCTGTTTTTGTTTTGCTTTTAATGTTTTTTTTTTTGTTTATTTTTGATCAAAGAATCTACCTTTAAATTTTTTCGCAATATTAAAGATACATTATACAAATATATACAGGGTGATTCATGAGTGACCTTACATAGACCAATGGTGATAAGCGGACTTCAAGGCGGGTCGAAAACCACAAAAGAATTGTTTTTTTTTTTGATTGGTTACGAAGTTACAGATATTTCTGAAACGGGTGGAGATATTTTGTCGAAATTTACTAGGAATGGTGCATTCCGGAAACTTATCAAAACCGTATTATGAGTTAATCAAAAATCCAGGACCGGACTTGAAAATTTTTGCCCCCATGGTCTTTGTTGAAAAAGTTAATTTTCTGACGGTTTTTCTGAAAAACTGTCATCGAATTTGAAAAGTTAAGAAAAAACTCTATGGAAATCATTCCTCAATTTGAACGGCACACCCAAACCGCCTCGAAAAAAATGTCAAAGTAAAACTTCTCAGTAAATTATCGTTTTCGAGCAGACATATTTTACTTATTAATGTTCGTCTGAATTCCTTCAAATTAATTTTTTGACTTGTTTATTTAAAGTAAAAATAAAGTAAATAAAGTTATAAATAAATTTTTAAGCTACTTGCGACTTCAAAAAGTAGTTTTTGCCGCTTCTCTCAGACCGCTCCTACCTTTAACAGCGTTATGTTTTTATGGGCGGCCACTAGAAGCACCACGCTTCCCAATATGTGTATACCATGTAAAATTATTGCAAACTCCTAAGTTGTCTACCAAAGCCGAGAAAGTTAGTTATATTTTACATAATTTCAACATGATCACTGTCTTTGGAAGCGAGAGGAACGTGTATGAAGAATTTTCAGAATTCTCGTCTCTGCCTAGTTTATCAAAGAACTGCAATGATAATTGTCTATCAAATTCCAACTTCAAATTAAATCTACATCTAGACATCGTGATATGGAAGAAAACAACTCAGGTTCGAACATAAAACTGCATAATTATGTAAATCTATGTGGGTTAGTAGGTTAGGGGGCAAAACATAGTGCATGTATGATCTGCATGAGATTACCGAGATTTCCCATTATGTATGAAAATAAGTATACCTACTTTTAATCAGATAACTGTTTCTTTTGAACTCTAGATTTAAAAATCGTAGTCGAGTAGTCTTTAATTTCAGGGGTATACAAAATGTATACCATCGAAAATATTGTACTTAGAAAACTGTTAGGTAAATAGATTTAATTTTTTTAATATTATATTCTAGTTCCAATAAATTTTGAGAGCTGGGAATGCAAAATGTTGGCAAGACGAAGCTAAAAGGGCAAATGTTGCTTTGTTAACGGAATTCTTTAATTTCTAATCCTTAGGGCTAAAAATATACCTAATCAGAATTTCACGTCAACTAAACTACTAAATAATTAAGCTAATAATTATTATATGTATACCTCTCAGGAGAGTACTCTTTCTCTCCCTTGGTTAAAACTCCATTTTAATCATTGAACATTTAAATAACTAATGTTACCCATGCCGGCAGTAGGTTTCAAACTACTTTAAGATTATACCTTAGTTTTTAAATTTCGTGTTCTGAATGTTATCAATAGATAAACACGGCGACGGAAGTTGTGAAAACGTGCTAATTCTACGAAAATTTACCAACATAGATTTTCCATTGTCAGTGCAATAATTAAACCTACAGAAAAGTTCACCGAAATTCAAATCAAACTTATTCAATTCTCTAAGCGAGGGTTAGTGGTTATGACATAAATTATTCTTAGAAAACTAAGAAGGTTTCCATGCTGTGAAGAGTTCCCAGCGCCGGAGATTGTTTAAATCAGTAATTAGGTGCTCAATCGATTCTCGAGTTCTAATCACGAGTCCAGTTAAAGTTCTGCCAGTTTAGACACCTACTCCATTTTTACACTCTTGATCAAGTTGTAGAGCTTTTAGACATTACGAAAGATTATCATAGATGTGTAGTGTTAACACGGAGTTGCCAGAACATTACTTTCCTCAGCCAACTAAGGTCGTTATAAACTTTAAATGTAGACTTAACTACGGATTTTGCTTTGTAAGCAACACCTAAGAACAATAATCTCCTACACTCACGTAACACATTTTTATTTAATCCACTAGTTATACATAATACAAAGAGAGTCGGTGATAGAATTGATAAGTTTACCTATTACTTTCCTTTTTCAGATTTTGTTGTTGGAGCAGTTGCAATAGTGAACAGTTTCTTCTAGAAGCCTTTGGGGCATAATAGGTATGGCATTAAATTTCTTTAATAAGAAGTGTATTTATAAAATCCGTCACAAAAAAATTAGAGTTATTATAAGTTCGAAGTTTTCGAGAAAGACGAGCTTGAAGAAAGAGATATAACTTACTCACAGACTTCTCCACAAAATAATATCATAAGGTCCCATTTGTATACTATTTGTTGAGATTTCGCATAATATATAATGACGCATTTCCTCAACGGTAAACAGTAAAAACAGTAAAAAAAGTTCTTGTAAATTGAGACCGAGATATGAAGAGGTAAAGTTGAGAGCTCAAGTTCTTTAATATTAACGTTTCAAAGAATTTGTTTCCTTAAAATAGAGACTAAGGCCTTTTCTTTCAAATGTCATGGATATTTTTTTCAAAAGAAAGGTTTATATTTATATGAAACAAAAATTCAGTTTTCTGGTACCATCAATGAAAATTAATTTCATTCATATAAATTTAAACCATGATTTTGAAAAATACAATTTTATATATTTGAAAGAAGAGGCTCTGTTTTAAGCAAACCAATTCTTTTAAACTGTCAATATTAAAGAAGTTGATTCTCAATGTTATGTCTTCATATTGTAGGGTGGGGGGGGGGGGGGAGACAGAAAAGAAGAGATAATTGGTAAGGCATTTAGGTAAGAGAGAGATAAGATATCGGTACAAGATAAGAGGTAATGAAATTTTGAAAAGATACAATTCTTCTCTTTCTCACACACAACAAAGTAGAGTTCAAATTAGGCGACAAATTCCTGCACTAATGTACTAACGTCAAACTCTCTACTACATAAGAAGTGGTAATTGAATAGAGGTAACGGTAATAGAATGGGATGCCAGGTGCTCTATTTAATGTAGAATTTTGACGTTTCCTAAATAATATCCTAACCTATAAAAAAGTATTAAAACTTTGCTTAGGGTTTTAATTGCTTCTTTCTTTCTAGATGTTATTCGGGGTTATCCCTATCTTGAAAAGGCCTTGAGTTCAATATTCACACTAGTATGTACATTGGAGGTCACATAAACGTTCTATTTTATAAAAAGATAATGGGAATATCTCAAACTAAATATTTAAATATTTCAATTTACAGTTAAATTTATCAAACTTTAGCTGAGTTAACTCTGCCGTTGTTTCACATAATTTGTGATCTTAGAATATAATACAAAGGCAATTTAATTATTGTAAGACAATATTTAAATATCTATATTTCACAAATCTCACTTCTAGGTGAAATGTCTTTCATGAACTAGAACCAAAATTTGAGGTTGAGAAAATTTAGGTTGAGCGTTTATCATTAACTAGCCGTGTTTTCTCTATATGGCTCGACAATAAGCAAAGTTTGTAGTATTTACAGGATTTTTGGTAGAAAACCGGAGTCTGTATTAAGCTACCTTCTGCCATGAGTTGATTCATAGATTGGAATTACTTTTTTTTAAACTGGGCAGTTTGCTTCTTCCACGGGACAGGAATCGTTTCGCCGAGATCAAAAATGGTGGTATAGCAGGCACTTGTTTTTATTTATTACTCGCGTCCGTATAAATAACGAAAGTCCAGATACATAAGTACTTATTTGGGTCGCGACCCGTTATTATTATTTTAAAAACAGCTACCGTCTATGGTTTAAGATAATTCGAACTGCTTTAATTGAAGAGGCGTTTCACTTTATGGTAGTTATCGTCATAAGATCCGGAAAATTCTCAAGTGTAGGAAAATAAAGTAAAAATGGCCGAGATCGCGATTTTTATAGTTTGTACATTTTATTGAACGAGGGGTTTCGCTTTCTTCTATGTAGCGCTATAGAGATAGTTCGGGCTCTTTATCATAAAAGGTAAATGGTACTTAGGTACATAAAGAGGTAAGGTAAGATCTCTATTTTCTCGAGAATTTCACCAGAGACCCGATCGAAACTTGTCTTCCGCCAGCGGCCCTCGTTGATCTTCCTACATCATCCTTCCTTTCTCGCTGCTGTCCTCGCGTCCTGTCTCTATTATGTCATATCCTGTAAATAACCGTTCCCTCTCGCCTCAGGTGATTTTAATTGACCTAGGTGTCAGAAAAGAGCGTCATGCTCCATCTTTGTTCCTCATATTGAGATCTTTTCTTTACATATGACCCTTCTCTACACTACACGTTTAAGGTCACTATTCGCTTGTTACGCGGGATATATTAATTATTATGGAATCGAAAACAGAACTCGATATTCTAAGTACCGTCGCTGAAAAAAAGAGGTCGCTAGCTGTTTCGATTTTGTAAATAAAGAAACTGGAATCTACTTGCGCTAATTGCTTTACAATATTTAGTTACAATATCTCAATTAACAAGAAATTTTTTTTTACAATTTTTCCTGTCCTGTACGAATTTCTCTGTACAATGTTTATTAATTAAGGAAATTAATTAAGGAAACAACATTAAGGAAATCCGCTATTAAAGTTTCACCCTGTATACAGAGAGGTTCACAAGTCGTCAACTCTGTGGCATCTCCGTTTTTCGCCTGATTTGAAAAATTCAAAAGCCCCTTTCAATGGCTGAAAACCGGCTACAAATGGGCTGCAAATTCAAGTAACGATGTCAATAATTTTTATTTAAATGGCAATAATTATGGTTTTACATATGGTTTTTCTGATTATACGATTATTCTTCGATTTCTTCTGATCACAAATATGCAAAAAAATACAACGATATTAATTATTCGTTCTGAAAATACTTATAGCCAAAGTCGTGCATAATTTATGTGTGTATTCAGTTTGTTTGCTCTTACTTTAACAAAAAAAGCTTTTCAGCTTAAATAATTTTGATTGTTTCCTAATCAAAATGTTCTGTAATTTTTTGAAAAGTCATATCATAGAAAACCATAATAATTGCCATTAAACCATTTCAAGAAAAATAATTGACAATCGTTACTTAAAAGATTTTGAGATTTGCACCCGGTTTGTAGCCGGCTTTCAGCCATTGAACAGGGCTCTTGAATTTTAAAAATTTGACAAAAAATAAGGATGATACAAGGATGGCCGTTTTTTATGAACGGCTCCGTATACAGGGTGTCCCGTATCGTTATGTTCAAATCTTGTGAGCATATAGTAGGCTTATTCCTAAGCCTAAAAAACCCAAAAGTGGCAGGTCTATCTGCATTCGTTACGAAGTTAGAGGCCTAAGAAAATAATGTCTATACCTTATTTAATAACTAGGAGGAGTAAATTTAAATAAACCGCCAAAAAAAGATGCTTCTCATTGGTCAATTCATAGGCAAAATTACACCCAGCAAAACTTGTACAGGAAATTGAATCTATGCAACGCTCAACACTACATATACGCTTGTTTTTTTCTATTGTTGTGTCATTATTGTTTACAATGTCAGGGTCGAATGTGACACATCAGTTTTATAATCAGTTATTTCCAAAACCCTATAAGTTGTTCTAAATAAGTTCTTTAAAAGCTATTTCAAAACCAAATAAGTTCTTTTTGAAGCCCATTCAGTTCTTTTTAGAGAACAGACATCCTTTTCAGAATTTTGAAATTATTTTTGGCTTTCGATTTTCATGCTGCAAACGGTTTCAAGTGCCATCATGGATAATCCTACATCAAGTACAAGTGAGAGGATGTCTCCTCCAAAGAAACGGGAAGAAAAGAGTGTCACCTACAAGATTTTGGAAAAACTAAGTAGGTACTCTATATGCGTACTTCACCAATAATTGAAGAACATAATATTCCAATCGAACAAGGTGCGGATTTAGACCAAACAGGGACTGCTGTATGTGATAAAGTTAGTTTCAACAACACACTTTGAATCTGGTCCTACAAAAACTGAAAAATGCTGTTTATAATACCGTTTGAAAAAATTGACTTATCCACAAATTATATACATATTATTAAATGTAAAATAAAAACTTTATCTACGATGTTATGTGTCATATTATAATACATACATAAAATATATTATTTATATGTTACATTAAATTTGTCACATAAGTATTGCCTAAAATAAAGTACTTTCAATCAATTTAATATGAATGTTAATAATAATTATTATCCTTAATTTCTTCGAAATATCTATAAATTATTCAATTTCATTCTATTTATATTCAGAAAATCATTCAGCACTATATATAATACTGATATATTATGCAAATCACAATGATTTGTGATACTGCTGTAGAGTCTGTCCTGAAAAGTAGATTTCCTACACCGAAAACAAGTCCTATCTTCCTTATTAATAATTATTGTTTCAATTCAAATTTGCCGCCAAAAAAAATCTGGTGATTTAATCTGGTGACTTTTAGTGGTGTAAATGATACTTTGCAGTTTACTCCTCCTAGTTATTAAATGAGATATAGTAAATACCAGATTAAACTTTGAAAACCACATAAAGCTTATTTTATTGACCACATCTTTATTTTATCATGTGTTAAAAATGTGCTATTCCTTGCTGAATACAAACTTATGCTCGGAGGCCTATTGCAGAAGTAACAGTTCTAATTTCTCGTCTTTTTTCGCGACCGATCTCTTGATCCAGCATGCTGAATACGATCCAATAATAATTGCTTTTTGGAATTTAGTTACAAACGCTAATTCCGAAATATGCCGGTGTCCCATTTATTTGAATACAAATGCCATTTTGTATGAGCAGGAGAACCTCTTCTAATGTTTATTTTGGTGACATTTACTCATGTCTCCACCATAACAATAAATTATTAGCCTAAACCACAACACATGTGGTTGTGTGGTTTTCAAAGTTGAATCTTTGTTATTTACTAGTCATAATTTTCTTAGGCCTGTAACTTCGTAACGAGTAAAGATAGACCTGCCACTTTTGGGTTTTTTGGGCTCAAAATTAAGCCTACTATATGCTCAAAAAATTTGAACATAACCATACGGGACACCCTGTATAGTATAAGTACTCTCTGTAAGGTAAAAAATACAAAAATAAAAATAATAATTGCTTATATTATGTATGTCGTCGAGGAGGAACTTTTTACTAAAGTATGTTAGTTCAGACATCTGTCAGGTTGAATATTACTGCATGGCATAAAACTTTAAATACATTAACTATTTCCGGTCTATAGCTCGCTCAAAAGTTTTGTGAATATTAATTTATACGCATGTATATAACTGTTTTTATATATGACTGAGCAGTTTATTGCCTTTCAAAAAAACCTTCACCTCCGGCAGCCCATATCTCGAAATCGTGTCAATATTTTTGTTTGCACTGGAAACATTTGATCGGGATGATTTGGCTCAAATTATACACTAGTTTTATAGTAAACCTAATTCTCCTTTAAAAACTGCGGGGTCCTTTCAGAATAATATTATTATCAACAAAAACAGATCATAGGTATACAGGTTGATTCATAATATGTGCGCAGGACTTCAGGATGTGATAGCTCGTTCAAAAATATGAAAAAAGTTCCTATTACTATGTGTCCGCAAACCCACCATTTTCTAGATACCTACAGGGTGTTAAGAAAATATATTATTTTCAGTTTTTTGACGATTTCTGAGGATGTTTTCAGATATAAAACTGAAGTTTTGTACATATCTCATCATGAAAATGATTTACTTTTTGAGCTCTGATCTAATTTATTTCATAAATCTGCAAAAATTGACATTGGGGAAGCACATTTTAAACTCCCAATGCTTGCTACATAATAAAAGGTACTCTAGGTCAAATACTCTAATATGAACTGTTTTCGAGAAAAACAGCATTTTATGATGAAACACATAAAGTGACAAAATGTTTTGTTGTGGACAAAAAGATCACTTATTTTTGATAATTTATTTTTATGTTTCGTTTCACTGCCACATGTTTTTTTTTTAATTTGCTCTCTTAACGTAGATAATATTAATGACAAGATGTGTACAAAAGCTGGGCTCTGTATCCCAAACAGTTCCTGAGATATCGTGAAAAAACTGAAAATAATTAATTTTTTTGACACCCTGTATCTCGAAAACGGTTTATTTATACGGTTTATTTATAAGTCCTGCGCACATATTATGAATCATCCTGTATACTACTTATTTTCAATTTAAACGGTGAAGGTGAATAATGTTATCTTTATTTAAAAAAAAAAAAAATAATAATTAGGTATTATTATCAACAAAAACAAGTCATATACCTACATATTTTTAACTCAAACCTTAATTAGGGAAAAATTACTAAAAATTAGGTATCCGTCAACAAAATCTCTATTCTCACTTTCTTTATTTCGTCTACAAAATTTTTGATCTAACACCCATGCGATTTTTGTGACTTTTGAAGTCTTTTTAGATAAATTCTGACAATACCTGGTGATTCAGTGTTAAAAACCATAAATTGAAACGCTTGTAGACAAAGCGAAAATGTGACGAAAAGTAGGAGAAACTTTTTTCCAAAAATGTTTCTTAACCGAGATAGAGGCTACTTAACTGCCGATTAACGGAGCAGTTTTTTATTGCATCTTTCTACACAGTGGACCAATAATTAGGAATATTTTTTGTGTAGAGATGTTCAATTTGAACCCGTATTTGGAAAATCTCCAGGTACAGTTGAACCACCCAGTGGCGTAGAATCCGGGATCACACGACATCTTTTGTCTCATTAAAAAAGTCTTTTTTTCTGAATGTCAAATTAATGCTTTTTCAGATACTCTCTTAAATCTTCTGACTAAAATTTCTTAATAATTATTTATTAAATAAACTGATTCTGTGAGGAATTAAATGACATTTTGTATCGATTTAGTTTGCTATTCAGAGAAAACAATAAAAAACATCGATAAAACTGTCACCATTTTTTTTATGAAATAAAAGGTGTCATGTGATTCCGGATTTTAATTTTAAACACACCACTGTGTGTTTCTCCTCAATCCAGAATTTTTCCAAAATACATGTTATTAAATATCTACCTACCTACACAAAAATTCATAATTATTGGTTAATTCTGTATAGGAAGATAGTAGGATAAAAAACTGTTCCATAAAGCGGAATCACGTAAGTATGTTGTTTTTTTTTTCATATTTTGGTTTTATCTACAAGTTCTGTATCTACTTACCATTGAATCACGTTGTATAATAGTTTAAATGAAGGTAACGAAAATAAGAAACAGAAACTTGAAGTTTCAAATTTTAAATTAAATAGGTAAATTGCATGAAATTTAGTTCTAGAGGGTCATGGATACCTATGCTAGGTTGGACGCGTTGGATTAACTTAGCTGAAACTGAAGACCTAATTAAGTCTGTAAAAAGTTTATCGTGAACTTGAGAAATCGTTTTATATTAATTAGATGATTGTGATTGAATTTCCCCAAAGTTTATGCAGCAGTCTTTAATTAAAACTCTCAATGATTCAAGATTATAATATTATTTTTAACGAGAACAAATATTGGTGTTAAAAATTAATTCTCTTTACGATGATTATGTTTTCTTTTTATGTCTATATTTATTTAAAAGCTACCCCACTCCTGTATGCGAGTCTAAGATTCACGTCTATGGGTCAGAATGAAATATAAGTTTAGATAATTTTTCCAAGCACTGAGAACGAAATTTTATTAACTCTTATTATACAAAGACTTGGTAACTAATGGTAAGCATACAATTCTTTTCAAGTTGATTATGTAACTTTGTAACATATAATATCATATAAACATATAAACATATAAACATATAATAACAGGAAATTTTTTGAATTATTTTTTAATGTAAATATATTCTTTTACAGAGAATTTTAATGAATACAAGTAATAAAATTCTAAAAAGGTTATTCGTATAGAATAATGTACTGCAAAAATTTCCCGACAATGTCAATATTAAGTACCTATATACCGAGTGAGGAAGAATAAATGGAATTTTATGCAAAAAGTTGACCTAAGTGAACAAAGTTCATTTTGACTACATGAGACGTAACTCACAAGCGGCTGAAAATTAATTGGTATGGTTCTATAACATTGCCGTCCTATTGAAGCAATGTTATAAATAAAACCTTCTCGGACATCGATTGCTATATTTTATATTCTCTATAGTTTATAGTCCCTATTTTTTTTATAAATTGGCGCAATTATGAATATCTTTAAAAATGTTACGATAAATATTGAACATTAAAAACTAAAATAATATTTAAGGTAATTTAATAGAAATTATTTGAAAGAAAAATCTTCCTGCAACATAATAATATACAGGGTGTCCCATAATATGTGGGCAATCTCCCGGATTCGGGTAAATTTCGTAAAAATAAATGAAAAAATAGCTATAAAATTAATTCTTCAGAGATACCCCTACAAAGATATTAGCTGTTGAAGTTGAAGGTTGAAAATCAATTTTTTGCAATAACTTTTTTATTTCTTGACCGATTTTGATAATTTTTGGTTTTATTTTGTATTATTTTGGACTGTTTAGAATAGTGTTTCATAATCTTTGGTAGCACATACATAGACTTCGGGATGGCATAACCCCCTCATTCACTTGGAAGAAAACAATAAAAATAATAATTTTACAGTTTTTCAAGGTTAATTTTCTTTTTATTTGATATTTTTTACATAAAAAATGTGTCCTTATTTATTTCGATAGAGCGAACCGTTATCGAGATAAACGTCCTTCTAAAATAGGTGATGCGTCGCAGGAACTTTCTAAATTTCAAGTAAATTTTAACAAGATGGCTGACCTTTGACAGTAAATTGAGCAGGAAACAAAACAATAACTTAATTAAATACCTACACGTCAAATAGTGTCAAAGATTTCATTTCATGGAGATCAATTCTAACTGATTTTCTGCGTATTCAGCGTTTTTGTAACTCATTTTAAAATCAGTTGGAATTGAATCTGCATGAAATAAAATCTTTAGACACTATTTGACGTGTAGGTATTTAATTAAGTTATTGTTTTGTTTCCTGCTCAATTTACTGTCAAAGGTCAGCCATCTTGTTAAAATTTACTTGAAATTTAGAAAGTTCCTGCGACGCATCACCTATTTTAGAAGGACGTTTATCTCGATAACGGTTCGCTCCATCGAAATAAATAAGGATACATTTTTTATGTAAAAAATATCAAATAAAAAGAAAATTAACTTAAAAAATATGTAAAATTATTATTTTCATTGTTTTCTTTCAAGTGAATGAGGGGATTATGCCATCCCGAGGTCTATGTATGTGCTACCAAAGATTATGAAACACTATTCTAAACAGTCCAAAATAATACAAAATAAAACCAAAAATTATCAAAATCGGTCAAGAAATAAAAAAGTTATTGCAAAAAATTGATTTTCAACCCTCAACTTCAACAGCTAATATCTTTGTAGGGGTGTCTCTGAGGAATTAGTTTGATAGCTATTTTTTCATTTATTTTTACAAAATTTACCCAAATCCGAGAGATTGGCCACATATTATGGGACACCCTGTATAAGTAATTAAAAAATATCTACATTTGTAACAACTAAACAGGGTGTTTCTTAATAACATGTCTAATACTTCAGGATGTCATTCCTGAGGTCATTTTATGACGAAAAGTTAATATAAACACATAAGTCCGCAACGGTTGAATTTTTTGCTACAGAATTTTTGTTTCTTCAAGAGTAATTTTTTATTATCTCCGAAAATACTCATAATTTAGATTTTTTTTTCAATTTTGGTAGGTATGTGGTAATACGATATAAAACAACATATTATAGTTAGAAAAGTTTTTCTATTGCTTCATCAGTGACGTACCTGCAAACATGTCCTCTGAAATTTTTTACAAAAAAAAAGGTACGCTACTGACATTTTACCATGCGGATATTTTTTCCGATTATTCTGATCAATTCTACAAAAAAACGGTCTCCTGCGTTGTTATCGTTGGACAATTATTGTTTATTACAATTGTTCCTGATTGAAACAGTTAAATTAAAATTATATTAATTTAACGGAATAACAGCTAGTATTATAAAGGCTCATTATGTTAACTGACAGATTTCTGGAGCCGTTTCTAGGAAAGGTATCGACCGTAGGTGGAAAATATAGCAATTTTGGCATTCTTGGTATGAAAACGATTACAAAAATGTTAGTAAAAGTTATTTGACGTCGATATTAGTTTAAAAAAATGGTATATCAGTAATCTGCCCGTTTGTTTAATGGGCCTTTATAATACCCGCTGTTAGAGAATTATATTTGAAAACGGAAATTATCAGAGTGATCAGAATTAATAATGAAATAACTTTTCTAATTAAAATATGTAGATTTATAATGCCAAAATTGAAGAAAATATCTAAATTACTTTCGTAGATAACCAAACAAATCTAAAAAAAAAAACAAAAATTCAACACTATGTAGCAAAAATTTTAAGCTGAGGAATCACATCCTGAGTCGTAGCATGTTATTAATAGACACCCGGTATACATACACGGTGTATTGTAACGTCCGCATAATATTAGCACTACGCGATGCTACATCGAAAACAGAACAAAAAAGTCCTCAACAGTTTTTTCTTGATGTACACAGATTTTAAGATATGGACAATTTAACGTTCTTAAATTTTGCAACACTGGCGCTGGTATAAAAATTAAGATAACTTATTAGACGTGAAGTCACCTCACTGGTATAGTGTGCCGTTGCTATGTAATTGAAAAAAGGTGCAACAAGACAAATGTTATGCTGCAACGTGTCAATGTTGCAATTTTTTTTAAGATTTTTTATTTTTTCAATTTTTTATTCAACAATTAAAACGCGCAGTTGCAATATTGATTGGAAGTATTGGAACTCAGGAAATCAAATAATTCCTAGTTTTGAAATGTTAGTTAAAACCATTTTTACCAAAAAAAAATCTAAAATTTGGATAATTTGGCTATTTTACTTCTTACTTAAGAATTTTCTAATAATATTAAGCAATATTTTTGAGTATTAAAAAACTTCAAATTTAAACTACAATGGTCGATAACTTCGTTATTTGAGGTCTAAGAGCTAAACGGTATTAAAACTTTATGTTCTGTTTTTGATGTAGAATCACGTGGTGCTAATATTATGCGGACGTTACAATACACCCTGTATATGTCCGCAATGAAGGATTTCTTATGAATGTGTAATTTAATCCCATTATACCCAGAAATTTGAAATAATGTGTTTTGTTATTACTTTCTTTCGACAAATTCTAATTTTTCCACTAACATTCAGGTAATTCCACAAATGAAATCAAAATAAAATAAAAGGCACGGTGGGTTCGGCTTGCGCCCTAGGATACACCCCAGACAGCCATAATGCATGCCAAAAACTGTGCCAAAACAGTGTCCCTCGGTGTGCATCGAAGTAGGTAAAGCCCCTACTGGGCGTTGATTATCACAATTATCACAAAGTTTTCTCACTTTTTATAAAGCCTTCATATAAAGTAAAAAATTGGACGTCAAAGCTTATAAATGGCAATAGCATTAGCAAAATAATAACATTTATTAGAATATTATATTAAACCGCCTAGCTTTTAATTCTCTATTTTGCCATGTTTAATTTCTGGGTATTTACTCGGTGCAGCTTTTGATATAAAAGCCAAAATGTTATAGTATTCTAGCGCAACATAGCATATGGAGATCTTAAAGCCACTAATATTAGCAGCAGCTATTTGGCAAGGGAGCTTATTATACACAAGCCATAGAAGATATCATAATTGGAATATCACTTACGCTTCCATAATTGCTGGATTCTCCTTTTTCTCCCTTTTGTCCTGGTGTTCCTGGCAGTCCTGGCGGTCCCGGCCGACCCTAATAAATGTTAAATATTAATTCTGTGCGCTGAATATGTTCATGTCTTCAAAGAAAGAAAATTCGCTCACTACTGGAGATGATGAAATAAATATAAGCTATGCCTAGAGGAGAATTAAACCAAAGTACTCGTATCTTATTATGAGAATACGCAGGCATTAATAACAACTTAGACTTGGCTAATACAGAACTGTACAGTCATGGTCATGATACCAAGATATGTTATACCCTGGGAGCTGAAATACGCTGGGCATAGGATTCTATAAGTGGACAGGATAAAAGATGAGAACAAAATAAAATGTAAGCGCAAAAGATTCTTTGTATGATCTTTTTTCTTTAATTAAATTCCTTATTTCATTATTTTATTAATAGTTATTTATTATACAAGAGAAAAAAGTGATAGATTTTAGCTCGCGATGTGATTTCGTCATGATTTCTTGCGACAAACACATCGAGAGCTAAAATCGCACTTTTTTCTCGTGTGTAATATACAATTTTTTTCTGCGAGAATAAATATCAGTGTTAGAATGTCTAAAACGTCGTTAGATAACTGAAAATTATGTCGGAAAAATGATTTATGTTAAACTTGGATTTTCAAACTGTCTTTTATCGTAATTGACGTTGCCTGGGTAACGAAACGATTTAATTATTACATAAACGTCATATTAATGTAATTAAAATTGAAGACAGTTTTGCAAATATTCTTGTTAGTTTTCGATGAGTGAATTTAATAATATGGATAGTGATTATTATGAAAATTCCCTTAATAATTGCCATTTGGATAATAAGGTAACTTTCCTTTACGTATATTTGATATAAATTTAATGATATCTGAGTGTTAATAGTAGCTATACCTAAGCCGCCATTTCGGGAAAATAAGTACTGATTTATTTCCCTGCTAATTCATTTTTTTCCCCGATAAGATGCAGCTCATATAATGAGGCATTTTTCTACCTGTCAACGGGGAAAAAAGGTCACACTTTTAGCCCGTCGCAGAAAAAAATACTTTCTTCATTGATCTAAAAACAAATCAAAAACTGCGAACCAAGTTTTAGACATAGGTATTATTGTTATTTGAAAAATGTCAAAATAAGAATAGTTTCTGAATAGTTATTGGTATTTATGTTATAAAAATATCTGAAAACAATGATACCTATCATGCCCTAATAAAGAGATATGGGAATGAAGTTATTAATTTTAATCGGAGTATTTTATAATATTTTAGGAGGGAGAGTAACTATTATTATTCTGACTATAAATGGCACGTAAGATGGAGATCACACAATCGGCAATACAATTATCATGCAATAATTATACATTTTTTTAACCCGCCGAAGAAGTTCATAATATTGGTATTTACGAATTTCATTTATATACATTATAGGAATAGAAATATCCAATTTCATATATCTAAAATAAGTAATTTTAGATAGCATTGTATTTTTTTAAATAATTTTATAATTAAACTTGACAATTAATTATTGACAACAATGACTTTGGGTACTTGTTCCAAATTTAGGCAAAAGACCGTAGGTACGTTTGTAAATTTTGATAACCTGCTTTTGATGTTCAATGAAACAATACAGGATAAAACTGAACAAGTTTATAACAATACTGAAAGGGAGAAGGTGAAACAGAAAGGACAAAGGTGCATGATCCTCTCTATTGATTCCGATTCTCTATTCCCTCCGTAAATAATATTATCACAAGCCCCTTATGAAGCCAGTCGGCTGCAATGAAAGAGAAAAAATTTAGAACAACGTATACAAAGTTGATAATTCCATCATTAATTGATTGGAGTCATTAATATACAGTATGTCACACATAAAGTACGCATCATATGGGAAAAAGTTTTCCTTTTCGATTTAGGAAAATTTTTACTTCGCGAATAGTTTGTGCTTTAAAAATGATAACAAATGAGATGCACACCACATGTCACGTGTTTTATACAACTGTCAATTTGACATTCATTGTCAGAAATTTATAAAATATGGCAGTAGTTTTAAAAATTTTGGAAATTGTCACAGGAAAAAGTTGTTTGATATTTAATTTTTTACATATTTACTAATTTTAAACTCTCTAGCAAAAACTTTTTTTTTATTTGTTGAATTGATCATTTCTGAGTTTTCAAAAATTTCTAAACTTGAACAAAATTATTCCCTTATATCATATTAATTTTTTCAATGTTTTTTTTGTGTTCATTTTCATTGTCAAAATAACGTTTTCTTATAAAAAATAAAAAACGGCAGGGAAAACTATGTTAAAATTCGTACAAACTTGACTTAATTTTTACAAATAACTAAACATTTGACTTTATTTCGGTTCTTTACTAAGTAAATACGTATTCCGAATTAGATAACAATCCCAACGGAAACTACCGTTGTTCAATTGCTTTCACATCACTTTTGATTCCTTGAATTGTTAATATTCCTCAGTACTATTTATTTAAACAATATTTCGTTATGTTCAAAAAGTGCTGGGAAATTGGAAAATAAATAGTTTTCATTGGGATTCTTATTTAATTCTTATATTTAAATCTTATATAAGGTAGGTACTTGTACTGTTTGTATCATCCTGGTGTTAAATAAATATTCTATTCTATTCTAAGGCGGTATATGTAGAGTATTTACTAAGTAAATCATTAAAATAAAGTCAAATGTTCAGTTTCTTGTAAAAATTAAATCAACTTTGCATAAAGTTTGTATCAATTTGTCCACTGAGTGTTGTCCGGTGACATGCCACACTGATCCTGACTATAAACGATTTGATTTTTTATGATTTAATTCGTACTAATTCTAATTATTATAATTGTTCGAATCAAATCAATTATTGTATTATAATATTTATATTATAATAATAATAAATATTATAATGATAATATAAATCAATTATTATAATTTTACGAATTAAAACATAAAAAATCAAATCGTTTATAGCTAGGATCAGTGTGGAAACTCACCGGACAACACTCAGTGGACAAGCCATAGGTAATTTTCGCTGCTATTTTAAATTTTTATAAGAAAACGTTATTTAGAACAACAACGAGTCACAAAATGAACATTGAAAAGATGAATAAGGAATAATTTTGTGCAAGTCTAGAAATTTTTGAGAATTTTTTGGAGGAAAAGCTTAGCTCAATAAATTAAAATTTTTTTTTGCTAGAGTTCAAAATTTGTGGATGTCGGAAAAATTAAATTCCAAACAAATTTTTTCCGTTTGGACATTTTTTCCGACATTTTGCAAAATTTTGAAAACTATTGCCATATTTTGTAATTTTTTGTAAAAAAATATCAAATTTGACAGTCGTAAAAGACATGATACAGGTTGTGTGCAAGCCATTTGCCATCATTTTCAAATAAGAAACTATTAGCGAAGTCAAAATTTTTCTAAACCGAGAAGGCAAATTTTTTCCCATACGTACTTTATGTGTGAGACTGTATTTTTACTGTATAAATTTACACTTAGTTTGTAAATTTATACATATGTACATGCATACATATACATATAAAATTAAATATTTTATCAAGTACGTAGTGTATTTTATGAGACCTGGAATATAAAATGAGAATCGGGACTAATATGTAGATCACGAGAATCTCAAAATTAGATGATAATTACATGAGTTTACATGAAGCTTCTCCTACCATCGTCCTACGGACTCGTGAAATTAATGTTTGACAACACGTTTCCTATAAACGCATGTAATTATAGGAGTATTTATATCGTTAATAAAGATTACATTCGCAGTATTGTACGGGGTGAGTTTTTTAAATTTTTATTATTATAGGGATCTCGGAAAATATAAGTGTTAGAGACATGGTTAAATGGGAAGAGTACCTATTGCAGAATTATACAGGGTAAGTCATTGATATGGGAAAGCTCGATTGCACCTACACCATTAAAGATATCGAAATGAACCAAAAAGTGCTGTAAATGGGAGGGTAAAGTGCAGTTTGTAAAATTATTTTCAGATACACAGGATGGCCCAATATCGCTGTACGCCATACAACTTTGTTATTTTAAATGGGACACCCTCTATATTATTACATCTTCAGATTATTTGAGAAAAATAAAAAAGAATGGTTTGTAAAGTTGAAGTTTGTAATGAGCGATTTATGAGTTATAAACAAATGAAAATCGCGATTTTCCATTTTCAAAGCAGCTTTTATTAAAAACAGCTCAAGATAGAGGAAAACGGCGTACATGTTCCTATCTTAACTTTTCAAGCGGTATCCTATTGGATGGATGAAATTTTTATACAGAGTGGTAAAAAATTTGATTATTTTCATCACTCGGTATAAAAATTTCAGCTACATGATAGGATACCAAATTAAAAATTAACATAGGGACATGTAAACCGTTTTTCCATATCTCGAACCGTTTTCAATATAAGCTGCTTTGAAAATGAAAAATCGCGATTTTCATTTGTTTATAACTCATAAATCGCTCATTACAAACTTCAACTTTACAAACCATTCTTTTTGACTTTTCTCAAACAATATGAAAATGTAATAATATAGAGGGTGTCCTATTTAAAATAACAAAGTTGTATGGCGTACAGCGATATTGGGCCATCCTGTGTATCTGAAAATAATTTTACAAACTGCACTTTACCCTCCCATTTACAGCACTTTTTGGTTCATTTCGATATCTTTAATGGTGTAGGTGCAATCGAGCTTTCCCATATCAATGACTTACCCTGTATACAGTGCTTCCCAAAAGTAACGGATAAATTCATTTTCTCAGTTAATATTTGTAAAATAAAAAAAAAAAACGAAACAGGTCAAATTTTGAATTTAATTTATGTTCTATTGACGTAACATTTTTTATACAGGGTGTTCCTTGGTTCAGTAATGACGTCTTGCATATTTTTTTTAATAGGACACCCTGTATATTATTAGATTTTCAGATTGTCTGAGAAAATCCAGTAAGAATGGTTTTTACTGTCGCAGTTTAAATTGAGTAGGTTACGAGTTATAAACAAATGAAAATCGCAATTTTCCATTTTCAAAGCAGCTCACACTGAAAACGGCTCGAAATATTTAAAAACGGCTTACATGTCCCTATCTTAACTTTTCATGTGTTACTTTACAGTGTACTTGAAATTTTTATACAGGCCGATTAAAAATCTGATTATTTCCATCACCCTGTAATGAAATTTTATCCACATAGAAAGATACCATGTGAAAAGTTAAGATAGGGACATGTAAGCCGTTTTTCGATATTTCGAGCCGTTTTCAATGTGAGCTGCTTCGAAAATGGAAAATTGCGATTTTCATTTGTTTATAACTCGTAACCTACTCAATTTAAACTGCGACAGTAAAAACCATTCTTACTGGATTTTCTCAGACAATCTGAAAATCTAATAATATACAGGGTGTCCTATTAAAAAAAATATGCAAGACGTCATTACTGAACCAAGGAACACCCTGTATAAAAAATGTTACGTCAATAGAACATAAATTAAATTCAAAATTTGACCTGTTTCGTTTTTTTTTTTATTTTACAAATATTAACTGAGAAAATGAATTTATCCGCTACTTTTGGGAAGCACTGTATATGTAGCTACCTACATATTTAGAATTTCAGACAACATTTAAGATAACTGCAGTCGTTTATAAAAAATAGGCTTAAAAAGCTAAAAGAGTGATGTCTTATTTTAACCAGATCTTTTGTATTATTGATGATAATAAATTAATTATTTTGCGTAGGTTTACATAGAGCGTAAGAACATAAGTTTACATAAGAAATCTGTATTTTTCAGTTTTTGCAGCGTATTTTAGCAACGACTGAAGTTTTTTCCTAAATTTTATTTCATATTCTTGATATTTGAATAATTCTGAACTAATTTGGCCATTTAATAGTTTCTATACTTTTATGGTTTCCGTTATCCCTTCACTAAAAATTAAAAAAACAAAACTCATCCTGTATGTGATAATTTCCAATAAATCGCGGTTTTGATTGGTTGATAGTTCTGAAATACCTGCTGTACTTCTATTGGCTTATTATAAGATGAGTTGAATTGTCTGCGCAATTTAGATTTTTTCTATAAAGATACCTATGTCGATAAATTAACTTTGATTAACTAAAATGAGCTGCTTCGTCTTGATTCTTGAAATGCTAGAGCCACATCAAAAGAAAACATCTATACACTCGAAGACTGTACAGAAATAACATCTTTGTTGTTCCGTTAACAAAGCTCTCTTTAACGAAGTCAAGTTAATGTGGCAAATCCCGAAAAAGTCCTAATGCTCTTAGTGAAAACAATACGCTGACGCCATTTCCAGAAGTTGTCTTTATTAAAGCGATTTTCATGCAGCTTAATTTACATAGTAGGTACTTCTCAAAGATTATAAATTTAAACTGTAGAAGGATATTATCATCATTGCGGGTTTCTAATAGCATTGAATAAGCACATAGAAAAAAAATTGGCATAATTCGAAACAATGAAAGTGTTTCATTTTCATGCTACAGAGCGGCAGAACTGTATCTATAACTTACCTTAGAATTCTATCCGCAAGAATGGAATAGAGCAAAAAAAATATAATCATATTAATTATTTGAGGAATATTCTACGTGGTAGATACAAAAATGTAAATAACATTCTGTAATGAAAATAAAACAGAAGATTGTCCATATTCACAAACGATAATTACCAAATAAATACGTAATCAGTCATCTCCATCTCATTCTCATTCTGATGCAAATAAACTGTGGATCTCTATCTCATTCATTTAATTATTTTCGAGCTGTTACAGGGCCAGAACGCTTTCTGAATACGGACAGATATCTATCAAAGAAGAAATCACACTGCAGTGAAGTTTCTAAAAGGTTACTGTCCGTTTAATTTGACAAAATAGCTATATGGGTATGAGATACAAGTTGCAAAAAGTTTTACACTTTTCGTCGCGTCTTGAACACTTCTTTCGCAACTTGTGTCACACAAGACCTTTTGATAAATCGTCAAGAAAAATCAATAGGTATATGGATTTTTTAAATTGAAATTAGGCTACAGCAACCACTAAGACTTATTAGCAGCAGCTAGGTCAATAAATAGATTAAATAAGGTTAAAGAAGCAGAGTATGTTGTTGATGAAACGAAAGGTTTGCGAGGATGTCACTAAAGGCAACAATGTGGTGTTTGGAACGGAGTGGTTGAAGAATGGGACATGAGAAAATTATGTAAGGAATGCTAAGTCTGGTAGTGCAGCAGGAGCAGGTAGGGGGAGGTTGTCTGGAGAGAAGAAATAAATGAAATAAAAATAAAAATAAAATAAAAGGCACGGTGGGTTCGGCTTGCGCCATAGGATACACCCCAGACAGCCATAATGCATGCCAAAAATGAGTGCAGTGCCTCTGAGCAGTGAGCAGAGATCTGCTCACAGCACAACATTAATTGATGGCATGTTGTCTGACAACATGTCATTCATCTTTTGTCTAGCAACGCCTAGTAGGGGCTTTACCTACTTCATGCACACCGGAAGGCACTGCACTCATTTTTGGCATGCATTATGGCTGTCTGGGGTGTATCCTATGGCGCAAGCCGAACCCAGCTTGCCTTTTATTTTATTTTTATTTTTATTTGATTCTAATGAGTTTGGCGTGGTCGTGGGTGTTGGATGGGGAGTGGTAGACTGCCAGTTACTAATGGTTTTAATGTTTTAGGGAACGAATGATTAAGGTTCCAGTTTTCTTGCCAAAGTGTAAGAATTTTTGATCGATCTAAGGGGCCGGTTGTTCGTACGTCAGTTAAAAATTTTGAGATAACTACTGATTTTAAAATGCCCTGTATTATCAAACCATTGGTCTGATATTTCTGAAAATGAATTCTGCTCGCTTTGAGAAGAGTTAATTACTGATTAAAAATACAAGATCATTAATTATATTCGCCGTATTTTCAAAATTTGCAATTAAAAATCAGTAATTATCTCAAAATGTTTAACTGACGTACGAACAACCGGCCCTTTAGTACCTTGAGGTTGTTAGAGAGATAGATCTGAGTATCGTTGAGGGCACTAGCTGAAGCAGTTCTTTTGACTACAGATTCGGTTTTCTCATTCACTTTAATGCCCACATGGGAAGGGGTATAAGAGTAAGAAAATTTGGGCATTCCGCTATTAAACAGATTTACCCCTTCCATCCTCTTCTCAAGCTAATTAAAGCAAATTAATTTATTAATTCTTATAAGTCGTCAAGAAATATAAATTTATGAATCCTAGAGACTGGTATTTTATACTGGTAACGTGACTGGTTTAATGAAAATTCATGGAAACTTGCTTTCAATTGTCCCTCCATGACACTTTTAAGTATGCGTGAAAGCAAATACCTTAAACTATAACACAGGAAACTGAGCTCAAAAAGCGGCGACAAACTTAAGTGCCATCTAGCGTTTCGGAGCGGATCTAACTAGGATAATTCATCCTCTGATTGCTGCCATGAAATTGGACGAAATCTAGAGCATTATTCACGGGTAGTTTATGCAGAATTGACTAACATATTAAGAGATCGTTGGACTCAAATTCTACTGTCTCTCGTCGTAGTTATCCAGGTCATTTTAAGCCTAGGTCGGTTAGAGTGCCCGGGTGTATTAAAAGTATAGGATCTACGCGAAAGATATAGTCCAATACAAACTGGAGAGGAAACACTAGCAGGGGTTTGAAAATAGTTTGGTCAGTTAGATTCAGAGCAAAATAAATTAAGGGCTACCGTGAGCTGTGTTAGCTCTAGGACTTTTCAGTGGTTAGAATAGAAAGAGGGACAAATTTCTATATCCGCTTTAGTAATTGGCTGTTCTGTTGGTTGTAATGGTAATGAGTTATTCTGTACCTTATTTGACTGAACTCCTAGAGCTTGTTTGTGCTGATTATTATAAATTAGTTGTGTTGAATTAATAATTATTATTTCATTAACAGTAGTTAAATCGTGTTATAACATGAGCTTCAGACAGTGTATTTTCGTGATAAAATACAGTTGGGGAGCTCGCGTGCAAAAGCCGATAAATCCAAAAACGTAAATTTGTGGGAAATCAGGAAAAACGTGTTGTGCGAAAAATTGGATATTAAGCTATGATTTCGATATTAATATGGTTGCATTTGAATATTAGGAAATGGGTCGCCAGATGCTAATACGAAATTTCAATTCCTAACCTCAAAAAAAAAAAGAAGATTGGAGATTTATCGCTCTTTGGTACAAAAGTTGAAATTTATCGGTTTTTGATATAAAAATGTGAAAACGACGCACTAATTTGCGGAAAATATTAACTTTATTAATTATTTTTTAATATATTTCTCAAAAAGAAAAACAAAAATACATACCTACTCATATAACCTGAACAAACTAAACATAATATACTTTTATACACTGAACAAAGAATCTTTATTTAAAAAAAACAATAACAAAAAATCAAACAGAATTAAATATGCACTGCATGCTCTTCTGCAAGACAGTCACATAGTTCACCATTATCCCCCTCTTCCTCCTTATTTCCTTCAGTATTCAGTAGTTCTCTATACCACACCAGGTCCTCATCCTCTTTCCATTGAGCACCAAATTGCTTTTCCAAAAGGTTTGCTAATGACTTTTTCTTCTTAGTGGGTATGCCCCTTTGTGAAATTGATTTTTCGGTCAAATCCGTTTCAATGATATCCCTGGCTTTTGGTTTTATAATTTTGGAAAAACTCTCTACTCCAGTCCGAAATCTAAAATGCTGAAAGCCACAGAATATAAGTTTTCCATTGCTTTTTTTCAAATTTATAACCTTCATATCAGAGATACCAGTAATTTTTTTGAGGTTTTTTTCCAAGTCTTTTATGTTATAGAGTTTCCAGCCATCTTCGTTAATACCACCCAGTATTTTTACCTTCCCATGTTTTTTGTAAATATCTTCATATTCTGTTTTGGAGATTAGCGTGGGATTTTTCCTCAGTTCCTTTTCAACACGACCGAAGACTCTGTCGGCCGGTAAAAAAGAATGTCCCCGAACAGGAAAGGTTAAGCAGATTTCCAAGACACTGGGAGGCGCTTTAAATTTTAACCAATAGTATAGAATATGAATTATGTAAGAATTTCGGTTTTGCCCCGCACAGCCATCGCAGAATAACCTAATGGTTGAAACATCGTCAAGAGACAGACTATCCAAATGGTACAGTAACGCGGAGCCTACTTCCTCAGAACCTCTTCCGGCCTGATCTTCAGTCCAAGTATAGAACGTTGGCTCCTTAGCTTTAGAGTCAACACAACAGAAAATGTATAAACTAACTTGGTGGGAGTAAAACGCATCGTTAAATCGGGGTCCGCGGCAGAGGTTGGACTTGTTGCAAGTCGAAACAGAAAGTTATTGAATTCGGAGGCGATTCTCGCAATAGCTCGTAAAATTCAGCAGCACTTTTTTTGTGCATTCTCAGTTCTAGAGAAATTTTTTTTTTCTTTTCTTCATTTTTTTTCTTTTTTTTGAGATATTTTCAAAAAAAAAAAGCTATATTCAACAGATGTCGCACAAATACGTAAAATTAGATAAAATGATTTTATCGACTTTTGATCCCAAAACTGGATTTATCGCGTTTTGCTCCAAAACCTCAACTTCGACAATATTTTTAAGGGACATTTAGCGGTGTTAGCTCTCTAGGTATCACGGATTCTTATAAAGCTCATCCAAATGGAATAGAAATCGTTAAAAACTGAAAATTGACCAGAAGTGGATTTATCGGGTTTTGCACCCGAGCTCCACAGTTATCCGGCTATTACAGGTCTATAATTACAATTTCTTGATGAAAAAAAAAATATTTTTTTTTTGAAAAAGGAAGAATATTAGATTTAGATTTTTTGAAAATGTATCGTAAACTTCTGGTTTCCCTAATTTTTTTTAGGTCGAATAATTATAAAAACAAAAGCCGACTATAAAAACACTGGTATCTAGACTGCGTTGATAATTTTTTAAATGTAAAATATTTAGATACCCCACTACTAAAATAAATTATTTATTTTCAAGAATAAAAAATATACGGCTAAAATAAGAAATAGTTATCTTTCAGTCATCAACCAATATCAAATAACAATAATTAGTAGGGAAGTGATAAGGAATCTATATTTTTCAGTTTTTCAGCCTATTTCAGTAATGATCGTTCAGTCATGGAAGGATGTGTAGATCTTGTGTGTAGAGTTATGATTTATTTTTTGAAAAAATTGCTAAGCCGTTACATTCCTTTTGAAAAAGTGCTGGAAGAACATGTAAATTATTTCTGTTAATTTCATTAGTAAATAAGAGAGAGTGGAAGGACGAAAAATGGGAAAATCGAGTTTTCACAAATAGCTCGAAAACAAAAAAGACGATAGCAAATTTTAGTTTTCACCGTTCATATTCCTGAAAAAAGAGGTTACGAATGCGCGGTAAATTTTCCTGTATCTTTTCTTATTGTGGATATTCCCTATTAAAATATCGAAATTTAGCCACCCTGTACAGTTGGTGCTAGTGAAAAAAGGGTCGCGTGTATGTTAATAACGATCTAATAGCAATAAATTGCGTCCAATTACCTTAGCTGAGAAAAAGCACAGAAATGGATCAATTTGGCCCTCATTAGAGAGAAATGACGATGTAAGTGAAATGGGGTGTAATGTAGTCATTTATTTTCGAGGCTATTAAAGCTCGCCGTTGTGATTATCATTATAACATATTATGCGTTATTAATCCTAGAGCAATGATGAAAAAACAAAAGTCATTTTATTACAGAGGAAGGTTGTCAGGGATATAATTTCTTGAAAAAATTGACTTCCTATCAAATTATGTTTTGTTAAATAGCTTCGTCCATACTAGGTTGAACTTCAATTCCTTTCCATTCTTTCAATTTTTTGATAAAGTATGCGTTACAACGAAAACAATAATTCATCCACAGGTCAAGATTTGTTTTGCTAGGAATTAAATGTGTTAATTAATGATAAAATACATTAATATTATCTTAAAATTGTACCTACAGTAGAGCCTCTGGTTGATAATTTTTTTTTGCGCTTCACCTCTGAAAGATGACTTTTGGTTAGGCAGCAGCGGGGAACGACGTTTATGTCAACCCGATGTACTGCAGCCGCTCGCTTCAAAGTGTACAGATTTTTCCAGTCCGCTAACGACTACTTCCTAGCACTAGGGCTGACAATTTTTTTCAGTTGTTGTTATAAGTATAAGTATAACGGCAGGTGTGAGCTACACAGCTCGAAAGAAAGCACGCAGTTAAGAGCTCCCAAGATATATACCACGATACACGCATGTTGAAGCGCGCTAAAACAATAATAATGTATACATATCTAACTAACGATTGACGGCGGTTAGTTTTACATTCAAGCTTTCAGTGCTCTAATGCGATCGCGCTAAAAAATACCGTGTATATCTCGGCCGCATCGAAGCCCGTTTCAGCGTGTATGAAAACGTGTATAAAACGTGTAATTTTTTGCTGAAATGGGCTTCATTCCTCCCTTGATATACAATGTATTATTTTAAATGCGTGCTACCTACGAGTAAGTATTATAGCTATTATTTGTGATACAAGTTGCAAAATTGGTGTGATTTAAGCACGTGACGAAAATTGCCTAAGGAGGCCGAATGCCGAGTTTCAATGTCAAACTCGGCCTTCGGCCTCGTTTGGAATTTTCGACGCGTCTTTGATAGGCCAGTAGAATCGTCCTCAAAAATGTCCTCAGTTTGCGTTACCATGCACAAATTTTGTACTATACGAAATTCGATAGAGGACCATCAAGAGATGTTAAATCCAAATTTGCAGCACCGTGCGATTTTTTTTACTAAGTTATGCAGAAAAACGTTTTTTTTTTATATTTTCATGAATATATTGGCTCCTATCTATCACACATAAGAAAATGACATATCATTCTCTTCTTTATGGAGTTACCTACATTTTTTATACACATAATTTTTTTGTTACACTGATAAATGAAATAAATATTGAGGTTTGAAGTTAAAAATTTGTCTTTCGAAGAAGGTTTTTCGCAAATTACTTATTTTTTTGCATTTTACCGTTGGAAAGCCCTAGTAGTTTTTTGAAGAAAATTTAATTACCGTTACGTTGATTGGTCAATCATGAAAATCCGATAAACGAGTCTCCGGTAATCCACGCGCGAAATGGTGCATGTGGACAATTGGTATTTTATCAGTTTTTTTTAGTTGATTTTTTTATCTTCTGTGAGTGGAATTTTAGTGTGTACATATTTTATTCATGAAAGTGAGTTTTGTGTGATATATTGAGATCTGTCAGTCCACAGCAGTATCTATGTCCTCAGAATTCGATCTAATTTTTATTGTTGGTGACGATTGATCTACTTGCTATTCTCACAGAACTCGGAAAACATGTGTTTCTCAAAAAACTTGGAAAAGGGTCAGAAAAAACTGAATTCTACTCTTCAACCAGCTTTAAACACAAGGAACTTGTCGACCACGTACTTTTTATACATCCTTTTTCTGGTTGTGATACCACATCAGCTATTATCGAGTATGGAAGAACAAAATTGATTACAGCGTTGAAAAAAAATCATCTGCAACAAATGTTGTACTATTGTAAATAAAAAAAAAAACCGAACCACGAACTGATTGCGTCAACAGAAAAGAAGTCTTTATCGCTCTTTACGGCGGAAACAACGAAAAATCTTACGACGAATTTCGTTTTAACTTTTCCTTTCGCATGGGACAAAATCGGATCTTACTTCTTTACCACCATCGGAGTCAGCTGCTGAGCAACATTCATTTCGAACTTGCTATCAATTACAAACATGGCTTCGCAATATCTTGGAAGCGGAAACCTAGGCCTGGAGGCGACATGAATGTGGATCAGAACCCGTAATGAGCACCAAAGATCCAATTCCATCTTCACTTCTCAAGGTTTTTTTCGTGTGAATGCACAAAAGTTTGCGGGGTAGCTTGTGGCTACAGAAAAGCAGAATTTCATATAGTATAGTACAAAATTTGTGCATGGTAACGCAAACTCAAAATACCATTCTACTGGCCTATAACACACTCCTATTTTACAACTTGTATTACAAACTACACTACATACTACAAATTATGAGTTTTTAAACTTGCTTTTAATTGTCATTTATGCCACTTTTAAGTGTCGAAACTTATATCCCAAGCAAACACAATTGGTCGTTGGAACGTAGCGGCACCTACCCAAGGAACTTTTAAGTGTCTTGCCACTAGTCCCGGGCACGTTCTAGGCACGCTGCTATTACGTGCCAGTCACCCAAATGGGGAATGATTATGTGGTGCCTATAACGTTCCTGGGTCGTGCCCGCAACTCGTACGGTTACGTTCCACATCCGTCGCCATTACGGGAAAGCGACGTCGCAGAATAGTTTCAGCGACTTTCCGGGAACTTCACTACTCTATCTGATAGTGCTTGCTTTGTCTTACAGCTTATTTTATAATAGTCTCACTCTATCATAATAGTTATAATTATTGTATGTTAGGTATTCATCATGTAGCCTAGCTCAGCAACTCGCCATCATTTTAAATCTTAAAATTTCTCAAGAGTCACTGGTATACGTAATATTATATTCAAAAATATTATCGCCCCGTGCGTGAAAACTTAAACGAATTAAAGTTTTTAGTTAAATGTATCGATGATACCTCTAATTATTATGGTTATGCGCCCTTAAAATTTGCAGTTTTTAAAATAATTGTTATAAAACAAACAGACTGCATTCAAAAAATAGCATGGTAAGGTTGTAGAAACTAATTTTCATTGACCTCAGAAGTTTTAATTCGTTAGTATGGTATTGATTCATGTACTATTTTTGATTAAACATGTGAAAAAATCTTTTTAATATTTATTTTGAGGTGATTGTTCCAATGGCCGATAATGGCGTCTTCGTTCTTGTCCTTAAAAGTGGCGTATTTTAAAAACATTTACTTTGCAGTAATTTTCACGAATATATGGAACTTCAAAGTTATTTTAATCACAAAGTATCAAATGGGACTAAAGATCGATACCTGCAAGTCGCCGACGGTACTTAGCGACTCGCTGGAACTTAGCCACATTCATCTCATCGTCAGTGATACGGATTCACTTGTCACTACGTAACGCGCAGAAAAAAATGACGTTTAAATATTCACGTGTACTTTATTTCTCTGTGCGAGTTCAGTTTTCTATAAAATGTTGTCGAATGCCTGTAACTTTTACTTTTTTTGACTTTGGAAAACTTGTTATCGTCCATTTTTAATCTCACTTCTTCGCCAGTCGCCAACATAAAAATAATGTTCCATGGATATTTGTCACCCGGCGGAACCATATAGTGTAAATTACTTCATGGTTAATTTTAACAGTTTCTGCTACTAGATAGTGACAATGCGCGGACACATTCACTTCTACAGGTAGCAGAAACTTAACTGCCACCACTAAATACTACCAACAAGTCTCACAACTGTGAAGACCCAGTTAGAGGTGGCCAGATGTTGCGGCAACTATCAAAACTACTTTTAAGTTAGTGGAACTTTGAAGACGCATTTCAGTAACATTAGTTAGTTACTGTCACCATAATTTGCCATCTCTTTGCCACCTTTCAGTTCCAAATACTTTGTCTGTCGTTATTCTACTTAGTAACTACGACGTCTTCAATACCTTGAAGGCTACTTTGGGAGTTATTATAACTATAGAGCATCATTAAAGGTATACATTACGTTTTGGCGACGTTAATAGTGGAAAACAAAGTTATTTTTACGAAAAAGTCGTGGATTAAGTCGTGGTTACGTATTGATAACCAAGTTCAAGTACCGATCTCGGTTGCTGTTACTTTAGTGCTAGTTGGGATGACAATGAAAATGGCAAAAATAATGAACCGTTTTAACAAAATACAGTAGGTAGGTGATAGGGAGTTAACCTGCTAATTCAGTTTTGTGCAAATAATATCTTAAGATTTAGATTAGAGGAAAATTAATTGTAGAAGAAATAACGATTGACGAAAAATATTTGCATTTAAAGAGACCGTCCTTAGTTAAAACACTCCAGTAATATTGCAGAAATATCATGAAGAAATTACGTATTAATTTTCAAATTCGCACTGAATTGCGGATTTTATGGATTTTATGGTGTGTGTAATAAGAATAACACTTAGGTTAAATTAGACAAATTTCATTAAATACTGTAGCGGGTATTTTCAAGATTTTGTTGACAAATTCTCAATTTATACGAACTTTTATTTTTTATTTTTTTTTTATTGCTACGCTACTGCATTCCATTTGAAAAAGTGTCTGAAGGTGTAAATTTTTCCCTTCTATATAATTCTGTGAATGGAAAAATTTAAAATCTAAAAATCATGTTTTCGCAAATAATTCGAAGACAAAAGACGATAGGCACTTTTAGTTTTCACCAATTGACGTTTTCTCAAAAAAAGATTTCATTTTTCTGTGTCTCTTATAACTACATAATTGATATTTCCTTTTGAAACATCGAAATTAAGCCACCCGGTACAGGTTGAGAAGATTTTTACATCTTCTTCATTCGTGTTAACCTATCCGTAATTAAAAGTATTATTTATTGCCGTAAGTTATTATTTTATTCACGTTATTATTTAAGCTATTATTGTCAGAAGGTATTTCTATCATTGTTTTCTTCTAAAGACAAGCCTGGATTCGAGATATTATAATGCAAAAACTTCATTTTCATGATTCATGAATTTATTTTCCTCCTATTCCTATGACCCATGCACTTACAAGTTAACACCCTGTATTAGCTATGTACCTAGGGGAGATACTGATTTGGAATAGAAGCTGCCTTCATCCGAAACAGAACGAAAAAAGGGAATTACATTTCACATGAAAGGTTACGAGTAAATTTTTGGTGTGAACAACTGTAATTCTAGAGTCTAGACCACAAGAAAAATCTAATTTATAAATAAACAAATCGAAACTTCGATCAATAATAATAATAATTTATAAGTCTAATGGATCAAAGAAAACTGAATATAACAAACGAGCAAAAAGATACACTACCTACCTAGTTGATTTTTTGGACATACGCTTAAAACAAGGTAGATAAAAAACTTATTCAGTTGAGGTACAGGTAACATAATATTTATTTTTTATCTCACAAAGTATGTATTCCTTCATGATATAAAAACAACCAGTTTAATAATACAAGGAACCATGAGGAAAATTCACCTATGGTAGAAAATACTGATTCTGTCGTTCATTGTTCATCGATGAGCAAGCAGAGCTTTTTAACGATACATTCGAGTCAAAAATATCATCCGAAAATAAAACTGGGGCTTTCATCTTTCAAATCAATGAAAAAAAAATGGTCGATTGAGATAAACGAGCGTCATCGCCTAAGGCTATATTTGAAAAAAATATTATATATGAAAATATATAAGAGATGAAATAATCATATAATCAAACAAATTAGAGAAGTGAAGGTAGGTACTTATTTCGCAGCAAGTGAAAGCGACAGAAGATCGTTTAGTAAATGCTCTTTTGTATCTAATCGTATGACTAAAAAACTTGAAGCATATAATTTGTTTAGTTTTTGTTTTGTTAGAGTCGGGATGGATAAAGCATAATACTTATTAGGTTGCTATCTTGAAGAAAAAAATATACTAAATTGAAAATTGAAGTTGACGGGTCTTACTTAGTTTCTTTTACACTTTTTTTCTTTAGTAGAAATACACACTGTATAGTGTGGAAGCTCGAAACTGGGTACAATACAATAATTATTGAATTGTATTAATTTTGGTTTGCCAGTGTTTTGATTAAATAAACAGACTTTTAATCAATTATTTTTAATTTCACTTAATCAGTACCGGGAGTATTATTCACCAAATATTAGCAATGGTAATTTCATTAGCTAAAAATCGATGTCATTAATTATTTGGTGCTTGGAGAATGCCACCTACAAAGGACTTGAAACAGGTGGGTTAAAAAATCACATCTCGGTCATACAAATTATAAATTGGGAAAATTTAATTGATATTCACTTTATTTTCACACCCATTGTTTCTCACTTTAATAAAATTTTCGACTCTATACATTATACAGGGTGTCCCTGACATGATTTTACCGCTCACTAACAAATTTTCCTCGGGTAAAACTAAGTCCATTCACGTCAAGTATCTAAGTCCAAAATTGCTTGGTTTGGCTACTAGGGGATCCCAAAGTGTCAATTCTGAAATTGTTATTTGATTATACGTAGAAGTTAAACCGCTTAAGCGATTTTGATGAAACTTGGTGTGAGGTTGTTGTTTTAGGGGACAAAAATGACAATACTAAAATTACTCATAAAGTTAATTTATTGGCGTAGATGCTGTTATCGATCACAATATCCAAGCTGCTAGAGTTTCAGTCAAACGATCTCTAAAGTGCAGCATGACTTTTCTTGGTCAGTACTTAGATGGGTGACCAATTATAGTGGTAAATAAAAAAGTTCTGTGACCGATCGTGCTCCGGGAGGTACGTTAAAAAGGGGGTCCCGGCTGCTTCACAGCAGTCGTTAAGTTACGTCAGAGGCCCTTGAGGCTACTTGAAAACTTCTGACACTTGGGCTTTACCACAGCCATACGATATTTATTTATTTTTATTGGCGTAGATCATGGTCTTATTATGTTTCACACCCTTTGAACTTCTACGCCAATGGAATTAAAAATTTTAAAATGCCGAGCATAAATTTATCGACTAATTTTCTACCAAAAAGGTACTCTTTGTAAAAATCATCTAGCCTTAATGTTTAAAAGATTTGAACCAACATTTGAATGTTGGCTTTTATGGAAAATTTCGTATTTTTCTCATGGCTTTTTCTTGATATACATAAAATAAGAAAAATTAATTTACATTTCAACATTAGAATAGAATGCGGTTTTAAATGAATGTGATTTTGAATGTTTAAATGTTAAAATGTAAGTTAATTTTATTATTTGAGTAAATCAAGAAAATCCAATGAAAAATCCTATAAAAATCAACATTCAAATGCGATTATCTTCTAAACTATAAGGTAAGACGACTTTTAAAAATAGTACACTTTTTGTATAAAATGAGTCGACTAATCTACGCTCGGTAGTTAAATTTTTTAAATTATATTGACGTAGAAGTTTAAATGGTGTGAATCCTAAAAAACCCGTTATCTAAGCCAATTAATTAACGTCACAAGTAATTTTAGTATTGCACTTTTTATCCCATAAAACCAAAACGTCATATTATCAAATTTCGTCAAAATAGCTTCAGCGTTTAGATTTTAAAATCAAATAACGATTTTTAAAAACTGACACTTTGACATCCCATAGTGGCCAAATCAAGCAACTTTGGACTGAGATAAGTTAAGTTAAATCGACTTAGTTTCACCCGAGGAACATTTGGTAGTGAGCTGTAAAGTCATTTCAGGGACAGTCTGTGTATAGACAGGTAATGTGGTAAGAGTATCCAGCAAGGAGAAGAATTCAGTGTTGATTAAAATAATGAAGCAAAACTAATACGTGAGGTGTGCATTTAAATGATGGATGGACGGGACGTGTCCACAAGAATCTAGAATTAAAGCTCATTAAGTGCTAGTATTTGCCAATGATGTCGCAGAGGGGAAAGGTCAGAAAAAATATCGATTAGATTTTCCCATCCTGGGCTCGAACCATCAAAAAAATATTTAATTCTAGCCAATCTGCATAGGTAATCAAAATCGGACAAAGTTCATTTTTATTCATGAAGCAAAATATTTATATTCCGACCTTGTGTCAGGTATTTTATTAGACTTGTAAGGCCTTCAAATTAAATCGTCTAGACATCTCTTCCAACCTTGACCTCTTTTATTAACGACACTTTGTAAGTTTCCATTTAAACGTACAAAGCCTAATTTTGAACAAAACACTTAATTTGTAAACAACATTTATGGTTTGAAGAAACAGCGCGCCGAAACTTAGAGTCATTGTCACTAATAAAGTTCGTACATCACCTACTTCTAAATTAATTGCAATGTGTCTTTCAACTCACCATCCATCCTGGCAGACCAATATCACCGGATAGCCCTGGTTTTCCTGGGGGACCCATTACTCCCGCAAGGCCAGGCTTTCCACGTCTTCCTCTTCTACCCATTTCTCCTTTCTCTCCCTGAAAATATCGAAATTTGAGTCTCAAAATTTGTTATGTTTAGTATTTGAAATTTGTACTTTTTTCTTAGACTTCAAAGATATTTTAAAATGTACTCTTATATTATAATACATGGTGTACCCAGCTCATTTGAAGCGGTTTCTGTAGGCCAAACGATGGATTTTTTCAATTTTTTTTTGTGAATTCAAGTACAGGATCACAATGGCCATAATTTGAATTTTTTTTTGGAGTATACAGAGTGTCCCATATGACAGTGGCATATCAAAGTTATGTTTTTTTAAATGGAATGCTCCTATGTTATTGCATTTTTAGATTGTCTGAGAAGAAAAATAGGTTTTGTTTTTCCAGTTGGTTCGATTTTCACTTGTTTATAACCCACAAACTTCTGAATTTAAACACCAACTGTAAAAACCAATCTCATTTTTTCTTCTCAGACAATCTAAAAATTCAATAACCCAGGAGCATTCCAAGTGACTTGCGTGGCCTAGTGGTACTCCGCTGGCTCACGAAGCCATAGATCGCGGGTTCGAAACTCACCTCGGCCCGCTTTACTTTTCAGATTCATTTTCGAATGTCTGTGAAAAGTAAAACAAGCGATCGATGGTTTTAAAGGCAAATATAATTTAAAAGTGTATGTGACTAAAGAGTTCGTGCTCAAAGCCAATTTACCAGAGTGGAGCGACTATGTCTTACCTACACAGTTAAGACCGATGCTCCCTCTTTAAAAAAAAAAAAAAAAAAAAGAAGCATTCCATTTGAAAAACATAACTTTGATATGCCACTGTCATATGGGACACTCATTGTACTCCAAAATAATTTTAAATCGTAATTGTGATCCTGTAGGTACTTGAATTTGCAATTTTTTTTTTTTTTTTAATCCATCATTTGGCCCACAGAGACCGCTTCGAATGAGCTGGGACACCCTGTATATTGTTGATAATCTGTGAATTTAATTTTTCGTCGTCCAAGGTAATAAAATTGTTATTCTTATTATCTTTTTTCACTAAAATTCTCGGTTCTTGAAGTTGATCCTGTTCCTAATTTCGCTTAATACTCTTATGTTAGAGATGACTTAAGTATGTACTTATTTCTTAGTTTGTCTATTTGCAACAGCCGATTTTTTCAAAAACTGCAAAAAGGTTGGTATTCACTCCTTGCTTCAAGACTTTTTTTCCGTTACATTTTACTGCAGTTTATGTCTAGAACTACTCGTATTTAGAACTCTATTGCCCGTATTCACAAACGATAATTTCCTAAATAATTACGTAATTAATTAAATGAGTGAGATGGAGATATGCAGTTTTTTCGCAATAGAATGAGATGGGGATAATTGATTACGTAATTATTTAGGAAATTATCGTTTGTGAATACGGGCATATGTCTAGAACTGTAGAACTATAAAGGCCAGAAATATCTTCTGGCTTCTATATTTCAAATATTTGAAATAGTTGATTTTAACGGTTAGGTAAGTTATATTAGTTATTAAGTTTTCAAGATCTTATCTTAAGACACCTATCTACATTTCATTAAATGAACCACAGAATGTAATATACCTATGCATCGTTTGAGGTTTATTACCCTTACAGTTATCAGGAACGAAAAAAAAAAACTTTCTATATATCAACGTAGTTGCAAAGAAGCCGGTTTTTTGGCACTTACTTTAATTACAAGAATTTTATCATTTCCATCAGGCATTGTGACAGCTCCAGGAGGGCCAGGCTCGCCTCGGTCTCCTTTTTCTCCAGGAGGCCCGACAGGTCCGATTCCGCCGATAGGTCCCTGTTCGCCTTTACTCCCCATAGGACCAGTAAGTCCCCCTTGACCCGGGATTCCTGGGATGCCAGCTTCACCCGCTTCTCCTTTATCTCCTTTTGGTCCACGATCTCCTCGATCGCCTTTCGGTCCCGCAATAAGGGGCACTATCGCCTCCGATTCCTCCCGATAAGAGATCCCAGGAGGACCAGGAAGACCTGGGGTGCCTGAAAAAAGGGAACAAGTATAATGCTTACTTAAGTTATGTTTATTGTATGAGAATAATCAACTATTAATAAGTTTAGAAACTTATTCAGTGCTACAAACACGGGAAAGACCTTCAGGTACTCATACACATTAGATTTATAAATTAATATGTGCTTTATTTATCATTAATTATGAAGACGTTCTAACAAGCAAGGGTTAAGAACATGAAAATAGAGATTTGTTTTTCAATCTAAATGTTAAGAAAAAGAGATCTTTCTTGAATCCTCACTTGGTTTACATTTATTTCCCGATGTGAAAAGTAAACTTGAATTAAAAGGCTAAGTAAAACGATATTACTGGGAAATTTTCGTTGCCCTTCTAAGAAATTCAACTCCTCGGTTAACTTTCTTGCTTTCTTTGCAGATTTCGTATTCTAGCTTCTACACAAATTTAATGTCTTTTGAAAGCTTAACCATTGAATGTTAATGCAGGTTCTTTAACACGGATTAGCTTGCATACTAATAGAGAACATTTTATATTTATTAATGTAATTAATTTTTTATATCTGTTACAAATCACTAGGTACGTGCATGAAAGAGAATTTACAGGGATTCACTTCAGGACCAGTGGAATATAATTATTTCAGACAGGTTTAATAATGAAAGTGCGTTCAGTAAACTCACAAATTCAGTTAGGTAAATGGAACAACAGACGTAATTTTTAATGTACTTAAGAAGTTGAGAAGTTACAAACCTAAGGTTGTAAATAAAATACATAATTTTTTATTAATTTTTCATAAGCCGCTGGAACTGCAGAATATGGGGCATGGGGATATAAAATTACTTCACACCAAAGATAAGGTGATATGCTTATGCTTTTGAAAGCACGGCGATGCTTTACTTAAAAAAAATCTCCCTGAGCATCAATCGTATAAATAAATAGTTTATTTTTATGCGATTCAATAATGAATATTTTCACCATTTTCACCGCTTTTTAAAGTTGCTTTATGATATTTTCCATAGTCAAGTCATATTAGCGTAGCGGTTTACAGCGAAAATTTCATTTCATTTCGTTTGAAAACGTGCCATAAAATGGATTTTTTAATTCACAAACCAAAAAAATTTGACAAAATTTAACAATTTCGTCCCCTTTTCTATACCCTCCACTGGCTAAATTTACTTAAAAAATCCAATTTTTTACACTACCTCTAATAAATTCCAAAAAAGTTACAGGGAAGTCTTGAAAACCGAAAATTTGAAATTTTAGATTAACATCATGTAAAAAAATTCGAATATATCACCCATTTTTCTTATTTGCTACTTGAAATAATAGAAACAATGCATATTTTATTTCATTATAACTCAAATTTAAAATAATTCCCTTCCAATCTTGTTAATTTGATTTAAGTTTTTTTTTCTATTTTGCTTACACAAGGGTTAAAAAAATATACATTTTTTCAAAAATTAAAAAAGTCGTCATTTTGGAACAGATTGACCGATTTTACCCAAATACACTACCAGCCACTCCTTGTGGATATCTTGCTCCCACAAAAATGTCAGCTCCCTAGATTGAAAACTGCAACCACAAACCGTGCCATATGAACGTTTTTTTTTTTTTTTTGAAATTTGAAGGAACACTCTATAGAAGTTACGCAACTTTAGGATATTTTTTCAACGACTTTAGGATATTTTTTCAACGAAAATCAAACGTCTTCCTAAAATTTTACAAGAGTAAAAAATTTCGTTCACTAATCTTGAAAGATAAAGATACAGAAGCGATTTAAAATTTTTTGAGAGAAATAGACATCATATAAAAAAATCGAGTAGGATCTCAGCAATTTTTCTTATTTTCTTCTCGAAATTTCTGGTAGTCGAAGGTTATTTGTATAGTTATCTACTGTAAAAATTTCAGTTCAATTTCTTCAAAATGTGCTAATAAAAGGTTATAGAAATTTAGAAATTTTTACCCTTTTCCTAGCCACGCCACTGGGCTTATTAATAAAAATATGTATTGCAAATTTTATTGCATTAATCCAAATCTCAAATAATTTTCTTCCAATCCAGTTAATTTGGTTACAATCTTTCTTTCCATCTTGCTCATACATGCAGTCGTTAAAAAATTCAATTTTCCACAACATTCAAATGGCCACCATTTTGAAACTGTTCGGCCGATTTTTCTCAAGTGCAATACTATCTTACAAAAAATCTCACAAAAATTTCAGGCCCCTAGATTGAAAACAGCGACCTGAAATGAGACCACAAGGATCGAATTTTAGAATTTTGAAGGGACACCCTGTAGAAGTAACGCCACTTTGGTTTTCTTTGTTGCCTCTGCTATATATTGTTTTGTTATGGTAAAATTTCTATCTGGTTGTATCTGCTCGTATTCTTTCTGTTCATCGATAAGCCATTGTTAATTGTCTACATGTTGTGTGGGGTTTGACCAGATATTGGTCCAGAAATGTTTTATTTGTTCTTCTGTTGTTGGCGGGTTGGTAACTATATTTGTTGGCTGGTTATTTAAGCTTTTGTAGAACTCTTTTTCACTGTGTACAGTGAAAAAGAAAACTGAAAGTTCTGTTTTTTCCTTTGCAATTCGTTCTCATATTATGCCTGTAGTCTTGCAACTTGCATGGCTAATGTTTGTTTGAGAGTGTCTAGATGTGTTGTCACTTGCTGCTCTGTGGGTTTGTAGTTGCGTGTAATGTTCTGGACTTGTTCTATTATCTTCATACTTCTGTTACCAAATGAATATTGAATTAATCGTTCTTTATTCGCTCTGAGTTGTGTTATTTTGTTTTTAATGCTTGTTTGCCAGGCTGGATGTTTCTGGTTATGTTGTGGAAGTCTTGTCTCTGTACTGAGTTTCTGGTTGTTTGCTAGTATCGCAGTTGCAGCATCAGATTATAGGGTTGCGTGAGTTGCCTCTAGGCTCTGAGTCCCTAGTAGGTGCTTTTATAACTTGATTGACCGATCCTAGGATCTCATTTGTTTCCTTCTTGAAGTAATTTTTGAAAGCTTCGGTCGAATTTCTGGTTTTGCGTCTCTCCATTCGAAGCATATCTTGTTGAAGGTATCTAGCAGTTATGTCATGCGTTTTTCTGTGTTATCCTCGCCCTTAATCGTCATCACATCGATCCTGCCCTCATCCTACGCAACTTCTTCCGCAGTATTCTCAACCTACGATTGTTTTGAGTTGATAAAACAGTCTTATATTGAGTTGTTAAATATATTTTGTGAATAGAGGGTAAACATCAAGGGTGATAAGATGCAGCCCTGCCGGACGCCGCGTTTAATCTTCAAAGTCTACAAAATAACATGTCGCAATTAATGTCCTTAATACAGCGCTCGGCAAAGAGCCTTCACAGTAAACAGTGCCTCGATGCTGTTAAAATCGAATTCTGACTTTCTTATATTTTATGTTCTTTCTTATACATATTGATGGTAATAGCAGGTAATAGGCGAGCATGAATAGTGTTGAACGTGATGGCATAACAGAAGATATTTATTTCCTCAAGTATAAATATGCTATTCTTGTTAAGCAAAATATTTTATATTACAAAGGCCACGTTTACGATGTTTTACGACGAAATTGAAATTACTGACCATAACTAGCCTCGACACATAGAGAGTGTGTCATGTTTATTGAATACCATGGCATTGAGCTACCGCATGAATACCAGGAGTAAGATAATCATTAAGATTTAATTATTATCGATCAGAATATTAATTGGAATTAAATTAACATGTCGTTCCAACCTAACTTCAGCAAGTTTACATTCATAGTTCTACTGTACGTGACTTTAATTAATCTTTTATTTAAATAAAGAAGTCAAACCATTTTGCTGAGCTCAATTAATTACTACCTCACTTGGAGATCCTAATGATCAAGTAACAAAAACCTTGCGTTGATTATCACATGATCGTCCTGCAGGTCGTGAATATTATCACATTATGACGATCCTGCAGCCTGCAGCCCTTTCTAAGTTTATCACAATACATGAGGAAGAGAACATGCACGTTTTCAATACATGTTTTGAGGCTGGTTTTCTACAGTATAGTAATAAATCTATCGAATAGCTTTATAAATAGCTCTGTCGAAATGGTAATACAACTCTGATCCATAATCTTCCGCTTTTATGTTGACAAGACCGGGAGCTTTCTTAGCTTTAGCATCTTGGATGGAACGTCCAACTTTTTTTACAGATATGTTAGACCTTAGACCCTTCCATATTATGTATTTGGATATGTTTCTCAGATCGTTGATAATCCCTGAAGATATAGAGTTTGTTTATATCCCCTTCCAGATGTTGTTAAATTCAAGTTGGCTGTGATATTTTTTCTTAAAGTTATAAGCCCTGGAGAGCCGATTTGAGCTAAAAAAGTTCAAATGACTTCCACTAGCCTCATATGCTATTAGGAATAATTTTTCCTTATTACAGAAATTTAATGTTTTTGAAGCACGAAAACTATAATTAATTAAATACCTAATAATATGTCGATTTGGTTGTTATGGTTTAGTAAAAAGAATCTAATTATTAACATCACATTTAATTACCTTACTTGTCAATCATTCTAAAAACTAGATAGTTAAAATATCGCTTAAATATTAACCTTATTATTGAATTATTTAAAATGCCAACGGTAGTTGACAAAATACGAGTACCTAAGGACCAGTAATCAAGGAGATGAATCCCAAATGATTCGTTCAAATTGAAAATGAAACTTTTTTTTTTTCAAGTTTTTACTATTTTGGCAGCGTATAGAGTAGTTAAAATATACAATTGACGTCAAATTTGATTAGAAATATATACAATCTTTAAAAATCTAGCTTGTAAAATGTAGTTCACAGCTCAGTATTCGAAGAGGTACCAACGTAATTCAAATTTTCCATAGCCAACTCTGAATTTGGAAACAGCTGGAATGAGATGTTGCCTGCCACGTCTTTACTTTATTCTTTATCTCACTGACTCGATTTGCGACCAAAATATGCGAATCCAGGCAAACGATCTCAACAACAAAAATTAACAAAATCACAGGTAGGTATATATGATGATGTTTTAAAAAAAATTATATGTTTTCTAAAAAATGAAGATAAATAAGTTGTAAATCTCTTAGTAAGTAGGTATACGTAAAATACTAATTACGTGCCAACCCAAGACAAATTAAGATCCAAGAGCTACAAATAAACTATTAATAAGAATTTACATCTCTACTCATCAGTGTAAATAATGCTTCGTCCAGAGAAAGTAAGAGTGGACGTGAAAAATAGAAGTGATAATGATAGAATAAGAAGTTACACGTCAGGAATCAGTCTTTGATTAATTAATAAATCGTGAACGGTCTACGACGGCGATGTAAAATTGCGTGATGTCGCTCGATCCCTGTCTTGAGAATTTATCTTCGTCATTAGTTTTCCTGTGGCATAAAAAAAAACAATTCCTGATGTTGGCCTTAAAAACGCCTGGAAGAAAATTCACAAGTTTCTCTTCCGGCAGGTATTCTATCTATTCTTGGAGATCATTATTAAATAAAAACTTGCACGATGCAGAAATCTGAACGATCAACATCAGCAATCTGTGAAAATGTTTATTTCGTGACAGAAATGCTTTAATATCAAAATTTTGAATTATTGAGTCACTTAATAGACAGTATTATAAAGGCTCACTAAGCCAACTGGGAGATTTATGGGGACGTTTCTAGAAAAGGTATCGATCGCAATTAGAAAATACAGCAAGAGATGATTTTGTAAAACAGCATGCCATTCATTGATGTTGTGCTGTAAGTACTTAAAGGGGAAAATTGTATTTCGTCCTACTTGAGGCTAATCAGTACAATGTATATTTTAGCACAGAGCACAGTAAGTGGAATAATTTATTGATTTATTATAATTTAATAATTAATTTAATTATTTGCTATTTATGAATGATCCAAGTTTCTTGAGCTGATCCCGGTGTATTACTACCGTCAAAAAATAGTTTCAATAATTACCCATTTTTAGTGTTTTTTTCGGGAAAAAAGACAAACTGTGAAGCTAAAATAATCATGATTCTTAACAATAAATATAGTATTATAACTCGAGTTCAAAATTTGACTGTCCTTTATCGAAGTAGCGCAGATTTAAATTATTTTACAAAAAGGCCACTGTATGTCGATAATAACAGAATTTTCCGACTCCGATAGTAGTAATTAGAGTCCACAAAATATGTGGTTGTCTGAATGGGATATTCAGGTAATTTTCACATTGTGCATGAGAGAATATGATACCTACCTATGGCATGGACATCAGTGATATGAAGCGAAAATTTGCAATTTAAATTTTTTATTCATAGAAGTGATTGCTTGGTGAGTATTAAAGCTGTTCTATACATATAAACCTACAAATTGTAGTTTCTGAAGTTTATTGCCCCTTCACATCATGTTATTAAAAGACAAGCATTTAGGAAGGGATGTATCTGGTAAGTGTTTTAGGAAGGCATCCGGAACCATATCGAGGCCTGCTGAAGTGTCTTTGGATGATGTCGGAGAGTATTTTAGTTCTGTCATTGTAATAGATAAATTAAGCTGATGGTTTTGAGTTTCTGACAAGGACTGTTGGGATGTGTATGCTTGTTGCGGATTGCGAATTGAGTAGGACTTGTGAGAATGAGAAATTGTTAGATGCTCTATTAATATACGTTTGCGATTAAGGGTTCTGTCGATGAGAAATTACTTCATGGTGCCTTTTTGCAAAACAATACACTGTTTGTTTCGTAATTTCGTCTTAACGTTCATTATTCTGACGAAATTTTTCAAAATTTTTCCTAAAACCAAGACGCTACATAAGAAACTAAAGGTGACGTGTAACTCAAAACAAACCTGGGACTTTCAAATAGTCAAAAGTACAAATATACTTTTTTTGTACTTATCTGTAGTGAGCGAAATTAAACTGTGGAGCTTGAGAATGAGTTTTTTTTTTGTCGGAGCGAGAGCCAAGAAAATAATCATTCGAGAGCACCATAATTTCGAGCTCGAGATGCATGCAATAGTTTTTATTGAAATATTTATATTTATATGAGTATATTGATATTTTGATATGTTTATATTGGAACAAACGAAAAGATCGAATATTTTTATACAATGCGCGAAATATTTGTCGCTCTAGATTGCGAAATACTTCGCGCACGCTGCCGAGTATAGACAACAGTGTTCAATTTTTTTTTTAACAGTGAAACCTAACGCCCCCGGGTGAATAATTTTTCTCTAAAACTCCACAACAAGGTAGTACCTATTACCTAAAATCACGTGAAGAAAGATTATCAGAAGAAAAGTGAGGTGAAAATATCCAAAGATTTAAACTAAATATCGCCTAAACAGATGACCGGAAATTAAATAAAATACAAAGGGAACTTCATTAATACAAGTGATAGGAACACGACGAAAATTGTCCCAAGTAAAGGAAAAGCAGTTTCATCAGATGACACATCCACCATTCAGTTTAGATAAGAGGAAAGCAAGGAAATCTACCATAACGAATCATTGGATAAAGGAACGAACGGGTGAAAGCGCTGACCTAAATAGACACAATAGACCACGAAGACAAGGGTTGACCGTCTACTATAAATACAGGCAGAGATTTCGGCGCGGGTAGTCTTGATTCAGCTTCCTGAGCGTAGACTACTCCTTTACCTAAATTGTTACTCGTTGAAGAAATAGCCGAGAACAAGTCCTGTCTTGTCTTAACCCTTTCTTGTTGAAGAAATTGCCAAGAAATATTACCTACTCGTTGAAGAAATAGCCGAGAACAACTCCTGTCTTACTCCTTTCTTGTTGAAGAAATTGCCAAGAATCAATTCCTCGCTCCAAAAATGCCACGAAAACCCCTAAAGCCGCAGCCCGTGCCCCGCAAGTCAGTTACGCAGAAAGTGCGCAAGTTGAAAATACCGCCAGTTGTCCCTATTGTCCGAAAGTCAAGACGAGGCCGTCCAGCTGGAATCAAGCACCCTGTTGCCATGACGCCCGCCATAGCCGACCCGAGTCCAATTGCCGCGCCTAGCCACCTCTACTACGACGATGCCCTAGAGGAACCGGAACCTGTTGCCCTGTTAACCCAAGGGGCCACCAATCCTACAGGTGAAGTAAATTTTCACAATTTCAAATTTTGTAAATAAAAAGCTTAGATTGATCTTTATAAGTTTACTGCCTCTGAAAATTTTCTCGTTTTGTCTCAGGTATCCAGACTGCGTTCTTGAGGAGCCAGACGTACGACGATATCAGCAGTTCAAATACTTAACCCCGACTTTTAAATTATTCTTTGATTCATAAGAAAAAGTCTCCGCAATTTTCACGACAACTTTTAAATAAAGGAAGGGTTTTTAAAATTTTAGAAAAGTAAATAGTCTCAAAATTCACAAAGAAAGAAATCAAATCAAAGTTCAGAAAAATTCAAACGAATTGAAAAATATTCAATTCATTTTCAAAACCTCGAAATCCACAAAATTTGGGCATTCGAGAAATCAAGGAAATCAGGGTACTTTTTATTATCACGAGCTAGTAATTTGATTGGGAATTTTTTAGGTGTACTGTCGAGTGAGGCAATATAGAAACAAGACAATCAAACAATTTCACAATGAAATTGTACCGAAAATCATAAGTTCAAAATTGACCTTGTACCGATAACAGGACTACCACGAAGTTGGTGCATCCTTTCTCTCTACACACACACACATTATGATAGGGGAAAATATACTGAGCGGAGTCCGTCTTGTCCCATGGCCAGCAGGGTATGCAAGAAAATACGGCACGTTCAAAGTACGTGTATGGCATTCTCTTAGGGCTGAGAAAGGTCTGTGTATTGGCTTTTCGGTCAAGAATCGTTATCTCAGTACAAAAACAGGTCCGGGAGATTCGCGGTCTTGCCTCTGTATTTGAATTACTAAACAGTCATTTAATTAGCCACCGCCACCCATCCTGTCGTAAGGATACCAATCGAAACACATCGGGAAGCGCGGATTAAACCGACTTCCAATATTCAAACAGGCAAAGATCGAAGCACCTGGCTATAACGCCTTGCTGCATCTTATTAGCTCGGGAAGATAAAAAATAACACTCTGATATCCTACAACCGTCACAAGCTGACAACCTCGCTTCTGCAACGAAGAACGCTCCAAACCCCAGGGGGTAAGAAAGTAAGAGTGCAACCAATTGAAAAGGGCAACAATAGGCCTACAAACCAGCTCCAGGCACCAGACCCAATTCACACACAAAAAACCACAAAACAAACAAATCATAAATCGACTGGGTTGTATTTGAGCTGCAGGTAACAGGTTATAAAATTGTAAATAAATAATATAGAATTTCAAAATCATTTTTGAATTGTAAATAATTAAATTAGGAAAAGGCAGTAAATCAGGTGTTTTTGAAATTACGTTGTTTTATTTCCCATTCAAAACAAAATCTCTGCGACCCCATCTTTACGAACTACTGGGTGCTACAAGACGTCACACACAACAAAAAGGGCCCTACCAAGAAAGGGGGAGGGGAAATTCTAGAGATCACCAGACCAAGGGGGGTGGAGGTTACAACAGGGAGCATCGATCTTAGCTGTGTCGGTAAGACATAGTCGCTCGTATCTGGTAGTTTAGCTTCGAGAACGAACTCATACAGCCACAGACACATTTGTGGAGAAATAAATAGTTTTATAAACGAATCCAAACAACCAAGCCGATCTGGGATTCGAACCATAGACGGTGGCAGTGTTAGCGGTCAATAGAGAAATTTTATTCCATAAGTGAAATAAACTTAACCCAGTTATGCCTACTTATAACGTAAGAAAAATTACATTGTCGATCTTTCTTTTTCTACCCGTTGGAGGTGATCATTGGTAGTGTAAATTCAAAATTGTGAGCAGATCTGAGTTGAGCACCAGTCTGCCATTTGGAATTTTATGAAGTTGTTTTTCTTGTATAACCTGACCATTTAAATTATTTTGAGTAAAATTGGTAAAGCCTAAGCTAGTAGTAAAGTCAATTTCCTATTTTTACTGATTACAGTTTTTTTTCTCAACGACCTATACAGTAGGGGAGAGAGAGGAACTATTTCCCAATAATTTTCTGACATAAAATCGGAATATGCAATGAAAACTAAGAGTTCCTATTCAAAATTTCGCATTTAGCCCCACCCTCAAAAAAAAAATGAAAGAAAAAATGTCAAAAATATCGTAAAGTATTTCCCTCCTGTACTTACTGTGTTACAAAAATTTCATGAAAATATTTGAAACCGTTTTCAAGATTGTAACACGTTAAAAAAACTCGCCGTGTATAATAATGAGAGACTGCAATAATTAGGTTATATAAAAATATATAAGAAGAAATAAGGAGATATACCTTGATCCCCTTTCTCTCCTCTTTCTCCAGGTCTGCCGTTAACGCCGGGGGTTCCTGGCACTCCATCTATCCCGGGAATGCCGGCTTCTCCCTTGACCCCTTGACTGCCTTTCTCCCCGGGCAGCCCCCTATCTCCTCGCTCTCCTTTGGATCCGGAGTCGCCAGTGCTCCCTTTGGGGCCAGATGGGCCCCGCTCTCCGCGGGGGCCTGATGATCCGGGAGATCCTGGCTCACCCTTGGCACCGGGAACGCCTGGACGTACCATCGAGCTGCCTAGCACTGTTTCCTGGAATTTAAGAAAACAAGCTACCTATTATAAATTATTATAATCGTTTTAAAATGAGATTATGATTATGAAAATTCCTGTATCTATAAAATGTGTAACTATGTAAATTAAAATTCCAAAATAACAAAAATTATAAATCACGTGGACCGTCGTCTTTTACGCTTTCAACTACAATGATGTCACTAGCTCATATTGTAATTAAATACACAAACACCTGTATAATATGTAACAATCGATTCAGACAGCAGTAAAGGGCATGCCGATTTCGTTAAAACGAAATTCTTTTTTAATTTTTTTTTTTTACTCTCGTTGCTGAAATATGACCAACTTGTAGCTTTTCGTTAATTTTGGAAACTCCTTATCTTCAGTTTCAACGTTCATATTGAAGTCCAGTTTCTATCTCAGTTGGATTGAGAAGGGCAGAATGACAAAATTCTTTCTAATTAGTCATGCTAGTTTAAATGTTTTGTCATGCACTCTTTCGCATGCAATTCCTTTTCTGTAGACATACACATGAAACAAAAATTAAATGTAGATTCTTCATTGATCCATATTACTTATTACGCAAAGCATTATTAGACATACAAAGAAACAGTAGGATTTCTGAATTATCTTAAAATAAATAATGCATCAAGACCAGCACCTTTGAAATGCCTACCTAAAAAAAGGAAACAGCTGCCAGTAGCTGTTGGTAGATGCCTAATTTGGAATACATGAGCTCTACGACTTTGAACTTGAATACATAATTGAGTAATATTTAATGAGACTTTGATTACCCGGAGGGTTTTAGTGTGTGTTTACTCTTCGAAATTTTGCAAAATTCTGCAAAACACGCGTTAATAAAATAGTGAAATATATTCTTGCAACTGTTTGATTTCAAGAAATCAAATAAAACTTTTTTTCGCTATTTGGTTATGCTGAGTGGCTTGATAACGAAATAAGTTATCGACCCAAGCTAGGAATGTTGGTCCTTAAAGATTTTTTGGTTTGGGTTACCTATTATGGATTGAAACCACGTTTAATTGTAGTTACCGTGTGTGATGAAGGTTGCTGTTGCGAAACTCCATTTATCCGACAGTCAGACTGTTGCATTTTACTGCAAACAAGAAGAGGTAATCGTAAAAGATTTTCATCAAGAATAGCAAGGCTTCGGCAGATGTGGTGGATGCGTTCTCTCAGGAGGACCCTCTCCATACGATCATAAATGAGGTGGGATGCAGCTCTTCGAAAAATTGCAGTACAATGCAACAGTCTGACTGGGATTTCGTGTACAAGATTACGAATCAATGCATGGTTGCCAAACTAAGATCCACCAATACTAAACAAAAGAAGAAACATGACTGGTTAGTAGAAGCCGATGAACCTTCGCCTTCTCTTGATATTTCAGCACAGTTATCAACATATCAAACCCTCACTTGACTTCCGAGGAAACAGCCGTGCTGGCCAAAGGGGGAAACTTTGCAATCACACCTTCCACCCTGCCAGTTGAGGATATAGTTGCCAGTATTAAATTATGGTATAAGGAAGCTACCACAAGACACTGCTGAGGAGGTTTGTCGCGAATACTCAAAAATTTTCCTCATCAAATAAAAGCCACATCACCAGACACGAAAGAGCTGCATTCAGGAGTCTCAACGCTAACAAAAATTCTTGAAGATGTCCTCGTTAACAGGAATGAAAATGACACCTTGAGACACAGGGTCTACCGAGAACCAACGCATACAGATCGGTATTTACACAAAAACTCCAACCATCCAAAAATGCTTATTTCTTTCAATTTTTTATTTTAAAAACGCCGATGTAGATTTCGTTAAAGAAGGATTCTTTAATTTGTCCAGTGAGAGTTGTCCGTTGCATTGCCACACTGATTCTGACTAAACAATTTCATTTAATTCGATTTGATTCGTACACTTATTTCTAAGTCGAACCAGATGTGGTATCGCAGTTCGTGTCAGTGGCGTGTGTTGAGGAATAATGAATATCCTACAAATATATTATTTCGACAAGTTATTGACGAAGTAGAGCCTTGATACTTTTTGATAACAAAAATATATAATGCAAGTAAGTAAGAAAAATATATGTATTGTTATAAACATGTTTTGAAATTCAACAGTTATAAATTTATAATCATGATTGTTTAGAGATATTATGGCATTAGACTACCTGCTGGGTGGCGTTTAAAAGAAAGCATACGACCTCCGTTTTCTTTTTCTGCAGTAAAATATTCAAGCAATTTAACCACAAGAGCACCTCCTAGGGACTTCAATCAATTCCCAGGCATTTTGTGTAATTTTTTTGTAGTTCGTTGCGAAAATATACCCTGTCCGTTATTTCAAACGTTAGAGAAACAAGGCAGTAGATTTTTAGGCATTCAGGATTCACGCAATTAATAAGTTACTCGTAGATTATCACATCGTAAAATATCACAGGTAATTCTGCTGATTTCGTATTAAAAACGTTTCAAATCTTATCGTATCAAGTGAAATCTAAGCGTATCAAGACGCAGCCGTACTTCCGTCTCACTCTCGCTCATCTTTTTAGAATTGCTGACGATTTAAACGTTTTTCTGACAATACGTCCCAATTTAACTCATATGCAGAAGGAGTAAGAAATATAACGAGATAATGTTATCACAACAGACAACATTCACTGGACAAACTATAATGCCACGTTTGTACAGGTATTCCTTCAAATTTCGTAAAACCTTTCTCCTTTTCACTAGACCCACTCGTATCTTTCAAAGAAAGTTTTACTCAAACTTGCTTTTTGTTAACACTACAGATTTTTTCATACGACGAAGTTCTGTACTGTTCCATTTTCTTGAAAATGTGTCAAAATATAATAATTATGCAAATGACCAATAAACAGAGTGCTCGGAAATAACACCTATCTACTTAAAAATGGAAGTGATTCTACATAAAAAGAAAGACTTTTTCCTTTAAACACACAGATGTGGTGTTTTTGAGATACAGGAAATCTATTTTTCCCGTTTGAGATACAGAACTCAGCTTTCGTACATGTCATATTATGATCGATATTAGCTACCTTGATATCAATAATTGATACCATTAATATCAATTCATTTTCTTTCCATGAGCACAAAGTGTGTATCAAAGCTGAACATTGTCTTGTAAAAACTTGAAAAAAAAAACTTTGACACCTGTATCGAAAACGGTACGTCTGTGCATTTTGGTTTATGAGAAAAAAGGTCTTCTTTTTTATGTAGAATCACCCCCTTTTCTAGGTACATGTATTTCCTGGCACCCCGTATATACCTCCGAAGCTTACATACAAAAAAACAACTATATGGATGTACCTACCTATACCAAACAATCTGAACCTGAATTACCGAAACTATTTTTAAGTGGTACACAGAATTGAATTCCGCATATAGGAAGGTACAATCGAGGCAGAATTTGCGCCATTATTCCCAATAAAGACTAAATACGTCACGCTAAATTCCCCATACGTTGGTGTAGTATCTTTATGTTTCGACAAATCAAAGGTGCTAATCTTGAGACCTTGATATAAAAATTATTGCAAAAACTAATACCTTGAATGGTCCTCTAGGTTTCCAGCTTGGCTATATCGAAAGCGTATAAAACCAAAATTAAAAAAATATCAGTATTATAATAATTATAGGTACGTAAATAAATATTGCTTGGTAGTTAAAACAATATAATTATTGATTTAACCTGGATTACAGCTCTAGGATCTACACTTCAATCATCAATATATTAAAATTTAACAATATAACAAGCAACAGTTTAGCGACCGTAAAAAAAAAACTTTAGATCAACAAACGAAAAACTTAATTGAACGGTTTTCATTAGTACTTACATCTACATTCTCGAACTCTACTGGTCCGGGAGGTCCAGGTGGTCCCGGGGGGCCCATTGGTCCCACAATGCCATCCTTTCCAGGTTCTCCTTTAGGTCCGGGTCTGCCGTCTGGTCCCTGATATCCCCTTTCGCCTTTTTCTCCTGGAGGGCCCATAGGTCCTCTATCACCGTGGTATCCTATGGGCCCAATGGGTCCCATCGCTCCTTGCCTTCCCGGCTCCCCAGGCGGACCCGGAGGCCCACGTAATGCACTGGAGGTACCGATTGACTGCACGATTGTTGTAAGATTGCACGCACAGGAGCCCTAGAATTTGGAATACAAGTCAATATTAGTTCATCAAAAGATTACAGAAAGGTTTCGGATTCGTGGCGGAATATTATCTCCAATATCTCAGTAAAATCGTAGGAATTCTACATGATATTTTTTCAGCATAGAAGCATGTATGTGATATAAATCGCCAGCGCTTTTGCGGTCATATTCTCAGAAATTTACAATAAATTTCGTTCGAAGTAAATTCTTCTTGAAACCTTTATGTAATTCAGAGGTTCATTAAGATAATAAAACCAGGTCCGAACCTGAATGAATAATAAATTAATGCAATTTAAAATCAAGAGTCGACAATTAAAGTTAACAAGGAAAAACATTGTAATTTAAAAAATTGCAACCAAATTTGGAAGTTCAGGATAACATTAAACTTCCCAAATTTAGTCGAACTGAAATTTAAAGATGAAGAGGAGCTCCATAGGTACATGTTTTTGATTAGGTCGAGGGTACCAACTGTTCCCGCATAATTCAACATTATGCCGGGAAATGATTTCGAACTTAGTTAAGAAAAGAGAGGGGACGCGTAACGCTCATATCGTCTCAATCATTATGTGCAACTTATTTTATGTAAGTAAATTTTTCAAATTTAAATTTCTTGGTTCTCTGGAAAGTCCAGTAAAGGAAGATTAGAAAAATGAGATAATTCTGTGTGGGTAACAATTTTCGTTTATTTTTCTTTTCGAACACATCTGACCTATTTTTGTGTTTTCGGAATATCAAAACTATATTTGTATATTTAATATTTCTTTTTAATAAGATAACCCTGGAAACTGGGGAAGCTAAATTTATTATCAATTATTCTTGCAAAGGGTATAATATCGAAGTTACTAGCATTATTATCTTTTTGATTTTTTATCGTTTATTTGCAGTAAGACTAATATTTGAATTTCTATTCTTGAAAAAATTGTATCAATTCGGACAATCAAACCACATGCCTTATTCTTAGTTTGTGAAAATCTCGATTGACGAATGTCGAAATACGTCACAAATATAAAAATAAAATAAATATATCTATAAATTAAAAATTATTATTTTTGTTTGAGTGTACTATTATAAATGATATTAGGAATTATTTGGGAATGCAGTCGTTTTAAGAAAAGAACACTCTATTTTTTACTGCCCTTTTCTAAAAACGACTGCACTCCCAAATAATTCCTAATATCATTTACAAATTAAATATATTATGAAGCCTTGATAAATGATGATAATGGTTGAGGTACAGGATGTCTCTGATTTCATGAAAAAAGGAATAATGACAGATAAGTTCCAGTTTTTTCCCGGAAAAATTTATATTTAAATGGTAAATTTTTTCTCAGTTAAAAGTTTGATACAAACTTTGTATTTTTTAAATTTTTTTTTCAATTATTTTTATTTTTATTATTTTATTTTATTTCTTAATTTTTTTTTTTTAACTTACCGTTTGCTGAATCTCTTATAGTTTGGATAGCAGAAATTGCCACTACTTACAGCGAAGCAAACAGACATGGTAAACAGTCGAAAACAACCGATCGTGGTAAAATAATGTTACGTTATAAAGTTTACTTACTATTTAAGAACAGCTGTAAAATGTTAAGGAGTTGAAAAAGAAACTAAGTTCCTCAGAAGAAAATTCACTATCTAAATATAAATTTTTCAAAAAACACTGGGACACCCTATACTGATGAAGTAACAGTGAGTCAATTAATATCAGTCTTCTGAAGTATCAAGACTTGAGTATTTTTGAAAAAAACTCGATTAAATTACTAGTTGCATTTTTTATTATTATTACTTCTAGGGTAGGTTCAAACCCCTCATACCGAAGCTTGCGCTTATTTCACCCCTTTTGATAATTAGCTCATCAGTCCTACTAGTCGCAAAGAAATTGGCTAAGACCTCTAATATATAAATGAAAGTGAACAACTTTGTTCCGAACTTACCGTTGGTGCTGACTCTCCAACAGGTCCAGGCGGTCCAGGTGGTCCAGGCGGTCCTCTGATAGATTCTCCAGGAGGACCCTGCAACGGGACATCATTAACTAATTTTAAAAATACCTCTTTTCATATTCTTAACACTTACCCTGGGTCCCCGTTCACCTTTCTCCCCTCGGAATCCTGAGCCTGCTTGCGTATCATTAAACAGATATTTACAACAATTTTCTTTAGCACAGTGACACTCCTTACCGTCAGGCATTGGAGGCGGCGGTGGGAAAGCGCCCAGTCCGTCAGAGCCGCCCGTTTCTTTATAATTCGGATCGTAGTCGTTCCGTTCGATCTGGAATATTGAAGATAAACAATTACAAGCTGCTGAATATATAATACAAGTAGGTAATTTCATTTGTTTATGAATTAAAAAAAGTTGTCTTATCCGGAACAAAAGAAGAAATTTATCTTCTATAGAATTTTTCTAGTATTATTCTAGTTAGTTTTTTTAATAATATGGAGTTCTTGTTATCGTTTTAGAGTAAAAAGATTAACTTATCCACTACAGACAGTAGGCAACAATCATGCTCCCTTATTACAGAAGTCACACTCACGTATGATGATGACATTAATAAAAACACCGCATACACAGACCACACTTGATTAAAAATATTCTTCTACAAGAGTTTCATCTCAACTGCCTCTCTAGCTCTACTTAATTACCTTAACCGCTCTACCACGGCGCGGTTAAAGTTTTTGTATTTAGGGAATTTGAGAGGAAATTTGTTTGTTGTAACTAAATATGGGAGACGGTTTTGTGATTAATTTAATCTGTTAACCATAGAGCAATTTAATATTTAATATTGACAAAGATTTTTAAAGAAAAAATAAAATTAAACCACTAAAATTAAAGCACAAGTATTAAAGCACTAAAATAATATTACATAAGTTCAAAAATGGTGTAAGAATGTCTCATGAAGCTAAACAAATTAGGCCAAGAAAACAAAGTACACTCGGCTTTGGGTGCCAGGACATACAGGTGCAAAATGAAACGAAGGACCGAGAACCTAGCAAAGCGAAGAGCACAAACGTCGCTTAAAGAATCAGCATATTTTTTTTGAGAACTATTAGAAAATGTTTTCAAAGACAAAACAAAGAAAGAAAAGAGAATCTCAACATAAAGTCTCTGAAAAGACGTCCCAAGATTAAGACAGGCCTAAATACTGCTTTGGGACATACAATTAAAAAAGATTTGCTCCATAACTGCATGGCAGGTTCATGCAAACGCCTGGAACTCATCAATCACAAGGATATAGGTCTCCGGAAGCTAGTAAGTAGTCTGAAAAGTGAAGTCAGTTGCAGAATTGCTGTAGGATTATTGAAGCAGTGGCGCGCGACACTACTTCTCCTCCCCAGCAAAGTTGTAACACTTGAGGGGCTAACAGTGCTACTGCTTCCCTGTTCTCTGTTACAACTGAGTGCTTCAACTTGCATGGGCTCTGGTGAGCCCTGTTTCAATTATTTTGGTTTTCACTTTGGTCCCAAGAGCAATTGGAAGAGCAAAAAATACTGTCTGGTACCACGTTATGACACAACGGGCTACATAATATAACGGGATGTGCTAGAGGTGCCACATATTAAATCCAGTAGGGCTGGTCTTCTATCCAGTCATTTACCCTCTCAGCCTGGGCCTTCACTTTAAGATTAGGTTTATGAGGTTGTCTCTCTTGGTTCAGGAGGTTTATTACAGTTAGTTTAGTTCGTTTAATTATTTCGTGAATAGGTCGATTTTGACTCCTCCAATACGACCAAGTTGGTTTATTGTGGCTCACACCTAAGCGTTTTACATTAGTTTAAGCAGGCCACCGCTCTTTAAGAATCCGATGTCCTTAGAGGTTGAGAATGTATCTAGGTCTCTTGGATAGAGATATTCCTTTCCGAATGTTGAGGGTCTAGTTCTTCCTAGAGCGGGCCAGCTACGTAGAGCATGCTCTGCTCTTTTATCATCCTCCAAGTACGGGTGATATTCTGCGTTATCTACAAGACCCATTCTGTATAAGTGGTGGTTTACTTTACAGAGTCCTATGTACATGACTATCAGGGCCCTAAGGTCTGTCCTTTTGAGCTCCAGTTGTTTCTTAACGCTAGTCTTCAATGATGACCTTGGAATGAGAAAATCCTGGTAGACTTTGTCAGTACTGCAGTACTTTTATTTTACGTCCAATAGTAGGGGAGCCCAATAGGGGATTTCGGGATTTACTCGAGCGCGTCAGATTAATATAAGGAGGGATACCTTGCACCCTGTTGAGTACCCCCACCTTATATAAGACCTCTATGCAGGGCCGCGCGTCAAGGGCAGCTGATCAGAATAGTAAAAAAAAATTGATCATTAGAAATATTCGAGCGTGTCAGATTAAGGTATGGTGGGTTAATTACATACTGAAATGTGTACATTTTAATAATCTGACGATTTAAGCGTGACGTTAAGGAGTGGGAGGGTTACAAACTTGCAAAAAAAAACGTCACTTGGACATGCTCGAGCGCGGTTGATTTTTTTTTAATTTGAAGGAAATAATTCTAGAGTATCGGGAAAAATATAATCTGCCGTTTTCCACAAGCCGAAGAAAGGAAAATCGTTAATAACGTTGAGTGCGTGCAGACGGTGCAGACGCGCGGTAAAGTATGTATCCCCCACTCCACGCCTGTCTTTCCCTTTCGCTCTTTCCCTATCTCTCGCTCTCTCGTACCGTCCAGACGCTACTTTCGCGACGTCATCACAGTTGTTATCAAAGCTTTGGCTTGTTACATTCAATTTTGACTAAAGTTTTTGTGAATTCGCGCGATTAAAAATGAGTGAGAATGTTGTGAAATGTGTATTTTGTGGTGAAAAGACATCCGATAAAACTAAAAAATTTACATTGGTTACTTTAAAAAAATGCTTGAGGATTTTGGATTATCGTCGGAGCAAAAGAAAAAAAAAAGATTAAAAAAATCATCAAAAAATTTGCATATTATGTAAAGATTCGAATCTCAATATAATTATATTCTAATTGAAAAATAGATTTATTTTTATTTGCATGCTATTTTTCGTACGATGTAAATCATTCATATATTTTTTTTCAAGTCGTCAGATTAAGAAAACCCCTCTAGATAATCGTCAGATTATTGGTCATCAGATCTGGGACATCAAGATGAACCGTCCATATCTTAATCTGACGCGCTCGAGAAAATCAAAATGACGATTTTTTTTTGCAATTTTGAAAAGCTCCCGTAAGCTTGCGTCAGCTCCAAATCGTCAGTCTTTTGAATGTGAGCATCTTTCGGAGTCACTTAACATCCCCTATAAAAATCTGACGCGCTCGAGTGAATTTTTTTTTTCTCATTTTGTACCCCCCCGTACGGCCACCCTCACTATGCGAACCGGAAGATTATCATACCTCCATTATCAGAGAGACGTGGGGCATACGCCCTATCATTATCTGACGCGCTCGGAGATGTCTATGTGACTGGTTTTTTTTACATCTTTGACCCCCCGTAGACGCTCCCCCCACCGGTGAACGGGTAAACATCATATGACTTTTTTTTCTTTTTATCATGTAATCTCTCAAATCTAATAGGTCTCCACGACGCTCGAGTAAATCCCCATTTAGCATCGTGGGCTCCCCTACTACAAGTGGCGTATTTATTGTTGTTTTAGTGATATTTGAAGATATACTGACAACTGGTTCTGGCCCTGTAAATTTGGATTCAGTTCCTCTTCTGGCCAGAGAATCGGCGATTTCGTCTTCTCCAAAGCCGGATTGGCCAGGAATCCAGACCAGTTATTGTCTTTAGCTACTGCGTTGAGTGCTGTTTGACATTTCATGCTGTTTGACAGTTCCATATCAGTTTCGAATCCTCTATCCAGCTGCCCGGCCTATCAGCACAGAGTGATACGGTTTATCGGCAAGTCCACAATCACAGTCAGATGCTCATCGACGCCGTTATCCCTAGACCTTTAGTCACGACACGATAACTAGGTTAGGGGAACTAAATACTGACTTAACAAAAAAAAAAGCAAAATCTCTTGGAGAATGATAATGAGAAAAATATAAACTTTCTCTGCTAGAAAATTGTTTTCCTTTATAAAAACACCAAAACAACTTTGTTTAGAAAATAGAAAGTTTGGAGAAGTATGTATATATTATGTGTTAATGACCCCAATAACTCGAAAACGGTTTAGAACAGCAAAATTTAATTCGCTTAATCAGACAAAAAAAGTGCTATGGGTGTAGGTAGGTATAGAATTTGCATTGTTTGATGTTAATAATTTTGTTAGTTGTTACATTAATTATTCCAGTAAAAATTCAGCCAGTCAGACCCTGTTTCTATCCGGTTGAAATCAACATATTTACCGGTATAAAGCCTGTTCGAAGCAGAGAGTTTTTTGAGGTTTTGTAAAATATTTTAGCACTATTTTCTTTTACAGGTCACCACTCTAAGTAGATTAAGTTATCTTTAATATAGGGTCATCACTTTCATTCAAGACTTTCAAATCATTAAAAACAATAAATTTGCAGCTGGGGGTAAAAACAAAACCGAATGATAGAAAATAAATGATTATAGCAATGAGCTCTAATACCTAAAGGTAAACGTTGTACCTAGATAAATTTAATATTACTTCAAAATTAAGAACGTGAGTAATTAAAATTCACCGATCCGTACTGAAAGCTCAAAGCGGAAGATTTATGATATCAATATGGTTTCCATCACGATGTTCAATTTCCAAACTGCTCAGCGTAACATTTCAGCAACTTTACTAAATTATTAGATCGTTATACCGAGTGGAGGAGGCAGTTCACCATAAGATCAAAAATCAAGTATAAAGCGGAATCAAATTTATCAAATTCATAGGGAGTATGCATAAGACAGATCACGAGCATCTACTACATAGGTACATATCTTTATCCACTTTATTTGAACCAAAAGCAAAAACTTATTCTTATTCAAACGACCCCATACTTCATGATTTTTCAACTACTTCAACTACAAGATTTTTAAAATATTAACGTCTTAAATAAGACGTCTCTAGATTTATTTTTTGAAATTGTACTTTTGGTACTTTTAACTTTTTTCGCGTCCACAAAACAGTTGAAAAGGAGAAACTATCAGATTTTACAAATTAGCATCTTTGGGGGTTTTCCTTTATGAAGATATACAGGGTGTTCCGTAAGTAATGGTCCGTGGTGAAATGGGAGATTCTTGGTGTAAAAATATTACGATCTGACACTACTTGCTCTAACAAAATCTTGATAATAAAAAAGATACAGGGTGGCAAAGTTGAGACTTAAAAATTTGCTTTTCAAAATATCTTGAAAAATTGTAAAGGTACGAACGTGAAAACTTGGTGATAGATGTTTTACGGTATGAGAAATCATAATTTGATATCCGTGTCGATGTATTTTATAGAGGGCGCCACGTAGGTCATGTTGACGACCTAAATGAACACATAACTTTTTTATCCTTCAGGCTATCGCGCATTTTATAGTGAAATATTAAAACTACATTATTTTTGAGAAAAAAAGATATGTTTATCATAAAAGATATGACTGTCAGTCTCAAAAGTTAGTGGTTTTCGAGCTAATTGACAGTTAATAATTTTCTCTACTAGGTACTGTTTAGAATTTTTTGCTTACTGCTAGTAGTTGGAAAATTAAAAAATGCCGAGACATAATAATTTTTCAAATTCAGATAAGAGAGATATGATTTCTATTTATTGCTAACAAAACTTCAATGGGCAAGCTGCGAAACGAGAATACCTGCCACGATATCCAAATAGACTGCAACCTGGTAATCGACTCTTTCAGAATCTGTATAAGAATTTAGGTGAATTTGGTTCATTTGTTTGCTATTTTAATATGTCAAAGTGAAAAATGTTTAATTGCCAAAATGCTGGTTATTATCTCAACCCACTGCATTAAGATTTCTGATAATAAAAAAAATAGAGATAATGCAGGAGATTATTAAAACGTGATTATCTCGAAAACCACTAATTACTTTTGAGACTGACAATCGGTATACCTTTTTTTCTCATCAATAATGTAGTATTAATATTTCACAATAAAATGCGCAATATCCCGAAGGATAAAAAAGTTATTTATTTATTTATTTTATTTTATTTTATTTTTTTTATTTAGGAAGTAAGTACTCCACAGAAAATTAATTCCAATTGGTACATTTACATTTATATACATCACAACTTGATGAGTACTAAACTAAACTTAATTTTAACTAAAATTAGGTATACACCGGTCAATACAAGAAAGTATTATAGAACAAATGTCAGAAGTAACTTGTGATTAGGTTTCTTTTAAATGTGGGAAACGAAGATTTAAATGGATCGAATTGCTGGTATGAATCGTCATACAATATGCACATTCTACTAATTATGTCATTAGCTCCATAATTAGTACGGTGATGAGCTATCTCAAAAAACCTGGTCGATCTCGTATACGTTTAGCCGGTATACGTATGGTAAAACTGTTCAACAACTCCTCACAGTCCACAAGATTGTTCAAAATTTTATGCAGGAAAAAAATCATGGAATGATTTCTTCGTAACTGTAGTGTAGAGATACCAACAAGTTGCACCCGGACTTTGTAAGATATCTCCTCATACGGAAATTTATATTTCCACAGATAATACCTGACATATTTATTCTGTACGCGTTCTAGTTTATCTATATGACATTGATAATGTGGTGACCAAATTACACTATTGTACTCTAAGATACTACGTACGTAAGAATTGTAAAGTATGGCAATAGCTTTGCAGTCGTTCACATGTGTTGTATGACGCTTCACAAAGCCCAGCATCCGGAAACCCTTCAAAACAATGCTATCAATGTGTGGAATGAATGACAGAGACTGATCAAAAGTGATACCTAAATCGTTAAATTGACTAACTACTTCAAGAGTTGCACCATTGAGATTGTACATAAAGTTTATAGGATTCGATTGTAAGCGATTGTAAAATAAATGTAACCTTACATTTATCAATATTGAGTTTTAGCAAATTACGCTGACACCACATTGAGAGACTTTCTAAATCTTCCTGAATATTCAGACAGTCCTGAATAGAGGATACATTGCAAAATAACTTAAGGTCGTCAGCATACAACAAACACTTACAATATTTAAGCCATTTTACTACATCATTAATAAATAGAGTAAAAATAATCGGGCCAATATGTGAGCCCTGCGGTACTCCGCTCGTGACATTTATTAGCCGAGAGACACAGGAACCGATCTTTACGCACTGCACCCGATCAGACAGGTATGACACAATCCACCTCAAATAAACACCGTGCACACCCAGAGCCTCAAGCTTCCCGGCAACTAACTCACGGGGAATACTGTCAAATGCCTTCGAAATGTCGGTGTAGACAGTGTCGATTTGACATCCACGCTCCAAGGCAGCCGTTAAGTGATGTTGAAAAACTGCCAAATTTGTTGCCGTTGAACGACTCCGAAAAAAGCCATGTTGTTCTGGAGCAATAACGTGCTTAAACTTGAAAAAAAACTCATCGCGGTGATGATGGATTCGAACACTTTGGGCAAGCTTGAAAGATTGGATATCCCTCGGTAGTTCTTGATGTTGACTTTATCACCGGATTTATAGATTGGTTTCAAGGAGGAAAGTTTCCAAGTATCTGGGAATATCCCACTATCAAAGGAGATCTGAAATAGTTGTTGAATTGGATATGCCAATGCTGAGCTACATCTTTTTAATACAAGGGGAGGTATTCCGTCGGGACCCTTCTTCACGTCCAGAGAAGAAAGCTTCTGTTCAACTTCTTCAGTGGTAAAGTTAATTAACACATTACTTCAGTTATGTGTTCATTTACGTCGTCAACATAACCTAAGTGGCGCCCTCTATAAAATACATCGACACGGATATCAAATTATGATTTCTCATACCGTAAAACATCTATCACCAAGTTTTCACGTTCGTACCTTTACAATTTTTCAAGATATTTTGAAAAGCAAATTTTTAAGTCTCAGCTTTGCCAATCTTTCTTATCTTTTTTATCTTTTTTATTGTCAAGATTTTGTTAGAGCAAGTAGTGTCAGATCGTAATATTTTTAGACCAAGAATCTCCCATTTCACCACGGACCAGTACTTACAGGACACCCTGTATAAGATATATATGATTTATACTGGGTGTCCAGTTTAAAATGCAATACATTGGTATATTGGAAACGGCAAGAGATACAGGGTCGGTTAAATTAGAGAAAAGTTGCACAATTTGATGCTTTAGAATTTGATTAAAAAAAATATTTTCAGTCGTTGCTGTAATATCCTGAAAAAAACTGAAAAATCAAAATTTCTTATTTTACCCATATCTTTTTTATTATTGGAAATTAATTAATTATTTTTTATAGGCTTACATAAGTCGTCAAAAGCTATCCGTTTGACATTACAAAAATTTCCAAAGCCGACTAGATCCCAAAGTTTTCATAGCTAACTTTTGTTTTTCTTATGGCCGCCATATTGTTTTTCTATGTCATTCGGTATGAAAAAAATAATGGAAACCAAAAACTAATAAACTTCAAAATATAAATTTCAAAAATTTTTATTCTTCATTTTCCTTAAAAAAAGACAACTTTTTAGATAGAATATCATAGAGAAATTAAAAAACCATGAGGCAAGAAGTATGACTTCATATTGACGTATTTCAGCGATTTTTTTTGTTTTTCTTCGAAAAAAGAAGAATAAATATTTTTGAAATTAATTATTTGAAGTTTATTAGTTTTTGGTTTCCATTATTTTTTTCATACCGAATGACATAGAAAAACCATATGGCGGCCATAAGAAAAACAAAAGTTGGCTATGAAAGCTCTGAGAGCTAGTCGGCTTTGAAAATTTTTGTAATGTCAAATGGATAGCTTTTGACGACTTATGTAAGCATACAAAAAATAATTCATTATTTCCCAATAATAAAAAAGATATGGGTAAAATAAAAAATTTAGATTTTTCAGTTTTTTCAGGTTATTTCAGCAACGACTGAAAATATAAAATTTTTTTTTATTAAGCTTCAAATTGCGCGACTTTTTTCTAATTTAACCGACCCTGTGTCTCTTGCCGTTTCCAATATAGATTTGATAATAATATAAACTAAATATTTGAAACTTGGCAATTATTCAACAAGGAAGGCATTTATTTTAATATTAGCAATTGATTCGGTTTTTACACGATGTTCACGATTCTTTAAAAAAACTCCAGAGTTGTGCTTATTGCTCCCGTTATTGACAAAAATTATTCAATGTTATATCAAGTACCAAGCCACCAAGCAAAGTTTTCATTTTCTTAGGAATAAATTATTAAAATTCCTGCATGTAATAGAAAAAGCAAATATCCGTCTAGCTAAAGCCATTGTAGCGCACATCATCTTCTACGTCTTTCTTGAGTCTTTTGCATTTTTTCACTTTTATATTGGGTCAACGTTTCTGGCTAACCGTCTTCTCGATTCAAGATCCTTGGATACTTCAGTCAATCCTTCTTCTCTAAGGTCATTTCCTTCCAAACACTTATTCCGTTGATTGACATCACTATTCTGTGTAGCCCGAAGTGTAGCCGTTTTTCATGAAACCTTTTACTAATATCGAAAACCTTGGCATAGCCCAGTCGTTTTAGATTTAGACTTTTCCCAAAAGTTAATTGCCGGCAGAAGTTTTTTGATTAATTTTATTCCCCGTTCCTCAAAGATGCTTATAGCGCAAGATTATTGCAAATTACCCCCAGGTGTTGACCGGCATCTTGAATTTAGGGTGTGAGTTTGTTTTCCTTGAGTGAATTTGTTCATTATCTCAGTAGTTTTTAATTTTTGTGAAAAGACACCTATTACTAAATTTGTGGGGAATTTATTTCTTTACATTTTATATCAAAGTTTTAAGGTAAAGTTTTTTTTTTTTTTGATAATGCTATAAAGTGTTTGCCTTTTTTTCTTCTAAAATGACTGGGCTAGCAGTCCCTCTTGTTTTCTCATTTCTGATTTTATCGTTGCTTGTTATACCATAAAACCATCTTAACATTCTCAGTTCTGCCGCCTAGATAATTGTTGGTCTAACCACAGTTTTGTAGATTATTCTTTTTTTGAACTAACTCTGCGGTCATCATAGCACACCAGAGGCTTTTCGCCAGTTAATCCATCCAGCTTGTATTAGCTGTGCTATATTCACGTCTAGGTACTTCGCCGTGTGTGTTGTCTGAAGTTTTACACCTTCTTCAATTTTACTCATTTGCAGTTCCGCATACTGAAGCATTTTTCTTCGAATGACCTCCTTTGATTTTCAACCTTCTCCTAGACTTCTTTTCTACTAGCTGCATAATAAAATTACGTCATAAAACATCATGTAAGGAGGGGATTTTTTTATCGTACTATAGTTCGATATATCCATATAACTGAAGGACTCGGGACGGACCTCGGGTGTATAAGCCTGTCCTTGTTGAACGTCGAGGTGTCATTTCTGCGGCACTTCTAACCTGGTCATAGCTCATCTTTCATAATTCCAATGAATATAACTTTGTAAATAACAAATTCTAGCTGAAAAGCACAGTATTAACAATGATACAATGTTTGGGTTAGTTATACAACTTTACTTGGGTTAGATTCGCTAGGACGTTCCCATATATGTGCCGGCCTGATGGCAGCCTCACGTTTTTTTTTTAACTTTAACAATTGACTTTTTTCTCCATTTATACGCTGAATACTTGCATGTTTTCATCTTTAACGCTGTAGTGGCATTGGAAGTACAAGAGGGTTCCAATGATCCTTCTGTCAATCAGCTTGAAACACTTTAATTTTTAACTCATACCACCAAAACTACTCCTGCCACCAAAACTACTCCTGCTTCACATACGAAATTTTTAATACACTATACGCTATACTGAATGCTTTACATAGCTACACACAACATTTTTTGTCCGTGCAACAACGATGAGGAGATTGAGGAGGGCTCGAATCGGTTCGCTATATTATAATAGCATACATCAGTACACATGTGGTTTACGGCTGGTTTTTTAGGAAGCTTGGCTTTGAACGAGAGCTTGGTTCCGTATAGTATCGATTTTCTAATAGTGTACAGACATAAAGTTGTAAAATCTAAGTAAACAATCAGTTTAAGTTGATTTTATTCATGCATTCCTAAAGAAAACATATCAGTAAGGATGAGTTTTACGACTGGGAAATTTTATGATTTAACATGTAGTATCGAACCATACGAGAGAGGGATGTTTGCAGGTACTTAAATTTCACTTCAAGATTATGAATTTAAGATCATCTTTGGAAATATATTTAGACACAAAAATACAAATAAGCCCAATACGCCTTCTTGATGAAGATAAAAGATACGTAAGAGGAAATGAGCCTAATTTGTTTGACCTTTCAAGTAAACTAGGTGTATGGTTGTTTGTTGTTTGAGAAGGCACCTATTTGTTTCAGGACTCTTCAAAGCAAATCGCAGTCCTTTCAGATATGAGAAATTTTCATGCAAATTAAATACACAAACATTATAGCTGTTTCACTGTGATTCGCAGCGGCTTATTACCTAACGACGATAACGTTTTTAACACTAATGCTAGGCTCTGAAATACTACAATTAGCATTTTTACGACTTCCCGTTAATCTTTGTGCCCGAAACGGGCTCACGAAAACCTAAACATTATCGCGCACATTCATGTTGATGTTTTTTGAAGCGATGTTATCGAGCCATTAAAAATGCATTTTCTCCTCGTCATGAATTTAATCTCTGTTTACAGTTTTATGCAAGCTTGCACATGTAATATAATTACTGAAAACGGCGTTGAAAGGACCATGCATGTATGAATGAACACCAAACGTGAAAATCTACAAAGAATGTAAGGAAAATTAAGTTTTTTCATCAGCTGAAATATTTGGTTTGCGAAAAGGTTTAACATATTTATTGCACTTATTTGGTTATCCATAATTATTATTCATGCAATGATGAAATTTTCTAATTTCTAATAATCGAAGAAATAGTATTTAAGTGCGCATCGGACTTTCCTAGACTCTGGGGTAGTAATTCGACAGAGATGAATAATTCTTGATAAAGTTTTAAGGACTTGCTACTATAAGTGGCTCACCTTATGAACATTTTAAGCGTCTGCGGTGTATTAAGAGAAAATGATATTTTCTTGAACTTTCTTCCAAATTTCTCACAAGTTCACTATATATTCATGGAAAAACTCTTACCGAAGTTGAAATTGAGTGGACACTGTAGACATAATATTATGTTACATACCGGGTGGCGAATCATACCTATCTCAATAGGATATTTGTCTAATAATAAAATTAATATGAATAACAATACGTCAAAATACTTTGAATAAGCAAAAATTAATTTATTTAACATGGAAACTGTTTTGTAATATTAGGCAATGTCCTATGTACAGGGTGGGCCAAGAAGCGAGGTAAGCGGCTGTATCTCAGAAACTAATGATCGTAGAGAGTTACGGTAAAAAATTTTATAGGTTAAGTGGGCAAGGGAAAATGCTGGAAATTATTTTCAAGTTTTCAAGATGACTGCCAGAGGGCGTTTGCACCATCTTGAATTACATAAAGTTACGTTTCTTGTGATTTTCCCCAATGAATGTAACAAAAAAGTATTTGCGTTTTAATGTTATCTTAAAGTCTAACATTTTTTATAGAAACAATTTTTCTCTATCTTTTGAAATAAAGTGGTGGGGGGTATTTGAATGTTGTTTTAAACAAATGCCTGTAACTTCGAAACGGCTTCAATGATTTGGATAAATTTGGTATAATTGGAAAGAGCATTTCTTGGGCTTTTAGGTTTCTTGTGACAATGACAGTTGTGACCTACACGGCCGCCGATAGAGGGCGTTATTCGACATTATAACCAAAATATTGGATTTTCTCAAAAAATTTAAATGCGATGATATGACTTTTTTTAGACTAGAAAATAGACAAATGATCAACCAATAAGCTTGCGCAAACCGCATCTTAATATCTTTTTCCTAACTCAAATTATTAAAAAAATACCATTCTAGGATCAATGGTTCCCAAGATTTGGCCGGTGGTCAATCTTAACGGGACACCTGGTATAATAGTTTTATTGATTTAATCATCCTAATGTTAATAAGATTGAGTAACTAGTATGTTAAAATGAAAAAGTTATGAGACAAAAAAATCTTTAAAAAGTTACTTATTACGATAATATGTAGTCCAGTAGGTAAAGTAAATGTACCAAAAGTTCATAAAAAATAATGTCTAAAATATTAAAAAAATCCACAAAAATCAGTTCTGGGGGTGCAGCGCGTCCCCCCAAAAAACCATCTCATTGGTGAAAGAAGTATTTTTTTTTGATAATAACTCTTTATCCATTGGAAATGTTAAAAAATACTTTGAAAGCATGATTTCCTAAAATAAGGTATCTTGGATTTTTTTCTCATAATACGTCAGAGTTTTCGAGATATTCAATATTTAAGAAGTTGTAAATTTTGCATTATTTATGCGCGCATTTTCGTATTTTAAATTTTTGGCGTGCAGCCGCTAGAAAAAAAATTAAATTAGTCGAAAACCAAACAACTTATGAAGAAAAATCAAAATGAGTTTTGAAGAGGACGTGGAATGCAACTTTTTTTGTCATTCTTTTTAATTACGAATAATTTTTAGTGTATAAATATTATAATATAGTACAATAATAAATTTTCTGTCGGTTTTTGTTATTGTAAGTATTTGCAAAACCTAATAAAAATATTTGGTATCAATATAATGTAGTTAAATGTATTTAAGTATTATCTTTTAAGTCAATGCTGTCAATGCTGAAAAAGTAAAAAAAAAAAAAATTTAGGAGGGAGCATCGGTCTTAATAACTTTGTAGGTAGGACATAGTCGCTCCACTCTGGTAATTTGGCGTCGAGATCAAGTTCATTTAGTACAAATTTTCAATTTATAAATATAAATTTAACGAACATAAACAACCATACCGAGCTGGGATTCGAACCTCAAATGGTCATAGCGTCAACGGTTTTAGTCAGCTACCTTAACTATCGAACTACCACTCGCGCAATTAGAAATTTAAATTTTGCAACTTTACCAGCATATTAAAGTTAGCCAAATTTTGTCAAACTTTTTATTATTTCCAAAAAAAAAAATTATAAAAAATGTTTATTTTGATTTTTTTAATTTTTAACTTTTTTTTCAGCATTGGGCCTGCAAATACTTAAAATAGCAAAAACCAGCATACAATGTTACTATATTGTAATATTTACAAACAAAAAATTATTCATAAACAATGAGAATGACAAAACAATGTTGTATTTTATGTCCTCTTAAAAATCCATTTTGATTTTTCTTCAGATGTTGTTTGGTTTTCGAGTAATTTAATATTTTGTAGAGGCTGCGCGCCAAAAATTTTAAATAAACGAAAATTGGCGTGCATCAAAAATAAAAAATTTGCAATTTCTTAAATATTGAATAACTCAAAAACGGTGATATAAATAAGAAAAAATTACAAGATACCTATACATTTCATTCAGGAGATCACTCAAGCTTTAATTTTTTTATATTCAAGAGATAACCAGTTATTAACAAAAAAAGGCTTTTTTCACAGAAGGAGCAAAAGGAGCGTTTTTTTTTGGGGGGGACGCGCTGCACCCCCCATAAGTAATTTTTGAGGATTTATGTTCTATAATCCCTTAACTAACAATTATTATTGAAGGAAAAATGATAAGATTTTTTATGAACTTTTGGTAGGTACCTAAATTTTTTACATCACCGACTGAACTAGAAGTATCTAATATGAAACAAATTTACAAAATTCTTAATTTACTGGTCAGATTATAAATTTATATAACTTTTAAAAATGGAACTCAATATTGTTTAAAATAAATAAGTATATTATCATTAGGTAGAGAAGATAAGTGCCTATTTCTAGCACTGTTGACGTATTCAATATTATTCCCTATTAGTTCAAGTTTGCTTATCTCTTTTACTTCTTTCAAAAAAGACATTTCATTCGTTCTGTTGACTTCTAAGGACTCTCTATTATCACGTCAGGTAAAGGAAGTTCTGTTGTTATAGTACACCAGTAGATTACAATAACTTTATTGGTAATAGTCTCTTTGTGAAATGAACTGAAATGTTACAATAATTATTATCATTTATTTGATCGAGTAGAACATTTGACAACTCTCCGTTCTCTTTACAATATATTTATAATAGGTTATACAATGCCTTCTTCTATCACATATTTAAGAGATAGGTTCTGCTCATCCTGGATCGATCTGCGTATACAAAATAATTTAGAAGACAACAAGAGTGCCATTAATTTGCAGTGAGCAACCGTGTATTTTCAGACGAAATCAATGAGGTCAATTTCAAAGTAGCCTGGAGCGACTGATGTCAGTACTACTTAGTTTATTATTTTCACTAGTTAATCTGATTTAGTTAAAGTTCTGATTGCGTGATTAAGATCAAAATCTAACTGGGGAATTGAAGAGTTTCCACTATGATTAAATTTGAATACTAATAGTCGATTGGTTACGTGATCAAATCCCAGTTCGTTCAATTTACAAGCAAGCCACTACTTTAAGTGCGGGTCTTGGAAGTTACTGCTAGTTTGCTTTCAATTTTTGATAGAAACCAACTCCTCCGTCAGATATTTTTAATTTTATTTTATTGAAAATGCACGTGCACTATGACGGTAATCCCTATGACGCTCTAGGAGCGATGCATGAGTGGAGATATGGATTTTCGTTGAATTTGAATCATTGCAGATTGTATTCCTCGGGAAACACACCTCTTAGAAGTGATGCGGTTCTATACATTGAATAAGTCTGAAATAAAGAAGTGCGAGGCGTAACGACCTGAAACTGACAAAAATTAGCTATTGCGGTTCGACGTGTACTTTTGCCCGGCCTCGTTCTAGGTGGGATCAAACGAGCCACGTCTTTTGAACACTTCCTATAGAAATATCTGTAAATTACTCAGGACCGCTACGTTTCTTCGATGTTCTAGAGTGTCTAAATTTTAAGTCAAAGTCGGGTCTCCGATCAAGTGGATGGCCCTTTTCTGGATAGAGTTAAGAAATCTCAACGTATTTCTAGGAGATAAGCTACAAACATGTAAACAGTACTCCAAGGATGGTCGGACTTCAGCCTTTTATAAGAGGAGAAGCTGTTTAGAGGTATAAAATTTCTTTGTGCGGAACAGTGTTCCAAGTTTTTGAGAAGCACTCTTCGCCAAACCTGCAACATGGTCATGCCAAGACATGTTTGTTGACTTTTTAGGAAAAGATTACATTGAACTTGATTTCTATTGCCTCAAGCTAGAATCTTTGTTAGGTCATTGTTGAATATTGAGACTTCTTGCTCTCTGCACGAATGTGCGTCGATTGCAGATGTCTGCACATCTAGGCTAAGTATAGGAAGATATAAGTGTACGCTCATAACTTTCAACATAACGGCCATAACATAAAAGATAACTTTTTATATACCGGGTACATAGAATATATAGAATTATGTACCGGGTGGTCCATCACTTATGTCCACCCCCGAAATAAAGGTTAATTTTAAAGATAAAAAATTGAAACTTTGAGGATTTGTGTACTTGATATATGACCACATAATGACATAATCAGTTTAATTATTTTTTTTTTAGTTGCGCCATCAGCGATAAAAAACTTTAATTTGGTGTTAATGTGACCAAAATAAATTCGATTTTTCTTTAATACACTAATAGAAATCGATTAATAAACTCAAAATCGATGAAAATAAATATCAAAAACCTAATTACAAGCCTTTTATTAAATAAAATACTTAAAATATGGAAATGACAGGTAAAATGATTGAAATATGGTAGAGTAATAAAACTGACAAATCTAATATGGGTAGGTACCTACCATAAATAATCTTCAAAGCAGTCAGAAGAATGTGCCATTGAACTCGAATGGGGCTTCTTTTATGAATGTTTACTTAGGATATGTTTACTTAACATTTGTGCTATACCAGCCCTTCAAAATCCTGATAGTTTTATTGCTTCCATAAATCAATCATTCTAGCTGTCATTTTCATATTTTAAGTATTTTATTTAATTAAAGGCTTGCAATTAGGTTTTTGATATTTATTTTGATCGATTTTGATTTTATTAATCGATTTCTATCGATGTATTAAAGACAAATCGAATTTATTTTGGCCACATTAACACCAAATTACAGTTTTTTATCGCTGATGGCTCAACTAAAAAAAATAATTAATCTGATTATGCCATTATGTGGTCATATATTAATTACACAAATCCTCAAAGTTTAAATTTTTTATCTTTAAAATTAACCTCTATTTCGGGGGTGGACATAAGTGATGGACCACCCGGTACAGAGAACATTGCCTAATAATAGCTACAGTTATTATTATTAATAACAATACGTCAAAATACTTTGATAATAGCCAAAAATTAATTTCGTCAACATGGAAACTATTTTGTATTATTAGGCATGTCCTATTATGTTACAAAGGTATTGTTAGGCACCCGGTATAAACCTCAGTGAAAACTGAAATTATTTCATTAGAAATTTTTACTCAGAGACGTATTATAATAGATATATCTTTTAATAATAATCTTTCTCTTACTCAGGTAATTTTTAGTTTCTTTTTCAGTTGTACTTCTTGAAATACCTAATTATTATTTTATCCATGTTTTTCAATGATAAAGAAAGCCATTATACACCCTATGACCGCAAATTACTAAGGGACTTCCAAAACACAATTCGTTTAATTATTTGGGGTTTTGAGATGGTCTGCAATAATTGAAACACAGCCACAATGATTAAAAAAAAAATGATGTGGTCCAATTACAACAAATGAAATTTACTACATAAACGAGGTGGTACATAGTTACATTTTTTCTACTCAGTCACCTAACAAAAAATACTTGCGAGTTGGTGCAATTTAAAAATTAACATTATTAGTGGAGGTAAAGGGATTTTTACACTATTTTATTCGCAAAAAAGTTCTATATTTGAACGAAAAAGTTGTTCCTTATACAATAAAAAAAATATGCATAACACTTTATCGTGCAATCTTTTCGTTCGGAAACGCGACAAAGTACGCAATTTAATTATAATTAAATGCAATTTTGTTTGGGTACCTATTGGATGGTTGATTGTGAGTCTAAATCCAAAAATGCGACTTCCTACACCTTATGGAAAAGCCACCATTTTGAATTTAGGGGATGAATTTGTTTTTTACATCTTACGACGTTAATATATCCCCTAAAATCAAAATTGTGGCTTTTCCACAAAAAGTATAGTATGCTGTTGGACGTACTTCACGACTTATTGAACTTTGTCGCATTCCAGGACGAAAAGAGTGATAAATTGCAAAAATTGCATTTATCCCCTCATTATGCTTAATATTTGTTATAAATACCAGAATGTCAAAAAAATTATAAGGACAAGTGTAGAGAATTAAATTCCTCCTCACAAATTTGAAAATGAGTGTTGTTGTCCAAAATTAAAAAACGACTGACATAAGGAGGAAAAACAAACTCATCCCCTAAATTTAAGATGACGGACAACGCCTGGGGATAATTTGTAATAATTTTGAACTTTAAGCATCTCTGAAGAGTGTGGACATCAAAAAATCTTTTCCGGCAAATAAATTTTTGGAGAAAGTCTAAACTGACTGGGTTGTAATGACCGAGGGCTAATATAATAATTTAATAAATATTACCCTTGGTGTCTCACATTTCGAGATAACAAAGTTAGTATTACTACTTCTATGTATTGGACAACAATTTCAGGGCTAAAAAAACACAAGCGCCTCCCGATTTCCACAGCGATTCTTAGCAACTGTTTACTCATTCGTTTCCTTTATGTCAAACAGACCACACGACATTTTTTTGTATAATAAATTTGCAATTAGATTTGAGTAATAGCGAATATTCTTGACAATTCCATTCGTACGTTGTTATACCATTTGATTTCTCAAATATCGCTCTTTGCTATTGGATATTATTGTATTTTTTAATATAAAAATCGATCGCTCTGCGCTCTCGAGATTTTTTCAACAGATTTCCATCGTTAAATTTCCAATGCAAGTATTCGAGACCAACTGCATAAACATATCCGGGTAAATCTAAGCTCTCGTGATACTACCCCCGATAATAATAAGTGCAGCTATCGGCTATTTACATATGCATATTAAAAACGGGGTCATAGGGTACTTGTATTACCGACACTGACGCTTACTAAGATAGCGCATTCACTCGTTGACGTATACTTGACACGGAGATGTTTGAACAGCTGGATGCCATATTTTTGGCACATTTGGTCAAAGGCGTGGTATCAATTTGAAAAAAAAAAACAAAGTTTGAGAAATTAAACAAAATTTTAGAGCGCGTATTCATCTGAACACGAACGGGACGAACGAAAACGAGGCAAGATGAGGCCGAACGAATGCTTCGTTTATCCATGTGTGCCGAGGAAATAAGCAGAGCACCAATCCATCAAACATTGACATACCTATGTTCCTGTTTTTGATGCCACATCTCATTTTTTACCTAGGAACTTTTTTATCCGCGCGCCACTGATTGATTCCAGTATTTCTTATCCAAAGAACGGGCTAGAAGTACAGAAACCTGGAGAACAATAAAGTCACTAAGAAGCAACAATAGGGAGAGAACACACATGACACATGACATACATCTAGGAAGGACAGTGCAAGAATATTACCGAAATTTGTTAACAGAGGATATACCAGAGTTTTTGATGACACAAAAAGACGATAATAGGGATGGTCAGCAAAGTGAAGCACTGGGTGTCCAAATTAGTGAAATCAAGAAGATCGTAAAGAACTGGTCTCCCGGGATTGAGGTATATCACGGGAACACATCAAATACGGACCTGACAAATTGCTACGCATGATCCAACGCATGTTTGAGGGAGCAATCAATGGAGAAAGCAAACCAAAAGAGTGGACGGGAGCCTATTTAACATCAATTTTCAAAAAAGGCGATCGAAAGAAATGTGAAAACTGTAGAGGCATTAGTGTATATTACAACCTTGGTTCGGATTTACGGGAGACTTCTCAAGGAGAAACTGGACGAGAGCATAAAGGGTGAAATAGGGGAAGACAGGATTCACGGCGGGAATATCTTGCCATGACCATATTTATACCTTACAACAACTGATGTAGAGAAAGCTGGTCAAGAATAGATCGACATACCTTGCGTTCGTAAACCTTAAGAAGGTGTATGACTCCGTTTCAAGGAAGGGGCTCTGGGAATCTATGCGAGAAATAGGTATTCCAACACATTTGATAAAAGCTACCAAAAACTTATACAGGGTGTTGATTTTCAAAGCGGCCCATAGGGGATTAGCATTGCGAAAGTGGTTTTTGAGGATTCCTGCTCGCCGTTTAAACTGACAGAAATGGTTTTGGTATCAAAATGAAGCTAATATTATTGCGCATAACGCTTGACATCAGAAATTAATTTAATTTCACGTTGTTTTATAAAATTCTTCAGTAAAAATTCAAGTAATTGTTAATGTTTAATCACAAAATAGCATGCCTTGCCTAACCAATAATGACGTTTCTACGTTTCGACAATTATTTTTGTCCATATTATTAGAATGTAACGTTAAACTAAGCAACATTTACATTTTACAATGGTATACTCTATTCCCTATGGCCCGTTTTGAAAATCAACACCCTGTATAAAGATAACTCGGCTAGAGTTAAAGTAAAATACCGAATACTTCTTCAAAATATTTCTAGAATTAACCCTGAGACCATGGAGAAGGAAATGCGAAGGAATGGGAGCACCCATGAGGAAGGAACATCTCTACACATTAAGTTTTGCCGATGATCAGGTTATTATAGTGATACAGGACGATGAAGACCTCTTCTATATGACTCGCAAACTTAAAGAAGAATATACAGAGAACGGTTTAAGCATCAACTCCTCGAAGACAGAGTATGTCGCTGTAGGAACGAATGAGAACCTTGACCTGGAAATCTCCGAGACTGAAAAAATTAAAGGCTCGAAAACCTTTGAATATCTCAGCTTCACCATCTCCCAAGACGGAAAAACAACAGAAGAAATAAAAAATAGACTGAGTAAACTAGAGCCTGCATAAGGCCGTTAAATGCAGGTTTGTGGAACACACATATATCAGAAAGAATACAAAAAAAAAAAAATGGATATTTAACACCTTAGTCAGAAGTATCATGACCTATGGATCCGAGAACTGGACTATCAACAAAAAGGATCAGAGCAAAATTACTGCCCAAAAATGAAATACTGGAAACGGTGTAATCAAGTCACAAGAAGAGATCATATACCAAACGAGGAGGTGAGAAGGAGAATGTCAGTGAAGGAAGACCTACTTAATTATACAGGATACTCATAATTACATATGAGGAAAGACGTCTCATATGGTATGGCCATGTCAGAAGAACACCTCGTGATAGATGAATAGCTATAGTTACAGACGGGAGCCCCCTAGGACGGAGAAAACGCGGGAGACCTAGGAAGTCATCCCGTGATGAAGTAGATCAAACAATGGAGTCTAGATGACGGAAGCTGGAACAACAGGGAGGAATGTAAAAACCAGTTGAGGGAGTTATTTCGGTTGCCAATACGTGACATGCTTGTCTACCTTTCAACAAGTGTAGGTACATATAAAATGCGACGCATAATAACATATTTATTTGAAAATACTTTCAAACTCATATTTTTCAAATTAACTAACTACTTGATCAATAATTTATCACAATCTCACTGTAATATATACTTACTTTTAACTTCATATCGCCATCCCATTTATTAAATTATTTTAGAGCTTATATCGGTTCGTAATTTTTTGAGAATATAGGCATTAATATATTGATATAAAATATTAAAAATAAATTTATTAAATGAGATGTAAAAAATAAATAAATATTGTATGGCGGTGGTAAAGCCCAAGTGTCAGAAGTTTTCAAGTAGCCTCAAGGGCCTCTGACATAACTTAACGACTGCTGTGAAGCAGCTGTGACCCCCTTTTTAACGTACCTCCCGGAGCACGATCGGTCACGGAACTTTTTTTTTACCACTATAATTTTGGTCACCCATCCAAGTACCATCCAAGACCAAACAAAGCCATGCTGCACTTTTGAGATCGTTTGACCGAAACTCCAACAGTTTGGCTATTATTGTGATCGATATTATGAGCTGTGACCTATTATTTCGTCAAGAAGATTTACGAAAACAAGTTTAACGAAGATTGAAATTTTTTCTTCCATTTTTTTTTAATGAACAGGAATAACAATGTATTTCATTCCCTATATTAGGTATAATTCCAGGATAGAGACTATAAATGTATAATAATTATCATCATGCTGTTAGTAAAATAGGGTAATAAAAAATTGCAAAATCAGCAAGATAGGATATCCATAAATTGTTTTCACTAATTAAAATCGAAACATTTTTGAAAATAAAACTCGAAATAAATATTACAATATAGAAGGAAAATTTCAGAGGTAAAAAAAATAACGCAGCTGATTGCGTTAACAACTTTTTATGTAATTTCCCAACCTATTACAAATTATGCAGTCTATCACTGTCATCAGGCTAGTTTATCCATGAAAACAGTTTTTTTTTTTTTATTAACATTCTATCCTGTCTAATTTTTCAACGATTTACCCTTATAAATTTTTTTTGTTAGATCGCTACTTACGTTTCCATCATCAAATTCATTTGCGAACTCATCATCATGGGAATCAAAACCCTGGTTAAAGAACAAGTAGTATTAATACTAAATCTACTCGTATCTAAAATGTTATGCTAATGGTCCAAGACGACACCAATTTATTAATAATTTTGATCCTTATTGATATATTCAGAGAGCCTGACTTTCAATGAAATTTCTTTTGAATTAATACATTATAGTAAAAACAATAATAATAATTTGTGAGAGTAAAACCCTTTCTTACAATGTATGTACTGACTTTAGGCTTAGTTAAATTCGTTATTCGTTTACCTCTTGTTTAATTTATAGAGCGTTTTGCTTTAGTTGCTTTGCTTTGCGAAGGAAGATACATTAGGAAACAATAAGTGATATACGGCTTAGCAAGCAAGCTTCTACAAGGTTCTAATCTAGAAGTAAATCGAATAAATAACTATTCCAAAATTTATCTCTTATGCTGGGCTATATATTATACATACACAACAACCATGAGATAACGAAGTAAGGGTTTCAGTTCCTTTTTATGCGCTAGGTGGATATTTGAGCAGGAAATAACCGTACAATGTAGCTTTTAAATACGGATGACTCACTCAACTGTTCATTAGAAGTTAAATAATATGCAGTTGTGAGGACGTTTATAGAAACCCCCTCCTCTCTTTACAACGCTTGAGAATTTTTTTTTTTTTACAACGCCTTTTTTGTCAAAGCGAGAGCGGAGACAAAAACTCATCTGCAAGCACCATAATTTCGTGCTCGAGATGCATACAACATTTTTTAGACAGCTTAATTGAAATGAGCGGAAAAGTCGAAATATAAATCATAAAAATGATGCCAGGAAATTTTAAATTTAGTTCCAAGTTGATTGTTGTTTTGTTGCAGGGAAAAAAATACAAGATTTCTATACAGTGGACGAAATAGTTGTCGCTCTAACAGCGGGTACTATAAAGGCTGATTAAGTTAACGGACATATTTCTGTAGCGATTCTGAAGAAGGTATCGAGTCTAAGTGGAAATTTTTTTAACTTATCTATTCTTGATAGGAAAGTAATTACAACAATGTTAATAAAAGTCATTTGACGTCGATATTAGCTTCAAAAACGAGCACAGAAATCTGCCCGTTAGCCTAATGAGCATTTATAATATTAGCTGTAAGTCGCGAAATACTTCGTGAAATCTCCGAGAGGAAGATTGCAACCGCAGCCGAGGCCGCTTGCGGCCACGTTCAGGCAATCTCGAGGACGTTAAAGAATGACGCGATCGTAGTGTACACATTTTTAATGCAATTGTATAGAATCGTTAATAATTATTTAAGAAATTTTAAAAATAATAATTTTCGTCGTAAATAGAATGACGGCCGGCTTTCATGTTACAATGGAAATGAGGTAATTGTCAATTATTGTGAATTATTGTAAATGTCTCATGTGTCAAAATAATAATATAAGTAACAATAAGTAACAGTTATTATTAGTTTAATGGCCGTCAAAGTTAACGTCCAACATTTTGACATAATAGCTATTTATGATATTAGTGTTAAAAGTGAAGTTTTAAGGCGGGCGGCCATTGCGCGCGAAGCTAAGCTAAGCGAAACGAACTAAAGCTGAGTTAAGCTAAGAGAAGCGAAGTAAACTCGGCCACTGGAAGCGAATATCCCAAAAAATATTGTTTAGTTTAAGAACAACGTACGTGGAGCTATGAACCATCAATTGTTGTTAATTATTAGATTTAAGTTCGGATTCTGACGAATTAAATTTTGAAGAAAATCAGAAAATGGCATTGTTATGTTCGAAAAAGAAGAAAAAGAAGTACTGGATAAGTGGTTTTAGATCTTTTAGATCAAATAGATCTTTTAGGTCGCAGTAACTTATGATCACCCTCAATATACAAATACAAATACAAGTGGTTATCTGAAAAGAAGAGAAACTTTTGGCGAATTTCATAAATTAATAAATAAATTATCAGATGAAAGGTTCAAGAACTACTTCAGAGTGACATGCCCTCAATTTTATGATTTGCACGAGATGATTTCTGAAGACATCAAAAAGCAAGTCAGTAATTTTCGAAAAACCATTGGGAGCAAGGAAGGACTAGCAATTTGCTTAAGGTATTTTCTTTAATATAAAATACATTACCTACAATAACTAATTCAGATATTTTTATTTATTTTTATTGTATACCTTTCTACGACATACGTGCATACGAAACTGAGCTAATAAGCTAAGGAATATTCGCTCGGACCTGTCTCAAGCTAAAGCCAGCGAAGATTTAAAAATTAGTTTATCTTCGCTAGCACATCTTCGTTTAGTTTCGCATCAATTGCCGCGCGTTCATAAGATTACATAGGAGCTAATTTATAAAAATCTTAGCTCTGCTTCACTTAGCTTAGCTTCGCGCGCAATGGCCGCCCGCCTTTATACAGTGAGAGTTTTTTTAAGACGGAACATAGGAGATGAGCTTGTGAAGTATTGCTATGGAGATCGATTCGTTGCTGGGCAAGGTCGTTAATGGTTTTGCAATAACCCCCCACTTCAGATTAAATTATTAATTTGACGTTTATGAGTAAAACTTGTCGTCAGTTACATACTAGCGTAGGTAGTTACTTAATTCATCAAAAATGTGTACAGCTGATGAGAAAATTGAAATTTATGCACATGGTACACCGCATGCAGTGTGTCTTCTTTATGTGAAGTTGAAAATTTGCGCTGGTACCTTGTCACTACAGGACACAGTATCCATAGAAAGTGAATGTGTGGGCTGAAATGGTTAACACTCATATAGTAGGATTAACTTTAAAAAGTCAGATGTGACGTCACACTAACCGTCCGAATTAATATTTTTAATTTCACCAGAAAATGTCAAACAGTTAATTGCCAAGTTGTGAACGAGCGTAAATTTTTGAAGGAATCATTCAAACAATGAATTGAAGCGCTTACGTCAGTTTGAGAGCCACTGACAACTACATAAAATTTATTTACGTAATGACATTCTATCCTCTGTGTTGTGCATTTAATTCTCATTCAAAACCAATGTTGACGTATACTTATTTATGCGGGATGGAGTGTTTAGACAAACTGGACGGTTACTATAAAAACCACGCATATGAAACAAAATAAATCGAATTATCAAAAGGATGTGTATTCTTAATCGATACGTATGACTTTTTAGACTTTATTGGACTATATCTTGCAGCCACTGCAAGGAAGAATCATTCCGACCATAAATAATCTACAAGTAGAAGGCCCTTTGTGGTACCAACAAAATGTTACAGCTTCCAATTTTTCCCGGCAAGTTCGACAATTGCTTAAAATGCTAAGTTTCCCGGTAGATGGATAGGAAGAGATGGAGTAATTAAGTGGCCGCCCAGGTCACCAGACTTAACATACTTGGATTTTTTTACTGGAGAAAAGTCAAGTAATCAGTTACTAACATCGTTTCTATCTACCACATTGAAAAGCTCAAACAAAGGAGAAGAAGAGCTGCGAAGAAATATCTCCTGAACAGTACAGAAATACGATAAATGTATTGATTCTACAATAATTTTTTAGGACACTTGCCTATAGTCAACGGATCTTTGATACTATTTTAGAATAATTAACACTCTGCAGTATTTAATTTACAATTATATTGTTTCTTTATAAAATACTTAGTATACAGTTACACTTTTTTATATTTTGAAATAATTTCGTTTTAATTAAAAAATGATTTATTGCATTGACTTTCAATACAGAATCCCTATGTTCTATTTTAAATAACTCACTAATGCTAAATTCAACAATGCTCGAACGTAACCATAACTACGGTATTGTTAACGTATTGTAGCGGCTTTGTTGGAAATGCATTGATTTCGCTATGTTCCATTTTAAATGGTTCAACAACGTTAATTAGACTGCGTCATATTTTTTCTGATGTTCCGCGTTATGTAGTTCTCACTGTATATGAGTGAAAAGGTTTGTGAAATGAGCGAAGCGTAGCGGAGCGAATTGAACAATTTTCACGAATAAATAAAATCACTTTTAAGACGAATATCATACAATGGTTTTTGTAAAACTGCTCTATTATGATAACAAAATTGATGAATTTAGACTGACACTCAACTTCAAATTGCATTTTAAAATATTGCAGATAAGTACAAATGTACTATGCATAGCAACCGTTGCCGACGCTATGGTTACTAACAAATGCGTGCATACAAATAAAAGAGACGTTAAAATAATTATTATTAATTGCAATTTCTGAACAATTATTATTGTCTTGAATACTTGACGAGGTACTTATTTTTTATTAATATGTTTGCCAGTAATAGAGAGAATATGAAAAAATCTTACTACCTATAATTCTGTCTGCTTCCATCATGAGAAAATGTAGTTCAATGAGAGAATGTAAGTACAGAAAAAGTAGATAGAATTACTTTTAACACGAGTGTTGTAAAGTACTTTTAACACTAGTGTTAAAAGTACTTTCAACACGCTTCCATGTAAGCAATCACTTTTAACCCTGTTAGCTGTCGTTAAAAGTGTGACTTTTAATGGCAGTTGCACAAAAAAATGTTTTAACTGTCAAAAATTACATTGCAGTCTCTGTCAACCTTAAAACTTTGAGAGGCACAGGTGCTCATGTGAGACCTCATTTCAAAAGTATATAAAATGTTTATATGAAGTTTATTATTATTACTATAAAGTGTATAATTTCCTTCCTTTAAATTATGAGCCGAGTGAGATCGAACTTTGGTGCAAAAACTAATTTCAATAACATGAATAGTTTTACTTACTTTTACGTGAAATTGATGTGTAGTCTCTAAGCTGTCAAAATTAAAAACGAATAAAATTTTAGTGTAGATATTTGAAATACTTTCAAAATGAGGTCTTATATGAACCCCCCATGACTGAAACGTCATCCTTGACATTTGAAACATCAGTTATACATAAAAAAGTATTAAAACTTGTACCATTGAATTTAGTTTCAGTAAGAGAGTTCTTTTCTCACTCGGTTCAAAATTTAAGGAAGGGGGGACTGTAAACGTCCTTACTGTATAAGGAATATTTTTCAGAAAATTTATATTTGGGTACCTATACGGACTTGTGATCTGTTTAGACATGAAATATTTCCAAAACTTTGACGATTATATCGGAAGTCGTTGACAACTGCGATATTTTAACTAGAATGCCCCATTTATTCTTTTGTTTTCGGATTCCGCATGAATAGACAAAGAAGAAAAATTACAAAAGTCTATTATTGGCCATATGCACAGATAATAGTTACCTACAACTATCCGAAAAAAACATCAGGGGCCTGTTTTAAAAAACACTATTATTCAATATTACTCAATAAATAAAGCTCATAATAATAATATGAGTGATTTTCAATAGTTTCTCAAAATAATAATTGTAATTAATAATCTATGAAGTAATAGGTTAATTAACTATTAATAATAGTATATTGCAATTATATTAGTCGGTCTGTGTTTTACAAAATTTTTAATGATAAAAATCGACTATTATTAATAACTCATATTTTTGTAAAACAGGCCCCTGGTCATAACACAGTGGATTACACGTCAACTGGTTATTAGAACATGCATACAATTCACCTCGAATGGATGCTCGGTCATACTGGAATTGAGAGAAATTAAGTTGTTGGCAAGAAAAGGAGCAACAACATATCCTTTACCGGAGCAGAACTATTCTGTGGTTTCGAAGACACATTCAGAAAGGCAGACTTCCGAAAGGAAGGCGAAAACTGAGAGAAATCCATTGGGGGAACCTCTCAGGGTTAAGGCAAACCAAAGAACTCCTCGGGAACTTCAACCGAGAGAGGTCGAAGATATTCCTCTAGGTACCTCAGTGAGTGACGTCTCAGAATATTGGTGGGATTCCTGACGGGAAGTTTATGCAGGAAGTCAATTATTATTTTGAAGAAGACAGAAGGCAAGTATACTCAACGATTAATTCATAATGAATTGTAGGTCAATGAGTATAAGCACATAGAGTGCAATTACTAGCCTGTTAGGTGGGTTCGGAGAATTCCTCCATCGCCCATAACAGTTGTCAATTTAGGGTGAACTCACGGTTAGTTCTTTGAACTGGCCGCTAGATGTCGCTCTATTTTACACCACACGGAGTTCCGTGTTAATTGTTGCCTTAAGAGGCCCCGGCTTCCGTTCATCCGACAGCAACCTCCAGACACTCCAGATGCAGCACACTGATGAGTTCCAGTAGAACGAAACACGTGTCTGTGCTTGATTTGGTATTGGTACTCTGGAAGGCTCTGCTGTTGGATGCGGAGGCAAACTCTCTAGTTGGAGTTTCGGGCACTGCCATCATGACAACTGTTATGGGCGATGGAGGAATTCTCCGAACCCACCTAACAGGCTAGTAATTGCACTCTATGTGCTTATACTCATTGACCTACAATTCATTATGAATTAATTATTATTTTTGTTGTTGTTTCTAGGCTACCAGCTACCTAATAAAGAGTATCAGTACCTAACTTATATCATTAGGATTTTTTTTTTAGATTTTAGCATACAAATTAAAACAAGCGACGATTTTGTCCATGAGTGTATTAAGTTTTGCCTATTACGAAAATGACGAAAATGACGAAAATGACAAAAATTACGGGCTATGACGAAAATGACGTCACAAATGAAAAACTTTGTCTCGATTTTATTGAAAATGAGATAATAACAAACTTGAAATCTCTCTAACCGCAGCAGTTTTTCAATCTTAACAAATTTAGCTGGCCATACACACAGAGGTTGATTTGCCAGTTTGGAACGGGGCGGTCGAAACTTACGGTTTAATCCTTGTGTTAGTGTGTAATCGCCGTGCCAGATTTAGTCTGTGCAGACTTGTCTGCCAGTTTGCACTGCGGATGAAAACTTCGGCCGTCAATTAACAGACAGTTCGTACACACATTTTTAGTGTATTTTTTAACAAAAAAATACACTATTGAGGACGACATCACTTTTCGAAAATCACCCAAACTCATCAAATGTCCACCGATCATGACCCCCAGATCACGAAAAAGTGGTTTTCCAAAATTCACCTGCCCACGATATAGGTATATATATATATTTATATATTTATATATTTCATCAAAAACGCGAAATTACGATTTTAAAAACGCTCCTGTAGCTTTATCTTTGACGATTAGTGAACGAAATTTTGAATCCTTATAAAACATTGGAATGATGTTAGATTTTCGTTGAAAAAATTCTCAAAAGTCGAGACACTTCTACAGGGTGTCCCTTCAAAATTCCAGGAATCCGGTTGTTGTGGTATCATTTCAGGTTGCAGTTTTCAATCTAGGAAGCTGAAATTTTTGTGGGAGTAAGATATCCACAAGAAGTGGTCTGGTATTGCACTTGAGCAAAATCGGCCAAGCCGTTTCAAAATGACAGTCATTTGAATTTTTGGGAAATTTGCTATTTTTTGAGTCCCTGTATGAGCAAGATGGCAATAAAACTTTAAAATAAAATTAACAAGATTGGAAGAAAACTATTTGAAATTTGAATTAAAGCAATAAAATTGGCATTATTTATATTAATAAGCCAGTGGCGTGGGTAGGAAAAGGGTAAAAATGTCTAAATTTCTATAACCGTTTATGAGTTCATTTTTAAAGAAATTGAACTGAAATTTTCACAGTAGGCAAGTACACTAATATCCTTTAACCCTTAAAAGTTTCAAGAAGTAAATAAGAAAAATGGCGGAGATATTAATATTTTTTTCATATGATGTTTATTTCTCTAAAATTTTAAAACCGGTGCTGTAGCTTCATATTTAAAGATTAGTGAACGAAATTTTTTATTCTTGTGAAACTTCAAAATGACATTTGATTTTCGTAAAAAAAATTTCCTAAAGCTGCGTTATTTCTACAGGGTGTCCCTCCAAATTAAAAATAAAAACCGTCTATGAGGCACGGTTTCTGGTCGCAGTTTTCAATCTAGGGGGCTGAAATTTTTTTATGAGTAAGATAGCCGCAAGAAGTCATCTGGTACTGTATTTGAGTAAAATCGAACCGTTTCAAAATGGCGGCCTTTTCAATTTTAGAAAAAATTGCCAGATTTGGAACCCGTATACCTACCTACCTATAAGCAAGTTAGAAAAACAAATTTAAACCAAATTAACACGATACTGCATTAAATTTGAGTTAATGCAGTAAAATTTGCATATTTTTCATTAATAAGCCAGTGGCGTGGGTAGGAAAAGAGTAAAAATGGCTAAATTTCTATAACCGTTTATGAGCCTTTTTTGAAGGAATTGAGCTGAAGTTTTTCCAGTAGACAACTATACGAATAACCCCTAACTCTGAAAAATTTCAAGAAGCAAATAAGAAAAATGGCGGAGATATTCGAATATTTTTACATTTACACGTTCCTCTAAAATTTCAAATTTTCGGTTTTAAAAATTCCCCTTTCACTTTTTGCGAATTTATTAAAGGTAGTGTAAAGAATAGTATTTTTTAAGTAAAGTTAGCCAGTGGCGGACACAGGAAAAGGAAAAAAAAAATAAATTTGCAATTTTTTTTTATTTTGTTAAATTTAAAAATCCATTCTAAGGGACGCGTTCAAACTAAATGAAATGAAATTTTCACATGTAATACCACTAGAGGTCAAATTATTTCCGGAAATTTTTTCGAGCTCACGAATATTTTGAAAATTATCGCGAGCCGAAGGCGAGGGATAATTTTCTTAAAATATTCGTGAGCGAGAACAAAATTTCCTGGTATAATTTGATTTCGAGTGGTATTTGGAAAGAAAATTTCACAACAAAATTAGTTTTGAATAGAAAAATTACAATTTAATTGCTAAATAAAAATATGACATGGCGGCGTAACAACGCCAAACTGACGTTTAATAACTGCGCCGCCATTATTAGCCCTGTCAAACACAAATTTTAGTTTCTAAACTTCATCAGCCGAGTGTGGTTTTTGATAATGATAAGTCGACAATTGCTTTACAATAGTAATTATGATTAATATTGATTAGATGCCATTCTTTCCAAAGCGCGAGGATTTGCTCAGCAGATGGATTCTACCAACAAAAAGTGCCATACAATTAATTATAAAGATAAAGTGGTCGAACCCCCATGAATTCGCCGTGAGTTAATCCGAAAAATTTTGTAAGTACCTACCTATTTCACATAGAATTACTAAATTAGGTATAAATTAGGTTTCTTCAGATCATTTTTTGGATAGTGAATCCGTGATTTCATACGTGGTAATACGCGAAAACATCACTTTAATATTAAATTATAATAGAAACTTTAACAAAACGTATTGGTTGATTAATATTAATCACAGCAACAGTCAACAGTTGACATTTGTAAAGATCCGGTTTGTCACTATTAAACGTCAAAAAAATTTCCACTATAATACTCTCCAGCTTACCCCTGCAGGAGAAAATTTCCGATATAATACACAAATAACCATGGCAACGGTAAGCAATGCTCGTACTTTATTGGCTGAAAATTGATGGCGTGAAATTTTCTCAGTAAACCACTACGCGAATATGACCTGACTATGGAAAGTTTCAGAAATCCAATTTAAAAAGCGGTGAAAATATTCATAATTGAATCGCATAAAAATACACTATTTCTGCGATTGATGCACAAGAAGGTTTTTTTAATCGTCAAAGTTTATTGAATATGTCTTCCGAAAGGGCTGTTCTCTTTTCTAACAAAACTCATACAAGTTTACAAAGAGCATCCCGCTTTATGGAAAACTGAAAGCAAAGATTACACGAATAAAAATTCAAAAAAAGAAAGCTTACAATGAACTTTATTAAGTACCTACTGCAAGTCATGATCAAAATTTTGTTAGTAAGAAAATACAAAATCTTAGATGGATGTTTCCGGAAGTAATCATTTGCAGGATCATTTGCTCTTAGCTCTTATTATTAGTAGAATATAAGTTGAGTTGCTTTTTCTTAAGCAAATAACTTTTAACCCATTTAAAAGGTCTCTTTGTGACACCCTTATTTTCCATTATTGTTTGCATAAACTATTATTTCACAGCAAAGAACCTTTTTTTATTACGAAACATTTTAAGCATTATTATTATTATTATTCTTGCAGTTTATGACGCATGTCAAAACAAAACTTTCATCAAACCGAAATTCCACAGTTTCAGTTTAATCCGCGGATAAATCTGTGGGTTTTGCCCACTAACAAGCGATTTGGCGTGTGACAGATCAACTGTGGAAGACTGATCTGTTCATTTTTGTTTTGCGTTAGTGGACCACGATGGTTTTGATCTGTGGCGGATTAAACCGGCAGACTTATCTGCAGCGGTTAGAACAGGCGGGTTAACCTCTGTGTGTGTGGCCAGCTATTATCTAACTAACCTTTCTCTCTAAAACATTTATAGCCAATATTATAAAGGCTCGTTAGGCTAACGGGCCTAATGAGCCCGTTTGCTCCGGCCTCCTTGCTCGTTTTTGAAGCTAATATCGACGTCAAAAAACTTTTGTTGACATTTTTGTAATTTCTTTCATGTCAAGAATAGATAAATTTAAAAAATTTCCACTTAAGACGCGATACTTTCTTCAGAAATGACCACAGAAATCTGCCCGTTAACTTAATGAGCCTTTATAATACTCGCTGTAATGGCGGGTTGGTAGAGGATCAAGTTTTTCCTAATTTTTATGAATAAGTTTGAGAAGGGAGAAAACATACGGGACAGGCAATGTTAAAAGACCAAGTCGCCTAAATTGACCCCTGCAAGACTGGCGGATGTAGAGGCCTGCCAGGCTTCTGAGAAAAACTTTAAGGAGTGACTTCTCGGTGCTGCCCCAGACGGCGATGCCATAGGCTACATGACTATAAAAATGTCCATAATATGCAGAGAGCAGACTATTATGAGAGACAGTGTGTGGAGTCGTCTCAAAAGGAAGCAAGACCTAGCGAATCGGTAATATAAGAGGTCGGTGTGAGCTGTCCAGTTTAGATTTTGTCGATGTGAAAACCCAAAAATTTCACGACCCCTCTGAGGTCATTATCACTATCAGGCCATTATCTGTTTTAATCTGTTGTCTCTAAGCCATGTAGATGCTTTCTCCAGTGGATCTTGAACCGTTGATATAACTTGCGGAAGGTCGTTTGTCTTCCTGTTAATAAGAATAGTTGTATCGTCTGCATAGTTAACGCAAAGAGAATTTGTAGATATTATTTTGGGACCCAATTCATTAATGAAAATAATGAATAGGAGTGGACCAAGGACACTGCTCTGTGGATCTATCTAACTCCTGTCTATCCCAGACGAGACAGGAGCAAAAAGGGATCTGGTCACTCGGCCACCCGATCCAGTCAATTCCACCGCCTGAGTTCTACCTTGCAAGTAACTGGAGAACCAGGAAAGGGCCAGTCCCCGTATTCCCACAGTTTCCAGTCTCAGAAGGAAGCATTCATGACACACTATCGAATGCCTTGGAGAGGTCAAGAAGCCACCCAACCGTGCATATGCCTTCATCCAGTCACCCAGAAATAAACTTCGTGATTTGGACGAGGGCAGTCTCGGTAGATCTGTTTCTTAAGAATCCATGCTAAGGAGATTTATTTCACTTGCACGTTGATGAGTGATGAATGTCAGTTTATAATGTATAAAATTGACATGTTTCGGGATTATTTGAAATATACACAACAAACAATGCACAACTGAAATAATTCCATCTGACTGTTCCACACTGTGTAATATAACAACGTTTATTCAGACCGTTTATTCCGTGAAAATAACAGTTTATTTGGTTTATTTTGAATTCTGTAGCTTATTAAGCATAAATGCTGAAGCTACGCCTACAGGTATTTGTTGCTTGTGCGTGAGGTTGCACGATATTTAAGCAATAATTACAACCCTATACTGACAAAAATATTTTCACATAAACAAAATAACCACTATAACATCATACAAACACATACTTACATAAATGCAACATACAGGGTGGGGCGCCACTACCGCCTCGGTCTGTGTAGCCTGAACCGTGCGCGATTTAAGAAATTTGTAAAATGAGTTTTATTCAGGGCCGTTAGTGCCTATAACTTAAAATTATTTTGGGCTATGCTGAATGTCCCATATGAGAGTGACATATCAAAGCTATGTTTTTTTTTTTTAATGGAATCCTCTTATGTTATTGCAGTTTTAGATTGTCTGAGAAGGAAAAATAAGATTGGTTTTCACAGTTTGTGTTTGAATTGAGAAGTTTAGGAGTTATACAAGTGAAAATCGCGATTTTTGAAATTAATGACACAATGTACCGGGTGTCCCAACACTACTGTCCACCCCCTAAATAGAGCTTAATTTTAAAGATAAAAATAGAAATTTTGAGGATTTGTGTACTTGATATCACGGAATGGCATAATTAGTTTCATTAAAAAACATTTTTAATATCTTTTTAATAATCACCTTTTTCATGACTCCATACTACGACACTGTCCAGTGCAAGTTCGGTGTGCCGGCTAGCCCAGCAAGAGCCGACCTTCTATTTATTTGGGCGAGTAAATTTAAGTAAATTTATTTACTTTGTCATAAAACTTTATTGCACCTGCCGTTTTCAGATTAGGTATATTGATCACCGTACTGCACATCATAAATCATTTTTCTATACCTGTCATTGCTATATAATTATATTTTATTTAACTAAAGCATTATAATTAGTTTTTTCACATTTCTTTCAAGCGATTTTGATTTTATTAATCGATTTCTACGTATGTATTGAAAAAAATCGATTTTTTTTTCGACAATTTACCACCATATTACAGTTTTTTATTGCTGGCGCCCGAACTAAATTTTTTTAATGAAACTGATTATGCCATTCCATGGTCCTATATCAAGTACACAAATCCTGAAAAATTCAATTTTTTATCTTTAAAATTAAGCTGTATTTAGGGGGTGGACACTAGTGTTGGGACACCCGGTACAACTAAAACGGCTCCAGGTGGAGGAAAACCGCTTACATGTCCCTATTTACCATTGGGATCTCCTAAACCATGGAAGATACAGAGTCGGTTAAATTAGAGATGAGTTGCCCAATTTAATGCTTATCCAGAATATGAAATAAAGTTTTAGATTACATCAGTCGTTGCTGAAATATCCTGAAAAAACTGAAAAATCGAAATTATTATTTTTACTACGTGCCTATATCTTTTTTATTATTGAAAATTAGTTAATAAATATTTGTAGGTTAACATAAGTCATTAAAGGCTATCCATATGACATTTCCTAAATTTTTAAAGCCTACTAGATCCCAGAGTGTTCATAGTAAACTTTTGTTTTTCTCATGGCCGCCATATTAGTTTTTTATGTCGTACGGCATTAAAAAATCAGTTTAAGAAATGTACGAAAAAAAAATACAATACATTTTCGAAAAAAAAAGGAAAAAATATCTTCTCGGGTGAAGTTAGCAACGAGAGTGGCTAAATATCCGGCTCCGGTACGATGGGCAATTTTTATAGCCCAAAAACGAAAATTACAACACCTGAATATGCGGATTCGGAATCACGGTGACCGTTCCGGGACCGGACAAGACGAGGTTTTATGGCCGAAAATTGAAATTTAGGATCATCTACAATATGATCAACAATAAGGTACATAGTATGAAATTTTGAATATATGATGTGAATAATAATTGTTTTTAGCAGTAGCCTTAGGAATTTACATTTGGAGCCCATTTTAAGCCTTCAGGTGTTGTAATTTTCGATTTTGGGCTATAAAAACTGCCCTTGATGCGTAGCTGGGGTTTTATTTTTCAAAACGAAAGATAAAGGTCAACCCCATCCCCATCTTGCCCTCGTGAAAACTCGTCTTGTCCGGGCCCAAAACGGCCGCCATGATTTTTTGAAATTCCGAATCCGCATATTCAGGTGTTTTAACTTTGTATAGCCGGATTTTTAGCCACTCCCGTTGCTAAGTTTTCGTTGCTAACTTCACCAAAGTGATTTCTAGAACTCTCTTCTTACCATGATTACAATTAGTATCATAAATTAATATTGGAAAAACATTCCGTACAATATGAATCTTATTTGACCAAAGATGATTTTGATTTCTAAAACAACACTGATATTTTTTGATAAATATGAAAATGAATTTACAAATTGTAAAACGCAACTGCAAAAAAAACAAAGAAGAAACATTTCTTGGGCATTAATAATTTTATTCAAAGTTATTTTCAGTATGCCTTCATTAAGTAGTATCCCTAGTATCCCCAGTATTACTTTATGCTCGGAAACATAATAGTATATTATGCAACGAGCTTATAATGAAGGCTATTAATACGCGAGTATGATGGTTAAGATACGAGCCGTATGCGAGCGTCTTAACCATCATAAGAGCATATTAATAGCCATTATCTGCGAGTTCCATACACTATTTTTTCTACGACCCTTTTTTATTTCATAGAAAAGATTAAAAAATTATATATTTTAACAATGACCCGTGTACAATTGCGGATCATTGAGGTTAAGATAGGTTGCTATTTGCTTACGCATATTAGGTACCAAATTTTCTCTTCGTCGCTAAGATTATTCTGCTGACACATGTTTTAGTATCAAGTTTAAAGGGACTACTCACTACTGCGTAATTTTTATTATGCGAAGTTCGAATTCCGAATTTTACGCTTTGATTTTTAGATTAATAATAATTTCAATAACATTGACAGCCATTAATTACGATATTGTTTACATGCGCAACGCGACGGTCGCAGCGTTGCCGCTTTGAATACTATCACGGAGCACTACTTCTAAAAAAAAAAATTAGGAAATGTTAAAAAAGTTAATAATTGCACTGTTACGAAAATGAAATGAAAGAAGACTTTGCAAAAGTCTTTAAAAATGTTAACCGTAACTGCAAAAGGAAACAGAAGTTCAATAATATGCATATTTGTGACCCAGAATTTCTAACTTTGATGACCTCCTGTGGCACCGTGAAGAGGTTTAGAGCATTATTGTATTAAGATTTTTTACTCAAAATAGTCCAAGGAAGGTCGCTACGTGTAGCTCTTACACTCATACCTGGACACCCTGTATTGTATATGTATATATGTCTGCGCGGATTCGAGATGGTCACAAAATAGCGCATATTTTTTAAAATTTAACAAATTCTATATCTCCTAGCGTTTACGATGGATCCATAGTGATCTCTGAAATAAAGGACACCTCTATATTAGATACCTCATATTCAACATGATGTTTAAAAATTTACTGCATGTTCTCGGCTCATCCTTGTAACAAGTGACACAAATTATGGAGCACTTAACCAAACATAAGTTTGACACATTTATGCACCCTGTATACCTCAATCAGGCATACTCGTATTTATAAATTTAAATATGAATTGATTATTTTTGAACGAACCATAATATCAGATTGAAACTTCTCAAGACCTATTTCCTCTAGGAGCTAGTCAGTAATTTACCCCTCTCGAGAAATTGTCCCGGGATTCACCTTAACTGGGGACATGGGGATCACAAAATAGCAAGTGAAATAAGCTAGAAATTTCTAATGGAATATTAATAATCATCCTAACCGATTAATTAGAACTTAGTTAATGATTCGAGTTACCTACCTGTTTATGTTAACACAAACTATAAAATGGCCTATAATGGAGTTGGTATATTTCATTATTTATAATAGCCGTAATAATTTCGGTATTTATTACATCCACAGTGTTCTATTACACAGTTACTCAAACAAGGTAATTTGACTGTAGATTTTAATTATTATTTTGTTATTGATTTAATTTTAAATTTGAACAGTGATTTTTCAGGTATTTAATGGTTTGTGTTTCATAAAGTGGGATTAAATACATTCTGTTCTAATGCGTAATTTCATAATATGCATTACAGTTTATCAAGAATTATTTGACATTTTGATGTCTCAGCTGACATATACTAGGATTAGAGTACCTGAATATTGACAGATTTTTAGTGTACAAAATCACGAAAGGTTAGTATCATTTTCCTCGGACGTCTCTTTTTAAGTTGAAGTTACTTTCTCGCCTCAAAAGTTGGATCACCTGGTTCAGTTCGGTTTCAATCAAGATTCACAACTACAGTCACTTACGTGCATTTCAATAAATTATCAAGTATCTATTTGAAATAAATTTTACCTGATTGTAGTCGACCAAAAAACATAACGAAATGATCTAACTGTTTAATTTAATTTTCCTGCCGATGAATTAAAATTAAATACATGGAAGATGAATATGAAGCGAATATGAACTGGCAAATTAACCTTGAAGTCAATTTTTTTAGGGATTTTTTGTATTATTAATAAGTCTGCATTTTAATATTATAAATATTCCAGGCTCATTTTCGGTAGTAATACAGGCGAAATGGCGGACACGGAATACAGGGTGTTGTAGAGGATGTTCAGAAAGACTGTAAATTTAAAACAAAAATGGGTTCCTCGGCTTTGTTACCGAGATATAGGGTGTCCTTTTTCTAAGCTTTAAATCGAAATGGCGGTCAAATTTAAACAACCTCCACTGGCAAAACACATGATTTCACAAAACTATAATGATAGTGTTTGCTTTTTATTTTTTTTATTATCGGGAACGGAATTACAGGCATTCAAAGTTTACCTATTCCCTGAGTTCAACAAAAATTTTCAATGTGGCATCGTTGTTCGAATTCGAGATTTTGAATAATACAGGGTTACTGGTAACTGGATACATTCCTTTGGTGATCTGATAAACCAAGAGGTAAGGAGTAAATTAACCCCAATATGCACTATACAAAACTCAATAGATTTTGAGATATTTCGATTTTCAACTTTTCTTAAAAAAATGGTTTCAGATGTATTGAAATGTAATTTTCAAAAAATCTACTTTAACTTTTTGATTTTTTTTTTTGCTGGAATACTTGTCCAATACTATGCTTCCTTCTGGAATAAAAAATATCCTGAGGTATTTCGATCGTGTGAAAATTTCAAAGAAAAACTTTCACAAACTATTTTTTTTAAATAAGATTTATAAGTTTTTACAAGTTATTTTCGCAAAATTGTCAAGGCACCTTGCGTACAAATTGTTTTAAAAACTTCCCTAGTGTGGTAGCTATCTAACAAGATACGAATCTTGTACAAGAATAATAGAATCTCCCCGCTATGTACCGTTACCGAGGAACAGATCCTTAAGTCGGGACGTTTTAAAAAAAATACGGCCCTGAACGGGGGTCTTAAAATTCTCGGATCCGGTCCATTTTCAATAGGTCGTATTTGGGGGTCACGAGCTTCGTCCCTACCAAGTTTCGTCCCGATCGGTAAAACTTTCAGACACTTAGAGTGGCTATTACTAGGCTATTCCCGAAAAATCCCGAAATTCCCGAAAAAATGACACTTCCCGGGAACGGATCCCGCTCATTTTCAATAAGCATCGTGCCACGGTGCGCCTCTTCAATCAAGCCAAATTTCAACTTTCCCACATGAAAACTGGCGGCTCTAGAGTGTTTCCTAGCAAAGTCACAGACAGACAGACCGACAGACAGACATTTTTCGGGCACAAGAATACGTATACTTACGAAACTTCTGTGACTTTGCTAGGAAACACTCTAGAGCCGCCAGTTTTCATGTGGGAAAGTTGAAACTTGGCTCGATTGAAGAGGCGCACCGTGGCACGATGCCCATTGAAAATGAGCGGGATCCGTTCCCGGGAAGTGTCATTTTTTCGGGAATTTCGGGATTTTTCGGGAATAGCCTAGGAAACACTCTTAGTGTCTGAAAGTTTTACCGATCGGGACGAAACTTGGTAGGGACGAAGCTCGGGACCCCCAAATACGACCTGTTGAAGATGGGCCGGATCCGAGAATTTTAAGACCCCCGTTCAGGGCCGTATTTTTTTTAAAACGTCCCGACTTAAGGATTTGTTCCTCGGTAACGGTACATAGCGGGGAGATTCTGTTATTCTTGTACAAGATTCGTACCTTGTTAGATAGCTACTACACTAGGAAAGTTTTTAAAACAATTTGTACGCAAGTTGCCTTGATAATTTTGCGAAAATAACTTGTAAAAACTTTTAAATCTTATTTAAAAAAAATAGTTTGTGAAAGTTTTTCTTTGAAATTTTCACACGATCAAAATACCTCAGGATATTTTTTATTCCAGAAGGAAGCATAGTATTGGACAAGTATTCCAGCAAAAAAAGAAATCAAAAAGTTAAAGTAGATTTTTTGAAAATTACATTTCAAGACATTTCAAACCATTTTTTTTAAGAAAAGTTGAAAATCGAAATATCTCAAAATCTATTGAGTTTTGTATAGTGCATGTTGGGGTTAATTTACTCCTTACCTCTTGTTTTATCAGATCACCAAAGGAATGTATCCAGTTACCAGTAACCCTGTATTATCGAATTTGTATCCGCGCAACGATTATTGTTTTAAGCTTTGTTGTGTTTCCATTTCATATGTTTCCATGGTAACATCTATCTGGGTATTGTAGACCTACGTATTATTGTTTTCCTGAAGAAGGGTATCCAGTGCAGTTTTGTGACTTTATTATCTACAAAAGTGGTCATATCTTCTTAAGGGAGCCATACTGATGGAGAAAATAGTAAATAAAACTTAGAATCTTTAATCCACAATAGATGCTGTGGTGCTGTCAGTGTCCGTCATTTCGGGATCACCCTGTATAATAGCTCACTGGTGATTTAATTTTTTTTTTTTAAAGGAGGGAGCATCGGTCTTAACTATGTAGGTAAGATAAAGTCGCTCCACTCCGGTAACACGGGATTTCGAGCATCTTACTCATTCACCCAGCCTCAAGTATGCCATTTAAATTTAAACGTTCGGTCGCTTGTTTTATTTTTCACATACATTCGAAAATGCATCCGAAAAATAACACGAGCCGGTAAGTTCCGAACTCGCGACCTTAGGCTCGGTAGGCAGCGGACTGAACCGCTAGGCTACGCGAGTCTCCAGGTGATTTAATCTTCGCTGAAAAGTGTGTTCATTTATTTCTAACGAAATTGAGTTTCTTAAAAAAAACACTACGAGTTTTAAGGAAAACTCTTAAAAAACGAGAGACTCGTCCTGTGGACTCGTGGTGTTGTCTTTACGCAACTCAGTTGAATTTAGAAAAAAAAGACAGCCTTATACGATAAATTCAATCAGGAGTCTTATTTTATTAGTTTCACGAACAAAGTGGAAAGGTCAAAATATTGAAATTCGGAAGGAGCGACTCATTTTGACTTGCAGCTACAATTATTTATTGTCAAACTGTTAAAATTTACATTGTTAAGCGAGTTGTATAAGGTATTAGTTTTTATAACGCAAATTAATTAATTTTGAAATAAAAATTTGTTAATTAATCTTCTATCCGTAAATTACAACCATGAGAAGTAACTAAAAAGTCACTATACTTATAATAAATTGAAGAGAGATATTTATCTCATTCTTTCTCAGATCGCTACCGATCGGAAAGAGAGAAAAGATAAGCTTCCGTACTCTTTATCATAATTTTATATCAAGGTACTCTATTAGATTTTAAGTTGGTTACACGATTTTAGCAGTTAAAAAAACAGATGTATAGCGTGCATAAGAAAATGATTCAAGTTTATCTAATACTTATTTTTATTATTTATTGAAGATCAGTAACAAAACGGTAAATATATATGTTTGAGGTATCAGTTACAGTTTGTATAATCTTCCTGTCATATCATCCGTCCAGTGAGAAGAAGAGAAATGAGTAAAAAATATTGTTTAAAATAAACAATAAATAAACGCCCGTGGAAGCTGCAATAATTAACCGTCCCACCATAGTTGTCAGGAATGAGAATTAACTAAAAAGTCACTATTTTGAATAAAGATGGCCTGCTCTCTCTCACATCGCTACCGATCGGAAAGAAAGGGAAGATAAGCTTCCGTACTCTTCATAATAATTTTATATCAAGGTACTCTAATTAGGATTTCTCTAAATAAACGTGGACTAGTCGGACACGGAATTTTTGGACTTAGCTGGTCGCCACTAATTTCATGAGAAACATGATATTATAGTCCAATAAAGTCTAAAAAAGTCATACGTATCGATTAAGAATACACATCCTTCTGATAGTTCGATTTATTTTGTTTCATATACGTGGTTTTTATAGTAACCGTCCAGTTTGTCTAAACACTCCATCCCGCATAAATAAGTATACGTCAACATTGGTTTTGAATGAGAATTAAATGCACAACACAGAGGATAGAATGTCATTAGGTGAATAAATTTTATGTAGTTGTCAGTGGCTCTCAAACTGACGTAAGCGGTTCAATTCATTGTTTGAATGATTCCTTCAATAATTTACGCTCGTTCACAACTTGACAATTAACTGTTTGACATTTTCTTGTGAAATTAAAAATATTAATTCGGACGGTTAGTGTGACGTTACATCTGACTTTTTAAGCTTAATCCTACTATAACAACATTATTCTTTAACTTTGCCTCTTGGGTATCTGGATATTGCCAGTTCCTGATGAGCCAATGATCAAATGAGTTCCTTTGTATCTATAGGCAAATACATTAGATGATAATACGTGCAGCTCTCCGCTATTTACATGTAATAAAAGTGAAGTATGAAAAGGAGCGCCATCTACACGCCTCGATCGCTAACGACACGCAGAACCGGAAATTGGATTTAGAAATCACGGATATAATTATAATGCAAAGTTCACTAACATAATAATATTATCTAGAGCTCTTGCTTGCCGGTAATAATAATGATCACTTTTGTGTAAGTATTTAGTAATGAACACACGTCAATAATTAATTACTTCTACACCTGATTACATAAAAATTTAGATTTAGGCATTAGAATGTAATAAACTTGCATATCGATGGTCTAATTCTAATACCCTGTATCTACAAAAATCCAAATTTTACTTTTTCGCGCCATTCGGTTGTACGTTTACTCTGTCATGAGTTGAAATACACCGTATTGGCTTGGGAAATTGGCTACAAAAAAAGTTTTGTAACCTCCTGAATCATATTTAGCACTTTAAAACTAAAAAAGCTCTCTCCTGTAAAATATTGATTCATACAGTTACGGGGTATTAGAATTAGACCATCGATATTAAATTATGATTTATTTTGTAGATGACAAGCAAACGACAGATTGACGTTTCGTTCAATTAAATTGACATTTTAAATCAACGCTAGTTAAAAATTCAGTCGCTTGGGCGATAGTAACTTCCGGTGACAATTTTCAGTGGAAGCTGTACGTATTATTATCTAGAGTATTTGCTATAGGCCTTTTCAAGTAAGTAGATAAATATGAAGTTGCATCATAAAAGTCAGTTTACATCTAACGGTACGATGACGGGACGGGTGTTCAATCTAGACGTGCATTTTTATTAATAGATGGATTTTAATGACAGCATTTACATCTGACGGTGACATGCCGGTAGTCAGTCCGTCTCCGTTAAGCTATGGTTTGTTAGGACTGTAGGCGACGCAAAGCAGACAGTCGGTTGTGCGCCTCGGACTTCTGTTGAAATCTAGAACTCAAGAAGACGCGTAGCCGGTTTGTTAGAATATGCGCAGATAGACTCACGGTAGGCGTAAAATTATCTGCGTCGTTGTTTCGGTCGGAATCAAACTCGATTTGATTTCGACGCAGTCGTTCAGCTGAGCATACAGCTGACAGTTTTGAAACAGTGGTAAAAAGCCGTTATTTGAAAATTTTAAAATGATATCCAAGTTTTCAGCAGAGGAAGACGACAAATTGGGAGACCTCGTACGAGAACACCTAATTATGCACAGTCAAAAACTGTTATTTATAAGCCCCTTCCAAACTTCTATTAGAAAATATGCCATCTTCACCTTTATTCTGGCGACGACAACTAATTAAACTCTAAAGAAGATCGACATGTTCTTCTTTCGCAATTTCAGCCATTGTTATCATATAAAGAAATTTTGCCAAAATTAATAATAAATACTTATTTGTTGTCTGTGCATATCAGCATACAATCACGTACTAATTCATTTCTAACAAACCACCCTCTATTCAAAACCGATAAAGTTGTACGCTGCAGATTCTGTCGTGCGCGTACGCCGTCCGTAACGGACAGTTCTAACAAACCATAGCTTTAGATGTTCAGCAGCCATTCAAAATATGTTTAATAATAAAAACGCACGTCCACGTTGAACACCCGGTCCATCGCCATTGCCTTACATGTAAATTATTAACCTTCAAGGTTAAAAGTTGGCTACTTTTAACACCACTCCTACAATTTTAAAGTTTCGATGATTGAAGCATAAAAGGATCTTACGAATGACATGTTAGCAGCATTTCTCTTGGTTGCAATGTTAATTTAGTTCAATTATTTATCAATAATTGCCGCTTTCAAATTCGATGCGTGTGCTTGTACAAATTTGTATTTCGAATTGAATAAAGGTGATGGAGAGTGAGGTAAAAATGCTCAAAACTAGCCGTGAATCGTTTTGCTAAATTTACAACTAAAAATTAAATTATTGTATGCAATTTGACGGACGACACAACAAAGTTTTCTGGATACTATAATCTATTCTTATGATACAAATCATTTTAACATTAACTTTTTATCTTCAGGTATACTTTTTAATCTTTTTATTATTATTTCTAGCTGTATAGATTGCATTTAATTTGAATCCAAAATAATTTTTCGTGCTTAGAGGTATACAGAAAAGTCAGACTCTTGGAATATTTAAATCAATAATTTTCACGTTACTAGATTGATATAATAAAAAAAAAGTATACAAACCTGGAAATCCGTTATGCACTGCTTGGAGGCCATAGCTGGGTCTCCATATATCTTGAGTTGATCTATGGCGCCCTTTAGAAAGATATTCCTAAATAAGCTATGCTATCATTTTGCTAGCTTTTGTCGTCATCTGAACAACGTGCAGCGAAATATTCATGCACTAGGTATTAAGATTACATTGTGTGAAATTCCATTGTATATATTATATCCAGTGAGAGGTTCTGTCTGGAGGCACAAGGCTGTAACTCGTTTTGAATATTTAGAAAGAAAGGATCCGGACAACTTCAAAATTCAAGGGCTCATGGAGCCTTAAACGGAGATGATAAATGCCAAGAAGTTAATTTTATTTTCGGGACGCTTATATTGTAGCAGCTCTGTCAATATACAAGATACAGGAACGTTACACTGAATTTTATGTCAGCGATTTAGGACTGATGTAGATGAGGGATGGAATATATAGCTAAGAAGAATGCAAACCTTTAAATTTTTCCTTTAAATGGGAAGGATTTTGAAAGTTGAATTTTACTTTTCTGTTTCTACCATCCCTTTTTTATCATCATTTCTTTATGAATAAGATTCATAAGGGCTCAAAAGTAAGTGATGAAAATGTTCTCATAAAACTTAAGTAGGTATAGCATTGAGGTATTTTTTTACGTCTTAACATTTTACTCTACATTTCAATTAGCTAGTCGGGTAATACATTCACAACAATCGAAAACTTCAGTTAAGCTACCTACATGATGATTTTCATATTCAGATGATTCTAAGTATGTAATGTTAATACTTGACCAGAGTTATACAAGGTATTATTGTTAATTAGCAATGTTGAACCTGGTAAATGAAAACCAAATAACTTTTCTCAAATTACATGTTTTTCACAAAGGGATACCCTACTATATCTGTGGCTTTTTGTGGTATTGTTGCTTGTCTGCTCTTGTCCCGAAATACAATCCTCTAATCCTTGGGATTTAATGAGACAGTAAACAAGCAACAAGCCACAATCTGCTGCAAAATTACTTTATTACAAAACACATTGAAACCTTATATGAACAAAAATAAAAACTGGCCAAATACATTATATACATTAAGAAACTCATTTAGGTTCAAAAATATAATTTCAATCTTTACAAATTACTTTGACAAATATCTTAATATAGGCTTTGCCATTGTATTAAGGCACAAGTTCTCTTTCAGTAAGGGTAGATTTTAATTGCACTTTGCGACTTATACTAACTAATATCTCGCTTCTTTTCGGTTGAAGTGATTTACGTTTGTAATCTATACAGTGATCGAAAAAAATATCTAAGGAATAAGTTCGATAAAACGAAAAGTATAATGATTTATTAGAAAAATTGAAAAAACAGGTAAATCTTCAAATTTCATTTAGGTTCTATAGGAGGTAAGTTCTATAAATAATTTAGGACGTAATATTTTTCACACAGGATGTTCCTTCCTCAACATTGTCTAATTTTTAGATAGGGCATCCTGTATACTATTATATTTTCATATTTTCTGAGAAATCCAGTAAGAATAGTTTTTACAGTTGTTGCAGTTTAGGCTGAGTAGGCTATGAGTTATAAACAATACAACGGAAACGGCACTAGATATCGAAAAACGATAAAAATTTCACATTTAGACTTTATCAAAGACTTTAACACATGAATTGCCTCGTCGCCTGTGCGGGGGCTTACATGTCATTCGGTATTAAAAAAAGGTAGGGACATGTAAGCCATTTTCGGATATTTGGAGCTGTTTCCGATATTATACACTGCTTTCAAAATGAAAAATTGCGATTTTCACTTGTTTATAACTCATATCTATTCGATCTAAACTGTAAGTGTACAATCTATTCTTACTGGATTTTCTCACAAAATATGAAAGTATAATAATATGCAAGGTGTGCTAATAAAAAAATAAATAGACAATGTCGTCATTACTGAGCCAAAAGGAACACCCTGTATAAAACAAATGTTACGTCAATAGAACATAAATTAAATTGAAAAATTGACTTTTTTTAACTTTTCAAAAAAATCAGTAAGTACTTTCCTTTATATCGAACTTATTCCTCACTCTCCTCGCTCACCAGTGTTTTTTAATATACCTCCCTCCTACGAACCTCATCATTATTAGAATTACATATTATCAAATCTTTAGCACTGGCAGAAATTAATGATATAGTTTTATAAATAAATAGTGCTGCATAATTAGTATATTATGCAACGAGCTTATAATGAAGGCTATTAATACATGAGTATGATGGTTAAGATACGAGCCGTAGGCGAGTGTCTTAACCATCATAAGAGCGTATTAATAGCCATTATCTGCGAGTTCCATACACTATTTTTTCTACGACCCGTTTTTATTTCATAGAAAAGATTAAAAAATTATATATTTTAACAAAGACCCGTGTACAATTGCGGATCATTGAGGTTAAGATAGGTTGCAATTTGTTTACTCATATTACCAAATTGTCTCTTCGTCGCTAAGATTATTCTGCTGAGACATGTTTTAGTATCAAGTTTAAAGGGCACTACTCACTACTGCGTAATTTTTATTATGCGAAGTTCGAATTCCGAATTTTACGCTTTGATTTTGAGATTAATAATAATTTTAATAACATTGACAGCCAATAATTACGATATTGTTTACCTGCGCAACGCGACGGTCAATACTATGTTGCCGCTTTGAATACTATCACGGAGCGCTACGAATAATATAATACTTTATCATCCTATCTTTTACACGATATGCCTACCTATCAAATTAATTAAGATAACATAAAATCTTGATGAATTTTCTTTGAATGTTAAGTACTTATGTTCTAAATTAAATAAACGTTCAGAATTTTTTTTCAGAAATACAGAACTTATTTCACAAGGCAATTTTTGTCATGAGTATGACAACTCTGTGACTTCGGTTGGTTTGGAGCGACCCGATTGTGAGCGAAAAGGAACCGATTCGATTGCAAATGCTCCTCTGCCGTTGGATAGCTTGACCAGTGCGTTAATGAAAATTTGTATCTTAATGAGACCCATTAAGGCACTGGTGATTCATATTTAATATGAATATTAAAGGTTAGGAGTAGAAAAAATAATTATATTAACACGGTTATAAACCTAGAAAATCGGAAGATATTCGGTTCCTGAATAATTTCGAGAAGATTATTAATTAGATAAATGAAACAAATATGAGAAAAATCAACAAATAACCGTCAAATAGCCATTAGTTGATCTAATTAATTAGTTGATTACGAGGGAAATGATTTAATTCCCGTAACGGTTTCGCAGTGTCACCCGTGAAGTGATTTCGTTGTAATCAATTAGCTTGAAGTCGAGTTTGCACGTGACTGAACTAGGATGTTTGTAAAGTGCAAGTAGATAGAGACAGTACGCGAACCTTACGTAAGGCCCGGCTAATTAATTATATCCTTCTAATTAGCGGAATAAGAAAAACATCGAGAAATGCAGAACGCTATTACATAATTATTATTAATTTCAAAATTGGCATTCGTATTCGCTTCGGCACATTTGTATGACTTTCTCCAATTCTGTGAGATTCTATTACAAAATCAATTCAGCGAAACAGTTAGGTATAGTCGACCAGGAGATACCTATAACGAAATGATCTAATTGTTAAACTGCCATATTTTATGACTTCAACAATATTTCAATAATCCAAAAATTTATAAAATGACAGAAGTCGTTTCGTTATATTTCTGGTCCAACTATACATTATTGTACAGTACATTGTGCATACAGGTGATTCACAGTCGATGGTACCTTAAACGTTTACGAGAAATGAGTCATTGGATTTTTATGAAAATTTAGTGACTTGAATTTTGAATAATTTAATATTTCGAAAAATTGCAACATGGTTGATATTTTAAATGAGACAGCCTGTATATTATTACAATTTTAGATTGTCTAAGAACATTCACTAAGAATGGTTTTCACAGTTTGAGTTTAAATTGAATAGCTTCTGAGTTATAAACAAGTGAAAATCGCCATTTTCCATTTTCAAAGCAGCTTACAATGAAAACGGCTCAAGACAGCAGAAAACGGCTTACATGTCCCTATCTTAGCTTTTCAAGTGTCATCGAACAGTGTACTGAAATTTTTTATGCAGGGTGATGAAAATTATCAAATTTTTCATCACCCTGTATAATAATTTCATCACCACGATAGGATACCACGTGAAAAATTAAGATAGGTATTAATTAAGATAGATACTACATTTTCTCAGATAATCTGAAAATGTAATAATATACAGGTACATCTCAGTTAAAATATCAACATTGTTTTTTTTAACAACAAAATTTTTCGAAATAAGCGGCAACGTCGCAATGCGGAAAATATTTTAGATCGATAGATCAGAGTCAATTATTCAAGTGACTAAATTTTCAGAAAAATCCAATGACTCGTTTCCTGTAAACGTCTAAGGTACCATCGACTGTGAATCAGCCTGTATAATTCGTGTTCCGGCCCTTTATTTGGTGGGAAACGGAGGGTTAAAAGCCCATAATTTATTCGTAAAAAAAAAAATTGGCGAACGTATCATCGTGAGACTGCTGATATACATACAGTGTCATACATAAAGTACGCATCATATGGAAAAAGTTTCCTTTCCGATTTAGGAAAATTTTTACTTCTTCGATAATAGTTTGTGCTTTTAAAATTTGCGTGAGCAAATGACACGCAGACTACCTGTCACGTGTCTTTTATAACTGTCAAATTTTACATTTTTTGGTAAAAAATGTCAAAATATGGCATTGATTTTCAAAATTTTGGAAAATGTCACGGAAGTTTAAAGGATCAAATAATGGAAGTTAAAGATAATGATAAAGAATGTGAAAACAAATGTGAATTTTTAACGGAAGTTAAGTTGTTTGATTACTTCATTTTTTACCCATATACCAATTTTGAGCCCTCTATAAATTTTCTTTTAATTCGTTGAACTAGAGGATTCAAAATTAGTATATGGGTGAATATATGGATGAATAAATATCAAACAACTTTTTCCTGTAACATTATCCAAAATTTTTAAAACTAATGCCATACTTTGTAATTTTTTGCCATAAAATGATCAAATTTTACAGTTGTAAAAGACACGTGATAGATGGTGTGTGTGTCATTTGTCATCATTTTCAAAACACCAACGAAGTAAAAATTTTCCAAAACCGAGGACGAAAAACTTTTCTGATTGGTGCGTACTTTATCTGACACAACCATTACTGAATAAGTTTCCATGGTATACCATCAACAAAAATTATTCACTTGAGGCATCAGCTATCCGCATTTTTGTTTTTTAATTTCAAGTGCAAGGAAAGTCATATTTCAGGATTATTAAATTTCCGGATTTAATAACTTTTTCCCTTGGTGATAATTTTTCTATACCACAGGCTGAGTTTATCCTTTAAAAGAAAAGTAACAAGTTGTTAAACACCCTGTATTATAGGAGGGCTACCAATTCCTCTTCACGGATATAAAAATAAATCCAACATATATTTCATGGAAACAACAGAATCCATGTACCTAGTCAACATAAAACACAATAAAACTGATACGGCGAGCACGTTTTGTTATTAGTCCGAAATGGTCGCCTGCCCTTGGGAGTCAAGCCCTAAGGTCCTCTATTTTCTGAGAGTAACAATAATGATAATAATGATAATAATAATAATAAAGTTTCTGTTCAAAGATTTTGTTTACTCTATAAATAAGGCAAAAAATATATGCCTACCTTTTGTGAGAATATGATGAAAATAAAAAGCTCTCATGTAAAAGGGAACAGGTAATGAATTTCGAGAATACGTAATATGAAATATTTATCGTTATGAATTCTGTTACCGTTAATATCGGAGTTCGAGTTATGAAGTCTGCTCAGGTGGGATAGTATATTCTGAAATGGTGAGCATTTTTCATTCAGAGAAATGAAATTTGCCGCCTGAGAAATATCGGGTTTTCATCCATTATATTTACTATAATACAAATACTCACCAATATAATCATAATATTACGGAGGTAGTGGCAATTTATTGAAACGAAAATGTAAAAGGTAACCAAATTAAAGTACACCAATTTCCCGTTTGTCTGCCAAAGAAATAACGAAATATGGAACGGATAATAAATAACGTTCCTCTGGATACTATAATAATAGTGCAAAGCGTATTGTTTGATTTGCTAATGTTATTTTTCGTACCGTATCTCTATACTTCCACTTCAGTCTTATGCTCCTCTGGGACAACTGTTGATTTCGGTATAGTTAGAGAAAGTGAGCCGGAAACTTCAATATCCGAAGAGCAGTAAATATTTAAAAATTATATTATTTTAGAAACCCTCCGCGTTTATCATTTTACCAAAGTAAATATCTGCAATCAACTCCAAAGAAAATTGATCTCCCAATACAATCTGTCTTCTAGTCTGAATAATTAATTGTTCCTTACAGAGAACAAGTTGTAACTTGTAAGTATTACTATTATAGTTAGGAAATATGAGTACTCATTACTTTCCTTTACATTTCGCGCTACTTCGTCTAGATAAAAGATAACATTTATTTAATTTATTTATTATACGGGATGTCCCAGGATAACTATTCTTAATTTCCAGGCATGACAGCGGACATCAAAATAATTGTTTTTTTTCTATAAACATAGGTGCGACAAAACTTTTCTTCGAGATACAGAATGTGATGAAAGTTAAAAAAAAAACTCTTATTAATATCTCAAAGATCCTTTTGTCGATTTTGATGAAATTTGTCAGTATTGTTCGTTGTAATAAGATTCAAAGTTAGCAATAACTGGGTGATAATTATTATTATGATTTCCAGTAGCGTCCCGGGAGGCAGCCTCACGAATAATATTGACAAAAAAAAATGTACGCCACTGACTTATTCACAAATTTTATTTTTTTGTTCTGGTTAAGCAGCCAAATGCAACTTTTTTGTTTCCTGATATTTTTGGTAGGTACCTTACTTCGTTTTCGAAAAAAAAATTGAAGTAGATGTCGAAACATTTATAGAATAAAATCATAAAAATTAAAATCAATTTTTCGAAATACATTGTAAGCGGTTTTTTTCTCCAAAACGAAGTAAGAAAAGAAAAAAATATCAAGAGACATAAAATTTGTGTTAACTTAGCGTCTTATTACAAGGAACAACACATGCCAAAGGACTCAGCAGAATCCTTATGGGAATTGACTCACGGTTAAATTTGATGTAATTTTGGGAATACTTCGATGAGTAGATCAGAAGTCATCATGGATGTAAACCCCCCCCCCCCCAAAAAAAAAACTCCAGTTCTCGAGATATTCACCTCTGAAGAGGCATTTTTTTCTGTCGTTACATTCAAGCATATATTTTTAAATATTGGTCCCCGCATAATTATATTTTTGTTTTGGAAAGAATTTTAGTTGGATCATCTTTTGAAATTGAGAAGCTGTTTCTGTTGCAGTTACATTTTAAGTCTATTGAGCTATTTTCGAGCAAAATCTAGAAAAATTTTACAAATTTTTCAACTCAATTTTTCACTGAGAGATTTTTTAATGGTTATTTTCATACCTATGAAGGACGGCAAACTACAGTTTCGCGCCAACAGAGCATTATTGATGCCGAGGGTAAAACAGCATCTCTGGCATAGACAATCACGAGGAAGGGAAGTGGGGCGCAAAGAGATGGGAAAGGTCTCTCTTGACAGCTTCACGTATGCCATTTTCCGTTACCAACATCGGTTGGTTGGGAGAGGTTTCCTCAGATAAATGTCACCCAATTTTTTCCTACGTTCATCGACTTCTCTTGTGACTATTTTTTGTAGGACCATAAATATTTTAAAACCAAGGTGTATCAACAATAATGCCCCAGCACCAAATGGAAGTATATTACGCAATAAATATAAATATTTTCTCAGCATCTCACTTAAAATATTTAAAAAAAGTAACAGGTTAAATTATTTATTATTAAATTCGATCCCGGAGCGTGTAACTTTTATCCCTAAAATCAACCCCCTTCGAGTGACATTTACAATTCCCAAATTTTTAAATGTGAAGTAGGTGTTTATGATATACATAATTTAAATGTATTTTCGTTCTCTATACAAAAATGATATAGTTTTCAAATTTTATTGTGAAAAGTACTGGTGAAGTTTACATGACAATCCTGCTGCCAGGACTCATGGCTAACGTGACAACAACGCCTAAGCGCTTAGTAAATGTAAGAGCTGGCAGCAGGTACGTAGGTAACAAGTTTCAAGTAAGAGGTGAGAGAGACGACACATTCAACACTCAGATCCCGGTCGAACCGGAGAGCCCTTCACCACACCGGTCCTTTTCCTTATTGTAATATAAACAAAATATCCGAACACAATTTTCAATTAGCTCCTTCAAGTGCTTCTTCCCTCGCAGCAATCAGCCATAATAAATCATCAGCAGACATAAAGTCACCATAGTTTTGGTCCTTCGAGCCGGATCTCGCGTAATAATCAACGGTTCACAATCAACGCCGTGAGTTCGCGAAAGAGTGATATCGAAAACCACAGGACATCAGGCAAACAGCCATCAGCATCCTGGGTTCCAGACTAAGAAGGAAGAACAGCGGCAACACAAAGGAGCATCATCCCATCCATCGAAACGAGTATTAGCAGGTGCAGGTACCTACACACAAAGGGTATTAGGAAGTGGCCGGTGAGTCGATTAATCCTTTATTTCCTCATTTTTTATTATTTTTATATCCATTTCATTCACGATTTCATTAGATGCATGCTTCCGTTTGGAAGAGTACCTAGTTGGATAGAGCTTCAATAAACAACTCTGTATCTCATACCTCTTCATGCATAAGTTTATATTATCCTAATCAAGGGTTCATATCAATATTTATTTAGTACAAAATTCACATTTTTATTAATAACAAAATGAGTGCCGAAAACGAAGACAACGATCAAGGTCAATCAGAAATTAAATCACTCAGAAAAGATAGGGGTACAATTCGTGCCTACGTAACACGTTTTCGGACAACTCTAACGTGCTTTATAAATAATCAAAACAATGAAACAGCAGAAGAATTAGAAAAGAAACGTTCCGAACTCGAACCGCTCGAGACTATAAATTCTTAGAAATTCAGACGCGGCTAGAAAAGTTAGATCCTTCGGAAAGCACGAGGCAAATTTCCGAAAATCAATTTGTAAATGTGACAGAGGAGTTTCAAAGAGAATTCCATGCTTTGTTGGCCGATGCAGAAAATCGGTTATATGATTATTATCAGTCTTTAAAGTCCAAAGGTGACCAAACAATTATTCATAGTCAGGTAGAAAATTCCCAACAACATCTGTTGAACAGGCTTCAACTCCAACCACATTACAGTCAGTGAATGTATTACCAGCACCATACCTACCTGCTTCTCATTCACAGTCAGGTAATCCAGGTATTACTGTAACGAATGCATCCTATTTACCTAGCACAATTTCTCTTTCCAACAATGTGCCTAATCTTGGGTCGGTCATAAACCAGAGTGCACCCTCAATAAACCCAGCGGGTGACTTCGCTTACAATATTTATTTACCGTCTAGACCAGTGGAACCGACACTATTAAGGCATACTTCAAATTTTGTAAATACGTCATCAGGAATGGTTAATGACAATGTCGATCCAAATCAATTACGCGCAAATGAAAGTAATAATTTTCCAAACAATCAAACGCAATTTGTAAATACGCCAATTAATAATTATAATCAAATGCACGGTCAGGTGTTCAATCCCAATCAATTAATGCCACCTTATCACATTTATCCTCCTTATATGCCACAGATTCAGTTACCGGTTATAGGCTTGCCAACGTTCCAAGGGAACACAGATGAGTGGTTATCATTCCGTGATAACTTCCAATCACTCGTTGATAATAACCCTTTGCTGTCAAATGTACAAAAGATGCATTATCTCAAGTCGACATTATCAGGGGAGGCTGCATTAATTATAAAAAATCTTCAAGTAACTCATTCGAATTACGACGTGGCTATGAGTCTACTAAAAGAGACTTATGAGAATACTTCTCTCATAATAACCAAACACATAAATTCTTTGTTAGATTATCCAACAATAAATCGGGTGTCATATCATTCGCTACGATTAATTTGCATAGAATTTAAACAGCATTTACGCGCTCTGAAATCGCTTGGTCAAGCTGTTGACCATTGGAGCCCTCTTCTAGTCCAAATCGTACTTAAAAAATTAGATAACGAGACCCGGTCAGATTGGGAAAGGCTACGTAGGCGAAACAGTGAGGCGACTCTAGACGATTTATTTTTGGTCATCACAGAGCGAGCGCAATTTCTGGAAAATACTACGAGTAAAAATAAACATTACGGTAACAACAATCAATTTAATAATCATAATAATTCCACAACAAATAGGCCCAATTTTAGATCGGTTCACAACAACAACTATGATAACAGCTTCCAATCAAACAGGCCCAACAACAATTATTATTATAATAGGCCATATAACAACAATTCTTATAATAGGCCATATAACAATAATAATCAAAGCTCCTCCAATTATAGAGCGTTTGTCACAACTGAGACAAGCTGTTCTTATTGTCATGACAACAGTCATCAGCTCTTTCAGTGCAGACGTTTCTTACGGCTAACAGCTGAAAGAAGATTACAAGAGGTCAAAAATCATAAAGTTTGTGTTAATTGCCTAAAATCCAATCACGCGATTGAGACTTGTCCGGGGGGTAATTGTCGTGTCTGCAACGCTAGACACAACACATTGATTCACGATGCATTTACATCATACAACAAACGGCCAACACCCACTCAAAAGGCGAATGCATCGGCCCCTGGTCAGGTAACGATTGTTAGAGCGCCAGAGGACAGTCAAAGCGATGAGGCAACCGCCGCCGGTGTTACGAGCCTGGCGGCGACAAACAGCCTTGAAAGCAACCAAGTTTCATACAATGTTTTATTAGCAACCGCGATGGTAGACATCATCAATCAAAAAGGGGAAAAAATTAAAGTACGAGACATTCTCGATCAAGGCTCGCAATTAAACATAATTACGAAAAACGCTTGCGAGAAATTAGGCCTTGAGACATTTTCGGTAAAAACAATGGTGTCAGGCATCGGTCAATCGCAAAGTTGCGCGCTCAAGAGTACTCGGTTGTCAATGTTGACAAAATTCCCCGATTATAACACACACGAAATTAATTGCATAGTCATGGACTCCATCACTCAGGAGCTCCCGACATGTCCTGTTGACATGTCCCGAATTAACATTCCGAACGACGTAATATTAGCAGACCCAACATTTAACGTCAGCGCTCCGATTGAAATGCTCATAGGTGCGGAACATTTTTTCAGTCTCATATTAAGCGAGCAACGTCAATTTGGAAAGAACCATCCGATATTGCAAAATACGAAATTAGGGTGGATAATTTCGGGCAGAGCACCTTCCACATCCCTAGCGCTAACGACGACGCAGTCGATGTCATTAAATTGTCTCGCGGAATTGAACAGTACTCTGAGCAGATTTTTCGAGCAAGAGGAAAAGGTGTCAGGTCAACAATCTATCCTTACGTCCGAGGAAAAGGCTTGCGAGGAACATTATTCACAAAATTTCGCGCGAACAGAATCAGGAAAATTTATTGTTTCCTTACCATTCAAGGAAAATAAAAATAAGTTAGGGGATTCAAAAAAATCTGCTTTAAAAAGGTTCTATTCATTAGAAAGACGGTTGGATGCGCGCCCCGACTTGAAAAAGCAATACGCACAATTTATGCAGGAATACGAAAATCTCCACCATATGTCGGTGATAAAAAATGAAGATCTCGAAGCAAACAATAATGCACACTATTTACCGCATCAGTTTGTAATAAATACTAATAGCCAAACAACTCGTTTGCGTGTTGTATTTGATGCGAGCAACCCCAGTACAACAGGAGTCTCACTCAACGACACTTTAATGACGGGGCCTACAGTGCAACCCGATCTCTTCTCAATCGTTTTAAGGTTTAGACAATACAAATACGTCATCACCGCAGACATACAAAAAATGTACCGCTCCATATGGGTAGCGAAAGATGACAGGCCAATGCAGCGGATATTTTGGCGAGAAAAACAAACCGATCCGCTGCGATGCTATCAGTTAAATACAGTGACATACGGGACATCACCAGCATCGTTCCTAGCAACGCGTTGTCTGAACCAGTTGGCTGATGACAATAAATCGTCACCAGTAGTATCGCAAACAATTTCCAATGACTTCTATGTTGACGACTTGCTGACCGGCGATGAGACAATAGAGGAGTTGTTGGAAAAACGAGACTCTGTAGCAAAAATTCTGCAGGGGGCAGGATTTCTGCTGCATAAATGGCACGCGAACGACACACGATTATTACCTATCAACTCAGATAATTCTAACACGAACGAAGGCTCCTACGAAATAACCGATTCCACGCAATGCAAAACCTTGGGCATCCAATGGGACCCGAGAGAAGACGTTTTCAGTTTTACCATTCGCGAAAATGTAAACACGGACAAAGTCACTAAGCGATACATTCTGAGCTCTATTTCACAGCTTTTTGACCACTGTCATTCATCGGTCCTGTAATTTTTGTGGGAAAATTAATCATGCGCGAGCTTTGGGAGGAAAAAATAGGCTGGGATGAAAACGTCCCAAAAAGCATTAAGGACCGTTGGACAAAATTTGCAAAAGATCTACTCACAATAAATCAACTAAAAATTCCGAGGCGTATCTTAGAATATAACCCGAGCTCAATACAAATCCACGGTTTTTCGGATGCAAGTCAGGAAGGTTTCGGGTGTGTGATTTATATTCGTTCCATTGGAGTAGATGGAAGTATAGGTGTCAAATTACTAACGTCCAAATCGAGAGTCGCTCCAGTCAAACCCGTTACCATACCGCGACTGGAACTTTGTGCTGCTAGACTGTTGGTAAATTTGATTGTCAAAGTGAAATCGTGCTTAACCATTCAAATCGAAAGTACAACATTGTGGACTGATTCCACAATAGTATTGGCGTGGTTAAAGATAGAAGCGAATAAACTCAACGTATTCGTAGCAAATCGAGTAGCTGACATTCAGCGGACAGGTCTGGAAAAACATTTCCGACACGTATCAGGAGCTGAGAATCCTGCTGATTTAATTTCTAGAGGCTGCACGGCCTCTGAAATTATTAAAACAAAACTCTGGTGGAACGGACCAGAATGGCTGTCCAAATCCGAGGCTTTCTGGCCTCAACGACTAGATTCAGCGCAAAAAGAATTACCAGAATTGAAAAAGGTCAAAGCAGTGGCTTTAACAACAGGCGTCATACCTAACAAAATTCAATTCGCAACAGATTTTTTTGGTAGGTACTCAAACTTCGACCGCCTGAAGCGCATTACAGCCCTCTGTCTAAGATTTTGTTTTAATTGTCGTTCAAAAAAGGCAGAGCGGTTGATCGGGCCACTGACAGCTAATGAATACGAAAGCGCAACAAATCATTTGATCAAAATGGCTCAGTTAGAATTTCAAGTCAATACTAATAATCAATCGCAAGGTAAAGGCATCACTGCTGTAAAGGATCGAATAGATAATCCAATTTCTATAATTGTTTAATATTTAAGAATTTTATAAATTTAATAAAACTCTTTCAAGATGATGTAATCCAATTTATGGAACGTCCGAATTTAGATTTCATTACATAAGCAGACGGGAAATATAATATAAGCGGGCATTGAAGCAATAATTCTGGTAAGGTCAGCACTAGGGAAACCAAATACGCCTGTAGTCCGACGGCGGCACAGGAAGGTAAAGTCATTAATAAAGACCCAACTCGAAATTAAAACTCAAGAGAACAGATTAGAATTATTTTCCCAGATTAAAAACTGCTCAAAAATCATGTAGAGCCTTTTAGTAGGATGCTAATTATCAAAACCAGATGGTCAGCGGCGTGAGTACAGAGAGACATTGTTGAATTAATAGCCGCCAGACTAAACTATTGTATAAAAGATTAAGTTTCGGACGTGATCAAAACTGCGTTTTCGAAAAACCGCTGAGTGAGGTCAATTGCAGTTGTGGGAACGAAAGCCATTCAACTGAAAAAGGCGGAGTTAGTGAGAGGGCGGTTCCAAATTATTTAATGAGAGAAAAAGAGGAAAATATTCGGACATCGGCATCAGAACTCTGATTGGGAAATTAAGTAGCTTGGGGGTAAAACGTCTAAGCCAGGGAGTTCAGAAGTAGGCGGTCAAACCGACTAACTCGAAAAAGTGGGAATTAAAATTTTCGGAGAGGAAAAAGTCAGTCCTCTCTTAGCTATCGTGGTAATAGCTTGGAGAGCCAGGAGTCTCCTTTCAGCTGTCGTCGTAACAGTTTGGGGGAACGCGAAAAGTCTCTGGTACTTGACCAGACTTAATCTAATTGGCGTCGCGACGGTTATCCGCGAAATTAGTCTTGTTTTTAAAACAAAGTGGTTGTTAGCTAAGTAAAAATTAGTTACGCGAAGTAGAACCGCGAACTTTCTTGAAGTTGATTAAGAAAATTATTCTTGAATAAATTTTAGTTAAAATATTCGCTATTATTTGTGAGTGATTAATCAGTTATCTCGAATAGGAATAATAATTATTACACGGTCGTAATACGGGTAATGTCTCAGTGAAGTGCCCAATAATTGGATTCTTTGGATACATTCGGATTTTCCTTAAAAGGAGAAAGGTCAGAGATTTTTGTATACTAATACTTATGTACTTTGGTATATTTTGGAACCTTAAGGGTTACTGTTCAATAAAGTCAGACAATTTAATAGACCGTTGTGGATGAATAACCCACAGGTTGCTAAATAAAATACACCTTGAGTGTGTCGTGTCAAAAAGGCACTAAGATTTTTTTTTTGGATGTTGTTATATACCAAGGTAAATAATTTTGTAATTATTTACTACTTGTAATGTATGGTTACTGTAATAAAGGATAAAGTATCAACTATTAATCAAAGATTGATTTTACCAATAAAGGGGTAAATAAACTTAATTACTAGGTATTATTATTATTAAAGGTAATAGTTTATATTATATCTCTCACAATTTCGATGCATCCGTGAGGGAAAATTAAGTGAAATCTATTGTAGGTACTAGGGGTATATTATAGTTATCAAATTATTTAGTGTTTTGTACGTTTATATTATTATTTTATAAATAAAATTTAGTAAATTAAATTCATGAATTTAATTTTGCTCACCCAGACATATTAAAATTAAACAAAACGAATGGTCTGTTAAGTGATATAAATAACATAGAGAAAATTTCATTAAATTATTTTTTTTTATTTTATTTAATTTTCTTAATTTCAATCAGACCAACTAAACAAAAGAAAAAAGTTAAGTTAGGAGTGTAATTAACTCTCCTAAGACATAATATAAAAAACAGGAACACTAATAGTTCCGAATCAGAAGAGAGGCCTGGGCAGAGTCATTGAAAATTATTTTGTTTTTTTTTTAAGGTACGTATAGATTTTTTTTTTCTTATTGTTTCTCTTTAGTGAATTTGACACTCGAGATCGCCACGGTGTATGCCAGTGGTCAGATCCGGCTCCACGACTTCCTTTCAAAAACTTTAGTTCCGCTCGGCTAAAAAAAAAATCAAAAGGTTGACTATCAACAGGGGACCTCGTAACCGGTTGTCTTGCATAGACAGGCAGGAGGCCCGCGTTGCTACATTGGGTCAGGAGCGGGGTCTAAGAGTGTCAAAGAACGCTGAGAAAAACAAGTAGGAAAGGTTTTGAGTGTCAAAAAGACCGGCATAAGAAATAGGAAAATGTCAAAATTCCCTTAGGATTTTTTTTTTTAATAAGAAAATTTTTAAGTACAGGTACCTACCTACCTACCTAGTCGGGTTAAATTATACCCATAAATTAAGGTAAATAAAATTACCAAGTTAGGTCCCTAATTAATTTAGAAGGGCAGAAATTGATTGAAAGGAAAAAATTGTTAATTTTTTTTATATCAATAATTATTAAGATTAAAAGATTGATAAATAGATCTGCAAATTATAAGTAGATAAATACTACGTTTCAGAGAGAACCGCTAAAATGAGCAGTACGTGCTGAAACCGTAATTACTGAAGTAGGTATTTGTTTATGATATACGGCGCCGGAATTCAGGCGCAAGCAAATATTAAAGCTAAAGCGGCGTTCAGACTAAGAGGAAAATCAAAAGTTGAGTGAATACCTAATTACAGTGCCATAAATTGTACAAGTGGCTATTTATTTTTAGTTGGCTTATTAACCCTTATATGCAGGTATATTTTTTAATAACTATTTTGATAATCTGGATAAATATTGGTCTATGGTTATATTGTTATTTTTGTGTACTGCGTTAGGCTTAAGCCTTATTTTGTTTTGCACTGTATTGGCAATTGTGTGTCGTTACAGAAAAGGAAAAATGACTTGTGGTAGCATTGTTTGAACAGCTGTTATTTTATTGATGTTTTGACCTATTAGGTCATTTTTATTTTATTTTTGTCGTAATTTAAACAATTACACAAATGGATTTGTTTTATTCTGTCAAAGTAAATAACCATGTTCCGTCTGAATTTTTCGGGGCTGTTAAGGTTAATTGTTTCTATTTGGATTTGTTTAGAATGGTTTAGTATTGATAGGGGAATTCGATTGCTAAAAATTAGAATCGATAATGGCATCAATAATTTTTGTGATTAGCAAACTGTTCTCTACCGGTTAAAAAATTAAAGGGAGCAAAATGCCGGAAGGAGACCCAGGGCCTCCTCAGGCAAGGCCGCACCGAATCGAGGTTACGGCAGTTCAGAAGGTTAGCTTGGGGGTTTTAGCCTCCACCTTCGATAGTTTTAATGGACAAGGCTCAGTAGTTGAATACTTTAATCAACTGGAAGCTAGAGCACGACTTGACAACTTAAGTCAAGTTGACGCTTTGAAACTTTTCAAATTCAAACTAACGGGAGAAGCAGAACAATTCTTCAAGGCAGATGGAGAATTGGATAAGTTGTCATATAATGACCTTAAGGCAGAATTCGTACGAAAATTTTCTCAGATACGGATACCAGGAGAGGCCCTATTGAGATTATTACGATGTTTTCAGCGAACGGATGAGAGCGTGACATCGTTCTGTATCAGATTAAAATCTTTGGGGGCCTGCGCTTTGACAGATGCCCTGATTGATGTGGAACATGCCACACAGGAGCAAAAAGTCGGAGTGAAGATGCATCATGGACAGCTGGTGCTGAATCAGTTCAAACGAGGATTAAGAAAAGACTTGATGGAAAAGGTCGGCATGACATTATTTTCCGAACAAAATTTAACTCTCGATCGAGCGGAAGAAATAGTCAAATTGCAAGAATTGACTTATCTCATGACGAGACAGAACTTCCAAGGAGAAGTTGTGAAGTTTTGCAGTTATTGCTCCAGGAAAGGACATACCTCAAGTGAGTGTCGAATAAATAAAGGGAAAGAATTCGAGAAGCCAGAAAGCCATAGTTTTACAGGGGGAACACATGCCAAAGTATACGGGAATATTCCACTGATGGAAGAATTTACGACAGATGCCGTCCCGTATTTGGTAATTTTAAATGTAAACGGCACACCCAGGAAATGTTTATTAGATTCAGGAGCCTCTGTCTCTCTTATTAAGGAGAGCATTGTACCACGAAGGGCGGAAATTTTTTCTATGAAAAATCGATTGAAAATTTTAGGAGTGACAGGCCACTCCCTGCCCTTGAAAGGAATGACAAATTTAATTGTGGATGCAAGACCAAGGTCACGCGTTCAAGTCACAACTCCTTTTGTTATTGTAGACGATGGAATGTTCGAAGATTCGGATGTTCTGCTAGGAAGAGATTTCCTGAAACGAAACAATTGCAGCATGCAGTATTACAAGACAGGGACATCACAGATTCGCTTGTGGGGAGCATCCCTATCATTATTAAATAGTGAGCAAGCGGAATATCGAATGCAAGAGGCTGGAATATATTTTGTGACAAGTAAAAAATCAGGGAAACGCTCAGTTAGTCAAGGACAAAATTCCCGAAAATATAGCGACGTTGTAGCAGGCCGTAGTAGTTGTCAAGAATACACTAGGTCTACGCCCCAGGAAAAGGAGCACATAAGAAAACCAGCGAGAAAACCGATCCAGAATGAATGGATAAATTCTAGAATAATTCAAAGGTCCAAGAAGGTAAGGCAACCTCGACGCAAGACTTCGTCAAGGACACAGGAATTCGAACAAACTCCGGAAAAACCAGAAGAAGGTTTGGATCAAGGGACAGCAACTCCGAAAAATGTAATATCAAGACCAAAAAGGAAGAAGAATTCCTCGAAAAATGGTTACGCGACAAACCAGAAAGTAAGAAAAAATTCTCACAACTTCGAAAATTTGGAAAAGAAGAAAAACAAGTTTTCCGCAGGAAAAACTACCCAGTCCGAATGGGAAGAATGGTTAGACTTTATTAGAGAATTCGTCTCCAACTATGAATTTGAAGAAAGATTCAGGAAACTGAGAGGTAGCCAAAGGAAAATTTTGGAATGTTCTAGACCGAAGATAAATTCCGAGAAAAATACCGACGAGGAAAAAATGCAAAAAGAACAACAAGAAATGCTTAAATTTATGGTAAATTTGGAAAAGGATGCCTTGGAAGCTATGATCAAGGAAGAAGAGCAGGAAGCAAAAAGCAAGCATGAACTGACAAAACAGGAAGAAGAATTACCTTCGGAGACACTTGTGACCTTGAAAACAAGTGTAACAATTAAACCTAGAAAGTGCAACAGGCCCACACAAACCTCAACTAGAGAATCTGACAGTGAAACGGGTGAAGAAATCGACACTGAGGAAGAAGAAGAAGAAGACCCAGGAGAGTCCTACGGACAAGAAAATAAATCAGGATCAAGGTTAAAACGCCGACAGCGTAGAACAAGGGAAGACTCAGAAAATGAGGGAAGTGAAGAACTCTCGGACGAGGAAGAGGATCCGGAAGTACGACGAGCCAGGAAGGAGGCACAGAGAAACGCGCAGATGTATTTGCCGTTCTGCCCACAGATAATGTACTATCCTACGCCCGCCATGATGGCGCCACCTCAGCCAGTGGCTAGATTACCGGCTCCAATTTCCCCAGAAAGACCACTTCCGCGGAGATCTACCAGACTACGACGACCTCCTGTTCGGTTGGATTTGTAGAAGACTCGTTAATTGCCCGTGTCTGGCCCGGGTTAAGAATAGGCAGACCGCCATGCAGCGTGTCGTAAGAGGCGGCAGAAGCATCAAAATAAGGCTCAATTTTGCCCGTGTCTGGCCCGGGTTAAGAATAGGCAGACCGCCATGCAGCGTGTCGTAAGAGGCGGCAGAAGCATCAAAATAAGGCTCAATTTTGCCCGTGTCTGGCCCGGGTTAAGAATAGGCAGACCGCCATGCAGCGTGTCGTAAGAGGCGGCAGAAGCATCAAAATTTCTATTCTTTAAGAATAGGCAGTCCGCCATGCAGCGTGTCGTAAGAGACGACAGAAAGCATTGTATCGAGCACGGAAGGCTCGAAGGTCAAGAAACGGATTACTGTTATTTCCAGTTGCTTTATGAGGAAGCACAAGTCAGAATGTCTGGATGACATTACAATTTTACTCGTGTCCATCCCAGATGACACAAAGAGTTTGAAGACAGGCAGTCTGCTGAGCTAGCATGTCATATTAGGAAGAATAGCTCCATTTTCTTCTTAAGACAGTGAGTCTGTTTTTTCGTATAAAGCGTATAAGTGCCAAAAGCGATTCAAAAGACTTCAAAGGTTCAGAAGGTTTGAAGCGAATCAAAAGGGCATAACGGATGTAAAGGAAGGTGAACTTTCCGATTAACGAAATGTTGTCCGACGAGTTGAAGTAAACTGTCGAAAGATTATTAAATTGCGCTACAAGTGCGCCAATTCTGTAAATAATTCGCAGAAGCATTATTAGAGTTGATGAGTTATATATGGAGTAGGTATCCATAGAAAATCCTTATCAGTATAGGAGGGTCGAATCAGTTGACCCGAATTCTAACAAGTGGTGTCAAAAATAGACAGACATAAGTTTGATATAGGCAAAGTTTATTAGAGTAGTTCAAGGAATAGGTTGAGAATAGTATACAGGGCGAAATTTTGGGCTTCCGAATCGTGGCATTGGAGGGTCTGAGGTAGGTGTCACCCTGTTATCCGCTCAGTTCTCCGTGTGACGATGACGGAGGACCAAGATTCGACCTGGAAGATTACTTATCGAAATTAAAGGAATATTTAATGGAAATTCGAAATATAAATCAGCATAGGTTAGATAATTATCTAGGTATGTTATTATGCACATATAATCGCCTATAATTAATAATTAGTCATAGGAAGGCTAGAATTAATCAATAAGGTGAAGTTAAGGTGAAAGATAGAAGCAGACACCTGAATGATGAACAACAAAAGGTAAGGGTTATGATGAACTCTGTTCAGGTGATGCAACTAGAAACCAGTTTCCTTGTGACCTCAAAATATCTGACGTGCATAAATCGTCAGGAAATCATAGATAAATGGGAGGTAAGGGATAAAGAATTTCCTCCAGGGGATGAAATTAATTCATTAAATAAGGTCAAGTTCAGACCAGGGAATTAACAAGTTAAGTATTCCAGGAACAAACCAATAATGGATAATAAAGATCCAAGGTCAATGACACACAATCAATGGATCAAAAATATTATTCACGGAATTTTTCAAAGTTAGAAACTTTTGACTTAAGGAGGAAAATTCAATTTAAATTTTCAAACGTCATAATAGACGAGAAAATACGGCCCAGTAAATGAATGAAGCTGGAAAAGGCAGGATGGTTACTCCCATTGAGTAAGCATCTGGTCTGTTCGACAGAGATCGAACAATTATCATTGTTATTGTAAATTTTGATATGTATTTTGTATTAAAACTAACAGTAAGGTTAGATTGTAGACTAACAGCAAGGTGCTGTAGAGAAAATAGAAATGTACTGTATTGTAGAAATAAAATTAGGAGTGAATGCATAAGGTATAGGGTGGAAATTAAATAAAATGACGAACTGAATTAATAAAATGTGATTATCAAAAGGTGACAACACGAACTGCAAGTGTGAGGACATTAGTGAATTTCAATTTAAAGACAGCAACGTCATAAACAATTTCGTAAATTCATCCGCGATCGGTACCATGCATATCCTAACGTCAATAAGTTTTCTACTAGGGCTAGTTCAATGTTGGAGCTTGATAGCTTACGACTGTGAAGATGTGCGAACAAACATATCAACAGTTTCAATCAAGGATGTAGCAGCATGTCCAGAACCAGAATCAGAATACGTTGTGGAAAAGGTAGACGTCAGCGTCATCCAGCGAAATCAGGTGAAACTCCAGAAGGTGATGACCTGTTTAGTAGAAATCATCCAAACCAAGTTCTATTGTGGTCACTTATCACACAGTTCTGTGGTCAGTGGAAGTATGTCAAGCTATGTATATCAGCTGGGAGCACAACAATGCCAAGAAGTACACAGATACAAAACCTTGCGCCTATTCAATCAAGTAATAGGACAAATAGTTATGAATGGAAGTACACAAGCTTCCTTGACAATACATGGAACCTTGCACGCAAATGGGTACTGCGAAGGAATCAGCTACCAAGAAGCAGGGAACTTCTGGGAAAATATTGTAATTGTAGCAGCTATAACGATCAAGACGAGAGACTATTTTGCTAGCGTCAAAATCGAAGAAAATGAAATCAGTTTATTGAGCGGAATCACGTGTCCATATTTGGCTGAATATTGTTTTGATACAGTGTACGGAGAAACCGTATGGGAAGAAGAAAGAGAATCCGGGTGTTTAAACTACTTTACCTTGCTCTATACAGGTAAAGCAAGACAAGTCACCAGTCGAACCACGAAGGAGAAATTTATGATCGTGGAAAGCAATGATAAAATCTTCGCCCTCACTATGGTGAAGAAAATTTCATTGTGCGGCGACGAAGTGTGGCAGACTGAACACCCTAGGCTGGTGTTGACAATAAATAACACAGCCTTGACGCAAACTTCAGGTATGAAATTGATACCTCAGAATACTGACCTACTCATGTACATGAACAGTAAATTTCTGTACATAGAGCAGGCTTACAAAGGAGAATTGGAAAGATTATATCTAGATGTCCTACATAGAAGATGTCTACTACAGCGAGAAATCCTGAGAAACCGGTTACTCATGGCTCCATTTTCACCAAACGCTGTCAGCCAGCTGTTGAAAAATGAACCAGGATACGTAGGAAGAGTTTTGGGAGAAGTCCTATATATTATGAAATGCACTCCCAAGGTAGTGATAATCAGGCGTACCTCAGAGTGTTATAATGAGTTACCCATCACTCTAGACGAAAAACCTTATTTCATGTCTCCAATCACTCATGTAATACAGGTTTATGCTGAACAGATAGAGTGCAACGGTGTCGCGCCTCCTCTATATGAAATAGATACTGAATGGGTAGGACTAACGCCGTATCCGACTGGGAAGAGAGATCCAGAGAAGTTGCCAGTGGAAGCCAAGCCGAAACTGACGTTCAAACCGATATTGCCATTAGGACAAGCAGGACTCTACACCCAGGAAGAAGTCAACAAGGTGCAGCGACTATTGACGTTTGGGATCGAACGTAAAGCCGTCGAAAACATTATCACGCGTCGTGTCGCGGGAATGCCCACAAGTGGACAAGGGTATTCCACTCTCGGAATCTTCAACCCGGAAGAGTTGAAGGAACTAACGCGATCTACACTCAAACAAACTTGGGGTTGGTTTGTAGATCTAGGAACTTTTATCAGTGGAGTTATCGGATTCTATGTGGTCTTTAGAATCTGTAAATACGTAATTGGAGTAGTGTTAAATGGACTACACTTGTATCAAACTCTAGGTTACGGGTGGAAACTCCTCGCGTGCATCTGGAATTCGCTCACGGTAATGTTAGTGCAAAAACATTTGTGGAAACAAACGCGAGAAAGTGCCGACGAGAAAGAACTGGAGACAATAAAAGTGACCGAATCACACGTAAACGAAGCGCGTACCGAACGGGAAGCTGAAGGACAAGGTCAGGTGGTGCACGTGCTATATCCTACGTTGCCTCATAATGCAAACCCAACTCACTGGACAGACAAGGTCAGTGCCACGACCTAGGAAGTCATTAGCAAGTGCGGTTAATTACTATCGTACGTGACTTCATACGTAAGTGTCTTCGTCAACTATACCTTAGACTATATACATAAATGGGAGGAGGTGTTATCCTCAGATCATGTATAGGTATAAGCATGTATTATTAGCATAACTTAGACTTAAGTTATTGATAGGTTATCTCCTACTACTAAGGGTAGATTATAGGGGTAGGAGGTTAACAAATCGACAAGTTTTGTAAAACAAGAATCGATTTGACAAAAAAGGGAGTTATGTAAAGGATCGAATAGATAATCCAATTTCTATAATTGTTTAATATTTAAGAATTTTATAAATTTAATAAAACTCTTTCAAGATGATGTAATCCAATTTATGGAACGTCCGAATTTAGATTTCATTACATAAGCAGACGGGAAATATAATATAAGCGGGCATTGAAGCAATAATTCTGGTAAGGTCAGCACTAGGGAAACCAAATACGCCTGTAGTCCGACGGCGGCACAGGAAGGTAAAGTCATTAATAAAGACCCAACTCGAAATTAAAACTCAAGAGAACAGATTAGAATTATTTTCCCAGATTAAAAACTGCTCAAAAATCATGTAGAGCCTTTTAGTAGGATGCTAATTATCAAAACCAGATGGTCAGCGGCGTGAGTACAGAGAGACATTGTTGAATTAATAGCCGCCAGACTAAACTATTGTATAAAAGATTAAGTTTCGGACGTGATCAAAACTGCGTTTTCGAAAAACCGCTGAGTGAGGTCAATTGCAGTTGTGGGAACGAAAGCCATTCAACTGAAAAAGGCGGAGTTAGTGAGAGGGCGGTTCCAAATTATTTAATGAGAGAAAAAGAGGAAAATATTCGGACATCGGCATCAGAACTCTGATTGGGAAATTAAGTAGCTTGGGGGTAAAACGTCTAAGCCAGGGAGTTCAGAAGTAGGCGGTCAAACCGACTAACTCGAAAAAGTGGGAATTAAAATTTTCGGAGAGGAAAAAGTCAGTCCTCTCTTAGCTATCGTGGTAATAGCTTGGAGAGCCAGGAGTCTCCTTTCAGCTGTCGTCGTAACAGTTTGGGGGAACGCGAAAAGTCTCTGGTACTTGACCAGACTTAATCTAATTGGCGTCGCGACGGTTATCCGCGAAATTAGTCTTGTTTTTAAAACAAAGTGGTTGTTAGCTAAGTAAAAATTAGTTACGCGAAGTAGAACCGCGAACTTTCTTGAAGTTGATTAAGAAAATTATTCTTGAATAAATTTTAGTTAAAATATTCGCTATTATTTGTGAGTGATTAATCAGTTATCTCGAATAGGAATAATAATTATTACACGGTCGTAATACGGGTAATGTCTCAGTGAAGTGCCCAATAATTGGATTCTTTGGATACATTCGGATTTTCCTTAAAAGGAGAAAGGTCAGAGATTTTTGTATACTAATACTTATGTACTTTGGTATATTTTGGAACCTTAAGGGTTACTGTTCAATAAAGTCAGACAATTTAATAGACCGTTGTGGATGAATAACCCACAGGTTGCTAAATAAAATACACCTTGAGTGTGTCGTGTCAAAAAGGCACTAAGATTTTTTTTTTGGATGTTGTTATATACCAAGGTAAATAATTTTGTAATTATTTACTACTTGTAATGTATGGTTACTGTAATAAAGGATAAAGTATCAACTATTAATCAAAGATTGATTTTACCAATAAAGGGGTAAATAAACTTAATTACTAGGTATTATTATTATTAAAGGTAATAGTTTATATTATATCTCTCACAATTTCGATGCATCCGTGAGGGAAAATTAAGTGAAATCTATTGTAGGTACTAGGGGTATATTATAGTTATCAAATTATTTAGTGTTTTGTACGTTTATATTATTATTTTATAAATAAAATTTAGTAAATTAAATTCATGAATTTAATTTTGCTCACCCAGACATATTAAAATTAAACAAAACGAATGGTCTGTTAAGTGATATAAATAACATAGAGAAAATTTCATTAAATTATTTTTTTTTATTTTATTTAATTTTCTTAATTTCAATCAGACCAACTAAACAAAAGAAAAAAGTTAAGTTAGGAGTGTAATTAACTCTCCTAAGACATAATATAAAAAACAGGAACACTAATAGTTCCGAATCAGAAGAGAGGCCTGGGCAGAGTCATTGAAAATTATTTTGTTTTTTTTTTAAGGTACGTATAGATTTTTTTTTTCTTATTGTTTCTCTTTAGTGAATTTGACACTCGAGATCGCCACGGTGTATGCCAGTGGTCAGATCCGGCTCCACGACTTCCTTTCAAAAACTTTAGTTCCGCTCGGCTAAAAAAAAAATCAAAAGGTTGACTATCAACAGGGGACCTCGTAACCGGTTGTCTTGCATAGACAGGCAGGAGGCCCGCGTTGCTACACTGCAACCAATTTGCGTGCACTGAGTCCATATTACGACGATATAGGTATAATTCGAGTTGGGGGAAGATTGGAAAACGCGAACACGTCTTATGATGAAAAACATCCAATTATCTTGCCCAATCATAGCAATCTGACCAAATTAATAATCAAAGAAATACATGTAACAAACCTACACTGCGGCGCCGACACAGTGCTGTCAATTTGCCGGGCCAAATTTTGGCCAATTCGTGGAAAAGCTATCGTAAAAAAGACCCTACGTAAATGCGTGAAATGTTCAAAGTTTTCCCAAAGCAAGATCAGCCCAATAATGGGAAACTTGCCACAAGATCGAGTTGTCATTAATAAACCATTTTCTGTGTGCGGAGTAGATTACGCAGGTCCTTTTCAAATCAAAGTCAGTCGCAGAACAACAGGAAAGGCTTATTTGTGCGTGTTTGTATGCTTTTCAACCAAGGCGGTTCACTTAGAGGTGGTGAGCAGTCTGTCAACTCAGGCATTTTTTGCCGCTTTGGATAGATTAGAAGCCCGACGCGGAAAAGTAGACACAATTTATTCCGACAATGGTAGGACTTTTGTAGGAGCCAACAAAGCATTGAAAACTCTTTTAAACCAAGCTGAATCACGGAACGAAATATTTTCATTTGCCGCCAAACGGTCCATAAGCTGGAAGTTTATTCCTGCCTACGCGCCCCATTTCGGAGGGATATGGGAAAGCAATATTAAGAGTGCCAAAAAACTCATGCATAAGGTAGTAGGAGATACAAAGTTGAATTTTGAGGAGTTATCTACACTGTTCGTTCAAATTGAGGCATGTCTCAATTCACGCCCGCTATGTCCCATATCCGACGATCCCAGAGACCCAGCTCCGTTAAATCCAGCCCATTTCCTAATCGGCCACAACCTCCACACTCGACCTCAAGAAGAATTGTCGAATACTAATCATCTCAATCGCTGGAGGCACATTCAATTCATTCAACAGCAATTCTGGAGGCAATGGAGCCGCCAGTACCTGCAGACGCTCCAGGAAAAGAAGAAATGGACTAAGGAAACGCCCAATTTAGTGATTGGTGATGTGGTGTGGGTGCGTGATGCTTCTACTTCGCCATTGGTGTGGCCATTAGGCCGGGTAACGGAAACTCATCCGGACCCTTCAGGAACTGTTAGAGTGGTAACGATTAAAACAGGTAATCGTGAAGTTAGGCGTAGCGTCGCCAAACTGGTAAAGTTGCCGTTCAGCGGGAACAAGGACATTGCCCAAGTGTGATACTTCACTATTGTGACCATAGACTACGAAAATGATTAAGGCATAGACATTCCAGATCATGATCTGCATTTATTTAGCCTTACGTTTTTTATTTATATCTAAGTATTTTTTTTCTTATGTTGTTTACACAATTTCATGCATTTGTATAGTTTAAGTTATAGTATTAAGTTGTAGTTTGTCAATCAAAAATTTATCGTGTCATTCATGTTTGTGTAATTTTGAACTGTTAATTTAGCATAACACTTCAAGGGGCCCGGTATGGTGAAGTTTACATGACAATCCTGCTGCCAGGACTCATGGCTAACGTGACAACAACGCCTAAGCGCTTAGTAAATGTAAGAGCTGGCAGCAGGTACGTAGGTAACAAGTTTCAAGTAAGAGGTGAGAGAGACGACACATTCAACACTCAGATCCCGGTCGAACCGGAGAGCCCTTCACCGCACCGGTCCTTTTCCTTATTGTAATATAAACAAAATATCCGAACACAATTTTCAATTAGCTCCTTCAAGTGCTTCTTCCCTCGCAGCAATCAGCCATAATAAATCATCAGCAGACATAAAGTCACCAAGTACCATTAAAAATAAAATAAATAAATAAAATCTTGTGATAGAGAAAATTCGCAACAATACACTATAAAATTAATCAGTGAGTAATACCGCTTGATTTCTGATGTTACAAAAAACAATAAACCTTGAACAGTAGATGTTAAAAATGGTCGACTTGAACGTCTTGGCAACATCCTAATTACAGTGGAGTCTCGCTAATCCGAGTCCCGGTGTTCCGAGCTTCCGTGTGATCCGAGCTAAAAATAGAATTTACACGATCCGTATTAACCGAGCAACATTATGCTAGGTTCCGCTTTATTCGAGCTATCGCATTCCCTGTTATACATACATATTATATAAATTACAAAACGGTACTGTAGGGATTATTTTTTTAATACAATAATAATGTACTGGCATAAATGTATTTCAATTTGAATTATTATTTTTTATGTAGGTATAATACATAAATATGCGCGCACCTACATACAGGCATGCAGATGTACATTATGTAATTACATATGTCGTGGGCTCGATTTAAGCGGAACAAAGTTCAACGACGATCGGATTAGACGGATTATTTTTTCATCCGTGAGATCCGAGTTTCCCGCAAATCCGAGCACCGTCCGGTCCCGTTTAGCTCGAATGAACGGGACTCTACTTGTACATAAAAATATCTTCAAACATTTCGTTTGCAATAATTTTTTTATTTTATTCAATAGATTTGAAAATAATATCATTTTTATATGGAAAATGAAGAGACCTTTCAAATGAGGTGTCACAAGTTAACCCTTCCCATTTGAAAATTTAGGGATGGTGTAAGTGTTGGACTGAGGAGGTTAAAGCGAGGGGTGATATTTTTTCGGTACTAAGTGTAACTTAATAATCAAAAATTATTATTAATTAATTAATGTAAAGTTTTTTGAAGACTTAAAATTTGATAAAAAAATTACTTGGTTGTATAGCAAGGTCAAAAATGACTTACAAAATATAAGATACCTACCTACTATAAAACTTTAAAACTTTAAAAAAGTTCTGGGGTAAAATGTGAGACGTGACATCAAGCCAGTGTTTGTCAGTGTTTGTAAAACTATGTCAGTCTATTGGTCTACACAATAGTACCTAGTCGGAGATAAAATTTTGAAGTTTCTCAGTTAATCCTTTTTTGGCTTATTCTGGAAAACGTGTAGTTGGTTTACCCCCTTTTAAGGATTGTATCTTGAGAAGGGTGCGTTTTTTGACATAGATAATTTGCGTTAGATCGGCATATATTATATTCAGAAATCTGTGGTCGAACGTTGGTGGTACCTTTTAGCGACACCCTGTATAACAGGGTGTATCTTAAATATTGCGAAAAAACTACTTAGAGGCAGATTCTTAGATAAAAAAAAACAAAAAATTACCCATTAATTTGTGTCCGGAATGTTGTGTTTTTTGTGTTTTTGTGTTTTTGAAATACAGGGTGTCAAAAAAAAGATTATTTCTCCAGTATTTTGAAGATATCTCGAGAACCGTTGGAGATACAGAACTCAGCTTTTGTACAGATCTTATCATTCATCTTGCAACTTTTTTAATGCTAACGAAGTTTTTTTCATATGCCAGTGTTCTTTATGCAATTTTATGGTTGCTTGGATTTTTACCCCTAATGACTACGGCACTGGGCAAATAGACATTTTAAAAGCGCATTTTAAATCGCCCATATTTTCTACACAAAAAAGGTACCTACTTTTGCTAACATCAACCGTTTTCGAGAAAATTGGCCATATACCTCGTTTTGGATGATTCAAAACATGTGTTGGAGAATGAAGGACGAAAAACTTAGCTCAATCCTAAAATCTCCGCCAATGGAATGAAAGAAAATGAATTGATATTAAAACGGTAGGTAGCTATAATATTAATGATATGACATGTACAAAAGCTGAGTTCCGTATCTCAAATTGGAATTTTTTTTTTAACATCCTGTATTTCAAAAACGGTACAATTCCGGTAATATGTTAATAGGAATTTTTTTGTTTATTTTTGTCCAAAGAATCTGTCTTTAAATTTTTTCGCAATATTAAAGATACAACCTGTATACATTGATGTTACATTATTTATTTTGTTACTTTATGTTAATTATTTTTTTACTGTTACATATTGTATTGATTATTATGCTGTGTTCTTAGCAACCTGTGTCACACAGCCACCACAACTTTAATAAACGTTTTATGTATTTACTCGTAATTTGGTTTAATTTATTCTGGAAAATCAGTAATTGAATTTATTTATAAACTCTTTATTATAATTTTCATTATAACTGTTTAGTATAAAAATTTATTTATAAAGCCAAATAATAGGTATAGGAATAAAATTTATGTTTTCAACCCTTACTTTATAGAATCTCTGCATTCTGATTGATGATAAATAAAACACTAATGTTTTAAAAGATTCTACTGATGTATATATGCTGGATATTAACGTTACACGTGTTTCACTACTTTGTAACATCTTCAGACGTATGTTTTATAACACATGTTTTATAAATATACATATTATAAATTTAATGAAATTCAGTTTTTTATAGGGATGAAAGTAGTGTGAAGTATGAAAAGAGTTCGGTTATCACCATTCTTATATAGACAACATAGAGTAAAAAAAAACTGGACTTCTTGGAGGAGTAAAAGCGGATTAAGATTTTCGCACATCCGGTTGAAAGGAAATAAGAGGAAGAGGGAAAGAATATTAACCCTCTACGTCGATTTCACATTAATCTAGTACCAGTCAATAGTCCATTTCGTGAAAAGACGTGGTTCTAGAAATGAATAACGATTTCAATATTGTCTTTGTGAATGCGTTATGGGGTCGTATTGAACCTGACTGAACTTTATTCAAATGCGAACTAAATGCGTATCAGATTCCTAGGCATAAATTAAATTTTATCATATTTTAAGATGAAAATTCGTGTTGAGAGTACTTATAATCATGTGAATTCAAAAATAATAATAATTACACCGATACAGAAATTTTGAAACATTTACACCGATACAGAAGAATTATTCTTACATGAATTATTTATCAAAATCCATTATGAATCTTGCTATGAAATTCTAATATGAAAATATTTAATTTCTGGAATTCCATTTCTCTTGAGAATAACTAATGAACGCAAAATGAAACAACGAAAAGCTTATTTTTTTTAATTCTTTGCACCTATGGCATTATTTTACTTTTGTTACTATTTCTGTTTGGTCTAATAACTGATCCTTATAAAGTTATTTATAAAAGTATTATTGATTTCCATTGATTCATTGCGTTTAATATCTAGTTATTTAAGAATACATACATGGATCTCGTTTTTAAATAGATCGATGTAAATTTTTTCTTGATCGAAAAACGTTGAAAAACCCGAAAAGGAATTGGAAAAAAAATTGAATATTTAAACAAAAAGTGACACGCTGTACCTCTAAAACGAAAGGAATTGAAATATATACAAACTTTTTTCATTTTATTAGACTAACCTATCGTATGGTACTATATAAATTTTTCATTTTTCAATATTATCCTGTATACTTACACAGGGTGAGGCGCGAGATCCTTATGGCATTCATAAATAGAAAAATGATAGCACTAGAAATCTTAAAAAGGTACATGCAAATGTTCAGTTTCGAGGGGCTAAACTAAAATATTTCCAACCCCACACCACTTCTGGTTATATAGGAAGTTGCCATATCAACCTTCTTATTTTAGATAGATACAGGACATCCTATACATCATAGTGTTATACATCTTAGTAATCAGAAAAATAAATTGAGTTCAAAAAGGGAAAAATCCAACATGGCGGTCATAAGAAAAACGAAAGTTGAGGTGGGTTGCGGAATAACAAAAGACGATTGACACCTGTCATACACGCTATCTTATTCGTCTTAAAAAAGTGTCCTAATAATGTCACATTTTGACAGCTGTCAAATTAATCGTTTCGGACTTACTTGCGAAAAACAAAATCCGCCATTTTAGGTTTTTGGCCGATATTTACAAAACCAATTGACCGATCGTAAATCTGAAACCGGTTATCGAATGCACAATGTTTCCCCTAAAACTTTCCCCATTTAACCTTTGCTGTAAGTTTAATAGGAGCTGAGATCCCTGTATAGAGACGCGAATCTGGGACACATTGTATAATTATTTTAAACAAAAATGGTGTTTACAGTTCAAGTGTGTAACCAGTGATTTATGAGTTATAGTTATAAACGGATGAATATCGCAATTTTCTATTTTCAAAGCAGCTTACGGGTTAAAAACGGGCCAAGATATCGGAAAATAATAATAATAATAATAATAATAATAATAATATCGATTTTATTTTTCATTTAAAAAAAAACACGATTTACAAAAATTTTTTTTTTCACACCACACGGCGGAATCTAGCAAAAATAGCTATTCTATTCAACCATGTAGTATGATGGCTTACATGTCCCAATATAAACTTTTCAGGTAGTATACTATCTGAAAATTGTGGATGAATGAAATCTCTATACACAGTAAGTAAAAATCTGCGATAAAAAAATGGCAAAAACTTTCAAAATATTTCTGTACCGTAGAATAGAAAGTCCATTAAAAGTCAAGACACGGACATGTAAACCATTTTCAGATGTCTTGATCCTATTTCAATGTAAGCTGCTTTGAAAATGGAAAATTGCGATTTTCATTTGCTTATAGCTCGCACATCCCTTGTTGCAAACTTAAATAAGAAACGCCATTTTTATTAGATTTTTTCAAACAGTCTGAAAATGTAATATACAGAGTTTCCTATTTAAAATTGAAATCATATATACAGGATGTCCGGTAAGTACCTCCTAATCTCTCGGGAGCATACAGGGGAGGTCAAAAAAAACCTAGTCTGTCATAAAAAAAAAATTCCTAAAGTGTCCCCAAACGGAGATATGGAGCCCTAAAAGGGTGCCCCGCAATTTACTTTTTTGACTCTAACTTTTGAACCGACCTGTATAATTGGATGGAATTTAAACACTTTATAGAGGCCACAGAGAGCCATCGGGCCATATTAAAGTCGATGTTTGACGTCGTCAGGGAAGTCAGGAACGGACTTACCATCATACTCGTTGAGTCAAAATTTTGACAGGTGTTACTTTACAGAGCTACAAACTATTTTTTTGAATAGTCTAATACCTCATTTTTAAAAAAGATGCTCAATTTATTTCGGTAAAACTGACGGTTTTCGAGATAAATCGGTTTTTAGGTATCCGAAACACTCAAAAGTTACAAATGCTAAACACAAACAGGTAACAATCAGGTTCTTATTCATAAACCTACCTACATAATGGATTGCTATTGACGGAACTTGATCAAAATTCGCATAAAAGTCGATTTATCTTGAGAACCGCTAGTTTTATCGAAATAAATTAAGAGTACCTTTTGTGAAGATGAATGGCCAGCGTATTTAAAAAATAAGTTTTCAGCTCTGTAAAATGGCACCTGTCAAAACTTTGACACAATGAGTGTGGTGGTAAGTCCGTTCCTGACTTCCTTTAGAACGTCAAACATCCACTCTGATATGGCTTAATGAGTCTTTATGGCATCTATAAAAAATTAAAATTTCATCAAATTATACAGGTCGGTTCAAAAGTTAGAGCCAAAAAAGTAAATCTTAGGGTACCATTTTGGGGCTCTGTATCTCCGTTTAGGGACACTTTGGGAATGTTTTTTTTACGACAGGCTAGGTTTATTTTGACCTCCTCTGTATGCTCCCGAGAGATTAGGAGGTACTTACCGGACACCCTGTATGTACCTACAACATTTCATACTTCTAGTCCAATTACTTTTCCATGTATGAATGCCGAATGCCCTAAGGTTTCGCGCCTCACCCTGTACCGGGTGAGACATTCAGAATGGTCAACGGGAATATCTCAGAACTTACGCATCGTACAGCCTCAGGCAAAATATTTTTTTAAGGAAAGTGGCCTTAACATCGTCAGATAACAGTTCTGACCTTCTAAAATGACCGCTAGGAGGCGTAACAACCATGACCAAATAAAAACTTGGAATTTTCTTATTATTTTCCAGTAGTTAGGTATATTCAAAATATCATAAGTAATGCTTAAATAACCTCGATTTTTTATCTTGCAGGTTTATCACTCCCCAAATAAAGTGCTGGCGAAACATAAAAACTTGTTTAGTCAAATTTCGGCTATTCCGGTTAACCTCAACGGAATTTATGCCTATTGAACTTTACGAATTTTTCATTTTATTACCACCGCAACCGCTAGAGGGCGTTATCTGATATGTATGGAAATATCGAGATTTTTCTGAAAAAAATTATTACAATGATCTTAGAGTAAGAGCCCGCGACTGCCAGACCTTCGTCATTTTGAAAGCTGATTTCTGTGCGCATGTCCCCAACACAGGTAGGAACAATTCGGCGACTATGAAGTTTGGATCATCGTGGTTTTGGCAGGTAACGGCTAGAGAAGGTGTGTAAAATCACTCCTCAAGATCTTTGAAGAATAAATTTTGATTATACTTTAACTTAAAGGGCATGTAGGAAATGCAAAAATAGTCTAAAAATGTTCCGTAGGCATGGGTCGTTGGAGATTTAGTTTTCGAGATAAAAGGTGTTAAAGTTCTTCAAAAAATTTACAATTTTTTGAATATCTAGAAACTGGCAGATCAGAGTAGCTCGAAATTTTTGACAGTTGTTGCTCTCAAAGAGAAATTTTAATATAGTGTCGAAGATCTACCTATCGTTACCTTTTGGGAATTGTTTTTATGATTTCAGCACTGTAATAAGCGAAAAAAATTCTCCACGTTTGCTCATTTAATCGACTTCTTAGCTCCAATAATAATGAAGTTGCCTATAATAATTATTGTCAACAGAAAAAAATAGAAAATAGCAGATTTATCATCAACCTGTATACAAACATATTCGCTTAACGCCCATGGATACTTTTGGTCGTCATAAACATATTTGAATTTCGATGATTTCCATTTGATATAATGGGGGGATCCAAACTCCGAAAATTCATAAGATCGAATTTGCTGGCAGAGCCACTTGAGCGAAAGTTACCCAGCTGCGGTTTTCAATGACACCTTAAGAATTTAATCATATTTTTCACTATGTAACAATAAACATATCATTGCTTTAAATTTTTTTCAGAAAAATCGCAGTATTTACTTACATGTCAGATAACGCCCTCTAGAGGTTGCGGTGGTAACAGAATGAAAAACTTATAAACTTCAATCGATAGAGGAAGGAAAAATGTTTGTAATCAGACTAATCTTGTGACATTAGATTGAGGCTAATCGGAATAATCGACATTCGAATAAACTATGTTTTGACGTTCTTCCACTATTTTATTTATACAGTTTTTAAAAAAATGCAAGATAAAAAAAATCGAGGTTATTCAAGAATTACCTACACTCTTGATATCTTGAACATACCCAAATTTCGAAAAATATTGAGAAAACTCAAATATTTTATTTGGTCATGACTGTTACGCCTCCTAAGGGTCATTTTATAAGCTCAAAACTATTTTCAAATGTTTTTTAGGGCCACTGTCTTCAAAAAAATGTTTTTGCCTGAGGCTGTATGATGCATAGTTTCTGAGATATTGCCGGTGACCATTCTTAATGACTCACTCGGTACAATAATACGACTAATACGTAGATATTAAAACAAAGGCGCCATATCAAGGAATAATATTTTCTTTTTTCGATTACACTGGCAGTTTATTGTTTGCTTTCACTCTGTATAATATTACAAAGCCACATGTCAAGATCCTATATTTTAAATTGTTTGCTAAATTTCCTTCCCTTTCTCATGTAAATCCATTTCTGAGGGAAATATTGAACATTGATTTTTATGTCATTCTTTCCAGATATTAAATTCTGCGAGGATGGTTGTAGATTTCTAGTATTGTAGTTTCAGACTGGTTCTAGAAAAGCAGTTCTTGGAGAATTTCAAGTATTGCAAAAAATAAGTTTGCCGTTGACGAGAAAATAGATACTTCACTAAAAATCATTTAACTATGAGCTAGTTTCATAATATTTAATATTAGAGTCACTCTAAAATATAAAGTGTACCTAATTTCATCCTCTTGCCATTGTTTTTAACAATATTTTAAAGCGACTCAGTTAAAGTGGCTTTAATATTTATTATGAAATCAGCCCACTATCATTCACGAAAACATTTATTATGTACTTGGATACTTTTAGAGCAGAGTAATCAGTATGCACAAATTGTAGATTGGATGTGGTCTAATCATTAAATCGTAAAAAAAAAACAATCCTTAAAAAATACCTATAACTAAATCAAGGTTATCCTAAATTATCCAATTATGTGGAAATATCTATACAAAATGATTTTTTTAAATATTTCTGTACCATAGAATATTAGGTACTTTATTAATTTTTTTTTATTGTCTGTAATTGGTTGTAATTGGATGTAATTGGACTTTTTGTAATTGGATGTAATTGGACTTTTAGTCCAATCGCGTTTACATTTAGGAATGCCCTAAAGTTCTTGGGCCTCACCCTGTATTACACGTTATTAAAAACATATTGTATGAACATTATTATGATCATATATTATTATTTCCACCGCTAAGCTTTCTCGCTGGGATCGTTAGTTCAGATAAATTGATGCTATAAATTCATAAGAAAATTCGGGAGCGCATATATCAAAAACTGTTGAGAATTTACCTACCAAACTTTACGCCTCTTTTGTACCAGAAATGTATAGCTTTTGGAAAAATATGTTAAAAATAGTATATTATGCAACGAGCTTATAATGAAGGCTATTAATACGCTCTTAATCATCATAAGAGCGTATTAATAGCCATTATCTGCGAGTTCCATACACTATTTTTTCTACGACCCTTTTTTATTTCATAGAAAAGATTAAAAAATTATATATTTTAACAATGACCGGTGTACAATTGCGGATCATTGAGGTTAAGATAGGTTGCTATTTGTTTACGCATATTACCAAATTTTCTCTTCGTCGCTAAGATTATTCTGCTGAGACATGTTTTAGTATCAAGTTTAAAGGGCACTACTCACTACTGCGTAATTTTTATTATGCGAAGTTCGAATTCCGAATTTTACGCTTTGATTTTGAGATTAATAATAATTTTAATAACATTGACAGCCATTAATTACGATATTGTTTACCTGCGCAACGCGACGGTCGCAGCGTTGCCGCTTTGAATACTATCACGGAGCGCTACGAATGATATAATACTTTATCTTCCTATCTTTTACACGATATACCTACCTATCAAATTAATTAAAATAACATAAAATCTTGATAAATTTTCTTTTAATGTTACTTATGTTCTAAATTAAATAAACGTTCAGAATTTTTTTTCAGAAATACAGAACTTAGTAGTTGCACCATTTATTGACACCTTAAGGCCCTTAACCATACTTTGCCAACTTCATAATTTTAGAAATATGTGAAGAGTTTGAATTAAAATTGCAACAAATTTCGTTTATATATTTTGAAATATTTGGGGATTTATATAAATTTATTTCTTTGTTAAGAATACTAAGGAAGTAAAATAAAAAAAAATCCCAAATTTAGAAAAGCACGTGTACGGGTTATTGACATAGTCAAATTAAAGTGGTAACCATCTATTGACATAGGTTTGAATCAGTGGTTGACACAAATCAAGTACTCACTTTTAAATAATTTACACACTTATAAATCAATTTTAATTTTAGTTTTTTTCTTAATTAAGCAGGTACTTGAACTATTAACAGTCATATTTCTGTTTAATTAGTTAAACAGTATTTCTCGATGTTTCGTCCATGCTTTTCTGGTAACATTACATTTTGTGAAATATTGAAGTAAACCCATAATTAAAAGCACCATTTTTCTCTAAATACCTTACCGATGCTTTGAAAAGGTTTACATTTTTATTTTAACAAGGCACGAGAATATAAAGTCATGGAAGGATAATTTGAAATTCAGTTTTATACATGGTAACCACTGATCAGTTACTCGCGCATTCCGAATACAGGCCGCGTTATAGAGTCTATTAAAATTAACGAAAATCTACAAAAAAAAGTAAATCCCATGGTTAATTTTCGAGTTACAGAGTTTCCCTCATCCCAGTTTGAAGCTAATTATTTTAACACCGCATGATAAAAAAAAGTTAATAATTTAGTCTGCTAGTCTGGATAAAATACTACACGACTGAAATGGTTTTCACAAAACCTCTATTACAGACGTTAACAATGTTGAAAATTGATAACATTTCTAAATCTTGAAAAAATAAAATTTCGCAACAGCTCAAACTCACCTTTGAATGTATAAAATTTTGGAATGCCTTCATTGCCATGCAATGAGTTATTCACATGTACAACGCAGTGTTGCCGCTCTTATTTTTACAAAAATGGTCATATCTTTTGAAAAAAAGAACTTACATCACTGCGGTAAGAAAATTTACTACTTTCAAAAAGTGAAGTTTAACACAATAGTTACGCTCAGCGTGGGCTAGTTATAGTTTGTACACTGAGTGTTGTCTGTTGTGATAACTAAAGATACATCATCTCGTTATGTTTCTTACTCCTTCTATTGCATTGCCTAGTCAATCGAGTTAAATTGGGACGTATCGTCAGAAATACGTTTGAATCGTCAGTAATTCTAAAAAGATGAGCGAGAGTGAGACGAAACTATGACTCGCGTCTTGATACGCTTAGATTAATACGATAAGATTGTCGTCCAGCTCATCGGCTACTGTCAGTTGACAGTGACAGCGCTAAATATACTAATGAGGTTTGTTATTTGAAACGTTTTTAATACGAAATTAGCAGTATTCTCGCAACGAACTAAAAAAAAATACACAAAATGCCTGGGAAACGATGGCTTTCTTTTAAACGCCAACCAGCAGGTAGGTGACATGTTATTTCTAATCATAATTAGGTATAACAATTCACACGCCACTGACACGAACTGCGATACCACATCTGGTTCGACTTAGAAATAAGTGTATGAACCAAATCGAATTAAATGAAATTGTTTAGCCAGAATCAATGTGGCATGACAACGGACAACACTCAGTGGACAGAGCATACTGATCAGTCTGTATTATTATTGAAAGTGTTGATAAATAGAAGATGGCTGTTACTTATGAGATGTTATATTAATGGAATGTCATTTTGAGACCGGAAGTTGGGGGGCAGTTTAGGTTGCTAACTGTTAAGACGTTGATACTGCGATGTTATACCTGGGTTCGAATCTCAGCTCGCCATGGTTGTTAATTTAATTATTTATAAATTGAAATTTTGTTTTTGGCTAAATAAGATCGACCTTAAAGCCAAATTACCAGAGTGGAGCGCCTATGCTTCCTCTTAAAAAAATATAATTATACAATACTATTATAATTTGCAAATATGTAGCACTGCTGCTTTAAAATACCTAAGGCAAAAGAATAAAAGAGATAATTTAAAGAATAATCTATAATTATTTAAATATTTTCCAGAACATCTCGTTGTGATATGAAAAATTTTGAAAAATTTCATTTAGGGCTTCAAAGAAAAAAATACTCTGTAGGGTTAATTGGAGTAGGTACCTTAAAACGTCCAGTTGGTTAGAGTAACGGCTAGAAGCCATTTAGGATTTTATACACCCAGCTTACAAAATTACTAACTCTTAAATCATACTGTGAGAAAGGTAGGTAACTCGAAACGATTTTGTATTAAGAGATTCTCTTGAGAGAAAGAAATTCTCTTGAATTGTTGAATCGGTTGACGATACAAGATTCATTGATTATTTGTAGATGAGAGACGAAATTCTGGCTAGCCTCGTGGTCTCGAGCGCTGAACATGAGAAATGCTCCTTGAGGAGCTAAGGGTTTTGAAAAGGGTTGTGTCGATAAAATTTCAAGCAAGAAACTGGCTTTCGAACGTCATAGAATATTTGGGAATTGGATATAGGGTAAATACGCCTGTACTGTATTATTCACACTTTTTGATTGATTGAGAAGTTTTAGTTGCGTTAATAATAAACATATAAAATAGCTTGCCTTAAGTTATTTATTGAAAAAACATCAACATTCACTTTTATGTATAAAGCTATTTAGATCCATTGCCATATTGAACAGGAAAAGATAACTTATAATTTAATTTCGTAATGCCTCTCGGCAATAATATCCAATATGATTTTTGTCCTCCGTTCTAGAGAAAACATACGTATCAGAATGATTAAGGTAGACTGTGAAAATACTCAAAAATATACAGGGTGTTTTGTAATTGAATGTCAATATTTAAGGGGGTGATTTTCGGGTCCATTTTAAGAAGAAAATTTCATAAGAACGTATGTCCTAAAAGTCTTAACTTTTGAGATACAGGGTGGCAAAGTTTTTAAAAATAAATAATTTTTTCATAATATCTGTAATACCGCTCTGGATATTTTAATGAAATTTAATAGACAGGTATTACGCATCAAGAGGCATTTTTCATGTACCACATTTCGTTTTATTTCCACTAGTGAAGATCGTGCAGAATTTCACCTGCATATTTTTATATTTTTTTATTGTCATGTAAACGACAACGAAAAGTTCTACCTAACTGTTTTTTTTTGGCAAAAATAATTTTTGATTTTGGTTCATTTCTAGGTTTTGTAATTTTGCTCCTAAATAATCAGAAAGAGCGGAAGCTGATGATAAATAACACACTTTAATTTTTTTTTTTAATTCTACTCTGTATATTAATGAATTCGTAATGTTGCATTTGCTTTGACACTTTCAAAGCTGCAGGAGAATTTTAAAACATTAGTGTTTTCTTCATCATAAATTATCAAGAATTATATGAAGAATATCATCAAGAAATTCCGCAGTGAAGTTTCAGAACATAAATTTATGAAAGCAGACACGTTTTTTTCTTGTGCTATTTACTCACGAGAGGTACACTATTTACCTACCTATATATGGGCGGTCAATTCAACCTTCTATATTAATGCATTCTATACGTTAATAATAAATCCAGTCAATTGCATGTGATTGCCTGAACTCTTTTACTATAGCAACTCTAGCACTAATACATTGAATTCTCTAAAGAGTTGCTGCCAACTTTATTTGATAGAGTCGGCGAAAATTCAAAAAAAGTATTTTATAAAGACCGCATGAATACACAGGTACATGAAATTAGTTTGTCCCTTTTCTTTTATCTTCTCGTATATTCACTGCAATAATTTTCAAGAACTAACAGCCTAACTACAAAAAAAGAAATCACCAAAATTACTGCAGACAGTTAGTAGTTATAGCTCAACTTGTTCCAAGTTAATTAATGTAGTGATTAATATTGCGGATGCTGAACGTTCCTTGCGATTAGAATAATTACCGTCATAAATCTTGAAAGTCTGCACTAGCCAAAAACTGAAAAATTGTCTTAAAATCCGCTTGGACTCAATTTCTATGTTAACTCTGCATAAAGAAATTTCCAGAATACTGCGCTTGTATAGTTGAAAAATATACATTAATTAGACGGTAATTTGAAACTTTTAAATGAACATATTGTTGCATTTTATTTTTCTCCCATTTTCCTGATGCTGCACGTGAGCCTCATATTGTTCCTCCCCTTGGATTTAATGAGTCCCATAACTCAACCACATGCTAAACATTTTCAGCTTTTAAAGAGAATTAAAGCTACACTTTTATTAAAAATGTACCTACTCTGATTTCGTAATAATTAGTTTTTTTTTGTCGAAATACGTAGGTATGCACGAATAATGTATTGATATACGTTATATTCGTTTGAAATCGCATATTTCAAAGTCATTCAATATGAATAAACTACAAATCAACAGAAAGTAAATCCAATACTTTTTAAATTTTGCAATAAATCAGGGGAATTTTTACTTTCAAACGGTAAATTATTAGTCGGCATAGAATGTGTACATCATCAGTAGGGATTGTCGTTATTTTCTAACCAGTTATTTTATAACTACTTTTGGCCAATAGCAATATCAACATGTTATCGATTTCTGAAAATAACAGGTCAGGATTGCCTGTTATTTTCAGGAACTGTTATTATGTATTATGTTATTCACATAACGTTCGTATACATTCGTGAATACTAAATTGTAACTGCTTAGCTTAGCCGGCTTTTCTATTTACCTAGAATACGGTAGGGATGAAGCTGCAGATCTTCTTTTAGAATATGCTGACAAGTACCAAGATTAACTTCCTGTTGTAAGTGACGGATTGATATATGAGGATGTTCTTCAATTACTTGTTGAACAGCTCAACATGTTCTTGAGTTTTTATTCTTAATCTGCCACTACCTTTTTCACGGTCTACACTTTCCGTTTCTATGAATAAATTCACTAAACACTGCACAGTTCTACGAAACCGAAGAAAATCCACTGTAATTTCTAGGAACTCTTCTCAAAATTTTTTGCAAATTCTAGTACAGGATCACAATGGCCATAATTTAAAATTATTTTGGAGTATACAGAGTGTCCCATATGAGAGTGGCATATCAAAGTTATGTTTTTTTAAAATGGAATGCTCCTATGTTATTGCATTTTTAGATTGTCTGAGAAGAGAAAATAAGATTCGCTTTTACAGTTGGTGTTTAAATTCAGAAGTTTTTGAGTTATAAACAAGTGAAAATCGTCATTTTTAAAGTTCAAGGCCCTGTACAACGAAAACGGCTTAAGATAGAGAAAAACGGCTTACATGTCCCTATTTTACTTTTTCATGTACTATTCTATGGTATAGAAACATTTTTGTACTTTCTTTGATTTTTTTATTTGGCGACGCGTGGAGAAATCTTAGAATTTTTCAAATTTTTTATCACCCTGTATAAACATTTTATCTACATCATGGGATAGTACATGAAAAGTTAAAATAGGGACATGTAAGCCGCTTTTCTCTATCTTGAACCGTTTTCAATGTACAGGGCCTTGAACTTGAAAAATGACGATTTTCACTTGTTTATAACTCAAAAACTACTGAATTTAAACACCAACTGTAAAATCCAATCTTATTTCCTCTTCTCAGATAATCTAAAACTGCAATAACATGGGGGCATTCCATTTAAAAAAAACATAACTTTGATATGTCACTGTCATATGGGACACTCTGTATACGCCACAGTAATTATGGCCATTGTGATTCTGTACTTGAACTTTCAAAAAGTTTTTTGAAAAAGTCCATCGTTTGGCCTACAGAGACCGCTTCGAATGAGCTGGGACACTCTGTATAGTGCGGAAAAATTTCTTTTGTAAACGACATTTACATCCTGCATGTATTTCTGTTAAAAAACATTTCTGGAATAATATTTATTTGAATTTTCTTGATATCCGCTCAGAAGCACCTTGAATATGAACAAATATCTACTTATACTTATCGCAGAATTATAAAGGATGCGATAATAATTAACTCAAATAGCTTTGTCTAAAACGCGACTCTTTATGTTCTTTTTATTTTTATTTTATTGGCGCTACGGGCCTAAGGGACCTGTAAGAAGAAATAAAATTTTATTTATACATTCGATTTCGGATTTTGATGACGTATAAAAACGATATCAAAAGAGATGTAGTAGAAAAAGAATAATTGAACAAAATCATTGACGTAGAAGCGTTATACCCAACGAACTGACAAGATTATTTTGTAAGACTTTTCGGATTGTGATGACGATGAGTAATAAAAGTCAAGAAAGTTTAATAAGTGCACAGATCGAAGTTCGAATTTCGAATTAATAATGGAAAAATATCAAAAATAAAATTCAGCGTAAAATTCAATTTTCCGGTTTTATTGGATTATGTAAAATTGACAAGTGCATTTAAATGAAACCAGAAAAATAATAAGTTTAATTTAATAAGCTCAAACAAAATTCATATACAGGGTGTCCCAACTTATTCGAAGCGGTCTCTGTAGGCCAAACGATTGATTTTTTCCAAAAATTTTTTGCAAATTCAAGTACAGGATCACAATGGCCATAATTTAAAATTACTTTGGAGTATACAGAGTGTCCCATATGACAGTGGCATATCAAAGTTATGTTTTTTTAAATGGAATGCTCCTATGTTATTGCATTTTTAGATTGTCTGAGAAGAGAAAATAGGATTGGATTTTACAGTTGGTGTTTAAATTCAGAAGTTTTTGAGTTATAAACAAGTGAAAATCGTCATTCTTCAAGTTCAAGGCCCTGTACAATGAAAACGGTTCAAGATAGAAAAAAACGGCTTTCATGTCCCTATTTTAACTTTTTATGTACTATGCTATGGTATAGAAAAATTTTTACTTTCTTTGATTTTTTTATTTGACGACGCGTGGAGAAATCTCAGAATTTTTCAAATTTTTTATCACCCTGTATAAACATTCCATCTACATGATAGGATAGTACATGAAAAAGTAAAATAGGGACATGTAAGCCGTTTTTCTCTATCTTCAGCCGTTTTCGTTGTACAGGGCTTTGAACTTGAAAAATGACGATTTTCACTTGTTTATAACTCAAAAACTTCTGAATTTAAACACCAACTGTAAAAGCCAATCTTATTTTCTCTTCTCAGACAATCTAAAAATGCAATAACATAGGAGCATTCCATTTAAAAAAACATAACTTTGATATGCCACTGTCATATGGGACACTCTGTATACTCCAAAATAGTTTTAAATTATGGCCATTGTGATCCTGTACTTGAATTTTCAAAATTTTTTTTGAAAAAGTCCATCGTTTGGCCTACAGAGACCGCTTCGAATAAGCTGGGACACCCTGTATACGGTAAGTATTTTTAGCCATCAACTGGCAGCAAAAATTTTTCTGGTAATTTTGATGAAATTATAACAATTTTTGACCAAACAACACTACTAAAAAGTTTTCTTTCACAAGTGGAAAAAACAAAAAATAAAAGTTGTTGAAATAACTTTTGAAAAATATAAAATGGCTAAATAATTATTCACAAATGTAACAACGAGTAGCAAACAAACTAATAAACAATAATAACTAAAAAAAGTCAATCAGTTAAATAAAATAAATAATTATGTAAAAAAGCAGGTTGTAGGTAACAATAGTAGGTACCAATTACTGAAGCAACACTCTGAAATGAATTTGTATTGGAGTAATGAATGGCATTTAAAGCAACATCACATGAATAGTAGATAGATTGATGGTCTAAAGCGAATATAAGAACAGAGAAGTCTTTACGAACGCATAGAACGAATAGAAAAACTAATCGATTTATGCGTTTTCCATTATTCGGGACAGTTAGGAATAATCCTTCGTAAGAATAGCTTCGTCCTAAGCCAGCTTTGGCAAATATCCTTTTTCGGTTGGCTTCCCTGTTAACATACACTAAAAAGATTACGAAACGGTTACGAAATCTCGGCTCACTTCACGTAAATTCCGTGTGTTTCAACGCACCGGGGTTAATATAACAGTTTATTTTCCGCTTCCCTTCTATATGCGGTTCAGGGATTAAACCATGAGCTGCCTTTAAAATTAACCAGCTCTCGCCACTGAAGTAAAACAAAGATTTATTATTTTAGAGGGAATCCAGAGCTCTAGTTTCCTAATTTGTTTATGTAAAACTTGGAATTGAAAAGAGGTTATTGGTAACGAACGCTGAATTCCAAAATCACAAGGACTGTTCGGTGTTTTTTACACATGGCTTGTGTTGAGTAGAAGTTGTGTAAGAATATACGCTTTAGGTGATTGATAGTGTAAATTGACATGGCAATTTGGAGCGGGTGGGTTCTTAGGGCTGCGAGTATGTATTCATAGCTAACAGAAGTTAAGAAATTTTCCAGGTTGAACGTTCCCGCAGTGTACCTACAACAAAAATAAACATTTGGAACTTAATAGCTTCATTGATACATGCAAAAGGTACCTATTGCAAGATACAGGATCATATTATTGAATAATCTATTTATAAATTCATCGAAAATCCAGAGAGCAGGCTCTAGTTAGGATAGATTCTAACATCTTGTAAAATTAATTCCGATTGGTTTCAACATAATATTTCTTCTTGATGATATATGTGTCCCACGATGTGTCCCCTTACCTAAATTATCTATATCTAAATTGTCACCTAATTTTTCTTTCGTATATTATTTGCCTTATACAATTTTTATTCAATAAGTAAGTAAGTTCTTATTAAAAAGTAACATAGGTACGTCACAAATCACAGACAATGTTATTGTAATTTATTTTGTTTATTTTCTTTAGCCTCTTTTATTGTTCATAATTCTCAGCAGATCAACATAAAATAATAATTCGTTGCATACGCAGGAACTTCAAGACATTGACAAGCAACTCTTTTTATTTTTCAGAGTTACAGTCATCCATTTAGATAATAATGTCATATCATATCTATACATCAAAAAAGACACAAAAGAAAAATTAGGTGATATTTTTACGATTATATTTTTATTCTTAACCATTTTGCTTTCATCGAGATCAAAGCAACCAACATAGTTTCCAAAAGACAAGTATCACACGTTGTTCTTAATTAACTAATCGACTTTACTAGACTTTAGTAAGAGATACATCCCCATCATCTCTCCCTATATCTCATTTCGTGACGGACATCTCGTAGGACTTTCTGTGTTAATTTTCTTTATGTTGTTCAATTTGGGTCTAACGCGCGGTTTTCATTCAGAGTGAAACAAAACCGTTGATTTTGTTCCAAAGCTTATTAACTTTGTCTTGGTTTCTTTTATCACAGAATTTTGCTTATTAATGCGCTCAATTAAGCATGTCTTTCTTTTCTTCAACAGTCTGTAATTTTCTAAGACGGTTACTTTTTCACTCATAATTTCACTATCTACCTTGGTAGTGTATAATAGTATTTGCATTATGAGTTGAAGGAGAAGAAAAAAATACAACTCACATTGCAATCAAATCAAATTTATAACAAAATTGTTATTGAAAACGCTCCAGCGCTAGTCCATCACGTTGACTAGACGAATATTGACGTTTTAAACTATGCGCAGATTGGGCGAAGACGGCAGTTTTGCTTGCATTATTGGCTCAGCTAAAACGTGAGATGTGATTTTATTCATATTGATAAATTACAATTTTATTATCTGATGAAAAGATGATCACGAAAATGAAATATACCTATAATTTTTATTATAATTGACATTGTGTTGTTTTGGTAGGTACATATTACAATTATTATTTTACGTACATAATATCTATTGTCTTTGAAAGGTACCACCAACGTTATACCACAGATTCCTAAGTTATAAAAATATACCAATTTAGCCGAAATTATCTATATCCGAAATGGCATATCCTTTTCAAGAAGACTAATAAACTGACAGACCGGGTGATTTTTTTTTATTTATTTGATGATAAATGATGATAACTCCCAAACCATCAATTTTCCGATCTGTATAAATGATTATGAAGCCATTATTCACGAGATGATGATGATAATGACACAAGCTTTAGCGAGTACACCCCTTAAAATTTGGCCCTATATCTCTGAGACACCCTGTAGTATGCCGCCGTTCTTCATAATACTTAATTACTGAACCGGAATATATATGCGGTAGTCCACCAGAAAACCACTTGCTGAACAATATAGAGAATGCCTTTGGCGTGCTCTCCCGTTTTCCGTAATTTGAATACTTCTAGTTTACCTTATAAGAAATCTGAATCGCAACCTGTGTGAATAATAATCAGACGAAAGCTCTTCTTGATGAAGCTCTTAGCAAAATGCCTAGGAATAGTGAGTTTTTATTATTTAAGTTCTGATGTACCCACTTTGGAATTTTTAAGGTCTTCGTAATCAAATTTAATCAATCAATTAATATTCCTCCTGAGTCGTCGATATTACAGGAAGTCGGTAAAACACTTCCTTTCATAACACGATTTCGTTTTTAATAACTAGAATATTTCTGCAGTTTTATTTTAAATATAGTGTGTCCACGGATTGTGTTTTACGAAGATCTTTATAATTAATATCCATCTTACCAAAAAAGTCATTCTTTGTAAAAAAAATCCGCTTTACAAAACACACCAGTAAATTGTTAAATATACAGGCTGTTATGACAGATATTAGAATCTTACAAACGTTAATAAAAAAAATATTTAAAAAAGGTACGTTAAAAATAAAATTATTCTACATACCATTCTCCATACATTTTTCTGCCTTTTTTAAGAACTTGTTATATACTTTACGAATGGTAGCAGGTTGATTTTTTTCCTTTACGGCGTTGCTTATCCTTTTCTTAGTCATTCTAAGTTGTGTGGAAAATCATTCTATGAGATCACCAGGTCAGGCGTGAGATCACCTGACCTGACAGAACAATGAACAGGAGTGACAGGACCAAACCTACTTATCCATTCACCTATAGTCTGTACACTGAGTGTTGCATGTCTGTTGTGATAACTAAGGATACATCATCTCCTTATCTTATGTCCTTATGTCAGTTTCCGAACCGGGTTTTTTACGGTCAGTGCGTTGGTCGACCTAACTGAGAGTATCCTGGAGGGTTTTGAACGAGGTGATTACACGTTAGTTCAGTTTTTGGATTTGAGTAAGGCTTTCGATTGCCTCTCTTATGAGATCCTGATTCGCAAGTTGTACTTTTATGACTTGCACCCTTCGAGCGTGAAATTGATTGCGTCATTTCTGACCGATAGACTCCAGTCAGTGAGAATTGGGGGTGTTTTTTCGGACTTTTTGCCAGTAACAATGAGAGTTCCTCAAGGCTCTGTCTTGGGACCCCTTTAATTTTTAATTTATGTTAACAACCTTCCTTATGCTTCTGGCATGTCGAGATTGATTCAATTTGCGGATGATACGACCATCATTACATCTGGTGGGAGGCATGAGGATGTTGCCTGTTCTGGGAAAGTGTCGCTGTCGCGTATCAACAGTTGGTTTGCCTCCAACAGGTTACAGCTTAATCTAGAAAAGTCATCTCGTTTGCTGTTCACGTTGAAAAATAAGGCTACCTTGGACCTTGCGGGGCATAGCCCCTCTGTCAAGTTTCTGGGGCTACATATAGATACCGATTTAAATTTCAGGTCCCACTCGGTACATCTTAGTGGTAGGCTATGTTCTGCAATATTTGCGCTGCGTAATATTTCTGGTACGGTCTCTCAACCTGTTCTTCTTACTGCATATCATGCATTATTCCAGACTCACGTGAGTTATGCACTGATTATTTGGGGTCACAGCCCCATCAGACATCGAATTTTCAGTCTGCAAAGACGAGCAGTCAGGGTTGTCGCCGGCCTTTGTTACAGAGACGACTGTAGAGCGACTTTTATTGCTCTAATAATAGTTATTTACATTACAAGCTACGAAAGTTCACTTTTAGGTGTGAGGTGTATTTAAATACCCGAGGCGAAGCGTAGCGTAGCCGAGGGTATTTAAAAACTCCGAGCACCTGAAAGAGCTTTCGTAGCGTGTAATGTATTAAACTTTTCATTCTCCCCTTGCCATATTCAACCACGGATTAAGAAGAAATGAGTAAAATAATACGATTCAGTGATAACAATGGAATTATTATAAGGTGCCATGTTTTTAACATTACCATAGTAACGATAGTTTTAAGTTATTAATTTATGACACTGTCAAGTTTAAAACTCTGTACCGCTATAATTTCAGAATCTTTGATCGTAGTTTAGTTCAAAATGAATTTCATTCAAGAAGCTGCAAATTCCAGTAAATCTTTCTGGAACATACAATAATAATTATTTGTATGTTCCAGAAAGATTTACTGGAATTTTTATTGTAGTTTTACATTTAATTTTCCATCTAAATAAACGTTAATCAAACTGACATTTCTACTTTTTTGTCCAGGCCACGAAAGTTTTTCATAGCTAGCAACCACCTAGCAACCTATCACCTAGCATGTTTTACTTTCGCTTTCGGTCGCCTTATCAAGACAGAAAGTTACACTTTCGTAAAGGGGAGAATGAAAAGTTCTTTCTATCAACGCCTTCTGCAAACGACTTAAATTGTTTCTTATTGATAGGGCGTATTATTGCATAGATGATTTTTTGAACGAAGGAACTATAGTTTTTTAATGTATACTTCTAGTTAATGGCCGGGTAATACGCTCGGTGAAATCTTTAGGTGTTTTTTTGATTTTAGACTATTTTTAAATTGCTTTCACGTTGTGTAAGACTCTTATAAAGTTAAAACACTGAAATATATATTACTGATTACTGATTACTGATTACTTATGTTTCTTACTCTTTTTATTGCATTGCATAGTCAATCGAGTTAAAAATTGGGACGTATTGTCAGAAATACGTTTGAATCGACAGCAATTCTAAAAAGATGAGCGAGAGTGAGACGGAAGTACGGCATGCGTCTTGATACGCTTAGATTGATACGATAAGATTGTCGTCCAGTAGTTGATCGGATACTGTCAGTGACAGTGACGCACTAAATACTGATTTATAAGGTTTGTTATTTGAAACGTTTTTAATACGAATTCAGAAAAATTACGTGTGATATTTTACGATGTGATAAACTACGAGTAGCTAAATTAATTCCGTGAATGCCTAAAAATCTATTGTCTTGTTTTTCTAAGGTTTGAAAAATAACGGACAGGGTATATTCTCGCAACGAACTACAAAAAATTAAACAAAGTGCCTGGGAAATGATTGAACTCCCTAGGACGTGGTCTTGTGTAGTTAAATTGCTAGGATATTTTACTGCAGAAAAAGGAAACGGAGGTGTTATGCTTTCTTTTTAACGCCAACCAGCAGGTAGGTAACATGCTATTTCTAATCATAATTATAACAATTTATTATTATCAATCTTACTTACTTGAATTACCTATATATTTTTGTTATCAAAAAGTTTCAGGGCTCTACTTCGTCAATAACTTGTCGAAATAATATATTTGTAGGATATTCATTATTCCTCAACACACGCCACTGACACGAACTGCGATACCACATCTGGTTCGACTTAGAAATAAGTGTATGAATCAAATCGAATTAAATGAAATTGTTTGGTCAGAATCAGTGTGGCATGACAACGGACAACACTCAGTGTACAGACCATAGCTATTATTTTGCCAAAACTGTAGTACGCGCAGGCAAAGGGTATCCATTTTGCTGCCATACTACATTCCCTTCGTACTTCTGTCTTTTGGTTTATTAAGAATGACTTTTTTTGTAAAATGGATATTAAGGAAGTTTTTTCTCTTCATAACCCAGTTTTTTTTTTCATTATACAGGGTGTTCTACAAGCTCTATGACAAACTTTGACAGATGGTAGGTTGCTTGATTTTAAACATATTTTTTTTAATAAACATGGGTCCGATTCGTTTTTGTTTAGAAGTTACAAGCATTTAAAAAATCGTAATTTTTCAAGTTCAAGGCCCTGTAAAAGGAAAACGGTTCAAGATAGAGAAAAATGGCTTACATGTCCCTATTTTAACTTTTTATGGACTATCCTATGGTATAGAAACATTTGTACTTTCTTTGATTTTTTTAAATGTGGAGAAATCTCAGATTTTTTCAAATTTTTTATCACCCTGTATAAACATTTCATCTACATCATTGGATAGTACATGAAAAGTTAAAATAGGGACATGTAAGCCGTTTTTCTCTATCTTGAACCGTTTTCCTTTTACAGGGCCTTGAACTTGAAAAATTACGATTTTTTAAATGCTTGTAACTTCTAAACAAAAACGAATCGGACCCATGTTTATTAAAAAAAATATGTTTAAAATCAAGCAACCTACCATCTGTCAAAGTTTGTCATAGAGCTTGTAGAACACCCATAGCGGATATTCTATAGAATTTGACGCACTCATTTTATCTACATTTTATCCCACTGGCGTAACTTCAAAATTCCCGTTCAGGAGCAGAATTTTTTTCTGGACCTTTTAAATGATGCAATAATAAACGTACAAAATTATGCAAGTATTAAAGGGGTTTTAAATAATCGTCTTCTTAGATTCCAATCGGGGGATCTGGGGAGTGTTTTGTAGTTCCAAACTTCTCATAATTTATAAGGTCGGAGCAACAATTTTCATGTATGACAGAGGAAAAATTTATCGAAAATTTTTCTAGTGTCTAGTGGTTTTCATGAAAAAATCCACATCTTGAGAAGGAGACATAATTTTGTGTGAGTCAGCCGATACTGCAAAACAAATCGGAAAAAATACAGTTAGGCCAGAAAGTCATTAATTTTCTCACAAAACATAAGAAAAACATTAGTCAAAGTTAAATAATAGGGATTTTTGTAATTTCAAATTTGAGCCTCGAGAACGCAATCACAATTAAATGCTTTCAGTTTCGGAATTGAAATTGTCTTGTGCGTCCTCAATCAAGTTAACATATTTCTACATATGAACTTTTTCGTTAAAGCTCGGTTTTTTCGATTGGTCGATTTTTGTCATGAATAATAATCTCATGCTCGGGGGATCGTTTGTTAATGGCAGTAGACGGCAGGACCAGGGGCTCAAGATGATGAGTGGATGAGCGTATCAAAAAATCGTGTTGAAGAAATCAACAGAAAGAAATAAAATAAAGAAAAACTTAACCCTAAATATTATAAAACTAACTAATCATTAAAAACTGCTTTCACCTTAATACATTATAAAATAAATAACTGTAAAATAATAAGGGAAGTCAATATTCACAGAAGTCGATATTTACATGTTCAGAAAATTAAGGAACATCGTGTTCCAAATAAAATTTCTCTAAGTTGTATTGTGCAATGTTTAGGAGTATAAGCATCTTTAAATGATTCAGTTAGTAGTTTGGTATAAGTCATAAGATTTTAGGTTTAATTTACATCTTTCAGCTGATGCATGCCGTTTTAGAGTAAGGAATCTCAATAGTTCTTCCCTTGATTTGGCATTAGGTATTATAGTACTTCTGGATATCTCCACGCAGCGGAAGCGTGTAGAAATCACACCAAGGGCTCGACAGTAAGACCCTAATAAGGCAATTAAAAGTACAATAAGGATCCCAGAGAAATTAAACCATGGAGCATAGTGTTCCCATGAGTAATTTTTATTCTTAATATTAGTGTATTTTTTAATAAAAAAATACACTATTGAGGACGACATCACTTTTCGAAAATCACCCAAACTCATCAAATGTCCACCGATCATGACCCCCAGATCACGAAAAAGTGGTTTTCCAAAATTCACCTGCCCACGATATATAAATATATTATTGTATCCCAACTAATAAATATATATATATATATTTCTCCAAAAACGCGAAATTTCGATTTTCAAAACGCTCCTGTAGCTTTATTTTTGAAGATTAGTAAACGAAATTTTGGATCCTTATAAAGCTTTGGAATGACTTTAGATTTTCGTTGAAAAAATGTCCAAAAATCGAATCACTTCTACAGGGTGTCCCTTCAAAATTCCCGCAATCCGGTTCTTGTGGTATCATTTCAGGTCGCAGTTTTCAATCTAGGAGGCTGAAATTTTTGTGGGAGTAAGATATCCACAAGGAGTGGTCTGGTATTGCACTTGAGCAAAATCGGCCAAACCGTTTCAAAATGGCAGCCATTTGAATTTTTTGAAAATTTGCTATTTTTTGAGCCCCTGTATGAGCAAGATGGCAATAAAACTTTGAAATAAAATTAACAAGATTGGAAGAAAACAATTTGAAATTTGAATTAAAGCAATAAAATTGGCATTATTTTTATTAATAAGCCAGTGGCGTGGGTAGGAAAAGGGTAAAAATGTCTAAATTTCTATAACCGTTTATGAGTTCATTTTTAAAGAAATTGAACTGAAATTTTCACAGTAGGCAAGTACACTAATATCCTTTAACCCTTAAAAGTTTCAAGAAGTAAATAAGAAAAATGACGGAGATATTAATATTTTTTTCATATGATGTTTATTTCTGTAAAATTTTAAAACCGCTGCTGTAGCTTCATATTTAAGGATTAGTGAACGAAATTTTTTACCCTTGTGAAACTTCGAAATGACATTTGATTTTCGTAAAAAAAATTTCCTAAAGCTGCGTTACTTCTACAGGGTGTCCCTTCAAATTAAAAACAAAAACCGTCTATGAGGCACGGTTTCTGGTCGCAGTTTTCAATCTAGGGGGCTGAATTTTTTTTATGAGTAAGATAGCCGCAAGGAGCGTCTGGTTCTGTATTTGAGTAAAATCGAGCCGTTTCAAAATGGCGGTCTTTTCAATTTTAGAAAAAATTGCCAAAATTTGAACCCCTATACCTACCTACCTATAAGCAAGTTAGAAAAACAAATTTAAACCAAATTAACACGATTGGAAGAAAATTATTTTAAATTTGAGTTAATGCAGTAAAATTTGCATATTTTTCATTAATAAGCCAGTGGCCTGGGTAGGAAAAGGGTAAAAATGGCTAAATTTCTATAACCGTTTATTAGCCTTTTTTGAAGGAATTGAGCTGAAGTTTTTCCAGTAGACAGTTTTAACATGATGTTTATTCCTCTAAAATTTCAAATTTTCGGTTTTAAAAATTCCCCTTTCACTTTTTGCGAATTTATTAAAGGTAGTGTAAAGAATAGTATTTTTTTTTTTTTTTTTTTTTTTTAAAAAAGAGGGAGCATCGGTCTTAACTGTGTAGGTAAGACATAGTCGCTCCACTCTGGTAATTTGGCTTTGAGACGAACTCTTTAGCCACACACACTTTTAAATTTATATTATTTGCCTTTAAAACCTTCGATCGCTTGTTTTACTTTTCACAGACATTCGAAAATGAATCTGAAAAGTAAAGCGGGCCGAGGTGAGTTTCGAACCCGCGATCTATGGCTTCGTGAGCCAGCGGAGTACCACTAGGCCACGCAAGTCACTTGAATAGTATTTTTTAAGTAAAGTTAGCCAGTGGCGGACACAGGAAAAGGAACAAAAAAAAAAAAAAAAATTAAATTTGCCAATTTTTTTTTATTTTGTTAAATTTAAAAATCCATTCTAAGGCACGTGTCCAAACTAAATGAAATGAAATTTTCTCAGTAAACCATACTACGCTAATATGACCTGACTATGGAAAATTTCAGAAATCCCATTTAAAAAGCGGTGAAAATATTGATAATTGAATCGCATAAAAATACACTATTTCTGCGATTGATGCGCAAGAAGGTTTTTTTTTAATTAATTTAATAATAACACATCTACTGTCTTGAGATAATGTTCTTGAAATAATTATTAAACTGTAGAACATATTTTTAGACCAGTCCTTGAGAACAATAATATTGATTATCTCAAGTGCTAGGTCGTCTCCGAAAAATTATTTCCAATTGCCCTGAAACAGCTAAAATTTCGTTGATGATAACGCACCCTGTGTATCAGTAAATAATAATAATATTTATACAAACTGTGTCTGTTTTCTGAATCTCGGCGAGAAAATATTTTCACAGACGAAATTGTGATGTAAAATAATGCAAATCTACTTGTGGTAACTTCGTAAGCCAGGATCAGAGTGACATTGTTTACGGAATTGGCGAGGATTCGATCCTTTTCGAATGTAAGTATTTTGAAATGGCTGAAAGGAGGGAAATCTTGGGTCTGCAATCGGCCACGAGAGAAACTTCTATTTCCATACAATAGCACACCAGAGAAAATAAAAACACTTTGCTGCGTGTCAGAAAATTGTCTATTGAAATATATTTTACCCTTGGAATTTTATGTAACTGGTTATGAAAATTCTCTGAATTATGAAAAATACTCTTGTTCATTATATTATGTATATCAAATTTAATTAACACGATTCCTAAATTTGAGGTTGGTACCTATTCTTGTTGTCTTTTATTATGATAAAATAAATAACACAAATGATAAGTATACAGGGTGTTTTGTAATTGAATGTCAATATTTAAGGGGGTGATTTTTGGGTCCATTTTAAGAAGAAAACTTCATAAGAACGTATCTCCTAAAAGTCTGAACTTTTGAGATACAGGGTGGTAAAGTTTTTAAAAATAAATAATTTTTCATAATAGGTATCTGTAGTACCGCCCTGGATATTTTAATGAAATTTAATAGACAGGTATTACTCACCAAGAGGCATTTTTTCATGTACCACATTTCGTTTTATCTCCACTAGTGACGATCGTGCAGAATTTTACCTGCATATTTTTATATTTTTTTATTGTCATTTAACGACAATCTTGTGACCATGTAGAGAAACAGATTTTATTTTTTAGGCAAAAACCGTGCATCGTACTGAAAAAAATTAATTATCAAATTTGCTTGGAAATGAATGGGGATTCCAAAAATGATTTCTATTTGAACAGAAATCAGTGGCGTCTGCTAAAGAAATGTCTGCTAAAATATGCCGGTAAAATTCTGCACGATCGTGCACCATCGTCACTAATGGAAATAAAATGAAACGTGGTACATGAAAAAATGCCCCTTGATGCGTAATACCTGTATACGAAATTTCATCAAAATATCCAGAGCAGTAGTATTACAGATATTACGAAAAAATGATTTATTTTAATAAGACTTTACCACCCTGAATAGATTTCCTAACTATTAAAAAACACTGCTAGCAAGAAATTCAAGTCAGTACAATTATTACTATTTGATAACCGATATTTCAAAACTATTGGAAAATACCTATAAGCTTGCTAGCATGATGTGGAAATTGAAAATAATTTATCGACTTTGCTGACCAATTCAGCGAAGGTAATAAAAGAATCAGCGAAGGTAATAAAAGGGGAGAGCGGCTCAAATTCGGTCCAAATTCGAGAGACAAGTGCGGCTCCTACTTTTGGGGAGTGTGACTCCAACTCTTGGAAGGAACGTGTACTCCGTAAAGTCTAGTGCCGTTATTGTGAAAGTGTTGGTTAATAAACCTGCCTAAGGTTGAGGGCTGACTGTCCGGAACAAAAGCTGCTCGCCGTTTTGAAACCCCTACTATGTTTGTACTTGGCTTTGGTTGTACAAATAAGCACTAGGATGATGCATTATGTAAGTACATTTCTATTTTAATAAATTTGATTAATAAACTTGGCCACACTAAAGTAAAGTAATTTATTATATAGTATGATTAATAATATGTGAGCAGGACTTCAGGATGTGATAGCTCGTTCAAAAATATAAAAAAAGGTTTTATTAATTTTTTGTCCGCAAACGAACCGTTTTCGACATACAGATTGTCATAGGTATTAGGAACTGTTTGAAATATACAGGGTGAGTTTTTTTCAATGTTTAGTACAGGGATATCGTAAACTACTGCAGTTAGAGGAATGGTTAAATGGGGAAAGAAGTGCAGTTTTATGAGCTTAATTCGAAACAGCTTTTGTTTTTTTGAAAATCTCCATGGCTTCCTAGATATTTAACATAAAGTAAATTCCGCGGATTTCTTTACACCGAGATAGCAGTCTTATTATTGGGATTAGAGAAAAATCGTAAAGGAAAACCTTTTAGACGATTTCATAGACAATAAAACGACGTTACAATTTTTTTTATTTGTTGTGTCATTTTCGAGCTATGACGTAAACTTGTGTTTTTTTAAATGTAAGTCATAGTTGGCTATGACATCATTCGATATGTCTTTTTTTTTCTAAATACAACGATATAAAACTCGATATCGTTTTTTCGGGAAATAAAAAAGTTAGGACGGTTTGTAATTTTTTTTCCTCAACTTAACTAGGGGCCATGTAAGCATAACTGATAGACCTCAGTTGAATTTGAAATTATGCATAGATAATTTTGCAGAATAATTTGTAATCCTCTATGGAAACAATTACTTAATTAACTACAAATTGTCTAATAGCCATCTAGTAACTCTAGAAAATATTATGAAACATTTGAATATAAAAGGTTAACGACGATTAAAATATCTGCGAAAATATTGTTCCGCAGCCCTGACAGCATTCTTTTGACACTGAATATAACATTCTTTCATATCACGCTTCTCTTGGTTGGAAAACTCCATACTAGTAATTCACCTTGCAGGTTATACGATTTAAGAACTTCTGCAAAACCTGACTTCATACTTAAAGTTCAATGGAAATTATAAGCCTCTAAGTAACTAACTGTCAAATTTTATAGTTTCACTGTTTCTGTTACTGTTGCTAAGCAACCGTCACATTTTGATATGAATATTTAGTCTACAGTTCTACAGCGTAGGTAGGTATTGCTACAAGATTTATGAAAGATTAGAATTAAAATTAATATTTTTTTTTAAGTTCTCGAAAACTAGCTATCCCGTTGAACTATTAATTCATATAAGATTTTCAATTCAAAATTAACTATTAAATTCAGCGCCTATTTAAAGAAATAAAATTAAAAACCGTCCTAACTTTTTTATTTCCCGAAAAAACGATATCGAGTTTTATATCGTTGTATTTAAAAAAAAAGACATATCGAATGATGTCATAGCCAACTATGACTTACATTTAAAAAAACACAAGTTTACGTCATAGCTCGAAAATGACACAACAAATAAAAAAAATTGTAACGCCGTTTTATTGTCTATGAAATCGTCTAAAAGGTTTTCCTTTACGATTTTTCTCTAATCCCAATAATAAGACTGCTATCTCGGTGTAAAGAAATCCGCGGAATTTACTTTATGTTAAATATCTAGGAAGCCATGGAGATTTTCAAAAAAACAAAAGCTGTTTCGAATTAAGCTCATTAAACTGCACTTCTTTCCCCATTTAACCGTTCCTCTAACTGCAGTAGTTTACGAGATCCCTGTACTAAACATTGAAAAAAACTCACCCTGTAGAACCCAGTTTTTGTACACATCTTGTCATTAATATTATCTAACGTTACGAGGGCAAATAAAAAAAAAATATGCGGCTTTAAACAATCATAAAAAAAATTTCAAAAACAAGTGATGTGTTTTTATTCACAACAAAACATGTTGCTACTTTTATGTTTTTCATCATAAAATGATGTATTTCTCGAAAATAGTTCACGTTAGAGTATTTATCACCTTTTTTGTGTAGAAAACTTGACAGTTTAAAATATGCTCCCACAATGCCAATTTTTGCAGTGCCATAGAAATTACGGGCAAGAAAATTTCAAGTAAAACCCCAAAATCTGCGCCACTGCCGTATTGAATAAATTTAATCAGAGATCAATTAGTAAATAATAAAATGTGTACAAAAATTCAGTTTTATATCTGAAAGGGTTCCTGAGAAAACGTCAAAAAACTGGAAAAAAGTATTTTCGTGACATCCTGAAATCCTGCGCACATAATATAATTAATATGTAAAGTCCGCGCAGTTATTTATTTTTTTAATCTCTGATCTTACCCCCTTTAAACCTACGAAAGTAGAACAATCTCCTGGGTTGTGATATATATTTTACCGTCTCTTCGGTGCGACAATAAAAGTTACTTGGTAATCTCTGGTTGAAATTTCAAAAGAATTCTTGATCGGCATTTTTGACCAAAATCATATGAACTAAACGACCCACGAGTTTGACAATTACATTCGTGTGGTGCTTCTATCAATTGTATAAAATTGATAATTTGTTAATACTTCTTGTAGCCACACCCTTACAGAGTTTAGATTTAGAGTTATCATGAGTTGGCCATTGTGAAACCTCCACTGCGACCGAAGGTCTATTGTAGCTACACCCTTAACACTCACACTTAAAATAACAAGCTGAACTTCAAGATTTTTTCTTAAAAATACACACCATTATGGAAATATTTTTTTTAGTACCTAAGATTAAAAAATAATAATAATTGCGCAGAAAGTTTGTGCATGCTCTAAAACTCATTTGACACATAATCATTTTAAATAACGATGCCTAGCATACAGGGTAGGACAAGCACTACAAAAATTTTATAAGAGTAAATCACCATTGCTTGTGAAGATATTAAGAAAAAAATATAGGAAAAAGTGGTTTAGAATTAAAATCTAAGATCAGATATGAGTTTTTTTATTTGTTTAATTTTTGATTTTTTTAGTTATTTGTTATTTAAAGAAACTGTGACAGGCCGCCCTGGGGCTTGGGGAAAACTTACGTAAGTCGGCGGAAATTCTTCTCGGGCGCCAGATTTTTGTGAGGGTTTACTCCCTGGGGAAAGTTCTCGCAGCGTTTTCCCTGTGCCTGATGCACAATGGTACTTTCTTAGTACCCTTGTCCCTAGGGTAGCTCGTGGAGAAAGGAAAATGCCAGGGGTCGGCTTAAGTTATCACCAGATTGAAGGAACTAGTCAGGGCGATGTTCTTTACGCACCTACCTGGTAGACTGGCACTTCACGGAGCTAAGCTGTCGGCGAGATAACGGGGAAATGACATAGACTACGACTCAAAATATTAACAAGTTTATTTTAATTAACAATAAAACAAAACACAGTGCAACTTCCTTCGAAATAAATCGGAAGCTGGTAGGTACTTACGTGAACGAATAATAATACAATATTATAAAAAAGAATTACATACGGGTCATAGGGGTATAAATAAAACACAGATCAGTCTTTATTATGGGTACACTGCCAGTCCAAAAAAAATGCAATTAAATAAAATAACTCGATGATCGAAATAAATTAAGTAGGTACCTACCAGTATGAGATCGGAACGAGCGACTGGTAAACTCCCCGAGCGGCGGCGGTACGTCGAATTAAGAACGGGAAACGAGGCGGAAAAGCCGGTGGGCCGTGCGTGCGTGTATTGGCGTGTGTTCTATGTGTGCCTGAATCCGCGGCCAGGTTCCTGAAACGCCGAACCACTTCCGTGTGCAACGGGCTAGGGTTAACTTCCCACCGAGCGTCCGGGGCCGGATAATCACCGCACCCAAGCAAAGAACGGTGGGTAGGAAACCACAACTCCCCCAGAAGGTCGTTGTACAAGAACCGGCCACCAGAGAGAGGACTTTCAAATTCAAGTGTCTCGTAGTAGGTGAATTTGGGGTGTAAGGCTCGGCTTTATTATAATTATGAACGTACCTTGTTTTGCGAAGCGGAGCGGTGTCGGTGCGGTAGCGGGCGGTTCAGGGGCGTCGCGGTCCAGGCGCTGCACGGGGCACACGGTGAAACACAACGGACGGCGTAAACACAACCAGTTTGGGGAATGATCACTGACTCTATTCAAACAACTTGCGACTACTGCAAGTTAATATAAGAATTCCCTAAAACTGCACGGGTCACAACCCTCAAACTACGGACGGACGCGAAATAATAAATTCAGAACTGAATCTCGGCTAAGTACTACACAAGTTACGGACACGCCAATAATCAAGAAACGATCCGGTACAGACGAAGAAGTGACCGAGAAAATAAGTGACGACCAAGTGAGTGCTCTCGGAGGGCTCGGCTACCTTTTATAATAAATGATGACATCATCTATCTTCAAATGGCTAATCGGCGCGTTTTCATTGGTTGTAATTGAGAAAATGATTTCTAGAAATAATAATAAACGTCGATACGAAGTTGACTTTTTGCGGGATGCAAAAACTGCAATCGCCTGATTTGTATTAAATATTTACCTCTGGTTTGTATTTATTTCGCGTGTTTACGGACGCAAAAAATCTATTGGATGAAAATTCCCATCGCTTCTAAAGAATAAAAATAATGCTCGACTGAATTAAATAAAACCAGAAAACAGAAATGTTGTTATAAATTTAATAATTCCTGCCGCGATCTCACGGCGTAGGTAGGTAGGTAGGTAATCGGCTATCGCAAGCGATAGGTTCACGACACCCGGCCAGCGGGGTTCCTGGAAACACGACGACCGGATAAAGTCTTTCCTATTCGACATCTATTTATTCAATAATCTATCACCGGATTTTTCTCAAGATAAATTTTAGAACTAGCAACAAGAAATACCAATCATTCTGGGCCTGAAATTACCCACCTCTTATTAATTCAAAAAGGAGAAAACCATAATTGTGCCTAGTAAAACGGAGCAATTTTCATTGCTTCGTTACATCCCCCCCACTTCGCAAAAACAAAAGACGCAGTCTTTTGTTTCAAACGGTTACCTGGTATGAAATTAAAACTATCAACAAAGAGTCGGTATACCTCGCTCGTTCCTTACACAATCATATAACAAAGTAAAATAAAATAACAATAACTTAATACACCCGAAATTTAGATGACGGAGAGAAAGCACTTACTGTGGGCTGCATCACCAGTACATACGTCATCCGTCGCCTGCCGCGCTAACCCGCGCGGTTGTGGCCCTTCCGATCGCCTCTCGTCGGCCAAGGGGGCGCCCAGCAACCGCCTGCGTAGGCGTTGGGCTGCCGGACGCGGCGCTGTATCGGCCCGCGTTTCTGCTGCAGGCACATCGAGCATAGCACGGCCTTGGTTGCCGTCACTACGGGAGCCAACTTCCTGGAAAACGTAGGGACAGGAGTACAACGTATTCGACGTCCGGGCTCGTCTTCAGGGCCGTAATACCGTCGTTGGTTCTGGGGACGACGTACCTGGGGTGCTACTTCAGCCGCAGACGGGTTCTTAGTGGCCTGAAATCGAGGGCGGTTTCCCTCGTTACGGCGAAGACTCGTCGGCGGTTCGGTCCGCAGTTCGGTCGGCGGTGACAGAGGATCGTTCCCCCCATAGGCGAGTTTCAGCTCAACGTCGAATAACTGGGCCTCGCAGCGGTTTCTGCAGGGCCATCGACGGTGCTTCCGCCCTCGCTGTCCACAACGTAGGCGGCTCGGACCTATGAGCTCCACGGGTACCATTTCACGCGGATCACGTACCTTGGGTGGTTGCATCAACTTCGGCGTCTTCTGCTGCGATAATTTACAGCTCTGGCAGAAATGACACCTTCGGACGTATTTCGTCGCCTCCCGAAACATACCTGGCCAGTAATAACGTTCGGCGAGGCGCGCGCGCGTCGCAGCCACCCCCAAGTGGCCTGTCGTTGGCGTGACGTGGTTATCTGTCAAGATGGAGCGTCGAAGTCCGGCCGGTACGCAAATTTTCCATGGGTCCACGTCTGCCGACTCGTGTGCTCGGTTTACGTCCACAATTCGGCGTTGCAAACGGCCACCGACAACTCTGAAGTCGGGGACGGATTCCGGGTCTCTCGCCACTGCCTGGATTTTCCTGCGGCACCAGGCGTCGAGTTCGGTGTGCTCCGCGGTATCGGTCGCACAAACTCCTTCCCCTGGAATCGGCGGTTTGGTCGCATTCGTGACATCGGCGAGCCCTGCCATTTCCACTCCTAAAAATTCCTCGAGGCGGTGATCTTGCGTCGGAGATAAGTGGTCTTTCTCTACGGGCGCCCTCGCGCCTTTAAGGGCCTGATCTGCCGAGTTAGCTGGCGCCTCTCCCTCTGGTGCGGAACAACAGACGGACAACCCCGCCCTCTGGGGAATCCGCCGCTCGCGGTATCGGCCGGTCTTCCCCCTGCGTGGTCGTAACGGCGGACGGTGCGGGTCGGCCGCAGCCCCATTCTCGCTGGGTGGCCGCTGAAGCCGGTATCTTTTCCCTCGAATCCGCACCACTCCTGCGCGGACATCGAGTAGGAAATCCTGCCCTCCTAAAATGTCCATTCCTAGTACCAGGTCGACGGGCAGAGACGGTATGGCCAACAAGGTCGCTTCCAATCGGTCGCGTTTTACTAGGAGGTCGACTAAGTAGGCTTCCTGAACCGGTATGGACGAACCATCGGCGACCCGCGCCGACGCGCCTTGGTAGCGGCGGATATTCGCGCCTTGGCTACGGCAATGTTCGGCCACCCTCTGGCCAACGAACGACCGCGTCGCGCCAGTGTCGATGAGGGCGCTGTAGCTTTCTCCTTCGATCGTCACGCTCAGGAAGGGCCTTGTGTCAGGATCTGTAGTTGGTTTTATCGGTATACGGACGCTCGGGGCGAGTTCACGGTCGGTCGGCGTCGTTACTCGCCCCTGTTGGCGTTTCCCGGTTCCTCACAGCCGCAATCTCTGGATAAAACGCCGGTTCGGCGACAACTCGAACAGAATATTTTGGGCTGGCCGCTGCACTGTCCCCGGAAATGCCCCTCCTCCCCGCATCTCCAGCATACGGGAGGGGAACTTCGTTGTTCAGGAGGGGTGAACCTGACCGTCTTGCGGATCGCTGACTCTGGGGCGGTGTCCCCGGACGTCACAACTGGTCTGGGCGGTGACGGGCTACGGTAAGACGGCGGAGACCGTGTTACGGCGGGGGGAGGAATCGCGGCTACGGCGGTGTCGACGTGCGGTCCGTAGCTGGACTCTGCGCGGTACCTGTCGAGTCTCGGTTCGGGCCTGGGCATACTTCTGGCGGCTCGCAGTTCGGCGAGGACGTCCTGAGCTGATTTGGCCGCTTCCATTAATGCACCCACATCCTGGTGCCGGTGTTGCCAGAGCATTTGCTTTAGCTCCGGTCGCATATTCCTGTTCAGCCAGTCCATCTGCCGGTATCTCGGGACAGCTCCGTGTCGTCGGAATAATGTCTGCATGGCCGTGATATAATGCAGCACGTCTTCTGTGGAACCCTGTACTCGGCGGCTGATTTCGGCCTCCAGCTCGAAAAAGTAGTCATTCCGGAAATAAAACTTCCGAAACGCGGTTAAAAACTCCTCCCAAGTCGCTCGGGAGCCGGCGTCGTTCCGGTACCACGCCAGACAGTCGCCTTCGAGCACCAGCGGCATTGCACGTAGCATGCGCTCCTCGGACACGTCGTAAATCTCGCGCATCTCTTCCAGCCTCTCTAGGAACGCAACGGGGTCGGTGCTGCCGTCGTACCTCAGGTTCCAGGTGGCGACGTTCGGCGGCGGCGGCGCGGGGGCCTGTTGGGCCGGCGGCTGACTTGTCGCGAAAATGCGATGAGAGCTGGGCGGAGCAGACGTGACATTATACACGGGCGGCGTCGGTGTTGTGCTCGTCGTCATTGTCGGTCGGACGGCGGGCGCGTTGTGCCCTGGGGTGGTGCCGCTTTTCGGGATGAATCTGGGCATCGACTTGATCAGGTTTGTCAGCACCCGGCGTTTTTCTTCCACCGTACCTGGACATGGTACACCAATTCTCTCGAACTCGGCGTCTAACTCGTCCTTCTTCAGCCGGTAAATCCAGGACGTTCTCGTGTCCGTCGCCTCGGTCGGGAGCAGGCAATCTAAGAGGTCGGCGTTGCCGGTTTTCGGCGCCGAGGTGCCGCACGCTCCCAGCTGGTCGTCTTCTCCGGTTGGTGGCATTTTGAACCAGGCAGCGACGCTTCTCTGTAGCGGACGGTCGATCGTCGGAACTTTTTACTGATGCGGCGGCGATCCGGCGACGCTACGACGACGGTACGGCGACGAGACGGCGGCGAGACGGCGACGAAACGGCAACGGAACGGCGGCGAAACGACCTGCTTGTCGTTATCTGTTTCTATTGCTAGAAATTGCACTAACTCGCTAGACACCTATACGGGAATCGGACAGAAATGCACCTAAGCTATACCTACGGTGAGTCGTAATCTATATCTCGGTATTCAGAAATATTTCGGAGCTATGGAAAAAATATACAACAACACGGAACAAAACGTAAGCAATTTTACCACCAAAAAATACAAACGGGAAAGTTCTAGAACCTGGAACTTAAAAAAAAGGTCCCTGCTCGGGCGCCAAATTTGTGACAGGCCGCCCTGGGGCTTGGGGAAAACTTACGTAAGTCGGCGGAAATTCTTCTCGGGCGCCAGATTTTTGTGAGGGTTTACTCCCTGGGGAAAGTTCTCGCAGCGTTTTCCCTGTGCCTGATGCACAATGGTACTTTCTTAGTACCCTTGTCCCTAGGGTAGCTCGTGGAGAAAGGAAAATGCCAGGGGTCGGCTTAAGTTATCACCAGATTGAAGGAACTAGTCAGGGCGATGTTCTTTACGCACCTACCTGGTAGACTGGCACTTCACGGAGCTAAGCTGTCGGCGAGATAACGGGGAAATGACATAGACTACGACTCAAAATATTAACAAGTTTATTTTAATTAACAATAAAACAAAACACAGTGCAACTTCCTTCGAAATAAATCGGAAGCTGGTAGGTACTTACGTGAACGAATAATAATACAATATTATAAAAAAGAATTACATACGGGTCATAGGGGTATAAATAAAACACAGATCAGTCTTTATTATGGGTACACTGCCAGTCCAAAAAAAATGCAATTAAATAAAATAACTCGATGATCGAAATAAATTAAGTAGGTACCTACCAGTATGAGATCGGAACGAGCGACTGGTAAACTCCCCGAGCGGCGGCGGTACGTCGAATTAAGAACGGGAAACGAGGCGGAAAAGCCGGTGGGCCGTGCGTGCGTGTATTGGCGTGTGTTCTATGTGTGCCTGAATCCGCGGCCAGGTTCCTGAAACGCCGAACCACTTCCGTGTGCAACGGGCTAGGGTTAACTTCCCACCGAGCGTCCGGGGCCGGATAATCACCGCACCCAAGCAAAGAACGGTGGGTAGGAAACCACAACTCCCCCAGAAGGTCGTTGTACAAGAACCGGCCACCAGAGAGAGGACTTTCAAATTCAAGTGTCTCGTAGTAGGTGAATTTGGGGTGTAAGGCTCGGCTTTATTATAATTATGAACGTACCTTGTTTTGCGAAGCGGAGCGGTGTCGGTGCGGTAGCGGGCGGTTCAGGGGCGTCGCGGTCCAGGCGCTGCACGGGGCACACGGTGAAACACAACGGACGGCGTAAACACAACCAGTTTGGGGAATGATCACTGACTCTATTCAAACAACTTGCGACTACTGCAAGTTAATATAAGAGTTCCCTAAAACTGCACGGGTCACAACCCTCAAACTACGGACGGACGCGAAATAATAAATTCAGAACTGAATCTCGGCTAAGTACTACACAAGTTACGGACACGCCAATAATCAAGAAACGATCCGGTACAGACGAAGAAGTGACCGAGAAAATAAGTGACGACCAAGTGAGTGCTCTCGGAGGGCTCGGCTACCTTTTATAATAAATGATGACATCATCTATCTTCAAATGGCTAATCGGCGCGTTTTCATTGGTTGTAATTGAGAAAATGATTTCTAGAAATAATAATAAACGTCGATACGAAGTTGACTTTTTGCGGGATGCAAAAACTGCAATCGCCTGATTTGTATTAAATATTTACCTCTGGTTTGTATTTATTTCGCGTGTTTACGGACGCAAAAAATCTATTGGATGAAAATTCCCATCGCTTCTAAAGAATAAAAATAATGCTCGACTGAATTAAATAAAACCAGAAAACAGAAATGTTGTTATAAATTTAATAATTCCTGCCGCGATCTCACGGCGTAGGTAGGTAGGTAGGTAATCGGCTATCGCAAGCGATAGGTTCACGACACCCGGCCAGCGGGGTTCCTGGAAACACGACGACCGGATAAAGTCTTTCCTATTCGACATCTATTTATTCAATAATCTATCACCGGATTTTTCTCAAGATAAATTTTAGAACTAGCAACAAGAAATACCAATCATTCTGGGCCTGAAATTACCCACCTCTTATTAATTCAAAAAGGAGAAAACCATAATTGTGCCTAGTAAAACGGAGCAATTTTCATTGCTTCGTTACAAAACAACTAAATTAAACTTCAGTTACTATAAATAAAATTGGTAACATCGATTAAGAAAACTAAAATCGTACTTAAACCTCAAAAAACTCGTGAAAAACAAAATCCAATAAAAATACAAAGTTCGATAAGTAAAACAAAATCAACTGAAGCTATAAATTTATATCTGACGTGTTTTAACTCTAAAACACTTTTTCCGCATTTTTTTAATTATTATTTTCACAAACAATGGTAATTATTATGTGTCGTATATTATGTGACAATCTCGAAAAATAACCTAAAAATGCTGGACACAATACAAGCTACAGCATAGCGTGTAGCTCATGGAGCTTTCCGAACAAGCTCTAACTTGAGGATGAACTGCCTAGCTGCAGAACCCCCACTTCAATATAGAAGAGCACAATTAGCCCTGTCCTACGCAAATGGAGTTGCAATCAATCCCTTAAATCCATATCGGAAACCATATTCTCATAACGGACATCAACACTATTTACAATAATACTGGCAACCACCTAACCTTACCCTTCTCGCTCCGCTTGAGCAAAATCCTTTCAACCATGAACATGCACACATCACACATTTCCAGAAATATTCCAAAACCCCAGTAAACCGAACCCTCCCTGGACAGCACCGCCTGTTAAAATTAATACCCATACCTAAGCTCCCTCAAAAAGTTTGAAACGCTCCCTATCATCTTCCAAAATGAATTCCTAAGGCTGAAAAACGAACACCCCAAGACTACGTTTATATATACGGATGCGTCAAAAGTAGAAAACAGAAGAGTTGGAGTATCTGTGTCAACACCTCAAAACGTATAAATGTTTGTACAGTCACCCAAGTCACAACTCTGTATACACAGGAGAGATCTACGCCATATACCTAGCCATTCATAATGCCAAGGACCTACCAAATAGAGAGATTATCATCTGCGGGGACTCCTTGAGTGCCATAAAAACGATAGGAGGGGAGTCCAAGAGACTACGGATAGGACACAGCCGACTAACACACTCATACTACTTTAGAAAAGAAGCTCCTCCTATGTGTAACAATTGCCAGTGCACCCTTACCATTGAATTGAATTGAATTGAAGTAGGGGTTGGGTTGGCTCGGAACTTACCATTTGCCACAGATTTTTGCAGATGAAGACCTGATTATAGGAAAATACCAGCTGTCCTCAGACAGCTGATCAAGGCATCGAGAACTTTTTTTTGGCACCCTTTCCATCAGGCACATAACAATTACTTGTGTTATGTACGAAGACCAGCGCCAAAGACATTTCATCCCAGATAACCTCGAAGAAGTCTTATCATCCAACACCAGTTCACTAAACAACACACTACTTTTTCTGAAAGCCATAGATTTATATGATGAAACCAATACCAGATCAGAACTGGAATCCATGCAAGCTTTTTTTAATGTAATACCTACGCTTCAATAACGATCACAAAAATCATTAATTTATGGAAAACTCAATAGCATTGATTTTTAGGATATTTTACCTCGTACGGGTTCCTACATTGCGAAATATCTTGAAAAATGTGCGTTCTACAACAAAAACATAGAATTACTTTTCTCCTCTAAACAAAACGAGGTATCTTTTGCAAATTTGCTTAAAAGTCAGTGGCGTAGAAATTGTTTACTAAAAAATTAATAACACACCCAGATCTCTGCCACTGGATTGAATAATTTTTCAATGGGAATACCAAATCCTGTACTTCAATTAGTACAACAGCTGTCAAAAAATTCGAGTTATTCTGATCAGCCAGTTTGTAGATATTCAAAAAATATTAATTTTTTCGAAGAACTTTTAACACCCTGTATTTAGAAAGCTAAAGCTCCAACGACCCATGTCTACAGAAAATTTATCGCCTATTTTTGCGTTTCCTACATGCCCTTTAAGTTTGTAACACCTATTCATTAACACCCTGTATATTGTAGCTATAATGTATACATGTCATTAGTTAAGCATAAAAATGTAAAACTAATGTAGAGAATCAGTCGCCAATAACTGCAATGGTTAACGCGACGTTAAGCAATAAATAATAAAAAAGGGTACTTTACTCTTGTAAAGTTTTTACATTTTTTGTCCTACCCTATATGGTTCCCCTACCCTGTAACTTAAAACAAATATGTGTCAAATAAGTTTTAGAGCATGTACAAACTTCATGCGCAATTATTTTTTTTATTTTACTAATAAAAAACTTTTCGGATGGAACTGTTATTACTCAATAATTTACTTCTTTTAACTTTATTTAATCCACTAACCAGTTTGCTCAACACGTTTCATGTTGATGTACCTGGCTAAAAATATTATGAGGAAAACAAATGTGCTCCCCGTATTTAATTAAACAAGACTCTTCCCCTATACCACCAACTATAAAGTTTGTGTAAATTATTCTGATGTTGAGGCGCTGCTTAGTTCGTCATAACACGACACAAAATAATAACTGAAGCTCTTTTAAAATTGAGCAGCTTTACGTAATTGGATTAGGGCTTCCTTTCTGAAGTTTTCAGCACGTAGATTTATTTCTCCTGTAAGATTCAATGAATATTTTATACAGCCTCACTCTTACTAAATCAATTTGTGTAATATCCAAAAAAAGCGACAGGAAGATGAAACCATCAAAAAAATTCATGAATGTGGAAAATTGATTTATAACGTGTTTTATGCATCCTTTCTAAGTAACTTTCCATAATTTGCAGTGGTAAATTATATACATGTGGTTATTTATGAGGTTATTAATGTAGAAATACGTTCAGGTCGACCTTATTACATTTCGTTTTATATACTTTCGAGGGATTGCCAGGCATATAAACTTGTAAAGTCTTGATTAACGGTAATTACAACTTTTGCGGGTTACTGAATAATTACAACACTTCAAGCTTAGCTAAAAAAATCTTAATTAAAACGATTCGGTAGCAATGTAAAATCTTGATTATGATTTTAATACGCTATATTATGAACTATTATAGACAATAAGATTCCAGACTTTTGTCCTGCCAATTGTCTTGAAGAGAAATTATCTACATACCGGAAGATAACAACCGACCTTCGTTGTTTCTTATCTATTTTTGGAAAACCAAAAAGATTCGATATCGTTATTGTAGATTTGACTTTTGATAGGAACCGTAAAATGATGTTTTTTGACGATAACCTGCGAAAATAACAGATAGCACACTACTTAGGTAGGTACTTCGAAAATGGCAAATATCAATTAAAGAGTTAAAAAGTAAAATATCACACGATAATGCTTTGTACCGGGTGGGCATCTAAGAATGAACAGCGGCCATATCTTGGAAAATATTGATCCTACAGTTTCAAAAACAAATTTTCCAGACATAAGTGACTATGCGAAATGCAATGAAAATATTTTCAAGATGGTCGCACTTCCGGAAATACCGGAAGTTGACACCTACTTCGTTATTTTAACGGGGACACCCTTTATATTATTGTATTTTTAAATTGCCTGGCAAAAGCGAATACAGGTGGATTTCACAATTGGAATTTAGGTTGAGTAGTTTATGAGTTATAAACAAGTGAAAATCGCAATTTTCAATTTTCAAAGCATCTCACATTGAAAACGGCTCAAAATATTTAAAAACGGCTTACATGTCCCTATCTTAACTTTTTACAAGGTATCCTACCATGTGGTTTAAATTTTTATACAGGGTGATGAAAATTAACAGATTTTTGATCACCCTGTAGAAAAATCTAAACTACATAATAGAATACCTTGTAAAAAGTTAAGATAGGGACATGTAAGCCGTTTTTAAATATCTTGAGCTGTTTTCAATGTGAGATGCTTTGAAAATTGAAAGTTGCGATTTTCACTTGTTTATAACTCATAAACTAGTCAGCCTAAATTCCAATTGTGAAAATCACCTGTATTCGATTTTGCCAGGCAATTTAAAAATACAATAATATAAAGGGTATCCCCGTTAAAATAACGAAGTAGGTGTCAACTTCCGGTATTTCCGGAGTGCGACCATCTTGAAAATATTTTCATTGCATTTCGCATAGTCACTTATGTCTGGAAATTTTTCATTTTGAAACTGTAGGATCAATATTTCCCAAGATATGGCCGCTGTTCATTCTTAGATGCCCACCCGGTATATTAAGCATAAATGTCATTTGGTTAGTTTATTATATTACCTCTTAGGTTGGGAAGTTTTTTTTTGTTTAGAATTTTAAATACTACATATTAGTGTATTTTTTAATAAAAAAATACACTATTGAGGACGACATCATTTTTCGAAAATCACCCAAATTCATCAAATGTCCACCGATCATGACCCCCAGATCACGAAAAAGTGGTTTTCCAAAATTCACCTGCCCACGATATACAGGGTGAATTATAAAAAACGCCCCAAGCGATAACTCCGTTAATTTTGGAGATATGACAAAACTTTTTGAAACAAAGTGGCGTAGTTTATCATCATCTATACAGGGTGATTGATTGAAACGCCACATTAGAAAAAATTCGACTTCCAAATGATCTAGGAATCTGAAATTTGGAACTTAGGCAACATACTTAATAACGAGTCAAAATGAAATATTACCAAGATGGCAGCACATTTAAAAATGGCGAAAGCAATGGTCATCTTTGTTTTTTTAAATGGGACACCCCATATATTATTGCATTTTCAGATTGTCTGAGAAAATGTAATAACAATGGTGTTTATAGTTTCAGTTTAAATTGAGTAGGCTATGAGTTATAAACAAGTGAAAATCGCAATTTTCCAACTTTAAACCCATTTACCACGAAAACGGCTAAAGATATCAGAAAACGGCTTACATGTCCCTATCTTAATTTTTTATCTGGTATCCTCCTGTATAGTTTAAATGTTTATGCAGGGTGATGAAAAATCTGATAATTTTCACCACCTTGTATAAACATTTCAACTGCATAATTGGATGCCTTATAAAAAGTTAAGATAGGAACATGTAAGCCGTTTTTTGATATTATGGGCCGTTTTTGTGGTAAATGGGTTTAAAGTTGGAAAATTGCGATTTTCACTTGTTTATAACTCATAGCCTACTCAATTTAAAATGCAACTATAAACATTATTGTTATTACATTTTCTCAGACAATCTGAAAATGCAATAAAATATAGGGTGTCCTATTTAAAAAAAACAAAGATGGCCATTGCTTTCACCATTTTTTAAATGTGCTGCCATCTTGGTAATATTTCATTTTGACTCGTTATTAGGTATGTTGCCTAAGTTCCAAATTTCAGATTCCTAGATCATTTGGAAGTCGAATTTTTTCTAATGTGGCGTTTCAATCAATCACCCTGTATGTTGAGATAAACGCTCGATCAACCCAACTTCCTGTTTACCGGGAAGTAACATCAACTATGGGTTTTTAAATAGAATACCCTGTAAAACTTTATATTTTTTAAAAGTCTGAAGAAATCTAATACAGGTGGTTTTCACCATTGGAATTTAGATTGAGCGGTTTATGAGTTATAAACAAGTGAAGATCGAAAATTTTCAACTTCAAAGCAGTGTAGAACTAGAACGGCTCAAGATATCTAAAAACGGTTTACATGTCCCTATCCTAACTTTTCATGTTTTATTCCACTATGTGGAGTAAATTTTAATACAGGGTGATGAAAATTATCCGATTTTTCATTATAAGTAAGAGTAAAAATAAAAAAAATTGCGCAGAAAATTTATGCATGCTCTAAAACTTATTTGACACATACCTACTTATTTTCAGTTATGATGCGTGGCATACCTACAGGTAAGGACAAAAATAAATATAAAGAGTATAGTAACCTTTTTTGTAAAGATATTACAAATATCTATGAAAAAAAGTTGGTTCGAGTTAAAATTTAATGTCAGATAATATGAATTTGTAGCTTTATTTGAATTTTTATATTTTTATTTTATTTTTACTTTTAATTTTTATTGGATTTTATTTCAGTCAGTTTCCTGAGGTTCAAATAAGAATTTAGGTTGAGATTCACCAGATAATATTTCAATTACATAACTGAAATTTCACTTAAAAAAAAGTTAAATTTCTTTTAAATAAAGTTAAAGTTAAAAACAAAGTTAAATTTTTTAAATAGCAAATTATATTTATTAAAAAAACTTATATCTGACTTTAGATTTTAATTCCAAACCATTTTTGCCACACATTTTTTATATATCTTCATAAACAAGGACACTTTACTCTTATGAAATTTTTACATTTTCCTACCCTGTATGCTACGCATCGTAACTTAAAGCAAATATGTACATGTCAAATGAGATTTAGAGCATCCACAAACTTTCTGCCCAGTTTTTTTTTAACTTGCTAATAAAAAAAAAATTCCATTTGGTGCGTATATTTCGGATGTCACTGTATAGTTTTAATCTGAATATAATATCAATACCTAGCATAAAAAATATAAGTAAAAGATATACAATAACTATTTTTTCTTTCATTATTTTATTCGTAATTTAAAGAGTACATTCATAACGAAGCAACCCACAAAAAAATTCAGTACGCCACTCATTTCATATCAGGTCATGTCTTTATAATTTCATTACTTAAAAAACTTAGCTTTAAAACATAATTATACAATCGAGTAAAACACGTTTAACGACTAAATGAAAATTGCAGCGCACGCGAAAAGCTCACGCTATTTTAGGTATATACAAAAGTATTCTTGCAGACACTGATACATGAGATAGACCGCAAAATGTAAATTGTAAAAATATCACCAACTCACTAATCCTAAAAAAATTTTCCTTATAAACATAATCTGTGACAATAAATACAGGGTGGGGACTTTCACTGGAACTATTTCTCTAGAATATTCGGAAAAACTATTTGAAAAAAATACGAAAACTGGTAAATTGAGATACATTTTAGCAACAAGAATTTTATTTTTTCCTTTCTTAATGAGCTGAAACCTAACTTCATTATATGTTCTTAAAAGAGATGATATCACTTATGTTACTTCACTGGAAAGCTATTTTAAAAAAAGACAAAGGACCATGCTAATTATTTGATATGTATTTGCCCTAACGGTTGCGATGCAATTGAAAAAAAATCCATGGATGGTAATTTACTTGACTACCTTAAATAAAACTGTCATGTCAAAGTGGCTCACTTAACTGAAACTTTAAAAATAGAAATTCTCATGATGAATGGATTCGGGGATCGCAAAACGTACTCAGGCTGAAGTTGCCGCTTTGTTTTCAGAGATACATCCTGATTTTCCACCACAGAATCGGAGCACTGTGTCCAAAATTGAAGCAGAATTCTTTGACGAATGCTTGGACGAAGAAAGAACACTCGGCATTCTTCTCACATATCAAGAAACTCCAACAACTTCAGCCAGAAAAGTAGACAGAGAGTACAATAATATGTCACAAAAACCCGTTTTGAACATTTTAAAATCAGCAGAATTTTTTTTTCTGAGAAAATGTGAAATAATTAGCATAGTCAATGTTCTTGTTAAAATAGCTTCGAAGTAATATGAGTGATATCAACTTATTTAAAAAAATAAAGTCAAGTTAGGTTTCGACTCAAAGAAACTAAAAAAAAATTATATGGCGCCAAAATGTTGGCCACAAAAAATCTCGATTGACGTAATACTTTTCCCTGATTTTCTAGAGAAATAGTTCCAGTTAAAGTCTCCACTCTGTAGAATTGTTACGAAAGGGCGATTTCATAATTATTCAAGTGACACAATTTGGGATCTCGGAAACGTTCAGAGTCATAGTTTGGGTTAAACTAGGAAAACGGTTTCTAATTTACTACTGAATCACATTGGCAGAAACGAATTTGAGATATCTCAACTATGTCTCACGATATAATATACTGAAAAACTGATTTTTTTTATTCCTGGTAACTTATGATTGACCATACGATTAAGAATAATTATTATTATTGTATTTTTGTACATAATATAATTTTTATAATTTCACACAAAATGCTGTTTTCACTGGAATTTTGACCAATGCGATTCCTAGGTAAGGGAAGAGAGGGTATGCGTAACGCTCATTTATGAGCCGTAGTAGAAAGCGTGACTGAAAATCTATCATCCGCCATGTTTTTGTAACGAAAAATCGTCATTTACTTAACTTAAAAAACTATGTCAGTTTATTGCTCCTAACAATGGTAGTAGGCGGTGCAATTTTTAAATTTCTCAATTAATCCAATTTTGATTATTATTTATTCATATTCTGGAAAACGTGTTTTTGATTGACCGTCTTTTAAGGGCTCTATCTTATAAAGGGTGCCTTTTTGGACATAGATAATTTCGGTTAAATCGTAAAATTTTTACTCGGGAATCTGTGGTAGAGCGTTGATGGAACTTTTTAGCGAAACCCTATATGTCATGCAGTTATTGCAACCAGAAGGCAACCCGTTAAATTAATTTAAGAATATTTTGATAGGTCGGTCTGGTGCCATCTGGTCACACTTTGGGCGAGTTCTTAAACTCATCAGTAAAATCAGTGATTGGAGCATAGGGTTATTTATGGGTGAGTTATTATTATTTGGTCATCGCCGGTATGTGAACAATGTGAAGTATCTTTACACAAATTATACAAAAGAACGAAAAATAAGTTCAATTACTCAATCACTTATTAGTGCAAAATAAAATCTCTTGTGTGAATAAAAGAACTCGCTCTTTTGCATAAACAACACCTTGTCAAAGATGCGATGAGTTTCACTTTTTTTAATGCGGGAAATGACAACACTAATGTTTTTGTCTAGCAGGTCATGAAAAAAAGCCACAATACCTATGTAACATTATGATACGAGTATCAAGTGAATTTATTACTCAAAGTATAGGTAAAGGAGTCCAGTGCCTGATTTAGAGTTCTGACAGCCCTAAGCTAATTATTAATATGCACCCGCCCCTTATCTTTCTTGCTTGTCAGCGGCATATTGGAAATATATTAAAAAATTTCAAGACTTCAGTAAATTTTGTTCCACATGTGTAAAATTTTCAGGACAAACTGGTGGGTATGGAATACCCCCCAAATTAGGCCCTGCAACGACAGTAGTTGCGGTCATCCTAATATGAACCCATTTTATTTGTCATGGAAATTTCTGCCGAATTTTGTCATAGTACTTAGGTACTAACGGCGCATATGATTTAAAGTTCAAATTATGCAATAAAATTTTTCCGTTCACATTTGTATGACCTCAACTGTACGTAATGAAATATAAACCTAGCATAGGTACATAAAGTTTAATTTTCAGGTATGACTAATTTTTACTAAGGTAACTTTCAGGCCAGTTTTCTTAATCAGCTTCGAACAGCAAACATTTTAATAAGTCACAATTTCAAACAAACACGACGTTTGAGACCTAGGAACTTTTTAGGTTTCTATTTATGTATTAATGACCTAAGTTTTTTTATTGCACCCTGTATGTATACATACCTCGTTTATGAAGAGCCCCATTTGTATTTGAATAAATATTTGTTTCAAATATAACAGTGGAAAATATTATATGGGTGTCATAGATTCGTGTGTAATAAAGCGACTAATCTAACACAATGATATTGTCAATACTAGGAGTATATCATTAAATATGCAACATAAAAGTTTTCCTCTGATCGTATTTTCTTTTGTATGTAAATACAAACTGTGGCAGCATATGCTACTTCATATGGATTTTCCCTGAATCGTCAATATCACATTTGCTAAACTGCTTTAGGTCCCACCTAGCAAGTTTACCCTAAAATGTAAATTATTCACATGTCCACGCTATACCCCAAAAAGGCTTTTGTAATGGTATTTTTAATAGAATTTCTTTGTTTTATCGGTCAAGTTGAAACAAAACGACAATTTCAAAACGAAATTTAAAAAATGTATATGTATTTACATGAATGGATACGGTTACAAGAAAGTAGTTTACAGGACACACGTTATATATTATGATAACTTCTGAAATATTGACTATTTTATTTGAAAATGTGACATGTGCATCTGAAGTAGATTATAGCAACGAAGCGTTACTACGAAGTTTCTATTTTCACGGCTCTCCTTGCTCTTTTCTACTCAATATTCTCCTACCTACTAAAATTTAGGAAAGAGACATATGTGTAATCTAAATTAACTAGAGAGTTCGCTTAAAATAAATTAATCATTCAAGGTGATTCCGAAACCTATTCGGCTCATCCCTGAAAGGGTATTTCAAATTTTAATTATACCACATATTTGAACGATATGTTGAGCCTATTGTTATGTTCTATGGTTAATTCATCAACCATCAAACAGTAAATTTATATTGCTGGACAATGAAGTGCGTTCTCACTGAAGATCCCTTGATTTTTATTAAAATAAGCATTTACTTTCTGTTTAAGTTCCTGAAGTCTGAAACTTTATAGTAGACTGAAGAGAGTTGAATCTAGGTGTACAGCTAAACGGTCATACGTCAATCACTGATAGATAATGTCATTCTAAAGCGAAAAGTTCCTATGCACATGAGTCCGGGTCCGCGGCATCTACTTGTTAACGAAAAAAGAAAAACTGCCATATGAAACAGCTGGTGTACTGAAATTAGGTTAATATAGGAGGGGAGTTGAAGTCTCCATTGCATTCAAAGCAATGGAGAAAATTTTGAGTAATTTTTATAGTTAAACTAGCTGACCCGGTAAACGTTGTGTTGTCATTTTTTATTATAGTAGGATTAACTTTAAAAAGTCAGATGTGACGTCTCACTAACCGTCCGAATTAATATTTTTAATTTCACCAGAATATGTCAAACAGTTAATTGTCAAGTTGTGAACGAGCGTAATTATTGAAGGAATCATTCAAACAATGAATTGAAGCGCTTACGTCAGATTGAGAGCCACTGACAACTACAGAAAATTTATCCACGTAATGACATTCTATCCTCTGTGTTGTGCATTTAATTCTCATTCAAAACCAATGTTGACGTATACTTATTTATGCGGGATGGAGTATTTGAACAAACTGGACGGTTACTATAAAAACACGTACATGAAACAAAATAAATCGAACTATCAAAAGGATGTGTATTCTTAATCGATACGTATGACTTTTTAGACTTTATTGGACTATAGGCAGAGGTATTTCACTATTCTCAGAAATTGCATAAAAATAGGTCTAGCCGCGTTGCAAATAGACCAGCCATTTGACAAGTAATGTCAAGTACCGCGTGGTGAGCTGCCGGTTTTATAATCACATATCATACGCCAATAATAAGTCATTTACGTATGCCCGTTTACTTTTAGGACACTTGTATAGGTACATATATTTATAATGTGTCTGACAGAAAGTTGGAAACATAATATTGAAAAAAAAAATTAATCTAAACGGGAAATTTAATTTTTGCAAAAGTTTCTCCATTGTCTCAAAGGTAGAAACCAATAACTAAGGAGATAAATAAACTGCGAGCGTCTACAGAGGTATTACCTAAAATAGTAAAACGACTTCAAAATACAAAATTATAACTACTTTATGCAATGCTTTTATTTTATAATACATACAGGGTGGTCCAACTTAAAACGTCAGGACTTTACCAAACGATAGATAACGTTAAAATATTGCCAGTTTCTCTAATACACTTATAGCCCGGAAAGTTTCCTTTTCAAGATACAGGGTTGTTTCAAGATACAGTTGAAGTTGTGGGAAAAATAGTGTTTTGTGAATATTGTCAAAACGGCTGCTTTAAAAAAATTTCAATTTGGCACGCAGCATGAGCTAAGTATCTTCCATGATTTACGGCTTATGGTGATAAATTGCGAAAATCAACGGCGGAGATATGAGTGTGCCATCGCCCCTTTTCAAAAAAAAAATAAAAAATTGACGCCACTGACTCTATGGTTACTGACAATTGTTACATTAGTTAGGTGTTGTTTATTTCTGTTATTTATAATTATTTAAGAAAATGTTTGATTAGAATTTGTCTGTTATTCTTAAAATGACTACGGATATTATACCTAAGAAAACCTGAGTTATCTCGAAAACAATTAGAAAATTAGAGAGTACTTTTTTGTTCTAAAAAGCATGGGACATTGAATAGTATTATTAAATTTGCCATAGAGTCAGTGGCGTCAATTTTTTATTTTTTTTTTTTGAAAAGGGGCGATGGCACACTCATATCTCCGCCGGTGGTTTTCGCAATTTATCACCATAAGCCGTAAATCATGAAAGATACTTAGCTCACGCTGCGTGCCAAATTTAAATTTTTTTAAAGCAGCCCTTTTGACAATATTCACAAAACATTATTTTTTCCCTAAAACTTCAACGCCCTGTAACTTGAAGAGGAAGCTTTCCCGGCAATAAGTGTATTAGAGAAACTGGCATTATTTTAAAGTTTGGTAAATCTCTCGTTTGGTAAAGTCCTGACGTTTTAAGTTGGACCACACTGTATATTATTGTCCGGTTACACGAACGTAATTAAAAATTTGTCAGATGAACCCTGATTTTAAAATCCCCATTATTACCAAATTTTTCTTTCTGGTATTGCTGGAAGTGAATTCTACTCCTTTCAAGACCTTTAAGAAAAGTTGGTTACCAATAAAAAGAAAAGGATCATTGAAAATATTGACCATATTTTCAAAATTTGCAATTTACAATCAGTAATATTTATTTGAAAGATTTCTAATACGTTCGTGAAACCGGCCCTATCGGCCCTAACAACTATCATGTGTTAACAGGACTTAACAGCTACTGTTTTTGCTTGTAAACTCAGAAAATACAGATAAAGTCATGAAGACAAGGTCAAATTACGTATTACTATTGATTTGTAATAATTTGAAGACTTTGCAAATAACTATAAGATCAACTCCACAAAGAAAAAAAGTAGAAGAAAGTATACAAGGTGGTAAATTTGTATTTAAAACCTTATATGTAAACCATTTGTAATGATGTATACTATGTGTTTTTACTTTTTATGATTATAATAAATAAATTATTATTATTAATCTCATTATTCTTCATAACAGAACTCTTACATAATACTCCAGAAATCCTACAAAATGGAATATTTTTATCATCCTGGCAAAGGGCGTCATGAATATGAATTGCTTTTAATGATGCGTGTTTAAAAACTTCGGCTGAAAATTAATTAACGCAAGGAAATGAAGCAAGCTAAAGGGTTTTCACTATACTGAATAACTTCTTATAGCGTGAGGGAAATTTCAATTCACTTCCCAGCCCTTACTAATTTCTGGCCAAACACAATAATTAAATTTATACGTTACATTAAAAATGTGGGGTAGAAAAAGGGATTGTATGCAAACATAGCAAAATGCTTGATCGTTATATTCACTCATATAAGGGATGTCAGGTTACATTGAAAACGGCTCAAGATAAAGGAAAACTAGCTTAACTTTTCTTGTACGATTCTAAGTACCTACGTACCTACAGTGTACTTATAGAAATATTTTTGGAGATGTTTAAATTTTTTTTAATCGAATATTTTTGATCCCTCGTATAGATATTTATCCAAGCAATAAACAGGGTAATTATACACGTGAAAATTTAAGATAGGGACACGTAAGGCCTTTTCCGTTTCAGCAACATCAACCTTGTTGCTAATTATTGTTAGCGTATTTTGAACATTTGGCAAGATGTTTCATATCCCACTAGTTCGTTGATAGAATGTATGTTTTTAACCCTTACTTTATAGAATCTCTGCATTCTGATTGATGATAAATAAAACACTAATGTTTAAAAAAATTCTACTGATGTATATTGCTGGATATTAACGTTACACGTGTTTCACTACTTTGTATAGCATCTTCAGACGTATGTAAATAAAATTACCATACTGTTGCTATGTTACTATATCAATAATTTTATTTACATACGTCTGAAGATGCTACAAAGTAGTGAAACACGTGTAACGTTAATATCTCAACATATATCGGTAGAATTTTTTAAAACATTAGTGTTTTATTTATCATCAATCAGAGTACGTTAATAGATTTCTTAGCATACTAGAGCAGTAATATGGAATATTACCTTCAAATGGGTGGGATAAGTGCTCTTTTTCTAATGATTATAAGATAAACGAAATGAATTAAATTTTTTTTAACTACTTTTACCACCTAAATTCTAAAAGATTTTGCCTTAATATCTCATTTTATTTTGAAAATTAATAAAAATAATTTTATTTTTATGCACGAGAAATTAGAATTTTTAATTGGCTCAAAATATCTAGGCAAATATCAATATAACAAAATGAAAGTGGATATTTTCTTCCTTATCATCGCCGAGTAACATGTCATTAACATTCTCCAGGAGTGTTACAACCCCCTATATATTAGCCATGGCTTCCTTTACAGTAAAGATAAAAATAAAAAAATATAAAGTAATAAATACAATATAAAAAATGAGTATAAAATATAAGATAAGAAAAGAAAAAAAAAACATAAAAAGACAAAAACATTAATATGATTCGCTATGCCAATACAAATTCGGGACTATTCATGCGTTTCGCGTTTTGGGATGTCTATTGACCTTAAAGTGGAGACTTCAAAGTAGAAAAAATAGAGATCATTATTGAGAATTTTGGAGGAAGAAAATCAATCTTTTCAGTTTATAGAAGGTTATGTTTGAACAAGACTTTTGATATAAAAATCTTCCAAATATCAATACTAAAACTAGCACTATAATCTTACGAGTTTAATACGACTATCATATATAATATCTAATAAACCCCTGTAGGTATAGGTAATGTAGGCAAATATCAACTTGTATTAAACAGGAGCCGTATTTCCAATATTAAATTAAAATTTTCCTACCTACAACATAGCGATTTCTTCGCAACGGGAAATTGTTGACATACTTCAGACATTCATTAGCAAATGTTTCAACAGAGCGTCAGCTGTATACCTACCAGGGTGCTTGGGAGGATTCTGTCACGACATATCTCTTTCCTCGATCAACTGAAGCTGCCGTAGGTAAGGCTGTCCTCAGCTTAACGCCTGATATTACAACAAAATAAGCCAATATCCAGAGCTTTTTCATAAAATTAAAAATGTCGAGAATTTATATCTCAAGATGTGATATCAGTTTAAGTAATAATTATGATTCTCTAATAAGTAGATACTGCGTTCAATCTCTTTGCCTTGCCGTAATGAACATGTACAAGTCTTGCTTATTAAAAGGTAATGAAAATAAACTTCATATGATTCCAGGCGATTTCAGATAAAAATTTTTGCATAATAAGCCAATAAAGTTCTCTTACAGAACTTGGAAGCTTGCATTGCAATTTGATGCTTTCGAGTTCAGTGAAGTTGGCACTCTTAAATAATTTTTTAAATAAAGGAATGAATTTAGGTCGTATGAGTATAAAGCACATTAAGTGCAATTACAAACGGTAAATGGGGTCGGAGTATTTCTCCATCGCCCTAACCTTTTTTGTCATATTATTTCAAATCATGAAAATATAATTTTTGAGCATTTAAAGCTCTTCAAATAAAGAGCTTTCAATGGCAGATAACACACGCAACCATCTAGAGCCTCCCGAAGCTGCAGACGGACCGTTTGGTCTTTTTATGACCTCATCAGTGCAGCACATCGAGATGGGATCCAGAGGCCACGGTGCTGTCCACCATCAAAAGCTAGGCCTTTGTAGCCACCAAGTTCCACGAAACTCAGTGACTTACAGCGCAATTTGCCATCTAACAATGGAGGCAAGAACTACCAGTAATGAATGCCAGCTTGCGACCATCAGAGACGGCGGCCCGGTTCAGTTTTATATGCTTTTAGGCATCGAACTCTAACCATAGGTTGGTATTGGTATTTGGTATTTTAACTAAATGTGAGAGATGGTTTATTAGGTCCCAAACACTGAAGCCAGCGGGCTTATTGTATTTCTCACATTTAGATTCTCCTTGATTAGAAGAGCTCCGTTCCTTTGACAAGGTTTAGCAGCCCTTGTCCTAACCTATGCCCTAGCACCATAGGTTAGAGTTCAATGCTTTTAGGCTTCACCTTTCGTCGGCCAGTGCTAACCACTGCCGGATGATGCCATTCCATTCGTCCATAAGTACTTAATACAAATTTGAAAGTTTTATTAGAGCCGTGATTACAAATCATGAAAATATAATTTTGTGGGCATTTTAAGCTCTTCAAATAATAATAATAATAATAATAATAATAATAATAATACCATTTATTTCAACAGTAATTACATAAAAACTAAAGTTGAAAACACGTCCAAAATACAATCAAATAACCACAATAATCAACATTACAAACATTATAAAACAAAATCAAAACTGGTTCGAACAATATTCATAAAATTCTTGCAATGTGTATGGTTCACATTGTATTAAAAAAGGTTTCAGAGAACTTTTAAAAGGTTTCACATCGGTTATGTCTTTGAAAACCCTCGGTAAAGAATTATAGATTTTTATACATGAATAAAATGCATTTTTCTCAACTAAAGTGAGTGAATGTATAGGATAGAGATATGCTCTCTCTCTGGTCCGGTAATTATGTGACTGTAAGTAGCTCTCAAAATATTCAGCATGCTTATAAACAAAAACTGCACATTCCAAGATATACAGCCCCACAAATGTCAGAATATTATTATCCCGAAAAATGCCTCTACATGAGGACCGGTACGGCCTATGAAAGATAATCCGAATAACAATCTTTTGTAGTGTAAAAATTTTCTTATATTCTATGCTCTTTCCCCACAAAATCACTCCGTATCTGAGAAGTGATTCAAAGTTGCTATGATATAGTACCATCATAGAATCCGCTCCCAGAACGCGAGAGACAATTCTAAGGCTGTAAATGGTAGAATTTAATCTCCCAGACAGTACTTCAATATGGCGGCACCAATTTAGATTTTTATCAACATATATACCCAGAAACCTACAGTCGTTGCTAATACGAAGAGAGAATTGATTTAAAACATCTATTTCATTTGGTGTCTCTATTGTTGATCGATTAGTTTTAAAGATAATACACTCAGTCTTCTGCCTATTGATTAGCAATCTGTTTTGACTTAACCAGTTCTCAAGGCTTTCAAAAGTCTGGTTTGCCAATGTTACAAACTCATTGACATTGTCGGCACTGAACAGGATATTCGTATCATCAGCATAATTAAAGAGATTAAGTGTATCCCCTTGGAATCCCAATGGCATATCATTCATGTAAACAATAAATAAGAGCGGTCCCAGTATACTTCCCTGAGGGACTCCCACTTTCTGATCGACGGATCGTGATAGCCCTTCGTGACCATTTATCTCCACCTTTACTATATTTTTTCTTTCAGTTAGGTAGCTTTTTAACCACCTTAAGGGAGTACCACGCACTCCACCGCTATCCATTTTATTAAGCAAGATTTCGTGATCAACACAATCAAAAGCTCTGGAAAGATCAAAGAAAAGAGCGCAGGGCAATTTTCTCCCCTCCAGAACCTCTACAATTTTCTGCACGAACTCAAAGCATAAAGTGGTGGTATTTTTATCCTTTATGAAGCCATGTTGACATGCATTGAGAACATTGAATTTCTTTAAAAAATCTGTTAGCCTATCGCAATATGCCCGTTCAAATATTTTGCTAAAAGATGTCAGCAGGCTCACTGGACGATAGTTTCCCAAGTCAGTGGTATTACCCTTTTTGTGAACTGGTTTGATTAATGCTGTCTTGAGTTGATTTGGAAAGATTCCATACTCAAAAGAATTATTTATTACAAAACATAGTGGTCGTGAAATCAGTTGTATTACCTCCTTGACTATAGTTGTTGGTACCTGATCATGACCACTTGATAAGACATTCTTGAACCTCCCAACAATGCCTTCGATCTCAGCCTCAGTTACAGGCCTGAGAAATATTGAACGGTCACACTTGATCAAGTCACTCCGGGAGCGAACATCATGCTGACAGTCATCGGTGCTCTTGTTTTCTTGGCATTTAGAAAAGTATTCACTAAATTCCTCAGCGAGTTTGCTGGGGTCCTTAGATGATAACATATTCTGTCTATTTTTGCTCATAGAGCTTATACTCTTGACTAAATTCCAAACTGCCTTGCTTTTATTGTCTGAATAGGTAATTTTATTATGATAAATTTCTCGCCTAATAACCTGAATTTCATTATTGTATGTTATTTTCAGTGCTTCGTAAGCTCTCTTATATGTAGGGTTATATTTGGCAACTAAGAAAGTTTTATCTAACAGATCTTTGAGGAATAAAATCCGAGGATTTCTATACACCGAAAGACATGCACCCGTACGTCTACTAACGAATCGTTCCGGCAAACTGTTATTAAAATGGGATAAGAAAACCTTAGTAAAGCAGTCCCACTGTCTGTCTACGTCAAACTTCGGGATCTCTAGCAAGCAGTCCCAAGTCTCATTGCAAAGACATTCCCAAAACAACTTTCGATTATTATCGTTAAAGTGCCGCATCTTCCTCTTAGTACAGGTTCGACGTCCCTTCAAGCAAGCAGAAAAGAGAATGGCTCTGTGATCGGAGATGTGCAGTTCAAGTACTCTGGATGTAAAGTCATCAAAATTTGAGATCACATTGTCCAAGCAAGACTCCCCGCGAGTAGGTTGCCGTACTGAACAAGTCACCCCAAATCCCTCAATCAGAGAGAGAAAAATATCTCGATCCTTACTGTGTTTTAAAATATCAAAATTAAAATCTCCCGTTACGACATACAAAAAACCCGACATACAAAGTTTATCGAACAACATATAAAGCTGTTGGAAAAATAATCCTGCTGAGGCATTTGTAAGCGGTGACCTATACACAGACACCACAGTAATTTTGTAACCAGAGATCGTCACTTCCAATGCTGAGCACTCAAAAACGCCCTCGATGCTCAGTGCAGACAAGTCTACCCTGGACTCGCAAACGACATTCTCAGAGCAGTATAGTGCAGAGCCCCCATGTTGCAGTGGTTCACGACAGTACGCGGATACAAGACGAAAACCAGGAAGTTTATAAGCTGCAAGCTGATCGCGATCTTTCCAATGCTCAGTAACAGACACAATCTGACATTCATGTTGCAAGACACCAATCATCAGTCTGTCAAGGCTGTTGCCTATTGATTGTAAATTTTGATAAAGCAAATTTACCTTTATAGAATCTACTCCACTGCCTTTGCCTTTCCTATGTGGGATAAAAAATTGTTCAGTCGTGTTCCAGTGGGCCACAAAGTAGGATTCTTCAAATTTTCAAGCTGCTCAGCAGGAACAGAAATTTTAAATGATGAATATTCATTCGGATATTTGGAATCCATTCTTGTACATCTGAAATTCTCGAATTTATTTTCCTGGAGATACTTGCGCAAATCTTCCTCCTGTAGGCCAGGGTCCAACCTGTAGACATGAACATGGGCATACGGAATAACCCCTTTGATGGCGAGATTACTAGCTGCTCCAACTACGGTATTTAGTTTTCTTCTATGCTTCCTAGTAACGACGGTTTTAAAGTTATCATTTTTTGATTCATCTTCTTCTATGGGATTAGAATCATTGTTGATCCTGCGATTATTTACATCGGCAATTCTTATTTTCCTTGTGAAATCTTTCGTTGGTGACGAATTAATAAATTGCGGTGAATTTATATTTATTGTTTGTTTTTTCTCAGTCCGCCTGGTGCTATCTACAGCTGATATCAATATATTATCGGGTGATTCGCGCAAGGAAACATCGGTACCATTATTTGCAATAGAATTATTAAAAGGAAAATTATTGCATTTTATTTTAGGCACAGCAACCCTATTCAATAAATTGCCAGGGTTTTTATCCAGCAATCTAATTAGATCTATGTTGGTGGTTTTCAAATTCACTACTTCAGTCTTCAATTCATCGATTTGCCGTCTAAGCGACTCGGTCTTGGAATCCAATAAATTATTAACTATTTCAGCAAATTCACTACTTTTCAAGAAATTTATTACTTGTTCACCAATGACACTAGTTGACCTAGTTTCTAGCCCCATGGTAACGTAAGGATATGTTATATCGAAATATTACTTACTTTGATTTACTTAAAAAGTGATCACACTCACACCAGCTAGGTATCCGCTCAAGCGAGCGGCCGAATAAAGAGCTTGCAATGGCAGACAACACACGCAACCATCTTTTGATGGTTGCGTGTGCAACATGCGTTGTAGCTTTTGATGGTGGACAGAATCGTAGCCTCTGGATTCCATCTCGATGTGCTACACTGATGAGGTCATAAAAAGACCGAAACGGTCCGTCTGCAGCTTCGGAAGGCTCTAGATGGTTGCGTGCGTTGTCTGCCATTGAAAGCTTTTTATTTGAAGGCTTAAAATGTCCAAAAATTATATTTTCATGATTTGGTAATAAAACTTTCAAATTTGTATTTGTCATATTGGCAGTGTCAGAAACTCCCAAAATCAAGAGCTTCCATCCAAACAACAACAGAGTCTACTTTAACCAGAGAACCAGACAAGCAGAGACACGTGTTTCGTCCTATTGGAGCTCATCAGTGTGCTGCATCTGGAGTATCCGGAGGATGTTATCGAATGTCTAATGTCGAATCATTGCTGTTAAATTAGACTAATTAATAGAATAACAGCACAAAAAGTTATGAAAAAATATTCAGATGCTTCTAAGTTATTAAAAAAAAAGAAACTTCGTTAATATTCAATTTAGAGGGTAGGTTAGTTGAGACTTTTTGTCTTAAAATCAAGTAAATATTCTACCTTAGAAGTTTCTCTCTTTTATTCTGGGACAGCCTGTATTTTTCGTATAAATTAATATATTTTAAATTATTAGGATATGATTTACATAATATGTTGTGTTTTACAAATCTATTATTTCATTATTATGGTGGTAAAACGGTTTGCAGAATATAAGGTTGAGTTGTTGACATTCTGGTTCATAGTGGTTTTAGATTATGTAACCAATCTATTGCATCTGGTGTAAGGCAGTGTATGTCTTGGAAACCGTCAACAAATTTAGTTGCTGGACACTCTTTGAAAATGTGGTTTCTTCAATTTCACTAGTTACAAATGGCAAGTTTTTAAACGGTTTGTTTACACCAGAGCTTTCTTGATTAGTCGAATCCTCGGTCGAATCCGGGAATTTCGTTCCTTGGGTCTTGGATAAGATGATTGCAAAATATTCTGAGCTTTACATTCCAATTTCTAAGAATAAAGTGGAAAAAAGATCTCATGATTTAATTGCCAAAATGGATTTCGAGATCTTGTCGCAGTAGAATTCTGATGATCTTGCCAGATTGGAAATTTGGGTACTATGTATTTCACGAATTAACGTTTAGTCGCTGATTCTTGATTGTATAATTTTTTAAATTACCAGTAGCCAAGGTGTTGGAGTTGACTTAATACAGCCAGTAATAACTCTCATGGTGGTGTTAAATTCAGAATCAATTTTATGGACATGCGCGCTATTCATCCAGATTGGGCAACAATATTCGGCCTTATACACAAGCAAAATCCATGCAACTCTTCATGTGACTGCGTGAGCTCCCCAAAATTACATTGTTTATCGAGACTTATAGTTTTAGACGTTTCTCGTGGTTGCTCAGATGGAAACAACATACTTCGGTTTCGAAAGAGCTAACTCATCAGCATATATGAATTTTCTACATTACTCTCTGGTAAGTCACTGGTATACAGGGTGATTATTACAACCTGAAATATCCAAATTTCTCGAATTATAAGCATTCTGCGGAAAAATGTTTTTGCCATCAGAAATTCGGGTTGCTATTTAAAATTTTAAATTACCCCCACTCCCTCTCAGGGGGTGATGGGTGCCGTGACTGCAGGGTGATTTTTGTGTTCCAACAATCTCCCCCATTAAACAAAACTACTTATGTGAAAAATATTTTCCGCAGAGTGCGCACTTTTCAAGATATTTGGATATTTCACGTTATAAGAATCATAAGTATCATCATCAGTTTAATATTAATGGTGCTAGTAATGATCCCTATATTTTTTTATATTTTTTTTTTCACATGAATTGTATGACGTTCATTTCGTTTATTAGAAATTGTAAGAGTAATCACCCTAATTATAACACATTACAGCCATCTACTTCTGCAAAGCTAACTTAAATTATTATTGGACTATCTATTGCAGGCACCAAGGTCAAAAAAAGCATAATAAATAACTCTGCATAAACTTGTAGACAGAGAACTTCCGTTAAACCTTATTGATTTTTTGTTCAATAATTCAATCAACAGCCAACAGGTAATACCTACCAGATTTGTAAACAAAATAATAAATTGTGAGGTCACCCTGCTTGCATGTAAAGAAAATTCTCGGATAGTTGAGAAATTCGATTTTTAGCTGAAGTAAATAAAACTATTTACCTTCGTGTTATAGAAATATTAAACATTTACATTGCCAGTGAAGTAGAAAAAAGTTATAGTAGAGTTGTTGGGCATACTTCAAACTTCATAAATAAAAAACAGATTCCATCGATAGTATCTACAAAATACTATCGTCGGGAATCCCATTGATGGCGCAATCAAATGCAACCATCATCTACGAAATTCTAAGCTGTCTACAACACTAGACTTTATAATTTCAACACCCTGTATACAGTAGTTAAACAGTTTTCTGAATATAAACTCATTGGAAGTTTTTTGTTGCAATGGCCCCAAGAATCGTACCCTTAAAATATTACCCTGTCTGAGTTAGTTCTGAGTTAGTTGGGATTGTCTATTATACAGGGTGAGTCATTTTAATATTCAAACCCCAATATCTCTGTTGGGGAGCCAGATACGAAAAAATTATGCAGACAAAATTTGTTCAGGACAATGGGGGTCATCTGACTGCACTGATGACTTTGACCTTGTGGACCAATTTCAAGTACATTTGAAGGTGAAGATTATTTTTTAAATAGGACACCCTGTATATTTTTCTTTTTTCATATTTCCTATGAAAAACCAATAAGAAAGATTTTTACACCTGCAGTGTAAAATGAGTAGGTTGTGACTTATAAACAACTGAAAATTGAACATTTTTTAATCACCCTGTATAAAAATTTCAAGTACACATGTAAGCCGTTTTTCGATATTTGGTGCCATTTCTGATCAACACTGCTTTCAAAATGAAAAACTGTGATTTTCACTTGTTTTTAATTCATAACCTACTCATTTTAGACTGCAACTGTAAAAAATATTCTTATTGAATTTTCTTGGGAAATATGAAAATACAATAATATACAGGCTGTCCTATTTAAAAAATTATCTTGACTTTCAAATGGCCTTGAAATTGGTCTACAAGGTCGAAAGTTTAGTACAGTCTCCCATTGTCCTGAACAACTTTTGTAACCACATTTTTTTTGTATCTGGCTTACCAACAGAGATATTCGGGTTTGAAGATTAAAATGACTCACCCTGTAGAAAGGATTCAAAATCAAAATGTGGTTATTATTTTATTAAACAGAATAAAGACATAATTTCTATCAGTAAAAAGCCACCCCAGTCAGTCATTACAATTCTCACTACTCCTTTGTTCGAAACTTCTCTAAAAACCGTAGCGACGACAAATAATATTCCATATTTTTTCCATATAATGTGTCATTATAGCCCTTCGTCAGGACGTTACCTCGGAGTAGACACCTCTGTATGTGGTCTTTACGCACCCACCCCTAGTGTCAACGATTATTAGCGAAATCGACCAGAAATAGAGCAATGAGTTGGAGGTCAAAATAGTTGACAGACGAGGACAGAGTTGACGACAAAATGATCAGATTAAAATCACGACTACATGAATGAATGTTGTTTTGATGGTTCATCAGAAACTTCGAAACCTACGTGGACAAGTTTCATTGGTCTCTAGAGACAAGAAGCTTACTATCGTTTTCTATGGAATTCCATGGAATAGGAAAATAAGTCTTACCGACTTAAGACTACTGTGTGAACCAGAATAAGTAGGCACCAGCTGTAGATGAACATTGTCGTCTCGTAAAAAAAAAGAAAATGAAATTTAAGTGCAACTCGATCTGAATGGTCATCAAGAAGTGTGAAATGCATTCGATCTGTGGAAGAAAAAAAAAGTGGTGCCGCAAAACGAGCCCTGCTGGGTTGACCTTCAAGTCTGTCTTAACAACCGTGCGTTAACTAAACTGCAGCGCAAGATAGTTGGCCCAAGAATCGCTGATATTAATAAGACAGGCAGTCGTGTATAACAGCTTTATGCTGTGTGGTGAGGCGAGATAATGCGGTTAAAGTTGTGAAGTGAAATGTATACTTTCATCAATCCCAACCCAATGATGCTTAAAAACGTCATATCCAGTTTTGCCAGAAATAATTTTTGCTACTGAGTCAGCTGACTGATCTTTTAAAGGCATAGCCTCTGACCAACGAGTGAAACGATCAATACAAGTGAGCAAATATTTAAAATCAATTGGAGTGAAAAACGGCAAACTGTGGCAATATGGACAAACGATTGTTGGTATGCAAGCTGGAAACGCTTCAAAGGTGTAGTTTAGTGGTTTTCGATTCTCATGAGTTAAAAATCACACAATTGCGAGAACAACGAGTAATATCAAATACCTTATTAAACTCTAAAATAGGAAACTTAGCTGAAAAAGCGGCGACAAAATTAAGTGCCATCTAGCGTAACTCGTCGGATTCCGGTAATTAATGCTTGACAACATGTTTCATGGAAACCTATGTGATTTTTGATAATCACGATTTCACTTCTTGTATTATAAAGTGAAAACGTTTATAATCCCCCCCCTGACCTTAAATTTTTAACCGAATGAGCTAGAACTTAGAAACAAAAACTAAATCAAATGCCATGAATTTTACTACTACTTTCTGGCGTAAAACTTATCTGTGAATATCAAAGATGACGTTATGTTAACTTAAATTAAATGGAATGAGGGTGTCAGTGAGGCCTCATTCTAAAAATATTTAAATTATCCGCACAAAAATTATGTTAGTTATCAATTGACAGTCTTTGTGTGAGCGAGGACGTTTATAGTGTCCCTCTCCTTAATTATTGATCCAAATTAGATAAAATTTTGAAACAAAAACTAAATTAAATGTGATGGACTTTTTGACATAAACAGTCACTGTTCGTGTGAGATCTCATTTTAAAGGTATTTAAAGTATCTACGTAAAAAAATTATGTTAGATTTAAATTTTTGACTAGTCGGTTCAGAGTTTAAAGGGGTGGGAGGACTTAATTATAAAAATTATAGAATTATGAAATTAAAAAATAACCTAATTTTTGTGTAGAGAATTGAAATACCTTTAAAATGAAATCTCACATGACCCCTCCTCTCATTCGGATAAAAAATTAAGGGGGAGGAGCACTATAAACGTCACCACTGACACAAAGGTCCGGTTGCACCATAGAGATAGAATAGAGAGGAGACGACATGACGTGACACAAATGGGATCAGGTCCGCCATATTGATACCACTTTTATGTCAAACTTATGTTATGACATAAGTGAACGCTTTTTATTGAATTTAATTTGATTTAAGGACTGTCTTTAAGATCTTTGGTGTTAAATTGAAAAGCCAAAGATGGTTTCTTGTGCAGTTCGTACCTGCTGTAGTAGAGACTGCACTGATAAAAAAAAAACGTCCGGAATAACATTCCATAGGTAAGTATCAATAATATACAGGACCGTACCTACTTGCATAGTACACTAAAAATCTAAAATTGAAAATGACCATGATTATTTGCCGGATATTTTATATTCTTTTATTGACTTGAAAAACACAAAAGGTCTGCAATATCCATCTGAAGACGTGTTAAAAATATGTATGAAATGTGAGAAACATTTTTATTTATGAAAATTTTGCAAATAAAAATTAAGTCTGACCCTGTCGAGTCGCCATATTGTTACTCCTATAAGCTCCACCCACTGATGCCGTTTTTTAATGTACTATTAGGTGATCATAGCGGCTCCTCTCTATTCTATCTCTATGGGTTGCACAAATGTAATTAAAAATTTTGTCAGATAGGTAATTACTAATTTTAAAATGCCCTGTATTACCAAAGTTTTGTTCTGATATCGCTGGAAATAAATTCTACTTTCTTCTAGAAGAGTTAATTAGCGATAAAAAATAAAAGGTCATTTGAAATATTAACCATATTTTCAAAATTTGCAATTTAAAATCAGTAATTATGTGACAAGATTTTTAAATACGTTTGCGCAACCGGACTAAAGAGTGTCAAAATTGACAACTAGCATAATTTTTGTGCGAATAATTTTAATTACTTTTGGAATGAGGTCTCACATCACCCCCCATGCTATTTAAAAATTGAAGTTGACAGCGACTACAACGTCATATTTGACATTTGATAGATCAGTTTTAGGTCAAAAAGTAGTAAAATTCATCACATTTGATTTAGTTCTTGTTTCAAAGTTCTAGCTCATTCGGGTAAAAATTTTAGATCGAAGGGGACTATAAAAGTCCTCACTGTTTAGGATAATGACACAATGAGCTATTTCAAGCATTAACTAGCTAATTGTTTGAGTTTTTACAAAAAATTTGTACCACCTTTATTTAATTAACATTTTAAGTTACACATTTTTTGGTGTTTCAAATTTACAATAAATGAAGTGCCTGCTGGAATTTTATTGTAACTTCAATGTCTTTACAGTGTATGTATTCTGGTTTTGGAAACATCTTGCAAGTTACAGAGTTTTCTATGCTCCCATTTATATTTTTAATTTACTTCCCAAGACACCCTATGCAATATTTCTAATATGAATAAGCAATAATAATAATAAACATAAGAACATAATATTAAAATATTAATAAAGACATTAAACTCCAGTTATATGAGAAAATACCATTAGAGAAGAATATGAAAATGTAACGTAAACGGTAATAATGTCCATAATGAGAAGTTAAGAGAGTTCTCTCAGATTTTCTAGTACATTAATATATATGGTTATTCACTTAGCCTGCTTTACATCCTAATATATTTTGTTAATAAAAACTTTCAGTTCACATTACGAAAAGTTATATAAGTATAAATTACATGTGCTCACCGGCCGTTTTCTCGACCTTGTAATATGGTTAAGTGAGTTGAAACATTAAAAATTTCCAGTAAATTTGACGACTGCTAGAGTTCAATCTTTAATTATTATACTTGCATAAAAACATTTTTTTTCGCATATACCTTATAGGTAATTAAACTACATTTAAATTATAAAAAAAATACTCTGCCAAGGTCATATTGAAGGTCAGCATTGATGTTATATCTAAAATTTCGTAGGTTGCAATGAGGATTCTCGGAATAGACATAATTACTATTATATTAAGAATTTTTATTTATTTAGAAATATAAGAATTAAGGACTTACTTTTGATTATAACTGGTGTAATTCATAATAATATGCTATTTGTGATTAGAAAATTATAAATACATACTTGTGAAGAACCTTTTATTGATAAATTGTACACAAATTATACGTAATAATTAAGAGTTAATAATCAAACTTGACAGTTGATAAATTTGATATTCAGAATCATACATACCTAATCAATTTAAAAAAAGGAGCCCGCATTCATAGATTCATCTTCAAAATATTGAATCAAATTTGACATCATCAATCTGTTTGGCTTCCCGCCTACTTAAATAGGTACCTACTTTGGCATTTTGCTTAGTCCTTATAGATAATCTCTATTACTTTCGTTAATTTTTATTCTATTTTAAAAAATTACAAAAATCTCAAAACTTACCGATGTAAACAGAATTTTTTTTATAAAAAAGTTGACAACAAAGCCTTCGATGCTGTAATCGATTGTCAGACTATTTATAAAATAATTTAAGTGGAAGATTTGGTTTAAATAGTCGTATGCAAGGTCACAAAAATTTCCGAAACCATTTTTGATATAATTCCAGAAAACATCAAACATTTATTTTAATCAGACAAGGTACTCAGATAAGGGACTCAGAGTCCCGATTAAATTGCATAGAGTACCTACCTACCCTAAAAAGTGTGACGTCAGCTGAATAATGAATCTCAACTTTTTCTGCTGTGCATATAATGTGTGTCAGTGTATTTTTAATAAAACTTTACAAAAACTACCCCAGATAAGTGGAGTTTTTGTGGGAGTCAGATTTTTGGAAAGATGTGGTATTGCCTGTAAACCACGCATCAGTTCAGTGGTCAAAGTGGCGGTTATATTATCATTTAATAAATGTTCATATTGACTTCCCAGTAGACAAAAGCAATAAATATTTTTGGGAGTAAAAATATGAAATTTTAATACGAAAGTCAATATCACTCGCGATTGATTGGCATGTAGGTAATTGATTCGCAAGGTTTATTAATTTTTAATTTTTAATTTTCTCGAGTGCACTACTGCAATGTCCGAATTCACATCTCTGTAGCTTTTTCATCACCAGAACTCTTGAAACTGCCTGTCTATACATATATTCGCCGTGATAACTTTTACAGTTCGAGCATATAATCTCAATATTCAACTGACAGTGGTAAGGTGGCAATCGCTTGCAGAACCTTATGACCAGGAAAATCTCTGTCAACCTCTCTGAGATCTTGAGACTGAAGAGTTAAAATTTTTTCATCAGGTGAATGAATTATTTTCCCAGAAGTATTTAAAATAGCGGGAAATGGAATAACAATGAATGGTGACGAGAACGAAGAACGAAAAAAAGGTAACGAAAAAGGGACAACGATAACGTGAAACAAGTTAAGGGAAACGACAAACTTAAAAATAAGAGTAATACAATAATGAGTAACGCAAGACAACAAGAAAAAATATTTATTTTTATTCTTTTGTATCATAAAATTTTTAACAGATAGACTCCATCGTCATTGGTTATTATCACTGGATTGAGTTCGCTAATGTCTAATCTTTTCTCTCGCTCTCACCAAGAACAAATCTGGTCCTAATCTGGTTCGTATGTCTCATGAATTCATTCCAATTTTCAGGAGTGGACTGCTGCAAGGCCCTAGTCCACACCTCTATAGCTTCATCATCGCTAGAGCCCCTGTAACTGTCTAGATATATGTCATAACACCTTTTACAGTTCGACCATATTAGTCAGTTCAATGGCATTGAACTGACCGTGGTACGGTGGCAAAAGCAAAACTTCATGACCATGGATCCGCACTATCTCATCCACTGCTTATGTTTTTTAGACTGCATTCAACATCGCTAGGGCTAGAAGTTCAACCTTTCTAGATAAGTGGGAGGAAAAGCAACTTCATTTTATTGTAGCCATTTTATAATATCGTCCCTCTGCTGGTGGGATTTGACACTATCAACCGTGAACCCATTTTTCAAAGGTTTCTCTATCCATGTTGTTATGATAATTGCTGTTAGGATTAGGATTAGAAGATGAAAAGATTGAACTGGCACAAGAACAAATCCAGTTCTTGTACGCGTGTGCAAAACATAAATCTTCTCCCGCCACGACCACGCACTTTTCGCCCAGAATTCTCGTCGTTTTCGGCAGAAGACTCATCCTGCCAGGCTCGAGGGTTGTTGCTATTTAAAAATAATACGGTCTCATCCAGAAAAATCACCCCACTCAAATATTCCTCTAAATTGTCTAAATAAGTTTTTAGAAAATTGATCCTCCTGAAAACATAATTTTGAAAGTGCAGTCAAACCAATCTGAAAATCTGCCGATACCTATACCGTTTTCTAATTCATCTTGCAGTAGCAAGATGTTTCCCCTGCAGAGGTGAAGAATGAAATTAAAACCAACATCAAGGCAAAAAAAGCTCCTGGTTTTGACTTGATAACAGGCGAAATATTACAACATCTTCCAAGGAAAACATTGGTAAAACTTACAAATCTAATTAATGTTGCATTTAGATTGCGATATGTGCCCAAACTCTGGAAAGTAGCTGAAATCGTAATGATACCGAAACCAGGTACCCCACATGAAACCAGTTCATATAAACCTATTTCACTACTATCTATTCTATCTAAACTTTTTGAGAAATTGCTCTTAAAAAGAATGCAGCCAATCATCAAAAATACAAATCTGATCCCAAGTCACCAGTTTGGATTTAGAAGTAAACACTCTACGGTAGACCAAGTTCATCGAATAACTGATATTATTGAAAAGGCATTGGAAGAGAAAAGAGTTTGTTAGGCAGTTTTTTTAGACGTGGCACAAGCCTTCGATAAAGTATGGCATGAGGGACTGCACCAGAAGTTGGGACATATCCTCCCAAAACAGTACACTGAAATATTGAGATCTTATTTAACAGACAGATATTTCAGGATTAAACAAGGGGATGCCTATTCTAACTTAAGCAGAAGAGTTAAAGCTGGAGTGCCGCAAGGTAGTGTGCTGGGCCCGGTCCTCTACCTGCTCTACACATCTGATTTTTCAGAACTAGAACACAATACCATAGCAACCTTCGCCGATGATACTGCCATTATATCCGTAGGTAAAGACGGTAGAGAAACAGCAGACAGATTGCAAACAGCAATAATTAATAAATTTCAAACCTGGACGAATAAGTGGAAAATTAAACTTAATGAAACCAAATCAATTCATATTAATTTCACTAATAAACGAACAACAGAGCATGTATCTTTGATAATCAATGGGCAGATAGTGCCGTACGCCAACATAGCGAAGTACCTTGGATTTACACTTGACAGTAAGCTTTGTTGGAAAGCTCATGTTAAAAAGAAAAAAACAAGAGCTTAAAATTAGATATCGTAAAATGTACTGGCTCTTAGGACGAAGTTCAGCCTTGTCAGTGCATAATAAGTTACTATTATACAAGCAAATACTAAAACCAGTTTGGACCTATGGAATACAACTGTGGGGCTGTACCAAAAAAAGTAACATAAAAATGATCCAAACGTTTCAAAATAAAGTGTTGAGGAACATTGTAGATGCACCCTGGTACATTAGAAATGACGATCTCCATAGGGACCTGAAAATTGAAATTGTGTCCAGTGAAATACAGAAGTTTGCAAGTAGTCACGAAGAAAGACTACTACAAGTACTACAACACGTAAATGTAGAGGCAATCCAGCTCCTCGACAATACGAACTTAGTGAGAAGACTCAAAAGGAAGAAGCCTTTCGAGTTAGTGTAAATATAGTGTAGTGATAAAAGCAACTCTGAGCTTGTATGAGTGCACAAGAAAAGAGTGCCACAGATAGTTAATTAGCAATACCTAAGAGACACTAATGGGTGACTTTTAGATCTTTAGTTTTATTTAGTATTTTAAGAATAGAAATAAGTTACTTATTAGCCACGGGCTCGATTGTAATGACAATTAAATAAAATTAAAAAACATATTTCTAAGTGAATTGCCAGAGTAATGTCATTCAATAAATTTTACTTTTTCTTCAATGGTGTAATAATTCATTTTTATAAACAAGTTTTTTTTTTTAAAGTAATAATTTGCCGCTTAAAGTTTTAATGATGAATGAATTACTTTTGAACAATCAGTTATTGACAATTAATAATTTTTAGCATTATCTGTCAAAAGTAAAGCAACCTTGCAAAAATACGAAAAACCGATAAGTTTTTCCTGATTTTCTCAAAAACGGATTAACCAAACGAAAATGCAATAATTGTAGCATAAGACGCAGATTTTTTTCCTTAAGATGTTTTATATTTGACATTTTAAAATAATTAGGGGAGCTAATATTTCCAATAGTTTATTTTAACATGGGAATTCCCTATGTCCAGAAATTCAAGAGACACAGTGTATTACGCTTATAATAATACGGTTAATACGTTATGCGTAGTTTATGAGTAGTTAGTTGTCTTAATTTTTACAGGTCACAGAAAACACGGTTAGCAAACTATAAAACTGTGGGAGCGAGCGGTAGCCCAGCGGGTTAGAAGTGCAGACTACTAATCCGTTGACTGTCACCGCGTGGGTTCTAGTCCCACTCTCGCCTTGGTTGTTGTGTTCGTCTGCATAACTATTTATATGAATAAAAATTATTTTATGGCTTTATGAAATAGTTCTCGAAGCCAAAATTACCAGAGTGGAGCGACTGTGTCTTATATATGCAGCTAAGACTGATGTTTTCTCTTTTTATTAAAAAAAAAACTATTAAATTCGAAAAAAAGTTAAATAAATTGTAAAATTATTAAATATTAAGTACATTAAATAATGTTCATTGAAAACATAATAAAGAAAACCTTTTAATTCTAATGATTATAATCTAATCACGGTGAACTTAAGCATGCTATAAAATGTAAATATTTATATAAAAGTAAAAAGGAATAAGATAATAAAATCCAAAGAAAGAAAACCACAAATTTTCTCCTTCGGGTAAAAAATATGCCATTAGAAAGATAGAAGTAATTTGGTTAAATATAGCTGGAAAGATGAATAAATGAAACATAAAAAGAAAGAGGACTAAATCATAGCGAATTAATAATAATCCGTCTGTTAATTGAGTGTTAACATGAAAAACGGAGCTTGTAGGCAGTTATACCAACACTTTTAGAGACATTATAAAGTCTTGTAATTAATATTATGTTCCAAATTAAAGACTTTTACAATAATGGCAAATAAGGGTACATCGTATAAAGCATGAAATCTTTCGAATAGTATGCAATTCCTTGAATACTAGGCCACATGTTTTAAGAGAATGAAAGGAGAAAACAAAGCAGTAATAATAATTGTGACTTCTCCATTGTGCTTTAAGACGAAGCTTCATTAGCAAAGGAAACTGGGCGTCAGGGGTAGCCAGCTGGATTTATGTACAGCATCAATCCCTGAAAGTAAACGGTTAAATTTTGAAACGGCATCGGGGTCAACTGACTGAATGCGGGGAAAATAGTTGCACACTTACTAATTTTAAGTTCCAATCCAACTTTGTGAAATTAATTAAATTAAACCTGAAAATTCTTCAAAACATTAATAGTAAATCACCAGTTACAAGTAGAACCGACATTCAGATTTCAATATTAGGTATATTCTGTAGATGTGGATCTTGACAATCTAACCGTATTAGACAAATAAATTGTTGTACCATAAGGATTTCCTTCTTATGCCGTGAAGCGATATATAGGGTGTCTTAAAAAAAACTCAACGTCATCCCTTGAAGGGCTGATAGGCCAAATCATGACTGACGCATAATATCATAACATGATCTTAGTAAAATATATTTCTTTTCGAGATAATGGTACTTTTATAAATTGGGTGAAGATCGATACTTTAGATCAGTTTTTCCAGTGCCACAGTTACAAAATATTTTTAGATCCTAAATTTTGTTACGCAATGCTGAATAGCTCTGTTATTGATCAAGTGCGGAAGAAATATTCTGGTGGAATACTTTTAGGAACTGAACAAAAAAAAAAAATTGATGACTTAACTTCGGCACTCCATTCATGAAAAAAAAAGCCTTGAACCTGACAAGTTATCCCTAAAAATTGCTCATTAGATCTAGTTTCTGCAAATAAGTAATATTTTCTGTGCTTTACTCTACTTCTGTATTCTACTGTGTTTAACTTTAGTAAAAAAGATATTGATATTTGACTGCAAAAGGAGCGTATTGTGAAACAATATCAGTAATTAGCAATTTGAATTAAAGCACGTGTTAAATCATATTTACAAGTAAGTATTTTATTGAAAACTTTACAATATTCTTGAGATATTACACTGGTATGGCATAATGGGAAATACTTTATTTAAACCGCGTGAGTAACAAACGTCACTACCAATAATCCACTCTTACATTTCTACCGAGTGATAAGTGACGAATCAATTAATTTAACTAACATTTTTAAATGACATCATTACAATTATTATTATCATTAAGATGACATGATATTATGTGTAAAACAGCTCAGATTATTATTTAATAATACTTATAATTATTTAGCAATGCGCAAATTTTGAATTCAAATATTGTCTTTAAAAAAATATCTTTATTTTTCTAAAGTAAAGCACAAAAATATTACACCATTGCAGAAACTAGATCAAATGAGCCATTTTTAGATATAACTTGCCAGGTTCACGGTTTTTTCATGTATGTATGAAGATTTTTTTTTAATCGGGCAAAAAAATTAATAATTTCCCTAAGGTTATTATTTTCCTCGGAACTTGATCAATAACAGGCCTATGCAGAATTACGTAACAAAATTTAGAATGTATTTTTTTTTTTATTACCTAAAATAACCGCATCAACCTTAGGTTATTAGCGGCATTGGTACAATGGTATCACAAAGATTTAGCTGATTGTCTATATAAATTATACAATGATAGGTATATTTACATTACTTTTTTCAGCCCTGTAACGTCCAAGAAACCAAGAAGTTTGTTAATCGTTTCTTTAGAGTTTCCAAGTAGGTCTTTCATGCTGTTATTAGGTGGCCTCAAGTTGTTCCTTTCGTTATCGTACATGGCGCATTTGAGATTATTGATGTTCAACTGTGGTTCGTTATTGGCATAGATGATTACGATTTCCGATATGGCTGCTTGACGGGCTTTTTGGTTTGCTTTCCTGTTACGCCCACATGGAAGTATTATGAATGTTGGATGTTTATTGCTTACCGGATGGAGGGCAAGTTCTTTTTGGATGGAATGGGCTAAAGAGTGGTGTGGGTAGAGTTTCTTACAGGACTGGATGGAACTGAGGAAATCGCTGAATTACATAATGCTGATAAAGATTGCTACGTGTGAATATGTATAGTTGCCTGTACGATTGGGAACGTTTCTGCTGCAAAGATGCTGCAGTTGCTCAGGTGGTACAAGTTTGAGTTTTCTGGTGTCACCAACGGCCTATTTTGGGTTCAGTCTTTGAAGCATCCGTATATAAATACCTACAAGGAATCGGTGTATCTTCCACATATTCTACTAAATTCTGATTTTATTATTGTTGAGTGCATGGCAGACGTGCAATATTTAGTGAGTGTTAGGTCTGTTTTGATAGGTTCGTTATTCCAGGAGTGTGGGAAAGGAAGCATATTTGGGAACTTACAGTTCACCTCAAGATTCGGGAAAGTCTTTCATAAAGGGGTAGGTACTTGTTTGTCGGGTAGATTGGAATAGGAGGTTTTGAAGGTAGGTGAAGACGTTTCTGCACGAAGATTTGGAAGGAGTTGCAGCAACTCTAGACGTTTAGTTAAGGGTCAGCTGTTTGATTCTATGTGGTAGCGGTAGTTCGTTGGCAAGGCTATAGAGGCTATCAATTGGACTAGTTCAATGGGGGCCGAGGGCAATGCGGAGAGCGGAATTTTGTATTGTCTGGATGGTTTTTAAAAGCCTTCTGTAGTATTATAACCAAGCAGTATTCTGTTCTGGATCTGATGAGTGATCTATGCAATTATTGTAGTAGTATAGTAGAATCAGAACTTGGTTGTATGAAGCTTTGACGTGTTTCATGTCTCTTCTAAGTGAGCTTAGGGTCGAAGTCTATTTCTAAGTATTTTATGGAGCCGGTGAAATTTAGTGGTTTTTAGAGTAGAGTCAGCTGAAGAATCGTATTCCGTCTTTTTTTATTAGATTGCACTGGGGTTATTCGGGAGAGAAAGTGCACCCTGATGAATTGGACAAGTTTTCGTTGATGATTACATTTTAAATTAGATCCCTCATGTGCTTGCGGTCTTTTCCGGCTATGTATTGTTACAGTTCAAGTTTAGTTATTATGTTAAATTAAGAAAGTGAGGATCATGTTAACGAGCTAATCTTGAAGTCCACAAGATTAATAAGAACTGAGTAAAAATAAAAAGAAGAAGACTGCGAGTTCAACAGAATAATAAATAATAAGCTGAACTGGTACCTACTAATGTCATGTTGACTAATTCATTGTATGTAGAATTAAACAGATCTTTCTCATAATAAGTAAACGACTTTATTCATCCAAAGTTCATTCTTCAACTTAACTTCAAAAGGTTATGGGCCACAGCTTCGCGTCCAAGAAGTAATATTCGTGAAAAGTAGTAATTAATATTAATAGTTCGCTGGCAGTTCAAGTTGAGGTTCAAAGAGGATAATAAAAAATGGATTTAGTCAAGCATGTCAAGCCTCTGAGTAGTGAGGCTGAGTGGCCGATGTGGAAGAGAAAAATTCGAGACCTATTAGACTACCATGAAGGAGCTGTAGATGCGATTGATGGCAAGTTGAAAAAACCAAGTCCCTTGGAAGAAGGTGCGACCGAAGCTGCGGTCAAAGCGCACAAGGTAGAATCGAATTTCTACAGGAAAGCCAACAGTTACGCAAAGTCAATGATTACAAGTGCAGTAACAGATGCTGTATATCAAAAAATCATGGACAAGGAAACAGCCCATGAAGCATGGGAAGCACTGAAACAGAATTTTGAAGCATCGTCCAAAGATCAACTGTTCAAGATTTGCACAGATTTCTTTGCGTTTAATTGGACGTCAGGAGAAGATGTGTCCACACATATAGCAAAGCTGAGAGGTTTGTGGAATGAATTAAATAATGGTCTCCGTGCTAAAAATGAACAAGCTTTACCTGATTTAATACTAGTTTGCAAAGTCTTGCATATTTTGCCAACAAAATTTGAGACATTCAAATCAAGCTGGATGTTGTTGTCAAAAGAAGAGCAGAAGACGTTCGATGAATTACATGCTAAGTTATGCATGTTTGAGAGAAACTTCACAACGAATGTTAAAAGTGAAAGAGGCGAGCAAGAAGCAGAAGCATTAGTAGTAAAGTCAAGTTCAGGAAGTCAGGGTAAACAGTATAAAAAGAAATACAGTGGTAATTGCAATTACTGCCACGGGGAAGGCCATTGGGTTAGAAATTGTAAGAAATGGATTGCTGACGGGAGACCTGCCAAAAATTCAATACAGAAGGTTAACGAAAGAAAAATTGTTTCGACAAATGTGGCACTACTTACTAATTGTGGTGAGGCCTGTTTTACAGAAGTGGAGTTAAGTGATTGGTGGATCGACAATGGTGCAACAAAGCATATGACACATTCGTCTGAATTTTTTATAGACTTTCAATCATTTGTTGAACCACGTATCATCCAGGCTGCTGGACAGGAGTCTCTACAGGCAATAGGAAGAGGATCAATAAGAATTTTGTCCGCAATTGAAGACAGATATGAAGAAATGATCTTGAAAGACGTCTGGTATGTACCTAGAATTTCAAGAAATCTGTTCTCGGTTTTGGCTGCTCAGGATCGTAACAAGAACAGTACATTTGAGTCAACTGCTACGTCATGTGTGTTGAAAATCAATGGTCAAACTAGGTTGCGTGGAACTCGTGATCAAAATGGAACTATTTTTAATGCATGCATTGAAGCTTTAATACCTAAGCATGGAGCTGATGTGAATGTTGCTGTCAGTGAGAAGTCGAATTTACTACAACTCTATCACGAGAGATGGGGTCATCAGGACAAACGTCACGTGAAAGCAAAGCTCAAGAAGGATTTGGGTATTGAGGTCAAGGCAAGTGAGGAAAATTGTGAATCCTGTATCTATGGCAAAGCGCATAGGTTACCTTTTGGAACGAGAGAGAAGTCGACAAAGCCTGGTGAGTTAGTATCTACAGATGTATGCGGACCTTTTGCAGAGTCATTTCAGAAGAAGCGTTACCTCGTTCTATTTAAAGACAATTATACAAAGTTTCGCTATGGCTATTTTGTCTCGAAGAAGTCACAGGTCAGTGAAGTACTCAGGGATTTTCTCATCCATACAAAGGTGTTAAAGCATTCAGTGAAGGAACTTCTGAGTGACAATGGAGGAGAATTCGACAATGAAGAAGTCAGATCCATCCTGCGTATCAATGGAACTACTCAAAGGTTGACAGCTCCATACACTCCTCAACAAAATGGTATCTGCGAGCGAGATAATAGAACTGTGGTTGAAATGGCTAGAACACTGAAATATTCAAATGCAGAAGTAGTCTATCCGGAAGGAATCTGGGCTGAATTGATTAACAGTGCCATCTACATTTTGAACAGAACAGCAAAATCTTCTGTAGAAGACGTCACTCCTTATGAGCTATGGACAGGTAAAAAGCCACGTATTAGACATTTGAGAATCATTGGCTCTACATGCTATGCACATATACCAAATCAAAAGCGAAGAAAAATGGACAGGAAGGCTGTTAAAGGTTACCTCATAGGATATGACGGTGATGAGCGCTATAGGATTTGGATAAAGGAGAACCATAAAGTCATTCTGTCCAGAGATGTACAGTTTGAAGAGACGCCAGGAGGGTGTGTCGAACAAATGAAGTTATCATTCCAAGGAGAGGAGAAACAAGAGTCAACTTAAGATGAATCTAAAGATAGTCCTGGAAATGGTAATTCAGAGAGTGATTCTGAAGATTGTGAGACTGGAACTGACACTGATTTTGAAGAGGATCGGGAAGTGTGCAAAAAGGACCAAGAGGACTGTCAAGGTCATCAAGAAGGTGAACCAGGTGTCAAGCTGAGAGATCGTTCATTTTTGAAGAAGCCAGGTCATTTGATTGATTATGTGATGATAGCAGAGACATTCATCAATTCAGCTAATCCAGAGACCTATGAAGACGCACTTAGACGAGAAGACAGTATCGAGTGGAAAAAAGCAATGGACAGAGAAATAGACTCGTTGAAGGAAAATAAAACCTGGAGACTTGAAAATTTACCACAAGGTGCCAAAGCGATACCATGTAGATGGGTGTTTCGAGTGAAGCTTCATCCTGATGGCAGTGTAAACAAGTACAAAGCCAGATTAGTTGCCAAGGGTTTCACTCAGCGTGAAGGTATTGATTATAGTCAAACATTTAGTCCAGTTGCAAGAATGACAACTATTCGTTCAGTCCTAAGTGTTGCTGCAAATGAGAAGATGCATCTTGCACAGTTTGATGTATCAGCAGCTTTCCTTTATGGAGAACTTGAAGAAATAATATACATGGCACAACCAAGAGGATATGAAGACGGCACAGGACGAGTATGCAAGTTAGAAAAAAGCTTGTATGGTCTTAAACAAGCACCAAGATGTTGGAACAAGAAGTTCAAAGATTTTCTGCTTAAACTTGGTTTCAAACAGAGTGATGCTGATCCGTGTTTGTATATTTTAATTGAAGATTGCAAATTCATATTAATGGCCCTGTATGTAGATGACGGACTGGTTGTGGCTGCTGATCTACAGGATTTGGAGAGGTTCTTTGAACAATTGAGAGCAGAGTTCAAAGATACAACTGCACCTGTAGCAGATTACTTTCTTGGTCTGCAGATTGAACGTCATAAGGACGGCAGTGTCAAGATTCATCAACAGGCTTATGCTAAGAACATTTTGAAACGTTTTGGTCTTGCAGAGTGTAAAGCAGTATCCACCCCTATGTTAAAAGTGTCAGAGGTTCAAGAATCAGGGAAAGAAAACAGGAGAAAGTATCCATACAGAGAAGCCGTCGGAGCACTTATGTATCTGATGCTTGGAACAAGACCAGATTTAGCCTTCAGCGTGGGAATTTTATCCAGGAATCTTGAAAAACCTAGTGATGAAGATATATTGAGATTAAAGAGAGTTTTTCGTTATGTGAAAGGAACTACTCAATATGGAATTACTTACAAGTCAGAAGTGAAATATACCAGTTTGGAGTGTTACAGTGATTCAGACTTCTCCGGTTGTCCAAAGACTTTTCGATCGACTTCTGGAGTTGTGATCAATTATGCAGGAGGAGTAATTTCTTGGTTAAGCCAACGACAATCCTCGGTGTCAACTTCAACTACAGAAGCTGAATTAAGGGCAGCTCATGAGGCAACGAAGGAAATCATATGGTTAGTTCGTCTATTTAGCAGGATAAAGAAATTGGAACAGATTCCTATTCTACAAATTGATAATGCAGCAACAGTGAAGCTGGCATTAAATCCTGAGCTTCATCGCAGAACGAAGCATATAAAAACCAAGTATTTCTTCATACGAGAGAAGGTGGCTAGAGGACAACTTGGAGTTCAACATATTTCAACCGAAGATCAAGTTGCAGACATTATGACAAAGCCATTAGCCAAGACACGTTTGCAAATCTTATGTAGCAGGATGGGGCTACTATGATTGTATAATTCTTTCATTATTTAACAAGGGAAAGTGTTACAGTTCAAGTTTAGTTATTATGTTAAACTAAGAAAGTGAGGATCATGTTAACGAGCTAATCTTGAAGTCCACAAGATTAATAAGAACTGAGTAAAAATAAAAAGAAGAAGACTGCGAGTTCAACAGAATAATAAATAATAAGCTGAACTGGTACCTACTAATGTCATGTTGACTAATTCATTGTATGTAGAATTAAACAGATCTTTCTCATAATAAGTAAACGACTTTATTCATCCAAAGTTCATTCTTCAACTTAACTTCAAAATGTATATGTATAAGTAAATAATCGGCATACATAATGGTTTTAACATGATTTAATATGCTGAAAAATGTTGTCCGCAGCAATCAGAAACAGCATCACAGTTATGGTGGACACTTGAGGGATTCCAGTTTATAGTGTCTTCTTTTGGGATGTGGTGCCGTTGACTTAAACTCGAAATTATATATTTTTGAGGAAGTTGTGTAGGTAAATAGGACCAGATGTTGCCGGTAAAACCACAATTTTTCAGTTTGTCTAGAATTAAGTACCGCCATGTTCTATCACAATAAATTATGCTTTCTGGATATCGAAAAAGGTTGCAAGTAGTTCCTGTGGTCGAGTGATGTTTACGGAATCCATATTTGGCGGTATTTAGTAGATTGTTCGCTTCCAAGGCATGTGTTAGCCTCTCATTGATAATTTTCTCCAGAAGTTTTCCCATGGTGTATGTTAACGAGATGGGTCGGTAGGATGAAGGATTGTTTTTAAGTTTGTTTGACTTAAGAATCGGATGTATCAGGGATCCTGGATGAAAATTGGTTATTGGTATAGATTTTATTGTACAGTTTAAGGAGATAGATTTTATCATTTTCGGGCAAGTGTTGGAGGAAGACATATGCATGCGATGAGGGTTTGGGGTGGATCTCTTACACGTGGCCAGAGCATCTTCTAGTTCCTTGTGGGTTATTTTAAGGTTCACAGGATGTTGTGCATTCTCAACGTTCCCTGTATGTGTAGTTTCTGCCTGATTCTTGAATCTAAGGAAATTCTTTTCATATTAGTAGTTGCTAGATGCTTCGTGGAAGTGGTTTGCAAGAGTCTCTGCTATGTCTTCATTGGTACTGGCAACATGGTTTTCGGTTTCTAGGGAAGAAATTGTTTTATGAACATCAATACCCTTAATTGTTTTTATCTTGTTCCATACTTCTGTAAGGGGCGTTTGGGATTTTATAGTAGAGATGTAATTAGACCATGACGCCTTCTTGCTACTTTTGATTACAGCTCTGGCTTGTGCTCTTAGTCTGTTGAACTCGACACGATTTTCTTGTGTGTTTCGTCTTTTTAGTTAAAGTCTGATTTGCTCTGTCTCAATGCTTCCTTACAGTTATTGTTCCACCAGGGGACTGACTTTCGGACTTTTGATCTCGTTTCTCCTATATGTTCGGTCGCTGCTACCAAGATTGTATCACACTTGTAAATTTTAGAGAAACCAATTAAAAAATAATAGTAATTGTCACAATCGAAATAACCTATCTTGAAAAAGAAATACAAATTGTGGAACAGAGTTAAATTCTTCAATCTGCTAAGGATAAAAATCAACGTTCTAAATGCTCCAAATGACCACTTCCGTTTTGCAGATAGTGCCGTTTTTGTGAATCCTATGGAATTAATTGAATTGATTCCACGTGCAACCTCGCGAATCTGCGGCATTTGTGACAAAATATGCAGTAAACTTTATTTTTAAAAATCATGATAAATAAAATTGGAGGGATTAAAGTCCAGGAATCTGGGGGCATTATACCATTAGTACCAATTACTCCCCTTTTTCCGAATCCGAAAATTTCATTTAAGGATTGGACAGCCAAGCCAGATTTACAGGGTGTATTGTAACGTCCGCGTCCAGATAATATTAGCACCACGCGATTCTACATCAAAAACAGAACAAAAAACTCCTCAACAGTTTTTTCTTGATGTACACAGATTTTAAGATATGGACAATTTAACGTTCTTAAATTTTGCAACACTGGCGCTGGTATAAAAATTAAGATAACTTATATTAGACGTGAAGTCACCTCACTGGTATAGTGTGCCGTTGCTATGTAATCGAAAAAAGGTGCAACAAGACAAATGTCATGCTGCGACGTGTCAATGTTGCAATTTTTTTTTAAGATTTTTTATTTTTTCAATTTTTTATTCAACAATTAAAACGCGCAGTTGCAATATTGATTGGAAGTATTGGAACTCAGGAAATCAAATAATTCCTAGTTTTGAAATGTTAATTAAAACCATTTTTACCAAAAAAAAATCTAAAATTTTGGATAATTTGGCTATTTTACTTCTTACTTAAGAATTTTTTAATAATATTAAGCAATATTTTTGAGTATTACATAACTTCATATTTAAACTACAATGGTCGATAACTTCGTTATTTGAGGTCTAAAGAGCTAAACGGTATTAAAACTTTATGTTCTGTTTTTGATGTAGAATCACGTGGTGCTAATATTATGCGAACGTTACAATACACCCTGTATGAGCAGATGTTCCTGTTGGAATCACATGTCGTCGTGTGATTGTCGTATCTACAAAGAAAAGTTTTTTCATTTGAAGTTAGAACTGAACATGTATTGAAAACAGAAAGTCATTTATAATATTAATTTTTTCTTTAAATGCAATAAAACATTTAACTCTGTTCGAAAATTTGTGTTTTTTTTAACTAAGTTGGGTCAATTTTGAGAATTTTGTTTCTTAAAATGTACAAAATGTAGTAGTGTATCGAAGTGCAAATGTTTCCTCTATTGAACGATGTAAAGTTTTAATATGGCGTCCATTAAGAAAATAAAAGGTGCTATGGTGATTCAAAATCTACATTGCCTTGATTTTTAATCATAACGATACATGTTCAACTTTGAATAATAAGCAAAATTCCAAATTTCCGAACTACTATGCGTACTACGTTATTAATGGAAGAAAAGAATTGCAAATTTCAGCTTTTTCCAATTATCTAGTGAGCTATGAAAAAATTTGGAAATCTGAAAGATGCCATGAGACTGACTCCTAAAAAGCGCAACTTTTCTCCTATTAAATTGAGTCTATCTCTAACCGTTTCCGATATCCCAATACTGGTACTTATCATGAAATTTGCATAACCTCGTATCCGCGAATAAGAAAAATTGTCACTGAGTAACTTATATGTAATATTCAAACTGCACCATTACAATAATAACTATTACAATAGCTATTCTATTATTTCCAAAGTTATCAAATAAAGCTTTAATTCTTATACGTATTACAATAAAGAAACCTTAAAATTTAAACCTTAAAATAACTGGTGACTTTGCCCTATAAAAAATATTAAAATTTCTATGAAAACAAGCAACAAGCCCACTTCCCTATGTTCACGTTCCGCATAGCAAAACTTATCAATAAAACCTGTAGAGCTGCTTGCATATGCATGATTTAGCCGGACGCTTTTAACGTTTTTCAAGTGAAAGGGAATAAACCTGGACTCGTAGGATTTCAAGGACAGTAAGCTGAATCCAATAAATCATCGGTGAACAATACGAGAAGAGATTGGACGCATGGACTGGCTATTATGGTGCTTCAAACAATCATCTCGTAGGTGATCCATTTCGTTCAGCAAATGAAGCTTATACCTATATACGCCAGAAAAATCTAATAAAATTGATATTAAAAATGAATGAAGCCTTTGATGAACTCCTGCCATATAAAAGTTTCCCTTGATGAATATACGCTCTCTAAAAAATATGTCGTGTTGTAAAGGTCAGCACTGTTGTTCTTTATTATCGAGGCTAAATTTGAATCACATAAATAAATGAAAAAATATACACAATAAGTATAATTTGTTTAAAAGCTAACTTGACATTTTTGACTAACAATATAAAATATATAATAGATAGATAAATGGATGTCAGTATTGTTTATTATTTTGGATATATGATAATTCATAGATACCTAATTGTTATCTAAACACAAACCCACTTTCTGCGCGCGGAGAAAGGTAGTGGAGAGAGGAGAGATGCTGGGAGGGGAGGGAGAAGTGGGATCGAGTGGCAAGAAGAAATAATTTTTTGTTTACGAAATTAGAATAGGAAGAGTTTAAGAATCGGTTGGAGGTGTGAGTATTCTGAAACAATACGAATTTCTCCGTATGTGGCTCTGGCATATTTCTGATAAATCACAATAATTACTTTTGTGCCATTTCTACTCGACGCTGAATGCTACACCGATGATGAAGTGATGAAGGATAACAATGATGTCAGTCAATTTGGAAAGGTTGCCGCATTTTTGAAAAGAGGGCCATGAAAAGCACGAACCAAATAAATTTATTGAACCAAAATTTGAAAGTACATGCAATAATCGTAATGCACCTGTTACACTGAATATTGACGCAACTGAAACTGTCCGAATAAACGAGATGTTGTTGGATCGCAAGCTGGGTAGCGGATGGGGCTGGCAGTAGCACGGGTCAGAAAAAAAATTGGGTTGTGCATACTTCCCTATATGCTTCTGCCAAAGAGAAATTTAAATGGAGCACCTTGATGATTTTTTTATTACGCAAAGTGCCTGGAGGCCGACACCTCACGCAAAACGTTCGTTTATCTTGCAGAAACGTGCGATCAGACTGATTTCTGATAGGGGATATCGAGAATCCTGCATGACCGTCTTCAGGAGGAACCGTGTTTTGACGTCAACATCTAGGTATAAGTATATCTACGAGTATATAAAGTGTCTTGTCCTAGTCTAATTCACAGGAATAGTTTTAAAATCCTTTAAGAAATTCATAATTATTATTAAACAAGATATAGATTTGACTTATGTTTGAGAAAACATTTGCATAGCTATTATGAAAAGTCACCATGCTGTGCTGGATCTTAGCTGTACAACTTATTATCAAATTACATCAAAAACGTAACGCAAATAAACTGGTTAAGAAAACCTTAAGAGGATTTTGTGCTGGAAAATAGCTTTAATAGCGTCTCCGAGTATGCGGAGCAGGGCCTGGTATTAAATACTATTTTAATTGATGTAGGTATTATACCTACTAGTTTATTTTAATGGTGAACTGATTTTCGTACTGAATGTAATTTTAGCGGTTTTTTGTGTGTGTAATGACGTGTCTCCACTTAGTGTATAATGTACGTAGTATGTCAAAGATGAATAAAGGATGTGCAGTCAAAATAATTGTTTATTTAGAATATTCTGTACTTATGTATTTCTTTTGCTATAAGCTTTCGGAACAATTTCATTTCATCATCAGATAACATAAAAGGCGAGGTAAAGAGTAGGTTAAAAGGTAGTCTTGTAGGTCAGATACAATACATTGTGGTCCATCACTTATGTCCACCCCAGAAATACCTAGCGGTTAATTTTAAAGATAAGAAATAGAAACTTTGAGGATTCGTGTAATATTATGATCATGGAATGGCATGATTATTACCAATGACGTCTAAATAAAATAGACCCTCTTGTTTACATTTTTACAAAATCAATCATTGCCAGCCGCCATTTTATGTTTGCCAAACCATGACGTAAATATGTAAACAAGACATTATCAATACAAACCGCGCGAAGTACTTCTTACTAATAATTAAATAGCATAATATTTCCAATAAACTCTACAACAAGAATGGGATAGACGTGATTTAAATCATTTTTGAATATAATTTTCAATGTTAAGAAATGAAACACAAAATGCTCGGCAACGTCGTATGTTTACGCGACTACGGTATTTTTACAAATTTTACAAAGCCATTCATCATTTCGAGTGCAGTGTTGTCCCTATTTTGATTTCATTAGACGAGTGTTTTAACGAAATTAAACTGTTTTCTACTATTATTTCCACCAATTTAAAATAATAGACTATAGACAATATTGCGAATATCCTTGATGTGCAAGAAAAGAGACGATTTAAGCCCAGAAGTTTGTTTTCGTAGGTGAGTACCAGTAAGTAAGGCTATGTTCATATCAGTGCTGTTGTAGTCGCCGCAGGGAAAAATCTTTGGCTAATCCAGTAAAATTATTCTCTGAACATTGCAATTAGGTTGTAACGTTTGGTTTTCACCTACGTCACTTAAAATCATACAATTAAGTATAAAAATAAAGAAAATAATTAGAGCTCAGAGACTCTTACGTGATATAGGGTAAAGCCGCGATTACGGCAGGCCACGATATCGTCTGTCCTGAAAAACAAAAACAAAAAAAAACAAAACAAGGAAGAGAAAACAAGAGCTAGTTTATTATCTTAGGTTAGGTTATATGTTCTAAAATTTCTCCCTTATCTATTTTTTATCACTGGTTTAATTTATAATCCATGAACGTTATGATAGGTATAACACAAACTATACAATTCGGTTGTTTATTACTTCATACCTCCGGAGTACCGCTACCTCGATGGTTTACAACATTGAGTAGGTATCTACCTGCCTAGGTATATCAGCCTAATTGAAATGATAGAATAACCGGTAAGTACTTATAAATTAATAAATAATAACAAACATTAGGAAAATCAAGTTCATCACTGACGTCGGAATTCTTCCCGAGGCTAGTATGGCCCCAATGACTGTAGTCCGTGTATGACTGGATAGTTTTTAACGTCGTACTTTTAGTGGCAGAATTGACGGTGGTTAAATAATTGGAACGTTCCTACCTTGAACGACTGGACCGCTTACGAACAAGACTTCTAGGGAAGCGGTGGCCTGGGGCGCAGTTGATGTGGCCCGGACCAACTATCGGTCGACAAGGAGTAGCCCCTTCTGTGAAGACGAGGTCGATACCAGGAGGTTGGACAGGTACCAGGTGTTCGGTCCCGAGTAGTATCACCGAAGCTCGAGATGAGGTAAGACAGCACCCCAAAATTCAACGAAAAGAAAAACAAAACTCTACAAGAACAAATTAGAATATTAGACAGTGGTCTGTAATGGAGATTTTGCTCAATCGAACTTACCCCTAGTCCCTAGGGAGTTTTGTTTAGGCACTTTAGGTGGTGTAAGAAGACACAAACAACAGCTTTTCTATCCCTGTACAGGAATGGTTCCCTTAAACTATCCTTAAAACAACCAAGGATACCCGATGAACCAATTCTCGTGTGGGCCTACTAAATCCCCGAAGGTACAATTGAAACAAATTGTTACACAAGGCCAACACTAGCTGCTCTGGTCTCTTATGCCCGTAGTAATTAGCTAATAATTAACTGAGAATTGAAAAATCTCCAAAAATGAATATATCCAATTAGTATAAAAATTATTAATTCCCATTATCTCTTGCAGATAACACTGATAAAGAGAAATCTGAATACGGAGGTGAGCATGGACTGTCCAACAAGAGAGAAAATGAATGAAAAGCAAGACAGAAAGAAAATACAACAATTGCTATACTATCCAGGAGGTATACAGGATGGTCCTAAACCCTAAGCTTGACTCTAATATCAATTAACAAAACATAAATAAAATAAATCACAGAATCAAACACATAAATAATGCTTCCCTTTTTTTTTCAGTCATTATAATTTTACAAGTGTTACACCCCACCTCCTCTTCGACAGAGGAAAAACTTCATCAGGTGAAGTTTTTTCCGGAGAATGGGATGACCCGAGTGTTGGTGGTGATAATTTACCCTGGTTCAAAGTCTTTAGCGATGTACGGTTTCAAGTCCTGCACGTTCCAAATTCCCTTTGATCTTCCATTGTCATCGCTCAATTCATAGGTCCAACGGCCCACCTTCTCCTTGACGGTGAACGGCCCTTGATATTTAGGAGCTAACTTCGCGTTGATGGCTTGTGCGGCATCAGAGAGTATCTTACTCCTCCTCCAGACCTGGTCTCCTTGCTGAAAGTGGACAGGTCTTCGGCGTAGGTTGTAGGTCTTCTGGTAGCGTTCATTTGCAGCTTTCAAACGCTTCGCTATGTCTTCATACATCTTTTGAAACCCTACCCGTCGCTTTTCCACTTCCGAGTCCAAGGTGAGAGTCTCAGCAGTATCACTCCCCGATTGATGCCCTTGGCCATCACCGATATAGTTCCGACCAAAATTGACAAAGAACGGCGAGTATCCCGTAACCTCGCTGCGAGCTGTTCGTAGAGCGCAACCTAGTGCCGCTAAATTGTCATCCCACTTCCGATGGTTATCCTTAACGTAGCAGGCTATCATCGTCTTCACCGTCTTATTGACCCTTTCACACGGGTTAGCTCTGGGATAATACAGAGGGGTAAACATCAAATCCGCATGATACTGACTACATAATTTCTGGAACTCTCTACTCTTCATTTGCACTCCATTATCACAAATAATGTTTTTAGGGACTCCATATACCAGGAAGACACCCTCTTCAACACAACGGCAAAGCACTTTGGAGGTGGCGGAACGTACCGGAAATAGGAGGACATATTTACTGAAATAGTCACTGACCACTAACATATGGGTGTTCATTTTGCTTGACCTTGGCAGTGGGCCCACAAAATCCAAACTAATGGTCTGCCATGGCTGCGTGACGACCGGTCTACTTCCCATCAGGCCTGCAGGTGCTTTTTGTTCGGGCTTATTCGCCGCACAGACTTGACAAGAGCGGACATACTTCGCAACGTCCGCCTGCATCTTCGGCCAAGTGTACTTTTCGTACAGCTTCCAATACACCTTATATGATCCAAGATGACCGGAAGTTACGTCATCGTGGTAGGTGTGGAGAATGTCCTTGCGGTGGTCCTTTGGCACCACAACTTTCCATTTCTCTGCATCAACGGCCAATTCTGGTAGTCGAGACTTCACGTATTTGTAGAGTGTTCCTCCTTCGACTCGGAACTGGGGATACCTTCGTGGACTATCCTGTACCTTCTCGACCATTCTTCGGTACCAAGGATCTTTAGCCGTGTCGAAAGAGCCTACGTGAAGGTGAATGGACTCAACTTGAGGAACGCTCCGCGATAGGAAGTCCGGAACAATATGGTCCTTCCCTTTTCGATGCACGATAGTGTAGTCGAAGGGTTGGAGTCGTATAGCCCATCGTGCCAGACGTCCTGTTGGATCCTTTTGGCGGTCGAGCCACACCAAAGATAAATGATCGGTGATAATGGTGAAGTGAACTCCTTCCAAATAGTGACGAAGCTTTTCCACGGCCCATAATACAGCTAAACACTCACGTTCGGTCGTGGTGTAGCGTCTTTCCGGTTTCGTCAGAGATCTGGATAGGTAACAGATCACTCTCTCTCCATCCTCGAAGTTCTGCGACAGCACGGCTCCAAGGCCAAAGGCTGAGGCATCTGTCTGTAGGACAAATGGTCGTTCAAAATCAGGACAAGTCAAGATTGGGGCCGATACTAAATAGTCCTTGATTTTTCGGAAGGCCTCCTCACACAACTTTGTCCATAAGAAAGGCACGGACTTCTGGGTGAGTCTTGTCAACGGTGCCACAACCGTTGAGAAGTCAGGTATGAACCTTCTATACCATCCACAAACTCCTAGGAATGAACGTACCTGGGGTGCTGTTGACGGGACTGGTATATTTAAGATGGCTTCCACTTTCTCGGGGTCTACTCTAAGACCGGTTGAGTCGACGACATACCCCAGATATTTCAGGGAGGGTCTACAAAAATTGCACTTCTCCCGCTTGAGAGTGAGTCCAGCGGCAGTGAGGCGATCAAAAACTTTGCCGAGGATTTCCAGGTGGGTTTTAAAATCTGGACTGATGATTATGACATCGTCGAGATAAACAAACACATGGGGTTCTAGATCCGCACCCAAAACAGTGTCTACAAGACGAGACCAGGTGGCAGGGGCATTGGTCAGTCCGAAAGGCATTCGCCGGAACTGGAACAATCCCCTCCCAGGAACTGTGAAGGCGGTAAATTCACGACTAGACTCCTTCATTCCTACCTGCCAATAGGCACTCCGAATGTCCATGGAACTCAAAAACTTGGCTCCTCTAAGGCGGTCTAGTATAGCGGACACATAAGGAATGGGATATGCATCCTTTTTCGTGACAGCGTTCAATGCTCTATAGTCGACACATACCCTATAACTGTTATCCTTCTTGGGTATTAAAAGCAACGGTGACGACCAAGGACTCTTTGAAGGTTCCACAACACCAAGCTCGAGCATCTTCGTCAGCTCTTCATCAATTATCTTCTGCTTCACCGGGGACATGGGATAGTAGCGTTGTTTAATAGGTCTCGCATCCGTCACTATCTCATGTTCGACCAAGGTAGTGTGACCTAAATGGGTTCCCATCTCGAGGAATTTTTCTTCTAAGAGCTTGGTCAACTCGGATTCCTGCACAGGTGTTAGGTGTCCTTCAGCCAAAATTCCGCAAATGGAAGGGCTCATCTCTCCCCGACCAAAATGCCACACGTCGTTTCGAAGATCAGGAACAATATTCATGGTAACCCAAAAATCCGCTCCCAGAATCAACGTCTGCGGTAGCTCAGGTATTACCAGCATTTCCATCACGTGAACCTGGTCCAACAAACGAATCGGTGCACTGATCACGCCAAGACTGACGCACGAGCCTCCATTGGCGACAGTAACTGAGATCGAACTGGGCTGAAGTTTCAAACCAAGCTTCCTAAGGAGATCGTATCCATTCTGTCCTACGCAGGTTGTTGTTGCACCTGAGTCCAACAAACCAAGCATTTTGCAGCCAAAAACAGAAACTTCCACGTAAGGGCGGCAGTCTCCCTTAGCATGGGATAACACATATTCCAATATACAATGAATGTTGGGGTTAGCCGGTTTAGCAGATCCACAGTCATTCAGCCGGCTTACTGATGACTTCGCTCGGCGTTTCCCGAGCAGGTCAGACAATTTTGAACGGCGTATCCCTTAGTCCCACACCGATAGCATGTCAAGGTCGACGCTTGCGGACAGGAAGATCTCATGTGTCCAGTTTGTTTGCATCGCCAGCAGATGAGATTGGCGTTACGAACTTGGGTCTCGGGATTTGACGAATTCTTCTGTATCGCCGCTAATTTCCTAGGGCGGTTGGAGTTGAGAGGGTGGTAAGCTAAGCTAGGCTCCTGCAGCAAATTGGCATTGGTGGTGGGGGGACAGTACTGTTTTGCCCTCCATCGCGATTCTTCAATGACTCTGCCTAACTTCAACAATTCGTCTATAGTCTGAATTTCTTGCAGCGCCAGGGCCGTGTGCAAGTACGGGAGCAAATTTCTTCGGATGAAGTGAACCTGCTCTTCCTCAGAAGGCGGACTTGCCAACTTGCCAAACATGCCCTGCATGCGAGAGACGAACAATACCAGTTTCTCATCCGGTCCCTGTGTCCTCCTCCTTATATCTTCCAGCAGGTTAGCTTCGTAGTCCGGCGGTAAGAAGGCATCTCTTAGTTTCCTTTTAAAATCCATCCAGTCTCGGAACTCGTACTTCCTAGGTCGATACCACAGCAGGGCATCTCCTTTCAGGAATTCCGACGCGGCAAGGAATAATTCCTTAGGGGAAACTCCTCGAGCCTCTGCCATTTCTTCGAGGTCTTCCAGAAATGATGTCACACTTCCACTACCATCGAAGGTCAACTTCCATTTCCAAAAGTCGCGATAAGTTATGTGGGCTCCACCTGGGCGAACTCCTATTCTTCCTGAATATGGTTCCAGAAAAGTTGACGAAGACTGAAGACGATCAGAGGGTGGAAACTCGACAACAGGATTCTCTTGTGGATATGAAGAGAAGGAAACGCGTCTATTTTGACACCCATCCGCATTCTCCGCCCCTGAAGGAAAATGCATTCGATTCAGCTGTCGAGATATCTGCTCTGCACCTCGAGCACAGGACTCTCTTTGTGCTACATTAGGTCCATGGTGGTTGTCGTGAGAGACTGTTGCCACACAAGTTGAACTAACATTCACCTCTGGAGCTAGACCCAAATCGATTAAGTCTGCTACTGGAAGATGGGGCTCTTCCTGAAACGAATGGCTAGGCGTATTATTCGGTGTTGCGCCACTGTTCCCAGAGGACCTAGATACAATCGAGGGTAATAAGAGGTTAGGCTCATCTAAGATGGACCTCTCCGAAGATTTATTTGTCCCGAGTTGAGCTATCTTCAACGCATCCTCCAAAGCTTCAAATAATCCATTACAAAACATGAATAAATTACTCTTCTTCCTTTCTTCTACCGGTGTTGTCGTAGCTATTCGTCTAAGTCGACCTTCTATGTGAAGCAATCTGGATTTGATTCTACGATAGTCGTTATCAAAGTTCTCATTATCGAAGTCCTGGATGCACCCCGTGAGATCATCAAGTTTTGCCGAGCAAAGATCAAGCTCACCACCTGAGTCACATTTGTATTCGGAGGTGAATGGTACTCCATTCTTTTCCGACTGAAGCGCTTGTCGAAGCAAATTTCGTTTTTCAGCGACGGTAGCGCCTAATTCGCAACCTCTTACCAGCAGTTCATATGTCAACTCATCACCAAGCAAGCGATTTACCTCCATAGCGAAAAGTTACGTTATAAAATCCCAACGAGAAAACTCAACACTAAACGTGTTAATAATTTGTATATAATGTAAATATGTAAATAATTGCTAGTTATTGAATTATAGTAAATATTTATGACAGGGATTGGTAGTTTATCTATTTATCGGAGTGCAATTTATTCCCCCAGTTAGAATTAATCTTTATTCTAAATATCTTCCTAATTTATCGCTGGATTTAACTTATTTATTAATTAAATATAATATCAAATAATATTATTATCCCTATGTACAATTACCCACAAAATTCCAATCAAAATAAAGATATATTTACAACAAACTTTATTTAAACCTAATTACTCGCATTTAAATCATTATCAATTCAAGCACAAATTCTTCAGATAAAACCATGGAAAAAAAAACTAAATTATCAGGACTAATATTATCACTTCCCCATAAACTACAATAAATTTTACCGTGATTCTAGGATTTAATTATTAGCAAATTTAAAAAAAATCCTGTATACCCCCACCCTTCCTTAGAAGAGGGGAAGAAAAAGAAAAAAAAAGAGGTACCTATCACTAGTAACCTAGACACACCTATGTAAAAAAAAATCCAACAATTATTATATACAGACACCAAACAAAATATAGTAATCACAAAGCAGATGAAATATAAGTTTATCGTCAACCAAAAAAAAAATATATCAAGTAGGTAGGTACTATCCAGTCCACCGAATTTTTGAGAAAAAAAGTAAGATTGAAAAAAAAACGGGCAATAATTATTACGTTGGGCGCCAGATGTAACGTTTGGTTTTCACCTACGTCACTTAAAATCATACAATTAAGTATAAAAATAAAGAAAATAATTAGAGCTCAGAGACTCTTACGTGATATAGGGTAAAGCCGCGATTACGGCAGGCCACGATATCGTCTGTCCTGAAAAACAAAAACAAAAAAAAACAAAACAAGGAAGAGAAAACAAGAGCTAGTTTATTATCTTAGGTTAGGTTATATGTTCTAAAATTTCTCCCTTATCTATTTTTTATCACTGGTTTAATTTATAATCCATGAACGTTATGATAGGTATAACACAAACTATACAATTCGGTTGTTTATTACTTCATACCTCCGGAGTAGCGCTACCTCGATGGTTTACAACATTGAGTAGGTATCTACCTGCCTAGGTATATCAGCCTAATTGAAATGATAGAATAACCGGTAAGTACTTATAAATTAATAAATAATAACAAACATTAGGAAAATCAAGTTCATCACTGACGTCGGAATTCTTCCCGAGGCTAGTATGGCCCCAATGACTGTAGTCCGTGTATGACTGGATAGTTTTTAACGTCGTACTTTTAGTGGCAGAATTGACGGTGGTTAAATAATTGGAACGTTCCTACCTTGAACGACTGGACCGCTTACGAACAAGACTTCTAGGGAAGCGGTGGCCTGGGGCGCAGTTGATGTGGCCCGGACCAACTATCGGTCGACAAGGAGTAGCCCCTTCTGTGAAGACGAGGTCGATACCAGGAGGTTGGACAGGTACCAGGTGTTCGGTCCCGAGTAGTATCACCGAAGCTCGAGATGAGGTAAGACAGCACCCCAAAATTCAACGAAAAGAAAAACAAAACTCTACAAGAACAAATTAGAATATTAGACAGTGGTCTGTAATGGAGATTTTGCTCAATCGAACTTACCCCTAGTCCCTAGGGAGTTTTGTTTAGGCACTTTAGGTGGTGTAAGAAGACACAAACAACAGCTTTTCTATCCCTGTACAGGAATGGTTCCCTTAAACTATCCTTAAAACAACCAAGGATACCCGATGAACCAATTCTCGTGTGGGCCTACTAAATCCCCGAAGGTACAATTGAAACAAATTGTTACACAAGGCCAACACTAGCTGCTCTGGTCTCTTATGCCCGTAGTAATTAGCTAATAATTAACTGAGAATTGAAAAATCTCCAAAAATGAATATATCCAATTAGTATAAAAATTATTAATTCCCATTATCTCTTGCAGATAACACTGATAAAGAGAAATCTGAATACGGAGGTGAGCATGGACTGTCCAACAAGAGAGAAAATGAATGAAAAGCAAGACAGAAAGAAAATACAACAATTGCTACACTATCCAGGAGGTATACAGGATGGTCCTAAACCCTAAGCTTGACTCTAATATCAATTAACAAAACATAAATAAAATAAATCACAGAATCAAACACATAAATAATGCTTCCCTTTTTTTTTCAGTCATTATAATTTTACAAGTGTTACAAGGTACCTACTGTGACAAATTTCAACAGTACGTCCCATTGTAAGTATATTAGGTATTATTTTGATAATTATTCGGCTTTAGGTTCAGGCTTACTATTTTTGAAGTTTTAGATTTTGACAAATCTAAATGTCATAATTATATTTTATATTTTAATTTTACTTTTCAATTTTTATTTGTACTTTACTTATTATTAACTGTGATCAAGGGACTAATCAGTCTCGAAACGTTAAACTTCCGATTGGTAACTTCGAAAATAGTAAGCAGGAACCTAAAGCCCAATTATCAAAATAATCCCTAATATACATCATCGGCGTCAATTTGGTTCGATATTTACAATTTTCTAATTATTCTCTAATACCGTTATCTCAGAAGATGTTCACATATTGGATGACTTTAACAACTTCAACTGTTACACCAGTTCCTTCCTAAGATTTGCGTTCCTGTTTAATTTGGAAATATCTATACATTTGTCTCAAAAATTTCACAAATCATCTTTATTGAGAGTCTAATAATAAATAACAAAAAATATTATGAATGTCTTTTGTAATCTACAAGTTAAATGCTAAAGTACCTGTGTATTGTCTTAGCTTTCCTGTGAATCAGGAGAAGAGGTTGCTTTGGCTTTCTGTACATCTAAGAAAAGTGTTTTATGGGATTAATCTTCATACAGACAGATAAGTACAGTATTCCATTAATCATACAAAGTAACCCAAACTCGCTATTTTTCGTCCTAAATACACAGGAACTAATAATTATCTTGAAAAATCTACGCCACTGGCTCTCATCGCGAAGGTCTCTGACAGCATTGCCATTTTCACCGCAATCCTCTGTTTATGCGATCGGTTACTCCTTTTCCCACTCACATGAAGATACAAATTAGATTATGGATTTATATCTCTGGTCCAACTATACCTAAAACCATAAATCCTTAAACAGTCAGGAAGAATACCTAAAGCATGCAGTGTGCCATTGAATTCGGATGGGATTTCTCTTATGACTGTTTACTTAGATGTTTGCTTACGATTTGTGCGAAAGAATCTTGGTAATTTTTATTACTAAAAACACCGTAGGTAGGTAGGTCTAATGAGTATAAAGACAATTTTAATAGCCTGTCGAATTGGAGTCGGGTATTTCACCCATCGTCCTGACAGTTGTCAAGTCTGGAGCCCCGAGAACCCAAATAATTGAGGACTTGCAATCGATGCAATTGAGCTTATTGATCGTATAATTCCGAAGACTCTCTTCATAACTCCAGTGACTTCAACAAAATCAGTAATATTATACTGATTTTATAATAACTAACTAACTTTACTTTAAGCACTTTTAAATAACTAATTTTATTGATAAGAAAGACACTCGTGGAACCCAGTTTTCAATAAAAGAAAAGGAACAGTATGCATAGAAAAGAAGACTACATGCGATTAGTTAATAATATTTCAACAGACAAATAATTTTAAATACATTGTCTAGATACCCAAGATGATCTCTATTAAACCAAGCCAAGCAACTAACTAGCTACCGAAGATCCACAAACCACATATTTCTCTCAGGCCTATAATTTCTTCAATTTCATTTCATAAAAATGATATCTTCAAATTTAGTTCCACCGTCGTCATTTTTATTTCACTACCAATGTCCGGAACGAACAGTTTTCTTATATTGTACAACATCTGGCATACAAGTCTACTTTTAGCCTCGTTTTTCATCTTATCTGATGAAGGATTGAAATTGTCTCGAAAGATTAGTACAAAAGAAATGTAGCGTATTCTAAATAAACAATTATTTTGATTAACTGCATGCCCAAAATATATTTTTTCAAATATAGTAATCGATCGAGATGAACCACTTTTCGTATTGTTTGTCTATCTATCCACGGGTTTCCAAAAAAATTGGTAATAAAACTACGACTTTGTCATCGACTTCATAAAAGGACATTGAATGCGACACTTGTCCCTTACTTAATATTATTAATTATTACAATATTTTTGCAAGATAGATGTCAATGTAAATTTAAAACAACGTATCATGAAGACAAAATTCGCAGTCATAAGTGGTGATGGGTACTATTTTTTAAGATACTTAACCGAATTCAGAATTTTAAGCTGAGCCTACTACGAATTGACAAATAGGACCGATTCTCAATATTTTGTTTCGCGTTAGAGATATCGAAATAAGTTATTATAAAAAGTTGTTCAAAATATTTTTTTATGCCCATATACCAATTTTAATGACAAAATTCGCATTTTTAATTTAATTATTAATTTAATTTAATATTAATTTATTTATTAATTATTTAATTTTTAATTCGCATTATCACCAAACAACCGAATCATTTCGATTTTTCCACGTAAAGTTAATGGCATTTTTATTCTCTGATCAGTAATTCTCAAATTTGCTCAATAAACTTCAAAACTGACTATACATTAGTATGGAAATTGTGTACAGTAACTAAAAAAGCTATTTCGGAGAAGCGGCAAGCGGAAAATTTTTTTTTGTAACGAAAGTTCCTGCTTGCCGCTTCTCTGAAATAACTTTTTTGGAAATGTCAGTTACTGTACACAATTTCCGTACCGATGTATAGTATTTGACTATTCTGTCAATTTTATTATTTTCCATGGCAGACTAGTTATCAAATTAATAAATACACTTTATTTTGAATTATACAGTGTGACCCATTTGTTCTTGAAACACACTGTAGAATCTTAATTTATGGTGCGATTTAAAATAAAATTCTTTTAAATCATAGAGCTTGATAAACTATATTTTGGGATCAAAAAGCGTCTCATTCCTACAATATCCAGGGCCTACTAGATCAGTGTTTACTTGTAAAATCTCAAAAATTCATATTAGCGATTTTTTTTTGAAAAAAACTGTGCACGCTACTGGATTCACCAGCCCTCAAAACGGTACTGTACTAAATTTTATTGGAAATGTCAGAGTAATAAGGATCTTGCAGTTATTTTAGAAATTCATAATAGAACTCCGAATTTTCATTAATTTATTCGAAAAGGTCAAGAGAGACAAAATAGAAATTGTACGTCTAGTTGGTGATAATGTAGGTACTTTAATTTTTTAATTATAATTTTTAATTTATTTATTTTATTTTTTTTTTTTACTTACTTTTTTTTACTTTTTTTAATTTTAATTTTTACTTATGATAGCTTTTGACCTTTTTCAAATTAATTTATGAAAATTCGGAGTATTATTATGAATTTCTAAAATAACTACAAGACCCTTTTTACTCTGACATTTTCAATAAAATTTAGTACAGTACCGTTTTGAGGGCTGGTGAATCCCGTGGCGTGCCCAGTTTTTTTCTAAAAAAATTGCTAATATGAATTTTTGAGATTTTACAAGTAAACACTGATCTAGTAGGCCCTGGATTTTGTAGGAATGAGACGCTTTTTGCTCCCAAAATATAGTTTATCAAGCTCTATGATTTGAAAGAAATTTCTTTAAAATCGCACCATAAATTAAGATTCAACAGGGTGTTTCAAGAACAAATGGGTCACACTGTATTTCAAAATATTGAAAAAATAAAAAATGTGAATTTTGTCATGAAAATTGGTACATGGGCATATAAAAATATTCTGAACAACTTTATCTAACGAATTTTTTTCGATATCTCTAACGCGAAACAAAATATTGAGAATCGGCCCTATTTGTCAATTTGTAGTAGGCTGAGCTTAAAATTCTGAATTCGGTTAACTATCTTAAAAAATAGGACCCATCATCACTTATGACTGTGCGAATTTTCAAATCTGTATTCATTTAAATAGGTAACTAAAATATGGGGATGTCTTCATCTTAAATGCGACACCCTGTATAGAAAAAAACAAATTTTAATCAAATATTTTTTTATTTTACTGCATGAAACAACTTCCAGTACCGAGTACCGCTGCGCACGCGTGGATTCTGAGAAATTTCAGGTATCGTTCCTATTCACAGCTTAGCTCTGTTTATCAAATTTACAGATTTTGATTGGTCTACGAGCGGGTATAATGAATTGCTAGGTATTATAGCTGTGATTGGACAAGCGCCGGGTATTATGAACTATAATTCAATACCTACGAATAATAACCTTCATAATTCATCAAAAAAGTTCTAATAATTAGAATATTATTCAATTATAATAGTAGAAAAAAATTATTAGATACATTACCAATATTATACTTAATTCAATACTTTTCTATTATACCACATCAATTAGAAGCAATACAGCCACGTATTCTTTTGAAATGAACTTTTATTCCAGCAAGTATTGTATCGATGTACTACATCTTGCATAAATTAAAATATACATAGTAAGACAAATGAAGCTATGTTCTTTCAAGCTTGGTAATGAGTGCATGTTAATTAATTAATATGCAGTATTCGACCAAAGACTTCTTCGTGCAATTAAAATGTAAATATGATTAGAAATTTGACGTTTGTTATCCATCTCTACTGAGGTCTATTATATAGGTACATTCATCAGAACTCTGGTATAAAATTACGTAAAACAATCACAATTCATAATTTAATTTCACTCATCGATCTGAATAGAGTGTTCAAATTCGAGCTTTAATTTCTGCTAGAAGTCGGTTATTTAATAGCATTCATTCATAAACGAACAGTTTTTATTGAAGTTGTGTAGCAGCGTTGATTACGGGGAATTTGGGGGTAGGTGTGGCAGGTATGCGGCAGCAGGTTAATTGTGGTGACATCATAATCAGCCGTGTTTTCCAAAAACCCGGCATCAAAGCTTAAGGAATTGGTGCGGACCAAATCACCCTCAAAATATAATCTAAATAGACATACCTCAGTTTTATTCCAGGATCTGGATAGCTGGTATATATGAGTGAGCGACTTCGGCCCGAATCATTGATCGAAGAGTTGAAGTCTCATAATGCAATAGCCATGCAAGTGTGCAGTTGGTGTCCTTGAAGCCTGTCTAATGATCGCATAATACATGAAACGTATTTTCAAGTTGATGCTGACTCTTAACCTCTTATAGGCGGGCTATGGAAGCAGTTAATGTCGGAATGATACTCATTTCACTGTGCACAATAGTATTGATCTCTGTGCAGATGTTCTATTTATAAAGGATATAATCAGCAGTCTAATAATTGTGCAAGCAACTTAATTTGTCCTATAAGTGTGTTTGCATCAACTTTTAAATGTTCAAACTGTGTGTATCAACACAATCCACTTGATTCATTCATGACAAAGATTCAAAGCGCTGTCCAAGAAATTGAAGTATGCGTGTCTTGTGTGCGCAGTACATGTCAATAGTCAATACCATAGGGTCCTTGCAAAGAAAGTTTTTAAAGTTTCTGGCATTCAAAGCTGATTTATATTCTCCGATTATTGGTTACATATAGGAAAGTATGCTTGAGAGATTTGAGCTGAAACCTCTTGTCACAAGTCGTGTCTTAAATATGTCTACGTCAACTGTTGAATGCTACAGTTGACTGTCCCACACTGTTGCCTTATATCAACATCCATGTTTATAATAAGCAAATAAGCATGGCGACCAGCCAAGCTAATCGCTTACTACTGGCTGTCATATTGACTTTTCTCAGTTGCCACGGTGAGCGCGTAAGCTTGAATAATATTATGTTGCAATTAAACTCAGGGCCGGTTGGTCAAACGTAAATTAAAAATTTTCAGATAATTACTGATTTTAAAATGCCATGTATTATCAAACCATTGGTCTGATATTGTTGAAAATGAATTCTGCTCTCTTTAAGAAGAGTTAATAATTATTGATTAAAAATAAAAGAGCGTTAAATATATTCGCGGTATTTTCAAAATTTGCAATTTAAAATCAGTAATTATCTCAAATTTTTTAATTGACGTTTGAACAACCGGCGCTTAATGATGGGGGATGTTTTTCGAATTACGATTTCAGTTACCGGCATTTTCTCAGTCAAGTCAAAGGCAATCGGTAGGTTTCTGTAACTAAATCACAGTTCTATAATAATTATCTACCATCACTCGTGAGCAACTATCGCGTTGTATATGAGTTTTCTCGGTGAACGATGCACCTTAAAATGATATTGATACGAGATAGCAGTGATACCAAATAACACTCAAGAATTATTCTAAATCTTTTCAGAAATGAATGTTTACCTTTTGTTTTCCTTTTGTTTACCTTTTAGTAGTATCACTTGCCTATCAAAGTCGTCAAGACATTATTGTCGCTTGCACTAAAAGATTAAAAGCTGGAATCAATTTTGAATGATCCCTCACAGTAAAAACTCCCCAAATTCCGAAGGCGTTAAAAGTAGTCCAGTATAGAACGTAGGTAAACTGTAAAAGCTACCCCAAAAATGATTTTGGGATATTTTCCCGAGCATGACGAATTGTCTAGTAGAATCACATCCAGTAAGGGCATGAAAAGCAGGTAAATGTAGAGCAGACTTGAAGCAATCCGTATTTCTTGCATCACTATAAATCGAACGTTGTCATATTTTATTCCAACTATTACAGAAATTTCATCGGTAAGTGGGTCTTTGAAGTGAGCTAGTATATACCTACTACAAGAAGGTCCGTATTTTTGTAGTCCATGACACACCTTGAATATAGTGCATATTTCGCTCTCAGGTGTAAAGGAAATCTCGAATATTCAACCCACATTCTCGTAGAGAGCAAGAAGTCTCAACACTCAACAAATACCTAGAAAAGATTCTAGTTTGAGGCGGTAGAAATCAGGTTCATTTTAATGCCGAGAAAACCCAGGCAGTCACCGTCTCCAAAAAGGTCAACGTTTTCAAGCCAGATATGGTGTTAGCGGAACACTCTCTTCCTCCATCACCTGATTTCATACACCTGAACAGCTTCTGCTCTTATACAAGACTCAAATACTACTTGGAGTACTGTTCACATGTTTGGAGCTCAGCTCCTAAACATACGCTGAAATTACTTGATTCCATCCAGAAGAGAGCCATCCACTTCAGAGGGTACCCGGCTTTGACTAACAATTTAGAAAGTCTTGAACACCGAAGAAAGGTAGCGGACTTGAGCTTTTTTTACAGATATTTCTATAGGAAGTGTTCAAAAGACGTAGCTCGTTTAATCCCACCTAGAACGAGGCGGGGCAGAAGTACACGTCACACCGCAATAGCTCATTTCTATCAGATTCAGCTCATTACCTCGCATCACCTTTTTTCAGACTTGTTTCATGTATAGAACCGCATCACTTTGGAATAACCTTCCAAGAGGTGTGTTTTCCAAGAAATACAACCTGCGACGATTCAAATTCAGCGTGAGTGGATATATCCGATCATGCACCGCTCCCAGAGCGTCATAGAGATTACCCTAAACCGCATGTGCATTTTCAATAAATAGCTATATACACTCTAATATTTTGAATCCCCACTCTGGTGAGAAATTTTAAAACTGTAGAATTGATGAGATAAAAATTCGGTTAACTGTTGCTTGTTGAGTTCCGAGTGGATAAAAAGATGCGACTGCTGCGATAAAATTGAGAGATAAAATTGACATCTCATGATAGTGGTTCATGACTACGTCAACTCTTCAACTCTTTCAGCGTTAAACGGGTTTTTGAAATTGTAACGCTTAAAAGATCTCCATAGTCCCCAAAAGTTGCTTCAGTTTACCTATAGCTTGTATAAGAGACATGTCATCAATTATATCTGTAAATTTTCTCAAACTCACTGGTAATATTTTTAACTATTGGGGTTAGCAGACTCGATAATATGCCCCGAAGCACTTTTATTGGTCGGTGTGGTAAGTATTCCGGTGAAATATTCTCCGTGATTGGCACACTCAGATCTCTAAGATTTATAAAAAGTATTTTTTTGGTTAGATCTTATACAAAAAAGTTACAGTAGGTTAGATGTGTCGCATGTCTGAAATATTAAGTCACTTTTTAGGAGCGCACTTTTTAGCGTAGGGTCTTCCATGTAACTACGTGCTTTAAGGAATTTTGAATAATAAAATAAAAAACACTTCTATTAACCTGAAACATAGCTCGTACATATGCCAAAATATGGGGCTTTTCTTGTAGTTTAAAATGTTACAAATTAATTGCGGGGTAGTTTTTATATTTTACCCCCTAGAGCGCCCTCCTCCCCGCACTTTTGATGCCTTTGGGATTTTTTACGGTGGGGGATCATTTTAAATTGATTCCAGCTTAAATATTTAAACGAAAATCACGATATGAGGCACTGTGGACTCTATTATTTGTGAATTTGTAAACATAGAAGTTTTCTACAGCTGTTCTAGACTGTTAACATGCATGTTCTAGACATGTAAACATGCATGACATATGATTGTTGATATGGTCTCCACAACCTGGTATAACTATATGATCTTCTTTTTCTTCTTCTTCCAGTCGTGGTCTAGAATGAACATGGTCTAGAACGTAGCAAATATTCCACGTAAATAAGAAAATAATTAGTGTAAAGCTGGAAAATACTTTAATCGCAGATATTAGTCTCCCATATTTCCCCCCTCGAGCGAAGTCGGCGTTGGCCCTTCTATTCCTAAGAAGGTATCATTTTTCGGTTTTTTGCAAATATCTCCCAAACCATCAACTTTAAGAACAAAATACCTATTATGAAAAATAATTTAGCAATTGCTACAAAAAAGCTATTTTATAAAATAAGTTATTTTTTATAGGTAATAGGTATTTTGTTGATAAAGTTGATGGTTTGGGAGATATTTTCAACAAAAAAAAAAAAAAAAAATGGTACCTCTTACTGCCAGAAGGGCCAACGCCGACTTCGCTTGAGGGGGAAAACTTGGGAGAGTATATCTCCCAACTCTTAATACAATTGGCAAGTAGTGTAAAAGAGAAAAGTTGTGTTGTGTTACGTACTGAGTGAAGGATTTGTGACAGTAATGAGAGAAAAAAAGCAGAATTTGTTATTTATTCGGATGTTCTTGTAAAGTAAAGAAAGACTCAAAATTGATTGCTATGAACATTGTAAAAGTTAGTTTATTATAAATAAAGTGAGTTTCGTAGGAATATGTTCTGGTTTCACTAAGGTACGATGGTTTCTAAACCGTGTACGTTGTGGAATAATCCCTAAACTTGTAGTTAGAGTGTTGTAAATTTTACAAGTCAAGAAAATATTCCGCTCGAATGTCTTTTACAAATGTGACGAAGCGGTAGCGGGCCGAGTGCCACATGCACATAAGAGGAGAATATTATGTTTTCTGTACGTGTTTCATATTATATAGCATGTTCTAACTAAAAGAGCCACCGAAAATATTTCAAAGATAATTGAAAAAATTCATAGCGAATGGGACATCTTATAGGAAACTTTTAACCCTCGCCGCCTTCTTCGCAGCCTCCAAACTACTTACTGGCACGATAGCAAGATTTAAACTTTATTTAAGAAGTTTCATTAGGGCTTCTTTTTCACCGCCTTTCTCATTTTTTTTTGTTTAATTCCTCGAATTTTTGTTTTAGAAAATTAATAAGATATACCAATATACCTATACAGAGTGTCCCAAGATTTCTTTATCGAAGGATATCCGCGTTATTTCAAAAAATAAACAAATGAAACTCGGGAAATTTCAACCATACTCCTAAGGCTTTGCAGCTGTACGCTCAATGCCTCTGTACGCCTTTCCATCCCTAAGTAATCATCCCTTACTTTTTTTTTCAAATAACACCGCCATATTTTTGCTCGGCAGGATTTTTGACTTATTTCTGAATACAATGTCATACATTTTTTTAAATCGAGACATATCTAGCACGCCGAAAACAATATAAGATCATAACAAACGAGGGTTGTCAAGGAATAACAATTAACATTTAATATGACATTAAAATTACAGAAACAATCATTTTTATTACCGCATATATCCAGTAACACCGGTATTACTAGTTAAGGTGGTTGGAGGAAACATTAACACAAAAAAACAAGCAATTGCAACTCCTTGACAACCCTCGTTTGTTATGATAGTATGCAAAATCGGTCATAGTATACTCAAAAATAAAATGAAATAAAAGAATGGCAGTAGGTCAATGAGCATATTCGTATAATACTCGTATAAATTATCGTATATTTCATTAAAATTTACTTTATAATTTCTACCTATCGATTTGGGGAATGAATTGAATTAACATAGGTACATATTATATGTTTGACATACAGGTAGCACATATTTGGATATTCATGGGAAAGTTTAATAAGAATACATACACGATATCAAAATATTATTCATTCCACAGGTTGTCCCAAAAATTTCGCCGACCTGCCGAAAGGGATTTTTTTTAGTGTTCTATTTACATGTATCAACCAGTGGTTAAAAGAGTCCCCTGCCAAAAAATTGACCCGTTTCATATATTTTTTCTATGATACTTCACCCAATTTAATTTTCGCAGTTAGTCGAATGAAAATACATTATTCAACTACTTGCCTCTATGTGCTTTTGAATATTAAAACACTTTTATCACATGTTTAGTTAATATCCAATTCATTTTGTAGTAGGTACCTACATATAGAACTGAAGTCACCCCTATATGTGATTACAATGTGCAGAAATTACAACGTCATTTCTGAATATTGCGACTTGTTCAGCGACTGTTCTGTGAATTTGTTGAGAAACGGAGCAGAAACTTACGTTTGGAGGAACATTTTCACTGATGAAGAAGCGGAAAACAGACCTGTTCCTCCAAACGTAAGTTTCTGCTTGCCATTTCTCCGAAATTGCTTTTTTAGTAATGCCAGTTACTGCACGTTATTTCGGCCGTGAGTTATAGCGGAAGATTCTGTAATGTTAAATAAATTCAATTTTTATCTACCTATACAGGGTGCACCATGTATCCTTCTCTATATTGCTATCTCCTAACGCTAACGGATACAGGGTCGGTTAAACAAATCCAAAGGAGCGCAATTTTGTGGCCATCTCGATTCCGTCGAGACATACAAGATATCTGTGACCGTTCCTGAAATATCCTGAAAAAAACTGAAAAATCGAGATTTATTATTTTTTCCATATCTTTTTTATTATTGGAGATTAATGAATAATTTTTTGTGGGCTTACATAAGTCGTCAAGAGCTACCCATCTGACATTTCAAAAATTTTCAAAGCCGACTAGATCCCAGAATTTTCATAGTCAACTTTCGTTTTTCTTATGGCCACCATAGTGTTTTTTTTATGTTGTTCGGTAAAAAAAAAATCATAAAAACAAAAAATTGTTAAACTTCAAAAAATAAATTAAAAAAATTTTTCTTCTTCTTTTTTCTTTACAAAAAATACACATTTTTAGACCGAATTTCATAGATAAATTAAAAAACCATAAGGCAAGCACTATTTCGGCGTATTTTACAAATGTTGACTTTTTCGACGATTTTTTATTAGGTTTTTCTTTGAAAAAAGAAGAATAAAAACTTTCCAATTTTTTTTCTAAAATTTATTAATTTTTGGTTTCCATTATTTTTTTCATATCGAACGGCATAAAAAAATAATATGGCGGCCATAAAAAAAACGAAAGTTGACTGTGAAAACTCTTGGATCTAGTAGGCCTTGAAAATTTTTGAAATGTCAGATGGATAGCTCTTAACGGCTTATGTAAGCCTACAAAAAATTATTTATTAATTTCCAATAATAAAAAAGATATGAGGAAAATAAGAAATCTCGATTTTTCAGTTTTTTCAGGATATTTCAGGAACAGTCACAGATATCTTGCATGTTTTGACGAATTCGAGATGGCCACAAAACTGCGCATCTTTTCTCTAATTTAACCGACCCTGTATCTGTTAGCGTTCAGGAGATGGCAATATAGAGAAGGATACATGGTGCACCTTCTATAAGGTGGGGCGCCACTACTCGGCCTTTGTAGCCTGAACAGTATACGCGATTTTAAAAAATACAAAACTCGAACATATTATACATGGTCGTAGTGCCTATAACTTAAAATTATTTTGGAATATAGATGATGGATATCAAAGTTATGGTTTTTTAAATGGAATGCCTAATGTTATTGGATTTTTAGATTGCTTAAGATGAAAAAATAAGATTAGTGTTGAAATTAAGAAGTTTGTGAGTTATAAACAAATGAAAATTGAAATTTTCGAAGTTCCAGGCCATGTACAGGGTGATTCATTATAATGTCGCCCCCCTTTAACTTTGTTATTTCATGTGTCCCAAAAAAATTAAAAGTGGGGTTATGTAGGTGCTAAAAAAGACTTTTTTATACGTGTAACAAAAATTTGAAAGTAGATCAGTATACAGGGAAAACCAAAAATTTAATTTTTTTTTCAATGGATCACCCTATATATGAATTTATTTTTCGATTCCTCGTAAAATTCTAAGCATAACTTATATAACATACCGTATACCTAAATTCAAAGGCTTCTGTAATATTCGCATTTGAAACATCATCAAATATTTTATAAAACACCTGTTGCAAATCAAGAAATCTAACAATAAAATGCTCTACTGGGCCTCCATTTTTTTCAACACATTTTATAAGGGTTTATAAGGGTTGTTCGCATTTTCTCCAATGAATCTGTTATGAATTCTGGGCTATTTTAATTTAAATTATTAATTTTAATCCGTATCAAATCTTTTAGATGATCGAGGTTTTCAATTTGGTAGTTATACACACGGTTTTTTAAATAGTTTCAAATGCGAATATTTCAGAAACTATTGAATTTAGGTATACGGTATGTTATATAAATTATGCTTAGAATTTTACGAGGAATCGAAAAATAAATTCATATATAGGGTGTTCCATTGAAAAAAAAATTAAATTTTTGATTTTCCCTGTATACTGATCTATTTTCAAATTTTTGTTATACGTATAAAAAAGTCTTTTTTAGCACCTACATAACCCTACTTTTAATTTTTTTGAGACACATGAAATAACAAAGTTAAAGGGGGGCGACATTATAATGAATCACCCTGTACATCGAAACCGGCCCGAGATAAAGGGAAACGGCTTACATGTCCCTATTTTAACGTTTTATGTATGTATGTACTATCCTGTGATATAGATGAAATGTTCATACAGGGTTGATTAAAAATCTGAAAAAAATCTGAGATTTCTCAAAAAAACAAAGAATATTTTACCTTTTTATTAACAGAAACATTATTTTTAAAAATGTTGCTGTGCATAAAAAGGCAAAATCGTGACATGTAAGCCGTTTCCCTCGATCTTGAGCCGTTTTCGTCGAACTACGAAAATTGCAACTTTCACTTGTTTATACCTCACAAACTTCTGAACTGAAACTAAAACTGTAAAAACCAGTCTTATTATTTCTCAACAGGCATCCTAAAAATGCAAGAACATAAGAGCATGCGATGTAGAAAAAACATAATTTTACTATGTCACTCTCATATGGGACATCCTGTATTATAGTCCAAAATAATTTTCAGTTATACCCTTAAGTGACAGTTATAGCCCTGTGTAAAACCCAGTTTCGATTTTTTTTTTAAATCGCCCACGGTATTCAGGGATAAACATTTTAATCATTTACCCTTGAATATCACCAATAAAATTTTACACACCTACGATGGAGCCGAAATATTTCCAAGAGGATGAATGTAAACTTCGAAATTTCTTAGGATGGAAAATGTTATCCTTTAAAGGGATTTGTAATAGATAATGGTGATACTCCATTACTGGGTCAAAAATTTTCAAATTTATTTAACTTATCGGTTAAGAAAATTGCAGATTAGTCGATAAAAAATAATAGGAAAATTGAGGAAGCAGATACAGTATCGATAATTAAACAAAAACTTTCAGTTAAATATAGTAATATTTTTTCTTCTGTCCTAGGGCATTTCAAAGGAGATACGGGATTTAAAGGATGGAGCCAAACAGAAGTTTTTGCAAGGCAAGATCACTTCGATTTGCGCTGCGTCGAGGCGTAGAGGAGGAAATAGATCGTTTGGTTAGGGAAAGCATCATTGAGCCAGTATCATTCAATCAAAGATACTGGAAAAAATTATACAGTAAGTCGGCAGACTGTTTTTCCCGTCTACCTATAGCAGAAGAATTTGCTGATCTAGATACACACACATCGCATATGTTAATTTTATTGGTGCATCTAATAGCGATTTGTTGGTGGATTGGGAAAAGATCAAAGTCGAAACTAAGAGTGATAAGAATCTTTGAACCCAGCTTTGTATAAATTTGTACAGACAGGTTGGCCAGAAAAAATTACTTCAAACTTGAAACCGTACCACTTGTATAAAAATAATTTTTCAGTGGCTGATGATTGTCTGATGCTGGCCCATAAAGTGGTTATTCCATATTCTTTACGAAAAAGTATTTTAGATCTATAACAGTCAATACACATGGGAGTAGGTAGTAAAAACAAAAAGTTTGTTTCGGTCCTATGTTTGGTGGCCTCAGATGAATAATGATATTAATAATTTAATTAAGTCATGTAACAAACGTTTAAAAACAAAATCTGAACCACCCAAGAGCGTTTTGCAAACCTGGAAGTTTCCAGAACGGCCTTGATCTAGATTACATATCGATTATTTAGGTCCAATTTTTGAAAAATATTACATTTTACTTGTTGTGGATGCCTATAGCAAATGAATAGAAGTTGTGATAAGGAGCACTTCGTCTACTTCAACTATCAATAATCTGAGGGACATTTTCGCAAGATTTGGATTACCTGATCTTTTGGTATCAGATAATGGCAAATGTTTCAAGTCACTTGAATTTCAAACTTTTTTGAAAAATAATAAAACTAATTTCAAAAAAATGGCCTCTGCTACTAATGGCCAAGGCCAAGAAGAAAACGCTGTTCAACGTGCTCTTATAAAATTGGTGAACAACACGTGAAAAAACGTGGAGGAGGCACACAAATCAGATTATGTCCTATAATCATTCTGTTGAAAGTAAAAAGATGTGCACTCCTAGTAGGACTTCAACCGATGGTCACCCTGGCACAGTCGATCCACCTATTCAAATTTACGAGAACGATGATGACTTATCAAACCGTACAGAGCAGACTAATATTTTTGCTCTACTCCGATTGTGAGGAGGAGCGAAAGAGTGAAGAATGCAATAAAATATTTTTAACTATTTTTCTGAACTATCATGGTATACCTATTTTAGGTAATTTATATATTTCTTAAAACTTAAACTGATCTAACATTGAATGTATTACTTTATTTTATTTTTTTTTGTAAAAAGACGGAGAAAGTGTAGTGTATGGGTACAGTTCAGTTGGCAATAAGGACGTTTAAGTTTCGGTACCCAACAGGGCTGATCGGAAATACGATACCGCATGTATAATCACTCCGTCTCTGACGTGCAACGAATGCAGTAAAACTGTTAAAAATTGTACGTAGGTACCTAATAATAATTAATAAATGGTTTGATTAATAAGCATTATCAGTATTTATATTCCATAATACATTATACCTACTTAATCATTATTATTACGCTACAGCCTCTACTTTTAACTGACGGTTTATAAGACGTTGTAATGTTGTAATAAAAAAAAAACTGTTTTGACTTTTGGTTTTCATTACACAACAGGTATGTACAAAGACTCACTTTCTAGCTATGGAAGTTGTTTTGTAATTGTCAACTTTCATACAAGGGAGTAGCTAAAACATTTATTACGGACATTTCAAGAACAAAATTGTAAAGAGCGTAAAAAATTATTATCCCCACCACATTATGGAAGTATCACCAGGAATTGCTTGCACAATTACGTTCCCGGTCGATGGAGAGTTCGTGAGGGTCCATTACGGTGACCTCCTTGATCACCTGATTATAAGCCCTTTTAGACTTTAGACTTCTTTTTATTACGAAAGAGAAAGTTTATGCTAATGAAGTGGCAAGTATTAATGATCTTCAGAACAGAATGAGCCTATAATTCGTGCAGATCAAGCCTCAGATCAGGCCAAGATGTTTGGTATGAAAACGGCTTAGCAAGAAAAGCGCAGTCAATTATGCATTCAATCAAATGAATGGTGGAGACTTTGAACAATGTTTATAATTGTGCTGTTAATATTTTAATAAATTAATTATAATGTTGAGGGAGTAGGTAGTAATCCTTTATAATGATAGTAGTCAAAGTAGATCTCCTTAATTTAATTACTATGTTAGAGGCTATTATTATTACCACCAACTATTACACTAATTAAACTTCAATAATTAAAATTAAACTTATTACTTATACTTATAAAGAGGGACATTCCGTATTTGTTTATACCCATATAAAATTCTTCTGAAGATCACTATTGTAACTGCCCACAGGTTGCATATCGTTACAAACGATAAACATTGTTATTCGTTATTTTTTTTATTTAAATAGGATGCAAGAAATTGTAGTTAATGTAAGTATATTCAGAAAAAATATAGCTATTTGTGATAAAAGTTGGAAAATGCACGCGACGAAAATTGTCAAACGAGACCGAAGGACGAGTTTGACAAAGGTCAAAGGGCTAAAACACTCCTTTTGCAACGTATGTCACACAATATTATTAGTTTAATCACCAAGAAACAACAATTTATGAATTCAAATCAGTGGTCAAGAAATATAAACTTATGAACTCTAGAGATTGGTAATTTCTATTGTCAGTGTGACAGAGGCTTCATGAAAATTATTGAAAATTTGCTTTTAATTGTCATTTATCCCACCTTTGAAAACAGTAAGAGAAGTACGTAAAAGTATGTCACGCAAACAAATGAAGAATTAATTTTTCGTTTTGACTTTTAATACCTCAACAACATAGCATAGGCGTCAGTTCTTTATTTATTTATATTTTTCATGAGTAATACACCCTGCATTTTGTATTGTATTATTGTGTTATGATTTTAGATACGTCAGTCAAATCCAAGTAAACATAAGTGACGTGATTAGAACAAAAAGTTATTATTATAGTTGTGTTGTTTCATACATCAAATACGTCTTATACCAGAAGGGAAAGTCTCCGAATCACTCTTACGACTAGCCCTATTATCGTTTCTCGAATCAAACTTTGAAAGAAATAAATATAAGAAATAAACATGCAACCGCTTTCAATTATATTTAAACGAACAATGTTGAACTTGCTTAAACAAATTGAACCTACAATTTTAATAATTTAATAATATTATGTCAATTTATTTTTCAATTAGCATCTCAAGATTAATAATTGATGAAAGATGATCAAATAAAGAACCCGTAAAGTCTTATGCAACCAAAAAGTAAAAAAGTAACTTGTGACATTGCTGCCAAGTTGATACCGATTACTAGCTCACAACATAAATTGGCGGACGTAAAATTGCCCATCAATAAATTTAGTAAAATTAGTACATAGTTATTATTATTGTTAGAAAAAATTATACATTATTAATAGCACATTAATATGTAGATCGAGTTTCGATAAAAGTAAACTTTTTTCATTTGCGTCTACCTGGAGGAGCCTAGCAGGCCTGGGCTCTCCTCCTCCTGGTTTGAACCACCCGGCGACGGAGCCGACGGCAAGGGCGCCGGCCAGCAGCAGGAAAGCGCAGCAGAGGGCGACCAGCAGCCGGCCGTGGCCCGACAGCACCATCGCCATCGCGGTCACGTGTTTACCCGGAGTCGTAGTCGTACACGCGCGCCTCGCTCTCCAAGCTTCATGGTCCGCCGTGGGGGAGCGTCGCGACGGTACTGCTGAGCGAAGGCGCTTGCATGAGGACCGTCAGAGACGCGCATGGGTGGACGGTTGAAAGGAGGTCTTGTAATGGTAATGGTTTTTGAAATGGCATTTGGGAATATTGAAAATACATGGGTGTATGGAATGAATAAGAAAAAAAAAAAATAGAGCTAGGCAAAATAAATTCATTATTTTAGTACCTAATTGTAAATATCTAAAAAAATCCCGCATGAAGTAAATTTTAGATTATAAAATGACATCCTGCAGATTACAAATTTCATCCTTAAATTACTCCTTGAGCGACAGTTGCGACCCATAAATTTTTAAATGGAATGTAGGGGTTTGTGATACATCATTTGAAAGGTACTTTCATTCTCTATACAAAAATGGTATTGTTTTCAAATTTATTGCAAAACAAAATTTATTGCAAGAAAAATAATAACGTTACAAGAAATTCTTATTTAAAATTAGGATGTTGCCAAGACGTTCAAGGCGAGCTTTTTGAACATCTCCTACATTTAGATTCATGTTTATTATTTTTTTTTTACAACATCAAGAAATAAACAGCAGCCACTACATTATTAAGTTTGTAGTGTGTTGTTGCGAATTTTCTGAATCAGATGATTTTAATTTATTTTTAATGTTATTGTTTGCGGTAATTTCGAAAACGCAATATAATTTTTGAAATTATACATATATTGCGTCAATATATAATCAAATGGCGTATCCCAGCCCGTACTTTCCATTTTTAAAATATAATTATTTGTGCAGCTGTCACTCGAAGTGGGTTGACAGTATATGGATAAAATTTGTACGCTGCAGGATAGCATTTTATAATTTAAAATTGACGTGTTTCAGTATTTTTTTATAAATGTGCACAATTACTGAAATAGCAAATTTAATCCGTCTGGCTGTTTCGCTCTGTATATACCGGGTGATTTATCATATACGTCACCCTCGAAATAGATAGTTTAATTTAAAAGATCAAAACTTTTAATTTTGAGGTTTCATGTACCTAATTAATAAAGGACCATAGTGGCATAATCAGTTATATTTATTAATTTTTTTTCGTTGGGCCAGAGGCAATAAAAAATTGCAGGTATTGTATTTTGGTGGTAAAAAAAATACATCGGTAGAAATCGATTGATAACAAAATCGCTTAAAAGAAATATCAAGAAGCTAATTACAAGCCTTTAATTAAATAAGATACATAAAATATGGAAATGACAGATAGAATGATTGCTATACCGTATAATAAAAGTGACCAATAATCTGGATGGGGTAGTTACCTACCATAAATCCTTAAGTTGCTAAGTAAACAGTCCCAAATGTAGTTTGTATCCACTGTCCCCGTCCCGGAGGATACCGCTTCACGGTGTCCGGTCCGTTTTACTTGTCAATTATGTGATTTAAATATTATTAAACTAAGGATATTTCCTTGAGTCTTCAAATCGACATAATCGCCGGCTTTTCACTTAGAAAAGTTTTTGAATTTTTAACAATTTTGAATGAATATGCCTGTTTTGCTGTGTAACCCTCGGACTTTCGACCTTTGTAAATAACTGACAATTGTCCTGATGATGGGTGTCCTTACCCGAAACCGGTAGACAAACTCTTCATTTATCAATTATACCCATTGACCTACCTCATTCGTTTTATTTATTCACCTAATGTTCATTTTGGGTATACTATGGCCTACAACTACCAATATTGTATCCACTGTGTTTAGTTAGGATTCATGGTAGATAGCTACCTACCCCATTCAGATTATTGTTAACTTTTATTACTACCATCATCAATCATTATATCTGTAAGATCCATATTTCAATTGTGTTATTTAATAAAAGGCTTGTAATTGTTAGTCTTTTGATATTTCTTTTCAGCGATTTTGATTTTAATAATCGTTGATTTCTATCGATGTATTGAAGACAAATTGAATTTGTTTTGATCACTTTATCAGCAAATACAGGTTTTTATCGCTTGTGGTCAAACGAAAAAAAAAATTATTCTGATTATGCCATACTATTCTGGTCCTATACGTATTAGTTGTATGAATCTTCAAAGTTTAAATTTTTTATCTTTAAAATTAACCTCTATTTCGGTGGTGAATTAAGTAATGGGCCAGCCTGTACAAGCTCCGGTTTACTGGGTTAAAATTAAAGATGCTCAATATACAGGGTGTCCGGTAAGTAATCGGGAGCACACAGGGGAGGTCAAAAAAAAACAAGTCTGTCATAAAAAAAAATTCCTAAAGTGTCCCCAAACGGAGATATGGAGCCCTAAAAGGGTGCCCCGCAATTTACTTTTTTGGCTCTAACTTTTGAACCGACCTGTATAATTGGATGAAATTTGAATACTTTATAGAGGCCACAAAGAGCCATCAGGCCATATTAAAGTCGATGTTTGCCGTCGTCAGGGAAGTCAGGAACGGACTTACCATCATACTCGTTGAGTCAAAATTTTGACAGGTGTCACTTTACAGAGCTAAAAACTATTTTTTTTAATAGTCCAATACTTCATATTTAAAAAAGGTGCTCTTAATTTACTTCGGTAAAACTGACGGTTTTCGAGATAAATCGGTTTTTAGGAATGCGAAACACTAAAAAGTTATACTAATGCTAGACACAAACAGGTAAAAATCAGGTTATTGTTGATAAACCTACAGTGACCTACTAAACCTACTTGAAAACAGTGCGTCCTACAATAAAAACATAGAATAACTTTTCTCCTCTAAACAAAACGAGGTATCTACCAAAAATAACAAATTTGCATAAAAGTCAGTGGCATAGAAATTGTTTAATAAAAAAGGTAATAACACACCCAGATCTTTGCCACTGGATTGAATAATTTTTCAATGGGAGTATCAAATCATGTACTTCAATAATTAGTACAACAGCTGTCAAAAAATTCGAGTTATTCTGATCAGCCAGTTTGAAGATATTAAAAAAAATATTGAATTTTTCGAAGAACTTCAGAAGAACTAAAGCTCCAACGACCCATGTCTATAGGAAATTTATCGCCTACTTTTGCATTTCCTACATGCCCTTTAAGTTTGTAACACCTATTCAGTAACACCCTGTATAGTATTATCCTCGCTATAACAGTAGAGTTGTCATGGATTTATGAACTTTACACTACTAATGCAGAGGTTTTTATCAATCCAAGAACTACACATTGATTCTCATAAGTATACAGTGCTTCCCAAAAGTAACGGATAAATTCGATAAAACGGAGAGGGCTGTTTTTTTGAAAAAATAAAAAAACAGGTCGATTTTGTTTTTGAGTTGTTCAACTTTTGACATAATATTTGGGTATACAGGGTGATGCGCGAAAAAGTGGTGACGTCATCGGCATTTTTTTAAATGGCAACCCTTATTTTTTATTCCATTTTTTGATACTTAATTTAATTGCCAGTATGGTAATGTAATCAATTTGTAACCTTAAATAAGGAAATTTCTGAGAAACAGCTTGTGAGTCGAAATTGTGCACTTTTTACTGATGTGAAAATCGGAACATTAACGATAAAAATAAAAAAATATCAAATAAAAATTACTGTTTCCATGGTAATTTTATAAGATCTGTCTATTAAATTAAGTCTATCAAATTGAATCTGTTAAATTAAATTAAATTAAATCTATTAAATCTGTCGAAATTAAGTTATTTTCTCCGAAATTTCCTTTATAAACGTTACAAAATGATTACATTACCGTATTGGCAATTGGATGAAGTATCAAAAAATTTAATAAAAAATAAGAGTTGCCATTTAAAAAAATGCCGATGACGTCACCACTTTTTCGTGCATCACCCTGTATACCCAAATATTATGTCAAAAGTTGAACAACTCAAAAACAAAATCGACCTGTTTTTTTATTTTTTCAAAAAAACAGCCCTCTCCGTTTTATCGAATTTATCCGTTACTTTTGGGAAGCACTGTATACCTACCCACATTCATAATGTTATTCTTAATAATTTTTCTAAGGCTCTAGAGATAGTTCTTCATAGGGAAATGTTTCACCAGGTAAAAAATCTTATTTCCAATGCCCAGCATGGTTTTATGCGGGGTAGGTCCACCACCACGAATTTGTTCTGTATAACGCAGCATATAGCGCAAGCACTTGACAAACGTTTGCAGACTGATGTAATCTATCGTGTGAGCAAATGAAAACATAATTTAGGTAGGCCTTGGAAAAAAATTTCATGTCTTAGATTGGATCTGTAAAACTGTAAAATGAAAATTTTGGTTTGTAAAATCGTAAACTCATTCTGATATTGCCTTCTTCTTGTTTTCCAATTTTATTGTCAAATAATAATTATTTTGACATTTGCTGAAATAAGGTGCATCAGATTGTTAAAATTAGTTTTGTATTTCTTGAATAACGCTGACATAAATTATTCGGAGATTGTTCCAGTTACCGTGAAATTTATTGGATTATTGACACTGCAAACCCCGTAAAAATGTCATTTCAAGCCAAAGCAATAAAGGATTAATATCTAATAATAGTTTTCCTTAGTCTGCAGTTTGCCCTTTGTAAAATGGTAGGTATTTATGTTTAAGTCCTATTACTTATCGAATTATCTATCTACTTATTAATAATTATAGTAAAGTCATTTATTAAGTATTTGCACCTGAGGGTTTAACATAAACACACACCAGAAAGAATCCACCACAAGGTATAAAAATAAAATCAAACAAGAATAAAGTAATAACCAATGAAAATGGGAATAAATCACAGGTCTACACCATATATTAGGAACTTTCTTCCTACTATGCACTCATGCTCATGATAAAAGTAAGGTCTGTGATCTGTGGCTCTAGTGGTGGCCATTTTTTAAGAGGGCAAACTCTTCTGGAAATAATGTTTATAAATTTTTGGCGGACAGTCGCTCGCCCAATTTTTTTTCGAAAAACTATTCTCATAAAGTTGGTATATGTCTGTGCTTCTCTTAAATAGCTGTGCCAACAAAATCTTGCTTTGTCACACCCTTACCTAAAAAAACTCTAGATCGGTGGCACGGTTTAAAAAACACAAATACGGCCCTGAAGGTGGAATGCGTTCATAAACAGAAAGTGACGTTTATGTTTAACAACCAGAGTGATGCCTTACATTTTCCGGAATATCGTCAGATTGTTCCATTTTATAAACGTAATTCGAACGAGAAAGCAAAGGAAATAATAATTCAAAAGTATTAGATTATGTGTAATTACTGTCAGATTCACACTTTTTTTTAATTTAATACTAATTTTTGTAATTTACTAATATTATGCACAGAATTGATTCACCCATGTGTTTCTTCAAAACTCTGCGGTGCACTTCAAGCGTCGTCATCGGCAATTTATGAACCATGCTAGATTTTTATCCAATCAAGGGAACTCTGATGGTTATTTTATGAACGCATCCAGAGTTTTTCATGTATGATGCAAACTGTAATTCATGAACGCACCCCAGACCACTCAAAATCACAAAATAAGAAAAATAAGATTTTTAAAATTAATGACAGTGATTTTATCGTAGGATTCAATCTAAGACATGAAATTTTTTTCCAGGGCCTACCTAAATTATGTTTTCATTTGCTCACACGATATATGGATATATCTAATAGGGTTCGGTTCTTGGGCCTCTACTTTTTAATCTTTTTATAAATTATATCGGCGAGGTCATCAGTACGGAGCATCTTTTATATGCGGACGACCTGAAGCTCTTTAGCAACATTCGAGATGATTCTGACTGCACCAGACTCCGAAATAATCTAAATCTAGTCCGGTCCTGGTGTGTAAAAACCACTTAACTCTAAATACATCGAAATGCTATGTAATGTCTTTCACTCTTAAAGCTGCACCAACCCTTTTCGAGTATAAAATTGATTGTACACCGGTAAAGAGACCAGATTCAGTCCGCGACTTAGGTGTCACGTTCGATCATTCCTTGTCCTTTGTCCCTCATATACAGAGTCTGCGGAGTGAATGTCTTCGATTGATGGGTTTTGTGCTTAGAAATTCTCGAGATTTCACAAATATCGCTACCATCAAAACACCGTATTTCGCGTTTATACGATCAAGGCTCGATTACGCTTCTTTAATTTGGGCTCCTGGCTAAGCGGTACATGTTCTATACAGAACTGATTCAGAAGAGATTCCTAAGGTACCTTCATTTCAACTTACCGGTGCCTATCCGCCAATTGGATATCCTAGCGCAGATCTACGTGGCACGTTTGAGACGGTTAGTTTACGTGAGAGACGGGAGAATCATGCTTTGACATTTTTGAGTAAAGTGATCTCAGGGTCAATCGACTGTTCAGCTATCCTCTCATCTTTATCGTTCAGTGTTCCTCGCAGCTCAACAAGGAATCCTAGTGTCTTTTATCTGCCTGCACCGCGCACCAACGTACTAAAATTCTCTCCACTGCATCGAATTTGCTGTTTGGGCAATTATTAGTACCAGTACCAATAAGACTGATATGTTATTTCTTTAAGCCTGATAGCTGTTTACTTAAAGTGTTCATTCGTTTATGTTATACCTACATTTGTATATACCTACATTTGTTAAAAAATGTTAATTTTGTTTAGTCTAGCTATAGATAATGTCGCACTTGGTTTTTATTGTTGTTATTATTATTATCGATCTCTGTATGTTTTATCTTATACGGTTTTGTTAGTTTATAATTACCGACATGTTTATTTTGCCCTCTAGTGGCCTGTATGCCCCCTGTAATTGGGTTATATTACCTGTAGGGTGGAATGGAAATAAATACATAAATAAAATCTTAAATATTAGGACACTTTTCAACAAGAAAACAATTTTTAAGGCGTTAGAACTTTAAGACGCCGAAAAATGATTAGTTATCTTTCCGTCTTATGAACGCCATATTCGATTTTTTTGAATTATTATAACTTATGTTATACATCTTAGTAATCAGAAGAATAAATTGACAAAGGGAAAAATCCAACAAGGCGGTAACAAGAAAAACGAAAGTTGAGGCGGGTTGCGGAATAACAAATTACGATTGAGACATGTCATACACTTATCTTATTCGTCTTAAAAAAGTCTCCGAATAATGTCACATTTTGACAGCTGTCAAATTAACCGTTTCGGATTTATTTACATTTTCGGTTTTTGGCCGATATTTTCCAAAACCAATTAAGCGATCGTAAATCTGAAATCGGTTATCGAATGCACTAAAGTTTCTCTTAAAGCTTTTCCCATATAACCTTTGCTGTAGGTGTAATAGAAATCGAGATTCCTGTATAGAGACGCGAATCTGGGACACACCGTATTATACAGGTATTTTTTCATTTATTTTCGCAAAACCTACCCAAATATGGAAGATTGCCTACATACTATGAGACAGCCTGTAGAAGTTAAAAAATACAAATTTGACATTACTTATCCTAAGTTGGAATCAAAAATAATAAGGCATACTTCTTTCAATATTGTTTATTAAACTTTTATCTACGAGTGATTCATAAAATGCACTTTTTTAGACGTTTCTTAGTTCATAAAATGTATGATTATATTGAAGAGTTAAATAAAGTAGTTTAGGTGTAATAAAGTGCCGTAGCGGTTCATTATTTAACGCTAAATCTGTCACGTTAGTGCACGCTCGCCGACTGGCAAGTAGTGAGCGGAGAGCGGAGCGGCTCAGTCGGCACACTAGTAGTTCGCAACTAGCAACAACAACTGAACACGACACGCTGAACGCTGAATTACATTGTATCCCGATTTATAATTACCATGCACCTATACTAGAGAAACGTCGCAGTTTATTAGCAGAGCGCCAGATCTATGTACAATTATTAATATTTTGTGTTTTTCGTCGTTTATACCTAAAATGGATAACATTGTAGATGCTTCAATGAATGAAATATCTTCTACCCCAGAAGAAATTATTTTTTAATCAAATGTGGCTATACAATTTATATATTTTATGTTTACATTTAATCATGAATGAAATATCTTCCGCACTAGAAGAAATTCTTATTCCATCATATATGGCTGCACAAAATCTGTTAGGTACCTACCTCAAAAATCTAAAGAAGTGTATATTAAGCAATATGTCACCTTTATGAACTGACGTGATGAAAAAAGCGTTAACAGCTTCAAAGAAACGCTTACATATAAGATATGAATGCATTGGAAAGTTTTTTTTTATAATAATAAATTTTCGTTCTAATTTAAGTCACTCGTAGATAAAATTTTGTATGCAACATATGCATAAAGTGCCTTTTTTTCACTTCTGGGATTGCCGCATTCGCCTGCGGCTCATGCGGTCAATCTTCCCAGTCGTGAAAAAAAGTACCACTTTATGCACTTGTTGCATAAATAACTATTAAAGTAAACTAACTAATTTCATTCTCGGTCCAATGCATTCTTAAATCAGTGTTTCATAATAGATATATGGAAGTCCTGCCGCTCTGAGATTCGAAACTAGTCGGGCAGTCAATGCTGATGTATACGTACCTACCTACTATATAAAATATGTTTTGTTTGATATCAAAGAGGACTTTGATCTATATGTCAACCACAAATATACCTTCGGAGAACTGTGCAAGGGTTTCAGGAATTTCAACGGTATTTGTTTTCGGTGGCATAAGTGGATGAAACTTGATTTTTAAAATATATTTCATAAAACCTATAGTTTGATCATTATGAATTATTATACAGGGTGATTGATTGAAACGCCACATTAGAAAAAATTCGACTTCCAAATGATCTAGGCATCTGAAATTTGGAACTTAGGCAACATACCTAATAACGAGTCAAAATGAAATATTACCAAGATGGCAGCACATTTAAAAATGGCGAAAGCAATGGCCATCTTTGTTTTTTTAAATGGGACACCCCATATATTATTGCATTTTCAGATTGTCTGAGAAAATGTAATAACAATGGTGTTTATAGTTTCAGTTTAAATTGAGTAGGCTATGAGTTATAAACAAGTGAAAATCGCAATTTTCCAACTTTAAACCCATTTACCACGAAAACGGCTAAAGATATCAGAAAACGGCTTACATGTCCCTATCCTAATTTTTTATCTGGTATCCTACTGTATAGTTTAAATGTTTATGCAGGGTGATGAAAAATCTGATAATTTTCACCACCTTGTATAAACATTTCAACTGCATAATTGGATGCCTTATAAAAAGTTAAGATAGGAACATGTAAGCCGTTTTTTGATATTATGGGCCGTTTTTGTGGTAAATGGGTTTAAAGTTGGAAAATTGCGATTTTCACTTGTTTATAACTCATATGCCCGTATTCACAACCGATAATTTCCTAAATAATTACGTAATCAATTATACCCATCTCATTCTATTGCCAAAAAACTGCATATCTCCATCTCACTCATTTAATTAATTACGTAATTATTTAGGAAATTATCGTTTGTGAATACGGGCAATAGCCTACTCAATTTAAAATGCAACTATAAACATTATTGTTATTACATTTTCTCAGACAATCTGAAAATGCAATAAAATATAGGGTGTCCTATTTAAAAAAACAAAGATGGCCATTGCTTTCACCATTTTTAAATGTGGTGCCATCTTGGTAATATTTCATTTTGACTCGTTATTAGGTATGTTGCCTAAGTTCCAAATTTCAGATGCCTAGATCATTTGGAAGTCGAATTTTTTCTAATGTGGCGTTTCAATCAATCACCCTGTATGTCCCTTATTTATGTGGCTAAAAGTATATAGCGTGGTAGAAAATATTAAAATAATCAAGGTTTTCTCAATAAACATTGGGCCAAAGAGGCCTCGCTTAGGAGTTACTGCCCCCTAAACGATACACTCTGAATATGTTTTTCCCTCCATATAAAGCGATTCAGTGGTAAGTTCCATAGGTACATTTAAGGGGTTGTAATTGAAGTAAAATATTGAGAAAAAAAAATTCCGAAAATGCTTTTTAACCAAGATGGTAGTGTTTAAGAGTAGATCTGCGGAACTGTTTTTTATTATATCACAGATTGGACCAATAATTCTGAATTTTTGTGTACCGGCGGTTTTTTTATTTAATAATCCGTATTTGGAAAAATTATGGGTACAGCTCGACAAGAATATCTTGGCGGTTGTTAAAGGGGAGAGAGGTCCTAGAACGAGACAGAAAATCACCCCACCACCTTATCTGTTTTATGTTTCTCCGCGAATGAAATTATTTCTTTCTCTCGAAAAGTCAATTTTTAAAATATCTGGTTTTCGATCACTTTTCTATAGAAAAACCTTCTCTAGACATGAAAATATTATTTTCTCGCAAAATAAAATCAATTTTCCTTCTAAAGAACGCTTATAATTTCATTGGTTACTGATATACAGATACATAAAAGTATTATACAGGGTTAGAACTATTTAAAGGGCCGCTACAGGGATATCTTAAACCATTGAAGATACGAGGTCGGTTAAATTAGAGAAAAGATGCGTATTTTTGTGGCCATCTCGAATCCGTCAAAACCTGCAAGATATCTGTAATCGTTCCTGAAATATCCTGAAAAAACTGAAAAATCGAGATTTCTTTATTTTTTCCTCGATTTTTTCCATATCTTTCTTATTACTGGAAATTAATAAATAATTTTTTGTAGGCTAGCATCAATGACGTCTAAATAAAATAGACCCCCTTGTTTACATTTTTATAGAATCATTCATTGCCCCTCCGCAATTGCATGTTTGCCAAACCGTTACTGTGACCAGATTTTTGAATACTATCGTTCTTGAAACCATGACGTAAATATGTAAACAAGACATTATCAATACAAACCGCGCGAGGTACTTCTTACTAATAATTAAATAGCATAATATTTCTAAAAAACTCGAACAACAATAATGGGATATAGACGTCATTTAAATCATATTTGAATATAATTTTCAATGTTAAGAAATGAAACACAAAATGCGCGGCAACGTCGTATGTTTACGCGACTACGATATTTTTACAAATTTTTAAAATTCATTCATCATTTCGAGTGCGGTGTTGTCCCTATTTTGATTTCATTAGACGGGTATTTTAACCAAATTAGACTGCTTCCTGCTATTATTTTCACCAATTTAAAATTATAGACTATAGACAATAGTGCGAACTTAGTTGATGTGCAAGAAAAGTGACGATTTAAACCCAGAAGTTTGTTTTCGTAGGTGAGTACCAGTAAGTAAGGCTATGTTCATATCAGTGCTGTAGTCGCCGCAGGGAAAAATCTTTGGTAAATCCAGTAAAATTATCCTCTGAACATTGCAATTAGGTACCTACTGTGACAAATTTCAACAGTACGTCCCATTGTAAGTATATTAGGTATTATTTTGATAATAATTATTGGGCTTTAGGTTCCGGCTTACTATTTTCGAAATTTTAGATTTTGACAAATCTAAATGTCATAATTATATTTTATATTTTAATTTTACTTTTAAATTTTTATTTGTACTTTACTTATTATTAACTGTGATCAAGGGACTAATCAGTCTCGAAACGTTAAACTTCCGATTGGTAACTTCGAAAATAGTAATAAGCCGGAACCTAAAGCCCAATTATCAAAATAATCCCTAATATACATCATCGGCGTCAATTTGGTTCAATATTTACAATTTTCTAATTATCCTCTAATACCGTTATCTTAGAAGATGTTCACAAACTGGATGACTTTACAACTTCAACTGTTACACCATGCAGTTCCTTCCTAAGATTTGCGTTCCTGTTTAATTTAGAAATATCTATACATTTGTCTCAAAAATTTCACAAATCACCTTTATTGAGGGTCTAATAAATAACAAAAAATATTATGAATGTCTTTTGTAATCTACTAGTTAAATATGCTAAAGTACCTATGTATTGTCTTAGCTTTCCTGTGAATCAGGAGAAGAGGTTGCTTTGGCTTTCTGTACATCTAAGAAAAGTGTTTTATAGGATTAATCTTCATACAGACAGATAAGTACGGTATTCCATTAATCATACAAAGTAACCCAAACTCGCTATTTTTCGTCCTAAATACACAGGAAATAATAATTATTATCTTGAAAAACCTTACGCCACTGATGGCTCTCATCGCGAAGGTCTCTGACAGCATTGCCATTTTCGCCGCAAACCTCTGTTTATGCGATCGGTCACTCCTTTTCCCACTCACATGAAGATACAAATTAGATGATGGATTTCGCTTATTTCATATTTATGAATGGAATGTTGGGTCTATTTATTTAGACGTCATTGGCTAGCATAAGTCGGTCGGCAAGAGCTACCGATCTGACGTTAAAAAGATTTTCAAAGTCGGCTATATCCAAGAGTTTTGTGATCCAAAAGCCATATTGTTTTTTTATGTCATTCGGTATGAAAAAAATTATGGAAACCAAACACTAATAAACTTCAAAAAATAAATTTCAAAAATTTTTGTTCTTTTTTACAAAAAAATACAACTTTTTAGACTGAATATCATAGAGAAATTAAAAAACTATAAAGCAAGCAGTATGACTTCATATTGACCTTATTTCAGTGAAAAATTTTCTGTTTTTCTTTGAAAAATGAAGAAAAAAAATGTTGAATTTTTTTTTCTGAAGTTTATCTATTAATTTTTGCTTTCGATTATTTTTTCTATATCGAACGACATAAAAAATAATATGGCGGCCATAAGAAAAACGAAAGTTGACTATGAAAACTCCGAGATCTAGTCGGCTTTGAAAATTTTTGAAAGGTGAGATGAATAGCTCATAACGGCTTATGTAAGCCTGCGAAAAATTATTTATTGATTTCCAGTTGAAGGTCTTGGTGCAATAACAGTCCACGTGCGGTATACATAATTTTGATTATTGTCACCAAAAATTCATGTTTCACAACTGAACTTGCAACACACTTGGTGCAATAATGGGCCACATCGAGTAAAGTTTAATTTATAAGCATAATACATGTACCTGGTACATAGTTTTTGCACCAATCGATACAGAATCAATTTTTTGACCAAAATCTGATGATAACTCGATTTTGAAAAATTTGGTTTTTGACCGGTTTTTGCACCAAAGCCTTCAATTATTGTAAGAAAGATATGGCAAAAATAAGATTTCTTGATTTTTCAGTTTTTTCAGTATATTTCCGGAAATACTGGGGATATTTCAAATTTTTTTTCGCAAAATACTTATGTAAAAATAACGCAACTTTTCTCTAATTTAACCGAACTAGAATATTTAATGGTTTAGGATATCCCTGTAGTGGCCCCTTAAATAGTTCTAACAACCCTGTATGTATGTATTTAACCTACTCACTGAAAGAGACTCAACTGGTTTTCGTTTAGGACTGTTATACTTATTCAAAAATATTTTGTAAATAATGTCGGTTCAACACATTTCTTCCTATAGGTAATTCACAATGATTGCATTTCTGGATAAAATCCTGGAAATTTATACAAATTCTTCGGCGATAAACATAAATTCTCCTAAATACCGAATAAATATACCTACCAAGTTTCTCCAGCGTTGTTAAGCTTAGAACGATTTTAATGATTTTAAATTAGAGCAAGCTTTGTGTAAAAAACCGTTGTCCCTCCTCCTGGAAAATTTTCTCACTGATAGGGACAATTAACGAAGCTATATTAGACTTGGAAAAGTTGGTGAATAAAGCAAGCGATGGGTCATTGTTTTGATAGCGGCTGTTAAACCGAGGAGTTTATCTGGGGATTTTATGGCTATTCATTTCCTCGGAAGGATTGAAGGCCTATTGGCCTTATCTAATGAAATCCTCGAAATAGTGCACGCTAGTTACCAGACAGAGATGGCGCTGCAAGGTATTCAGATGACGACTGCTAGCTTTCTTATATTTACTGCTTAAATACTAACAAATACATATTGTTCTAATTAAACACAGGAAGAAGCCATTTCATTTTACTTTACCTTTAATATATACTTTAAAAAATTAATTAACAAACTTATCTGAAACGAAAGCGGACTAATTTTATTAATTATGTTACTCCACCTACCTCATGATAATAATTATTATTATTATACAGACCATTTCAGTTTATTATTATTTATACTTGCTATCAAATTAGATTTTCATTTTTTATTCTATTTAAAACACGACAAATTTAATAACTTCGGATCTTCTTCACGGTATTATGATAATAGAAATAAATGATGAAAATAAATAATCATATAAGACATGAATGATATATTGCAAAACAATATGCCATTAAGTAATTGTGCCGCACTGTGAGTTAGAGGTAGAAATTGTAGACAAATGTTTCGTCCTACTTGGGACTCATCAGTATAATATATATGAAATTATATTATATGAAGTGAAAATCTACTTTATTGGTGGTAAGTACTTGTATTTATTTAATTACCCAATCTAATCTACTTCATATTTGAAGACATGAAACAGTTCCCAACTTTCAACTTTACAGTAATTCAAGTTTTAAAAACATATAGCCTTAATAAGCAAGTATTTAAAAATATACTATATATCGTGTGATCCACAAAATTTTTCATCAACTATTGCCTTGAATAAAATGAAGAATGTCTGCCAGATAAAACACAAACAATTGGTAGGTGTGTAAGTGAACTACTCCAATATCAATGATCTACAATCATAATCATAATCATAGAACAATAAACAAAAATATGACTACTTGCATAATGAACTTTGTTAGAGTGATTAGAGTAAAGAAACTAACCTGGAACAGTAACGATATCTGCTGAATTTACATTGGTTGTATTTCAAGGAGGATGAACAACTCGAGCCGTTGTAGGGTATCTGTATTACCGACACTGACCCTTACTAGCCTCAGTGTCAGTAATACAGGTACACTAAATCGTTGTTATGTCAGAAACTCAGAATATTCTTTCTGAATGAGGATAAAACAATATTTCAATTTGACGTTTCCGTTCGAGTTTAGGTTTTTGCGAGGGTTTTTGAATGTTCCAATAATAATTATCATTTACCATTTTTTAATTTCACTTCCAAAGCACAAAAAATAACAAAATTTACGAGCAATGGTGGTCAAAAATGTCATGAATCATAAAAAAGTAACAATTAAGGTAGGTGTTTAATAACAAACCAGTAATTTCATCACGTTCTTAAATTATAGTCATAAATTATTGTTTTTCGCAATATCTTCAATATTTTAATTAAACTGACAGGAATTGAAATTAAATATGACACATGAGAATTTGAACTACAAAAGTTATTTCAGAATTATTTTAGTAAAATGAGCTCAGACATGACTGCAATAGCCATCTCTCTCTTCCAAGGCACTAGTTGATGAAAAATTTTGTGGATCACCCGATAGCGAAGCAACACAAAATTAGAATTGGATACACAAAACTGCTGTTAAAAATAAAATGAAAACTGCAATAAAAATTAGTAACGGATTTGATAAAAAATCACTATATTATCATAAATTATGTAAACTTCACGTAGGTTTTAAATCTAGATCTGTGTTATATGATTTATGTTTTGTATGCTACCGGTGATTACTCATGACAACTGGTGGTAAGATTAATTACACACATATTTCGAACAAAATTAATTAATTTCATACCAAATGTCTGAAAACAATATCATTCTGGTGTTTAAAAAAAGTAAACTGGAATAAGGTGAGCATCGTACTTCTAGATATCATAATAATGGGGTGTCTAATATTATAAGCTGACCAATACTATGGTATACGATATAAGCAATAATTACCACAACTCTAATAATAAAACGTATACGGAAAAAATCCGTTTGCAGCAGGCTATGACATCGAAAAGTATCGTCTTCATTCACTTTTTCACTTTTTCTCAAAAGAGCTAGCCCATTTAGCCACAGATCCATTTTTTTAATAAACGTATAATTTTAAATTGACTATCACATGGCAAAGTTAGGGATTCGAACCCTTACATTGGAGGTTCCAAGACATACAAATACACCGATCTGTATTTGTAAACATTATTTTTTTAAAGATGATTGTGTTCTACAAAAAATATAGAAAAGCCTTTTCTACTGAGAGTAACAAAGAGAGGTGTTTTTTCCGTTCTCCCAAAATATCAAATAGAAGTCGCAGATACCAGGAGGGTTTTTTTTATGTATAGTCGACAACTAATACAGTAAAATGAAAACCTATTAACTGAGAATCGATTTCCTTGATAATCATAGAAGACTAAACGAATTTAGATCTATTTTATATGTAATACCGGGTGTCCCAGACTTAATTGACCAGGCCATATCTCATATACAGGTTGAGATAATCGAGCCGAATAAAAGGCATATTATTATAATTTTTCAAGCTGTATAACATGACAGCATGAAAACAACCCCCACTCCAACATCCCCTAAGTTGCAGCCCCCATCCTTAAAAAAATGAATAGCACCCTGTATATATTTTTGTATATTCAAAACCAGTATTCGATTCTCTATTCAGATGATTTTTCAGATTCAAAATTGGTTCAGAAATAACCAAGAAAAAGCTCATCAAGGTGGTCATGACTTTTTATCTTAACTTTATCTGAATGACTTTAGCTGTCAAAATTTATCAATATTTTGGTAATAGTTTTTAATTAGCAGGTCACAGTAATCATTAAGGTTCATGATAAAGTGCTTTATCTCTTGTTTTATTTTTTAAAATTTCCCAACAAATCAGAATTATCAAATAAATTGTTTGGACTTTAATTATAATAATAACTATCACCTGCCTGTTAAAAACTATGACTAAATATTGATAAATTTTGACAGCAAAAGTCATCCAGAGAAAGTCAAGATAAAAAGTCATGACCACCTTGATGAGCTTTTTCTTGGTTATTTCTAAACCAATTTTGAATCTGAAAAATCATCTGAATAGAGAATCGAATACTGGTTTTGAATATACAAAAATATATACAGGGTGCTATTCATTTTTTGAAGGGTGGGGGCTGCAACTTAGGGGATGTTGGAGTGGGGGTTGTTTTCATGCTGTCATGTTATACAGCTTGAAAAATTATAATAATATGCCTTTTATTCGGCTCGATTATCTCAACCTGTATATGAGATATGGCCTGGTCAATTAAGTCTGGGACACCCGGTATACTGATAATATCTTGACGAACAATATAATGTTTTAAATTTGATTAAAATAGCTATTATGTTATATAGGGCCGGTTGCACAAACACAAATTAAAACTTTTGAGATAATTACTGATTTTAAATTGTAAATTTTGAAAATATGGAAAATATATTTAATGATCCTTTATTTTTTATCAGTAATTAACTCTTATTAAAGGGAGTTAAACTTATTTTCAGCAATATCAGAGCAATATTCTCATAATACAGGGCATTCTAAAATCAGTAATTATCTGAAAATGTTTAATTTACGTTTCTGCAACCGGCCCTTAGTCTTCTATTTTAACAGCAATAACTTATTACTTCAGAGAAGGACGACACATGAAAGAAAATATTAAAACGCATGTTTTCACCAATACGACCCTAAACCCATCAATCAAACTGACTATGTCAAATGTTGGAAATCTATCAGCTTTCCACTGTATTCAACCACATTAAGAATTATTAAGAGTAATGTTTCAAATGTCTCATATGAGAATTATGAGATTGATGTGCAAATGAATCAAAAGAATATAAATTATCATTACGAGTAGGTATATAATAGACATTTTAGGGAAAGTTGATTTTATCATTCAATACAGCGTGCAATATTTCAGTAGAACTTAGAGAAGCGGCGGTAATAATAATGATATAAACAATAAACAATAGCGAAAAGCCATAATAAAAGATTATTAAACTAGAATAAATAAATTAAAAGTATCCTTTAGATTCACAACGGAACCATTTTTTTTTTCAAAAACAGGGTTCATCATAATTATGATTAATAAAAAAAACAAGAAAAAAATAGTTATTTTTTTATTAGCTACTCAAATACATTTCACCGCAGTGAGGGGCAAAAAACGCAAAGTTTATAAATCTTTAAATTTTGAATTTTGTAAAAAAATCAAAACAGGTCAATTTTTCAATTTTATTTTATTCACGTTGCATCTTATACTTGGAATGGCATCACTTTTCATAAAAAAGTGAAAGTGAAACCATACACACTCTAACGTTATTGCAGCTAGTCAAGAATAAAAAATAAACCAGAAAATTTGAAGCTATTAAAGGCTACAGTATCTAGTAAGCTCAGGAAACAAAATGAGAACAATAAAAACATTAACCGTTCCTGCATATGTGCGACTTAGCGAAGGTGCCCAAGCCAAAAAACAAAAGGAAAATCGTATACAACGAGGCAGTTTGAAGAGAAGTAAAAGTTTCTTATTGTCCTGAAGACGATGGAAGACTATGCAAAACAAAAATTTAAAAAGCTGTTCAGGAAAAGAGCGACCAATATAAGCAAAAACCTACGACCTCGTCAGTCTTCACAAGGTACTCAATAGATTGAAGCAAAAATAAGATTACTAAAATAGAAAGTTCATATCCTGCAGAAAACCGACGAAAATCCAAACAATCTAAAAATAGAACCACATCCAGGTGAGAGAAGTAAATAAACCCATATTACTACAAATAATAGTTAATAGACTCATATTAATACCAATAATAGGGAGGGGAGAAGACGGATGATCTAGAAAATATAGGTCTGAAAATCCTCTTTCCAGTAGTAAAATTCGTAGATATACCTATTGGTTGCATTATTAATTTTTTTTTCATTACTGTTCTGTTTCTTTAAATGGATTCTATGAACTGTAAACCACGGTTCTCATGAAGATGAAGGATCCTGATTTTTCCCGATTACTCCTCAGAGTGATTCGTTCTTTAAATTTCGGTTTTCCGCTATGTTTGGATACGTATTTAACGCGAATACAGGGTGCACCATATATCCTTCTCATTCTTGCCATCTCCTGAACGCTAACAGATACAGGGTCGGTTAAACAAGTCCAAAGAAGCGCAATTTTGTGGCCATCTCGAATCAGTCAAGGCATACAAAATATCTGTGACCGTTCCTGAAATATCCTGAAAAAAACTGAAAAATCGAGATTTCTTATTATTTCCATATCTTTTTTATTTTTGAAGATTAATGAATAATTTTTTGTGGGCTTACATAAGTCGGCAAGAGTTACCCACCTGACATTTCAAAAATTTTCAAAGCCGACTAGATCCCAGAATTATCAAAGACAACTTTCGTTTTTCTTATGGCCGTCATATTGTTTTTTTATGTTGTTCGGTATAAAAAAAATTTTTAAAAATGTTTATTCTTCTTTTTTCTTTACAAAAAATACAACTTTTTAGACCGAATTTCATAGATAAATTAAAAAAACCTTAAGGCTAGCAATATTTCGGGGTATTTTACAAATGTTGACGTTTTTCGACGATTTTATTTAGGTTTTTCTTTGAAAAAAGAAGAACAAAATTAAAAATTTTTTTTGAAGTTTATTAATTTTTGGGTTCCATAATTTTTTTCATATCGAACAACATAAAAAAATAATATGGCAGCCATAAGAAAAACGAAAGTTGTCTGAAAACTCTTGGATCTTGTCGGCCTTGAAAATTTTTGTAGTGACAGATGGGTAGCTCTTGACGATTTCCCACAAAAAATTATTTATTAATTTCCAATAATAAGAAAGATGTGGCAAAAATAAGAAATCTTGATTTTACAGTTTTTTTCAGGATATTTCAGGAGCTGTCACAGATATCTTGCATTGCTTGACGGATTCGAGATGGCCACAAAACTGCGCATCTTTTCTCTAATTTAACCGACCCTGTATCTCTTAGCGTCCAGGAGATAGCAATATAGAGAAGGATATATGGTGCACCCTGTATAATGTATAACGCAGCAATTTTTTTGTTGTCTATTAATATTTACACTATAAATGGCAGGGTGGTCCAGTTTTTTAGGCATGCAATTCAGGGAATGACAGAGAATCGAAAAAAAAATAGTTTCATTTAAGAGCTATATTCGGAAAATACAGGGTGTTTATGTTTTTAGCAAATTAGAAAAAAAACAGATTTTTAAATATACAAAAATTGTCTGATTGCTGATTGGAATAATTTTAAATTTTGTACTGTAGTTGTGCCAATTGTACACGATGTGAAACTCCTAATGAAAGATCATCCAATCCAGTGGCGGGGATCTGGGTATATCGTAACTTTTTTTTTATAATTCCTACGCCACTGACAGTTTATACATACATATTTTAAAGTTTTATATTTTTCTAATAGGTAAACAATTGAAAAATCCACAGAACCCCCGATAATAACCCTTAGTAGAGATTGATGCGGGCTGATTGAGAATTTTTTATTTTTCTATTATTCCAATCAGCCAATTTTTTTATATTTCAAAAACTCGATTTTTTTCTTGAAACTTTAAACAGCCTGTGTTTTCTTAACGAAATATTTCCCGAATATAGCACATAAAGGAAACTCATATTATTTTTCGATTCTCTGTCGTTTCCTGAATTTAATGAACAAAAAACCGTACCACCCTGTATAGGTCAATAATTGATGTACCTATTACTCGTAACATGAATTTGAGTCTAATATTCTATCAATTATTATTATTGTCAAAGTGTTTAGTACTTACATACAAAAGTCACAACAATATTATTACAACAATTATTATTTTATATTCTAAATTGAATCAAAACTAATTTTTTTCAGTTCACGGTTTCTATACTTCGTAAACTGAAAATCTGTTCGTAAGCTGCTTACGTAAAATATATGAAATCCATGGATAGATAACAGGCGAAGATTATAATGACAAATTATTAAGCAGGGGAAACTTTGAAGCTTGTTAGCCTAAGCTTTACCTATTTACCTATATAGAAGATTTAAGCGCGTTTAGATTACTTTTCAATATGCAGCGAAAGTAAGGAATCCCAGAAGGAGGTACATTTTCATTCCTTACCATAGACTTTCAGATATTAGGTATGTTAATATATTCATGATGTGCCCTTTGTGGATAAGAATTGAACAACTTCCTTGAATCTACATATTATAGTTTTTGTTCGATTAAGTTATATTTGAATGTTTACTACGTCTGCGTGTCCAAGACGCGAGGTTGCGTTTACATACTTAAATACAAGCACCTAACTGGACGGTAAGTAATTTAGTTACCGGTCGCTAGAACAGTAAGAAAATTTATTCAGTGCAAAAATTGAAATTAACATGTCAAAATTATGAAGGGCGATTATTTATATTGCGAAAAATTTCAAAGAGTGATTCCTTGTCAAAAACTCGACGAACCAATCAATTTGGTTGCATTTCAACATTAGTTGTTCGCTCGAATTAGGAAGTGGTCACCAGAAAAGATAATAGTCAGCTGTTAACAAACTCAGTTCTAATGAAGTATTTGTAAATCAAATTAATGCTTCTTTATTATTGAGGCTTGCACATAGGCTTCAGAGAAATCCCTGCGACGCTCAGGAAGTGTTCCATGAGCTTAGAAATCGATTTACGTTAATTTTGGATCGTCACAGGTTATATTCATCAGGAAACGCAACCCTTGGGACATCATTCCATTATATTCATCAGGAAACAAATCCCCTGGGACACTATTATACAAAGGGATGTGGTTATCCATACAAAAATATATACTTAAATAGGGTAGACTTATTTTGATTAGATCTTTGAATTTGACCTGCCATGGGGTATGGTTGGAGCATGACGTGGATTTCTGTCCTGGATTGATTTATGTGTTAAGCTTACTACATCATTTGCATACTTACCCCTAAAATGTAGGTATGCGTAAGAACGGCTCAGGTCAAAAAAATTTCGTCGATGTTTCCTTCTCTTTAAATCCTTGATCAAGGTCTTGTCCACGATTAAGTCAATGGTACTTTTCTGAAAGAAGACTAGTATGGCTTGTCCAGTGAGTGTTGTCCGGTGAGATGCCACACTGATCCTGACTATAAACGATTTGATTTTATGAGATTTAATTCGTACAATTACAATAATTTGATTTATATAATAATTATAATATTTATTATTGATTAATATAATTATTATAATACAATAATTGATTCGATTCGTACAATTATAATAATTTGTAATTATTACGAATTAAATCGCATTAAATCAAATCGTTTATAGTCAGGATCAGTGTAGCACTGTAGCATCTCACCGAACAACACTCACTGGACAAACCATAGTAGCTCAACTTGTGCTTCAAAGCAAAGCTCCAACCATATGAGGGCAGTTGTTGTATTCTAAGGATGGTCTAATGTCACCTTTGTATAAGAGTTTAGCTGGAACGGAGAGGGGGAGTGGGGGTAGTTAGTATAGGATCATATACAAAGCTTTTGAAAGCTCACTTCAAAGCCCTCCTAAGCTCAGTTAAGTCATAATGTACAAAAGTGTGGGTACAATGTAATAAGCGGCTCGCTGATAAGAAGTAAAGTTGAATAAAAAAAACTAATAAATATCTTGCTTCCATTCCAGAGAGTGAAAGGTACGAGTATAAACGCTTGTTTCATGCCCTGTGGACTGAAACTCACATTAATAGTATTTACTATACAGTACTTTTTCTTTGTATAACTTACTAAAAAAGATCCGTAACACATAATGAGAGATTTCAACAAAAAAAAATCCACAAAATTTAATACCTACTATAGGTACTGCTTGGTCATCGTTAATGTTGGTTTTACAAAATAATTTTTTGTTTGAAATTCCAGTCTATGTTAATAAAGATTATCTTCAAGTGATTGGCTGCTGCATTATTTTGTATACCGAACATGTAAAAAAACACTAAATTGGAAATGCTTATCAATGAGCCGATAATTAATTTTTATCCAGAATTTTTGTGCATGCAGGCTTGACTGAGGTAAATGACGACTGATTAATGAATGATTAATTATACGATTAATGATCAGAGGATTTGTTCACTGACAGGAAACGATGAGGAGCAACCTTGTTTTAAGATGACCGAAAATCAACTAGTATCTGTGTTTTGATTTCACGTCTTTTGAAGATGGAGGTTTTAAATTTTTTGAAAGGAAAAAAAACTATGTTTTTTTATAAAGCATAATAATGGTAAAGTTGTTATAATATTGTGCGGAAGCTTTGTGATCAAGGAACTTCAAAACTGAAAATAGTTCTCTACAGAAACGAGAAATTTACTCGGGGTACTTTATTCAGGATTTTCAGGATTTTTACTTGTTCACTATTCCGATGTAACTGGGATAGCGGAAAGTACCTACATCAGAAAAACTACTGCCTATACCAAGTTCAAGAAGAGATATGAAGCAATATGCAATAAATTCGTGAAAACTGACAGAGAAAATCATATAAATTGATTTTTCGAAAATGTTGTGATTTTGCAGAACCGTCAAGAAATTCAGGCCTATACCAACTAAAATTGCCTAATGTATTGCTTTCTGCAATAAAAAAAATTTACGATCATAAAAGAATAAGAATAAAAATTAGTGTAATAACCACTCGAGTTGTAAGTTACGAAATCGCTGGAAAGCAGCCCGTTGTTAAGTAATATATACCTACTATAATTATTATTCAAATGTATGACTGGTTGAATTCAAAATGTATGGGTAATTTAAATTTTCTGTAGATATAAGCAGGGAGTATTTCTGTAGATTTCCCAGAATTACTTACAGATTTTGAGTCATAAATGCAAACTTTGTTTAGATAGGTATAATATATCTAAAAGCTTACCAAAATAGTTTTTGTATCTACTTGCCTAATCAACTAATTGGAACATTGGCAAGTCAAATTTATACCCAAGGTTTGAACTTGCATGAGCAAACTTTACAGTCTAAAGTTTATCAATATTGTTTAAATTACATAGTACTCGTACCTAAGTTGAAATTGACTCTCGCAACAATTTGGTTTAAGCAGGGAATTCGCTCATGTTTAATTGCATTTTGTATAATTACAATTACTGCCAACATTCAGAAGTCTAGAATGTTTGGATTGGCATGAAATTTATCGTTAAAATAATCTGAGACTGAAAGTGACAAAAATATCAAATTAATAAAATTAAAAATATTGAGTACTTGTACCTACAGTTGTTTGACCCACTTCTTTCCCAACAATAAATTTTTTATGACTTGAACAGATGAACGTTCCATTTTCTTTTACACATAGAATTCCGAAAACAGACCTACAAGGCTAAAAGTCATTTTTAATCGTTTTTAGAAGTGCCATTGGGAATAACAATGTACATTTCTACTTTTGATGTTAGGAAAGTTTCACATAAAAATCTTTACATTTACAAAATTAGTACCTAGTAGGTACCTATATTGAAATTTTTGCTAGTTTTTTATTTTTCAATTAAAAAAAATGCTTTAAAAGAAAACATTATTGGATAATACATAATCATATGATTGTATTGTATGAAATAATTTAATAGTTTTTAAAAAAAGTGAATGGCATTTTTTTCCTACATTTTAGGGAAAAATAAAAATCTACAAAATTGGCTAAATTTCAATGTGTTACTAATTTTATAAACGTAAACATTTTTATTTTCGACTTTCCCTGCGTTCAAAGTACTATCTTGAACTAGAACATAATATATTTATACAGGCTGGTCACTTTCAACTGGCTCAACATTGGCATCTCCTAAATCAAAGGAGATGCAAAGTCAGTTGAATTGAAGTTGCAAAATTTGTTACCTAATAAGAACATGAAAAAAAGAGGATAAGTTCAGTCGTTGCTGAAATATCCCAAAAAACTGGAAAAATCGATTATTTTTGGCATTATTTTGGCGTATCTTATTATTTATGATTGGAAATTAATGGATAATTATTTGTAGGTTAACGGAAGTCGTCAAGAGCAATTAGTTCCACACTTAAAAAAAATTCAAAGCCGACTAGATCTCCATATTGTTTTACACATTGTCGTTCAGCATTAAAAAAATCAACCAAAAATTACCAACATACGTAAAAAAAATCAAAAATTCAATCTTCTTTTTTTTTAATAACTTTTCTTATGGAATATTATAGAGAAATTAAAAAACTATAAAAAATAAGGCAAATAATATGGCTTCATATTGACGTAATTTAATGAAGAAATGTTTGTTTTGTTTTTATAAAAAAGAGAATAATATTCTAAATTTAGTAAAAGTAAAAAAAAAGTTTTTTCTACTCTTATTGAATATTATTCCAATAACCTAGAGCTTTTTCTCCTTAATGTATCTTCCTCTGGAGAAAACATAAAAAACACCTGTACTAAAATAACGTAATAGGTTCCGAAGTACCTACCAAAAATTGATTATAAAATATTGACGAACAATTACAAATTTTATTGTGTACAGAAGATTTAGTAACGTGTAATTTATGTTAAAGCATGAACTATAAGTTCATGCCACAACATACGTACATTGGAAATGACACAATAATAATTACGAGATTAAAAAATTTAAATTGAATAGATTGAATAAGTTGTAAGAATAAACTTTTTATATGGAATAACTTAATTTAAATAAATTCAAGAAAGCTTCTTTTTAATAAAAATTCTCAACCAAAGAGATTTTTTTTTATTTCTATTGGAAAATTTTCAAGACCTGCCTGAATGGGTGAGAAAATCTACTTAAAAAGGTTACCTACATACTTGACGCCTCTAAAGTAAGCCGTGATCGCCCTCAATACCAAGCGAAGAACGTAAAATCAATATGAAGCGGCAAGTTCAATCATTCTAGATCTCTTTGTTTATTGTAGTCATGAATTCATTTGGGAGTTAAGGAAGTCTTTGAAAATAATACTGAATGGCACACAATAACATATTGTATTATACAATAGAAAAATAATTTGACGGTATCTAAATTAAATAAATTTACCATTTTCAATTCCACATGATATTCACGTGTGCAAGTAACATCAATTTCAGCGTCATTATTAATTTCTAAATTCTATAGAAATCGTATGTCGTCGAAAAGGGAAATATGAGGTCTAGTAAATATGTATTAAGTACTATATTGCAGTAATTCAATCATCGTATTGTATATCTATGTAAAAAATTGTACTAACTAATGCAATGACAGGTAGGTATGTGTGTTAAGTTATAAGTAGCTTTGATTATTTTTATTGAACCTTGCTTCTTATTAGTTGTTAAATGTTCTTCTTTGTTTTGGGTTTTAGGTTCGATATTAAAATATTATTTTTCAAAAATATTTTTATAAAAATAAGTAGCTTATAATGTTATAAGTAGCCATAGTGTACGCACGAGATAGAAGAGTAAGTTATAGTCGGAAATTTAGAAAATGATATTATGGACCAGTTTCATGAATTAAGTGTATTAACCAATCAAGTGTCTCAGTTTCAGTGATTATGGACATTATGAACCTTCGACGTTGTCGAAGGTTAATTTTGAAACACATTAATCGTTATTTTGAAACAACCCTTTAAGAATTCACAAGGTATGAAAAACCAATAGGAGTACACACGTTTCAAGATGACTTTCAAAAACTTTGTAAGAAATAGAAGTCCGCCTGAATAACTTTGAATACGATGACAAGATAACTCAGGAAAGTACCTACCTATGTCACTGTACCAAATTCCATACTACCATGACCGGATGTAACATACTCATTCTTTCTATTCCTCTCATTCTTACATACACGGATACTCATTCTTCCTGAATATTTACGTTATATTTAATATTTTAGTATCTTTCTATAAAAAATCGAAATTAATAATAACTACAACCAATGTTAATAACAATATTAATATAAAAATCTGCGCCAAAAAATCTTCTACCTACAGCATTTTAATATTACGAAGAAAAACTCGCATAACGATTAGATTCGTGGAAGTTTAATGTTCGTATAGATAGATAAAATCTACATTGAGATAGATATGCATGACTTTAAAGGCAAAGAGCGGAAAATGGAGCCACATAGGAAATGAAGGAAATCCTATCTCTATTTTGCATAATCTGGAACCTCTCCTTTTCACTAATACTTATATCAATAGCGATGAAGTGCTTGTTCAGAGATTTTAGTAACTGTTAATGCCCAGTCACTGTCATGATAATGCTGCCTAATGCAACGTTATTAGGAGACTGGGTTTTCTTTAGGAGTGAGTATTTAATAAACTGTTAAGCTTTACACCCTTCGTGCCAATGGAACCTTAGATTTTTTATCATATCATGTAATCGAAACCATAACTTTTGCAATTTGTCGTCACAAAAGGAGATATTATCCCTAATATGTAATAATATTATGTATATTATTAAATTTTCGACCTAAAGTTGAGCTTATTTAGCTTATCAATTTCAAGAATTACAATAATACTGGCCTGACAACAATTTTATACGCGGACTATCTATACGAAAATAATTTGTGTATGCCACGGCAGATAAAATGCTGGTTGCAATATTTACAAAATTTTTTCTGCCTAGGCCCTAGGCATAGTTTATTTGCTTTGATACTCTTGGCAGATAAAACGACTGCTATCTCATCTATGGAAAAGTAAAAGTGTCGTTTTTATGATGTTTAAAGAAAATATTAAACTTTCAATTTATATTTTTTTGATATTGTTATTTGACATAATGTGATGACCTCGAAGATGAACGGCACTTTTAATTATTATTCAGAATTAGGTAAGATACAAGGTGCTAAAAAAAGCTGTTCTAACTCGATGGTGTACAACGAAGGTAGGTACACACACCCCACTGATCACGAAACCAGCACTATATTTTTAAAGATGTATTGGAAGTTCCTAAGACCGTAAAACTGAAAAATAAAAAGCTGAAATATTCACTATACAGGGTGAGACGCGAGAGCCTTTAGGGCATTCATAAATCGAAAAGTGATACTGTAGATAGTTGAAAAAGGACCCCGCAGAATCCTTATGGGAATTGGTTGCCAGTTAAATTTTGTTCAAATTTTCGGGATTTTCAAATTGGGGATCGGTATTCGATGAGTAGATCAAGTCAAGATATTCCGGATATTCTGCATATTTTTGAAAATGAATTTTTTTTATTACGACAGTCACGCATATTTATTTTAAAATGTTGGCCCTCTAATTGTTTTAGAGAAAAATATTAGATAGATCATTTATTAGGATTGAAAAGCTGCTTCTGTTGCAGTAGTTATACATCTTAAAGTCTGTTGAGCCATTTTCAAGAAAATCGGGAAACATTTTTTGAATTGGTTGAGTAATTTTTTGAATAGTCTTGACTGTGTCTTTAAAATTGGATCTTTTTATAATTGTTGAAGTTTTGTTTTTTGTAACTTTTATTGTTAAAGCCAATGCAGTTGCCAAAATGATAACCAAAATGAAAACTTTTTTCCTTTTTGTCTCGAAAACTGCTCAACAGACGTAAAACGTAACTACTGCAACAGAAACAGCTTTTCGACCTTTAAAAATAATCTATCTGAGATTTTTCTGTGAAACAATTCGGAGGGGGGGGATTTAAAAACAAATGCGTGACTGTCGTGATAGAAAAAATGCTCCTTCAGAGGTTAATATCTCGAGAACAGGAGTTTTTGGGGTGTTATGACCAAAGAGGCTTTTGATCTACTCATCGAATACTACCGATCCCCAAAAATTTAACAAATTTAACCGGGAGCCAATTCCCATACATGGATTCTGTGGGGTTCTTTGTATGTCTCGATTTAGACGTTCCCCGCTTATTAAGAAAGATTGTGAATCAATGCAATAGAAAATACCATTAATCGCTTGGAGAAATACCTATACTCCACAATTAGCAACTTTCTCAGCAAAATTTTATTCCGTGGCGCACATTAATTGTGCGCCACGGAATAACATTTCTACGAAGGCATTAGACCCAGAATAATATAGCGTTCCATAAATTATTATTCGTTAGTTGGCTGTAAATATCTAATTTTCAATACGTAAAGCGTCATCTATAATTCACCATCATTAGTTTCCATGCAATCGAATATTTAATTTCTAAGTACCTACATATTAAAGCTGAAGAAAAGCAAGACAGCTTGATGTGAGGATCGTAATATATGCACAGTTTTCTATGCTTGTGAGTCGAGTGTGCTATCATTTGCACATTTTAAATGTAAGCGAGGAAGTTGGACGTCGTTAATGTGAGAATTTTATATGATAACACGGAACATTATTACTATATTGTTATTACATTTCCTCTTCCGTAGTGTCAGCAAATGAAAAAGTAATTTAGTCAGGCTTTGGAAAAGAATTAATGTTTCAGATTCAATCCGTAAAACTCTAAAATGAAAGTTTCTGATTGTTTACAGTTTTACAGATTCATACGAAGGCGTAGAAGCGCCACACGAGTTTTATTTTTAAAATTCCGAGTTTAAACTCGGAATTCCGACTTTAAACTCGGAATTCCGAGTTTAAACTCGGAATTCTTAGTTTGAACTCGGAATTCCGAGTTTAAAGTCGGAATTCCGAGTTTAAAGTCGGAATTCGGGGCGGAGCCTAGCCTATTGGCCGTTTGCGTGACGATACACAAATTGCCGCCCCTCGCCCCCCTCTTAAGAAGAAATGTCTACCAATGGGAGGGCAAAAACCAATTTTTTGTAGGTAAAAATTAAACACCAATAGAAACGTTATTTTAGATTAGGTAAGTTCTGCTGCACCGCGAGGCTTAGTGGAGCGAAATATAATATCCCCCGAAAATCAGGGGGGTTCGAGAAATTTTTTTTTGAAAAAACAAGTACGAAAATGTTAATCACACTAAGCAATAGCTGCATTCATACTGGTACATTTTAGCGTTACCGCACAATATATGTATATAGGGTGTTTCACCAGCAGACCGACATAGCTTAAGGGTTGGTGTAGGTTTTCAAGATGATTCGGGATCTGGTTTTGAAATTTTTCTGAGGCCCTTCGTTTCGATGTTACAGGGTGATTCATGCATTTTGCCGAAATTTTTGTTATACTTAATACCTCGCATTTTTCGACGATTCGAAAACTGCAGGGCCGTAGTTAATTTTTTAGGTCTCTATCGGTTTTGTCAAAAAGTTCACCCTGTATGTATTTTTTCAAAGTTTAGTTTAAACCATTTTCTAAAACTACATTAAAAATGCTACAATTGCGATAAAAATAATTACTTGGCACCATTACACTGAATCGAGAACAAAATAAAAACTTTTAGATTTTTCAGGATTTCAATGCATGTTTGTTAATGCATTTTCGAAAAATCAAATATTATTTCTTAAAACTTGCATATTTTGTATTTATTTCAAATAAACTTGCTTGATCTGCAGATTTAGACAAGATTAGTGAAAGTTATAGATTTTTTTAGAGTTAAAAATAAGTTTTAACAAGAAAAAACTCAAGCGTTAATAAGAACACCAACTGAACGAAGATATGGTAATTTTAATGACAAACAAACACATAAGCGTATAAGTAACACAATTTAGCACATTAACACATAAACAAATAAGTACATAAGCGAAACAGAAAGAAAAATATTAACACAAATTTTGGGAAGAAAAACTGCAATTCTGTGCAGATATAATGTTCAAACAGGCCACCATACTTTTTTGATATTTTTCTTTCTGTTTCGCTTATGTACTTATTTGTTTATGTGCTAAAATTGTATTTTTTATACGCTTATGTGTTGTTATAGGTTATCATTAAAATTACCATTTCTTCTTTTAGCTGTTTTTCTTATTAAAACTTGAGTTGTTTTTCTTGTTAAAACTTGAATTGTTTTTCTTGTTAAAACTTATTTTTAGCTCGAAAAAGTCTAGAGTGGTTCCTAATCTTGGCTAAATCTGTAGATCAAGCAAATTTATTCGAAATAGCTACAAAATACATAAGTTTAAAAAAATCACATTTGGGTTTTCGTAAATTAGTAACAACCATAAATTGAAATTCTGAAAAAACTAAAAATTTTTCATTTTCTTCTCAATTCAGTTTAATGGTGCAAAGTAATTTTTTACTGCAATTGTAGGTAGCATTTTTCATGTACTTTTAGAAAATGGTACTAAACTTTGAAGGAAATGCATAATACAGGGTGAACTTTTTAAGAAAACCGACAGAGACCTGAAAAATTAAGTACGGTCCTGCAGTTTGCGAATCGAAGAAAAATGCGAGGTATTAAGTGTCATTAGCAGAGCATATCTACCAAATTTCATTAAATTCCATTCCATCGAAGGGTCTCAGAATAATTTCAATACCAGATCCTGAATCGCCTTGAAAAACTTATAATACCTACCTATACTATATGTCGGTCTGCTGGTGATGAAACACCCTGTAGGGTTGAATGGAGTTACGTTAGAGCCAACATCTGGTCTCAATATATGGTCAAAGCCTTCGTTATAAACTTTTATTATAAAACAAGCTGAATCGGGTTCGGCGTTCCGCGGCCAGAGCCATCCTAAGATATTCGGCGTCCAAGGGCGACTGAAAATTATCCGCCCTTTTTCATAACAAAATACATATAGGGTGACTAATGCCGGGAACAAGCCAGTGACTATTGATGGATTAAAAATTTAGTGCAGTATGGATTCAGAACTTAATACTATAAAGGTAATGTTTGTGCTACACTATAATAACTAAGTCTATCATGATATTTTGATATTTTTTGTTATTGTTATGATTTATGATCGGATTTTTACTTCCGCCCGCCGCCCCTATGAACTTGCCGCCTGCGTGCGAGCCAATCATAGCACACCTGCTAGGCCCGGCCCCAATTCCGAGTTTAATCTCGGAATTCCGAGTTTAATCTCGGAATTCCGACTTTAAACTCGGAATTCCGACTTTAAACTCGGAATTCCGAGTTCAAACTAAGAATTCCGAGTTTAAACTCGGAATTCCGAGTTTCCTTTGTTTCAGATGTTACTAAGAGCCCTAATTCTGTTCATCGTAATGAACAAGAGCCTCAATCTAGCCCAAGTAGCAGCTCCTAAAATAGAGATAAAATCTCTAGACCATAATCCAGGCATCCTTCCATAACAAATTTTAATAAAAATATTTCATTTATTTATTTTACTGCTTGGAACAACTTCCAGTACCGAGTACCGACTGCGCACGCGTGGATTCTGAGAAATGTCAGTTATCGTTCCTATTAACAGCTTTGCTCTCTTTATCAATTTTACAGATTTTGATTGGTCCACATGTAGCTGTGATTGGGCAAGAGCCGGGTATTATGAGCTATAATTCAATCCCTACGAATAATAACTTTCATAATTCATCCAAAAAGCTCTAATAATTGGAATATTATTCAATAAGAATAGAATAGTATATTATACTATAAGGGAGAGAAATGCGTTATTTTGGCAGTGGTGCAATTTGAAGCCCGAGGGCTACAATGCACGAGGACAAAATAGCATCTCTCCCGAATGGTATATACGATTTTTTCCACGGTCTCATTAACTTAAAAACACATATTTTGTCATTATGAAGTAAGTAGCACCCAGAATTATTGTATTCGGATTTGAGCATTTATTTAGTAGTCGTTGATCGGAATTCCGAGTTTAAACTCGGAATTTTAAAAATAAAACTCGTGTGGCGCTTCTACGCCTTCGTAGATTCAATTTCGAACATGAATTTTTTGCCAAAGCTGCTATATATTACGTTTTTATTTGCTCACACGTTATGTGTAATCCATTATTATGATATCTAGTAAGTACTGCGATATAGTGTGGAATAAATTCATTTATACTTTTGTCAATTATACAGAGTAATCAAAGAACATATAAGCAACATCTAATAATAGTATAACAGCACAAATCGATGGTATTTTTGCAAAAGGGCGAACGCACCATTTTGCTGATTTGGCGTATTCGCCCTTTTGCAAAAACACCATCGAAATATTATTATAAAAATATACATAACAGAAACTGCTTATATTATTTAATTTCAGTGAATTTCTTAGTGTAAATGCAATTTCATCGATTTGTATCAAGTTTTCTCCTGAACATTTCAGATTATTATTTTGATATGGTCGCGAGGTGAGCGTGCTAGCTCATTACTTTTTTCTGTGACAGCAAAGGCAGTGGTCTTTTCACACAGTTCGTTCATTATATATAATTTAATGCCACCAGGGTCACGTAATTACACCCTCAAACATTTAAATCATATCATTATCACAGCGATAAAGCAATGAAATGGCGCAAGTCGTTATCCTAAAGAATACGTTATAGGTTGAAGGGTTGGCGAGTGTAATTATCTACCTATCGTAGAATTATTCCGACGATTTAGTCCTGGCGTTTCAGATTCGTTTGTTTTTAAATGGAATGGCTTCTTCATTTCATTTCCAAAAGCAGATTGGAGGGTACACAACCTTAATTAGCTCGATCACTTAAGATTTGCAGCAAACAAAAATATTCCTGGAAAAACCTAATATGTAAGTAAATTCTTATCGCTTTACATCAAGACCCTTATTCTCTATCTTATGTAATGTTACTGAATTCTTACAGATATGTACATGCTAATACCTACAGGTAAAATTACAGAATAACAGAGATTATATAATAACGGGTAGGTAAGTAATTACGGTCCTATAACATACCTAAATGGTGTCGGTAATAATCATGCGTCGAAAAATTGTAACCTTTCTTTGATATGGAGAAATTCCACTGCCACCATTATCGGCCGCAGGTGGCAATATTTTAAAACGCTTGGACCTCCAACAAGATATACTACAATTCTTAAATTTAGTAAAAGTAACTCATGATAAGATACATTGAGGCTGTTATATTGAAAAAATAATTATTGCATCAAGTAATACCTATAAGTACCTACATAAAATAGTCTCATCGTTTCATAAAATACTAAAAGCACCTTAAATTTTTCATTTCATTCTAGCCTTTAGTAGCCCACTGAGCATTGTTGCTAGAGAATAATATAATGCTTATTCTTGAAATAGTTACTGGGGAAAATGACTATACATAATAATCATTTCAAACATGCCAACATGTCTTCAATGCTATATCCGGCTGACGTTACACAGGGTGTATCATAAATATACTGACAAACTCTTAGGGGCAGTAGGGGGCGTTAAAACAGGCACTTGTTTTCTCAGATATAGGTGTGAAACTTCTTCGAAAAATTTAATATTTTTTGAATACTTACCTCCAGTTGCGGAGGATCAGGATGCGTTATTTTTTTATTCTTTTATTTACCTTTTTTTGTTAAATAATTTCTACACCACTGACTTAAATGCAAATTTGATGTTTTTGGTAGATACCCCATTTTGTTTGGAAGAGAAAAGTCATCTTACTTTTTAGTCGTAGGACCCATACTGTTCCCGAGATACTTCACAATGTACGAACCCATATAGAAGGTTGAATATCACAAAAAATGAATGGTGTTGAGTTTTTCCATAAATTAAATATTTTTTATCGTTATTGAAGCGTGTTGCATTACAAAAAAACTTGCATGGGTTCCTATATTGTGGAATATCTTGAAAAAAGTGAGTCCTACAACAAAAACGTAAGATGACTTTTCTCCTCTAAACAAAACGGAGTTATAAGTCAGTGACGACAAATTATCAACCAAAAAACGTAACAACACACCCAGATCTCCGCCACAGAAATAAATAATTTTTCATTGGGGGTATCAGATCATTTACTTCAATTAGTACAACAACTGTAAAAAGTTTCTGATCAGCTAATAAATTTTTCAAAGAAATTTCACACCATATATGAGGAGAACGAAGCGTTTTTGGACAAATGTTTGGTGGGAAAAAGTATTTGTTTATATACCCCCTACTACCCCTAAAAGTTGGTCGCTATATTTATGATACACTCTGTAGATTCTTCTGTGATATGAAAACTTACTGATCATCACGTGAAAAACAAACCTTACTAATAACCGTATTCATAAAGAAATTATTCTGACATAATGATTTGTTAGGGTTTGTGTTTTGATGCCTGGCTAGCTGAAAGTTTTAAGGAGTGGATGAAACTAAACCTTAGATCAATTTGCTAATGATTTCCAGCAAGTAGCAAGTATAAACCAGGCTTTTCCATGTCCTCAAAAAAATATATAGGAATGGCACAGTATGCTATACTATGGCATTTATGTTTCGTAGCACTGATCTTTTGGCAAATTATTGTTTTTACTCGTTCTCCAAAATTGAACACAAGAAGCTATATCAGCAATTTTTCCTACTTTTTCTCTGTATCTAGATCGCTAAACTTGATATAAAGTTTGAATGGGTTTCAGCCATCAATAATGATAATGCATGGAAAACAATAAACTTTCATATTTCTCTGCTTCCCATTCTGACTAAGAGGATTTAAAATAGTACCAAATGTAAGATTAAAGAATTTTGCATAGTATGTGACTAATTTTTTTTCAGAATTCAATTAGAATATTTACCTTATAACCAGTGTGAACATAATATTATACTTATAACATATTAAGATCACACTACGTTTTCTGTCGCTCACGTAGGTATAACTTAGAAAACAGTTGAAGATGCAGTAAAACCGTTTACATGTCCCTATACTAATTTTACAAGCTCTGTCGCAGAGAAATAAAAGAATAATCATACAACTAGTGTCAGCCAAAAATTTTAAATTTTTATTTTTATGAAATACAACTCAAAAATTTACTATAGGTACATGCAAAACGACTTGATTTCACAATCTACCGTTCTCTAGTTGTGCCCATTAAACGTGGTGTGATCTTAGATTAGTTTATATACTGTTTACAGTAAATTTTTGAGCTGAATTCTGAAAAAATTAGGGACATATCTGATAATTTTTTCTGTCTTTTCTCTGGGGACTTTTTCACACCTCTAGGTCAGTATGGAAAGCAGCAATCTGCGAATTTCTTGATCCCCATGCATTATCCTGTGGCCAGTTTCGAAAGTGGTGACCCGTATATTTTGTTATATTTAATTGTTTCTAAATCCGTATACAATCTATTTTCATTATGGGATTATAGTTTACGGACACGTTAGGGCCGCGATCCGTATATGCGGTGCTATTTGTTACTTCTTTCTCTTCCATAATATATTTTCGTGTAACAAAAATTTCTATAAAACAAGGTTAAGAGTCCTATGCTCCTTCCTTGAAACCGATATAGCATTAAAAACAGATGCGGGCACATTTTTACGACGGAATGATTGACGTGCCTCTACTTAACTGAATAATTTTGAGAGTTAGATAATAAAATGAATTCGATTTTTTTCATACATTTTGCTTCACAAGATAAAACATGGAAAAAATGTAACAATGTTAAAAATATTAGAGCGAATTGAACTTTTTGCGAGAACTGATTCTGTTTGCTGCAATTCCTATGCGATCGGTCTGAGCTATAAAGCTAGCACTTACCTCATAGACGTCCAAGATTTTCGGGCCGGCTTGCGCGATGTAGAGCGTCGACGACGACCCGAACTTCAATTTCAGAGGATCTCTCTTGACCGGAACGGTTGCATTCTCGTTGCAGTTGAAGAAGAGCGTTACGTTGTGCATGGACACCCTGAACGCGAAGCGGGCCCATTTTCCGTGGAACCTGGCCACCGTAAAATTGGCTATCACCTGTGCGGATATAGAAATATGATAACTTTCATGAGAGTTACATTAGTGTTGTGATAAAATTTTAATATCACGAAGGAGAAAGGTTACAAAACTTGAACTTTTTTGAAAAAATAAAAATTAATAATTATACAGTTTGTAACAGCCAAATGGAATAAATCCGTTAATAAAAATTAAATCCGATTGAAATTAATCATAATTTTCCCTTTTCAAACCAGCTTGGATCGAAAAGGGGTCAAAATATCGGAAAACGACTACATGTCCCTGTCCTAACTTTACACGTATTATCCAATTAAGTGGATGGAATTTCTACATGTGATGAAAATTGTCCATTAAAAAAAAAATTGAGAAAAAAATGTAAAATATTTCTGTACCACAAAATAGTAGGTATATGAAAAGGTAAGATAGGGAAATTAATGTACACCGTTTTCCGATATCTTGTCCCGTTTTTAATGTAAGCTGCTTTGAAAATAGAAGATTGCGATTTTCATTTGTTTATAACTCATACATCACTGGTTACAAAAATAAACAATAACCACAATGTTTACCTATTACATTTTTTTAGGCAATCTGCAAATGTAATAATATACGGAGTGTTATTACTTAATGATAGGCCGTAATTTCAGGGGCGCGTATCTGAACCAAATTCAAGTAGAAAAGTTCATATAAACATATTGTGTCCAGCAGTGTCTGCTTTTCAAAATACAGGGTGTCAAAGTTTATAATTTTTTTTTTATTAATATCTAAATGATCCTTTTGCCCATTTTGTTGAAATCTAGCAGGGTTATTCATTTTAGTAAAACGCTAAGTTGACACTAACTAAAAGATATTTATAAGTTCCAGGCGTCTCGGGGGTAGTCTCATGAATATTATTGACAAAAATGTACGCTTTTGAGTTTTTTTTTAATTTTAATTTTTTTTTCATATCAAGCACCTAAAAATACAGCTTTTTTGCGTCCTAATATTGGTATCATTTTTGACTCTAAAATGATTTTTGATCAGCAAATATATAATGTCTCAAAAAAAGCTAACTAAAAGCAACAGAATGCTGGGTTTTATAACATGGGTTTCTTATGGTATCTGGGATCCTTTTGCTTTATGCTCTTTGTACATGGTTTTTGTTAACTTATTGGGCTGTTGTTCGATTATATGGAATCCATGTTATTCTATCTACATAGATAAACTAGATTCTATAAATATTCGGTTTGTCAAAATTGTCTTAAAAAGATCTTTTAATAATATGGGTGACCATAACCGATAGTAAAAAACTTGCTTTGTATTCACTTGAAGATCGCAAAAGCTATCGGAAGCCAGCTTATTTCAAAAATTATAAATATTTTGGTTCATTCTCCTGACATTACTGCATTTCTGCACTATACAGTGCCCATGGATAACACTAGAATAATAATTAAGAATGTGTTTTATTTGAATGTATCTACCACAAATTATTATCAGAATTCTCCTCTAAATCGCTGCCTGAGAACTTGCAATACATTTCTCAATACCGGTGTCTCTGGGGCGGATGTTTTCCGGCGTTTCCGAGTTGGGCGAAATTACCTGAATGACCCTTCGACTCTACGGGACGCCTTATAATCCTGGAGCTCAGTTGGGCGAAGGAATTTCTGAATACCGTTGAGTTATTTGCATGCTCTTCTATGGCTACGTTGCCAGATTTTACAGAAATTCCGATTTTCTACATTAAATAAAATTGAAAAAATAAATAAATAATATTAACACTTGATGTATTATTCGTTTAAGTTCTATCAAATACATCATCAAGCCCTTAGTGCATTTACAAACAATCTGAAAATGCAATAATATATGGGGTGTCCCATTTAAAAAAATGTATGTCAGGTTCATCCTCGTGTTACGAAACACCCTGTATATACAAAAATATTTTTAGGAAATATGGCGAGTCGTACACGGTCGAACGGGATATGCTTTTTATTATTATTATTTGAAATTCTAGTAGTAAAGCTACTTTGCCGCACTAATGAGCAACCCTGTATATTAAATTTATTATAATATTTATTATTATTATAATATAAATATTATAATACAATATTTGATTTGATTCGTACAATTATAATAATTAGAATTAGTACGAATTAAAACATAAAAAATCAAATCGTTTATAGTCAGGATCAGTGTGGCATCTCACCGGACAACACTCATTGGACAAGCCATATATTATTTATAATTATATTTCAAACATGTTGCCCCAGTTTCAAAACAACTAGGTATAAGCAACCATAACGAGAGCTGTTTATTTATGCGATGGGTATTTTTTTTCCACACTAAAACTCACCGGTAAGTCAGGTCTTTGGTCAGGGTAGGTTTTTCTTTCATTTCTTTTTCACCTGACCAAAGACCTGACTTACCGATGACGCTAAAGTGCAACATAGCCATAGGTAGGTACGTACCTACTACCTACTCGACTTCAATTATTAATAATAAATTGATTAGGTATACCTATCCGATCCACTAAAAGCACCACTAAATAAATCTGGCAACACTGCTATATATTATATAGGCAAGGCCGCACATGTATTTCTTGCCTGTCCAGTTATGCTTCATTATCTCTTATAATCTCTTCATTTCTCGTTTGTCGCCCAATTGAGCCCTGGGATTATGGAAGAACAAAATCCTTCGCCCAACTCGGTATCGCCCGTTTTCGCCTCTCACCTTCTCAATTCAATCGTAAATTAAATCATTACATGAAAAATGTTTAAATAATTTTTTGTGAGTAGTACCTTAATGTTATTTAATGTATTGATACGAATAAAGGGTGGACTAAGAAGTGGGCGGGACGTAGAAAGCGTTGGCCGGCGACAGCCTCCGGTGTACTGTGTTAGCTGGGGCGCGTGGTGGGGGTCAAGCCGGGCGCGCCCACCCGTATGCGGTCGTCAACATTCTGACGTCCTGTACACTGCTGCTCTCCTGTCTGCCAGAGAGAGGATCTCGCTGAAAACCACAGGAAATGAATGGAAAACTCTGGTCATTTCCTGTGGAGAAGTTCCAGAAATGGATGTTTGAGTGACTGGGAGCGGAACATCCAGAAAGGGAATATTCTCGAGACTTTCTCTTGGATTTGTTCGGGAAATAGAAGCGAGCCGTCGGTAAACCGTCCAGAAGCTACTTCCAGAGGTAGGGATGTCCTATAAATAGCCAGCAGCCAGGCGAACCCAGGCAGTTCAGTCTAGCGGTGTGTGCGAAGAACAAGCGAGGAACTAAGCGACTAGTGGCGATATAGACAGTGCGGTATTCCTAAGTGACTAGTGAAAAGTAGTAGTGTTATAGACCAAGTAAAGTTGTTGTGTATAAGAAGAAGTGATATTTGTAACATTGTAATCTGAAATTCTTGTGGACATTAAATAAATAAATAAAACAGTAAATCTGTGTTTCCCAATTATCCGTCGAGCCTACGGTTAGGAAATCCGTAACAATTTGGTGTCAGAAGTGGGATAATTGGAAGAAAGTGAGGGTGAATTTTCTTTGATTAATGTCCATAGTTACCAGAAGTCAAGCCGCGAAGATGGAGGCCGAAATGATGCAGAAATTAGTACAGCTGATGGAAGATCAGAAGAAAACTTTAGAAGATCAAAACACAGAATTGAAGAAAACGTTAGAAGATCAAGAAAAAGAATTAAAGAAAACGTTGGAAGATCAAGAAAATAAACGCTTTAAAGAAAACGAAGAATTAAAGAAAACGCTAGAAGATCAAGAAAATAAACGCCTTGCAGAAAACGAAGAATTAAAGAAAATTTTGGAAGATCAAGAACAGAAACGATTGAAGGAAAAAGAAGAATCCAAAGAAGAACTAGAAGAAATTCTTATTAAATTAAGGGCTAATCAAAATGAGCTATTCGAAAGATTAAAATCTGAGACAAGTGATGAAATCGAAAGTGTAAGGGAGGAAATTAAGAAAGAGGCTTGCGAAATCAAGAAAGAGGTTAACGAGGAAATCGAAAAGAAATTAAAATTAGAAGTGGAGAGAATTGAGAACCGCATCCAAGATCTGGAGACACGCCAACGACGAAGCGTGAGGAGTGCACCGAGTATTCCCGGCGGCGGTTCACATCATGTAAAGCTCCCAAATTATGACGGGCAAAGTTCCTGGAGTACGTACCAACGTCAATTGGACGCTGCTGCAGAAGTCAACGGATGGACGCCAGAAGAGAAGGCTACAGCTCTAGTTCTGGCCTTGAGAGGAACAGCCCTGGAACTTCTACAGACTATCCCGGCACAGGACCAGAGGGATTTCAGTAAACTAGTTAGGGCTCTCGAGCTGCGTTTTGGAGACAGCCACATGAAGCAAGTGTTCCAGACGCAGCTTGCCTCAAGAACGCAGAAGAGTGGAGAGACCCTACAAGAGTTCAAAGCGGACATTGAACGGCTTGTTCACCTTGCGTACCCAGGCTACCCAAACGACTACCTGGGGGACATGGCTAAACGAAGCTTTATCGATGGGCTGAGAGACCAGGAGACCAGGCAGATGCTCCTGTTGAGCGGTCAGAACCAGACAGCTGATGAAGCGCTACTTCAAGCGCTCCGCATCGAAGCGGTGCGTAACTCTACACGGGGTAGCGCGCACCGTGTTCGGGAGGTAATGGTCGAAGAGGTCGGTCAACAGAAAGGAGGGATTTCTGAGAGACTGGAAATTCTAGAGAACAAGATCAAGGAAGTCATGCACTTTATGAAGAGTAAAGTGGAAGGTGTCAAGAAGACCTCGGGCAGGCCGCGTTGCTTTGAATGCGGGAAGATAGATCACCTACGCAGGGACTGCCGACAGAGACCCAGATCCTGGGATCGTTCCAGCCCCGGGACGATACGCCGTGACCAAGAACCAGGAAAACTAATCCCAGATAGCGCTAAGGAGCGTCCGCTGGCTGGTGTACATCCAAGCCCCAGGCCATACACGGCAACACTTCTGCGGAAATCCAGTGACAGCCTTCTCCTAGATGGTAAGCTTGACGAACGAATGAGTGAACGAAGGAATGAAAGATGGATGGAGAAGCAGTATGATGCTGAGATCATCCACCGGTCTGGGAGAATCCATGGAAATGCAGACAATTTATCCCGGAGACCATGCAAGGAGGACTGCAAGAGAGTCGAGCCACAACAACATGCCCTCAGTGTAAAGACCATCGCCGTTGAGGTCCCTGACAACTGGACAACGGAGGAGCTGAGACGAGAACAGCTAGAGGACCCAAACATTGGTCCTATTGCTGAAAGGAAAGAGTCAGGACAATGTAGACCAGAGTTAGCAGATATTGCTGCCAAAGGACCGGAATTTAAGGGACTTTGGGCCCAGTGGGACTCTCTAAAGGTGATCAACGGATTGTTGCGAAGAGTTTGGGAAAGTCCAGATGCCAAGCGGGAGGTGCAACAATTGGTGCTACCGAAGAAGCGAGTACCGGAGGTCTTGAGAGAAATCCATGACGGAATATCCGGTGGCCATTTGGGCGTGAACAAGACTTTGGAGAAAGTTCGTCAGCGCTTCTATTGGGTAAACTGTAGAAACGATGTCGAAGACTGGTGTAGGCGTTGCGAGACCTGTGCAGCGACCAAGGGTCCGAGAGTTCGAAGTAGGGGACAAATGAAGGCGTACAATGTGGGAGCCCCATTCGAACGGATTGCAATCGATGTTGCGGGACCCTTCCCAAAAACGGACAACGGCAACCAATACATCTTAGTGGCCATGGATTACTTTACAAAATGGCCAGAAGCCTACGCCTTACCCAACCAAGAAGCCGCCACCGTAGCAAGAGTACTCGTCGATAATCTCATCTGCCGGTATGGAGTACCTCTGGAGCTTCACTCTGACCAAGGCCGCAACTTCGAGTCTAACATCTTCAAGGAAATTTGTTCCTTACTTGGCATCGAGAAAACGAGAACCACGCCGCTTCATCCTCAATCCGATGGCATGGTTGAGAGATTCAACCGGACTTTGGAACAACACCTGGCTAAAGTCGTCGAAGATCATCAAAAGGATTGGGACCTCCACCTACCCCTCTTCTTGTTGGCATATCGTGCAGCTGTTCACGATACCGGGGAGTCTCCTGCTAGAGTTTTGTTCGGTCGGGAACTCCGTATGCCTTGTGACCTGCTCTTTGGTGCGCCTGAAGAGTCGTCCAGGAATGTTAACGACTATGTCGAGGACCTCAGGCAGCGAATGGTCAGCATACATGAGGCGGTTCGCGGAAGGATTTCTCTCGCAAGCGATAGAATGAAAACCCGCTACGACAGAAAGTCAAACTCCAGAGGCTTCCATGATGGCGACCAGGTATGGCTCTATAATCCTCAACGGAAGAAGGGACGTTCCCCGAAACTCCATCCGGCCTGGGAAGGACCATACACCGTCGTGAAACGGATTAACGACGTGGTGTACCGCATCCAGAGAAGCCCCAAAGCCAAGATGAAAATCGTGCACCTAGATCGGCTGGCGCGCTACTCTGGCAGTAACGATTAACCTGTTCGGGTCGAACAGTCTAAGAGGGGGGCAGTGATACGAATAAAGGGTGGACTAAGAAGTGGGCGGGACGTAGAAAGCGTTGGCCGGCGACAGCCTCCGGTGTACTGTGTTAGCTGGGGCGCGTGGTGGGGGTCAAGCCGGGCGCGCCCACCCTTATGCGATCGTCAACATTCTGACGTCCTGTACACTGCTGCTCTCCTGTCTCCGAGAGAGAGGATCTCGCTGAAAACCACAGGAAATGAATGGAAAACTCTGGTCATTTCCTGTGGAGAAGTTCCAGAAATGGATGTTTGAGTGTCTGGGAGCGGAACATCCAGAAAGGGAATATTCTCGAGACTTTCTCTTGGATTTGTTCGGGAAATAGAAGCGAGCCGTCGGTAAACCGTTCAGAAGCTACTTCCAGAGGTAGGGATGTCCTATAAATAGCCAGCAACCAGGCGAACCCAGGCAGTTCAGTCTAGCGGTGTGTGCGAAGAACAAGCGAGGAACTAAGCGACTAGTGGCGATATAGACAGTGCGGTATTCCTAAGTGACTAGTGAAAAGTAGTAGTGTTATAGACCAAGTAAAGTTGTTGTGTATAAGAAGTAGTGATATTTGTAACATTGTAATCTGAAATTCTTGTGGACATTAAATAAATAAATAAAACAGTAAATCTGTGTTTCCCAATTATCCGTCGAGCCTACGGTTAGGAAATCCGTAACAGTATATTAGTTTGATGTGGTATAATTCAGTAATTTGTCAGTATAATTTTTTTGTTATGCTTATGAAAGTAATTTCACATCAATTAGCAATAGTGAATACTATTTTGAGTTTGTCACATTTGTATTCCATTTTATATGAATAAATAAATAAATAAATAAATAAATAAATAGTTCTTATATTTAATGATATAGGGTGTTTCATTGGTAAACGGGTAAACGGTAACTGTGGATAGAGGACACCGAGGTGATTCTAAAAAACCCATGGTTAATGGGTCTCACGTCCTTAGTAACATAGATATTTTATGGATATCGCCAATTTCTTTCGAAGGTCATAACTAATAACGAACCATCCTATTTAATATTTTGAAATTTTTAGTTTTACATTTAGCGTTACACTTGAATAAAAAAAATCCACTTTGTGAAGAATTAAATTATCAACAGCGGGTATTATGGCTCATTAGGCTAACGGGCAGATTTCTGTGGCCGTTTCTGAAGAAGGTATCGACTCTGTATGGAAAATATTGCAATTTTAAAGTAAATAATTAAATAAGTAAATATTTTGATTAGGTATTGAAATATTGCAAAAGTACAAAAAATACTGCATACTTTACTGTCGGCTGAAAATTCGTAAAATAACTTTAAAAGATCAAAATCCAAATTAAAAAGTCGGGGTGAAAGATTTCGTCGCGCATCGTATTTTACTTTTGATTTTGCAGGCAGTAAACCATTTTTGTTGATGCATTTGTGGCTTTTCCACGTATTATATCAGGTGGCGTATTATTCGAGATGTTATTTTCTTTGAAGAACATCCTGTATTGTTCTGTTTATAATCAATTATTTTAGGTTTAATTTTTTTAATAAAGGGTATTCAAAAACAAATCCGTTATGGAGTAGGCCCTGACACAAAGAGGTTTGTCTTAGCTTAATCCACTCTTTACAACTGACAGCTCTTGATTTTTTTAGGTTATGACAGCTGTCAAAACATTCAAGAACGTTATTCACTGCCCTCAACGCGTGACGCGAGTTTAGTGTTACTGACAACATGTGCCCGCACCGCGCCAGGCGCGTTTGCATGTTGGTGATTTCAAGAAAAAATTAATTTTTTTTTTTTAATTGGTTGGAGAAGGAACCGCGCGAAGCGCGTTGATAGGCACTATGTAAAGTACAACCTTTTCCTGTGACCACAACGCGCTACGCGCGTTTTTTTTTCTTTTCAAATTAAAAAAAAATATTTCTAATTGGACCTTACACTCACTAGTAAAAACGCGTTTGGATAAAATTACATGCGGTGGCACCTGACTCTGACAACGAACTTTATAGGGGCAGTGAATGTGCATAGAATAGGCACTCATTTTATTGAAATTTTTCATAAGGCAGATAAATAAAATCAATTAATTAATTTAGGAGGTGAAGTGCCCTCCACTCTCCTGGACATATTTTAATATACGCGGTCTCACTCTACGAAGGGCACTTTTTAACAGTTCAGATGTATTTATCTCAGTGAACTTCTCTTCAATCCTGCATCTCAATTCTGCCAAATTACGAGGTAACAACTCCTGCATCACCCTTACTCGATAAGGATACAAGGGAGCATCTTTCCTAAGTAGCTTGTGACAGGTTCCCACAGAAAGATCAATTTTCTGGGCTAGATGACGAACTGAGGTGCGAGGATCGTTTTGCATAACATTGCCAGCTCTTTAGTACGTCTCTTTGGTCTGCAACTACTTTTTTTAGAACATTTCCTGTTCCTCGAAAATTTGAAATGTATCGCAAAACAGCTTCTCTAAAATTCTGGGAAGTCACCACAACACCAGGATACTCCTCTTGGAACTTAATTAGGCAGTTTTAGTAGATCAAAATTCCATCGATTTAGAAAATAACTTTCAACTAGAAACGTTTTTTGTTCTAACGTAAATAGTATTTTTATGATTTTATAACTGAATGTAATTAATTTACTTAAACAATATAAAATAATCAAACTTGGGTAGGTACGAAATAATTATTGTTTTCCATGACCCATGACTCCCTGTTCAATAAAGTAAATTAAATTAATTATTATTATTATCATTTAAATGTTTAACTGCATTGAAATGAACGTCAGGCTTGGCGCTGCTAGTGATGCGTCAACCGAACATCGAAATCTCGACGATATGTCGATTCTTTTTTAATAAAGACACCTGTGTGCAAAAAACACTACTTCGGAGTATTTGTCGCTTATGTGATTTGTCGCTTATGCAAAAGACTAAAATAAAAACCTAAAACTTGCTTATTTGGATTTTTCACATAAATTTTGAGGTTATGTGAAAAAAGTGTAAATACAAAAGTTGTAGATCTTTTAATTGCCTAGAACTTTTCTATTAAACTTTTTTCCATAGGACTGGTAGTTTTGCCGTAAATCGAGATAAACCGATGTTTACCCTTAGAAACTCACCCCCTCCCACTTCTCGACCTCAAATCGTATAATCAAAATAATATCTCGACTAATAAGCCACCAGACAGCAGAATACGAGAAAAGCAACTGATGCAATTCATTGCAATAATTATTTATAAACTGACTTATTACATAGGTATAGTTATTACCTAATACAAAATGAAAAGTTGAATACCATGAAATCTTTTACCATGAATTTGTAATTTTGGTCATTCTAAGTTATTTCACGAATTTTCAGTCGACATTTAAGTATGTATATTATTTTCTGAATTTTTGCAATATTTAAATAACCAAAATATTTACTCAAAGAGAACCATATTTATTAATGAATAAAACTGCATTCCATAAAACTTTTTTTACATAAGACTTTAATTCTGTCGTAAGTAAAATTATTTTTATTCAAGCAGTATACTCGTAGATAAAGTGTAGTATTACACTCGCGCATAATGGCTATGCTATTATCTACTTAGGTGTTACAGCACTCGTCAGAGGCTCATGCTACAATTTTCATCTTCGTGGATAATAGCTATCATTATGCGCTTGTTGAATAATATACTATTTTTCATAAGACACTTCAAAGTCATGTCGAAAGTTCTTTCAAAAATATATCCTTCCGCAAATTATTCTCAAATAATGCATTTTTGAAGCTAACTTTACTCCATTATTGTAGATGCGCGTGTTTAGAATGCATCAGTTAAAAAAATTCCACAAATAAATTATATCTACTACAATAATACTGACCGCGATATTCTGAGTTGGCACTGAAGATATTTTAGAATTTTGAACAAAGAAGTGTCAAGATTGAAAAACTGTTTCTTTCTGAAAGTCTATCATTTACATTAATTCCTATTCCCTTACATTGTGATGTTTCAAAAGATATACTACATAAACCAGCTTGATATACCTAATAATTCAAGTGAGCTGACGCTTGATTGGTTGCCTAACGATTCAGTTGCTCGTGTAGATTTAGCTCACATTTTCCTCTTCCTCGTCCGTGCTTCGCAATCACCACCGAACTCTCGTCTGTCGAGAAAATTAGAGGAAACTTTTGTTGTTTTTTTGCAGTTTTCGGACAAGTTCTTTATAACACTATACATAAAAAATAAAGGTACATATTTACATCCATGCACCTGTCCGAAGTTCCATAAATTTTTTCCGGACCGAAGAGCGAAATAGGGGTGGATAAATTTCATGTGCTGGGTGGATAAAAAGCTAAAAACAGTTATCGCAAACTAATATCTAAAAAACTAAACTAAAAAATGGGAGTCAAATTTTGTGTTAATTATGAGTTTGGCGAAATTATAATGGTAAATAGGGGGCGCCACAAGAACACTCCAGTGAATTTTTCTGCCTCGAATTCCATAAGGGATGACCACCATCTTGCATTTAAGGGATGAAATTATGTATCTCGGTAGATATCGGTTGTAAAAAAAATACTTTCACAAAAATTGTTACGGAGTATTCTCCGTAACTTTTCTCAGCAACTTTTCTTTGAAACTTTTTTTGAAATTTTTTATCGTCCAAAAGATATACATATTTCTCCGAAATGATAGGTACTATAGGGGAAGTGGAAACGGTTTTTTCGATTTTATAGCACGATGGGCAATCGGGTATGAAAAATGGACTTGAAAAATGTTGTAGCATTTCAGTTTCCCTACAATATGCATGTTTAAAAAAAAAAAAATTGGCATGCTTGGTACGAATACAGAGGGCGCCAAAAGCGACCGGAGCTAATATTCTTCAATATCTTCGAATTATACAAGATAAGTACCTAACTTAATTTAATTAAATTAGTTAATTAATTAATTTAATCTAATTAATTGAAGTCATACTGTTTTTCACCAAACAGGTACATGATTTATAGTTCTCAGGATCGCTAATTAAGAAATTAAGAAGAATTCGAAAGTTTCATAATGATGAGTTTCATGTAAATGCGATGAATTTATTAGAGACGTCCGTCATATTGGAGCCCACATTTTGTTTTGGAAAAACGGATTTCGGATTCTTAATCTGCGACCCGAAAACTCAAAAATCATATTTTTAGTGAAAACGTGTTCATGTTTTTATGAGTTGAATAACTTACATAAAGAAAAAAAAATGGCTACATACTTTTGAAATTATCAGACTAATATAATAGGTACTCACTCAGCGCAATAATCAGTATAACTCGCGCACTCAGAGCATGCTGCGGTAAACTTCACTTTTTAAGAGTGGTAAATTTTCTTACTGCATCAGTTTTGTAAGTTCTTTTCTTCCAAAGATATAACCATTTTTGTAGAAAAAAAGGTGGTAACACTGCACTGAACATGTGAATAAGTTCGGGTTAGGTGGTATTGTTATTATTTTCATTTCCATGGCAACGAAGGCATTTGAATATTTTATATTCTAAGTTGAATTTAGGCGGTTGCCAAACTTCAAATTTCGTTCAGATTTAGGTATGGTATCAATTTTCAACATTCTCAATTCCTCTATAAAGAGTTTTTGTGGAAAAAAAATTGATGAATTATATGGTATCCATTCCAGACATTACAGTAGGTAACCTGAATTTTTCATTAATTTTTATCACAGTTATTGAAAACATTACCGTTAAACATGAGGGAAACTCTGTAACTTGAAAACCAACCGTTGGATTCAATTTTTTTTTCAGAATTTCCTTAATTTTAATGGACTCTATATCGCCCTGTATTCGTAGTGCGCGAGTTACTGATAAAACCTGTATAAACATTTCATCTTCATAATAGGGTGCCGCATGAAAGGTTAAGATAGGGACATACAGGATGTCCATTTTTCGAGGTTAATCATGGGTATATCAGTAGAGATACGAGGTCGGTTAAATTGGGACAAAGTTGCGTCTTAATAAGTATAGGCTTACATAGATAAGCCGTTAAGAGCTATCCATCTGATATTTCAAAAACTTTCAAAGCCAACTAGATCCGAGAGTTTTCATTGTCAACTATTGTTTTTCTTATGGCCGCCATATTGGGTTTTCATGTGATTCTGTATTAAAAAAATTAAGAAAACCAAAAATTTGTCACATTAAAAAAACTTTTTTTAAACAAAATTTTCTTCTTATTTTTTGAAAAAAAAAATTATCACCGAACGACGTCGGGCGACGTCGCAATATGACGTGACATTGCTTGATTTATGACATTCGGTTGAAGAAAGATTCTTTTTTCCGAAAAAAGAAGAATAAAATACTGAAAAATTTTTTTTTGAATGTGATAGATTTTTGGTTTCCTTAATTTTTTTAATACAGAATGACATGAAAATCCAATAATGGCGGGCATAAGAAAAACAAAAGTTGATGATTTATTCTCCTATGAAAATTCTCGGATCTAGTTGGCTTTAAAAGTTTTTGAAATGTCGGATGCAGATAGCTCTTAACGACTTATGTAAGCCTACAAAAAATTATTTATTAATTTCCAAAAATAAGAAAATTATGGAAAAAGAAAAAAATCTGGATTTTTCAGTTTTTTCAGGATATTTTAGCAACGACTGAAAATATCCTGAATTTTTGTTCAGATTATTACTCGGCATAAAAATACGCAACTTTGCCTCAATTTAACCGACTTCGTATCTCTACTGATAAGCGAGATATCCATGTTTAGCATCGAAAAACGGATAGCCTGTATAAGCCGTTTTCCATTTATCTTAACCGTTCTCAAGGTAGGTTGCTATGAAAATGGAAAATTTTGATGTGAACTTCTTTATAACTTCTGTTAAAATGACCTACTTAATTAGTTATGTGCATTGATTACAAAAAAATTCAAAATATTGGCGCTGGTCGAGTTTTGGCGGCGTTAACACCAAGTTGCATAGAAAAGGTAACATAGGGAATACCTACGTGTAAAAAGATATTTCAACAATACATTGAAAGTAAATGACCCTTGGAAACTAACAGCTTTTAAACTAGAGTGACTTGGATCCTTAATACAGTTTCTTTTGGTTTTCGTCTTTTGTCAATTGTTTTTCCTAATTTGTCAAATAAGATCCCTTTTATACCAAATGCTTTTCCAATATTATGATACTGTCACTGCACATAAATAGGAAAAGCAATTGACATAAAGTGTAACTGATTTGACATAAAAGAAAATTGATTGATAAATCAATGGCTATAATCATTGATAGATAGAAAAATAAGAAAATAATTTGACATACTATAGGAAAAGCAATTGACAAAAGAGGAAAACCAAAAGAAAAAGACTGTAAGATTCACTGTAGTATTTTCCCTATGTTACCTTTCCTATGCAACACAGTGTATATCCGTACCAAACATGCAAAAAAATTAAAGATACGTTAGTTATAGGAAAACTCAAAAGAAACCTACAACTTTTGCCATAATCTACTTTAACCTTCCGATTTGAACAATAATAAATTATAAAAGCTTCAAACAAAAAGTGTTGAATATATACTCCTTAACAATTTTTGTGATAGTACTTTTTATTTACAAGCGATATTTACCGAGATACATAATTTCAACCCTTAAATTAAAAATGGCGGCCACCCCTTAGAGAATCGTTAGGGGGAAACTTGGCTGGAATATTCTAGTGGCGCCCCATATTTAAAATTTTGTTAAACTACCAATTAACGCAATTTAAAAGTAGGTACTATTTGACTGGACTATCATTAGTAGAGAACGGATTATAGGCAAAGTGCCTATCTGTGCCTTTTTTGCCTATTTGAGTATCTGGTGCTTATTTTCACAAAAAATGCCTATTCTTGCCTATTCAAATAAATATTAATTTATCCACCTCAAAATACATTTCATGCTAATAATTATTATTAACTTTGAAAGAATATTTGAAAATTTTACTACCCCACTTGAGATAATTTATTATAGGTCCTAAGTCAATAGCTATAATCCCTTATAGAAATAATAACTGACCGGGACAACTGTGGTGAAAACTGAGGGATATGTTTTCAAGTTCTCAAATTAATATTGTTTCCATTTACTACACATCATCTCTAGTTTTAATGAATCCCAGATGTATCTGTTACTTTCTTACTTCTCATGAATGAATATGAAGGTACTGGTAGACCAGAATTTGCTGGCGTAAAATTTTAATACATAAAAAAAATGAGTACCTAAATCAAGCAAAATTTCTTCGTAATATTTGTAATTGTTTTATTTATCAAACAACGTGCTTGATGTAAAATCAAATCTTAGGAAAATTGCTGTAAATTTTTGGAAATCGGCAGGAATTTTTAAGGCACATACAGGGTGTATTGTAACGTCCGCATAATATTAGCACCACGCGATTCTACATCAAAAACAGAACAAAAAAGTCCTCAACAGTTTTTTCTTGATGTACACAGATTTTAAGATATGGACAATTTAACGTTCTTAAATTTTGCAACACTGGCGCTGGTATAAAAATTAAGATAACTTATTAGACGTGAAGTCACCTCACTGGTATAGTGTGCCGTTGCTATGTAATCGAAAAAAGGTGCAACAAGACAAATGCCATGCTGCGACGTGTCAATGTTGCAATTTTTTGAAAGATTTTTTATTTTTTCAATTTTTTATTCAACAATTAAAACGCACAGTTGCAATATTGATTGGAAGTATTGGAACTCAGGAAATCAAATAATTCCTAGTTTTGAAATGTTAATTAAAACCATTTTTACCAAAAAAAAATCTAAAATTTTGGATAATTTGGCTATTTTACTTCTTACTTAAGAATTTTTTAATAATATTAAGCAATATTTTTGAGTATTAAAAAACTTCAAATTTAAACTACAATGGTCGATAACTTCGTTATTTGAGGTCTAAGAGCTAAACGGTATTAAAACTTTATGTTCTGTTTTTGATGTAGAATCACGTGGTGCTAATATTATGCGGACGTTACAATACACCCTGTACATAAACGTAAATTTGTGTTACTCATTTTTTCTGTGTATTGAAAATTTGGTAGTAAAATGTGCCTATAAAGGCGCCTATTTTTCATTTTTTCTTTGCCTATAATCCGTTTCTCTAATCATTAGAATTCGTATCTAAAAATGACGTATATCTAATATCTATGCGGTAAAATAGGAAATCTACGTCTTCCCTTTGCGTCATGCCCAGCGCCGGATTAGAGGTTTGCAGCGCCCTAGGCTAATTAAATAACAGCGCCCCTTTTTAGTTGAATTTTAGTAATTGTCGCCCTCTCTCCCCTCTTATGGAAAAAGTCTCTATCTAAGGAATGGCAAAGAGCAATTATTTTTTGTATGTAAAATTAGACATTAATAGAAAGAAATGTGTAGGTATTTCATCAGGTAAATTCTGCTGCGCTTTTTGTGAGTGAATTGTGTCAAAGATATGCTAGCATTATAGAGTCCAACCGGGGGGTCTGGGGGGTACGGAGTATCCCCCAGGAATGAGGGGGGTTCGGGGGTTCTCCCCCGAGAAAATTTTTGAAAAAACAAGTGCGAAAATGTTAATCACACTATAAGGAATAACTGCATTTATACTGTTAGCTATACATTTTCGCATTACGTTCAAGCATTGGAAAGGTCCGCCGGATAATATATAGAGTTGAATAGAAGTTGGGTTAGAGCCACCATCTGGTTTTAATATGGCCAAAGCCTTCGTTGTTCGATATCGTCAATTCAAGAACCAAGACATGCATATGTATCACGAATTTTTCAAGAAAAGGAAAATAGTATAGAACTCTAGGTACCTAATTTTATTATAGAAGAACATGAATTAGGTTCGGCGTTCCGCGGGTAGTCTGTACAGGCCAGAGCTGTTCTAAGATATTTGGGGCCTATGGGCCACTGAAAGTAATGTGTCCTTTTCTCAGATGAAATGCGTAAAGGATAGCTAACGCTGGGAATAAGCCAATGACGACTGATGGATTACAAATAAGTTAGTGCAGTATGAATTCTAAATAATTTAACACTAGTTATGTATGTCCGGCTCCAAAGAAAATGCGCATCAGCAAGCGAAATTATTTTCAATGTTAAAATAAGTTACGCAATTTCCCACTACTTAGTTAAACATGTAGGTACTGAGATGTGAAAACTATAATAACTAAATGACTAATAAATAATCACAAAAAATACTTCAATAAAAACATCCGCCACCAAAAGGCTTGCGCCCCTTGCCTACAGCCCTATTAACTCTGTGGTTAGAAAGGCCCTGATTATGTAATATTGTGAAAAGTTGCCCAGGATCCTGCAGGCGCCCCCCGCCTCCTTGGCTATACTACCCTCCCAGTAATTAATTTTATCATGATATTTTGATAATTTTTGTTATTGTTATGAATTAAGATGTTTTTTTCTCTCGCCCGCCGCCCCTATGAACTTGTCGCCTGCGTGCGGGCAGTAGGTAGGTATTATATTATCCTAGCTCGGAAATGTATATTTCATTATTTTTAGTACCTAAGTATTTATGCATTTACACATGCATTTACAAGTTTTAAGGGCGCCTCCGGCGCCCCACCAAGCTTTGCGCCCCTAGGCTACAGCCTAGGTAGCCTTGTGGGTAATCCGGCGCTGGTCATGCCGAGAAGAATTTCCCACATTTCTGATATGTTTATGTAAAGTTTAGTCCATTTTTTCGCGAAAAAGTTTCCAAAGTAACTTTTGTTTGAGTGAAAACTTAAACTTCAAAACTAGAACCACAATCAGAAGTCGGTAATGTTTCGCCTTGAAGAGATCTACATGCCCTTTACCGTGGTCAAAATTGAGTCAGTACACCCTGCTATAATTACATTCTCTAAAGGATAATTTTAGACGTACCTGCGAGGCAATTTGTGTCTCGGAATCCGTATAATACAGTGATATCAGCGTATTCCCTGGTCCATCAGGAGCAATTCGCACCCCGAGCTCAACAACGGTGTCATAGGAGTTAACGACGGCGAAGATGAATCCTCCCCTTCGAGAGCGAGGTTTCGCGCTGACCAGAATGCTGAATTCGGCGGTAAGACTTTCGGGCAAAATTTGCCGGTAAGCAATTTTCACATCGCTGCCATTTCTGAAGCCTAGTGCGGGAAAGCCATCATGACCTTCGGGCTCAATGTACTGCGTCTTCATATCCTGGAATGGAATCTTTACGGCTTGGGTCAGGTCATATTCAGCAACTGAAAGAGAATAATTTGTAATATTATTATAAACTTGAATAAAACTAATGAGAAAATGCTGGTATGTAATGTACAGGGTGGGCCAATAAGCGAGGTAAGCGGCTGTATCTCAGAAACTAATAATCGTAGAGAGTTACGGTAAAAAATTTTATAGGTTAAGTGGGCAAGGGAAAATGCTGGAAATAATTTTCAAGTTTCCAAGATGGCTGCCAGAGGGCGTTTGCACCATCTTGAATTACATAAAGTTACGTTTCTTGTGATTTTCCTAAATGAATGTAACAAAAAAGTATTTGCGTTTTAATGTTAACTTAAAGTCGAACATATTTTGTAGAAACAATTTTTCTCTATCTTTTGAAATAAAGTGGTGGGGGGTATTTGAATGTTGTTGCAAACAAATGCCTGTAACTTCAAAACGACTTTACTGGATTTGGATAAATTTGGTATAATTGGAAAGAGCATTTCTTGGGCTTTTAGGTTTCTTGTGATAATGACAGTTGTGACCTACACGGCCGCCGATAGAGGGCGTTATTCGATATTATAACCAAAATATTGGATTTTCTCAAAAAATTTAAATGCAATGATATGACTTTTTTTAGACTAGAAAATAGACAAATGATCAACCAATAAGCCTGCGCAAACCGCATCTTAATATCTTTCTCCTAACTCAAATTATTAAAAAAATACCAAACCAAGAAAATTCATATATCCCCATTTAAAAATGCATCGGTCGCTTTCGATAAGAAGGCAAGTAGTAGGCCATGGAAATAAAAGACAGACTCCTAACTAAAATATTGACAAGTATAACGTCAAACTTCTGTCACACGCAGCCCACTATTATTGTTGATTGCATATAATTTGCGTACTTTTTAACCAAAATGCCTCTCACAAATAATGAAGCCGTTGACATGATTGCGATTTATTTCGAGTGTTTTCAAAATTTACGCGATACTGGAAGTTTTCGTTGTCCTAAACGTCGCAGGCGTCGCAATGGGAGGACCGAAGATAATATTATCAATGTCTTGGCTTACACAGAATTTTATAGACATGTAGAAACTAGAACATTTTCTCTAGACTTGGAAATAGCACGAACAACTTATTCCAAGTATCTTAGCACATACCCTCAAATACAAATTCAGTATTATTCTGGTTATATTATTTTTTAGTACTGATTATGTTGTTTTTTACTTTTATATTACATCCTTACCACATAGTCTTGCACCAGGCGCTAAATGAACAAGATTTCGTTAATAGATTAAATTATTGTCAATGGATGCTAGGCATGCTTGAGGAAAACAGAAATTTCTTAAAGGAAATTCTCTGGACCGACGAGGCTGCCTTTAATATTGTAGAGTAAACCTTCATAATATGCATTATTGGTCCGCTGAAAATCCGCGTTGGTTAGAGAGAGAAGTGCAGCACCAGGGACGGTGGAGCCTAAATGTGTGGTGCGGTATCATTGGGGACAGAATTATTGGACCTTACTTTTTTGATTAATATTTAACTGGTAACCGCTTCTTAGAGTTTTTGATCAAGGACTTGCCAATTTTGTTGGAAGATGTGCCACTCGAAACTAGGAGAACTATGCTTCTGCAATTAGATGGTTGTCCGGCACATTTTCAATTAATGTCTGAAACCATATTTACGGGACGTTTCGAGAACGCTGGATAGAAAGGGGAAGCCTATTTCCTTGTCCGGCAAGATCTACCGACTTGACATGTCTTGATTTTTACTTCTGCGGACGCTTAAAAGACTTTTTTTCAAACTCCACCAACAACACAAATGGATATGGAAAACAGAATTCGAAATTCAATTCATCAACTATCAGCGGCAGAAATCAAGGCTGCGGTTCTGTTGACTCAAGAAAGACTGGAACATGTGTGGAATATGACGGAAGGCAATTTGAACACAGAAGGCATTAATCTTTTTTCAAAATGGGTCCTTTTTCAGGACCACAACTTTATTTAAAAGGAAAATCGTTACGAAAACGCGTGAGGAGTTTGTCTTTTGTTTCCATGGCCTACTAATTGCCTTCTTATCGAAAGCGACCGATCATTTTTAAATGGGGATATATGAATTTTCTTGGTTTGGTATTTTTTTAATAATTTGAGTTAGGAGAAAGATATTAAGATGCGGTTTGCCCAGGCTTATTGGTTGATCATTTGTCTATTTTCTAGTCTAAAAAAAGTCATATCATTGCATTTAAATTTTTTGAGAAAATCCAATATTTTGGTTATAATATCGAATAACGCCCTCTATCGGCGGCCGTGTAGGTCACAACTGTCATTATCACAAGAAACCTAAAAGCCCAAGAAATGCTCTTTCCAATTATACCAAATTTATCCAAATCCAGTAAAGTCGTTTTGAAGTTACAGGCATTTGTTTGCAACAACATTCAAATACCCCCCACCACTTTATTTCAAAAGATAGAGAAAAATTGTTTCTACAAAATATGTTCGACTTTAAGTTAACATTAAAACGCAAATACTTTTTTGTTACATTCATTTAGGAAAATCACAAGAAACGTAACTTTATGTAATTCAAGATGGTGCAAACGCCCTTTGGCAGCCATCTTGGAAACTTGAAAATTATTTCCAGCATTTTCCCTTGCCCACTTAACCTATAAAATTTTTTACCGTAACTCTCTACGATTATTAGTTTCTGAGATACAGCCGCTTACCTCGCTTATTGGCCCACCCTGTATGCCTATAATACTATACAAACTGACGAAATGGTGGTTATCTAATATCCTTCTTTCTTTGATACTAAAATATACCTATACATATATGTACCAAATAATATTTATTCCATAAATAGCAAATTTATCAGAGACGCGATTGCTTAAATTTATATTAAGGAGATTGTCTGTAGTGTAAGGATCGAGAAATAACTGCCCAAAATACGTACAGCGTACTCTACTTTGTTTTAAGCTGTAAAAAATTACCAATAGCTTTAATCGCATTTGTTATAGTGTTTCAAATAAAAAGCTTATAGTTATTGCACGCAACATACATTTAACCGTAAAGTTTTCAAAATGTCTGTTAAATTATTTTTAATTTAAGATTTATTGAGTATAATAATTATTATAACTATTTGGATTTAGAGCTTCATAATTACAGTAATAAAATTACTATCATGTTTCAACTTATTCATTTCAATTTACATTCATGAGACGACATGTTATTTTTTATCCATGGAACAGTTAGGTGCAATCTTTTTAAATCATCAGTCTTCATTATGAACTCTCAACATATAATTATCCCCTTGATAACTGTGATTATATAAATTGGACCAGCCATAAGCATTAATAAAGGCTACATCGTTGTGGTGAACTGTCATTTTTAAGAATTATCAACACGATCTGCTGCTCGGTAATCTGTGAAGACAAAAGAGCGTACGATTTAATAGCAATTGATTGCAGCATTCAAAAGTTATCAAGATTTTGCCATCAGATGAAATCAGATTTCCCATTATTTTTACTAAAGAATAAATTGCATGGATATGATTGATTCACAAATATCTTCATCGATTGCATTTACTAATCACAACTACCAGCCTTATTACTCTCATTGTCGTATAAGCTGACTTGACTCGGGTGAAATTCTGGAAGAACACCGAAATACGTCTGGCGTGGATTCATTTCTTGCTCATGTTTTTCAATTTTTTTAATTTTAAATTTCTTGAGTAATTTGACGTTCTCTACGATGTTGGTATTTGGTATTTGGTATTTTAACTAAATGTGGTGAGAGATGGTTTATGTGGTCCCAAACACTGAAGCCAGCGGGCTTATTTAGTCCAGTCATTATATACATTTGGAAATGCAAATGAACCGAGAAAGCCAAATTTTGGATATTACGTAGGGGGGGCCTAGAAAAGCTTAACTTCAAATTGTCGACCAAAATTACCTTGTGCATTTTCCGCCATCTTAAAAAAAGTGTTAAATTCAGTTTTTTCATCATAACTCGGTTCTCCGTTGAGATACGAAAATTTATATGCAATACTTTTTTGTTGCTTTTCTTACAATCTACAACTAAGGCTCTTTACATTTTTTACGTATCGTTCATCGTTATCGAGATATCGATCGAAAATCCATAAATTTTGGGAGTGAATTTTGTTTTTCGCAATTTTCTTTTTTCTCGTGAAAGGTATCGAAAAAATGTGTAATATCAAACTTGTAGAGCGTATTCAGGCCTACAATTTCATTTTTTTATTTTTTATTTTCGACAAAAATTACGACCTCTAGCGCGCCGCGAAGTTGGTAAGACTGTGCAGTTTTGATTTTTTGCCGCTCGCACAGTTGTATCCACACGTCAAAATGAATGAAAGGCTGTTCAGGGAATTATTGCAATACAAAATAAATTAATAATCCAGCTAAATTATAAATCAAACACATGAGATTTATTGATCAAATAATTTTTGTGTAGTAAAAAATAATAATTAAAGGTGGTAATTTTTTTCAAACATTTTTTGTCGTTTTGATGGTCCTGGCTGTAGAAGTTCCTCCTTGGCAGACTCTTCGAGTCGTGAAGACTCTTGAATCGCAGGAAATGATGCTGTGACGGTTGACATCAAAATCATCATCATCATCATCGTGATCGTCGTTGAATAAAATGTCGACTCTGGCGACGTTGTTGCATATTTTGTCCACTTACAGTGCTGGCAAATAACGGAGCAACTAATCCCTGCTTTCCTGAACCCACAAGCAGCCCCACACTTTCCTTTACATTTGCATGAACTGAGTTTTAAAAGTTCAGGTGGAGCGGGTTCGGCTGTGGGCTGTGGTGCTAATTGGTTCAAGCCCGTAATTATTCTGTCACCAACCCTATTCCTGGGATCTTTGAAAAATCCGAGCCACGTTTGTACTTGTAGATATGTCCGGAAAATGTGTTGGCAGACTGCGCTTTCCGTTGGTGGGAGTAGTGAAAGATTATTGCGTCATTGATTTTGCGAAGCGGTGGAACCGCAAAATATTAATCGATGTCTCCTCTTTATCACCGCCATACAGAGCGATAAGGAATAGCTTTCCAGCGCAAACTAGCATCTTCGGATCGACGTTTTCTTGCTTAAATAATTCTACCGATGACCGTAAGGTCGGATTTTTCTCAAGGTGTTGATGAATTTCGACTTTTCAATATTATAAAAAGACGATGTGGTGTCGCAACCGCTGAAAACATGAATGAAAAGAATATTCTCAAGAACAGACTTATCATGCTTGAAACTATTCGGAGAGTACAGTTTTGCCGGTGTTTTTCCTTTCGCTGGTTTGCGAAATAGTATATTATTTTATACGGAGGGAAAGTGACACTTTTCATGGCGCGCTCGTGTTTATCAGCCGAACGAAGTGAGGCTGATAATAGAGAGCAAGCCATGAAAAGTCACTTTTCCTCCAAATAAAATATACTATTTTTTCTTCAAACGTGGGCAAATTTAAGCAAGAACATCATTTTTAATTATTGAAGGAAAGCGAATTTTCAAAAGGTTTGGACTGGTATAAGTAGGTGAGTATGGAGTATGGGCTGCTTCTATAGAAACGCGGCGCTGTCAAATTGACACTGTCATCAACGTCAGTGAACATCGAGAAATTATTATTGAAATTATTAAAGAAAAATAATAAAATAATAATTATGTAACTAAACTACTAATCATCGCAAAATCAAAATTAAAAACGTTATAAAAGTTTGTAAGTAAGTTATAAAATTAATGATAACATCTACCTACCTCTTGCTAGACCCTGCTTGGTCAATTTTTTCATGTTCTGTTAATGATGATGCCAGTCAGTCAGATCAGAAGTTGAATGTTAAATATGTAGGTCATTGTAGGTAGGTACCTATAACTGTGCACTAATATACCTACCTATTACCTAATAATAAAAATATAAGATGTTGGATTCCTTTATGTACCTAGGTATATGGTTATAATTATTATCCTTGTGTTCAATATTCAAATTTCAATACGGAATAATAATTATTTTTGTTTACCTCGCAATAACCCAACTTTTTTTCTGACGTTTGAGCCGACTGAGCCGAGCACGAGCTCGACTCGACTGAAGCCGACTGTCGACCGTCCGGCTTCGGGTATAATTATGACGTTTCACAGAATTACTTCGTTTCGGTGTAGATTTTCCAAAGATTATGTTTGATTAATACCATATTCCTTTTAACCTTATTAGATAATAATAAACTAGAGAGTTTTCATATCTTAGGTTGAATTTTATTGATGAATATACGGGCCTACATTAATAAAATTTCAATAGTTGATTCTTAATACAGGTAGCTATGTGTTTGTATGTTAATGTTGCTATGGCACCACTTTAGCTCCGGCGGAGGTAAAGTGTTGCTTGGCAACACTTTAGCTCCGGCGGAGGAAAAGTGAAACTTTGAGACCGGCTACTGAGTCGAGTAATGTCTGATTTACTGACGTTTGAAGAAAAAAATATTTTCTGTTTTTGTCCTGTGCAAGTCCGGTAATTAAAACCAAAAGATCGATATCTTCGCCGACGATTTCCAAAGAGTCATAAATCGATGCTTCTTTAATTGCTGTGGTTACAATGAGAGTATCAGCGTCCTCAAAAGCCTGCTCTTCTTTTATTCCGGTTTTTGTAAAATAACGGCGAAGCATTTGTATTAAGTTGTTTTTATTTTGGTCCCTTGCAAGAAACTTCTCCTGGCTAACTTTCGGAGCAGTAGTTTCATCGAACGTATGAAACTCTGGTGATTGGTTCTTCCTAGAACGTCTAACCCTTTCCGAAGTTTTAGTTCCTGCAAGTCTCATGTCAGTCGGAAAGAAATGAAAGAAATTCATGAAAGAAAAATTAAAATCTTGTTGTTTTGTTAGAACTGTTATTAGGTTACTATTATTTATTAATATTAATTAACCTAAAGTACTGAATGCACATGCACCTTACAGGTTTAGATAAGAATGGCGAATTTCAAAAAAGTACTAGATTCTCATCAGTAAGTACTACTTAGATCACTAGATTTAGTGAAAAAGTACTAGATCTAGTACAATTATTGTATGGCGAGACGCACATTGCAGCGTCGGGCGCGCTCCGGTCAACTTCGCAGCGCGCTAGAGGTCGTAATTTTTGTCCAAAATTAAAAATGAAAAAATGAAATTGTAGGCCTGAATACGCTCTACAAGTTGGTTATTAGACATTTTTTCGATATCTTTCATGAGAAAAAAGAAAATATCAAAAAACAAAATTCACTACCCAAATTTATGGTTTTTTAGATCGATATCTCGATAACAATGAATGATACGTAAAAAAATGTAAAGGACCTTAATTGTAGATTGTAAGAAAAGCAACAAAAAAGTATTGCATAAAAATTTTCGTATCTCAACGGAGAACCGAGTTATGATGAAAAAACTGAATTTAACTCTTTTTTCAAGATGGCGGAAAATGCACAAGGTAATTTTGGTCGACAATTTGAAGTTAAGCTTTTCTAGGCCCCCCCTACGTAATATCCAAAATTGGGCTTTCTCGGTTCATTTGCATTTCTAACCCGTTATTTCCGACGTAATGACTGGACTAATTGTATTTCTCACATTTAGATTTTCCTTGATTAGAAGAGCTCCGTTCCTCTACGATGTTACATAGGATGTCTTCCCTGTTTGGTTTGTCTGTGTTTTATTGTGTTTTTTAGTGTTATTTTTAATTCATCTTGACCCCAAAGTTAAGGCTTGTTTTAATTGATATCAAGGGGTTCCTTCTTGATTACAACTGGTGATGTTGTGATTGCTTCCGAAGTTTTGTTTGACGATAGATACTGTCATGAAAAAAATACATTTTGTTAACTTGGTCTGATGATGACCTACAGGCCGAAACATTGAACCTCAAAAAAATTGATAAAGTCTCAAAAATTAGATAAGCAAGACTTTGTCTTCTTTTGCTTATATCATTGTTCCGCAATGGGTTTTCGAGAGTTTTTGAATGTGGCTATTTTTTTATATCAAAGATCAAAAATTTCACAAAAAACTACTATAGACACATATTTTATTCAAAATAAACAAGACTTTTCAATTTTAGAGTAGCTACAAGAAAAGTTAAAAACTACTTTTTCCTCCTATCCGGAGGTCGTGTTTAAATCAGTAACAAAAAAGGATTTATTTTAATATGAAAAACCTACTTAACTTTCAATCAATAAGTAATCAGCCTCTCTTTACTAGCCACTAGCGTTCATGTGACCGCGGAGCCACGTTCCGGTTCCTGAACCGAAATTTTAAGTAAGTATCACTTTGGTGACATAAATCGCTCCCTTCTAGCTTCTAATTGTTCACCTTTGTCACAGTGAGGTGTAGGTATTTTCCTGATTGACCTCTGATTCCGAGTTAGTGATTATATGTGAGATCAATCTGCCAGCCCTTGGGACATTTTAAACCGCTCTACTGTAAGTTTATTACCCTCATGGTTGTTTACTCCCACTCGTAAATTAACAGACACCCTTCCTATCTTCACCCCATAATTTCTCGACTACTTACAATTTACCCTTCTGTTCTTGCAGTTCAGCCGTCTCTTGCCCCTGATGATGGTAGTTGGACCGAAACCGGTAGGTCATTGAAAGTTCTAGCCAATAAAGAAGTCATTCCAGAACAAGACTCAACTTATTTACCGACCATTCATGACCAATAAATTCCCTGAGACTTCAGCGTGCATGAGAAACCGCCTTTTAACGGTTGTTGTTCCTATTGTGGAAGTCGAGTTAGTGTTTGGAAACTGATTCATATTAAGTATTGATATTTTTGTTAGTATTTTTGATGACTGTATTGATGCCATGTTCAGCGCTGACAAGGATTGATTACCTATACAGTGAAGGGCAAAAGAAATACGACAATTCGATAAATCTTGATATTTCGAAAAGATTTCAATAACAGGTGAATTGTTCAATTCAATAACTTTGCTCCATCTTGAATCTTATATACAGTGTGCGAGAAAAGTAAGGAATAAATTCCCTTAAAAAAATGCAAAAACATGTCAACTGTTATTTTTAAACTGTCATTCGGGAAAGTAGTTGTCAACTCCCACTCCACCTTGTCAGCCCTAAGTTTTGTCAAAAACAGAACGACCTCAGGTAGATATTATTCACACTGTTGGTGTGAAATATTAAAATATGTTATAATAAAATATGTTGGTTGATAGCTTTTTCCATATCTTGGATATTACTGTAAACAGTGCCACTGGTCGATAGTTATTTGGTATAGTCTTTTTGCCTTTCTTGGGAATAGGTTGGATCCGTGCACATTTCCAGCAGGCAGGAAATACTTCTTTTTTACAAGACAAATTGAAAAGTCGACAGAAAACAGATAACAGCTCTGTGGCGTTTTTTTTAAGTACGATAACAGGTACGTCATCGGACCCAGAAGCTTTGCTTGGGTCTAAGGCTAACATAATGCGCTTTATAACACGCTGTCGGAAAACAATAGATCATACATTTTGGACTCCACTGAAGGGATGATTAATGTTGATAGGTTTGTCTATCAAAATATTGTCTATCAAAAACATGATGAAAAAATATACGTTTTTATTTAATACATTATGCAAATGGCGTCATTATACTCAGTCAAAAAACGCCCAGTAAAAAAAAACGTATAAAAATGTTACATAACAAAAGTTCTAAAACTCAAGATTTATTGAATTGTTGATATTATTTTGCCAAAAATATAAATGAAACTGACACTATAATAATAATTGCACTATACAGGGTGTTTTATTGGTAAATATTTCAAGGATCTTCTAGGCAAAGCATCAAATTAGACTTATGAGCTGACGTTAAAATATTTTCGTCTCAGTTTCACCATGATGTTTTTGTGTTTGTCAATTAAACAATTTATATTATAAAAATAAAAAATAAAAATACTACTATCATTAGTAGTCTATCAGTACTACTATCAGTACTATCAGTACTAAATCACTACTATCAGATCCAATTTTAATAGGAGATAAAAAATACGAAATAAAAGCCAACAATAGCATATGTGTCTTGTACCAATACAATGTCCATAATATATTGTAGAAAATTTACATATTTAAGAGTTTTTACAGACAGTCGTAATGAATTTAAAGTTTTTCTTTTAGAGCTTTTCGTATAATTATTAATCACATAGCCAATGGTAATTAAAAAAATGCGGGCTCCATATTTAATACTTAATGCAGTTACGTGGCTCTAAATATAAATAATATCTCCAATAGGGGCGACTTAAAAAGACATTAAACCTTAGCTTAACGAGAATAATATACATAATGTAATTAAGATCATTCCATTTATTACTTGGATACCTCTACTTCAGTTCCAGAAATAAAAAAAAGTATGCGAGAAAGTTGGTATTTTTTTTTAATGATATAATAGTTGTTTGCACATTACAGAAAACTCTTATTGTTCGAAAATAAATGTTATATTGGCCAATTTAGTGACCTTAGCATCCATAAAAAATATCGAAGTATTTATAGAAAGTTGGCTAATATGACCAGTTTGTGTTTTTAATAAAACAGCACTTTTCTCCTAAACTATGATATACCGGGTGTCCCAGACTTAATTGACCAGGCCATATCTCATATACAGGTTGAGATAATCGAGCCGATTAAAAGGCATATTATTATAATTTTTCAAGCTGTATAACATGACAGCATGAAAACAACCCCCACTCCAACATCCCCTAAGTTACAGCGCCCACCCTTAAAAAAATGAATAGCACCCTGTATATATTTTTGTATATTCAAAACCAGTATTCGATTGTCTATTCAGATGATTTTTCAGATTCAAAATTGGTTGAGAAATAACCAAGAAAAGGTTCATCAAGGTGGTCATGACTTTTTATCTGAACTTTGTCTGAATGACTTTAGCTGTCAAAATTTATCAATATTTTGCTCATAGTTTTTAAGCAGGTCACAGTCATCATTAAGGTTCATGATAAAGTGCTTTGTCTCTTGTTTTATTTTTTTAAATTTCCCAATAAATCAGAATTATTAAATAAATTGTTTGGACTTTAATTATAATAATAACTATCACCTGCCTGTTAAAAACTATGACTACTTAAATATTGATAAATTTTGACAGCTAAAGTCATTCAGAGAAAGTTCAGATAAAAAATCATGACCACCTTGATGAACCTTTTCTTGGTTATTTCTCAACCAATTTTGAATCTGAAAAATCATCTGAATAGACAATCGAATACTGGTTTTGAATATACAAAAATATATACAGGGTGCTATTCATTTTTTTAAGGGTGGGCGCTGTACCTTAGGGGATGTTGGAGTGAGGGTTGTTTTCATGCTGTCAAGTTATACAGCTTGAAGAATTATAATAATATGCCTTTTATTCGGCTCGATTATCTCAACCTGTATATGAGATATGGCCTGGTCAATTAAGTCTGGGACACCCGGTATGCAATCTAAAAATGTAAAAGTCGTAGGTAATTGGAAATTTTAAAAACAATATGGATACCATTGCCTACACGTAAGCCTCTTGTGAAGTGATTATATTTATTAATTAAAATTAAAAAATATGCCCAAATAATATGTAATGTAGAAGTTTGAAAAAAACAAAACATTCCATTTTAAAGATTCTTAAAAAAACTTCAACAGCATGTTTTACCTAAATATTGTTATGTTACCTAGGTACAAACCTAGTGTTGTTAAGATTTTTTTTCAATAAAATATCTGTAGAATACCCTCTTAAAAATCCTAAATAACTAAAGGAAACACCACGTATCTGCTCCAATTTTCTTTCCTATGTTCGATATATTGTAAAAATATTTCCGCAAATAAGTTCGTATATTGTTAAAATTCAGCTACTATAATTATTATGAAAGACGTAGAAAATATTAATTAAATGATTAATATACAGGATGCTCGAAAATAGCATGTACGTAGAAAAGAAGGGGATACTACATAAAAAAGAAGAATATTTTTCTTATAAACTTACATGCCCAGACATACCGTTTTCAAGATACAGGTGGTGAAATTTGATTTTTTTTCATTTTTTTTTTGGTCAATATTTCGAAAACCATATGAGATAGTTTATGCTCATTATTTTCCTTGTTTACGCTGTAAAATAAAGGTTCTAGGAACTTTAATTGTCCTTTAGATTTTGGGTACTTTGAGGGTTTAAGCCCGCTAACTGCTACACCACTGGAAGAAATGTCATTTTATTAAAACCATAAGTACATATTTTCTCCACCACAAAGGTACTTCTGGTTAACAGCTTCCCAGAAAAACGGTCACTTACAATGAAAAACCTGCTTTGGATGCTTCCAAATATGTATCAGAAAAAAAAACTTTGCTTACCTACTTACCTAAAGTCTCCATCAATGGCGTATGAACAAAAAATGAGGTAATATTATAAAAGGAAGCCAATACCAATCATATGACATTTTCAAAAACTGACTTCTGTATCTCAAATGGTTCACGAGATATCTTCAAAACCTGGAAAAATAATCTTTTTTGACACCTCGTATCTCAAAAACTGTACGTCTGGGCATATACCGTGTGTCCCCGGATAGGTGAAACGACTCTTATAAAAGACAAAAAATTTTTGATTTTCATTTTCATTTTTTGGGGTTCAGCTCTGCTTGGTTAAAGAGTAATTTCTAACAAAATTTTAGTTTTGAAAAATCAAGCATGTCTTGGAAATTAAAAAAATATTTTTTTTCTGTGGAGCAAAGTGCCTTTTATGTGGCAATTCCAAGGCATGCTTGGTTTTTCAAAACTAATAGTGGAGCGGAAAGAGCCCGCTATCTCGCTTATTTAAGGTAGAAAAATTTTTCGGAGTAGAAAGATATGGGACCGGTACCATCATGTTAAGGGATCTTTGGGGCACTAGAATCTCGTTTTACGACAAGCTCCCTTGGTACTGACAAAAGTTACAGCCCTTTGAATCTCAGATTTGTGATTTTTTTTTCACGAGTAAAAGCTTCGCAAAGTATTTTTTTTCTCCGTCACCGGTTATCATTGGGGACTCTAGCTTTGTTTTTCCTTTATAGTTATGATTAGTGAACGAAATGACGTATTTGAAATCCAAGAAGTTTGTTCAATTTTCAAAATATTCAGTGTTTTTGACCGATTAAACACACAATTTCTGCAAAGTTCCGACTTTGAACACCTTTAAATTTTTTTTTCACGATATCGATTTCGGTTTTTCTGTTACCATCTGATAAAATGAAGCTTTGTGAACATTTTATTTCGTATAACATGTAGTCGCGTTTCAAAAATAAACTTTCTAGAGCCGTTTATATGAAACCCTCAAGTTGAACAGACATGTTTAGCATAGAACGGACGGAGTGCGAGTTATAGCGCGGCGACGGCTGTTGAACAAGGAACGGCTGAGGATAAGATTGTTACTGCGAGTGTTACTGTTATGTACCTATTCAATAATAATTTAGGGACGTTTATTTATTGTAATATTGTTTAAATAAAGCTTTGTTATTTATTAAATATTTTAACACGCTTGAAATTCATTGAAAATATTCATATTTTCAATTGGTTAATATACCTAAAGGGCAATAGAAAGCAAAGGTATGGTCTAAGCAAGTTACCTATAATTATAGGTATACCTATCTACGACATGCGGTTACACCTATTACACCTTAAAGCGGCTGGTCGTCATAATTATTATGCGAAGTATGTTGGCAATACTAATTTTTGTCAAAAGTAAATTGCAGAGATCATTAAATGTTCGCTTTGTTTCTTTAACTGATTTGAATCATTGCCATCCCATCTATTAGAATAGAGTCAACGATATCGGGAATTTGATACAAAACAGAAGTAGAGTGTCCCTTCAGTCTTGACTTCAAATCCGACTTAACGTTTTTTCTCGTTGTAAAATCTTCATGAAATATTGACAAAGAAACAGAAGATAATTCATATGACATTATATCTGACGTATCAGTTAAAGGGTTAATCGAGCAATGGTTAGCATTCTTCTAAACATAGCTTCGGACCCAACAGCTGCCAAAAAAGTCCCTGCATAAAAAGTATTTTTCATGAAGTCCTCGTGGTTCTTTTGGGCATCAATAAGACACATGTCATCAGGCTATTTTCAATTTCTTTTGATGCGATCCACCCAGTAGTAATATTAATTAAATTCTCGGGAATTATCGACAATCAAATGGATTTGTCCATTGCTCTTCAAATAGCTCCATCAATTTTTGTATGTCTTTTTCATCCCGTTATTTTTCAGTACTGCACTGTTGCCGTTGACGGTGATCAGTTTGGGACAGTATTTCATATTTTTTTTTTACATAATCACCAAGTGAATGTCTTGTTACTAACCATCTCAATAAGGTTTCTTGTTTTTTAGTGAAGCCCGCTACCCCCTCCCGCCATAGCTTTTGCCGAGGCTTTTGCAGTCTCTATTAATGCTTTGCTCTAATGCCATGTCGAAAGCTACAGAATTGAATCTCTTTTCTGCAGTCTTTTTGACTGCGAAATTACCCTCATTTAAGAAATCACACATTTTCGAATTTTTGGTTTTTAATTTATTCATATCGGAGAGATAAACAGGAACATACTTCGCATAATAATTATGACGACCAGCCGCTTTAAGGTGTAATAGGTGTAACCGCATGTCGTAGATAGGTATACCTATAATTATAGGTAACTTGCTTAGACCATACCTTTGCTTTCTATTGCCCTTTAGGTATATTAACCAATTGAAAATATGAATATTTTCAATGAATTTCAAGCGTGTTAAAATATTTAATAAATAACAAAGCTTTATTTAAACAATATTACAATAAATAAACGTCCCTAAATTATTATTGAATAGGTACATAACAGTAACACTCGCAGTAACAATCTTATCCTCAGCCGTTCCTTGTTCAACAGCCGTCGCCGCGCTATAACTCGCACTCCGTCCGTTCTATGCTAAACATGTCTGTTCAACTTGAGGGTTTCATATAAACGGCTCTAGAAAGTTTATTTTTGAAACGCGACTACATGTTATACGAAATAAAATGTTCACAAAGCTTCATTTTATCAGATGGTAACAGAAAAATCGAAATCGATATCGTGAAAAAAAAATTTAAAGGTGTTCAAAGTCGGAACTTTGCAGAAATTGTGTGTTTAATCGGTCAAAAACACTGAATATTTTGAAAATTGAACAAACTTCTTGGATTTCAAATACGTCATTTCGTTCACTAATCATAACTATAAAGGAAAAACAAAGCTAGAGTCCCCAATGATAACCGGTGACGGAGAAAAAAAATACTTTGCGAAGCTTTTACTCGTGAAAAAAAAATCACAAATCTGAGATTCAAAGGGCTGTAACTTTTGTCAGCACCAAGGGAGCTTGTCGTAAAACGAGATTCTAGTGCCCCAAAGATCCCTTAACATGATGGTACCGGTCCCATATCTTTCTACTCCGAAAAATTTTTCGTGCATATTTTCAGCCTCTTTCCGCTCCACTATAATATTTTGTTAGAAATTACTCTTAAGCCAAGCAGGGCTGAACCCCAAAAAATTAAAATTAAAATCAAAAAAAAATTGTCTTTTATAAGAGTCGTTTCACCTATCCGGGGACACACGGTATGTTGATAGGAAAAAATCTTATTTTTTATGTAGAATCACTTCCATTTCTAGGTACTTACATGCTATTTCCGGACAACCATAGTGTGTAGGTATATACAGGGTGTTCTACAAGCTCTATGACAAACTTTGACAGATGATAGGTTGCTTGATTTTAAACATATTTTTTTTAATAAACATGGGTCCGATTCGTTTTTGTTTAGAAGTTACAAGCATTTAAAAAATCGTAATTTTTCAAGTTCAAGTAAAAGGAAAACGGTTCAAGATAGAGAAAAACGGCTTACATGTCCCTATTTTAACTTTTCATGTACTATCCAATGATGTAGATGAAATTTTTATACAGGGTGATAAAAAATTTGAAAAAATCTGAGATTTCTCCACATTTAAAAAAATCAAAGAAAGTACAAATGTTTCTATACCATAGGATAGTCCATAAAAAGTTAAAATAGGGACATGTAAGCCGTTTTTCTCTATCTTGAACCGTTTTCCTTTTACAGGGCCTTGAACTTGAAAAATTACGATTTTTTAAATGCTTGTAACTTCTAAACAAAAACGAATCGGACCCATTATTAAAAAAAATATGTTTACAATCAAGCAACCTACCATCTGTCAAAGTTTGTCATAGAGCTTGTAGAACACCCTGTATACTTATAATAAGTTCATTGAAAAACAACTCATAAATCCTTTATACGGGTATGGGGAAAATATTCGCTTTCTATGATATTCGCGTGAAGTCGATTTTGTTTTTAAAGCTGACTATTGAAATTTTTAGATAATTTTTTCTTACGAGGACATCTTCGAAATGATGAACCGAATAAGTCATTAAGAAGTCATATCATGAGTATAGTAGGTACTCGTGATATTTTGAATATACCCTAATTTTGATAAATAATGAGACAATGCCTATCCTTTATTTAGTCATGGCTGTTATGCCCCCTAACGGTCATTTGGGAAGTTCAAAACAATTTTCCAACGATGTTTTAGGGCCACTTTCCTTATAAATTTTTATTTGCATAGGGGTCTATGACGCTTAGTCGCTTAGTGTCTGAGATATTCCCGGTGACCATTCTTAATGACTCCCCGCTACAGGATCGCGTTCCCTTCAATAAATTGTATTATGTCAATTTTTTTATTTTCATAATAGGATCGAAATTTTGAGAAAAAAAATTATGTTAAAAAAACCTTTGCAGTTCCCTTAAAAATCTAGACGTCATTGGCCCAAAACCAAGATATCATAACAGTATTTTAGACGAGATGTTAAATTACACACATACCTACTGTGTTTTTCAATAAATATCAATTATAATTTACATAATAGGTAATGATTACTTATACTTAAAAGCTCTGCTATGATTTTAATTTCATCAATTAATAAAATAGTTTTAATTAGATGAGTGAAAATATTTTCTACTTACATTGAGGATTTTCTCCAAAGGAAAATGATGGTGGTAGAGCAAACTCATCCTCGGTGGAGCTGTAGGTTAACGACAGCCATAAAAACAATAACACAGACCAAGTTTTTATCTTCAGATGGGCATCCTCCCTGTAAAAATTACGCTAATAAAATAAAAGTCATCATAAAATAAGACATTATTTCTTAACTCTACAAAACCTCACTTTGATAGAGCAATAACTCATGCTACAGGTGAGTTTCGATCAATATGTTATGGACAATGGTTTACCATTTTTTTTTGGTCACTTACTAACAGCGGGTATTATAAAGGCTCATTAAGTTAACGGACATATTTCTGTGGCGATTCTGAAGAAGGTATCGAGTCTAAGTGGAAATTTTTTAAATTTATCTATTCTTGATAGAAAAGTAATTACAAAAATGTTAATAATAGTATATTATGCAACGAGCTTATAATGAAGGCTATTAATACGCGATTATGATGGTTAAGATACGAGCCGTAGGCGAGTGTTTATGATGGTTAAGATACGAGCCGTAGGCGAGTGTCTTAACCATCATAAGAGCGTATTAATAGCCATTATCTGCGAGTTCCATACACTATTTTTTCTACGACCCTTTTTTATTTCATAGAAAAGATTAAAAAATTATATATTTTAACAATGACCCATGTACAATTGCGGATCATTGAGGGTATGATAGGTTGCTATTTGCTTACGCATATTAGGTACCAAATTCTCTCTTCGTTGCTAAGATTATTCTGCTGAGACATGTTTTAGTATCAAGTTTAAAGGGCACTACTCACTACTGCGTAATTTTTATTATGCGAAGTTCGAATTCCGAATTTTACGCTTCGATTTTGAGATTAATTAATAATTTTAATAACTGACAGTCATTAATTACGATATTGTATGACACTGCGCAACGCGGGTCGCAGCGTTGCCGCTTTGAATACTATATCACGGAGCGCTACGAATGATATAATACTTTATCTTCCTATCTTTTACACGATATACCTACCTATCAAACTAATAATTAAGGTAACATAAAATCTTGATAAATTTTCTTTGAATGTTACTTATGTTCTAAATTAAATAAACGTTCAGAATTTTTTTTCAGAAATACAGAACTTATATCACAAGGCAATTTTTGTCGTCAGTATGACAACTCTGTGGCTTCGGTTGGCTTGCCGACCCGATCGTGAGCGAAAAGCAACCGATTCGATTGCAAATGCTCCTCTGCCATTGGATAGCTTGACCAGTGCTTTAATGAAAATTTGTATCTTAATGAGACCCATTAAAGCACTGGTGATTCATATTTAATATGCATATTAAAAGTTGGGAGTAGAAAAAAGTCATTTTGACGTCGATATTAGCTTCAAAAACGAGCACAGGAATCTGCCCGTTAGCCTAACGAGTCTTTATAATATGGCTGTTAGTCGGTTTTCAAAGTAGTAAGTTGTGTTTACAAATAACTCGGCAGTAAGGTAACTTACTTATATACATTCCGAGCGAACGATTAAGCAAATTTGTTCCGTAATTAATTAATTTTGAAAATGTTTTAATTTTGTCTGGAAGAAAAAAGCTTACCAACTTGTCCAGGAATCTAACTCAGGAACTTTGAATCATGGAACAATGCCTTTAACTCCGATACTACCATATTGCTGTATGCTTATTCGTCGATATGAATATAAAACTGAATATTAAGGTAAATTTGAACTAATAAAAAGTCAACGTCATTGTTGACACATTAAGATTATTATTTAAAATATTAAATGGATTTAATTTAAAATCCAGTCGCTCAAAAAACATCGTTCCCTATGGTCAACCGATTGGTCTGTATTATTAGATTTATTATTTATTATTGATTGTATTATTATTTGTTATTGAATTAGTCATTGTTAGTGGTGTTATCCTTAGATCGACATAGATAACAAGTTTTTACAAAATATTTCAACCTTCTAATCTCTGAAAAATAAAATCGAAATTGTCGAGAGTTATTAATCTTAGAACTGCATTTATTCCTTAATGAGCACACCCTTTATAGAATTATTATTATGTTATAGAATAGACCACGTGTTTGACATGGTTTTCTTGCATGGTTTAATTTTCTTACTACATAATGATCATATTATTCTTTCTGAACGCTATGGAATGAAACTGTGCATCGTGTCGTACCGTCAGTCTAACCATCAATTCATATAAAAGTTTATAGAAGAGTTTTATGAAGAGAATGATCAATCCAATGAACTACTTACTCTAGTAATTACTTTCATTTTATTATTTATTGCTGTGATTGTCATTATTAAATAATCATTCCCTATTTAATAATCAAAGTGAAGGTATCAAGTAATTTATCACAATAACCTACTAATTGCTTAATCACATGTCATGTAACGCTATAATAATATGCCATTTAAATCCCTTCGATCATCAAAAGCAACTGGATCAAGTATTTTAAACAATGGATACAAATTTGTGGTTGGTGCTGGTAAATTACTTACTCCTACACTACCTATACTAATCTACAAACGGCAAAAAATGTGTTACTATTATTAGAAACAATAATTATTATTCTCTCAGCTATATTTTCTAATATAAGATATAAAAACAGCTGAACAGTTTTAAGAAAAAACAGAAAAAAATTAGTTTTTTTGATGCATAGCCAAAAGAAATTATAGCATTCCAAAAAAAAGAAAAAAAAAACTATTTTTTATAGTTGGAGTTTGAACTGAATAGTTTTCACTTCCTTGTACCAAAACTTCATCCACGTTCCACGTCATAAGATCAAGGTACTTAGTACTTAGCACATGAAAAGTTAAGATAGGGACATGTGTGTACGTTTTTTTCCTTAAAAATCTGATGGATGATAAATAAAACACTAATGTTTTAAAAATTCTACTCTACATAATAATGATTATAATGATGGATATTATAAACTTTACACGTGGCTCGCTGCTTTTCAAGTAGCATCTTCAGACATATGTAAATGAATAAAATGATTGATATATGGCAACCTAAGTGATTCTAAAACAAGTAACTAAATTTAGTGATGAATATTTTCTGATTTCATTGTTTTGTTGAGGATAAATGAGGTTTATAGCTAATTTGTGTTCTTGTTTGTGTAATTAGTTCTAGGAAGATATGCCGGAAGAAGTTGTAGTGAGTAGCCAGTGGCATTAGTAGTAAAAGGAGAAAAGGCCTGCTACATATTATTGGGCCTGGCTACGTGACCTCATACAATGCCATTGTTTTCACAGGGAGATGACCCGTAAATCCTAATCAAATCGAGAGGGTTTTTTTTCTGATCTTATCTTCGGTGTTGCAGCTAAACAGAAAGGTAGGCGTTCGTGGGGCACCACATAGATTGTTAATAATTTGAATTTGGGGAATAAGAAATGGCATGCAAAATGGACCTTTGCTACTTCCTGATTTGAAAATGAGAGCATATACCTATATGATTTGAAAATGACTCTTCAGGCTAAAAGTCTAACTATAGCACCTTAAACAGTTTTTCAATGACACGTTTCTCTCTAAAACATTTGAGAAGATAATATTGACCAAAGCTCTAATTTGCTTGTGATTTCCGTATGCCTCATAAACAGAATCACATAATAGTGTTTTATTTCATAGGTGTCTGCTATCTTAGATTCCATTAGAAAAAAAATATACAAATTAGTTGCATCTAAATAAGTGATAAATAAAAACCTCAACAAATGTAAAACACATAATTTATTAGCATACCTGCCTTACTGAAGAAAGGTACTACCCAAATATTCTTTGGCATGGATGATAAAATTAATCAAGTTGGAAACTACCAACAGTAATGAGTTTTTATCTGTGTTCATACCTTATAACTTGTTTTAAAAGTTATCACCGAAATGATTTAGTGAACGCTTCAATCAGAAAACTCATAAACATCAATAAAACACCATAATAAATTAGTATGCAAGTGAGTGCTTTACGATAAACATAATACCCAATGTCAAACAAAGTAGTAAAAGGGAATTATTATCGGGACACTGGATCCTGAGATTGATTGGTATTGTTTTTTTATGTATAAGTAATATCAATGTATAGGTACTTAATGTAGAGTTATAGTAGAATGAGAAAGTTTCACTATCAGGTCAGAATAGGATATAAAATCTTTCTATAAATTTTAAAATATTATTCAACAATGATGAATAAGTGCCTAAACTTCCCTTACGAGTATACCTAATTTTTTGTGTTTCTTTGAAATTTTTACATGATCGTAATACTTCCGTACATTTTCTTTTCCAAACGGAAGACCATAGTGTTGGAAATGTATTCAAGCAAAAAAAAATATACAAAAATTTAAAGTACATTTTTTGTAAAATACTTACATTTGAAGTCATTTAAATCATATTTTTTAAGAAAAATTGAAAATCGAAATGTCTCAAAATCTATTGAGTTTTGCATGTTAGGCTTAATTTACTCCTTACCCCTTGTTTTATCAGAACACCAAAGGAATGCATCCAGTTACCAATAACCCTGTATAACCAGAATAAAGTAAACGGCATACTTTTGGATGCATAATAAAATTTCCAAAAATTGTTGAGAGAGTAGATCACAATTATTTCAAGTGAATTGATCAAATTAATAATATTAATTCATCAGTTATAGTAGCGTGTGTGAGTCGGAAAATAAACCGAAAATTGTAAATATTTTGAGCCGGAACAAGATTACTTCCCCCCTCCGTTTTCGAGGATGCTGAACACGATGACGTTGTCAAAATTTCTCTTTGAAGAAGCTGAGCACAATGGAGGTGCTGGACATCGCGTGCGACCCCGACCAACCCCTCCACCGGCCAATACTCACCCCCGAAATGGGTGATTTTTTTATGTATATGTAGGGCAAACGATGGACTTTTTCGAAAAACTTTTTGAAAATTCAAGTACAGAATCACAATGGCCATAATTTAAAATTATTTTGGAGTATAAAGAGTGTCCCATATGACAGTGACATTGTAACGAAGTCGCGTATTTTCGCCTTCGTTTTACAGTAATTCATAGGCAGGAAAGTTTAAATTCAATAAGAATAAAAGAGTAATAATTATTAAAATCCGAATAGTCAACTCAAATTTCATAAAATAGTTTATTTTCCGTCTTCCCTTTCTTAGTAGGTACCAATCATGAAAATATAAATTTTGAGAAGAGCCGAGTAATAATTATTATAAATTTATTCATTACCATAAATTCGCGAACCGCCGATGCATTTTATTTTCGTGAAAGTTTTGAGATTTTTTATGCGCGGAGTCGAAATTTATTGCAACTAAATTAACACAATTAGCGATCGTCTTCATGAAGCCTTGCCAGAATAATCAAACGAACGGAGTGAAAAAAATGGCAAGCCTGTTTTTGCGTTTCGATAGCGAGTACGAACCGATAGGATAGGGTATAAATATTGGGGCATTTATTTTGAGCGTCCTCTTTGATTTACCGTCGTTTTACGCGGTGCAGCCCTCTTTGATTTTCCGTTGTTTTACGCGGTGCAGCTCTTTGATTTTCCGCGGCTTGAAGAAGTACGTCTCGTTCTTTGATTTTCTGATCGTCATTAAAGTGTGTAGCTGTTGGTACCGTCCCCGGACCGCCGACACCGCCCGCCGTATTCTCCGCACCGCCGATAGAAAATTAAAGTCGTCTTAAACAGTTTCGCCCGTATAGTAGCAAAACCATTTCGAGCCAGTAATAAGTTGGAAATTTTTGCCGGTAAAGTTTTCTTAGTAGTTAATCCGGTCGACAAGTAGAACTCCGTGATAGTGCCCTGCGCCGACTATACTCATCCACAAGGTAGGTGTTTGAATTCAACTTACATCATTTTGTCTTTGCCGCTTTACCCCTGTCTTCATTCCAATTTTTTTTTAGTCATTAACATCAAGCCTCTTTCCCCCGCTCTTCTCCAAAGGTCATATAGGGACCGGTCACTAACGTTTCCCGCTGCCGAGCAGGAGGTGTGCGTGACCCCCCTCGTGGCTGGGTAGCCTGAGAAGGTGGTTTTATAGTTGAACCCTCACTCTCCCTGTAACGCCCGTCCTCTCTCAGAGCCCTGCCTCTACGTGCGGACATTTAAGATTAGATAGCCCGACCCTTGCCGACTTTTCCCCGTTCTCTCACGGCCCGGTAGAAATTAATTTAAAGTACGCTAGTTGTCCTGTTCTGGCAGCACATAACGCCGCCTCACGGTAGCAATTGCCGGTCTTAATTGTTTTTTTTGTAAATAATTTTGTGTAGATATATGCTTAGTTTGGTATTTAGGGATGATAATTTTTTGTTGTTGTTTTATTTTAACTCCGATAAAGTATTTTCAGTTTCGTAAGTAGGGATTTTGTTTTGCTTCTTGTACAAATATTTTTATAATCGTAGAATAATTTTTTTTGTAGGTGGTATCAACTGGAAAAATATTTTTGCTTTCCGTAGACGTTACGTACATCATTTGTTTCATAAATTTAAACTTAGAATTTTTCCCGCAGGTTGTAATAACTAGAAAAATATTTTTGCTTTCCGTAGACGTTACGTACATCATTTGTTTCATAAATTTAAACTTAGAATTTTTCCCGCAGGTTGTAATAACTAGAAAAATATTTTTGCTTTCCGTAGACGTTACGTACATCATTTGTTTCATAAATTTAAACTTAGAATTTTTTCCGCAGGTTGTAATAACTAGAAAAATAGTTTTGCTTTTCGCACACGTTACGTACGTCATTTGTTTCATAAATTTAAACTTAGAATTTTCCCCGTAGGTCATAACTACCAGTATAGTAATTTTGCTTGGCGCAGATGTCACGTACGTGTGTGGTTTCATAGATTTGTACTTAGAAATTTTTCCGAGAGACCGTAACGATTGTGGCAATAAATTTTTGGTCCCCGTAAAGTCGCTTATGTACATTTAATTTTGTTGGCAAAACTCTGTTAGAAATTTATTTCATGTTAATAAACGATAATTCATGAAAATTTGGGCCTTTCTGTTTTTCCGAAATTTTCCCTTCAATTGACCGACGACACCGTCATAAATTAACCGAGAGTGAAGGAAAAGGTAAGAAAACCCTCTCCCAGAAATTATAATAGCCAGCCGCATAACAGCACCAGCACCGACACCGCCGAGCAATATCATACTCGCTTACAGCTACGCTCGTATAAGGGGAAGCCCGGCGTTTCTTCGAGGAGGCGCCTAAAGACCGCTCTCCCGAACACAATTGCAACGGCGATAACTTCAAACGGCCCCTGGCTTTCCTCTCTTCTTCACTGAGCTATCCTAGGGACCAAGATACGGCAACGTATCATTTTTGTGACCTCAGGTAATTGGGAATACAAATTAGCGAGAAGAATTCCCCGGGGGAGCACACCTCCAGAAAAAAAAGCTGGCGCCCGAGCAACCCGTGGTAACGCCGACGTGACCGTAACCGTGAAGATTCCCAGAAGCCGGAGCTCGTCACAACATATCAAAGTTATGTTTTTTTAAATGGAATGCTCCTATGTTATTGCATTTTTAGATTGTCTGAGAAGAGGAAATAAGATTGGCTTTTACAGTTGGTGTTTAAATTCAGAAGTTTTTGAGTTATAAACAAGTGAAAATCGTCATTTCTCGAGTTCAAGGCCCTGTACAACGAAATCTGTTCAAGATAGAGAATAACGGCTAATATGTCCCTATTTTAACTTTTTATGTACTATCCTATGGTATAGTTTATACTTTCTTTGATTTTTTTTATTTGGCGACGCGTGGAGAAATCTCAGATTTTTTCAAATTTTTTATCACTCTGTATAAACATTTCATCTACATCATAACCTTGACAAAGCCTGAGAGGAACTACTGTACCACCAGGAAAGAATTACTGGCGATCATCAAATCGGTGGAGCATTTTAAAAATTACCTGCATGGGAATGAATTCCTGATCAGAACAGATCATGGCGCGCTCACCTGGCTGATGAAGATGAAGAACGTGGAGGGTCAGACTGCTAGGTGGATAGAACGACTACAGCAGTTCAACTTCAAAGTAAAACATCGTGCAGGCAGATTACACCAGAACGCTGATGCACTATCAAGGAGGCCATGTGTGAAATGCTCACATTGTGAGCGGATTGAGGATAGCCAGAAAGAAGAGTGCGTTCGAAGGATCGTGATCAATGCAGATACAGGATGGACGATAGAAGCATGCAGGAAAGAGCAAGAAAAAGACGAAGACATCGGAGTCATTTTAAAACGTAAAGAAGAGAATGGACCGAGACCAACGTGGGCAGAGGTTTCTCCACGTAGTCCAGAATATAAAGCTCTATGGTCACAATGGGAGTCGCTGCAAATCGAAAATGGTCTGCTGAAGAGAGCCTGGGAGAGTGCCGACGGAAAGAAGATCGTCATGCAGTTGGTGGTTCCAAGGAGTAAAGTTCCGAAGATTCTCGAAGTGATCCATGGAGGTACATCAGGAGCACACTTCGGAGTAAACAAATCACTAGCAAAAGTTCGAGAGCGATTCTACTGGGTGAACTGCAAGGACGATGTCGAAGCCTGGTGTCGTAAGTGCGAGAAATGTGCTGCAAGCAAGGGCCCAAGCAGAAGACTGACAGGTGCTATGAAGCAGTACAACGTCGGAGCCCCATTTGAGAGGATAGCTATAGACGTAGCAGGTCCTTTTCCAATCAGCGACAGCGGTAATCGCTTTATCCTGATTGCCATGGATTATTTCAGCAAGTGGCCTGAAGCATACGCCATACCGAACCAAGAAGCTGCTACAGTTGCGAGAGTCTTGGTGGATAATTTAATTAGCAGATTTGACGTACCTTTAGAGTTGCATTCCGATCAAGGACGAAACTTTGAATCCCAAGTTTTCGCAGAAATGTGTAAATTGCTCGGGATAAACAAGACAAGGACTACACCTCTCCATCCACAATCTGACGGTACGGTAGAACAGTTTAATCGAACAATGGAGGAACATCTGTCGAAGGTGGTGAGCAACAATCAGAGAGACTGGGACCAGTACCTGCCTTTGTTGCTGATGTCGTACAGGGCAGCCATCCATGAGACTACAGGGCAGACACCAGCCAAGGTTGTATTCGGCAAAGAGATTCGGCTACCCTGTGACTTGGTGTACGGTTCACCAAGCAGTCCACCATCGGAGATCAGAAACTAAGTCGACGCATTAAGAAACTCCATGGCAGAAGTGCATTCCCTTGTCAGGAGGAAGATCAAGTTGGCCAGCGACCGAATGAAGGCGAAATACGACTTGAAGGCAAACTCCGGTGGCTTCACAGAAGGAGACAAAGTGTGGTTTTATAATCCAACTAGGAAGAAGGGTCTGTCGCCCAAGTTTATGCCATCCTGGGAAGGGCCTTACACAATTATTAAAAGGATAAACGACGTGGTGTACAGGATACAGCGGAGCGGAGCCCCCAAGTGCAAGAAAGGTAGTCCACCTGAATCGTCTGGCACCCTACTCTGGAGACAGCGAATAAGTCCGTTCGAGCGGGACGCTCGAAAAATAGAAAGGGGGCAGTATAACGAGACCACTCTGGAAAAATTCTAGTAATTACTTCTTTAACCTTTAACATTCTAGTCCACGATTTGCTTGTTTGTTTACATTCTCTTTTTTTTATACTGAGTTAGTCAATGACATGTTCGCGACAGTTCCAGTCACATGTCATGTGACACATTGACGGACAGTGTTGGTTCTATGGATTTATGGAGTGGGCTTCCCGAACAATCCGACATTTCCAGAATCCACGAATCGACGGCCGGTGCAACGTTCGAGAATGTACCTACTGTTTCGCTGCCCCGTCGAGGTAACTATATAAGAGCAGCCTCGCGGCTGCGTGGGACAGTTTTAGTTGGAGACGTGGAGTGAATAAGCTGAAGACAGAGTAGTAGTATCCTGAACGTTAAGCAGTGAAGACTATGAAGTATAGACAGAGCAGTAGTGAAGTGAAGTGTGAAATAAGGAAGCCAGTAGTGACAGTATAGCGGTTTAAATAACAGACAAGTACAAGAGTAGTAGTGAAGTCAGCTGTGTGTGTTTATTATTAATTAGAGGTTATAATTTGATCAATAAAGATTTGCAAACTTTGGTGGTATGATTTATTTATTGTGAGACCCGTAACAATATTATAATAATTGTACTTAATGTAAGAACAGTTACAAGAATCGAAATGAAAACGAGGAAATAATTAGAAACCTGTAGGAATCAAGAAACATAGATATACATGTAGGTACTACTAAAATTAAATAAGTGAGTGGGTGTAGGTATATGCATGAGGGTAGAAAGCATTTTGCGATAGCCACAATATTTTCTTCGATTCTGTTTGTGTTCCAGTTTGAATTCCAAAAAAATGTTTATCCACACAGCATAGGATGTCGTTTGTTCCTTTCAGTTACTACTAAAGACCATTTTGAAAATGTAACGGTAAGATGAAACTTAGATTCCTAATAAAGCAGAAAAGAAAAACGATGACTAAAAATATAAATGTTAAAATGAGTTTAAGTCAGATAGACTGATGAAGTTATGTCGCAGTAAAAAAAGTAGTTTCATGTAGGTACCTAGGTCAATTATAGAATTTCAAGTCCAGAAATCACCTTCGGAATTTCAGCAGTGAGGAATGTGTGAATAAAACTTCCGACGTACTCGGCGTACTATTGCCACCCATTTCCTTGAGTTATGAATTTCAATTGATTTATGTACCTACCTATTAATAATGTATCGTAATGGTACGCGTATTGCGGAATTGCATTAGATAAATTAATTCCAGTTACCTAGTTGATTTTATGTCATTATTTAAATGATTCTGATTCTGATATTCAATTAACAGTTTTATTAATTGAATAAGCATTTTTAAAACTATAGTTGTTGATAACAAACTATCCACTATTCAAATCAATTCAAATCAAATACTGTATGAATGTAAATGGGATTAATTATTAGTGCGGATATATAAAATATGCAAATACCACAAATACTTTAAAATAATTCTATGGATAATGCTTCTTCTTCTAATAAGAACTTAAAAGGAAAAAAATAAGTACAGGAATATTATGTAATTCATTTCAATAGGTCACTTATAAAAAAAAACTTATAAATCAATCTGGTAGGTAGGTATATGTTATTACTACCAAAAAAGTAAATTTACATAAAAAAGGTATATTAAGTCGTGAAAATATGTCACCCTAAATTACTAACCATTTCGTCAAAAACTGAATAACTTTTCTCGTTTCTAGGCACAAATTCTTTATAACTACACATTTAAGAGTTAATGTTCATTTTATTTAAAATATTGCGCATTTAAATCACCTTGATTTTATAAAGACTATGTTCCAGATAAAAATGGACAGTGTGTATACAGGGTGTCCCACGACATGACTGCCATAGCTTAAGGGTAGGTGTAGTTTTTCAAGGCGATTCAGGATCTGGTTTTGAAATTTTCCTGAGGCCCTTCGTTTCGATTATACAGGGTGATTGTGCAATTTGTCGAAATTTTTGATGAGCGATATCTTTTGAACGAATTGATCGAATTTAACGAAATTTGGTAGATATGCTCTACTAATGACACTTAATACCTCGCATTTTTCGCCGACTCGAAAACTGCAGGGCCGTAGGTACTTATTTTTTGATATCTTTCGGTTTTGTCGAAAAGTTCACCCTGTATGCATTTTATTCAAAGTTTGGTGCCATTTTCTAAAACTACGTGACAAATGCTACAATTATGGTAAAATAATACTTGGCATCATTAAACTGAATCGAGAAGAAAATTCAGTTTTTTAGTTTTTTATTCGGGATTTCAATTCATGTGTTGTTAATAATTTAAGAAAAATCAAATGTGGCTTTCTTGGTGGTTTCTTGTAAAAAAATATTAAGTCTGCTTTTGGGGATATTTCGAAATATAGTCTTCGAAAGTATAATCTTTGCAAAGTAAATTGAAACGGTAAAAAACTTAAAAGCGACTGATTAATCCGAAATTTTCTATCTTCTAGGTAACTTGGCCATTTATAAACATCAATAGGTTTATTTATACATAACAATTATAATTTTTATTATTGTTTAGCTTTTTGTACTTAATTACCTTTTCATCAAAATTTTCAATCCTTCCCTTAAGTTGTTTAGGAAGCAGCAATTTATCAATTATTATTGGTATGGGTACTATACCTATTCCCCAATAAATAACGCCTAAAAGATCTCCAAAATGCTATATCGAATATTAAATATTAAAAAGCTAATTAGGTATAAATATACCAAAATACTAAATTAACTGATACATTTTACAAAACACTAGTTATAGAATTATAAAATATTAATAATAATAATTAATTATAAGCAAGTTGAAGTATCTCCCTGCTTGGATTCGAAAACTCTCGCTTTAATTTATAATTTCTTATCTTATATCGTTAAGACGGCTTTACATTTACGAGTGACTCGTATACGAACACTCGTATAGGCGTACGAGTTCTATTTATATTGCTATTCGGGATCGTATGCGATAAAGCCGTTCGAACATGGCGCCGAATAAAAGAATGCGAGTTGCTATGATTTTGGAGTATTTTGGTGTTATTGATGAAGGGAAAAGAAAAACGTGAAGATGTTAATAGAAAAAGGCGAGTTTGGGTTAAAAATTCCCTGCAGTTAAGAGGTGTTGTTGGAATTGAAGAAACATTTTTTTTTCTTCACAGTTTCTACTGGCAAATTTAAAATATTCGCTATTGTTGCGTAGGCTTTGTTCCTAGCACTTAGGTCTTTATATTCTTTTAATCTGACATCCCATAAACAGGTCATACCGTAATAAAGATCAATGAATTGACCAAGATCATCCGTAGACAGTTTATTTGCCGCCATTTTAAATTATAAAAAACCATTTCACTCGTACCACTACTCGGATCCCTCTCAACTTTGAAACTAACACGTATACGACCTACGAGCTACTGTTTACACATACGAAATCGTATACGATTGTCTAACTCGTATACGAGTCACTCGTAAATGTAAAGCCGTCTTTAGCTAAAATAATATAATTTGGACCATTGAAAAGATAACAAGCCTAATAATTTGGAAAGTGAAGATGTATGCGAAAAACGCCGAAACAGGTCAATTTTGTTTTCGAGGGGGACATCTTTGGGCAACAAATTTAACCATCCAAGTTCATCCCCTTGGAAGGGGTAGCTACCGCTTCGTTTATCTTCATAGGGACCAGACATCTTCACTTTCCAAATTATTAGGCTTGTTATCTTTTCGATGGCCCACCCTGTATATTAATAAAATCTATAACTTTACACGTCCTCACAAGAGAACTTAAACTTAAAGAACTGATAATAATAATACTAGAAAAGTTATCTAAGGACATAATGTATGACATTTGGGCTAGATAAATGTAAAACGTATGTATTTGTGAAATAACCACCAACTAATATTAATTATACAGGGTGTCAATTTGAAAACTTGCCACCCCAAAATTCATCCTCGAAATTTTTTTTTCAAAGAAATCCCGAAACAGGGAAATTTTTAAATTTAACTTATGTTCTATTGACGAAAAAATATTTTATACAGGGTGTTCCTTGACTCAGTAGTGACGACATTGTCTATTTTTTTTAATGAAACACCCTGTTTATTATTACATTTTCAGATTGTCTGAAAAAATCCATTAGGAATGGTTTTTATAGTTGCAGCTTACATTGAGTAGGTTATGAGTTATAAACAAATGAAAATCGCACTTTTCCATTATGAAATCAGCATCGTACACGGCTCTAAATGTCGAAAAACGGCTTACATGTCCCTATCTTAACTTTTCAAGCGGTATCCTATGATGTAGATAAAATTTTTATACAGGGTGATCAAAAGTCTGATCATTTTCGTCACCCTGTATGAAAATTTCATCCACACAATAAAGGATACCGCTTGAAAAGTTAAGGTAGGAACATGTAAGCCGTTTTCCGATTACTGTAGTCGTTTTCAAAACAAGCTGCTTTGAAAATGAAAAACTGCGATTTGCATTTGTTTATAGCTCGTAAGCTATTCAGTTTAAACTGCAACTGTAAAAACATTTTTTATTGAATTTTCTCAAACAATTTGAAATTGTATTAATATACAGGGTGTCCCATTAAAAAAAAATAGACCATACCTATCGTCGTTACTGAATCAAGGAATACCCTGTATAAATTTTTTTACGTCAATAGAACATAAACTACATTGAAAAATTGACCTGTTTAGAGATTTCTTTGAAAAACATTTTTCAAGGAAGAATTCGGGGGTGGCAAGTTTTCAAATTGACACCCTGTATATTCCAGTACAACTTGGCTTAGCGGTTTCAAAAATAAAAAACGGCCTAGTAAAGTACCATTTATGCAAAATTTCAAGCTTTCGTCGATTATCTCGACTTGTTCAGGAAAACTACAAAAAAATACAAAATTATGTAAAAACTTTTTGTGAGATAAGAAAACTTACGCAAGGGATATGCCCATCGGTCATCAATCATCTCAGTAAAAAGTCGGAATCTTCAAAACTACGAGCGCCACTGGTTGTTAACTTATACTCCCACATCACAAAAAAACACTTATCACTAACGAAACAGTACCATCACAAACACATCGTTTAAAAACTTATAAAAAATAAATTGACAACATCATGAATCTATGAAGTAAGTAGGTATAAGTTATAATAATAATACATCAAACGGATTGTTCATGATTCAAATGGAAGGCAGCAAACGAATGCATTTCTTGTATCTTATCCTCCCTACTACATTTTTTATATTAACGGTCTTTATCACCATCTATTCACAATTAATTTTTTTTTCTAAAATAGACCTACAGAAAGGAAATGTATTATTCGTGACCAGATTGAAAGTCGCAATTTTGAAGTGATAAGTCTTGAATAGTTGGACTATTTATTCTGTTAAATGTCTAATATATGTGGAATTGACTTATACCGTGTATCCCCGGATAGGTGAAACGACTCCTATAAAACACAAAAAATGTTTTATATTAATTTTCATTTTTTGGGGTTCAACGCTGCTTGGTTGAAGATTAATTTCTAACAAAAATTTATTTTTGAAAAATCAAGCATGCCTTAGAAACTAAAAATAAATATAGTTTTTCTGTGAATATAATAGATTCCAGCTATGTAGGCTACGATATTTTAAGAATAAATTATTATTTGGCTTTTAGGTTTTAGGCTGTCCCCTTCATACTGCCATTCAATATTGAATAATAGGTATATTGTAAATTACTCATTTGATGTTTACTCTAGGATAATTTACTCACTGCAAAACAAAAATGTATGTTGTCTCTATTATTTCACTATTATCTCACTCTCTATCTTTTATTTCTCTTTCCTTATTTTATTTGTAAACTTTCTGAATTTGCCATGACAACCGAGCGAAATGCTGCCAACATGACAGCTGAAACCATTTTAAGCGTATAAGTCATAGAACCTTTTAAATTGTTGAATTGGTAATGGTATTAATAGTAGCCAGCCGATTATGTTGCAACTTCATTTCATCTACGAATTTTTAAAAGACGTACTGTAGAATATTCGTTACACAAGACATTGTTTATTATTAATTTATTATATGGGAAACCAAGAAAAGATAAGGAATGGAAACCAGGTAAAGATAATGAACTACGTAAGATTTTAGAGAATCCTATAAAGATAAAAAAAATCAAAAATTAATAAACTAGTAATTTAGCAAATTCCACTAACTCAATTAAATTTTCTGGGCTAAACACTAACCGGGCTTGTAATTTACACCCAGTCGAGATCAAAACGTCTCGATGTTCAGCATAGCTTGGCTCCCTAATTTACTTCTTATGCGGGTCGAACTTTAATTAACTCTTTGTTTAGTCCCTCAACGAATCTACTTTGCAAGGTGTGTAATTTGATTACTAAAGGAGGGACGATAATCTAATTAGAGGTACATATTACATTCCTGGGAAAAAGTTCAAAGAGAACGAATTAGGAACAGGATTGCCGTAGCAGAAATTCCATTGGATTCTCCAAGTCTAAGTGATTCTCTACCTATTTGAGGTGGAATTCCATTTAAGAATAATCGAGAAGAACTTTATGAGTAATTACATTAGTGATAGGGATAAGCCTTTTTTCCTGTTCCTTACGTTTCAGAGAGCCATATGTAGTAAGTAATAAATAATGTACCTACTTATAAGGCAATGCACGAGGCAATGCATGATATTTCAGCACAGAAAAATAAAACTAGTTGAACAAGTTTTCTAAATTCAGTAGACATGTTTCCCTAGTTTCCGGGCTTAGTAAAGGTTCTCGTAGTAGACACATCATGATACAAACAAACCTGCAGCAAATAACATTTTGGAACTTTTGAGGATTTTCTCATTTATTATTATAGTTATACCTCTACTCATGATAATTGAACTTTTTTAGGCATTTTTTTTCTTAGATTACTTTTATAAGAGGCAAATGAGGATATGGTGCGCAGGACTTTAGGATGTGAGAGCTCGTGCAAAAACATCAAAAAACGTTCCCATTAACATGGGTCCGCAAATTACGAAGGCGTAGAAGCGCCACACCAGTTTTATTTTTAAAATTCCGAGTTTAAACTCGGAATTCCGACTTTATATAAACTCGGAATTCCGACTTTAAACTCGGAATTCTTAGTTTGAACTCGGAATTCCGAGTTTAAAGTCGGAATTCCGACTTTATATAAACTCGGAATTCCGACTTTAAATTCGGATTCCAAGATTAAACTCGGAATCAGGGCCGGGCCTAGCAGGTGTGCTCTGCCCGATTGCCCGCACGCAGGCGGCAAGTTCATAGGGGCAGCGTGCGGAAGTAAAAATCCTAACATAATTCATAACAATAACAAAAAATATCAAAATATCATGATAGACTTAGTTATTATAGTGTAGCATAAACATTACCTTTATAGTATTAAGTTCTGAATCCATACTGCACTAACTTGTTAATCCATCAATAGTCACTGGCTTCCCGGCGTTATAGCCATCCTATGTATTTTATTATGAAAAAAAGTGGATAATTTTCAGTCGCCTTTGGACGCCGAATATCTTAGGATTGCTCTGGCCGCGGAACGCCGAACCCGATTCAGCTTGTTTTATAATAAAAATTTATAACGAAGGCTTTGACCATATTGAGACCACATGTTGGCTCTAACGTAACTCCATTCAACTCAACAGGGTGTTTCACCAGCAGACCGACATAGCTTAGGTAGGTATAAGTTTTTCAAGGCGATTCAGGATCTGGTATTGAAATTATTCTGAGACCCTTCAATCGGATGGAATTTAGTGAAATTTGGTAGATATGCTCTGCTAATGACACTTAGTACCTCGCATTGTTCTTCGATTAAAAAACTGCAGGACCGTACTTAATTTTTCAGGTCTCTATCGGTTTTATCAGAAAGTATTCAGTTTAATGGTGCCAAGTAATTTTTTTTTCCGCAATTGTAGCATTTTTCATGTAGTTTTAGAAAATGGTACTAAACTTTGAAGAAAATGCATACAGGGTGGATTTTTTGACAAAATCGATAGAGACCTAAAAAATTACCTACGGCCCTGCAGTTTTCGAATCGACGAAAAATGCGAGGTATTAAGTGTCATTAGCAGAGCATTCTACCAAAATTCCATAAATTCCATCAATTCGTTCAAAAGATACTGCTCATCAAAAATTTCGACAAAATGCATGAATCACCCTGTAACATCGAAACGAAGGGCCTCAGAAAAATTTCAAAACCAGATCCCGAATCGTCTTGAAAACCTACACCTACCCTTAAGCTATGTCGGTCTGCTGGTGAAACACCCTATATATTGAACGGTAACGCTAAAATGTACCAGTATTAACGCAGTTATTGCCTAGTGTGATTAACATTTTCGCAATTGTTTTTTCAAAAAAAATTTATCGAGCTCCCCTGATTTTTGGGGGATATATTTCGCACCACTAAGCCCCTCGGTGCAGCAGAACTTATACCTAGTCTAAGATAACGTTTCTGTTGGTGTTTAATTTTTACCTACAAAAAATTGGTTTTTGCCCTCCCATTGGTAGACATTTCTTCTTAAGAGGGGGGCGGGGGCGGCAATTTTTGTATCGCCACGCAGGCGGCAAATAGGCTAGGCCCCTATTTTGAACTCGGAATTCCGAGTTTAATTTCGGAATTTTAAAAAATAAAACTGGTGTGGCGCTTCTACGCGATCGTAGCAAATAAACCGTTTTCGAGATAAAAAAAATTATTTTAATTTTTTTCACGATATCTCAGGAACTGTTTGAGATACAGAACCCAGCTTTTGTACACATCTTGTCATTAATATAATACGTTAAGAGGCCAAATTAAAAAAAAAATATGTGGCAGTGAAACGAAACATAAAAAAAATTATCAAAAATAAGTGATGTTTTTGTCCACAACAAAACATTTTATCACTTTTTTATGTGTTTCATCATAAAATGCTGTTTTTCTCGAAAACAGTTCACATTAGAGTATTTGACCAAAAGTAACTTTTTTATGTAGAAAACATTGACAGTTTACAATATGCTTCCACAATGCAGTGTCGTAGAAATTAGGGGCAAAATATTTCAAGCAACTCCAAAATCTCTGTCACTGACATATGAAATAAACTTAATCAGACCTCAAAAAGTAAATAATATTAATGATAAAATGTGTACAAAAATTCAGTTTTATATGTAGGTATCTGAAAGGGTTCCTGAGAAATCGTCAAAACACTAAAAAAATTATTTTTAAAGAGCCATGTGATTATTATTTCTGAAATATAAAATTTATGCGTTACTAACTTTTCACTATGTATCATTTTTGTAAGCCTACAAAGTTGAGACTATTTTTCCCCAAGGTAGGCTTTTACCAGAAACTTGTTCAAAAAGGCTTGGCTTGACGGGAAAAATCACTACAGAAATAGTTAAAAGCAAGAAATTAACAGGAACTTTTAATAACAAACTAAGATAAGGTTGTAGTTTTAGGATGGAACTTAATGTTAAATAATAACTACAGAGTTGTTAGACATCATTAGAACTTTAAGCATGTGTCAATTATTTTCTTTTCTTCACACATTTATTTATTTATTTATTTATTTATTTATTTATTTATGTATTTAGGTGTACACCTAAATATAGCATATAGGTACTTTAGAAATATATTTCAGGTTTACCCTTAAACACTTAAAATTGTTTGTTGCTGAGAACTTATTGATTTTCTTATTATGTCCACATAATAATTAGGTACATCAACAACCTAAGCATCTAGGTAGATATATTTTATCTTCAAAAAAGCGCACCAAATTAATATCATCCTGACTTGTTAGAATGAAAATGATTAAATTGAGATAAAAATATTTTACCTCTTCATATTCCAGTTCGCTAGTCTAGAGATGTAACTTGTAACAAACAAATTTGGACTTAATTCTTGCTTACGCCTGCACCCAGTAGTATCAATATGACACTAAAATAAAAAATACGATCTTTCTTGTTAAGATTTTCATTAGGTAAATTTAATCGTATTTACTTTCTATAGAAAATTCTATTCTATAGAAAACATTTAGATACCTAATTATTTCAAATTAATCACACTGAAATATGCACTGACTGGTTGTCGATCTTGTAGCTTTATTTATTTATTTTAATAACCAAAAATAACTGAAGATTTACTTAAGATAATATCTGTTATTCATTTAGTAACATTTCCTCAGTTGGGCCTTGAAAATTGTGGGTCATGTCGGCACTTAATTTCGGTACTTATAGTCTATTCAGTTTTCTGTGACGGGTGGAACATCATCACTGTTACTTACTGTAACTTGTTTCTCGCACACGGGTATCTTTAGAATGACTCGATTCGATGTAACGCTGCCCTGTAACTCGGTTAGCCTATTTCTAGTTCCAGCGCATTGTAAGCCACGTGGCGTTACTGACGGCTAATAACTGTGATTTCAAATATTTCAACGCCGTTCAATTTTTATTAAAGGTAATGATAATATTTTTTAATTTATTCGTCAAGTAAAATAATCACCGAAATTTGGTTACTTGTTTATAGGTATTGATTACATTGATATACAAAATCATAAAATAATGTCGTTTACATTAGAGCAAACACTTTTATAGCTGAAAGTTATTTTTGTTATACAGGGTGTGCTACAAGCTCTATGACAAACTTTGACAGATGGTAGGTTGCTCGATTTTAAACATATTTTTTTCAATAAACATGGGTCCGATTCGTTTTTGTTTAGAAGTTACAAGCATTTAACCTTTATTAACAATCAACAATAAAAATTTAAATTAAATGATAATCACAAAACTTAAGACTATAAAAATTGTTCGAAATGTCCACCCTCAGCTTGAATGCAAGCCTCACATCGACGAACTAAAGATTCGGTCACTCGAAGAATGAGATTTGGATCATTTCTTATTCTTACCATTGGAATACCCATATACAAACACAATATCTGCATATTCCTCAGTCGAGAATAAATGCATTTTTTATTTATAACTTTCACACGAAATATCTAATAAATAATTAAAATGACACTAACAATTATTATTGTCATAACAACCGATATTTCTATTTATCAGCCTACGTTTTTCATTGAAGTAAGTGTATATTTTATAAGTGTACATTGGTTGACATAGTGTCTTAGTGACATAGCGACTTAGTGTCACTTCCTGGTTGACTGAAAAAATTACGATTCTTTAAATGCTTGTAACTTCTAAACAAAAACGAATCGGACCCATGTTTATTAAAAAAAATATGTTTAAAATCAAGCAACCTACCATCTGTCAAAGTTTGTCATAGAGCTTGTAGAACACCCTGTATATCGGGTAAATGACCACACCTCTATACATAGGACATTGCCTAATACCTAATATAAAATAGTTTTTATGTTAAAAAAATTTATTTTTCATTCTCCCCTTTACGAAAGTGCAACTTTCTGTTTTGATAAGATAACCGAAAGCGAAAGTAAAACATCCTAGGTGATAGGTTGCTAGGTGGTTGCTAGCTATGAAAAACTTTCGTGGCCTGGACAAAAAAGTAGAAATGTCAGTTTGATTAACGTTTATTTAGATGGAAAATTAAATGTAAAACTACAATAAAAAATTCCAGTAAATCTTTCTGGAACATACAAATAATTATTATTTGTATTTTCCAGAAAGATTTACTGGAATTTGCAGCTTCTTGAATGAAATTCATTTTGAACTAAACTAGGATCAAAGATTCTAAAATTATAGCGGTACAGAGTTTTAAACTTGACAGTGTCATAAATTAATAATTTAAAACTATCGTTACTATGGTAATGTTAAAAACATGGCACCTTATAATAATTCCATTGTTATCACTGAATCGTATTATTTTACTCATTTCTTCTTAATACGTGGTTCAATATGGCAAGGGGAGAATGAAAAGTTTAATACATCACACGCTACGAAAGCTCTTTCAGGTGCTCGGAGTTTTAAATATCCTCGGCTACGCTACGCTTCGCTTCGCCTCGGCTATTCAAAAGACCTCGCACCTAAAAGTGAACTTTCGTAGCTTGTAATGTAATAGTTATTTACATTACAAGCTACGAAAGTTCACTTTTAGGTGTGAGGTGTATTTGAATACCCGAGGCGAAGCGTAGCGTAGCCGAGGGTATTTAAAACTCCGAGCACCTGAAAGAGCTTTCGTAGCGTGTAATGTATTAAACTTTTCATTCTCGCCTTGCCATATTGAACCACGGATTAAGAAGAAATGAGTAAAATAATACGATTCAGTGATAACAATGGAATTATTATAAGATGCCATGTTTTTAACATTACCATAGTAACGATAGTTTTAAATTATTAATTTATGACACTGTCAAGTTTAAAACTCTGTACCGCTATAATTTCAGAATCTTTGATCGTAGTTTAGTTCAAAATGAATTTCATTCAAGAAGCTGCAAATTCCAGTAAATCTTTCTGGAACATACAATAATAATTATTTGTATGTTCCAGAAAGATTTACTGGAATTTTTATTGTAGTTTTACATTTAATTTTCCATCTAAATAAACGTTAATCAAACTGACATTTCTACTTTTTTGTCCAGGCCACGAAAGTTTTTCATAGCTAGCAACCACCTAGCAACCTATCACCTAGGATGTTTTACTTTCGCTTTCGGTCGTCTTATCAAGACAGAAAGTTACACTTTCGTAAAGGGGAGAATGAAAATAACTATTTCAGCTATTCTTGTCAAATTGTATTGACGTCGTAATAATTGATATTAATTTTATTATTATTATGTCCTTTTTCATTGAGTTTAGGTTCTGTCTTTATATTTATAGTTTAAAAAGTTATTTTTAAGACGTTTCGGGACTGGTTAGTCCCTTTGTTCGTTCGCTATTTAAATACTAATATTAAGATATAAATTAATTTAGGATTAAAATATAAAATAGTACATAGGTACGGTCAGATACCTGGTATGTTATCTTGATGAAATTTTGTAATTTGGATGTTGTTCTTTTTAGATCTATCTTGAATAATAAGTAGGTGGTGACCCCAAGAATAATTTTAGGGGCTACTTCAGACGGATTCCTTTCCGAAACACCTTTAAATTTGTATAAAGAAGTTAGAAGGCATTAAATAAATAATATAGAATATCTAAAACTAGATATTTGTTAACCGGAAACATCAGAGAACAAACTGGAGTGGCAGACTGAGCTGGGGCAGTTACGCGGGTGGCTGCATCTCATTATCTAAAGAGAGCTACACTTCAACTCTTATGCTCACATTTACGATCATGTTAATTTTCGGCGTATAAGAACCCTCTGCATTCCGATATGTCTTTGCTTTCTAGCACTAGTATCTCAAGAGATATGGTGCATTTATTATGTTTTTCCAGTCTATAATAATAGTATTACGAGTACACTTACATGATAGCTTAACCATCTTTGGAGTATGTAGTTCTGTATATTAAGCGATATAACTTCAAAAGTTATATGCAAACTTAGTAAGTACATATTAAAGACTAAAGATATCTGATGCATGTGCGGAAGGAAAACTTAATATTTAATCAGAGCATTCAACCTTGATTTACTAAAATAAAAAATATTTGATCTATCTGCATGTTCATGAAATACTGTGCATATTATTAGTGCTTAGGTAGGTATATTTGAAGACAGTAATTACAAACAGGTTCTTATTTGATAAATTATATTAAATTTAGTGTCCTTACGAAATTGCCTGCCATAAATACCCAAAGTTTGTGGAAGGGTATCGTAAACTATGTACATACGTACAAATGTGCCGGAGGCCGGAGTTAAGCTAATGCACGTCCAACAGTAATCATTTTATAAATTATGAACTGATTTGAAATAATTATTATCAGAGATTTTATGTAATAAAGTTTCATATCCAAACAGAAAAAAATCTGCTGAAGCACATGAAGCGGTTTTCAGGGTATAAGAATTTTTTATATAAGCAACTTGTTACGGTATTGTCTTAATGGTTTGAAAATTATATAAATTTTTATCAAAGAAGAGAAAATTTAATTTTTGCATTCCTTCAAACTTCAGTTTGAATAGTAATTTGAAATTTTGTAAATTCTGGTAACTCTTAATGTGTAAAAATAAAACGATATTATTCCAAATGAAATTAAATAACAAAATTGGCTATTATCGATAAATAGATACTTTACTCGATACTTCTTCAAGTAATCATGTAGTCGATGAACTGCATTTATTTATGGCTTAATAATACCATGTTTGTTTCTTGTAGTCGGTAATATTCTGTAATTAATTATGTGTCAACATGTTATAAGAAATAATGGACGTTTTGCGACAAAATACTCACTCACATATTATACAGAGTGTATAACAGCATGATAAATTCTAGTAAATTTTACGCGCTGAAAGTCAAGGGTGCTTGTAACTCTGAAATTGAAAATAAGGAAAAGATTAAGTTAGATAAAGAATAAATTAGTTCCACCTGGTAAGATTTATTTATTTACTGTTTGTTGACACGTTGTCAAATTTTTTACACAGTATAATCCAGTGCCAGTGCCAGTGGAAAAGTTCTCACCATATGGGAAAAAATTTTGTTTTCCATCTTTTTAGACATTTTTTGGCATAAGTTTGTTCTTTTAAAAGATTACATTTGAGCACACTAAATCCATGGTATGAATTTTACTCCCAGAAAAAATGGCGTTTTCCTAAACTTCAAAATCACAATGACATTGTATTTCAAAAACTAAAAGTGGTTTTAGGGAAATTTCGGTCAAATCACTTAGCTATTCACTAAATGGAATAGGTATGAAAAAAATTATATTTTGTACAACTGCCATTAAAAGTCACGCGCACTTTTAACGACAGCTGACAGTGTTAAAAGTGATTGTTTACATGGAAGCGTGTTAAAAATACTTTAACACGAGTGTTAAAAATATTTTTAGCACTCGTGTTAAAAATATTTCTATCTACTTTTTCTGTAGGTACTTACCTACATTATATTTTTAAACTACATTTTCTCATGATGAAATCAGACAAAATTATAGGTAATAAGATTTTTTCATATTCTTTTTATTACTGGCAAACATATTAATAAAAAATAAGTACCTAGTCAAGAATTCAAGACAATAATAATTGTTCAGAAATTGCAATTAATAATAATCCATTGTATGATATTCGTCTTAAAAGTGATTTTATTTTGTTCGTGAATTTGTCCAATTCGCTCCGCTACGCTTCGATCATTTCAGAAACCTTTTCACTCACAACATAAAACTTCACTTTTAACACCAATATCATAAATAGCTATTTTATACAGGTGGCCAAAAATTAGTAACTTTTGAAATTTCAACTTTTTACTCATTTTTCTCAGTAGGTACCCTATTTTAAATCTGAAATATTTTGGATGGAATATTAGTTAATATTTCTTATAATGATTAGAAAAAAAAAATAATGCAAGAAGCGAAATTTCCGAATAAAAAAATTTTCTGTCCCATATTTCTATGTTTTTGATGCAAAGCGTATTCTACACAAAGAAACCATCTAAGAAGTTCGAATATATTCTCCATTTATGTCCGTATTCATCAAACTTCAAAATATAACTCTGTGGTTATATTTTGAGTTTTCTGACAGCTGATTGGTCTAATGTTTAAGCCCTACGAACTAATTTTAAACCAATCACATGTTCCAAAATATAGCCCGAAGGGTTATATTTATTAATGAATACGGGCCTTAATAAAAAATGAACATATAAAAACCTTTAAATTTGATTAGGTCACAAAAAATGTTAATTTATCATCACTTATCCTTTATATTCCCTTATAATATGCAATAATAATAATACTTCTGATATTTGATAAAATCTATTAAAAAAAAAATAGATGATTGTGACATCCTGAAAACATACTCATCGCAATTCACAAATAAACATTTTTGAAGTTGAATTGAATTAAAAGCTTAATTTACATTCATCGCTTATGAACTTGACAATAAACTTGATCTTGTAAGATGCTTTCTTCCTGTTCATAAAAATACGTACCAAAAACCAATAAAAATATGAGAATTTTCTAACTCGAAAATTTCTCGCCTGGTATTAGTTGTTACTACTCCTGTTAATATTTCTAATTATTATAAGCAATATCAACTAAAATCGGAGTAAAAATATTTCAAATTCAAACTCACATTGAGAAATATGAAGTTTCAAAAATTACCAATTTTTGGCCTTCTATGCATAAATTTTTTTTATTTATTTCAAAACTGCTATTACATTTGGAGAAAATCTATCGTATTAAAAAAAAATTCCCCCAAATTACTTTTAGTTTTTGGAATAACATTTTTTTTGCGATTTGGAGGTTTTAAAAACGCCATTTTCTCTTGAACTCAAATTCACACCGTCAATTTGGTGTGCTCAAATTTGATCATTTAAAAAACAGAAACTTACGACAAAAAAATTTTTCCAAAAAGATTGAAAAGAAAAAACTTTCCCATCTGAAGCGAACGTTTTGGCGGGCACTGTATAATGATATCCAAGTCTGGAAGTAGAAATTTTATCATATTATTACTGATGGTGTTACGTGTGTTCGTAGAATTATTCCATAAACCTCATATGAAATATTGACCTGGAAGTCTAATATGGCAATTATTATATCAATTATTTGACATATTTAGGTCAAGTTATTTTATATTTCATTAAAAAAAATTGTTTCTGTATACATACCTATATTAAGTATGTTCAGTATCTAACATAATATCTAACTATAACTACTGCAACTGGAACATTCTTTAATGATTCACTTAATAAAATTTATATCTAGTGTTTATTTGACATCAATAACCCTTAAGCTTCGTCAACCGCAGTTCTGTTCAGATTGGAGGCACACCTAGTATTATTATTGCCTACAAAAGCCAGATTAGCCACTTTTTGTAGCAGATGTCTTTGGGTTTAACTCAACTCCTTTGGGATCTAACAAGAGAGACACCTTCATATATTGTGACCTATCTCGACAGCTCAATCCTTATTTCTAATAATTGAAATCATTAATCATATACCTAACAAGAGAAAGGCCACCGCGAGAAACTATCTGCTGGACGATATCATCCTCTGGTTTATTGAACATAAAAAGATTATAACAATATAGGTTATATTATTTTATTATTAAATAGACGACTCTTATGAAGATGAACAAATTTTAAATCGGCCCTGCTTATGGTTGAAGTCTAATTTCTAAAATAATTTTAGATTTGAAAAATTAAGTACCTAGGTATACTAAGGAAATTTTCAAAAAAACATTTTTCTGTAAACTGCCTTTTTTATCGCAAATAGGGCAACAAGTTGTTCAAAAAAGTAATTTAGAACCAGAATCAAGATTTAGGCCTCTCAACAATATTTCAAAATCATTGACCAACTATAACTTTTAATAATCTTTAAATAAAATTCTTTGATTTGTGAAGTACTTAAACATAAAACAAATAAAAAAAAATTTGGACGATGATTTTTAAATTTGATCTAGACGCCTAAATGTTGATTCTAAACAATTTTTATATATATTTTTTTTGTTTTTATTTATTTATTAATATTTTAACAACTTTTTGTCGTATTAATAAGTCAAGTTACCCTGCAGAAAAAAAAAATTTCCGAGCAAACTAGATTAAAAAAAAAAACTAAAATTATGTTAGAAATTAGTCTCCAACCAAGCAGGGCTAACCCCAAAAAAAAGAAACATCGAATCGTGAATTTTTTATGTTTTTTCACAAGAGTCGTCTTCACCTATAATACAGGGCATTGTACCGAGTGGTCACTATCAACTGGCTCACCATCCTCCTGTATCTCCTAAACAAATCTTAGGAGATACAGAGTCGGTTAACTGGAGAAAAGTTTCACAATTTTGTGCTTAATAAGAATCTGACACAGTCTAAGGCTAACTTCGGTCGTTGCTGAAATAATCTTGAAAAAACTGAAAAATCGATATTTCCTATTTTCATCATAATCTTTTGTATTATTTAAACTAAACTGATGATTTTTTGTAGGTTATTAGCATAAGTCATCAAGAGCCATCCATCAATTCGGCATTTCAAAAATTTTCAAAGCTTACTAGATCTCAGAGTTTCCATAGTCAACTTTGGGTTTTCTTATGGCCATATTTATTTTTATTGTCGTTTGGTAAAAAAATTAAAAAAAACACAAAAACCAAAAATTACTAACATTTGAAAAAAATTCAAACATTTTATTTTACTTTATTAAAAAAAAAAAAAAACTTTTTTCCACCGAATTACGTCAATATTAGATACTTTTTTTAATTTTTCAATGGAATTCGGTACTTATAGAAGGTTGCCTTAAAAAAAAGAAGAAAATTTTGGAAAATTTCTTTCTTGAATGTTAGTACTTGTTGGTTGAGTTGAATTTTCTAATACTGATCGACATATAAAAATAATAATATGGCGGCCATTAGAAAAAGAAGACTTGACTATATAAAAACTTGGGGATCTAATCGCGGCTTGGAAAATTCTTGTAATAATTTGGAATAGTAAAAAAGATATAGCCAAAATAAGAAATCTCAATTTTTCAGTTTTTTTTCAGGATTTTTGAGCAACGACTGAATTTTTATCCTGAATATCCTGAATTTTTTCACAGATTTTTATTAAACATAAAATTGTGCAACTTTTTAACCGACTCTGTATCTTCTATGGTTTTCCATATGGTTTTCAAATGGTGAGCCAGTTGAGGGTGACCACTTGTAAAGAATCTTCTTTATTTTGAATGGGTATAACTAGTAGGTAGTTCTTAGTTGACGGTGATAATATCGGGTGTTCAATAATTAACACGTCCCGAGTTGGCTCGAATGAAAACTTATGTCTTAACTTGATTTTGTAATAATATGACATAGTAGACTTATTAGTAGACTAGTCTATTCGACTTTCTATGATTGTGATCCGCTGTCACAGTTACCAACCTGTACTTGTTATTTGTTTCGAGTTGCTGCAAAATAACTGTAATTTTACTGCCGGTTCTTACTGTATCGGTATTTCATCGGTAACTTTGAATCCTTCAGTAGATATGCGTCAAATATAGTCGTAAACTTCATTTTTCGAAGGTAAGGTTAATTAATAAAAATATATTTCCAAATAAATAACTGTAGTTTGGTTATTTATTTATATCGGGTGATCCACAAAATTTTTCATCAACTAGTGCCTTGGAAAAAATGAATCATGTCTGCCATCTGCCAGTCTGTCAGATAAAATATTAAAATGCAAACTGTTGGTAGGTGTGCTCAGGTGGAATAAGCTCAGACATGACTGCAATAGCTATCTCTCTCTTTCAAGGCACTAGTTGATGAAAAATTTTGTGGATCACATGATATTGTTCAAATAAATTAAAGCGCTCACGTAACACGTAAGTGCGAAAAACTGCTTTAGTTGAAAGTTATTTTCGCAATGGCAGTAATACGCTTCATGGAATTTGGATGTTCTCTTTAGATTTGTCTGGATCTTGATTGCAGACCCAAGAAAAACTTCTAGTTCCTCATCAAACTCACTGCTTGGATGATATTTTCTGTAGAAACCTGTTTTCTAGCTTCTTAGAAGAGGTTCTCACTTTTCTCACTTTATTCATTCCTGGCAGTGGCAGGTAAAAATTTTGTCAATAGTTTTCCCAAAGCTTTACAGCGTTCACAAAGACTTTTTTGCAGGTTTAGCATGGCTTAGAATATCGGAATATCGTGTAGGTGTAAATTCTCCAGACAGAACAAGGATTTGTTGGTTTGAAAACTTCCGAAGCAACCGATTTAGTGAAAGAGATCTGTGAAGATCGACTTATCTGTCGTAATAATCGATACCCTAGCCAGCCAAATTTTGCAAGCTTAAATGTAATATTTTCGTAGGCATTAACATTGACGACTCGATATTTTGTGTGAGACTGAGTCAAGTTATCGAGAGGAGAAGTTCGGCGAGATAAACGATACACCAGGCGAACAGTTAGATACAGAGTCCCAGAACCAGAACTGAAAGTTATGGTTGGAATAAAGGTGACAGGATTCAGTACATGCATGAGATGCATTGGATGCAAAGGATGGACTGTAAGGTTGTTATTATACTTGTACCATTTTTTTTTGTACCATAAAATAGTATTCTTGTTGTTATTCCGTGTTCTGGTGTTTTTTCTTATATAAATATAATTATGGTTATTTCATTACTTTAGTATAGGCTAAACAAGTAACTATTGTGGCGCCACCAAGTAGGCAAATTTGACACTTTCATGCGGCAAGTCCTGCGTGTCCGCTATTCATTTTAATGTATTTGTTATTGCAAACATGAGGTCGTTCAGGTATAAAAAAAATCGGGAAGGGTTTGTTGTACACGAGTACCTCAAATGCTTGCGATTACATACGTATTTATTACTCCTGAATCTTTTTTTAGATAGTAAATTAAAGTTAAAAATTTTAGTTAATAATTTAAGGCATATAAGTAATACTAATAAAACAATAACTACTGCTATAATTTTTTCGAGCTGTATTTCAGACGAAGGGTAACATTTTCTTGCTTTACAGCAGCAAAATATGTCCAAAACTCTTGGACTTATTATACATAAGCTCAATAAAAAAAAACCCCGAAAACATGAGATGAAATATGAACTTATTATGCGTTGATAAGAAAGGTGATATTTTTTTAATGGACAATTAATATATCACCTGAACAATGGGACAATAATAGGTTTTTTCATTTTTATGAGTGCTATGTGCACCAGGAGTCTCTCTAAATGAGCGCTGTTCCTTGAAGAACAGTTCCATGTAAACGTATTCTCTAACATCGCTCATGTGAAAACTCATCATGAGATTTCGCCCATTTCTCACCGATTTAAAACGAAAGCAGTCGAGACTGGGTGCTTGGAAATGACTTTTAATAATTATTGTAGTCATAATGAATTTAAAAATCTATAAGTTCACTGCCAAATAATAATTTTAAAAGGGTTTCATTATATCCAAACGAGCTGTCAAAAATTGCAAAGCAAGGTTATACTGCCGCACGAAAGTGCGAAAAAAATCCACGAGGAGGCGCGCGCGCCGCAAACATCCGATACTTACTTAGCCTATACTATGATTTTTATAGGAAGGCAAGAATCTGGGCGTGAACTACGCATCTTGCCGGCTTTAATTGTTCCACCCATAGAACTGATAAACGCTGTTCGACCATATCAGACTAGAAATCACATCAGTGGCGCCGCGCACATAAAAATAATTCGCCGGCTTCGTGCTGATATAACCTCTCGTTTATTCATTATAGATATATTTTTTAATATACTTATATACTGGGTCAGTCAAACAAGTGATCTTCACTTTTTTACCAATTTTACACGAAAAGAGGTCACGACACGACGACAGAAACTCTACCTGTTTCAAATAAATACTACACGAGATAAACAGTACCACCACTGACTTTTTAACTGTTCGATGAACGGCGGAGTTACTCTTATCAGCCTTATCTGGTTGGTTGTTTTTTTACGCGGACACCGACTAACATTGTTGATATTGGACAATAAACATTTATGGATTTTATGACCGATCGCTGCGCACTAACCAATTCTCGTCAAACTCTCGCCTTCCTATAAAAGTCATACAGTATTCACTGTGTTCAAGATTAGAATGATCAGTAAATAAGTTGATGAAATATGCTGCAAAAGCTTAAAAAGCGAAATTTTTTATCGTAAACATATCTTGTTTTGTAATGATTGAAAATAATCTAATTTTTTGTAGGTTTACATAAAGTCGTCATGGTTTTCAAAGCCGACTAGATTCTTGGGTTTTCATAGTCAGCTTTTGTTTTATCTATGTCATTCGGTGCAAAAAAAAAATCAAAAATTATGTACCTATTTAAAAAAAATTTCTTTTATTTTTTTTAATACTTAGACTTCAGTGTAGATTCAGTATCAAATTAACAGATAAAAAAATAATCAATACTTAGGTATTATTCACTTTAAAATTATCTACGGAATCATCAAAGAACGAGAATTTATGCAATCATAGGACCATTAATTTCACACTTAAATACTGAGGAGAAGTGCCGGAGAATAGTGGTTAGTATACACACAAGATTACTTGTTCATTGGAACTATAAAACTTTTATTACTTCTTAAGCTTAATGGGTGTATGATAATGTGAGTTTATTAGCTTATTAAAATTTAAAAAAGATATTGTCTCTGTTGTATATTTCTGTCTGTGCTGCCATTACATATGTTTATAAATTAAAGCTTTAATGATTGCTTTTTAGCTTAATTGCTGCATGCTCGCATGCAAGCTTCATTGATATTATACTAATTTCATGTAATATACTTCAACATTGGTTCTTGTAATAGGCATAACGTCCCGTAACAATCGACTCTCTGAAGTCATATACGTTTTTGTTTTCAGTGTAGAATGTGAAGTTTAAAAAAGCTCTTGGGTCTTCAAATAAAATTTGATATCAACAACAGTTTAATATTTAACAACCAAATTTGTTGATTGAATGATTTTCATGATCCCATCATCGAAGCATTTTTTCGATAGCATCTGAGGAATTAATTGCGGTTTCATATAAATAGCAACAATTATAAACACATTTGTATGATCTGACCCAACTGTTTAATTTACTGGAAGATTCGCCTGAACTCCGGATGTGTGGTTTGGAACTGAAAACGATAAGCTTCCTTCCAATTATTCAGGATTATCCAGTGACCACAGACAAATGTAATGATTTTTCTGGTTAGTCAGACCAGCAGGAATCAGTTTATTTTAACTACATCGGCGGCTTCTTTGAAGGGAACGAGTATAAATAGCATGTGGTTTATTTCATGTTCACTGGTTTATGATAGATATCTTACCTTTTATACAGGGTGTATCTTTACTATACGAAATAATTTAAAGCGATATTCTTTGGTCAAAAATAAAAAAATTTTCTAATAACGTGTGTCCAGTTTTTTGAAGATATTTCAAGAAACGTTTGAGACACAGAATTTAGCTTATGTACGTGTTTTATCATTGATATTAGCTATATTTTTAATATCAATTCAGTCTTTTTCATGTGCACATTTTCTTATGCATACTTAAGTCGGATATGCGTGATTCACGATTCTTCTTTTAAATGTTCTTTTTCGGAAAAGTTTTCTTTACAGGGTGAGTCGGGTGGAATATGTGAAACTGCAGGAGTGTATTATACACACGTGAAAATAACATAGAAAAAACTCATATCATTGTAGAATTTTAGGTGTGCATCAAGCAGGCCGTCGAGGCGCCAGGTAGGCCGCAGGACTGTCGAGGTACCGTGTCCACAGCCTTCTATGAACGACGCTGAACCGCAGATTTTGTAGAATTAGTTATTCTATTTATTAATTTAGAAATTTAGAAATTAAGAATTTATTAATTAACTAATTTATTAATTAGTTATTAATTAGTAGAAATAGTGTTAAGCTAAGTGTGAAAATAACTAGAAGTATTTTTTAGTAAATAGTTGTCTGATTGTGTCTGGGATACTTTATACAGGGTTATTCACGGTATACGCCACGGAAGTTTAAAGCCGTGTCTCTGGATTTTAAGATCTTTTAATTTTTGGAGTGGATAGAGACCCGGCAGAGGTACGTTTTGAAATTATATTCATAATGTACAGGGTGTCCCAAAAGCATGAAACATATCAAAGTTATGTTTTTTTAAATGGAATGCTTGTTATTGCATTTTTAGATTGCCTGGAAAGAAAAAAGAAGATTGGCTTTTACAGTTGGTGTGTAAATTCAGAAGTTTTTGAGTTATAAGCAAGTGAAAATCGTCATTTTTCAAGTTCAAGGCCCTGTACAAGGAAAACGGCTTAAGATAGAGAAAAACGGCTTACATGTCCCTATTTTAACTTTTCATGTACTATCCAATGATGTAGATGAAATGTTTATAATGGGTGATAAAAAATTTGAAAAATTCTGAGATTTCTCCAAGCGTCGACAAATAAAAAAATCAAAGAAAGTACAAATGTTTCTATACCATGTATACTACATGAAAAGTTAAAATAGGGACATGTAAGCCGTTTTTCTCTATCTTGAACCGTTTCCGTTGTATAGGGCCTTGAACTTGAAAAATTACGATTTTCACTTGTTTATAACTCAAAAACTTCTGAATTTAAACACCAACTGTAAAAGACAATCTTATTTTCTCTTCTCAGACAATCTAAAAATGCAATAACATAGGAGCATTCCATTTAAAAAAAACATAACTTTGATATGTTTCATGCTTTTGAGACACCCTGTACATTATGAATATAATTTTAAAACGTACCTCTGCCGAGTCTCTATCCATTCCAAAAATAAAAAGATCCTAAAATCCAGAGACTCGGCCATAATCTTCCGTGGCGTATACCGTGAATAACCCTGTATAAACAAACCTTTCAACGTAGATCCATTGCATTACGTTATTATACGGTTTTCATTAATTTTTTCAAATCAAAAATTCCCTGCGCTAATAATGTTCTAATACTTACTTGCGTTTTTCTATCATTCGCCTCTAAACGTTTTTTCCACCTTAAAGAAGACGACTTATTTTCGCTAATTGCATGCTTCGGCCTATCGGTCATCATCAGACCATCAAAATACAAAGTCGTCTCTACGTCATGACAGACAATTCCGGTTCATCAAGCCTGCTGAAGCAAAATCATCACATAAACGAGTCAAGGGGGTTGAAGTAATACCTAAGCAATCAAACTAATGAATGGTCACAGAGAGAGTCATCTTGAATTCGTTTGGGAATTGAAGATCAAACACAAAAATACAAAACACTCATTGAGACACAAGGAAAAAAGGATTAAAGCATCGAATTCCCAGTTGAAACTTTTGAAAACTTTAAAAAATTCGGAAAGGCACATGTGCTCAAGTCTTTTGCAGGAGAACCCACAAAATGGAAGCTACATGTCTGCAGATTTAAGTTTTCAAAAGTTTCAACAGGGAATTCGATGCTTTCATCCTTTTTTCCTTGTGTCTCAATGAGTGTTTTGTACTTTTGTGTTTGATCTTCAATTCCGAAACGAATTCAAGATGACTCTATCTCGGACGATTCATTAGTTTGATTGCTTAGGTATTGCTTCAACCATCTAACTCGTTTATGTGATGATTTTGCTTCAGCAGGCTTGATGAACTGGAATTGTCTGTCATGACGTAGAGACGACTTTTTATTTTGATGGTCTGTTAATGGCCGATAGGCCGAAATATGTAACCGAATAAAAAAAAAATTAAGTCTCAAATTAGCGGAAATAAGACATCTTCTTTGTTATTGTCATTCGTCTTCGCAATGAGTCTACGTGATTTTTTTTTATAAGTATTTTGTTTTTTACAATTTCTGTTCTAATTTATTCGAAATTTTATTTAGCCAAAAGCCCGCACAAATACAAAATCAACAAAGAAATATTACACAAACAAGAAATATAATTAATAATAATTATAATCACCATGTATAATAACTCTTAAATAAGCATTTTAATCGTAGTTAGTGAATGCCTCAATAAAATTCACATATCTGTAAGAGGTACCTACTTGTAATAATAAGCATTAAGGTTATTTATTTCTAAAAGGTTCTGTATGTAAAAATCTGTATGTATACACAATTCTTCATTGTAGAATGTAGTATTTATTTGACGTGCACCCTGTATAAACAAAGAAGTGTGCAGAAACTCGTTGCATTGAATCTTCACTAAAGAAAGAACGATCTGATGGCTGGCATGTTCAATTGTTTTTACGCGACAGTCAATACTATTGTTGTTGCATTCGTATTTATACTGATAAGCTATTGCATACCTGTCACATTGTAACAGCTTTATTATAATTGAACTAGAGTCATGAATAGCTTATTCAAAACTTATTTCAGAAAAAAAAAGGTCAATGATGACGTGTTAAGGAGAATAAACTCTACCTACCTACTGCTAGTTATATGTTTTTTATATTTCAATGGTTTATTTTATAAAAAATTACCTATACTTATTTTAGAGTCTTTTTTGTTTTGGTTTTCCTCTTTTGTCAATTATTGCTTTTGACAGTACTGTAGTAATATGTGAAATGATTTTATAACTTTTCTATCTATAATAAATTATAGTCATTGATCTATCAATCCATTAATTTCCCTTCATGTCAAATTGGTTTACTTTTTATCAATTTCTTTTCCTATTTACCTACATTCAGTGACAATAATATAAACTTTGGAAAAGTATTTGGTATAAGAAGAATCTTATTTCACTAAAGAGGAAATTAAAGTAAAAAACGACACTGAAGTTTGATAAATGGGAAAATCATTTGACAAATTTGGAAACTTGAAAAAAATAAAAAGACTGCAATTAGTCCGGTGATTTGTAAACTTCTTGAGCCACTTATTTTGAAAGAAGCGTAACGTTTATTCTTCGAAGTTATTTCTTGTTAACAAAATAAATTACTACAAATTAAAATTTCCCAAGTAACAAATAGAGCAGTTATAGTGTCCTTATACTAAAGGGGGACACGGAATTTTTAGTAGCTACCCATTCACATACAGCATTAGCTAAGCTGGCGTAGTTTAAGATAACGGTAACTTACGAGTTTTTTTAAGTTAAAAATATTTGTTTTAACATTCCGAGATCAAGTAGATATTTCTGAGAACATTATAATCATGTATAATTAACAGTACCTACCTGTAGAAATCTAAAATGTAATTTTTAAATACTTACATAGTTAATAATTAAAATACGAATTTAGATGTAGAGAAAGTAAACACATCCTACCATAATTAAAACATAATATACGGTAATTTATGTAAGAAAATCTGATGACCACCAAAGAGTGTAAAAGAATTGTGGTGGATTGAATTTCGTTAAACTCTTCAGTATCGACCGGTTTCTAAAAATTCAATTTCCAACCCATTAATTAATCCAGGTATTGTTGAAGACGTAAAGGCACATGTACTGGAGGTAATTAAAACTTCCCAGATTGAACGCCCCGTTAATTACTCCCTGTCATTTGCATCAGATATCGAAGCGAGTCCATTCATGACACTGGAACGTTGCGAGTTAGATCATGGAGATCTGAGGTTCGATTCGGAATGCATTCACCAGGTATGCAAATAATGCATTGTAACTAGGTATATAATAGTTCTAACATCGCATTCAAAACAGAACACTGCAATGATTTAAATGGATTTACTTAATCAAATTTAGATGCTTGAGCATAAACAATTGAGTTCATCAATCTTCAACTTATGAGTTCGGTTGATTTTGGAATTTAACATATTACTTATTACCTAAATATCGTTTTGCTTTTGAGGCCATTGTGAAGCCACTTGTATTAAAAACCGATGCTACAAAAAATTTATTAATCGAACATGCAATTTTAATTATTTTAATTTTCAATTACCTACTCATTATATCTACGTCAATGACGCCTTAGATACGAGATACATAAACTACTGCATCACAACCAGGGCGTTATAAGCGGACGTTATATTGATAATGCCCGTATCTGTCATTACAATAATGTAATAATGACAGATACACCACAAGCGGGTTATCTATAGCAACGCAAAAGTTACTTAATATTCTAGAATCCCTACCTATTCAATAGTTATGTGTTATGTATTATGTAGTTACGAGTATATCCCATTTCAGACGTTTTTGAATTCAGAGTTGGCTATGGAAAATTCGAATTATGTTGGTACCTTTCCAAAAGCTGAGTTTTGAACTACCTTTGACAAGCTAATTTTTTTAAGGTTATGGATGTTTCTAATCAAATTTGACTTTGTTTTAAATTTCACCTAAGCTGCGTTGCCAAAACAGGAATATATTATCTAAAGTAGGTACTTATACTAATATTCGGGGAAATATTTATTTTTGTGTAAAATCAGACAAGGAGGATTTATTTCTTGATCGATTTTTTTCAACTATATGTGAAATTATTAACGATTCCTTTAAATATGTTTTCTGTATTTCAAAACTTTAATTTTTATCCAAAAAAATACAAAATATAAAAAATATCATAATTTATTGTTTGTTTTAAGTTTAGTAATAAAAGATAAAAATACAAGTTATGTTCATTGTCATTAAAATTTCTTGTTTAACGGTTAAAATAAGATTCATATATTATAAGGTACCTAAGCTATATTTCTACACTTCTACAGTTCTACACTTCTACAATGCTTTTATAGTTATTGAACAAGAAATATTCAACTAGAAAATTAAGAAATGTTATCCAGAGAAGTAATTTAAAGGCTAGCGGTTACAACATTACTTATAAAAATCTACCTAATATTATTTCGGATTTTTTTGCTCGCGATACTTCTTGATTTTACTCTCAAATTTTATTGAGTCGGTTTAGATTCGAAGATAAAGATTAGGTCATTATATACATCCGCGGCTCCTACAGTTTCACTATGGCACCTATATAGGGGTGGAGGACATACCTATAGTAACACCAGGAAGGTATTAATTTGCTTTGCAAATGAAAGATAAGCGAACAAAAGGGCATCAAAAGAAGATCTTCCTGAGTGCGGGCCTGTTTAGAACAGCGAAAATCACAATAACCATGCAAGGTCAGAGTGTCGAGTGGACGGCGGAACTCGTGATATCAACACCAGAGCCGGTCTGGTAAGATACGCAACATACATGGCATGCAAACGTAGTCGGAATATAACAGCGAGGCGATGACTCGTATTTTGGAATATAAATGCAAAATAAATGCAAAATTCAAAATAAAAACTGTGCTACTGTTATTCTCGAAGATTTTCCTTGCCCTGAAAGTTAAAAAAAAAATAGAAATTCGACCGTAGTGCCAAAGAGGCCTTAGTGGTGACCTTGATATTAGTTTGCAATGGCTGTTTTTAGCTTCTTACCCACCCAGCACCCCTATTTCGCTCCTCGGTCCTGAAAAAATTGATGAAACGTAGGAGCCGCGGATGTATACAATTACCAAAGATTATGCCCTGGAAATTTATAAAAGGCTATTTCAACAAATTTTTTCAACTGACTTCAATTTTCCAATATCAAAGTTTTTTTTTAAGAGGTCTTAACCGTGTAGATAAGACCTAGTCATTCCAATCTAGTAATTTGGCTCTCAGAACTAACTAATTTGGCCAGACACAAATTTTAAATTTATAAATACATAGTTAAATTGCCGAGAAATAACCATGCCGAGTTGGGATTTGAACCCAGACGGTGGCAGCGTCAACGGCTCAATAATTATAGTCAGTGACCTAAACCGCCGCGCTCAAAATAAAAGTTATTTAATAATAATATAATAAAAAACTCAATCACATTTACATTTATGATATTTGATTTGTTCTCTATTGTCTTAAATAACTTAAAGTGCTGGACTTCTCTCTCTCGCGTCATGTGGTAAAATTCAGGAACATATATCATATGTCATGTCGCCGACTCTTGAAATGCCTAATTTTCACGAGAACATTTGAAGAATAAGTAGGGGTAGTCTTTATTCCTTTATCAACTAATTTAATTCAAATTTTGAAGAAAGTAGATGGAATGAGCCTCATGATCTTTGTAGGTTGCCAATAAGTTTTTCTTCATTTTCAATTTATTGTAGGGAGTTGGAGGATTTTTTTGCCAGTTGAGGAAAGTCTTGCTAACTCGGTTGAGGATGAGTTATGACAAATTCTTATCTCGTTGTCGTTTGATATTGAGGCTGCCTAAAATATATGAACAAAAATTATATTTGGGTAGAACTATAAATTTTCTGAATCCAATCGGTTTAATTTAGGTATGGTTATTGATTTCAATTTGTTATAAAACAGTATATGCATGGATGCAATAGTGTGACGTAGTAGACAAAATTTTCGTCTTTTCGTAGCACACGGCGTGGTCATCCTGAAGCAAAGCATTCATGCATGGTGTAGAGCTCATCTTCTTCGAGGTAGGACTGAGTCTCACAAATTCGGGAAGCACGATTCACCGGGGTTTGTATTACAGAGCTCGTTTTTGGGCTGGGTGTTGATTGGAGTTCTTGTGTAAATAACGATCTCTTTGTGTTGGTTTTCGGTAGACACTGTGCCACACATTTCAATTACTTTTGGCATTATAATATAATAATGTAGTATTCAAAGGAGATTTAAGTTCTTTTCAATTTTAAAAGGATTGAAATAAGATGCTGAAAATCTGACAGAACTTTTTGAATGAAGTTACTGAACGTCTAATAATTAAATATTTTTTACTAAAAAATAACAACAATCGTATATTATTGAATTATTGTTTTCATACGTCAAACATATTTTTATTAGGTAAGAAATTAATCCTAATGGCATATGAGTAAAGTGGGAAGTCATTTGAACTTTTTTAGCTCAAATCGACTGTCCAGGGTATCCAACTTGAAGAAAAAATATCACAGCCAACTTGAATTCAAAAACGTCTGAAATGGGATATATATGTAAGAAAATCATTGCATTTAGTTTTATTTTCGCGATGTACTTAATTGAAAAATAAAATGTTGTATGCACCACTGGCATTACTGATGATAATGTCCATTGGTCGACATCCTTCCCGAGGGCCTCCCGTCGACCTCGGGCATTATCATCTAAGTAATGGCTTTGATACATAAATAACTCTTATTCGTATACCTACAGTATACCTACATACGGTTCCCGTTTTCGGTAAAATGCATGAAAATCTGAGTTATCTTAATAGATGGGAAATAGGTTAAATACGGCGTAAAGTTACGTTTTTTTTATTATTTCTAATCTGAAAAACAATTTGGAATAGATTCAGCGAGACATTCAGTCATTGCTGAAATATTCTGAAAAAAACTGAAAATTTGTGATTTCTTATTTTAACTGTGTTCGTGTTCGATATAAATTTGATGATATCTGAGTGTTAATAGTAGCTATACCTAAGCGGCCATATCGATCAAACAGTACTCACTTTTTTCCCTGCTAATATACTTTTTTCCTGGCAAAAAGCAATTCAGATACAGTGGCATTTTTATACCTGGCCAAAGGGGATAAAATGGTTATTTTTTCCCGTCGCAGAAAAAAAAATTACATATGTTTTTAAAAAGTTTAAGAACATTAACCCAGCAGGACCGGTAAAATAAACAGCTCGTAAACAGACCGGGGAAATCTATTTATTTTTTTTTTCGGTCGATGGAGTCGGACCTTTCCTGTCTTTTGACATGTGTCTTAGGTTGTATCGGGGTGGGGGGGAGGAGGGCACGCTTTTAAAATTTACCTGAAAATGAATTTTATCGGAAAAACGGGTACATCTGAGCCGGATTTGATCTGAAAAAAAAATTATGGTATCGAAAATTGAAGAGCTTGACTAAACACGGAAGTTCGTTCCAGCCTGAACCCTTTAGCTCAACTGGTTCGCGAAATATTGCGATTAAGGGTGCAAAAATGAATAAAAATTTAACTGACTTTCGCTCGGCAGGTGGTGGAGTTAGGGCGTCAATTTTTTGCGAGAGGAAGGGTGCCGCCGAGTACTTTGATGGGCCGGAGGGAGGGGATGGTGGGCCAATTAGGAGGGGAGATATGGGGGTGAGAAGAAAAATACGGAAACGCTCGTAAAAAGTTTATTTATTCACCTACAGAGACCAGGCACCGCTCATTTTCTTCGTTTTTTTTATCTACTACCCGGTAGTCATGGCAAAAAAAATATTTTTACAAATGCGCGCTTGGCGCGCAAATTTAAAAAAGTCATTTTTTTTTCTCGCGTTTTTGGGGGTGAAAGAAGGGGGTGGGGAAAATTCTTTTTTCACCACTGAACGGCATTTTTTTTATCTTCAATTTGAGCTTCACTTGAACCCGATCCGACCATAAATAAGTGCACAACGAACCGGAAAAGTCTAGGCTTTATTGCGGGCGAACGCAGAGGGGTGGGGGGTTCTTGTTAAGCTCATTGGAAAGAGAAAATATGTATTTATCTATTTATTCATTTGTTTTTTTTTTCGTGCGTATCTTGCTCGCGCGCGCGAGTTATACATGAAGATCTCTCTTTAAACCGGGCGAGAAAGATACCCGAGCAGCCGTGGGCAGCTTACGCTCTCCGCTTGTCCATACTCCGGGCACGCACAGTTGGAACGCACGCTCGGAATTTATTTTCGAATGCTTGTTCGCTCGTACCTCGCTCAATTATGGATCGATTTTGAAAATTCTTGCTTGCTTTTGATCGCTGAACGATCGGGAATGAAAAAACAAATAAATAAATAGATAAATAAATGTTTTTTCTTTCCAATGAGCCTAACAAGAACCTCCCACCCCTCTCCGTTCACCCGCAATAAAGCCTAGAATTTGCCGTTTCGTTGTGCCCTTATTTATGATCGGATCAGGTTTAAGTGGGGCTCAAATTAAAGATAAAAAAAAAATGCCGTTCAGTGGTGAAAAAAAAATTTCCCCACCCCCTTCCTTCACCCCCAAAAACGCGAGAAAAAATATGACTTTTTTTTTAATTGCGCGCCAAGCGTGTATTTGCAAAAATATTTTTTTTTGCCATGACTACCGAGTAGTAGATAAAAAAAACGAAGAAAATGAGCAGTGCCTGGTCTCTGTAGGTGAATATAGTAGGATTAACTTTAAAAAGTCAGATGTGACGTCACACTAACCGTCCGAATTAATATTTTTAATTTCACCAGAAAATGTCAAACAGTTAATTGTCAAGTTGTGAACGAGCTTAAATTATTGAAGGAATCATTCAAACAATGAATTGAAGCGCTTACGTCAGTTTGAGAGCCACTGACAACTACAGAAAATTTATCCACGTAATGACACTCTATCCTCTGTGTTGTGCATTTAATTCTCATTCAAAACCAATGTTGACGTATACTTATTTATGCGGGATGGAGTGTTTAGACAAACTGGACGGTTACTATAAAAACCACGTATATGAAACAAAATAAATCGAACTATCAAAAGGATGTGTATTCTTAATCGATACGTATGACTTTTTAGACTTTATTGGACTATAAATAAACATTTTACAAGCGTTTCCGTATTTTTCTTCTCACCCCCATATCTCCCCTCCTAATTGACTCACCACCCCCTCCTTCCGGACCGTCAAAGTACTCGGTGGCACTCTTCCTCTCGCAAAAAATTAACGCCCTATCTCCACCATCTGCCGAGAAAAAGTCAGTTGAATTTTTATTCATTTTTGCACCCTTAATATCGCAATATTTCGCGAACCAGTTGAGCTAAAGGGTTAAGGTCGGAACGAACTTCCGTGTTTAGTCAAGCTCTTCAATTTTTGATACCATAATTTTTTTTTCAGATCAAATCCGGCTCAGATGTACCCGTTTTTCCGATAAAATTCATTTTCAGGTAAATTTTAAAAGCGTGACCCCCCCTCCCCCCACCCCGACCCAACCTTAGACACATGTCAAAAGACAGGAAAGGTGCGACTCCATCGACTGAAAAAAATAAATAAATAGATTTCCCCGGTCTGTTTACGAAATACCGGTCCTGCTGGGTTACATAAGCTCTTATGAGTTATATCGTTAGATGTTTGACATTTCGAATATTTGTTTCTATTATGGCCGTCATAATATTTTTGATGTCATTTGGTGCTTAAAAGAAACAAGTTAACTAAAAATCTGTAAAATAAAAAAAACAAAAACTTAAGAATTTTTTCAATTCTTTTCCAGAGAAAAAGGACATGTTCCTCACCGAATGACCCTATAAGCAAAATCACCGAAAAATGTATTTTTTTGTAAAAAGAAAATTAAAATTTTAATGTTTTTTTTTTATATTAAAGTGTTTTCTCGAGGTAATAAGAAAAATAAAAGTAGCAACTTAAGCTATCCAACCTACATTTCTTTTCAGATTACAAATCAGCAAAATAATACGCAGCTTTGTCCTAAATATACTTCAATCTAATATTAAGATAACCGAAATCCCCATGCAGTTTCTCTAAATACGGGAATCATGTATATGTACCTACTCATATTCATAGTCTACGTATATTTTTGGTGTTAAACTTAGATGTCAACAGCTAACAACCCAATACACCTCTTTTTATAAGAGAATACTAACACTAAAAATAACTCATGCTTAAGGGATTTCTGTTAACATCCCAGAGTACTGGAATTGAGGAGGTGCAATTACTTCAGGGTATCGTGATGTTGATATAAAGCTCCCTAGGTATCAGTCAGTATTTGAATTTCCAAGAAGTGTACGCCAGCGAATGTTTATACTTGATCTACTTTTAGATACCATTAAGTAAGCACGAGAGTCTGTATATTTAGTGAACGATGAAAGTTAATACATGATAGATATGTGATAACATTGTGTTTTACAAATATGACAACTATCTGCTAGAAGATGTCAGAAAGACGAGGTTGCCTTTAGATGTTTATTTTAACATTGAAAATTTTATGAACTGTCTGTTATTCTTTTGAGTATTTCATTCGTTTCTTTTACTTAATCTTTAATTTTTTTTATATACTATCCAACTATTAAAGAGCTATAAGCGAAAAACACTTTTTTCGAAAGAGCGGTTTTTTTTTTTGTGGGGGGGGGGGGACCCGCTGCATCCACAAAACTGATTTTTGTGTATTTATGTCTAATAATGTCTATAACCCTTTCACTAACAATAATTATTGAAGGAAAATCTTAGATATGATTTTTTATGAACTTGGTTTTATTTTTTACTTTACCGACGGGACTATTAATGAATCTATACCGTACGAATACTGAGTTTTATAGAGTTTTGTACCTATATTTTACACACCTGAAAATTGTCTTCTACGATTGTGTTTAATACTGAACGTTAGTAATCATAGGGGAATTATTAGGTTCAATTACATGAGTTACCATAGATAGAGATACCTATTTAATTGTGTTACTATACAAACAATATCATTGAAAAAATTTACTAGAGCAAACTATTCATTGCAATTCGTCTGTGTATAAAGACTCAGTATTCGCACTGACTTGCACAGAGTATGTAGGTATAATACTGACTAAACATATTGAACCGGACCTTAATTTGAAGTTCCGGAGCGAAAGCTGCAAGACATTGGAAATCACTTGTGAACAATATGATGACCAACCATGCAAATTCAATCGACTAAGCAATTTAAGTTTATTTGAAAATGCAAATGAGGCAAAACAACGATATACTCTTATCTACAATCGAGTACAAACTAACAAAGTATTCACAATAGGAAATAATAGTTAACAGTGAATAAAAATAAAATAAAATCACGTACCTATTACAAAAAATACATATTATACATTTATAGCGAGGATAATACTATATAAAGACACGCACGTTTCTCTGGTTGCCTGCTCACTCATTTGAAAATTATAGGTCACTACAAAACGAAAACACCAGTTAGAATAGATAGAACTTCCAAATTTCGTATAGCATGTGTGGTTTAGAGCTGACTGATATGATATGCTGATGAGTCCATAATAAGGACGAAACGGTACCGTCCATGTCTTCAGTCTTCTCCTCGCATGCTGTGCGAAAGTTTTTCTAATTTGTTCTTTATTCTAATTCTAATTAGAATTCTAATTAGTTCTAATCTTTAGTGGCAAATTTAAATTAGAACCTAAATCCCAATAAAATTGGGATTTATAAAAATATATTATATAATAATATAGAAATATGAAGAAAAAAAAAACAAAACAAGCACACTACGCTTGCTTTACAGGATAGATCCCTATCTTAATATACATCTAGGTACAATTTGATATTTGGAATTAGTTTTATTTTTGATTAATAATAGTGTTAATACATAGATACATAGATATTGAATAGAATGCATGTTCTATCAATAGATTTTTTATATATTTTTTAAAATTTCTTGAATTTAAAGACCTGACATCTTCGGATAGACAATTATATAACTTCAAATTCAATCTGTTCCTTTTCGAAACTGTAAGTCTACTATATGGTACTATTAGATTATTTCTACCCCTTGTATTGTAGTCATGCAGATCTGCATGTGATTTTATTTTAGAAGCAATATCATGTATATGACAGACCGTTTGGAGAATGTATAGTGATGGTAAAGTCATGAATTTTAATTCTTTGAATAAGGGCTTACAGTGGTCTAAATATTTTGCACCCAGTATCATTCTTGCTACTTTTTTTTGCAATACAAAAATAACGTTCGCTTCTGATGTGCTTCCCCACAACAATAGACCATAACCAATATGAGCCTGAACAATAGAGAAATATGCAGTTCTCAATACCTCCAAACAGACAGTGTTCTTCAAGCCTTTTATTGCGAATATACCACTAGATATCTTAGCAGCCAATCTGTGTACATGAGAAGACCACGTGAGCCGATTATCAATGCTCATACCCAGCAACTTCACCGGTTCCCGCGAACCCGTCAGTCTGCTAGATGTTAGGTTAATTTTTTGCGTTTTATTGTCATTCAATTTCAGTGAGTTTGCAGCAAACCAACTAGCTGCAAGGTCCAAAAGACCCTGCGCATTTCTTTCCGCGATGTCAAGCTCTCTACCTGATGCGTATAGCGTTGTATCATCAGCATACAGTATAAGATTTTTCTCTCCAATATAATGAGCAAGATCATTAATATAAATAATGAATAAGAGTGGTCCTAAGATTGACCCCTGCGGTACTCCATATCGTTGATCAAGTATTTCAGAGCATTGACCGTTATAGTCTGTATACTGGTGTCTGTCACTTAAAAAATCACTGAATATTCTTAGGGGTATTCCTCTTATACCGTACCACTCTAGTTTTTTTATCAAATTCCGCGCCGAGACGCAATCGAAAGCCTTTGAGAGATCACACAACGTTACCGCTGTAGACTCCCCCCTCTCAAACCCATCGATCACATCCCCGATCAACACCGACAAAGCATCGATCGTTGAGACGCCACGCACGAAACCAAACTGCCTACTAGAGAGCAGGTTGAAGCGATCTAGATAATTTAACAGGTTTTTTTTTAGAATAATTTCGAAAATCTTGCTGACCATAGGGGATATCGCTATGGGCCGATAATTGTTTAAATCTGAAGAATTTCCGTTTTTAAAAATAGGTATAACGAATATAGCCCTATAATGAAGCATTCATTATAGGGCTATATTTTTAGCCACTCTCATACACCTTTTATATACACTTTTCTTTCTTTCGCCGTATCTTTATAGGCCTGCAAAAATTGCAGGATATAGTAGGTACAGAAATCAAATAATACCCAATATAAGTACGGAACACTGAAATTTTGTTTATTTATGTTTTCAATTTCCACGAACTGAAATAAAATATTTACAACTCCACCACTTCCGGTTATGCCGGAAGTAGCCAACAAATTTCATATTTTAAATGGGACAGCCTTTATATTATTACATTTTCAGATTTTCTGACTAAATTTATTAACAATGCTTTTCACAGTTTAAGTTTGTAACGAGTAACTTTACGAGTAGCTTTACGAGTAGCTTTACGTTATACAGCGTGCACCATGTATCCTTCTCTATATTGCTATCTCGGAAACACTAAGCCGATATAGTGTCGGTTACATTAGAGAAAAGATGGGTTATTTTGTGGCCATCTCCAATCCGTCAAGACATACTAAGACACCATCTGTGACCGTTCCTGAAATATCCTTAAAAACTTAAAACTCGAGATTTCTTATTTTTGCTATTTATCTTTCTTATTATTAGAAATTAATGAATAATTTTTAGTTGTCAAGATCTGGCATTTCAGAACTTTTCAAAACCGACTAACTTTTGTTTTTCTTATGGCCGCCATATTATTTTTTTATGTTGTTCCGTATAAAAAAAATAATAAAAACCAGATAATAATAAACTTAAAAAAAAAGAAAATGAAAAAAATATTCTTATTAAAAAAGACAACTGTTTACACCGATAATCATAGAGAAATTAAAAACCATAAGGCAAGCAATATGACTTCTTATTGACGTAATTCGGTTAAAAAATCTTGGTTTTTTTTTGAAAAAAGAAACATAAAAGTTTGAATTTTAATTATTTCTAGGCTCATAGATTTTAAGTTTCCATGATTTTCTTATACAATCGACATGAAAAAACAATATGGCGGTCATAAGAAAAACAAAAGTTGATTATGAAAACTCTGGGATCTATAGTCTTTGAAAATTTTTTAAATGTCAGATGGATAGGTCTGACTTATGCAAACCTGCAAAAAATTATTAATTAATTTCTAACTATGAAAATGGACATTAAATCTCGATTTTTCAGGATATTTTATGAACGGTCACAGGTTACATTTTCTATTGAAAATGTAACCAGTGCGACCTTATGCAAGGTGATGGGGGGGGGACTTTAACTGGGAACTATTTCTCTAGAAAATCAAGAAAAATATTTGGAAAAAACGTTCGGACACGTCGATTAGTATTTTTGACTGCGAATTTTTCTCAATGAAAACTTTTAATACAGGGTGTGTCATGTCATTGTCAGTGGTCAAAATTAACTTTCTTATTTCAAATCAAACACCCAATATATTATTAAATTTTCAGATTGCCTTAAAAAATGTAATAATAATGGTGTTTATAATTCAAATTTGTAACGAGTGATTTATGAGTTATAAACAAATGAAAGTCGCAATTTTTCATTTTCAAAACAGTGTACACCGATAATGGCTCAAGATGTCGAAAAACGGCTTACATGTCCCTATCTTAACTTTTCATGTAGTACCCTATTACGTAGTTTAAATTTCTATACAGGGTGATGAAAATTATGAGATTTTTCGTCACCCTGTATAAAAATTTAAAGTGCCCTTGTAGGGTAACAAGTTTATATTGTAACAAGTTGGGTAACACAGATTATATTGCAAATTGAACTTCCTGTATTAAGTTCTGTCAGTATTACGTTTATCCAATGTATTGCGATACGAAAATACATAATGAATAGGAATTTCCGCTTTTTTCATTTTGCTTTTTTTACGAGAAGCTATAGGACTAGCTCTGAATGAAATTTGTAGGGTAGATTCGCGTTGATAGAGCGGTATTGTTAAGTAAACGAAAATTTTTCTGCTTCATTAATTTTTTTATGAATATTTTTTTTCTAATTATGTCCCCTGCCATTGCGGAAGCTTACACACGAATGTGCATGATACTCGTAGACTCATTATTTGACTACATCTTTTGAAAATTTCATCAAGCTAAAGCGAGCTGTTAACCTTTAAGTGGTAAGGTGGAACGACTTCCTCTTACGCCAACGCGGTGTCTCACAGGCACGGAAGACATTAATGCATCATTGGGGGGTTATACAATATTTTTGTGTTAATATATGCTTGTTATTTAATTTTTTGAACCTATAATAATCGGATACATTTGTGTTTAATTATTTTTTATTTGACAAAAAATAAAAAATTTCACTTTTAAAATAACAATCTCAAAAAATTAAGTTAAAATTCCTAGTCAACAGGTGGCAATAAAATATAATCAAATAATATTTGATCATATTTTTTTATTTATTTTTTTATTTATGGCTGCAATAAACTGCATTATGTTACTTTCCGAGATGTGCAATAAATTGAAGCAAACGTAATTGCACAGTTCTTTTAGGAACCTGAAGAGGATAATAGAAAATATTGTTCTTTATGAGACAGTTATTTACTTCCTTTCGATGAATGAAAAGTTTATACAAAGCAATATTTATGTTTGCTTTACCCACAATTCGGTGTAATTAATCATAAAAATAAAGTATTCTTTACGGTAACCCGGTGTCTGCCAGACACAGAACAGGACATGCTATACTTAAAAAATTTATTACTCGCTTCCTGTGTGCACAAAAATTATGAAATTTTGGCTTTAGTTTCCTAAAGGTACAGTGAAAGAATACACGAACGGAAACAATTATTTCAAAAGTAATAACAAAAATATAGCGCATTGAAAATGTGTCAGTGTCTGAGAGACACCGCGTTACCACTTAAAGGTTAAGCCAGCAAAGACACACCTAGTACTGTCTCTGGAAAATCAGGTTCTTCAGGAAATAGACTTATATGATGATAAGTATTGAGGTCTTCGATCACCCTGCTTCGTTCGTTTGATCCATCATGACTGAATAACTCTGTACAGGGCTAAATACAGTACCCTGACGTGAGGCATACAACGTTTAACCTTTGAAAAATCACTTCTATAAATGCCTTTCAATTCTTCAAATCATGTCAAATAATGTTTTTTACATATAGTATGTTCTAAATAAATTTCAATGCATCCTCTTGTGACAATGCAATTAGAAGACTGCAAAAGCAAGGTATTGCTTATTGTGTCGACGGCAGTCAACGGCCTTATAAAAGTCCTAAAGCATACATATTTCTCTTTTGTTGTTATAATGTTTGCTTGTTATAGAGTGCATCATCATATCCTGAGTACTTAGACCATTTCTGATTCTGAACCCATACTGAGTAGGTATTGGATACCTAAAACCTCAAACATTGCCAAATAATTACAGTGCCTGGCCTTATAATTATTATTGTCTCTTGTCTCTACCATCTTTGTATTGTGCTAAGGGAAACAAGTGAGTAACTAGTTCTCTAATAGAAGATAATCTTCGGATTTGTGAAAGGATATCAGTGGCGTAGCTTCAGATTTGGGGCCCCCCCGCCAAATATTTTTGACGGGCCCCCACTTAAAGTTTTCTTCATTGGTGGTTCGTGATTTCAAAAATTAAATTTTATTAGCATATTGTATATAATCAATAAGGTGGACCTCCGGGGGGTTTGGGGGGTATGGAGTATCCCCCAAGAGTAAAGGGGGGTTCGGGAGGGGGATCCTTTTTCAGGGAAATTTCAGAATAAGTAATTCCATTTAGGAAAAAGTACTAATTTTTTACAAGCTTACTAATATATTAGCTTTTAGAATTTTTGTCTTTTAATTTATTAGGTTCTTTGATGAAAGTATTATTTTTTTTTAAGATTTTTATAAAAAAAAAACGAAACGCACCAGGAGCCCTTTGTGGGGTGCCCTACAAAATAACTAATACATCACAGTAAATAAACACCATACAGCACACGGAAAAAATTATCAAAATTTAAAAATAAAAAGCATATTATTTTTTTTTTAATTTTCATTTATTAATTATATTAATAACATAATATTATATTAATTATATTAATTATACCATATATTAAAATATATTAATTTTAATTTATGTTTTTCATTTATAATAGATAATTTATTCACAGGGAGACCTTCCAAGTCTAAATTGCAAGTCTTGAAATTACCTTTTGTGTATTTGATTTTACTTTTTCTGAATTTGACATTGAAAAGGTATAGACTAGCTAGATACTATAATATTGCTAAAATAATTTTATTTATAAGCACAAAAGTAAGATTAATATCAAGTCGTAATATGAATATAATAATTTGACACATGAATTAATATTTATAGTAAATACATACCTAAATAATTAATTAACTATTCACGATTCTTCACAAATAATTAAGTGTCTTTTCAAAAAAAAAAAAAAAAAACGCAACACAAAAGCACACGAAGTAGCCACTTCACTATAGATAAACTTTAAAATGTATAATAAAAATAATATAGAAAATAATTTAAAATGTATAAAAAAAGCCGTTTGTAAACTGTAAACACAGACTGCGGTACGTATCCGTACAGACGAAGATCAACTAAAAACTGGAAAAGTAGCAAATTCGGTTCATTGGCAGTTGTGAAACTTTAAGAAAAATATAACAAAGTAGCAATAAAATCAACAGATTCATTTTTAAGAAATTTACTGCCCTTTGTGATCCCATCATAAGAAATTAGTCATGCCAGAATAGATTATTTGTGAATTTATTTATTTATTTCTTGAAAACTACTTCAAATATTTTTGCCACATTACTTATGATAGTCTTAAATTAATTGTATTTAATAAGAATTAAAATTAACATAAACAAAATTTAAAAAAATTAACTAAATCTAATTAATAAAGTGTACCTTATTAGGTGAAAGTTTTTTAAGCGCAAGAGGTTTTTTCTAAGTAGAAATTAATTCTTTAGAGCTCCGGGCTCCGGGCTCCGGGTAGTGTCCGAAAAGTGCTACAGAAAATCTGTTCCACTTTAGCGAGACATCAATACATAGTTCAATCATTGACAATTTCGAAAATTATTCAGAATAATAAGTATAATCAAAAAAAGCTATGATAAAACAAGTGCAGAAAATGAGTTTGATTACAGTTCTCTGAGTAGCCCCAACCCCCGAACAATTCTATAGAAAAATTCTCTTCTACTTTCCAAGGACCGAATAGTTTCATATTAATAATTATTAATTTTCAATAAATTGCGAAAATGATTGTCAATGATAATGTAATTGAGATAACTTTTTATTGTATCAATTAGTTTTTTTTTATAATAAATGCAATATTTTTACTTTTATGCAATAATAATTTGCAATAGTATTTATGCAATTTTTTCAAGAGTTTAATTTTTTTACAAAAAAATAATTACATCAGATATAGGTATTATATGAATTCCTGATTGTCCACCTGTTTATCTGCGCCGCCCGCCGCCCAAATGTTAGACACTTTACCATCATCTTTCAGTCTATAATAGCTATTTTTATTACTTTGTTTGCTATGCACCCTTGTCCTTAATCGGGAACAGGTTTAAATTTTATGATTGGTTTCCTATTATACTCTACATATTTGTGTTGTGGGCTTGTGGTGGTGAGGTGACTGAAAGAAAGCGAAAGCACTGAAAGCACATATCACATTCCATTGCCGCTCTTAGTTAGCCCATGCTGGAGTAATAAAATAACACGGATGATTTCATATATAATCATTTTTTGTATTATATTCTATTATAATCATCCTGAGATTACAGTAGGACCAGAATAACTTTGCCTCTGGTTCTGAGAATTACTGTTGAAGATGGGTGGGTTATATTAGAAATGAAAGAAAAATTCGTCATTACTGGCATAATTTCAAGCTTTATTTATTATTTATTGTTGTTTCTCAATTCGTAATATAATTATTAATGTCGTCAGTTGTCATCAGTTTAAATATGCTTAGGAGTAATACTTATTTGATTTTTTGATTTGGGGCTCTTTTGTGGGCCAAGACGGGGTCCAGAGCTCAGGGCCCCCTTGACGTCGGGCCCCCCCGCGGCCGCGGGGTTTTGCGGTACTGTAGCTACGCCACTGAAGGATATCATACCACGACAGAAGTCTTGAAGGCTCTCGAATTCAAAACATTTATTAAAAATTGACTTATTAAAAATTAAGAATACCTATACTGAAACGATTAATGTATAAAACCAATATTGTGTATCACTAAAAATTTAAATTTATATATGCTGAGATTGCTTGTAATAGGTACTTAAGTATAATTATTAAGTATAATAATTTGGTACATAAGTATAATTTTCCAAATACATACGTATTCTTTTAAAGTTCTGCTGAGTACCCCATTTGTACCCCATCCCCGGATGGGGTACAAATAGGCACCAGTTTACATTACTAGTGTGGAAAATAACCCATTTCACAGGAGGTATCGTACTAGGCACCATCCGAGGACGATAATCCCACGAGTATGTAATTACACTTTCAACACAAGTAGTGTACACTATATTTTTACTACGACCACAGATTAATGCACAATTTCATTTTTTTCTTAAAATACTTTCATTTGAAAACTTTACAAAGAAAACATTACTTATTAATCTAGAAAAACTTGAAATAACAACTATTTACAATTATAGAAATTGAAAGTCATATTATTATTAATATCCAACTACAATTTTAATTATATAATGAATTTTGCAACAAATGGAGAGATTTCTGTTTGTTATTGATTTGTACATTTTGTATATCGAGGATAACAACAATAAGACTGACTCCAATATGAATGTGTGCTGCAATTAATTAATGTAATTAATATGTCGAAAACGTCAGATAAAACTTTTGGATTTATTTTTACTGTAATTGGGTCTACATCAATAAATTTATTACATAAAAACCCTTTAAAATATGTAGTTTTAAAAAAACAACCTTATTTAATAAACAAACTTAATGACATTTATACTTAAAATACAATGCACTCTCGTGTGATATTTTACTTTTCAACTCTAGAGTGATATTTGTCATTTTCGCAGGTGGTCGTCGGAAAAGATATTATTATCATCACTATAGTATAGATAAATAAGACAGCAAATTAAATATTTCAAACAAATTTTGAACAAGTGTGAATTAAAGAACATTTTTATTTACACTGCATGGGTTATTTGCTGAAAATACGTCTGGTCTGTTCTCCAGGTCTCATAAAGGGCTCACATGAGGATAATAGATGTAATATCATTTCCTAAATGGAAATTACTCTTGGCACCACTCAAAAAATTAAATGCTAATGGACGTCCGGTGACACCCCATTTGTAAAAGTCTTTCTCGAGAAACGTTTACTTTTAATATCTTTTTTTACATCAGTACTAAGTTAAACTTTTGTAACTTCTCAGAAATATATTCACTCGGTGGAGTGCTAGAACGTTAATTACAGATCTGCCAGATAATTACTGATTTTAAAATGCCCTGTATTGTCAAAATGTTGGTCTGATATTGCTGGAAATAAACTCTACCCCCTTTTAGAAGAGTTTAATTACTGATAAAAAATCAAAGACCATTCAAAATATTCACCCTATTTTCAAAATTTGCAATTTAAAATCAATAATTATCTGACGAATCTTTAATTAGCGTTCTAGCACTCCACCCACTGACTTATGAGCAGTAATCTATAGAGACTCTTCAGTTTCATGATTTAAAACTAATTTTTTATTACAAGCTCTGTGCGCTTGAACTCGACATTGTATAACCTTCTTGATTAATTAATTTAAATATGCGCCCATATCTATATTATAAAATAAACGTCACTATACATATACCTCTTTTATGCAAAACAAGACAAGCAATCTAAACATTTTATGTATTTCGTGTTCGCTTAATATAAATCATTTACAATTGAAATTAATAAAACAGCCCTGCCAAAGAAGCATCCAGCTTTATCCTACAGCAAAACATGCCTTCTTGTTCAAATTAATTTATATGCGATTTAATAAACTGTTTTCTCCCTCCGGTACCTTTCCCATCTCGAATATTCTGCAGATATTACCATACTTTAATGAATAATAAAACGATTTGTAAGCGAACTCGGTCTGTGTCCACTCTTCCTGCTCTGATTTAAAATTCCATCTGATCCGGCGGAACTCCCGAAATCTGCCCGTGGTTAATTTAAGCGCAAGTATAAGCTCTAGCAAATGATTCGGAAATTTACCGTCGAGATAAGATCCATTATTATGGTACGACTGGTATGAGATTTATTAACAAAACGAATATTCTAAAAGTTCCAAAGACTGTGTATTAAGAGAATATATTTGGATTTGAAATGAACTTCCTCATTATTATGTACCAAAAACTATATTACTAGGCATACTATGAATATTAATTTCACAGTCCCTTCCAGAGAAATTTTGCAAACTGTAATGTATTATAATTGAGATTGGAGTAAGGAATTTGTGAGGAAATACTTTCGTTTTGTATACGTAACAGCTTAGGGAAAATTTTATCTAAATATTCTCGTTATGTCACTATAAATAGTTAATTAAAAAAATTTTATCTAGTCTTGGTGCTTCAAGTCTGAGAAAACTAAATCCTAATTTTCAAAGAACTTACAAAGTCACAGTAGTTAATATTATTTAAATGCATAAAAAGTATTACTAGACATAATTATTATTCCAAATCTAGCTCGACGAAAATTCCGGGATGGATGATTTAGTAAAATTTAAAACTTTCCATAAAACGTGAGTCATACAATATTATACAAATCTTGTATTATTCTAGTTAACGTTTGTTCACTCTAGAAAACTTCACCTGACAATAGATGCGACTAAATGAAGTCTCGCAATTAATTCCGGAACTTGCATGGTACATGTAGTTCTTTAAAGAACATGCTCCTAATGCAATACCGTTCTACATATTCAAAGCTTTTTCGGTGTGAATTTTTTATGTTCAATGATTGCATTTTCTGCGAGAATAAGTGTTGTTGCAAATTGAGAGCATGCAGTTAATCCAAGTGGCAGCAACAGGAAACATAACATAAATCCTTGATGCTGAAATTGGAACTAATTATTGCAGATATTTTAGAACCCCTGAGCAATCTCTGGTCTGCCCGCAAACCATGAAAGAAGCACTGCCATACATTATGTAACTGATTTTATAAAACTGAAAATGTTAAACATGTTAAAATAATACCTCAATATACAAAAGAAAATATAGTCGATGTCACGAACACAGGTGTGTTTACATTTGATTATGCAACAGATAATAGAATTTTCAGTCTATTGAATAAATCAAGAGAGTGGTGTTAGTAGAAAGAAAATATTTATGTTTAGATTTACTCACACAGGAATTGAAGCTATACCGAAAGCAGGTGTTCCATATTGTTAACTCAAGTTGGAGACTATAAATGCATGTTTTAAATAACTGAGAAAACATGTTCTGTTAATGTTGTTTTTGTTTCCTTGATCTTGGAGTTAGAAGCTTATAACTGGCTTTAATATTGTGATTCCAACTCTTTATTGTTAAAAATACGAAAAGCTTCTTAGAAGCATATTGTTTGGTTTATATTTCTGATAATCTATCTGAAAAACAGATACGTAGAGGTTTGAATTTTTCAACTTTTACATTATGCATTATCATTATTCTTGTATACAGGGAAAATGTGGTGTAATAAGAACAGGAGAAAATCTAGAACGAGTATTTTGTTAAATTTGAGAGAACGGTTCAGAACGGTTCCTGTGCAACATCATGGACCTTTTCAATGCTGCCAAGAACAGGCAAGGCACTCATTATAACAGCCATTATAAAGTAGGAACCTCTGATAGAAAAGGAACATAAAGAAGAAGAAGAAGCTTGTAATAGGAATAAATTGTTCCCTAATTGATAGAAAGTCAGTTTATTTTATCAATGTTTGATATCAATGGCGTTTTTCGCAAAAAGAACTTTCATAAAATTGTACCAGAATAAGTACCTAATATGTAAATATATACAGGGTGCACCATGTATCCTTCTCTATATTGCTTTTTTATTATTGGAGATTAATGAATATTTTTTTTGTTGGCTTACATAAGCCGTTAAGAGCTACCCATCTGACATTTCAAAAATTTTCAAGGCCTACTATAGATCCAAGAGTTTTCACAGTCAACTTTCGTTTTTCTTATGGCCGCCATATTATTTTTTATATTGTTCGATATAAAAAAAAATCATAAAAACTAAAAATTGTTAAACTTCAAAAAAAAAATTTAAAAAATTTACATTCTTCTTTTTTCTTTACAAAAAAGACACATTCTTGGACCGAATTTCATAGATAAATTAAAAAACCATAAGGCAAGCACTATTTCGGTGTATTTTACAAATGTTAACGTTTTTCTACGATTTTTTTTAGATTTTTCTTTGAAAAAAGAAGAATAAAAAAAATTTTAATTTATTTTTTGAAGCTTATTAGTTTTTGGCTTCCATTATTTTTTTCTAATCGAACGACATAAAAAAATAATATGGCGGCCATAAGAAAAACGAAAGTTGACTGTGAAAACTCTTGGATCTAGTAAGCCTTGAAAATTTTTGAAATGTCAAATGGATAGCTCTTAACGGCTTATGTAAGCCTACAAAAAACTATTTATTAATTTCCAATAATAAAAAAGATATGACGAAAATAAGAAATCTCGATTTTTCAGTTTTTTCAGGATATTTCAGGAACGGTCACAGATATCTTGCATGTTTTGACGAATTCGAGATGACCACAAAACTGCGCATCTTTTCTCTAATTTAACCGACCCTGTATCTCTTAGCGTTCAGGAGATAGCAAATAGAGAAGGATACATCGTGCACCCTGTATATACATAGCAGATATACGTAATGGAAACTTATCACAGTATCGTGTAAAATATCTAAAATAGGAAGTAGATTGTGTATCAAGGGTGAAAAGAGGAATTTATACAGGGTGATCCCGAAATGGCGGACACGGGATACAGGGTGCTGTAAAGGATGTTCAGAAACACTGTAAATATAAAACAAAAATGGTTTCCTCGGCTTCGTTACCGAGATATAGGGTGTCCTTTTTCGAAAATTTGAATCAAAATGGCAGTCAACTTTAAACAGCCTACACTGGCAAAGCACATGGTTTCACATAACTATAACGATAGTGTTTGCTTTTTATTATTTTTATTATCGGGAACGGAATTACAGGCATTCGAAGTTTACCTATTCCCTGTGTTCGACAAAATTTTTCAATGTGGCATTGTTGTTCGAATTCGAGATTTTGGATAATATTATCGAATATGTCGTGTCCGCGCAACGATTATTGTTTTAAACTTTGTTGTGTTTCCATTTCATATGTTTCCATGGTAACATCTATCTGGGTATTATTGTAGACTTAGACATTATTTTTCTGCCTGAAGAAGGGTAGTGCAGTGTTGTGACTTTTTTGTCAACAAAAGTGGTCATATCTTCTTAAGGGGGCAATACTGGAGAAAAAAGTATAAGTGAACTTAGAATCTTTAATCCACAATGCATGCTGTGGTGGTGTCCGTGTCCGCCATTTCGGGATCACCCTGTATCCTTGTTATACAGGATGTTTCATGGGCCGACTCACCATAGGGATTTCAACAATCAAAACTTTGGAATTATAGGAATTATAGGTTTTCTTATTACATATGTTTCGGAGCGAAATTTTAAATTAATAATTGGTTGAGATTGAAAAGCTACTTCTGTTGCTGTAGTTACATTTTAGATATATTGAGCCAATTTCGAGAAAAAAATGGAAAATGGTTTCCATTTGTGACGTCATGTTCAGAATCGAAAATTACGTCACAACGGTCTGAAAACAATGAAAATTACGTCACATAGTACTAAACATATTGATAACTTATACACTGTTTTATCAAAAACAACTCAACAACTTAAAACGTAACTGCAGCAACAGAACAAGCTTTTCAGTCTTAATCAGTTTTTAATTTAACACTTACATATTGACGGGGAAGGCAATTCCAAGTTTATACCGTTAACATCCATATGGTGCGTCGGCCAATGAAAAACCCGGTATAGGCCCCTATAGTATTTTACCAAAAAACTGTGGTGGTTCTAATTTGTTCCCAGAGCTTGGAGATTTTTTTTAATTTTTTTTTTTTTTTTTTAATATCCTGGCATATACAGGTATCCCATAATATGTGGGCGATCTCCCGGATTTGGATCAATTTAGTGAAAATAAATAAAAAAGTAGCCATAACGTTTATTCCTACGTGACACCCCTGGAAAGATATTACCCCTTAAAGTTAATTATTGAAAATTTATTTTTGCAATACCTTTTTCATTAGTTGGTTGATATTTTTGAAATTTGGCAGTATTATTTGTGGTAACAAGGAGTCCGTTTAACATCATGTAGAATAAAATTACATATTAAATCCAGTGGCGTCCAGGGGGACACCCTAACCAATACCTATTATTGCAAAGAAAAACGTCCGCCGCTGACTTTTTTTAAATTTTCAAATTTTTTCAGTTTATGCAACAACAGCTTTTTTGCCTCTTGAGTTTTTTCGTATCTTGGTTCGTTCTCGAAATAAAAAAAAATACAGTCCACTTATAAGAGGTATAAGAGGTGAATAAATCCGAATACCGTTTCCAAAACATCAACTCAGGGGAAGCAGCCATTCGTGATTGTGCGAATAAGTTGCTGCGTGTAAAAAGAGGGCGTCGTTTTCATATACATACTGACATATTGGTGTTGGTGATCTTGCTTGAAAATAATCATAGTCGAGATTTTCCTTCATGTTTTAGCTTGCATATTTTCTAATGTTCACGTAAATTTGGTCGTGCTATAATAAGAATATGACATGTTGGCAGTTCAGCCCCCAAATAATAAATCATATAAAATTTCATCAAATAAAAGGGTAACGTTCGAGGTGTCCAGTGATAAGTTTATCTACATGCAGTCGTGTTTCGTGCATTTTGAAGTTTTTGTTGTTAAATAATTTTTTGTACGATTTAGTATTTGTTCCGTACGTAGAAAACTTATATGGGGTTAGTTTTTTGCAGCAGGATTTCACTAGTTGATAGAAGACCTTTTTTAAGGAATAAAAGTACCCATAAACATACGTCCGGAATGACTTAGAAAGACAGATACCTACAGGGTGTTGAATAATGTTTTTTTTTCTTTCGTTGCATAACCTTTTTTTTCAATATTTATATTTTAAAACAAGAGGTTATTTATTATAATTAGGGCTAGACGAACTGAAGTTAAACATGTGGAGAAAAACTATCAGTGGCGTAGATACAGTGTACTTATATGATCCTTATTTCGCCCATCCAACAACTTCTACGCCCATTGACTTACAATACATTACTTATCAGCGTTGAATGCCCTGGAAGTTTCTTACAAACAATGGATACTTGTAAATACCTATTCGAAATTCCCCATAGTTTTTGAGTAAATTGAGTTTAAACTTCCTCATACCGTAGTATTAGTATTATTTTTTTTTCACATTTTTTATAAAAAAAAAAAATAAATAAAAATGTTATCGCTGGATGCAAATAATTAAAAAAATTAATAATTTTTAAATGCTAAATAAATGGTATGATGAAGTTTCGACTTAATTTACTTAAAAGCAATGGGGAATTGGGGAAACTTTATAAGCATATCTTTTTTTGTAAGAAATATTCAGGGAATTCAACGCTGATAAGTAAGGTCTTTTAAGTCCATGATATTTTTTCTTCACATGTTTAACTCCGCTTTGTCTGCTTTAAATAATTATCAAGAATAATCTCTTGATTTAAAATTAAAATATAGTAAAATTCCCAAGTTATTCATTGAAAATTCAAATAAATTCTTCAACACCCTGTATTTTTTTCTAAGCCATTTCATATATTATGTTTATGAGTACTTTGATTCCAAAGAGTCTTCTATCAACTGGTAGACTCCAGCTACAAAAAACTCACTCAGCCTTTATAATATGGAGGATAGTACCATGTTGGCTGAATGATGCTAGGCATATTATGATTTTACTGAGTGGGCACGGATAAGATATTAGAACACAATAATATGTTAGCGCAAAAGAGAAGGCGATAGATAAGCAATGTTGTCTAGCTGGTCAATTTTTAGTTAATTTTTCGTGACACAAGTTTCAAATTGTTGTCGCCTCGTTAATTTCCGTATATCAATATGACAACGTACAGATTCTCTATCCTCTCTTAATCCGCATACATCCGAATATGTATAGCTATCTTCATCCTCTTCATCCTGTGCATTTCTACATACCCATCATGCAGCCAACATGGTATATTAAAAATTGAATCCGACTAATTATAATAATTACCGGTAATACGCACGGCTTTGCATGAGCAAGAAAATATATTTTTAAAAATAGCTGATGTTAAAAATCCCAGTAAATAAGAAAGCTATAAAATCAAAGTATTTTCAGAATATACGTGATCTGCTTAAGACTTTAGTTCAGGCGTGAAATATTAACTTGCTATTGTGCAATAAATTATCAAGCTCAAAGAAGAATTACAAAATATTTTGCTAAGAATAAATGGCTACAACATGCACGGTCTGAATTCATTGTTATATATTTAGATATTAAACACGTGGTAACAATTAATTCCTCTGTGTTCCCACAATTAATATATGGGACAATTTGCACCCTAGGTGGAAACATGTAATTATTTATTCTAAGGTCGTTGTACTCAGTGGATGATCCTTACAGTCTGATGTCATACAAACATAAATTATGTGGGCACGAGATATAGTAAATAAATCATTACTATAATTAGCCTTTTACTCATTCATAAAATAGTGACGTATTTGCATAGTTAGTTACAACTTGTTATTTTCGTCATATTATAATAAGCGCTGTCTGGTCTAGAATACTAATAAACATGATTATCTAATGGGTGAGTACATCATCTTTTACTGACTCACATAATTCTGTATTTTGTATTTCGTCTTATACCAGAAGATGAAGAAGAACAATATTTTTATTAATAATTACCAAAAGAGCCATATTTTATAAATGGCATAATAGGTATTAGGTATTGATTTGAAATTTGAATTTGTTTTTGAACATATTTCAAATATTTTCAAATACCGTATTCTCCATATCTAAAAGTAAAATAAATATTTACTTATTTGTATAACACACTGTATCCTGATGTGCTTCACAGTTTTATAATAAACGGTGTTCAGGGTGTCTAAGCTCATTCGAGTCGTTCTCTGAGATTAAAACAATGAAATATTGAAAAAAAAATTCTGATACAATGTCACATCAATGCCCATAATTTAAAATTATTTTGAACTATGCAGGTGTCACATATCAAAATCATGTTTTTTTTAATGGAATGCTCTTATGTTATTAAATTTTTAGATTGTCTGCGAAGAGAAAATAAGTTTTTTTTTAAGTTGCAGTTTAAATTGAGACGTTTGTGACTTTCAAACTAGCGAAAATCTCGATGAACTTCTCTCTATTACTTGTCTTCGTAATCACAAATATCGCGTCCTTGATGTAAATACAAGGAAATAAGACTTAGGCTTGCATGATCTGGCTGGCACATATTGGTGCATTACGACTGATAAGTCGATCGTCACAAAGCTCTTTCCTAGACTCTTCATAAAATCGAGCGTTTCAGAGGCTTTCCAACAAACACATCCATGCTCTGTAATTCTGGGAATTGACCTATGCCTATATGATATTTGAATCCATACTACATCTGCAAAACGTCTTGCTAAAAACTGTATCATAACATCTCAATATTGTCAATGGCGTATGCAGCTACTGCAAGATAAAAATCATTCCGGCCATAAATAATCTACAACTAGAAGGCCCCTTGTGGTACCAACAAAATGGCGCGGCTGCCTATTTTTCCGGAAAGTTCGACAGTTGCTTATTCCTCAGTTTCCTGGTAGATGGGTAAGACGAGATGGAGTAATTGAGTATGACCGCCTAAGTCACGAGACTTAACACACTTAGATTTTTTTTACTGGCGAAAAGTCAAGTCATCGGTTTACATAACACCGCGGATAGGAATCCGCCAGATTGAAGAGCTCAAATTAAACATTTAAATGATTTATTGCATGGACTTTCAATACAGAATCCCTATGTTCTATTTTAAATAACTCAATAATTTAGCATTAAAAAATAAAAAATTCAACAATGCTCGAACGTAACCATACTACGGTATTGTTAACGTATTGTTTAGGCTTCGTTGGAAATTCACTGTTAGAAATTTCCCTGTTTGATTTTAAATTGTGCAACAACGTTAATTAGACTACGTCCTATATTACGTCCTATATTTTCTGATGTTCCGTGATATGTGGCTCTCACTGTATAAGTAATTATAATTTGGAATCGTATCATCTTCATTCATTTATGGGTGACCCAGAATCGCGATAAAGTACCATAACTGTTTTGTTGAATGAGATACCAATCTGTTTTTACTACCAATCCTAAAAGGTAATAGGGAAGGCCAAAATGCCGTTTGTAATAGTTATTTACGTACAGAGGGCCGAAGGAAGAAGATTACGCCCGCGGACGAAGTTTGAGGCCCGACGCGCCAGCGGAGGGCCTTTATTCGGCTAAGGGCGTAATCTTTCCTTCGGGCAGAGGTACGTACAACGTTTTACGCACAATTGCATCAAAACAATAACAATAATATTTCTAATATAAAATAATAATTTTTGACGTTCGTTTAAAATTAATTATTTGACAGCAGCGTTTGACGTTGAATAATTAATATAATCGATAAGTCAACTTGTATTAATTTCGCAATGAGACATTCTTCAGAAGCGACTTCTGGTTGATGGAATTACTTTCCAGAATGTTTCCAAATGTGTTTTCAACTGTAGCGAGTAGCGACCACTCGTTCCTCGTTCACACAGAGAGAGAAACAACAACAACTCATATAGCCGATCTGATCAAAGCTACAGTAAGTGACCTGGGTGGTGTAGTGGTAAGCACACCTGACGTGTAATCAGGAGGTCAGGGGTTCGATTCCCCGCTGGGCCACGAAACGCCATTTTAATATTACAAATAATTAATTATATTTATAATTATAATCCCTTAGTATGTTTCATAATCGCCGGGCTTTTTCTCTACTTTACGGCCCGCTAGTCGTAAAGTCATAGTTTCCGCCATGGTAACTAAGACGTAAACAACCAATTTTGATTCAATTGTGCGTAATAACATTTTCAGGTATACAGGCTAGCCTAGTACCGCTTTACGGAATACAAATTTGTTATTTTAAACAGGACACCTGTATATTATTGCATTTTTAGATTTAAATGATACTGATTTTCACAGTAGAATTTTCTATGAAGTATTTTATGAGTTATAAACTAATGAAAATCTTTCCTTTCCATTTTTAAAATGCTTATATTGAAAAGGGCTCAAGATATTGGAAAACCCCTTACATGTTCCTATCTTAACTTTTTATGCGGTATCCTATCACGTAGGTACCTAGGTTCAATTTTTATTTGGGCGATGAAATTATCATCACTTTGATTTATATCACTCTGTATAAAAAAAATCATCCACACAAAAGGATACCGCATAAAAAGTTAAGATAGGGACATGTAAGCAGTTTTCCGATATCTGGAGCCATTTTCAATATAAGCTGCTTTGAAAATGGGAAATCACGATTTTAACTTGTTTTTAACTCTTAAATTACTTGTCAGAAAACTCAACTATAAGTATCATCAATTTTTTTGCTACAATCTAAAAATGAAATAGTATACATAGGTGTTTCGTTTAAAATAAAAAGGTGTTATGACGTACAGATGTATTGGGCCACCTGTATACCTGAAAATACTTTTATATACAAACTGCACTTTGGAGTCCCATATACCTTTTAGGGAAAAAAAAACAAATCGATGTCTCAATCAACAAAACAGTAGTACTACTTTTGCGCGACTCTGGGTCACCTTTAACGATTTTAATTTGGTAATAATATTTTGGTTACGGACTAAATGACAGCCAATGAATTGAATCTGTATCATCATTGCTGATATAACATGCGTAAGGTAAAATGGGTTTTGACAAGCGGAAAACGACAAGGGGTTTTGGCGATCCAAAACCGCCTAAATTTCAGCGTGTCCCGAAAAAATCCGTTCTGTTAGATTGATTTAACCCTAATATTGCTGTATTATTTTACCATTTTGGTAAAAAATCCTTCAAATAGCATTGAAGGATTTCTCGCAAATACGCCGATGTGTTTTCATCATGTTTTCATAAGTGACTTCATCAATTCAGTATCTAAGAATGCATATTTTAACATACTGAATTTGACGAGTATTAATTATATCAGTTTTCACATTCACTCGCGTTACATCATTTCAATTAGAATTAAGTACAGGAAACGCAATTTCTTTCCTCTTTACACTTCATGCAAAAAATCAAAGATGATTGATGGGAGATAATTTGTCTAAAGGTAAATAACAGTAGTTTCTTGCTTGCTAAGTATGCATTAGTTTATATCTGGTTCTGAGGTTAACTTCAAGTATGTGTGTAATGTTTAATAATCTACTTTATATTAATTTTTATTAACTCATTTTATTGTCTATTTTGTAAAATTTGCATTCGATTTTAAAACCAATAACTTTGCGATTAGCTAGAGACTATAAACTTTAAACATAGCTCAGAACTGGATGACAATGCAATATTAAAGAAAACTTTAATTTTTCAGATCAAAGCAACCTGAATGATGATATTCTTAATGCAGAACCACATTCAAGTTGTGTCAAGTCTGACACTAGAAGAGATGTCAAGGACGAGAATTTTTAATTTACTGATAGTGACGATATAGTTATCTGATTCTGGCAATGACTTAAGAGGAGTTTTCAGAATCTGAAGAAGAATCGACTACAGAATTAAGAAAGGAGCGTGATTTGGACATAGATATTAATAGAGTCCTTCAACCTGTCCAAGATAATGCTGCTAAAAAGCTTACTCGAAAAAGAAAGAGATCCAAACTCATGGCAGAGAAATGTGCAAAAAATTTAAGGCTCGAAGGAAAACAGTACTACACACATTACACAGGAAGGTAAACTAAAACCAGCTAAATCTGTGGGAGATATTGTGTTTCGTTGTCATTATAAATGTCGACAATATATCACAAAGGAACAGCGGCAAGATATTTTATCAAATTTCCTTCAGCTAAAATCTCCAGTGCTTAGATGGCATTATATTACAAAACACGTTTCGTGTATTCCAAAAAAACGATGTTATAGTGAAAATAATGACAGACGATCTAAGACATTTGTTTAGCATTTAACATTAAATGAAGTTCCTCGTCAAGTATGGTCAAAAAATGTTTCTTTCCGCTCTTAACATTTCTAGTAGGACAGTTAGAACCGCAGTCAATAAGCTTTCTAATACAGGCACTATTGAACCCGACTTGCGTGGTAAGAAATCTCCTCCTCAAAAAAGACCCGAAAGTTTAAAAAATATAATCAGAGAACATATCAAATCGATTCCAGTAGTTTCGTCGCGCACTTATTGTCGAAGCACTACGAAAAGAAATTATCTTCCCTCTAACCTTTCTGAAAAACCGATGTATGAAGACTATAAACTTTTTTGTCAAGATAAAAATGTGGTTCCCGAGAAGTTTAGTTTTTACAGAAATGACAACTGAATTTAACCTTGGATTTCATCGGCCGAAGAAAGATCAGTGTGATTTGTGCACGAAATTCGATTCTTTGGGGGAACAGGAAAAGTTAAAACTGCAAGAAGAGTACGACTTACATCTTATTAAGAAAACAAGAAGCTAGGGACCTTAAAAAAATGACATAGAAGAAGCCAAAGTAAACAGCAGCTTCACTTGTTATGCAATGGACATGGAAAAAATTTTAGTAACACCGTTCCTTAATGCTGGTAAATTATATTATGCTCAAAAGGTAAAGACTTTTAACTTTACTGTTTACAACTTGCTAACTTCTGAAGCCATTAATTTTATGTGACATGAAGGTGTAGGATCGAAAGGATCCTCAGAAATTGCAACTTGCTTGTGGAAAATTTTGCAAAATCTTGATCTTTCCATAAAACAAGGAAGTTTTTATTCTGACACTGCATCCGGGAAAAACAGAAATTGCATCAATGCTGCAATGTTTCTTAAAGCTGTTTCGGAATTACCGGTAGAAGTCGTGAATCAAAAATTTATGGAATCGGGGCATTCTGAAATGGAATGCGATAGCGTTCATTCTAGTATTGAGACAAAGGGCAACAAAATTGATATTTTTACGCCTGATGATTGGTACACAACTGTACGGACGGCAAAAACAAAAAACTACTTTAAAAAGTTGTAGAACTTAACTTTGATCAGTTTTTAAATTTAAAAAATTTTTCCTCCATGGTGATTAAAAATCGAAACAAAAATGAAACAGGAGGAAATGTCAATTGGCTCAAAATAAAATGGCTACAATATAGAAAGGCAGATCCTACCAGAATTTTTGATAAAGAAAAACTTTCTGATCAAGAATTGCAATCTATTCTAATTAAAAAGATTTGCACAAAGACTACCAGCGAATTGAAAGATAATGTTGAATTTCTATATAAAGAGCTTCTGTGTACAGGAAAAAAGAAGCATCAAAGCCTCCTTAAACAATGCAGTTCCTTGTGTATTCCAGCAGCTTACCATTTATTTTATAAAAATTTAGGTATACCAAAGAAGTTCCTTCAAACCCTTCAGATGATGAAGATACTTGAATTCAGTTTTGTGTGCAATAATACAAAAATGTAATAGTTTAAGTTAACTTTTAAGGGTGCTAAATGCCTAAGTTATAAATTTATGTTTCAGAATCGCATTAGTGAATAGTTCTAAGACACGTAATGTAGGTACTTTTGTTTATGAACAAAAACAATTTTTGTTAATTAGATATTTTTAAAGTACATCTAATATTAGAGACTCGCGTAGCCTAGTGGTTCAGTCCGCTGCCTACCGAGCCTAAGGTCGCGAGTTCGGGACTCACCGGCTCGTGTTATTTTTCGGATGCATTTTCGAATGTATGTGAAAAATACAACAAGCGACCGAACGTTTAAATTTATAAAAGGCATACTTGAGGCTGGGTGAATGAGTAAGATACTCGAAATCCCGTGTTACGGGAGTGGAGCGACTTTGTCTTACCTACATAGTTAAGACCGATGCTCCCTCCTTTTTTTAAAAAAAGAAAGAAGAAGAAAGATTACATCTAATATTGATATAGTTAAGTCAAAATAGTTAAATTTAAATACAGTTTTTTCTTACAAATTATAAAGCATATTTATACTAAACCAACAAATTTCAAATGCAGTTTACTCGAAACTTATCTCAAGTGGATTAGAACCTTTCACCGCTAGGTCGACGAAAATTTTCTAATTAATAATCTGATATTTAGTGGCTACTAAGTTAATCGCGTTCTAGTAGTGAGGTGAATCTGACAAGCATGAAGTTGCCATGAAAACGCGATTTCTTGCATTATTGACAATTCTTATAAATTAAATATCAATAAATATACAGGATGGGCCATCGAAAAGGTAACAAGCCTAATAGTTTGGAAAGTGAAGATGTATGCGAAAAACGCCGAAACAGGTCGATTTTGTTATTGACCTGTATATTTTTGTGACAAATTCAACTACTCAAGTTCACCTCCTTGGCAGAGGTTTGCTTGGGGCAAAGGGGTAGCAATGCCAAGGAGGTCAACTTGAGTAGTTAAATTTGTCACAAAAATATGCCTACTTTGATAACAAAATCGACCTGTTTCGGTGTTTCGGTGTTTTTCGCGTACATATTCAGTTTCCAAACTATTAGGCTTGTTACCTTTTAGATGGCCCACCCTGTATAGTTGACAATGGATAGGAATTAAAAATATCGAAGTACCTACCCACTTATAATTTATTTACCAAATTAACTTTGCACGATATAACAATAGCGGTATACCATAATATCTATTTATTACATTATTAGGTGTGTTATTTAATTATTGTTCTCCTTCGGGGCTTTTTATTTTCATGTGAGTTCCAGCTATTGCTCCAAAAACTCTTGGACAATTCGCAATAGCGTAAAATTCCTCTTTGATAATGTTTTTTCGCGTTCTGAGGGAAATTTAATAAATTTATTTCTGTCAGCAACTATGGCCTCCACGACTCAGTTAATAATGTCGCTTCAAGCAAGTTCTATTATTCCATGAAAATCAGCTGAAATATTATGACCGGGTTTTTGATTTTCCGAGATACCATACCTCCATGTCTTTCAACCGTCAATCTGGTCGTGAAGTAGATACTTTTTTCCTCATTATAAAACGTTTTCGAAAATCTTAATTGCTATATAATTAAATTTAATAATTATTATTGAAAATTAACTATTAATTAATTAATTTTAATTATATGTATAATTAAAAACAATACATTCTATGTTCATATCTACGGGTTTCTGTATTTGTTCTGGGCGGTTATAATATACAGGCAAATAGCTACACTTTTGCCACTAAAAAAAATTTCTTGGTGTAATTGAGGCGTATAAAGTGATGAAGTTATTTAGAGTTTATAAAATTATTCTAGATGTTAACTATTTAATGTAATTAATGACGCGATTTGATCAAAATAATGTTGTAAAATGTCACGATATGTAAAATAAATAACCTTGTGGCTGCATAAGAGCCTGGCCACGTCTAATTTTTATTTACATAGAAATGTTAGAAGGTACAGTAAAGAAACTCCATGTCATGTACATATTAGTTTATATGTGAATTTGATAGTCAAGGCTATATTATCAGTACTTGTATAGGTAAATAACCACACAATGATGCTTCGTTCTCTTCAAGTCAAATTAGTTCTTTGTGTCGCATTTAAGGCCAGTCTGCAAAAAGTCTAGACCTAAAATAATTACAGTAAGAATTAAAATAGGTACCACCGTGTTTTACATAGAGACCTGTATAAGAAGCCTGTTTTATAAACAGACTTAAAAACTTAATGGCATATTAAGAAGATTAAGAATCAAGAAGGTAAATGAATGTTTGACATTTTATAAAAACTTTGGGATTCCAGAAAACAGGCCTTATAGTTTATTAAGAATGAAATGAAAAAAAATATTATTATTGTATATTATTATTATATGCCAACCATGCAGCTTTTTTAGGTAATAGTATTTTAACGAACTAAATTTCAGTAGTGAGGTAAGGGTCGTGTCACCTAAGTGGCCATGACGTCATTGATAATAAAATTGCAAGGTTGCCAGTTTTCAAGACAGGATGTATTACTCAGCTTATAGGTTAGGTCAGGTAATAAATTAATCAAAAATGGAACTGATAATTATTATTATTGATATTCCAGGAGTGGCAGATAGCATAACACAAATAAACGAATATCGTTAACCCACCCACATTGAAATATTCGAAATAAGACGAGAAATCTTCCTCTGAATTACATTTATAAATTATGCAGAAAGTGATAACTTGACAGTTACTTTCCAGACAGCTTACTTTCCGGACAGTTTAGCTAACATGACCCAGACTGTGCTCAGTTTTCAGACTTTACTGATATTTTTAAATGTTCAATGATGTTATTACTGGAAGCTTCCAACGTCTAAATCATTGCTACGAGATTTGCTAGATACTCCACAGGTGATATAGGAGACTCTTCTTAGATGATATTATATGGAATTCCTGGAAACCAAAGCTGACCCGAGACCATGTTTATTAAGAAAGAAAGATGGTGTTGAAAAATAAATTTTATTTCCAAATAAAGCAGTGTGGTAGGTACCATATTTTTCTTCAAACATTTTCAGTATAACTCTCACACCAACGCCACTGGTGCAATAAGAAAAAAGTTGTAGGTACATTAGAAAATAATCTCTTTGCATTTATGCAACTTTTCATACTATGCCGTAAGCATCCTTTTCGTATTAACATTTTATTTACTAATAAAAAATATATAGCTAATAATTTAATATTTATTTAGGTGTATACATATAAGTTAATTTTGAAGAATTTAATTCATGTGAACTAACAAAAATCATAAACTGAAACGTTTAGTTCAGTTATATGTATATAAAACTGTTAGGATGCGAAACAACAAATCAACAAAGCGAAATTGTTGATGCAATATTTTACATGAAGCGGTTCTAAATCATTTCAAAACTCGTTTAGGGATGATCAAGTAGGTAGTTATTTTAAACTTTAATTACGCGTACCTTACATGAAAAATAAAATGGTTGTCTCGATCCAAACTTCCTAGTGACCTTTTTCTTAAAAGTATCGTGTGTAAGTTCACGGATCCTTTGACCAAGAAATGGGTACCACTTGAGACGTGCGCACGAAAAGCGTTTGCGTGGAACTCGAAGGGTGACGTGGAACTCCTTATTTGCCAATGACGACAAGGTCTCGGGATTGATACAAAACCGACGACGCACGACTGGGAGAGAACAAGCGTCGAGGAAGACAGGCGGGCTGGGGGCGTGAAGGCCTCTGTAATTTTTTTTCGAATTTCAAGGTAGTGTAAAAAATTGCATTTTTAAAATTAAGGTGCATTGAAAAAGGGACAAAACTATATTAATTTTATAGCCTATTTTCAAAGGCATTGAATTAAAATTTTCACACTAAATCACTACGCTAGTATGACCTGACCATGGAAAATTTCAGAAAGCCAATTTAAAAAGCGATGAAAATTTTCACAATCGAAACCAAGCATAAAAATACACTATTTATGCACAAGAAAGTTTTTCAGTATTCCGGTCGGCGAAGGGAATACTGAAGAAAAGTGTCTTTATATTGAATGTGCCTACCCATCTCGTTGGCAAACTTTTTTTGAAGATATTTAATCTTGTCCTCGTTGAGATGGGCTTTTTGAGTGGCAGTGCTTTTTATGCTTTTAAATTTGTGCTTTTAATGGCAGTGCGGTACGATGTGAATCAACGAAAGCGAAACTCGCCTTTAATCACTAATCGCCCTCGAGCACTTGTCTTGGAGGAAAACCCATAAAAAATAATTACCAAATTAACCTATCAAAATAGTGAGATATGCTTCATGATCGGGACACTCAGATCTATAAGATTTCGGAAAGTGTTTTTTTGATTAGATCTTATACAAAAAAGCTACAGTAGGTTAGATGTACTGCATGTCTAAAATATTAAGTCACTTTTCAGGAGCGGACTTTTTAGCGTACAATCTCCTATCTACTCTCTGTACACTGAGAGTTGTCCGTTGTCATGCCACACTGATTCTGACTAAACAATTTCATTTAATTCGATTTGAATCGTACACTTATTTCTAAGTCGAACCAGATGTGGTATCGCAGTTCCTGTCAGTGGCGTGTGTTGAGGAATAATGAATATCCCACAAATATATTATTTCGACAAGTTATTGACGAAGTAGAGCCTTGCAACTTTTTGGTAACAAATATTATATAATGCAAGTAAATAAGAATCATAATAATTATTGTTATCATCATGATAGAAATATCATGTCACCTATCTGCTGGTTGCCGTTTAAAAGAAAGAATAACACCTCCGTTTTCTTATTTGCAAGTAAAATATTTCAGCAATTTTACCACAAGACCACGTACTAGGGAGTTCAATCGTTTCCCAGGCAAAGCAAGGAAGTAGATTTTTAGGCATTCGAGCAATTATAATAAGTTACTCATAGTTTATCACAGGACACAGGTAATTCTGCTAATTTCGTATTAAAAACGTTTCAAATCACAAGGCAAACCTATTTTTAAGTATATTAAATATATTTACCGCTGACACTGACACTACTGATAGTAACGACGACAATCTTATCGTAATATCGTATCAATCTAAGCGTATCAAGACGCGAGTCGATACTTCCGTCTCACTCTCGCTCATCTTTTTACAATTGCTGACGATTCAAACGTATTTCTGACAATACGTCCCATTTTAACTCGATTGACTATGCAATGCAATAGAAGGAGTAAGAAACATAACGAGATGATGTATCCTTAGTTCTCACAACAGACAACTCTCAGTGTACAGACTTTAATTATACGGGCTTTAAGGAATTTTCAATAATAACAAAAAACATTTATTATTATTATTGTACTCTGATGATAAGAGGACAATACTCTAATCTAATCTGATCTAAACATCCTGGAGAAGCACGTACAGTCGCGGCCACCCAAATATGAACGCATTTTTGTTGTAATGGAAATTTCAGCTAAATTTGAATCAATGATAGATATTATATTATTTGACGTCTATTTGACTGCGCTAATTATTTAAAGTTCAAATTACACAATTAAATTATTGTTCTCTTCACATTTGGATGGCTACGCTTTTGGGATTTTGTCAGTTTTTACGGAGGGAGAAAGTTTAAATTGATTCCAGCTTTTAATCTTCTAGTGCAAACGAAAGTCATTTCTAGACAACTTTTATCGGCAACACTAGTGGACTCTACTATTGGGGTTTGGTTTAAGCTGCATCTCATGTGATTAATAAAAACAAAACCTACAACAAGAAGTAGTCCATGAAATAGTTAACATTCCTTTTTCCGTTTTTATCTTTCATCGAATATAAGAGAGGAACGTTCATGAAAAAAAAAAACTGTGACAAAAAATAATGTTCTAATTAGGCTAAACTACGTTCGATAAACAAAATCAAGACGTCAAAGACAATTAATATAATAATATAGTAAGTCGGGTGCAGGCAGTAGGTACTATTCTTTATTAAGACATCAACAGTTATTGTCTTGAAAAAAAAAAGACTAAAAATGAGTTTTAATTTTTTTAAATCCTCCTTCGGAATAATGGGACAAAACGAAATTAAAAAGAGTTACACACCTGAAGTAGTCATTTTTTTTTAAAGAGGGAGCAGCATCGGTCTTAACTGTGTAGGTAAGACATAGTCGCTTCACTCTGGTAAATTGGCTTTGAGCACGAACTCTTTAGCCACACACACTTTAAATTATATTTGCCTTTTAAACGTTCGATCGCTTGTTTTACTTTTCACAGACATTCGAAAATGAATCTGAAAAGTAAAGCGGGCCGAGGTGAGTTTCAAACCCGTGATCTATGGCTTCGTGGGCCAGCGGAGAACCACTTGGCCACGCAAGTCACTACTGAAGTAGTCTTATTATTATATGAATTAACCGATCTATTAACCGAAAAAATTTCTTCATATTTTTAATGCTGAGGAAACGGACTTTCGTACGTACCTATATTTCTCGATTAATTATTATTATACTGAGTTATCCATTTTAATCTATTTTCGAAATTATTGGGGAGGGGCAACATCCGAACAAAAGTTTGGGACAAAAGCTGTTTGGTTTTGAGGGGGACATCGCTTTACATAAGCACCACATTCCACCCCCTGCAGAGAGCTGCGGGTGACTTTGGCGATTTAAATTGGAACCCCCATTTTTTATTGCCGGTTACGATTTAGAGTGCAGGAAAACAAACTTTTGTATTAATTTTTTTTCAAATTCGCCCTAAATTCCATAAATTAGGTACCTAAATTCCATTCTATGAACATGGAACACAAAAACCGCTTTCTCGAGACTGATTAATTTTTCATAACTCGACAATTGCTTGGAGGAAAAATTGCAGGGGGTAGAAGTTTTGAGGGGTATATCATTAGCAGACCAGAACCACCCTCAACCCCTGAATCGTATTACCCGAAAGAAAATTAGCGTTCCCATTAAAAATGTCAAAGTCACCCCCACCCCCTGCCTGGAGGTTGGGGGTGGTTCTGGTCTGCAAATGATATCCCCCTCAAAAACAAACAACTTCTGTCCTCTGCAATCTTTCCTCCAAGCGATAATTATTGTCGAGTCATGAAAAATTAATGAAAGTCTCGAGAAATACAAATGTTTGTTTTTCTCCATGCTGAATCATAACCAGCAATAAAAAATGGGGGTTTCTATTTAAATCGTCAAAGTCACCCCCACCCCTATGCAGGGGGGTGAGTCGGCGGTGGTTCTTGTGTGCAAACGATGTCCCCCTTAAAACCAAACGACTTTTGTCCTAAACTTTTGTTCGGAGACTGTTTCCCCTCTCCAATAATTCCGAAAATAGATTAAAATGTGACCCTGTTATATGTAGGTACACTGTGATGCATATTAGGAAATGTAACGCATGGGAAACACCACAGTAAAATGTTATTGAGGATCCAAGCCACTCTGGTTCAAAAGCTGATAGTTTCCTAGGAAACTGCATAGTATCCTAGAAACTTGGTAGTTTAAAAGGGAACTGTATTTTTTTAAGGATGTCATTTATTTTCAAAGTATTGTTGAAATATTCTTTTCACTATTCCTTATGTTACCTTTTCTATGCAATACAGTGGATAATATTTATTCCTACTTTAAAATGTACCGTAACATTTTTGGGGTAACTGTAAACATGGATGGCTTTAAAAATTCAGCTTTCATTTTCATTTAAATTAGAAAACGACTTGTTCATATAATTTTTCCCATTGAAAAAAATTTTGAAAGCAGAACTATATCTGCTGTACACATTTACCTCCACATTTTCATCACCGAAAATAAGTGAAGGTATAATAATTATTTATGAGCCTGGCGTGGCCTCGCGGTTAAGTAGCGAGAACTGCTTGATCGTTGGATCCGTCGGACTGAGTTCGATTCTCGGTGAAGGCTCTGGGTGTCTGTGTTGTTTCTACTATTTATTTGGCATACTTGAGGCTGGGTGTATGAGCAAGAGGCTCCAAACCCATATTACCGGTGTGGAGCGACTTTGTCTTACCTACATAGGGAAGACCGATGCTCCCCCTTTTCAAAAAAAAAATAATAATTATTATTATTTATTGTGAACTAATTTATTTGTAACAAAAAAAAATTGTTTATTTGATACTAAAAAAAAGTCCATAAAACACAACAACGAAGCGTATTAATCATATACAGAAGCATAAGCAATTTAATCTTCATTTTACGACGCGTACAGGTCAAACTTCAATCTTACAAAATCGTTTACAATTATATATCTGCCTTTATGTTTATTTTCAGCAACGAACCTATACAAAGAGTTTAAAAAAAACATTTTCTGGGGTATTTGCATCCATATAATAATAATTATTATTGTCTTATAAGAATCTTAAGGCATGCACAGTGACTGTCTGCGGAACGTAGGTACCTATTGAGGACTTCTTGCAAAAAAAAACAGTCATGTTCTATGAATTAAGGAATGGAGAACAAGAGGGCAACGGAGAGGGCAACTTCATAAATACCATGTATCTGCTAATGATGTTAAGAACTGTTGTAGAGTTGTATGAAATCGAGCTGGGACAACGAAGAATTCCATAACGGAAGGTCCTCACATAAAGCAGCTTAAAAATAATCACAATGACACAAAAGATGACACAAATATCGACTTCCATCTGTGAAGAGATCTTCATTCCCTACATTTTGAAGTCAATTTAAAGGTTTTCTAATTATTGTTCAGCACGGATTTTTTTTAAGAACAACTTACAAAAGTCTTCCTCTTTTCACTGGAGCACCAATTTCGGTCATAAGATAACTAGTTAAACGACCAGGGTCAATAATTTTTGAAACCAAAAAAAAATTATAGTAGGATGAAACCCACTGAAAAAGAACATATCACAAAAATGAAATGATAAATAAATTACGGGCGACTTGAGGTTGGGAAGTGGGGGAGGGGGTGAGTTTTTAAGGGTAAAAATCGGTTTAGGTATCTCGATTTCCGGCAATACTACAAGTCCTATGAAAAAAGGTTAAATGGCATAGTTTCAGTTAATAAAAATATATGTATACAACTTTTGTATTCACACTTTTTTCACGTAACCTCAAAATTTATGTGAAAAATTCAAAATAAATAACCAAGTTTTTGGTTTTTGATTTTTATCTTTTACAAAAAATTTTTTCACGAAATTTGAATAAAACTTACCTCTTTATGTACCAAATAGGTAGGTACACTGTAATTTTTTGGGTTCGAAATATTAATTTTTTCACCTTATTTTGATTTAATATCGAAAAAGCACCCTAATTTTCAATAGAAAATTCTTGTGTCAAAAGATCTGATTTTTTGATAAAGTTAGTGGGCTTTTAGTTCATTGAAATCTCTACTTTCTGATAGTGTAAAAAAATAATAAACATTACTATGGTAAATGCTCCCAGAAAATGCAGAACCGAAAAAAACTCGAATCCACTCGACTCGGGTCATCAGCTCGATTCTTTCTGAAAACCGCTTGAATCATCCCTAAAATCCATTCGGCGAATATTTCGCGTTTTCGCCAGGGTTCCTTATTCGTTAAAATATTATGAATGAGTCGAGTGGATTCGAGTTTTTTTCGTTTTTGGCATTTTCTGAGAACATTTATCCTAGTAATGTATATTTTTATTAACTATCAGAAAGTGGAGATTTCAACGAACAAAAAGCTGACCGACTTTTTTTTAAAAAGCTGATATTTTGACAGGATAGTTTTCGATTGAAAATTAGGGTGCTTTTTCGATATTAAATCAAAATAAGGTCAAAAAGTAAATATTTCAAATCCAAAAAATTACAGTGTGTTTGGTACATAAAAAGATAAGTTTTCACCAAATTCCGTGAAATTTTTTTTTGTAAAAGATTAAAAAAAAAATGATTATTTGAATTTTTCACATAAATTTTGAGGTTATGTGAAAAAAGTGTAAATACAAAAGTTGTAGATAGTTTTATTACCCACAACTTCCCCATTCAACTTTTTTTCCATAGGACTTGTAGTTTGGCCGTAAATTGAGATAAACCGATTTTTGCCCTCAAAACTCACCGCCTCCCTGTTCCCGACCTCAAATCTCCCGTAATTTATTTTTACTTTCATTTTTGTTATATTCTCTTCCTTTTTCAATGTGTTTCATTCTACTATTATTTTTTTTCACTTTTTATCTTTTTTAAAGGCTTCAGCGCTGGTGTAAGTACAGCGGTCTTGTCTGACAATATTGGCAACCCTTATTGGACTTTCAGAAGGAGGACGATTGTTAGTAGGTACTTTCGGTAGCTGAGATGTGTATCACCAGACTGCATGACTGCATGGACCAAAAACTGTTGACGTCTTCTGTCATTTGTCATTGAATGTCTTCTTTGAATTTTCTCATTTTGAATACTTTTTACTTAACTTTGATCCATCTACGAGTTCAGCTTGACTCAAATATACAGGGTGTCCCAGCTTATTCAAAGCGGTCTCTGTAGGCCAAACGATTGACTTTTTCAAAAAACTTTTTGAAAATTCAAGTACAGAATCACAATGGCCATAATTTAAAATTAATTTGGAGTATACAGAATGTCCCATATGAGAGTGGGATATCAAAGTTGTTTTTTTAAATGGAATGCTCGTATTTTATTGCATTTTTAGATTGTCTGAGAAGAAAAAATAAGATTGGCTTTCACAGTTGGTGTTTAAATTCAGAAGTTTTTGAGTTATTATAAACAAGTAAAAATCGTAATTTTTGAAGTTCAAGGCCCTGTACAACGGAAACGGCTCAAGATAGAGAAAAACGGCTTACATGTCCCTATTTTACTTTTTCATGTACTATTCTATGGTACAGAAACATTTGTAGTTTCTTTGATTTTTTTATTTGGCGACGCGTGGAGAAATCTCAGAATTTTTCAAATTTTTTATCATCCTGTATAAACATTTTATCTACATCATAGGATAGTACATCAAAAAGTAAAATAGGGACATGTAGGCCGTTTTTCTCTATTTTCAGCCGTTTTCGTTGTACAGGGCTTTGAACTTTAAAAATGACGATTTTCACTTGTTTATAACTCAAAAACTTCTAAATTTAAACACCAACTGTAAAAGCCAATCTTATTTTCTCTTCTCAGACAATCTAAAAATGCAATAACATAGAAGCATTCCCTTTAAGAAAACATAACTTTGATATGCCACTGTCATATGGGACACTCTGTATACTCCAAAATAATTTTAAATTATGGCCATTGTGATCCTGTACTTGATTTGCAATTTTTTTTTGGAAAAAATCCATCGTTTGGCCTACAGAGACCGCTTCGAATAAGCGGGGACACCCTGTATAATAGACAAAACTAAATTATTGATATTGTAAAGATGATTAAGTTGCTGTCCAGAAATCCAAAACAATTTCTGAAAATTTCCACAGACTATGATTTCAATCCTATATCCTTTTGTATATTTTCTTAATAATTTAACGTAGTACAACATTAGAAGTCTAAATAATCATTTTTCACACTTTCAAAAAAAAAAACGTCATAATCAGGAGTGAAACATTGAAACAATTGAAACATCATCAACTTTTCCAGTTATGGAAATGAATTTTTACTTCGCAAATCCTGTAACAGTTTTTATTAAAAAGCATGAAACTTTATTTTGTTGAGTTGACATATCTACCTATTATTTTTATTCCCGAGGCTAAAATGAATTACCTAATATAACTATAACCGAGATACGAATAGTACAAATCGAGTCTTAGCTACTTTAGCATTTCAAAATACAACGTGAAATTTGAGCTAATGATTAAGTTATTTATTCATCCTGAAAACTGGCCTGCTATTCAAACATGTCCGAGATTCACAGGCATATTCATTAGACTGTTAGCATTACCGGAAAGTAGCAGTAAATTTTCTTCCATAAGCGGAGATGAGTCTAGAAATTTTATACCTTGAGTGGCATGAATATGAAATCATGAATGGAGAAAAGTAAATATGTATTATGAAGTCTCGTGATGTGTGGACTTTACAAGGTGCTCGCTCCGTTACATAAAACAAGTCAAGAAATCTTGAATTTTTATCAACTGCATGTTTATATTGCTACCGTTTCTGCGGAAATGGCAAAGCTCTCGGGAGTTTTCTGGGGCCCAGGTAATATTTATTTATATAGCGTTAAAGGTTACATACTGGCTTATTTACCAAAGGTACCCATCATCCATGCCATATGCGTCCTAAACAAACAAAAGATTGAAACTTTGGTAAAATGATATTATTTGACGTACATTTTAACATTCTTAATGACATACCTATGAGTATACTTATATTAGGATATTGAAATTATTATAAAAGCCTTAAGGAGCAACGATAACTGTATTTTTATTAAATCTACCCTTGGGGCAATGAAAATTTACATGACTTCAACTACTTGAGATGGAATACTAAAACTTCTTGTCGGACTTGGTGAATACCGATACCGAATCTGAATGAATTGACAAACCTGACGACCTTTTTTTGATGATTCGGATACCTATAAAACGGTTTTTATGTCAAATAATGGAAATAATATCACTATCTTGATGAAAAAAAAAAACAAATTTAATGGTAATCTCTAAATTAATTTTGACTATGAAAAACTATCAAATATTTGGTTTGAATATATTAAAGGGTTTTCGGAAATGATTCCGCTTTGATGAGTAGACCCTGGCAGCAAAGAGGATGTTGTCTTAAATTACTTATTATACCGTGTGTCCCCGGATCGACTTTAAAAGAGGAAAAACTTTTTTGTTTTTGATTTCTCAGAAAATTTCACTCTTCATGATCTGGCCTGCTTGATTTCAAATCCCCAAAACAAAAGTTACTTTTTAGGTAACTCGAGCGGTTCTTGAGATAATATAATTTTTCTTTAATAATTGGATTTTTTTTCATATGTAATTTAATTTTTTCTGAAGAAATTCAAATAATCGTAACATGAAATGAAATTCTCAAAAAGGACAACTATTCATTTTCTATTCGAATAATGCTCCTCCTTTTTCTGCACAGATTTCAATGCGAGCTTTCCCATGCAGTTCCGTAAAATTGAATTAGATAAATTCTTTGTTGTAAAGTCAACATTATAGCATACAGTAGATTAATTTGCAGTTCAATTGATTTGTTATAATAATAATAATAATAATAATCTTTATTGGTCAATGTACACAATATTAGTGTTTTTGACAAGTCAAGTCTGATTTAAATATATCACAGGAATGGATCACTAACACATATACATCATGTTCCTCACAATCATCATTCCTTATCGTCCGTAAGCAGGACAACTTGAAAAAATTTAAATTTCATACAACATCAGAATAATATGAAAATAATATGAAGAATATCACACAAATTTAAATCTTTAAACACATAATAAAATATTACAGAGAGAATTCGAACAATCTCGCACTAACGAAACGACAAGTTCTAAAACAAAAAGAAAAAAACAAACAAACAAACACACCGTCAAAATATGCATTTTCAATTGGTAATCAATTTAACCTTATAAACGCAACATCGAGGACAGCAGTCACCCCACACCTCAGTGCATTGCTAGCTGTTCACTATTATTCCTCTATTTTAGTTTCTAAGTATGTTTCCACTGTGTAAAAGCAATGTTTAAGCAGGATTTTTTTGACTCTGTGTTTGAATTTATTCAGTGGTAGATTTTTAATTTCGTTTGGTAATTTATTATATAGAGGTATATCAGGGCTATTCCTTCTAGCTCTGGCAAGTCTATATCTTGGGAGCCTCAAGTCCCCAGCACTCCTAGTGCTGTGGTCATGGATGTCATCATTCGTCATAAATCTTTTTTAAGTTACTCCGAATGTAGACTAGACTATGTAAAATATATAGGCAAGGGAGCGGCAAGATTCTTAGTCTTTTAAATAGAGGTTGGCAGTGCTCTCTAGATGAGGCATTTGTCAATATTCTTATTATTCTTTTTTGTGCACGGAATATCTTAATTCCATCCCTGGACCTACCCCATAATACCACTCCATAGCTAAGATGAGACTCGAACAGTGAGAAGTAGCACGATCTGAGGACATCCCAACCAACAGAATATGATAGTTGTCTAATGACAAATGTAGCAGTAGACAATCTTTTTCTTAGTTGTTCGACATGCGCTGACCAATTCAACTGACCATCCATGCAGCGTGATCCCCAGCAGCCTGGCACTCCCGCCCTCCAGAACGTCGCGATGGGTAGAGAAGATTAATCTTTGTGTTTTTGTTTCGTTCATTGCCAAGTTATTCGATGCAAACCATTTTTCGGCAGACTTCTCGGATTCAGCGGAATGTCATCTCAGTCGCTCAATATCTCTGTCTGAGTCGATCATTAATTGTATAGTCATCGGCGAATGCTATGTTACCCCCGCGCTCCCGGTCGGCAAGAAGATCATTTATATAAACTAGGAATAGAAGTGGCCCCAAGACAGAGCCCTGGGGTACCCCATGTGAGACAGGCAGTTTATTCGAAATTATATTACTGCTGTACACTTGCTGACTCCGACCTCCGAGGTAAGACCGTATTAATTCCAGGGCTCTACCCCTGATGCCATATAACTCTAACTTATCTAGCAGTAATGAGTGCGAAACACAATCAAACGCCTTTGTTAGGTCACATAATATGATGGCAACATGTTCGCCCCTCTCCAGACCATCAACGACGTCTCCCAGGAGCGCAGTAACGGCACCGACCGCCGATCGACCAGCCCGGAAACCGAACTGTCTTGGGCTCAACAGAGCGTTTTTGTCTAAGTACTTTAGAAGTCTGTTCTTTAAAATGATTTCTATTACTTTCCCTATTACGGGTATGATACAGATAGGTCGATAATTATTTATGTCATCAGTGTCACCCTTTTTATAGACTGGAATAACTTTACCCGTCTTAAAGGACCTGGGGAATGTGCCCTCTTCGAAGCATTTATTAATAAGGAATGTTAGAGGTGTCAGAATGACGTCCAGTGTCCTCTTTAAAAGAGCACTGTTCATATCGTATATATCAGTACATTTAGAATCGCTGAGCGCTGAGATCGCGTCCACCACGTCACTCGTGGTCACCGCCGCGAGAAAGAAAGAACCGACCGGTGATCGGATCTCTCTAGTATAATTCGTTGCATTACCCTGATTATTTGGCAGTCCTTTAATCACCTTATCAGCGATCGTGGTAAAAAAATTATTAAATTCATTGGATGTGAAGTCATTTTTGACTCCAGCATGTCTGTGTCTGTTCCTTTCATAGTTAATTATCCTCCAGCTGTCCTTAGATTTATTATTTGAATTTTTCAAGAAATTTTCATGGGCAGTTTTTTTGGCATTTATAATTTGATATCTGTACTCTTTTTTCAGTACTTTATATTTTGACCAGTCATCTACGTTTCCCGTGCAATCGTAAATCATCCGAGTCGTAACCAGTTTATCCCTCAGAAACCTAAGAGCGTCATTAAACCATTTCACCGGTTTTACCCCCTCCCCGTCAGAAAATTTTCTCATGGGAAAATGTCTGTTTATGAGCGACGTGAGTTTATCAATCCACATGCCAGCCAGCTCGTTTGCGCTGCGGTTTGGATTCAGGAACTGTATCCAGTCAGATTGCTCTAGTGAACACCTCAGACCGGCCATACCCCTGGTAGTGAATATTCTGCGCCAGTGGACCGTTTCCAAAGTCACATTTACTCTAACACAAATATATTGCCCGCGATGATCCGAGAGACATGGCTCAACAACCCCCACCCCAAACTTATCGGGATCTACACTTGTGAGTATGTTATCTATGCACGTAGCGGAGGTCTTTGTAACCCTAGTAGGCTCCTTGATACTATGGAATATACCAAATGATGATAATAGGCACAGTAAATCATCCAAGTCACCTGAACCCACCAAGAAGTCTACATTGAAATCTCCTAGCAAGATAATTTTTTTATACCTTTTGTTGAGCAGTACCAGCAAGCCCTCCAATGCATTAATACTAACATAAATGTTAGATTTGACAACTGCTGTCAGTGTTGTTTTTCAATGAAATCATCATACCAAGCTTACGTCTAAAAATTACGAAAAAAAATTTAAGTGCAATTATTGAAGAAAAATTATATTATCTCAAGAACCGTTCGAGTTACCTAAAAAGTAACTTTTGTTTTGGGGATTTGAAATCAAGCAAGCAGATCATCAAGAGTGAAATTTTCTGAGAAATCAAAAACAAAAAATTTTTCCTCTTTTAAAGTCGATCCGGGGACACACGGTATACAGGGTGTAGCATTTAAGATGAAGACACCCCCATATTTTAGTTATTTAAATGAATACAGATTTGAAAATTCGCACAGTTATAAGGGTCCTATTTTTTAAGATACTTAACCGAATTCAGAATTTTAAACTCAGCCTACTACGAATTAATTGACAATTAAATAGGGCCGATTCGCAATATTTTGTTTCGCGTTAGATATATCGAAAAAAGTTATAAGAAAAAGTTGTTCAGAATATTTTTTTATGCCTATATACCAATTTTAATGACAAAATTCGCATTTTTTATTTAATTATTAATTTAATTTAATATTAATTTAATTATTAAGTAATTATTTAATTTTTATTTGCACAATAAACTGACTAGTATTTGACTATTCTGTCAATTTTATAATTTTACATGGCAGACTAGTTATCAAATTAATAAATACACTTAATTTTGAATCATATAGACCAAAATATTGAAAAAATTAAAAATGCGAATTTTGTCATGAAAATTGGTACATGAGCATATAAAAATATTCTGAACAACTTTTTTTAACGACTTTTTTTCGATATCTCTAACGCGAAACAAAACATTGAGAATCGGCCCTATTTGTCAATTCGTAGTAGGCTGAGCTTAAAATTTTGAACTCTGTTAAGTATCTTAAAAAATAGGACCCATCATCACTTATGACTGTGCGAATTTTCAAATCTGTATTCATTTAAATAACTAAAATATGGGGGTGTCTTCATCTTAAATGCGACACCCTGTACAAGAGAAAGCTCTTGATTTTGTTAGACTACTTAATTATTGTTAGATATTCATAAACAATAATTAATTCAATAATTACGTTATCATAGGTCTCCATCTCATTCTAATACATACAGTGTGACCCATTTGTTCGTGAAACACCCTGTAGAATCTTAATTTATGGTGCGATTTTAAAGAAATTTCTTTTAAATCGTAGAGCTTGATAAACTATATTTTGGGAAGAAAAAGCGTCTCATTCCTACAAAATCCAGGGCCTACTAGATCAGTGTTTACTTGTAAAATCTCAAAAATTCATATTAGGGATTTTTTTAGAAAAAAACTGGGCACGCCATGGGATTCACCAGCCCTCAAAACGGTACTGTACTAAATTTTATTGAAAATGTCAGAGTAAAAAGGATCTTGTAGTTATTTTAGAAATTCATAATAATACTCCTAATTTTCATAAATTAAATTAAAAAAGGTCAAAAGCTATCATAAGTAAAAATTAAAATTAAAAAAAGTAAAAAAAAGTAAAAAAAAATAAAAAAATAAAAAAAATAAAAAAAAATAAATAAATAAAAAATTATAATTAAAAAATTAAAGTACCTACATTATCACCAACTAGACGTACAATTTCTATTTTGGCTCTCTTGACCTTTTCGAATAAATAAATGAAAATTCGGAGTATTATTATGAATTTATTTATTTTTATTTATTTTATTTATAGAGTAAGGTCATCCAACAGATCACAATAATGACCCAATATAGGATGACACAACTTAACATTACAACAATACAAAAACATCAGCCTCAAAACAACAGAAATGCTTGTATATAATAACAAGCAAAAATAACGTAAGCTAAACTAAACTAAACAAATAATAAACAACAAGGAAGCTAAAAACCAAAAAGAGGAAGCAAGTTCCCGAACGAATTCTCGGTCACGCACAAAGCCTCAGAAAATGTGCGGCCTTTCTTTTAAATGACAGAAATGAAGAAGAAGAAGAAGCAGACCCGGCAGAAGCAAGTTCAACCTCATTGAAATGCCTGACACATCTTATCAAAGGTGAGTTCAAATAAAAATTTGTACTACAAGATGTCAGATCAGCATACAGCATGTGTCTCTGACGTAAGGAATATGGAGAACAATTAAAGTTTAAAAAGCTCAAGCACTCTTCACAGTCCACCATACTATATATTAATTTATAAATGAAGCAAACGCCACTTAAGGACCGCCTCAAGGACAACGAATCTACTCTGTAAAAAGATAAGTTCTGATCATAGGAAAAGGAGCCTCTGTTTTTATGGTACCTAAAATTCAGGTTCCTAATCAGTTTTCTCTGAACCCTCTCCATCTGCTGTACGTATCTATCATACATTGGACTCCAGACCGCCGAGGCGTACTCCAAACGAGATCTCACTACCGAGAAGTACACGGCAATAACCGATTCTGATCTCCTGAACTCTCTCGTCGACCTCAACACAAAACCTAACATTTTATAGGCTTCCCGAACCACACCACAAATATGAGACTCAAACGTAAGTCTAGAGTCAAGTAGCACACCCAGATCTCTCACCTCATTTGCAATAGACAGATTGTGTCCAGAAAGAGACAAATTATGACAAGGTGGGTCCCTCTTACGTGAGAAGGTTATTTGCTTGCATTTCAGAGGATTAAGTTTAAGTCTGTTCACACAGCAATAGGCATCCAATCGTTCAAGGTCGCTCTGAAAAAGTCTAAAGTGAGTCTCGTCCGACACCTCCATATATATTTTCATATCATCAGCATAAAGCTTGAAATTAGCTGATTTGAAGCACTGTTCGATGTCATTTATGTACAGAGAGAACAGAAGGGGACCGAGATGAGAACCCTGGGGGACCCCTGACGTCACAGCCACGGTAGGGGATCGAGCACAATTCAATTCAACAAACTGTTCCCTTCCACTTAAGTACGATGCAAGTAATGTCAAAAGATTACCATGTACTCCAAGGGTTTCAAGCTTAGCTAAAAGGGTCAAATGGTGAACCCTATCGAACGCTTTAGAAAAATCCGTATATACCGCACACACGGATCCACCCCGTTCCATTGTGTCGTAGGTACTCTGCACGAATGGCATAATGTTGGTAACAATTGATCTACCGGGAAAGAAGCCATGTTGATCCCTTGAAATAATATTTTTTACATCAAAGAACAGAACCATAGTTAGAATACTCTCAAATATTTTTCCAAAATGAGACAAGAGAGAAATTGGGCGATAATTTTGAACATCACTTTTATCTCCAGATTTGAACACCGGGACAACCTGAGCGATCTTCCATTTTAAAGGGAAAACACCCTGCTTTAAAGCGACATTATAGAGCAGCAGCAAAGGGGTGATGATCGAATTCGCACAAGATCTGATGAAAAACGCAGGGATCCCGTCAGGGCCAGGGCCCTTGCTCATATCGAGTTTCCCAATTTCTAAAATAAATGCAAGATCCGCATTACTCTGACATTTCCAATAAAATTTAGTACAGTAACGTTTTGAGGGCTGGTGAATCCAGTACCGTGCCCAGTTTTTTTCTAAAAAAATCGCTAATATGAATTTTTGAGATTCTACAAGTAAACACTGATCTAGTAGGCCTTGGATTTAGTACGAATGAGACGCTTTTTGCTCCCAAAATATAGTTTATCAAGCTCTATGATTTAAAATAAATTTCTTTAAAATCGCACCATAAATTAAGATTCTACAGGGTGTTTCAAGAACAAATGGGTCACACTGTATAAAACTGCATAATACCTCCATCCCATTTATTTAGTTACGAGATCTTACAGGAAAGGAACGCTTTGTGAATACGGGCATAGGTCTATATTTCTATTATAATTACATATAGATACCTACATACTCACTTTATCAACATTTTTATAGAATAGTTAATTAAAGTCAATAGTTTATAATAATTTAAGAGTTGAGTGAAGTGCTCTCCACCCTCCTGGACACATTTTAATACACGGGATCTGGCTGGCCATGTAATCTCAGCACTTATAAATCAGAAACTTCACATTGTTTACATTACATCTATTACATTTGAGCTGAGATTAGATACCTATGATGGGAGAACAGAGTTATGGAGTAGCGGTAGATCTAAAATACTCGTGAAGTACTTCAATATCTCGTATACAAAAGGTATCGAAATTAAGTTCCGACACTCCACACAATTTCCACGTCCAACTGAGGGAGTGTTAAATCTTGTCCACACCAAAGAAACACAGAGAAACATTTTGTTGCTGGTTGCCGCAACCTGTTTATGGAAACAGAAACAACAGCAAAAGTCCCGTAAACATTCTGTCCACACCAAGGTAATTCAGTTTTGTGAATGTTTCGTTGTGTTGCCGCAACAGGAAACGTTGTGTCTACACCAGTGAAGTGTATATGTTTCTAAACAATGCGGCCCGATGAAGAAGATTTACAGGCAGCAGCAGCTGCAATTGTAATTATTTTACAAAAACACAAAAAACGAGTCCGTAAATGTTGGAGTAGACCAAGTCTTTTAGACAGAAAGTCACATGGTGTCATTCGTCACATTATATTTTCTGTCGTCCATTTAAACGGCATGATTTTTATTATTAATTATTGTTTTTTTTTTATTATTTAATGAACTAAGTCAAGTTAAAAGCTGTTGTTTTCGGCAACTACGCGACGGCTTCACGACGCAAGTTTCGAGCTTTGGGAACAAGCAACAACGTGTCCACACTGATAAAAATACCGTTGAGAAACAAAAAAATGTTTACCAATGTTTCCATATTTTCTTTGATCTTTGCCGCTAAATATGGAAACAAGCAACTTATAGTAACTTTTGTTGCTGCCACCGTAAACAATGAGGAACTTTGATAAACTTTTGGCAACTATCATAAACAAGTTCCAGGAACAAGCAACATAAACAGAATGTTCCTATGTGTTGCTTTCGGTGTGGACGAGGCTTTACTATTCGCACACCCGATATAGGTAAATAATACAGGGTGATTTTTATTTTTACTGTGTATATAGGGTGATCCCGAGACGGCGGACACGGAGAACACTTCAGCATCCATTGTGGATTAATAATTCTCAGTTCATTTAATTTTTTCTCCAGTGTAGCTCCCATAATAAGAAGATATGACCACTGTGTGGTAAAAAAAAGAAACAACGCTGCACTGGATACCCTTCTTCAGAGAGAAAAAGAGTGTGCAGCTCTTTAATACCCAGTAAGGTGGAACATACCTTACTTACATACAGTTACATGGAACATACCATGGAAACATAATATAAAATGGCAAGTCCAACAAAGCTTAAGAATAATCATTGCTTCGATACATAATCGCTAATATGATTTAAAATCTATTTTAGTTGCATGGTTGAGCTCGAATTCGAATAACGATGCCACACTGAAAATTTTTGTTGAACTCAGAGAACAGGCAGACTTTGACTGACTGTAATTCCGTACCGAATAAAAACAATAAAAGGAAAACACAATTATAATACTGTGACGATGGTTCGCGATCTGGGGATTCGGTTTTGTGACTTGGCGGTACTCACCTTCGGATGTCTCGAACACCAGATTTTTTGAAGGGTTTACTCCCTCGGGGAATCTTTCGCTAAATTCGCTACTGAACTTATTCATACATAACCGACACCGTTATGGTGCCCTTGTCCCTAAGGTAGCTCACTGGAGTCGGAATTATCCCAGGGGTCAGTTGATCACACGCAAAAAAAAAAGAAAATGAAACAAACTCGTGCGTGATCGCGTGGTCTTTGAGCACGGGGTCACGAGCGCTGAGCAAATCGCGGAGTGAATATGTAAGCGAGAATGTTTATTAAAACAATAATATTGCTGGTTCAGGCGAATGATTGCAGCGAGTCGTCCGGGCGGTGGAGAACAGGAATAACGAATAAAATAAAATATAAACAAGGCGGTCCGATAAATGACGGGGAACCTTGTCCGCGTGCAGGTGTAGAACGTATAAAAAGTAATAATGCAATAAAACCCTTCCAGCTCCAAAGCTAACCCCTGGCTCGCCGGCTTGACACCGCATGGCAAGATTTTATCACGTGTCCGTAGGTACACACACCGGCTAGTGTACGAGTACTTAGGGGACCAATGACTTCTATTAATCGACGACAGGGTCAGTGGTACTTCACGGGTCTAATATATCTCGCGCGTCGCTAATCTCGTTTGGGGTGAGAGACGGGGATAAATAAAGTTACGATAAACGGTTACAATTGAATTTCGGCTAAATCAATTTTATTTGCACCTACCTTGTTTTTCTGAAGAAAATACCTTCCAACGATCGCGGGTTCTCCCAGATCGGATGCGTAGGTACACACACGGAATTGACTGACACTTTCACCGGTCACTCTTTCCAGGACGGAACGGAATAATAAAACTTATACTTATATTTACTTAGGTAGGTATACTTGAACTTAGTCACTTCACGATCAACCCAAAACGAAGAAGAGAGAGCGGTCTTATACTGCGTTCCGGCCTTATATGCACGTATCCCTATCGTAGTCGTATTCTCAATTTTGATATTTAATTTTTAAAAGATTCGAAGATAAGCTAGCGATAAACATTGTTTTTCTCCTTGAATTAATCAATTTACCTGCGATTGCGGCCGTTATCGGGGAGCGTTATCTCCTCGGCGATTGGAGTCTTCAGCATCGGTGTATGAATTCGACGATTTAAAAATAAATTTTTACGGCTTGTTTATAAAAAAGGAGTAGGTACCTATATTAATAATTTATTTTTAATTTTTTTAAATATCAGGAAACTAACCGGGACTCGACTTTTCTCTATAATTTAATTATTCTCCATAAAAAAAATATAGAAACGTCTCGGCATTCCTGACGCAGCCCCTGATATTAGACAAACTGGCATAGTTGACTGGCATTTTGATTTAAATTTTAGAAAGAGGACACCTATACAGGGTGTTCCACGACCTGCTTAAGGGTAGGTGTAGTTTTTCAAGGCGATTCAGGATCTGGTTTTGAAATTTTCCTGAGGCCCTTTGTTTCGATTATACAGGGTGATTTGTGCCATTTGCCGAAATCTTTGATGAGCGATATATCTTTTGAACGAATTGATCGAATTTAACGAAATTTGGTAGATATGATCTACTAATGACACTTAATACCTCGCATTTTTCGCCGACTCGAAAACTGCAGGGCCGCACTTATTTTTTTGATATCTTTCGGTTTTGTCAAAAAGTTCACCCTGTATGCATTTTATTCAAAGTTTAGTGCCATTTTCTAAAACTACATGAAAAACTACAATAATTGTGGTAAAAAATACTTGGCATCATTAAACTCAATCGAGAAGAAAATTCAGTTTTTTAGTTTTTTATTCGGGATTTCAATTCATGTGTTGTTAATAATTTCAGAAAAATCATATGTGGTTTTTTAAAACTTGCGTATTTTGTAGTTATTTCAAATAAATTTACTTTATCTACAGATTTAGCCAAGATTGGGGACCCTTCTGCAGATTGTTTCGAGCTAAAAATAAGTTTTAACAGCAAAATAAATAACACAATTTAACACATTACCACATAGATAAATAACTATCCACATAAACGAAACAGGATGAAAAATATCAACACAAATGTTGGGAAGAAAAACTACAATTCAGTGCAGGTAATGGTCAAGGAGGTAATGTGTTAAATTGTGTTATTTATTTTGCTGTTAAAACTTATTTTTAGCTCGAAACAATCTGCAGAAGGGTCCCCAATCTTGGCTAAATCTGTAGATAAAGCAAATTTATTTGAAATAACTACAAAATACGCAAGTTTTAAAAAACCACATATGATTTTTCTGAAATTATTAACAACACATGAATTGAAATCCCGAATAAAAAACTAAAAAACTGAATTTTCTTCTCGATTGACTTTAATGATGCCAAGTATTTTTTACCACAATTATTGTAGTTTTTCATGTAGTTTTAGAAAATGGCACTAAACTTTGAATAAAATGCATACAGGGTGAACTTTTTGACAAAACCGAAAGATATCAAAAAAATAAGTGCGGCCCTGCAGTTTTCGAGTCGGCGAAAAATGCGAGGTATTAAGTGTCATTAGTAGATCATATCTACCAAATTTCGTTAAATTCGATCAATTCGTTCAAAAGATATCGCTCATCAAAGATTTCGGCAAATGGCACAAATCACCCTGTATAATCGAAACGAAGGGCCTCAGGAAAATTTCAAAACCAGATCCTGAATCGCCTTGAAAAACTACACCTACCCTTAAGCTATGGCAGTTATGTCGTGGGACATAATAATAGCAACAACCGATTGCAAAAATATGTATAGCTTTATTATGTAAATAAACTTAAACAAAAATTTATTAAATATTAAAAAAAAAAAAACTAAAGTAAATGCTCAAAATTATGTCCCTGCGCTTATAAACAGATTTGTGCTCGATGTGCAATATTTGCACGAACATGTTGCAGCATCTGGGGGGTGACGGTTTCAGCAGCGTTTCGAATTCGATCAATCAGGTCTTGTTGATTTTGTACGGGAGTTCTGTGCACAATTGATTTTATATGACCCCAGAGAGAAAAGTCTAGCAGGGTTAGGTCAGGAGACCTTGGCGGCCAATTGACTGGTCCATTACGACCTATCAATCTTTCCCGATACTCCACGTCTAGCCACGCTATTACAGGAGCCGCGAAATGGGCTGGAGCACCATCTAATTGTATCCACATATTGCGAACTGCAGCGAGAGGAATATCATTCAGAAATCGGCTTACGGAACTCTGCGACAACCTCAATTCATCTGCTGTGCTTCTTGTGCTTCGTATGGGTTCCTCTTCAACTGTCTCTAGAATTGGAGCTTCAACCCGAGGTGTTACCACATTTTGTGGACGACCACGGTCTGCAACGCCTGTATGAGTTAGAGATTCAGTTCCTCGCGCACACTGCTCCAACCTCCTTATAACTTTTTTTTTACTCCTCATGCATCTTTTCCTTCTCCAGTTGCATATCCGAATCGCGAGAAGATGCGGCTACCTCTGGCATTATGCTTTTCCCCTTTAGAAGATCATTTTCTTGTCAACTTGTGAACAGTATTATAAGTCCATATATTTATTTCCTTTCGAAAGAATTCCCAAAATGTTGAAAAAGTATCGTTCGCAGTTTGGTATCCTCCGTTATGTCAGACATCTTTTCCTCTCACTCTGATCTCACGACCACAGATGAAATCAAAGGTTGTAAAGTGGTTAAAGTGACCTTCTCCAAGATGACATTCAAGCTGGGAAGCCAGACGAAAAAAGCATATCTCACGTCTTTTTTGACTACGCTATTGGAGCTGGAATTCCTTTCCTGGGTAATATCCAGAGAAGACGTCTCGCGACCAAACAGAATCAGGTACGATCTACTTTAACCTCGCTTGTAACAGTTTTAACTGATTCGCTTCGGAAAAACACGTTTTGTCTAGTAAGAACTAAATTGCTGTCTGATGCTGGTGGAGTGAAGATAATTCATACTGGGGAAATAATAATAATAATAATAATAGTAAGAACTAGTTTTAACTGATATTAAATTTTAATTCCTAGTAAATTCTAGTTTTAACAAAGGCGTTTAGTGAAAACTAACTAGGGATAACGCGTTCTATCTAAAAACTGCGGTTTTAACTGTAACATATACATTCACAAAAAGTATTTTCTTATAATTTCCGGATAAATCTCTTCTGAAAAGTTTTCTAAATATTTCAGTGTGTTTGCAGGTAATATAAAAATATAAATTAGGTAGAATTGTTCACTTGTTTCGAATACATACAAGTGGTAAATATTTTAATTAATACCAAATGTATTTGCAAGCGAATAAAGTGACTGAATTAATGTGATTTATTGCTATGTTAGTGAGTTAGTGAAGCGATAAGAAAAGCTGAAAGCTGGTTCACAGTTAATAAATTAAAACTTAATAAAGAAAAAACTCAAATTATGACATTCTCAGTTGACCCAAAATATAAGCCACAACAAATTATCAAAGCACTTGGGGTGGTCTTGGACCACTCCCTTAAATGGGGACCCCACATAGACGAGGTTTGTTCGACCTTATCTCGTCATATATTTGTATTACGTCAGATAATAAAATGTGCAGATGTCAATGCAGTCAAAACTGCATATTTTGGAGTGATCCACAGCTACCTTAGTTACTGCACGTTATTGTGGGGAGGTGCTAAAGACAGTATAAGAGTTTTTAAAATTCAAAAAAAAGCGGTCAGGGTTATAGCAGACAAGGGTCCTAGAGATTCTTGCCGTGAGCTCTTCAAATCCCTCCAGATATTAACACTCCCGTGTATTTATATTCTGCAAAATTTGGTGTATATTCATAAAAACATTATAAATTTTAGAACAAATTATCATATCAGCGGTATTGAGACAAGATATGCGGACCACATAGCATCAAAAAAATACAGACTTGGCATGTCTTATAAAAACAGTCTATTATTCAAATGCTACAATAAGCTACCACATGAAATAAAATCTCTGAATATTTACCATTTCAAGAGAAAAATTAAAGGATATTTGACTGCCAATGTCTTCTATTCAGTGCAGGAATTTTTAAATGGACCATCTAATTGGTAATTCACTGCTGTGCCTCCATCTTTGATAGCTCGTTTCAAAGCGTTAGGTTGTAATTTATATATTCTGTTGTTAATATTTACCTGACTTCCATAAATGTAATATCTATGTACATGACAAGTGGAAAATAAAATATCTATCTATCTATCTATCTATCTATGCGTAGATAGATGAATTTATTGATTTTATAACCAATAATAGTCGGAGTGTTACCCGCCTGTCAACTTTACGAGTACGGAACGAAACTAATTTCATGGGAGTGTGCCCGAGAGTGGAAGATATTTTCGCATCAAGACGTCTCTCAAGTGGCGGAATCAGGAAAGTACGAGATGAAATAGTGTCCACGAGAGCCGCGCTATTTACAGCACAAGCACAGTCTCTCTTCTGATATGTTCGCAATATCGACAAATTCCTGGAACGATTATAACTTTTATTGGATTTTCAACCACATGAAAGCTTCTTTTAGAAAAAGCACACTAAACGAAAAAGTAATGAAACTTGAACAACAATTTGTATTATAAATTACCTAGATGTAGGTATATGGTACCTACTCGATGTGGAGTTCGGGAGCTTTTAATTAATGCTTTTTAATATTTCGTGATATATTTTTACCTCCAAGTCTCCAATATTGTTTATATTGCACTCTGTAATCAAAAATATTGATGTTCTTTGACGAACATGTTGAATGAAGAATTGCTGTTGAGAATGTTGAGAAAAAAGAACATGTTGAATGAATAGTTTGCTACGATCGTCTAAGCTCACTATCATTCTGAAATGATATATTTAAAGGACGCGGAAGGGAACATCGCGTCCCAAGAGACTCATTCTCACCAAGCGAACGATATCTGTACACCAGACAAAAGAAAAGAAAATAATTTTCGGAGTAAAGTTAGGTATAAAAGTTTGCGGCTAAAGGTGTATAAAATATTTTTGAGCAATCGTATCGTGAAGATATACAATTATAAATTATCACAATCCTAATTTGTCGTTAAAAAACTAGAGAAACTTAAATTCGCCTCATTACCTGGTGCATGCATGGCTAATTCTTCTAGTGTCGTGTCGTTATTTTCTTCAATGAGAAGAAAATAATCCAATCCAAAAAAATTATTATTTCCGTACGCGGATGAGTAGGAAATAGCTTATAATTTATTTATCAATGATATCATAAATCCTTGACTGTAATTCGCATAATAGAGATTTAAAACGCTTGGAATGTTGAATGTTGTATACTCGTATAATATTCGAATAGAGGCGCTATGGCAGGCGCCTCACCATCATCTGGAAACGCCATCTACTATTATAACAATATTCATAATATTCTCCTACCTACTAGTTTTAATTCATACGGAACTTGTTAACCAAATAATGAATGTGATAAAATCTCAATGTACTCGTAGTTTTTCAAATCTTAAAAACTGCTCTACAGATATAGAATTGTGAAATCTTTGGAAGCTATTCCAGATAACAACCAACGGTTAATTTTCCAGAAACTCCGCGATTGGCTATAACAACAGGCGAAGGATCCGGTGTCTGCGGCGCAATTGGCTCATAAAATACGAATCGGCTATATTTTTATAATAAGATCATTTTCTAAGCAACCCTCAGTATAGATTCCGCTGTAAACGATCCGGCTTCTCAGACGATTTAAGACTCTTTAGCTTGTCTGAATAATAGACATCATCAATAAGAGCGATTGATTGGTTTGGATACATAGACACTATTTGATATGATAAATACATAACTAGTCCAGAGGACTCGATGGTGGATGACGGATTTCTTATTCATGTCAATTTTTTCTCGCTACAAGATGCTATAAGAGTTCGCAGAAATCTTTATTAATATAATCGTAAGTATAAGTTATTGGGGTTCCCATAATGTTGACCAACTTAACACTAAAAAGAGACCTAAGAAAGAGAATCCTCTCGGAGAATAACTTAGAGACAACCACCACGAAATTGTTTCAAACACTGACTAATTATAGCTTATTATTAATAGATAATTAATTTATTATTAATATTTTTAATAGGTAGGGTACTAACTAATATTGTAATAATATTATTAATGAAGACTAGTTATCTTTGGAGACTCACGATTAAACTATGACATCAAAGACAACTGCTGAGAAACCAGGATTTCACAACTCTGGATTATACAGCGTAATCAGAAACTCTTGCCCGCGGAGCACACGCTGTGATGAAGTTTACTTTTTCGGAGTAGTAAATTTTCTTACCGCAGTGCTGTGAGCTCTTTTTTCACAAAGATATGACCATTTTTGTAAAAATAAAAGCTCGGTGTTTTCTTGTTCTGGACGTTGTGACTAGCTCCAAGCGGTAATTTTTTTTATCATTATTTTACTCGGTGAGCTACGATTGACTGCGTCAATTATCTTGCCGCATGAGGATTGTACCTACGTAATTATTATTAAACTAAAATCAGCAGGATAATGAACTGTTTCTTCAATTATTGTCGTAGAGAAAAATGATTATTTTAAAATCTTCAATCATTAACTCCATGAAATTACCTAATTTATAAATTAGAAAAAATAATAATCAAGAAATGAAGGTTTTATTATAGAAAATCAAACAATCAATCATGCCGGCGAATAGCTAGCGTTGCATTTTTTGTTTAACATACGTCGTAGTATGCGGCTATATCAAGTATAGTACTGACTTGAGAAAATTGTACACACATTGTACAAATTGAATAAATAGAAAATGGTTACCGTTGTCGTTCTCCGAATGTAACTTTTATTTATGTAGGTACTTAAAATTAAGATGTGATGAAAAAGTCAATCATTTTGAAACATGAGCAAAAGAGGTGACTTGGAAAGAAGTTATTAGAAACCATAATTCAGTGGTGGTTCGGGACTCAAGAGAATCAAACGGGGCTCAGCGGGCATAAATTGACATCTTACATCCTGATTGACATGTAACGCCACGACCAGGCAGTTTGATTTAAATTTATTTCTCATTGTATTCTGGAGTAAAAATTTGTTTGAGTGGAAAATTTATGAAATTAAAAATTGACATTTAGCTTAAATACGTCAGTTGTGTGCAGTTCTTAAATTCCTGAAAACACAATTTCGATGGAGCGGCACGCAGAAAATTGTCCTTTCTGTAAATGTAACTTTCTGCTTACCGCTTCTCCGAAATTGCTTTTTTAGTAATATCAGTTACCGCACACAATTATTTCTGTACTAAGGTACATGTACCTACATGGTGAACAAACCTAAGTATATGTGAAAATTTGTTGGAAAAAACTATCCATAATATATCTAGCTAACTTATCAATTTTCAGACATTTTTGGTAGATTTTCGAACGACCTGGAAACAATCGAACCCTATGCTGCAACAACGTTGTAAGTGCTAAAAGTAAATTTTGCGGGAAGTCGAAATAAACATTTTTTGTGAAGCAATATAATATATCAGCAAAAAATGTTTATTTCGACTTCCCGCAAAATTTACTTTTAGCACTTACAACGTTGTTGCAGCATATATAGGGTTCAATTATCTAGGGTGTTAGTAAAAGTGCGACAAACTTCAGGGGTGATTCTGCATGAAAAAATATGTAAACGTATATACAGTGCTTCCCAAAAGTAACGGATAAATTCGATAAAACGGAGAGGGCTGTTTTTTTGAAAAAATAAAAAAACAGGTCGATTTTGTTTTTGAGTTGTTCAACTTTTGACATAATATTGGGGTATACAGGGTGATGCGCGAAAAAGTGGTGACGTCATCTGTATTTTTTTTAAATGGCAACACTTATTTTTTATTCCATTTTTTGATACTTCATTCAATTGCCAATACGGTAATGTAATCATTTTGTAACCTTAAACGACGAAATTTCTGTGAAAATAACTTAATTTGGAGACATTCAATTCAATAGACAGATTTAATAGATTTAATTTAATTTAATTTAACAGATTTAATTTAATAGACTTATGCCCGTATTCACAAACGATAATTTCCTAAATAATTACGTAATTAATTAAATGAGTGAGATGGAGATATGCAGTTTTTTCGCAATAGAATGAGATGGGGATAATTGATTACGTAATTATTTAGGAAATTATCGTTTGTGAATACGGGCATTAATTTAATAGACAGATCTTATAAAATTACCATGGAAACAGTCATTTTTATTTGATATTTTTTTATTTTTATCGCTAATGTTCCGATTTTCACATCAGTAAAAAGTGCACAATGTCGACTCACAAGCTGTTTTCTCAGAAAATTCCTTATTTAAGGTTACAAATTGATTACATTACCATACTGGCAATTAAATGAAGTATCAAAAAATGGAATAAAAAATAAGGGTTGCCATTTAAAAAAAATGCCGATGACGTCACCACTTTTTCGCGCATCACCCTGTATACCCCAATATTATGTCAAAAGTTGAACAACTCAAAAGCAAAATCGACCTGTTTTTTTATTTTTTCAAAAAAACAGCCCTCTCCGTTTTATCGAATTTATCCGTTACTTTTGGGAAGCACTGTATGTGTGCAAATGCTTCATTGTCCAGATACGGGTGTTATAGTTTTTTTTTTTTTTTAACTGACGATTTATTTATTTGCTCTGAAACCGGTAGTGATATGCGAAACGAAATTTCATGGGTTTTAAGAGGAAGTTATTGCGCATTTTTTGACATGCAATTAAGAATTTTATGTGAAAATGATCTCAATTAAAACAAAAAATGGTACTCCACTGAGATTTTTTATAGCAAACTGTCATTATTTTTTCATGCAGAATCTCAGCCTGAAGTTTGTCGCACTTGTTTACTAATACACTGTATATTATGTAATAAAAAAACGTACCGCCAACGCTTTACCACAGATTCCCGAGTACAAAATACATATACCCATTTAACCAAAATTCAAGATACAGCCCTTAAAATGTGGTCAAACAAACACACGTTTTCCAGGATAAGTCAAAAATTGAATAACTCAAAACCTTCAAAATTGCACCGCCTACTACTATTGTTAAAATCAGTAAACTGTCCTAGTTTTACAAACATTGACATACGGGCTGTTCCTGTTTTTGAGTTCACAACTCAATATTTACACCAGCACTTTTTTATCCGCACGCCACTGATTGATTCTGTCGTTTTTATCCAAAGCATAAAGCATTACTTAAAACTTTTTTCCCTTTCATGAAAGTTTGGTATCTTGTATCGTTTTCCCGTAATTAATTTTTGATGATGGACCTACACTACTGAGAACGTATTTTTGTGAATATTTTTGTTTTAGTTTAAAAATTAATTTCAACAACAACGTTCCCCACAGATTCCTGGCTTACGAATATGGCCTTTTAACCGCTAATATTTATGTCTTTGATGACCCCGTTTTCAAGATACAGCCCTTTAAATGGGGTTGACTGTTTACACATTTTGCAAAATAAGTAAAAAATTACTTAAAATGAAAAACTTTAGTTCTACCGCCTGCTACGATTTTATCTCAAGGCCAATAAATGTGAATAGAATCTTTTCTGTATAATAAACCAAAATGAGATTTTCAAAAATACGTTTTCGTGGTGTAAGTCCATCAATCAACATTAATTCTGGGAAAATCATGCAAGAAACCAAACTTTTATAAGAGAGCAAAAAGTTTAGTAATACTTAACCCTTTGGATAAAAAATGCAGAATCAATCAGTGGCGTGCGGAGAAAAGAGTTCCGGAGTAGAAAGTGAGGAGTGACATCAAAAACAGGAACACCCTGGCTGTCAATGTTTGTAAAATTGTGTCAGTCTATTGCAATAGTGGTAGGCGGTGCAATTTTTAAGTTTCTCAGTTAATCCGTTTTTGACTTATTCTGGAAAACGTATTTTTGGTTGACCCTCTTTTAAGTGCTGTATCTTGAAAAGGGTTACATAGATAATTTCGGTTAAATCGGCATATTTTCTACTCGGGAATCTGTGGTAGAGCGTTGTTGGCACTTTTTAGCGACACCCTGTATATCTTAGTGATATACTTGCTGGATGCATCTAAGGAAGGTGGGAGGGGGATGTATATTATTGCAGTATTCAAGCGTCCAGGCTTCTTGCAGTGGCATGGTGGTAATAGAATCACTGGGTCGAATCGGCTCAAGAGTGCAATGAACCGCTTATAAGGCCCGCCGAGGGTGCTTCATCAAACACTCTATTATGCGAATTGTGCAAGACGAGAGAGGACGATTTGCATTTATGAATAAAAAAACAGATAACTTACATTAGCTTATTCTCATCCACCTCCATTTAAATGATACTTCACATTGTTATCGAAGTATGTGTACAAGTACCTACTAATAAGAAAAATATGTATCTATAGAGGAACTTTTTTGAAATTTTTATTTTTCAGTTAGATCTAGTCAGATATGATTTTATTGCTTAAAAAGCAGAATGAATAGATAGTTCACTAGTGAGAATGATGAAATGTCACTATACATAACTTACTCGTAATATAATAATAATAAAGCAACAACAACAATGTCTTATGCCAAAAAATCGTCTACTTCCAAAGCCCGCAAATCTCGAATGACTCTCAGAAGAAATTTTCTATTAAACGATGAATCTTCACTTCATATTTTAATTTGACTTGCTCAATAGTGCAATTAAATATGTCCTCAGAGATGTTTAGGTCAAGAGGACATATTTCATGGTCATAGCGCTCACCGAATTAGGGTTCTTTAACTTCAAGTAACGTTTATCTACTCGTATAGGACCAAACCTCAGTCATTAAAAGAGTCAGAAAATCAAATTAGAATGACTGTTCACGAGTAATCAATCACAATTATTATTATCCTATGCAAAGCTTCCTATAAGAGCCTTCGTTGACCGAGTGGGATATTGCCAGACTGCCAAGGTTCTAAAGTTAGGAGAAGTTATGTTAAAAATACGGTGACATTAGGTATACAAAATTTTTAAAATTTTACAGGGTGAGTTTTTTTCAATGTTTAATAAACTACTGCAACGGTTAAAAGGGGAAAGTAGTGCAGTTTTATGAGCTAAATTTGAAGCAATTTGATTTTTTTTTAAATCTCCATGATGAGTTCAGAGATTTTTGACATAAACTGAATTTCGAGAATTTCTTTATAGCGAGTAGCACTCTTATTATTGGGATAAAAGAACAATAGTAAATGGAAACTTTTTAGACAATTGTATAACCAATAAAACGGCGTTATTAGTTTTTTCATTTGTCGTGTCATTTTTCAGTTATGATCCCCATAAACTGGTGTTTTTTTAATGTAAGTCATAGTTGGCAATGACATCATTCAATAGGTTTTTATTTCTAAATACAGTGATATATAAAGCTCGATATGTTTTTTATTGAAAATAAAGAATTATGACGGGTTTTAGCTTACAAAAAAGTTTATGTCATAACTCAAAAATAACACGAAAAAAAATTATAATGCCGTTTTATTGGTTATAAAATCGTATAAAACAATTTCCTTTGCGATTTTTCTTCAATCTCAATAATGAGAGCGCTATCTCAGTGTTATGAGATTTCCGAAGTTTAGTTAGTTTTCGAGATCTCTGTATGTACTAAACATTGAAAAACTCTTCTTGTATAACATGAAGAGGAAAATTAAAAATACCTATTATTGGTATTTAAAATTAGCATTTTCGTATAACTGATATTATTATTATTTTTATTGCTTCTATGACTTTATTCCGGATACTCAATAACTGACTCATATTTTAATCAGGTAAATTTTCACATGTAATACCACTAGAGGTCAAATTATTTCCGGAAATTTTTTCGAGCTCACGAATATTTTGAAAATTATCGCGAGCCGAAGGCGAGGGATAATTTTCTTAAAATATTCGTAAGCGAGAACAAAATTTCCTGGTATAATTTGATTTCGAGTGGTATTTGGAAAGAAAATTTCACAACAAAATTAGTTTTGAATAGAAAAATTACAATTTAATTGTTAAATAAAAATATGACATGGCGGCGTAACATAATCACGTGACAACGCCAAACTGACGGTTTAATAACTGCGCCGCCATTATTAGCGCTGTCAAACACAAATTTTAGTTCCTAAACTTCACCAGCCGAGTATGGTTTTTGATAATGATAAGTCGACAATTGCGGTATAATAGTAATTATGATTAGTATTGATTAGATGCCATTCTTTCCAAAGCGCAAGGATTTGCCCGGCAGATGAATTCTACCAACAAAAAGTGCCATATAATTAATTATAAAGATAAAGTGGTCGAACCCCCATGAATTCGCCGTGTGTTAATCCGAAAAATTATGTAAGTACCTACCTATTTCAAATAGAATTACTAAATTAGGTAAATTAGGTTTCTTCAGATCATTTTTTCGATAGTGAATCCGTAATTTCATACGTGGTAATACGCGAAAACATCACTTTAATATTAAATTATAATAGAAACTTTAACTAAACGCATTGGTTGATTAATATTAATAACAGCAACAGTCAACAGCTGACGTTTATAAAGTTCCTAGTGGTCACTTTTAAACGTCAAAAAATTTCCACTATAATACTCTCCAGCTTACCCCTGGAGGAGAAAATTTCCGATATAATACACAAATAACCATGGCAACGGTAAGCAATGCTCGTACTTTATTGGCTGAAAATTGATGGCGTGAAATTTTCAATGCAAATTTTATTATTTTTTTATATAGGACGTAAAATAAAATAAAAATCAAACTGATCTAAGTGATCCTTCCAAATATTGATATTATATTGTATTTCATTTATTCGCTTCGTTACCATTACTATTTCGCACTGGGAAAGTCCCAAAATATAATGACATAATTATTAATTTATGATAACATTAAAACTAGTTAATGGGACACACAAATCATAACGGAGTCTGGAGCTACCTTAACTTCCATATTAAATTCATCTCGGCAAGGTGCAGTAAGTTGTGGGTTGTGGGAGTTCCATTATAATTGAGATTTTTACAAAGAAATGATTAATATCTTGCAAGCTAAAGGGAATCATATTCTTTAATCTTATAGCTTTGACTTTGTAATTAGTAGCATTACACTCTCTCTCTCTCTATTCTGCCAATTATATCTATAATAAAGTTCATTAAAAAAGTTTAGTGTAACTTTTATGGCATAAAATTGCAACCTTAGGATAACAACGATTCAAAGTCCATCAAGAATTAGGTAACGCAAACTTGAGCAATATTGATAGGCACTCCTAATACTTACTATTCGAATATTTGCAATCATTAACATGAGCGGCTGGTCACATTTTCGCCAGAAATTTCACTGTTTAATGATGGCCTCTTTAGTGTGGTAAAAGTATCTCATGCAGGTAGGTTTATATGAAATATAACGTAGTATTTGATGAGATACGTCATTTAAGATTACATATTATGGCACATCATCATAAAATTTTCTACAAGTTTCATTTCAATAGTTTTTTGTGTCATCAAACATTCTCGAGATAAAAAGCCTGATCTGAAAAAATATTCTTTCTTATATGATATGGGAGATGAATAGAAATATGGCGCTTTTTCCTACAAAAATATAAGCAGTTCTACCTTTTTTTTCAATCAAGTTTAATAATAATTGTAAAATGAATAAATATTTCATGACCACAAATCGTAATCACTGATTAATTACCTATACCTAGTTTTTAACTACCAGTACAGCTATTTCGGAATGATTACTTATGTAAAAATGCAAGAACATATACAAACTATGCATACGATACGAGATGGATGAAAATGTTATCTGCATAATGCAAACAATAAAGACGGAACATGCTAGACAAAAAAAATGGCACCAGAACGTTTTTGATACTTAATCAACAATGCAGTCACGTTTCCCTGCAGACATTGTCGGAGGTATTGTTCGTTTATTTAGTTAATCCGTATTGTTTATATTGATTTCAATCGAATTTTCATTCGTATGCATGAATGCTAAATGAGATTTTGGAAGGATGTTTCGTCCAGAAATTTTCGACTTCCTGCCAAGAAACACATTCACATGCAATGAATTCACATGCCGCTTAAAGTTGAGCTCATGCTTGGGTAATCCATTAATAAATTTATCTTTCTTACAAAACTACAGATTTATTTCTTGTGTTTTTTCTTTCCGTATTTTTATCTTTAATATTTAAAACAAAAATTATACAACACAACAGAAATATTCAACTGTTATCCTCTGTTTGATGCTCTAAGTTGACTTTTGTCTCTGTTTGCTAGATCAAATTCTGCTCGTTATAACTTTTTTCACTTACCTAACTTCTTCTTTAGTAGGTATCTTTCCGGCGAAAAATTAAAATAAATAGATTAATAAAAACAAAACTGCTGCGCAGACAGTTTGTAGGAACAACAAGATGGATTTGAAAGCATTTTCAAAAAATCGGGTAAGAATAATTCTCAAGACCCTTATAAATTTTAGTCATGGCGCCACCTAAAATTTATGTCTAGTTGTTATTTTATTGTCCAAGCAGAAATGAAATAATATTTTATTTTACTTTCCCGAGAGGGAAAGCTTTCTTTTTAGAGGGAACGGCAAGTCACTTATTTGTCTCGCTTCACTAGGAAGCGCAGTGGCGTGGGAAGCGAGAGCGAACAAACAGCAGCGGCATAAGCAATTTTGCTAATGGAAAAAGCACCATTTTGATTTTGATTTACAAAATCCTAGAGAGCATAATATCATATGAATAATGTTTTAAAGTTTTTTGATTATGCTAATCGGCTCAGATTTCATCACTTAACATCTTTCTCATATCGAAGAGAAGAGGGGATCTGATAACAGTTTCCTTGCTGGTAAACGGTTTCTTTCCTGTTGATCGTTTCTTTTCCTTTTTCCTTTACTAAATGAATATCATAAAAATCATCTACTAAATAAGATATCCTTCAATTTGCTTAATTCCGGGAGCCACCACACCACAACATTTGAAAACAGTATATTAACATTCAAATTCCATCAAGTTGACTCCCATTACGAAAATAACTTTCAACTTTAATAAGTTTTGCCCAATTGACACTAACGTGTAAGCCGCATTCTAGATTTATCGATTTTATAAAGCCAATCAAATTAATTTACACAAAAAACAAAACAAGATAATGTTAGCTTAATAACTATTGTAGGTATTTTAATACCAATATACAGGGTGATTCATGAGTGACCTTACATAGACCAATGGTGATAAGCGGACTTCAAGGCGGGTCGAAAACCACAAAAGAAATTTTTTTTGTGTGATTGGTTAAGAAGTTACAGGGTGTTTTATGTCTCAGGTACAAAACTTTGATAGGCGATATTTCTGAAACGGCAGGAGATATTTTGTAGAAATTTACTAGGAATGGTGCATTCCGGAAACTCATCAAAACCGCATTCTGAGTTAATTAAAAATCCAGGACCGGACTTGAAAATTTTTGCCCCCATGGTCTTTGTTGAAAAAGTTTATTTTCTGACCGTGCTACTGAAAAACTGTCATCGAATTTGAAAAGATAAGAAAAAACTCTATAGAAATCATTCCTCAATTTGAACGGCACACCCAAACCGTCTCGAAAAAAAATGTCAAAGTAAAACTTCTCGCAGTAAACTATCGTTTTCGAGCAGACATATTTTACTTAATATTCGTCTGAATTCCTTCAAATTTATTTTTTGACTTGTTTCTGTGGGAAAAATGTCAGTGTAAATTAAATGTTATCAATATTAATGTTATAAACGGTTCTCAAAATGTCCTTTATCAACTTCAATACATTTCCTGCAGCGTTTCCATAAATTTTGGTTTGCTTTTTGAATTATTTGCCTGTTGTTTCTAATTTCATCAGCAACTACCAGTATTCGCGTCCTGAGCTCCTCTCTGGTACTTACTTCCGTTTTTTAGACTTCCTGCTTCATATGGCCCCATGGGTAATAGTCTAAGACAGTGCGGTTGGGGGACCTAGGTGGTCAGGAATGAGGGCCGCCGCGCCCGAACCAACGATTGTGGTACCTACTCATTGTGGAGATGCTCTCTGACTTGTCGAGAAAAATGCGGTGGTGCCCCATCTTGCTGGAAGGAAAGAGCACGCCTGTTCATGTTCGCCTCTGCAAGCAAGCCGGGCAAAAAGACTTGTAGGAAAAGTAAATAAATTTCCCCCGTGAGCCGCCCAGCAAAAAATGGGGTCCGATTAGGGTATCATTTGCAATGCCACACTGCACATTTATAGAAAATCTGTTGCGAGTTCTTCTGAACAACAGAGCGCGGATTTTCATATGCCCATAGGTGGGAGTTTTTTTTATTCGTTACACCATCCCGCGTGAACTGAGCTTCGATCAGTACACAAAATTCTACGCAGTCCATTCAATGGAACTTCATTGAATGGTTGAAGCCTCTGTACGCTTTGTACGTGACAGGGATGCATCCGCGCTCTTCTTTTTTTTTTCAAGGTTTCCGATACTCTTGATTGAGAAATGCCCAGTGCTTGCCCAATTCTTCGCGTAGTTGTACTTGGATTTACTGCCACCATCTCCACGATGTTTTGATGGTTCAGATTTTCCAATTGAGGTTCAGCATTCCTTTGAACTCAGGGAAATATGCCGTGGTTTCGAGAAAATTGGAAAACAGACGCGAAACGTTACATGGGCCGGTGTTCTTCGATTGTGATCTTCTATGGTATTCTCTCGCAGCTGCTCTTGAATTTCCATTGCAGAAACCATACACAAACATACTGTCTGGTAATCGTTATTAGTGAAATGATTTGTGATTATTAGTGAAATCTGAAAATTTTGCAGTTGACACCTGATTTCCCAGTAATAAAGCTTGGCCTTCTGTCAAACATTTTTCCCACAGAAACAAGTCAAAAAATAAACTTGAAGGAATTCAGACGAACATTAAGTAAAATATGTCTGCTCGAAAACGATAATTTACTGAGAAGTTTTACTTTGACATTTATTTTTCGAGACGGTTTGGGTGTGCCGTTCAAATTGAGGAATGATTTCTATAGAGTTTTTTCTTATCTTTTCAAACTCGATGACAGTTTTTCAGTAGCACGGTCAGAAAATAAACTTTTTCAACAAAGACCATGGGGGCAAAAATTTTCAAGTCCGGTCCTGGATTTTTAATTAACTCAGAATGCGGTTTTGATGAGTTTCCGGAATGCACCATTCCTAGTAAATTTCTACAAAACATCTCCAGGCGTTTCAGAAATATCGCCTATCAAAGTTTTGTACCTGAGACATAAAACACCCTGTAACTTCTTAACCAATCACACAAAAAAAAATTTCTTTTGTGGTTTTCGACCCGCCTTGAAGTCCGCTTATCACCATTGGTCTATATAAGGTCACTCATGAATCACCCTGTATAATAGCAAATTCGAGTTACTGCACTTTTCTGCTCCGGGTGCGCACCGAGACGGAATCTCGTGTTCGATTTGTAGGACTCTGTTCCAGTGCTTTTCGTAATAGTATTCGAGTTAAAGTGAACTCTAGCGGTGCATATCGTAATTGTGTTCGAGTTACACTTGCTCTCTGGCAGTGCATAGGAAAATATGTTCGAGCCGTATGGCGGAACTGCCCCGGAGCAAAATAAACTGCACCGTCAAATTTGACGGTGCAACGGTGCACTCCCGTAAATTTAGAGGTTAGAAATAGCGGGAAAATTAACTACTGATTCCATTACTGATTCCTAGTAATTCCTTATACCAAAAATTTGTGGATAAGTACATTTTACGTATTGTATGAATTACAACTTATTACAATAATGAAAAGGGATCACGCCTTGTAGTTCCACGACTCTGTTATAATAAGAATAACATCATAACAACAAACAACCGTGATAGGTATAGGATAGGGATAGGTAGAAGGCTATAATATGAAAATGCAGACTGCACTGCACCGGTGCATGGCGCTCTGGCTCTTGCTCTGGTTCTGGCCTAACCTGACACAGTTCGGTTCCATACAGAGTCGAAATGCGAAAGTTCTGCTCCGGAATGGGGCAGAATTCTGGGCAGAACTGATTCAGAGACAGATCGATCTCGCTCCGAGCAAGTGCAGCCAACTCGAATTCGCTATTAAGTTGAAGGTCCTTGACGAGTGAAATGACATTGACAATCTCTAAACATCACTTTTCGTAACCGGGTAATCGGGTCAGGAGTTAGAGATGGACTAGCCGATGAACGGAGGAGCGACAACCCGTATACGAGAAACAGTGTTTCGGACTGAAGGATACTGAAGGATTCAGGCTTATGGATGATATAGCGATAATTTGAGACTAAGGCCCGTGGTTCACCGAGAAAACCTATACAAGGCAATGCAAGGTTGCTCACGAGTGATGAGAGATATAACTGTGATTTAGTTACCGATACCTGCTGATCGCCTTTGATTTGACTGAAAGAATATCGATGCATGATTGGAACCGCAATCACAGTTCGATAAATATCGGCCATCACTACATTTCGATAAATATCGCCTATCACTACATTTCATTGCAATTCAACCTTGCTCGTTCACCTTAAGGTAGGCGACTACGAATAGTCAAAGTGACAGCCAGTAGTATTACACGATTACGCTGACTGATTTTCATGCATGTTTCCTTACAATCGTATTGTTAGGAAAATTTTTGATATTTTGAGATTTCATATTTAATTTATAAAATAAATGTTAGATTATTAGATTTATTTTCAAATAATTTCGTCTCATTACAGAAAAGACTTGCGATTTTGAACGACCGTTTTCTTTATCCTTATCAAAATCTGGATAGACCAAAATGGTTAATTTCTTCGCATTTGTAGGTACGCAAATTTATCCTGCGAAAACATAGACATCTAGTCACTCGCGAGAATTTTACACAAAAATAAAAGCTTCTGATTGGCTACCTGAAATACGAAGATTTTATTTCCACGCACCGACTTGCAAAAACCTTCGTATTTCAGACACATAATCAGAAGCTTTCATTTTTGTGTAAAACTACGAGCTGCTATAAAAGTCTACGAAGCCCAGTGATCTCCATACTAGTTATATCATGATTCTAATTTATTGACGAAATCGTAAAAGTACGAAGCACTTCGTGAATACCTCTATAATAATTATTAGTCGAGGAGCTAGTGACAAAAAAGTGCAAGAGTGTTGGAAAGGCTGATACGAGTACTTTCAGATGAGACTCTGTATTTTGATCATAGAAACCACTATACTACTATGCTAGGACATACATACAGGGTGTTGATTTTCACAGCGGGCCATAGGGGATTATAGCATTGCGAAAGTAGTTTTTGAGGATTCCTGCTCGTCGTTTAAACTGACAGAAATAGTTTTGGTATCAAAATGAAGCTAAAATTATTGCGCATAAGCTTGACATCAGAAATTAATTTAATTTCACGTTGTTTTCTAAAATTCTTCAGTAAAAATTCAAGTAATTGTTAATGTTTAATCACAAAATAGCATGCCTTGCTTAAACAATAATGACGTTTCTACGTTTTGACAATCCAATAATAAAAAAAAACCTACTACAGACTACAGTGTAGCCAGTTACAGGAGGGTTCGCGATTTATTTGCCGTGAATTTTAAACTGAGCAAAATTTACATTTTACAATGCTATATATGCTCTATTCCCTATGGCCCGCTTTGAAAATCAACACCCTGTATAGCAGGGACATGCTTTCAAAATTTTCGAAAAAATATCTAAAAAATCCCTTCAAATGCATTGTTTATGACAAAAATGTCAATTAAATATTTGAAAAAAATACCAACTATAGTTTCACAGTCTAACAATATAAGACAATTATTACCATTAATAAACATAATTTTGTTTATTAAAAAAATTCATGCTAATTTTTCAGGAAATGCTTGTCTTTTGTCTTTCAGGAGTCGGTAAGCACGAATTGGTGTTATGTCAGTTTGTTCATTATCTTATATTGTTAGATCATGAACTTATTTAGTATTATTGTCAATTATTGCGTATTGACAGTTTTTGTGTCATAAAAAATTAATTTGAAGGGACTTTTCAGATACCTTTTTCGAAAACTTTGAAAGAGTTTCCCTGCCTTATGTCCCAACACCTGGCATGCTGACTGTACAGTGGATTGCTAATGGCCAAAATACAGTATGATTTGAAAGTATCAGCCTTTCCAAATCTCTTGCACTTTTTTCGCTAGCTCTTCGAATTTAAGTTCCGGCATCAACCACAATTTCTATTTGTGATCAACTGAGGAAATTTTACTAAATGAACACTCGGTATAATAATGTGTAAGACCAATAATTATTATTGGTGTAGGTACCTATATCAATAAAATCGATAATTACAAAGATGACAAAATATGACTTTGTATGTCATCACAAATACTGGGAAATATTAGCATTTGAATGCTCAAATTTAATAATAATTATAGCAAATCTCACGATTATTGTTTGACTGAGCTATTGTGATGATATCATTGTTTGCGTTCGAGTTGGGCGTGGTGAAAATTCTTTTCAGATCGGTGATTTCATACGTTTGTCACTAATCCACATTATCGATTATATTTCCCCAACAAGTCCATATTATCCATTATATTTCCTCAACAAATTAGTGAAATTAAAAAGTATTCAAATTTAAAATATGCATAAAAAGAATCAAGAACGACTATACGTAAATGAAAATCCTAAATTTAAAAATTCTTTGAAAAGTTATTCTTAAGCGAATATAAGTAGGTACAGTAATTAATTTTGATCTCAATGCAATTATATCCATTTTAAAAGGAGTAAAATGGATTTCAATATAATTACTGAGTTCTTTCGTTGAAGGTAGCTCATTATGTGAAAAAATGTTCTCATCGCCTCTGTGTCGACTTGGAAATGTTACGTCGAAGCAGACTGTCGGCTGAATATTAATCTCTGTGACACTGAGTAATTTTTGAATAATAGCGATTAATTTAGTCGAGGCCTAACACTAAATGGGGCTACGTTAATTGCTTTTTCTCTTCTAGCAGGCGCATAGGCAGGGGTTTGAGTGTTCGAAAAAGAGAGACTGGAAACTCACTAAGATTCGTAACAAATCGTAAATACACAGTGTCTACGTAAGTTAAAGTCATTTAAAAAAAAATAGTTAGCGATTTTAGGAAAAAAAGTAATTCTTCATAAAAAGTTTTGCTTGATCTGAAATCTAAAATGAAATATAGTCAGACATCAAATTTTTGTAGTCGTATATGAGGTTTGTTTCAACAATACATATATGAATTTTGCCAAAGAGTAATTACCTTCATTTCAGACAAAATCAAAAATTGTTATTTGCAGTGCTGTTCAACTTTTTTAAGTACCTAACAATTTTTTATATAAGTCAAAAATAAAGATATTTTACTCTTTGGGAAGATTCGCGTTTTTGGACAAACATCGTATACGACTGCAAAAATTTGATGCAAAAAAAAAGACTGCAAAGTATGACTATTTCTTTTTATGTTTCAGTCCAACCACAACTTTTATAAGCAATAACTTTTTTTCTAAAATTGATAATAAAAAAGTTTTCCATATGACTCCAACTTACGTAGATACAAATGTGAAAGATTTTTTATATAATCAAAGAAAAGATTCTAACTATAATTATAATGTGAATAATGTGACAGTTCTCAATCTTGATACAAAAAAATATAAATTTGATTTTTATAAAATCCTAATAAAACTTCTTGACTTATCTATGTAAGTCACGAGTTTTTTTGGTTACTTCAAATTATTCTTCAAAACCTTAAAAAAATACTTGGCATAAGAAAAAGCACCTTATCTATCTGATAATGCATAAAGCAGATGTGATCTGCAAAAACTTTTTTTATGATCACCTGTCTATATAGATTATGACGACAGCGCTAATTTATCCAGTCAGACTCACCACGTATAATAATTATTATTATCTACGAGTGATTCATAAAATGCACTTTTTTAGACGTTTCTTAGTTCATAAAATGTATGATTATATTGAAGAGTGAAATAAAGTAAGAAGGAGTGTAATAAAGTGCCGTAGCGGTTCATTATTTAACGCTAAATCTGACACGTTACGTTGCTGCACGCTCGCCGAGTACAAGTGTTTTAGTGAGCGGAGCGGAGCGATCCAACACGAGACACTGAACCACCAGTTTATTAGCAGAACGCCAGCGCTAGATCTATGTACAATTAATATTTTGTGTTTTGCGTTGTTTAGTTACCTGAAATGGATACCATTGTAGATGATTCAATGAATGAAATATCTTCTACCCCAGAAGAAATTATTTTTCAATCAAATGTGTCTATATAATTTATATATTTTAATATTTTATGTTTACATTTAATCATAAATGAAATATCCTCCGCACTAGAAGAAATTATTATTCAATCAAATATGGCTGCACAAAATCTGTTAGGTACCTAGGTACCTACCTCAAAAATCTAAAGAAGTGTATATTAAGCAATATATGTCACCTTTATGAACTGATGTGAAGAAAAAAGCGTTAATAGCTTCAAAGAAACACTTACATAAGATATGAATGCATTGGAAAGTTTTTTTTTTAATTTTATATTCGTTCTAGTTCAAGTCACTCGTAGATAAAATTTTGTATGCAACATATGCATAAAGTGCCTTTTTTTCACTTCTGGGATTGCCGCATTCGCCTGCGGCTCATGCGGTCAAACTTCCCAGTCGTGAAAAAAAGTACCACTTTATGCACTTGTTGCATAAATAACTATTATTATTGTTTTCAATTAATTTAATAAGCCTTTACTGTTTACGACTCCACTCATTCGGGTATGCTGTTGTGACAGTGGCTTGATTCTTTGACACTATTACTTATGTCACAATTCATTTTATTATTTGGAAATATTTTTCATAGTAGAAAAAGGGTTATCGGACTACCAGGGCGTGAACCCGTGTGCTTTGGAACAAGCATCCGCAGAACACAAACCACTCGGATACTCTAACCTTGTTAGTTTTAAGTAGGTTTGTCTCTATGAATTAATATAGGAAGATACCATTTTTTGCAGCTTTTTTTTATTATAAATATGAAGATAAAATACAAAAATTGTGTTTTAACAACAATATTGGTCCTTTTAAAAGGAGTTTTCGACATTGTTCGTTGTTACATAAAGTGAAATACCTCATGTATGATGTCGGCTTCTCATTATGCGGTACTTGACAAGTGCTTGCAAATACTTGGCAAGTGCCGAGTAGTGTGTACCATGCAAGCGGCGTGCAACTCGGCACATCAGCTCGACTATTACAAGTCACGTCACTTCTTGCACTTCCCGTTAGTTGACGGTGAACTGTCCCAAGCCAAAGTTCGTTACTTGCAAAGTGCTCCCAAGAACCATATTTCACCCGTTTTGCTACCTATAAGAAATGTGTACGGTTTGACTTTTTACACAAGTACCTACCTACTCACAATAAGTACTTTCACGCCAAATACTTTCTAAATAACTCATTTGCCAAGTGTCGCGTAATGACAGTCGCTCTTGAATATTGTAAATGGCAAGATAGGCGAAAGTGATAAATTAGGTGTAGGTGTATTATGGTTTATGTATGAAAATTATTATCTAGAAAAAAGCTTATGGGAATTAAATGAAATTCACAACTAAGATATTAATTCATTTTGATAATGCTCCGATAATCCAATTTAATGACATGAAAGTTATTTTGATAATAATAAATTTGAAAAATTTGAAATAATAAATAAGTAGGTAAACAATGTTTTTTTATGATGCCGCCGTGCCAAGATTTGTCAAACAAATTCCTCTCCTGTTGATGATAGTGACAAAAAAGAAGTATCCAATTTTTTTCTTAATAAATACCGAACAGGACAAGGGTTCGTAGTTTTTTTTTTAAGGGAGCGTATTCTGCTACTAAGAATAGGGTCTTTAATAGGGTATTTAAACGGTTCTCAAAGTTAGCGAAGTACTGAATACAAAAAAAAAAAACTTTCGGTTTCAGATTGTATTACTGGTTATCAAAACTTGATTCATATTTAATCTTTGGGCGATATCCAGATATTGCTGCTTGCTACATTCTTATTATATTACTTATTACTACTTCAGAAATATTATTATTATCTAAAAATACTAAAAGGTCACCAAATTTTAAGCTTCATAATTATAATAATCTTTTAAATGGTAACCAGTTGTTTTGTCTTTGTTAGCGTTTTATGCTATCTGTTAGTGAAAATAATTTTTTGTTTCGTAAAAACATAAAACGGTAATTTAATTTTCAACTGTATCTACATCTACATCACATCTCTAACCAGGCTCAAACTTTGATTCGGTTTATATCAGTTTTAAGCATGACATTATCTAGAGTTACGAACGGGCCAAGCTTCAAAACATCCGGCGACCGCCACTCCCACCACCCTCGAGCGAGTTGCGCGAGGCGACTTCCGAGCATCCCTAGTCGCTACCATCTATACACCGTTCACATATTATTTACGCACTAGTAGGCCATGAAGTTTTGCTTTTAGGTTTAAGTACAAAAATGAAAACTCCCTAGATCTTTACTGACAAAATCTGCTGATGGAGGTATTACTTAAAGATTAAGTAAACACTGACATTTGTCAAATCACTCAAATTGTCTCAGCTGATTAATAAACTTGTAGTCTAATTTATTGAAGTTTTAGTAGGGGTACTAGGATAATTTTACACTCTGATTAATTTTTTACAAAAATAGTATCTCTGAATGAAGAAATCCGCATTAAGAAAGCATTTCAATGATTAAGATCCAGAAAATTCAAGCTTGAGCAAACATTAAGTCTTTATGAAGGTGAAAATATATTTGGGATGTGAGTATTGAGTATGTGTATCTGCGAAATTACTGGTAATGCTGTCTCTTTATAGTAGTCGGACCGTGCATTAGCAAGTATTATTAGACAGGACAAATTTTAAATTAAACCTCTGAGCAGACCACCTAAAACAAGCACTCATTATGGAAATTTTATGTTTCCGGAAGATTTTCAGTAATCTATTTCCAATACCACACAATCGAAATATCATGGTGGTATTGTAAACCTTATTACAACAAGCACGTAAATTCGCCGCTTCTCTAAGGATAAAGTAATGAATGTTACGGCTTGAAGAGCTTTCAAAATGTAGGTACACCTGACATCTGACAAAATTTATATAATTATTGTGAAAAATATTTCGAAGGACTGGACGGAACAAATGGACACGGTTCTTTCGGGTGAAAATCCTATTAAAATCAGAACGCTTAAAATGATTCTAATTCTAAGGATCCAATGGCGGTTGATAATATTAGGGGATAATTTTGGACCAGAAGCCAAAACTGACAAGTGCAAATACTTTCTCAAATCCAGAATTTTGGCTGCTTTCTGACACACTACTACGAAACCTTAGATATACTTTACCAAGACCCTATAGTACCTATATTATATTTTAAGTACCTACCATGTATTTATTAAAAATAAATTATTATAATTGATCCAAGTTTTTTTATTTTATATTCAAATAGTACATTTGTGTATTTTCTTAACTTGGCAAAATTACATGATAACCTTTTTCTCAAACTCGTTATGAAAAGCTTATTAGATTCAGCGACATTGCGTTCTAGTTAAAGATTGCAAATGTTTAAAAACTAAAAAACCCCAAAATGTAAACAAATATAATTAAAAGAATACCAAAAATATCAAAAATCATTCTGGCAACTATGTCCTGTTCGTTGTCATAGAACTTCAACCTCAAAAAAAGACATAACCAAACTCCAGCCAATGATTGACAACGGTTATACCCAGTGATTTCTATCACCCTACACCATAACCCAATTCTTTTTTAATAAGTGAACGGTGTATAGTTTAAAATACAAGCTTACGAACTTATTCAATAACCCCACAAATCAGGGTGGTTACTTTCGATTGGCTCACCATTGGGTTCTTCTTTTCCATTGAAGATACAAAGTCGGTTAAACTAGAGAAAAGTGGCGCAATTTTATGCTTAATATATGTATATCTGTAATAAAATTTAGGATTATTGCAGTCGTTGCTGAAATATCCTGAAAAAACTGGACAATCGAGATTTCTTATGTCATCATATCGTGCAAAAAATCATAATATACCTATGCAAAAATTTTATGTGTGACTACCTACTTCATTTTAGGTTTTAGACCAGCATGTACTTACAAATTTTTTTGAAGAATTTTTTTTTCAAAAATGGATAATTAGAAATTTTTTCAAATATCTAACTCCAGCTGTATAGACACGCACTGTGAAAGGAAATTAAAATCTCTACAATTTCATCTTATTTTTTATTATTTATTCATTTATAATTTTTTATTATTTCTCTGATGAATATTTTAGACTAGTTTCGAAAATTTCAACTGTGTTCGAGCTTGTAGTCCAAAAAGAAATGCGAATTAGAAATACCTATGGGTTAAAAGTGGACAATTTTATGAGCTCTTGCTCATTGCAAGAATGTTTTTCCCTACGACGCACCGTTTCTGAGATACAACCGGACACCCCAAAAGTGGGATATTTGATGAAAAATATGAATTAAAATTGTTTTCCGAAAAAATCTACTTTTGTGGAGCATGTAACTCAAAAACGGTTGAAAATTCGAAAGTCACGTATGGAATAAAAATTGTACAAAATTTTAGTGCTTTTATTATACTATACAGGTTTGTAATTTTTTATACTACCCATCATTGGGATCTCCTAAAAGCTAACAGATAAAGGGTTCGTTAAATTAGAGAAAAGCTGCTTTATTTTGTGGCCATCTCGAATCCGTTGAGATATACAAGATATCTGAGACCGTTCCTGAAATATCCTGAAAAAAACTGAAAAATCGAGAAATCTTATTATTGCCATATAAATATTGGAGATTAATAAACATTTTTTTGTAGGCTTACATAAGCCGTTAAGGGCTATCTATCTGACATTTCAAATATTTTCAAAGCCAACCAGATCCCATAGTATTCATAGTCAACTTTTGTTTTTCTTATGGCCGCCATATTAGATTTTCATGTCATTTTGTATTAAAAAATTAAGGAAACCAAAAATCTATCACATTAAAAAAAAAATCAAAATTTTCTCCTTCTTTTTTCGAAAAAAAATGACCTTTCTTCAACCGAATGTCATAAATAACCACAAGTCAAGCAATTTCACGCCATATTGCGACGTTTCACGACGTCGTTCGGTGATAAAATTTTCTTTTGGTTTTCGGAAAAAGAAGTAAATTTTGAAGAATGTTTTAATGTGATAGTCTTTTGGTTTCCTTAATTTTTTAATACAGAATGACATGAAAATCCAATATGGCGGTCATAAGAAAAACAAAAGTTGACTATGAATACTCTAAGATCTAGTTGGCTTTGAAAATTTTTAAAATGTCAGATGGATAGCTCTTCACGGCTTATGTAAGCCTACAAAAAACTATGTATTTATTAATCTCCAATAATAAAAAAGATATGGCAAAAATAAGAAATCTCGATTTTTCAGTTTTTTTCAGGATATTTCAGGAACGGTGCCAGATATCTTGTATGTCTCGACGGATTCGACATGGACATAAAAGAGCAGCTTTTCTCTAATTTAACGGACCTTGTATCTCTTAGCGTTTAGGAGATCCCAATGATGGGTAGTACAAAACATTCCCACCCTGTATAAGGAAATTATTCTCTACGACGCACCCTTTTTGAGATATACCCTGAAACCCCAACCTCAACCCTTGTACCTTCCCACCCCCCACTCCACCCCCCGGCTCTTCACCTAGACCTCAAGATGGTATGTAATGGTATGTTTTGGTATGTAACACCTTAAGCACCTGAGCCACCTGAACAAGTTTCTGACGGAATCGTTTAACATCTCCACCATTGACTGTACTACTTCAAGGTGTCGTATCTCAACAGAAGAGAGGCGAATGATTTATGGCTTAATCTTCAACAAGAAATTTTTTGCCTACATTTTTTGCAGTTATTCATTTACACCCTTTGTAATATAATTTCGAAGCGCCTATAAGTGTCGGCACTTAGGAATGCCAAATAGAACCAGATGAAGACAAGCAGGCTTTACTTGAAATGGTTCATTAGAATAAACAGTTTCGGTCAATAGATGTTCAAATTATTTTTGATCGTTGCAAAAATTCCATCTAGCCTAAATACAAAGGACTTACAAAAAAAAAAGAAAATTGTGGCCAGCATAAGTAATTCTCTTCTAAGGAAAGGGATTCGTCTACAACACAACAGTATAGTAGTAGGGTGTTAACATTGTATATTTTATATATACCTATTGTTAACGCGAGTGTGATTGTGTTATATCAACTACAGGTTACTACGATACTATTATTGTAACGGGATCGACATAAGAAAATAAGACTACTCATACCTGTGTACTTGTGACTGGATGTGCGAGAGGTTTTCAATTAATAGTTGTAAGGTGGTTTATTAATAAAAAAAAATACATTTGACGGTTTTGTAACTGTGCGAAAATAAAACTCAACGGGATTTTATACAGAGTTCGAAATACCTACCTAGATGATTTATTTGCGCTATACCTGAAACTGAAATATAATTTTCTACTTTTATATGAAAGTACCTACATATAAAATCACACGAGATGGAGTAGCCTTTCATCATTCCCTTCCTTTTCAAACTGCTTTCATATTTTTTGCTTAAATCACTCCGGGATGTCATTAGACATATTACATGAATATACTACATACGGGGTGTTTCAAAACATATGTCGGAAAACTCAAGGTCTGATTTATGGGCTCATTTTTTAGAAAAGAACTTCATATCAACATGGGAAAGCAAACTCACTGTTTTCGAGATACAGTGTGTCACTTTTTTTTGACGATATCGAAGAAACCGGGATACAGAACTCAACTTCTGCCTGTTCTCCGTACACACCTTATTATTAATATTATTTACTTTTCGTCCATTAATTTTTTTTTGCATATAGAAGGCTGTGGATAAATTATGAAAATAAAAATATCAAAAACAAAATAATGTTTTTGAGTTTTGGCGAAGTATTGTTTTTGTATTTTCTTTTTTTTTCTTTTTCAATATTACTGATTATTAATTAACTAATAATAATAAACTTACGAATTAATAAATAAGTAATTAAAAATAGATTCATTTGGCGATTGATGAGCGACAAGGTTTTTACTCTCGATCAGAAGAGGTTTTAGAAAGACTCATTCTGATGATTTTTCCTTACCAGCAGAATTTGGTGAGCCCCCATTTGTTACGCGTTTGCTTTCACATAGCTACAAAGTCAGTCTGACGAAAATTATTGAAATGCATAGTAAAAAATCTACTCTAAAGCTTTGTCCACACCAAAGAAACACAGAGGAACATTTTGTTGCTGGTTGCCGCAACCTGTTTATGGAAACAGAAACAACAGCAAAAGTTCTGTAAACATTCTGTCCACACCAAGGTAATTCAGTTTTGTGAATGTTTCGTTGTGTTGCCGCAACAGGAAACGTTGTGTCTACACCAGTGCAGTATATGTTTCTAAACAATGTGGTACGACGAAGCAGATTTACAGGCAGCAGCAGCTGCAATTGTAATTATTTTACAAAAACACAAGAAACGAGTCCGTAAATGTTGGACTAGACGAAGTCTTTTAGACAGAAAGACACATGGTGTCATACGTCACATTATATTTTCTGTCGTCCATTTAAACGGCATTATTTTTATTATTAATTAATGTTTTTTTATTATTATAATATACTGAACGAAGTCAAGGTATTAGCTGATGTTTTCGGCAGCTATCCGACGGCTTCACGACGCAAGTTTCGAGCTTTGGGAACAAGCAACAACGTGTCCACACCGATAAAAATACCGTTGAGAAACAAAAAATGTTTACCAATGTTTCTATATTTTCTTTGATCTTTGCCGCTAAATATGGAAACAAGCAACTTATAGGAACTTTTGTTGCTGCAACCATAAACAATGAGGAACTTAAATAAACTTTTGGCAACATTCAGAAACAAGTTCCAGGAACAAGCAACATAAACAGAATGTTCCTATGTGTTGCTTTCGGTGTGGACAAGGCTTAAGAATCTTCAAATTAGTAAAGCGAAAAACCTTTGTTTCAAATTCTGAAACAAACTTTTTAACGAGTGATCCTTCCAAATAAACAACTGATGTTGATTTATATCCTAGCCATGTCTGCATGCCGAAATTAAGGAAGAGAAGGGGTCTATCTAATGATCTATGTAATCGGATTAATTATCAACTCGCCGTAGATGGCGCAATTAATTTGTTTCAGTAGGTTTTGGTCACTGGCGCGATTTACTATGAAGGAAAATCAAGGAAGCAATAATACGAACTTAGTATCAGTTCGTAGACGGCCTTCAGCTGGAAAGTATTTTATGCATCTTCTTATTTGCAACGCTAAAAGGAATTCTGAGAAATTTTAAACGACCTTGATTAAAATTTGTTGGAATGTCATTGAAAAAAATATACCTACTACTAAAATTATCAAAACTTTAAATACATTCTTCACACTTTAGATCTGCTCATTTTTTGTTTATTTCTACAAATAATAATAACTTTGGAGTGGCCTATTTCTCTAACACTATTTATGTGTATAATATTATATACCTACATAATCCTAGTTATGTGATTAATTTGTATCCGATTTATTTTGAATCGCCTCTATAAATAATTCAATGAATATGAACTTGGTTTCTATTTCTATTTACAGCTAATAATAATTGAACTTCGCCTTGACAGTGTTCAGTGTCAAGAGATTTGAGCGGCTATATTTAAGAGGCGTCTGGTCTATTATACCATAATTTTCAGACTATGCAGTTTTATTATGATAAAGTTTTATAGTCCAATTATCAGTAAATCTAAATAACGCTTCAAACACAACGTAAATAGTACATTCTTTAATGCGTGTGTATTATTTCCTAGAATGTTTTTCACGATGCCGCCAGATTTGATAATGCACAGACGAGTAATATTTTTAATTGAAAGTTGGAATTTAACTCTTAATTTTTACAATAATGAAAAACACCTAATAACGTTTCCATATTCCTATTTCTTGCATTTTCCGTTCAGCTAAAGACCCTATTGATCTCTTCTTTTCCCCATAAATACCCAAGATGACCACGCAAGAAAAAAATACTAACCACTACTTCACACTATTAAACCCGTTTACATTGTGAAGCAAAGAACACCCGAATAATTTCAATAGACAGGAGAAAGGAATGAAACTGTGAAAGATTTGGTATCCGGCGCTACTTCAGAAGCGATTGAGTTATCATCTGAGTCAGTAATCTATGACATCATCGGATACACCGGTCGTTTGCTATAGGATAATACAGTCTTTTGCTTTTGGTTTTCGTCTTTCGTCAATTGCTTTTCCTTATTTGTCAAATGCTTTTCTTATTTTTCTATCTATCAATGATTATAGTCATTGATTTATCAATCAAATTCCTTTTATGTCAAATCAGTTTCACTTTATGTCAATTGCTTTTCCTATTTACGTGCAATGACAGTATCATAAATATTGGAAAAGCATTTGATACAGTGTGACCCATTTGTTCTTGAAACACCCTGTAGAATCTTAATTTATGGTGCGATTTTAAAGAAATTTCTTTTAAATCATAGAGCTTGATAAACTATATTTTGGGAGCAAAAAGCGTCTCATTCCTACAAAATCCAAGGCCTACTAGATCAGTGTTTACTTGTAAAATCTCAAAAATTCATATTAGCGGCGATTTTTTTAGAAAAAAACTGTGCACGCTACTGGATTCACCAGCCCTCAAAACGGTACTGTACTAAAATTTATTGGAAATGTCAGAGTAATAAGGATCTTGCAGTTATTTTAAAAATTCATAATAGAACTCCGAATTTTCATTAATTTATTCGAAAAGGTCAAGAGAGACAAAATAGAAATTGTACGTCTAGTTGGTGATAATGTAGGTACTTTAATTTTTTAATTATAATTTTTTATTTATTTATTTTTTTTTATTTTTTTTTAAATTTTTTTTTTACTTTTTTTAATTTTAATTTTTACTTATGATAGCTTTTGATCTTTTTCAAATTAATTTATGAAAGTTCGGAGTATTATTATGAATTTCTAAAATAACTACAAGATCCTTTTTACTCTGACATTTTCAATAAAATTTAGTACAGTACCGTTTTGAGGGCTGGTGAATCCCGTGGCGTGCCCAGTTTTTTTCTAAAAAAATCGCTAATATGAATTTTTGAGATTTTACAAGTAAACACTGATCTAGTAGGCCCTGGATTTAGTAGGAATGAGACGCTTTTTGCTCCCAAAATATAGTTTATCAAACTCTATGATTTGAAAGAACTTTTTTTTAAATCGCACCATAAATTAAGATTCTACAGGGTGTTTCAAGAACAAATGGGTCACACTGTATGAAAGGAATGTCATTTGACAAAAGAGGAACTTCAATTGAAAAATCACGCACTGACGTTTGATAAATGGGAAAAGCATTTGACAAATTAGGAAAAGCAATTGACAAATGAGGAAAACCAAAAGCAAAAGACTGTAAAGTAGGATCGATTTTCGAGCCGTATATAGAAGCCATCGCTTGCGCACACGTAACCGCTGATGATATCTACTATGATTTTAATTTAATTATTGAAATTTCTGATTTTGATGATTTGAGAATTTCGATGATGGACCCTACATAATCCTTTTGAAAATTAGCTCCTGGTTGAATTTTTGTAACTTTCAGGATCGGTAGTATTCAATGAGTAAAATATTCATAATTGAATCGCATACAAACACACTATTGATGCGCAATATTTTTTTTATTTTTATTTCCAGGGTATCTGCCTTCTGGGTAGACATTTTTTGGAATCGCTATCAATGGATTCTGCTATAATCACTTCAGTGAGACTATCTTGAACGATGGTTTACCAAACATATCATTCCACTGGCTCCGTGGCCACACCGAGAAGGGTGAAGGAAAGAAACGACGGGGAGAGGGACGAATTTCATATCCAGAACCTCGAGCGAATCCCGCTCTTTTGCGCCACAAAGGGCGGTGGAGATAGGAGGCTGTCAAGGGTTGGTCTGCCGAAGCGGGGGCTTTTGGGGCCGTTGGTGGAGTACCCCGCCGTCATTAGGTTAGGGTCTGATTATACAGGCTGATCCCGAAATGGCGGACACGGTATGCAGGGTGTTGTAGAGGATGTTCAGAAAGACTGTAAATTTAAAACAAAAATTGTTTCCTCGCCTTCGTTACCGAGATATAGGGTGTCCTTTTTCTAAACTTTACATCAAAACGGCAGCCAAATTTAAACAACCTCCACTTGCAAAGCACATGATTTGACATAACTAATACGATAGCGTTTGCTTTTTATTTTTATTATTATCGGGAACGGAATTATAGGCATTCAAAGTTTACCAATTCCCTGAGTTCAACAAAATTTTTCAATGTGGCATCGTTGTTCAAATTCGAGCTCACCAATGCAACTAAAATAGATTTTGAATAATATTATCGGATATGTTTCCTTGCAACGATTATTGTTTTGAACATTGTTGAACTTTCCATTTCATATGTTTCCATGGTAATATCTATCTGGGTATTATTGTAGACCTACACATTATTTTTCTGCCTTAAGAAGGGTAGTGCAGTGTTGTGACTTTTTTTTCCACAAAAATGGTCATATCTTCTTAAGGGAGCCATACTGGAGAAAACACTAAATAAAACTTAGAATCCTTAATCCACAATGGATGCTGTGGTGCTATCCGTGTCCGCCATTTCGGGATCACCCTGCACAGATAGAAGTATTTCTTTGAATTTAACAATATTTGCTTGCCTCAAATAAATGATTGCTTTGTATACGGCGAAGAGAATGATTTGTTTACTTCAAAATGTCCAATTCTTTGAATATCCAACACAATAAAAGTTTTCCTGAACACAATGTGTCCTTAGTTCAATTTGTTGCAGCTTTGAAATAAAGAAGTGAATTTTTTTAACACAAATTAATATTTGGTTGCTTGAAATAAACAAAAACTTCTTATGAAACATCATCAAAGTTTTGAGTTGAAGGAATATTTTCTCAATTCAAACAGTAGTCGATTTTCACTCAAACATAGATTTGTTTGATTTATGTGCTGACAAAACTGCATCTAAACAGATATTTATTAAAATCAAATCTCTTGGATGCTTGGATTAAATAAATATATTTTTCGATCAAGATTATAATAACCAAGAACTAAAAATGTTATCCTCTTAACTGAAATAAATATGATGTTGGTTTCAAAGGTGAGATATGTTGAATAAAATAAAATTCAAGTACACATTTATTTGAATCAAAACTATTTTTATTTATTTTTAAAACATATAAAATATCCATCATGCACTTATCATCTTTCACAAATGTAATGTTGGCATGTAATGTTTTTTACTTAAAAAAATCACATTAACAAAAAATAAAACATTTTTGATTTGATTCTGGGTGTCAGTCGTAGTCGATGGTAACTGAATAATCTGAATAACATCTGAAGAAGGCGGTATCATCCTTAATGGTATAGACAGTTCAAGTGAAGGCAGTTGTTCCACATACTTGGGTGTCTTCCGGAAATTTTGGATTTCTTGTTTTGTTTTTTCTTTGTTGGAAGTGGTTCCGCGGTGTCACTCACGAATTCAGCAGTAGCCTGTAAATAATTATATAATTCAACCTCAACTCAATAACAGAGGTTTCAAATTTTCCCGTAAATTAGAAGTTAGATTAGGTACCTAATAGTCAAGCAGTTTCAATTTCACATATTATTTGACTGTGAATCATTGAGTTAGAATTATGCAAGCCAAGTAACGACAAATAAAAAAACAAAAGATGAAAAATTCACTTTAAAGAAATTAATCTACGAATTTTGGAAATTTTTGGAAACCTGTAAGTAAGAGCATAGGCACAGCAGGCTAAACATAATGAATCAGGTTAACATAATGCAGAAAATAGGGCAAAAATGACATGTCGAAACTCGATTAAAAATAAAAAAATTCCGGAACTTCACATTTAACTAGGTATTCAATACCTACTGGTTTAGGTAAAGTTTTTATACCATACCTCACTTTACAAAATGGACTGACATCGTCAAGGTATGAAATGTAATTATGCACTCTTTTGTTCAATAATCAAATAATTAGCTATACGAAATTCTAAACAATATGTAATGTCAATGTGGATCGCCATTTTAACATATGCTCACATGTGCTCACTTACCTACTTGTAAAATCAGTAATGAGATGCTGCAATCCACTTTCTATAAAAGGACTCCTCCATTGCACCATGCGGATACCATAAACACAACTATATACTTAACATGATATCAAAGAACTGGGGAGAGGATTCGGGACGGGTGACAAGAGGGCACAAGCACAAGACAAAATCAAGGAGACGCCAACGCGACAGGTGCCGTAGTTGTGTTTCACTGACTGTTTCCCGATCGATAGAGTTGTAGGTAACGCAAAAATCAAATACGCAAGTTCAAGTTTAAATTCCAGTGTTTCCATTCGTGGAAAACCTCACGTGACTTATAGTCCTATTCTGATTGGATGCATTCAGCCAACGAAAATTTTCTTTTAAATTTGCTGTAGTTTTCAAACAAATAAATGATTTGTTTGGAATTCATGTATTAAGTCCTTTTGACCGTATGCCATACCAACTAAATATTTGTTTCACCCAAACCTTCCTCATTTACAGCAATGAAATATCAGATGTTTTCAAAGATATGGATGTTTACAACAAAATTTTTAAAGTCGAGAGCAAGAAAATGGGTTTATTTAATGCAAATAAGTATTATAGTTGGGTTTCACTATAATTTTTTTCGGTCGAACAACGCGTGCATTGAAGTAACCATTCGGATTGTTTGATAATGTTAAATTAATATTTTGTTGAAAATAGATTATAATTTGTTACTTTAAAAAAATCTGGTTGCATAAATTTAAAGAAACCGCACTCTTACATCAAAAAAACGCATATTTTTAAGCCAAAAATATCTTGTTCAGGTCAAACAAAATTTGTTGGTTTCAAACAAATTAAAGTCAAAGAAATTGAAATTCTTAAATCAAAGAATCTGTTTTTTCTGTGTGTATATGGTCCCTGTTTCAGAGCTGGATTTAGGAGCGAGCGCCATTTTCTTGGCAAAAAAAGGTTAGGCCCTCACCATGGGGAAGTTGAGTGGGACCGAGTGGGCCCCGGTCCCCCCCATAATCATTCCCCCACCCCCCATAACAATTCCCCTCCCCTCAGAGCCCCCCTCACAACATCCTCGCCAGAGCACACTACTCTCCTAATGATCCCTTTCTGGATTGTACTCTCCACGACCACTAGCTGATTATTGTAGTAAACGGCTCCAATTATTCCGAAAAGATATTTTTTGTTTTTGTTCTTTTGTTTGTTCTCCATATTTTGGTTAAATTAATTTTCTGTAAATATAGTGCCAATCATTACAACAAAACGAAGCTTTCTGGTAAGGTCGTTTCATGTGTAAAGTCTGGGCATTACATGAAACGTTGACAAGTAATAGCAAAATGAATACGCCTTAGGCCCGGCGTCCACCGAGAAAAGCTATACAAGCCAACCGTTGCCCACTAGTCTAATAGATCTGGGAATTAATTACTGATACCTTTCGATAAATTTCACCCATCACTACATTCATTACAAATATTCAAACTTGCGCATACACCGTGGCGACTGCGAACAGTCAAAGTTACAGTCAGTGGTACACGATTAACCTGGCTGGTCTATATGCTTTAGATAAAATTTCTTGAAATTTTGATATTTTATAATTAGTTCTTTTGTCTTTTATAAAATATCAGAATAATAACTTTTTTCCAATGATTTTATCCCATTAAAGGAAACGCTTGCGATTTTAAGCCACCGGTATCTTATTCTTATGAAAATCCAGATGGACCATAATTGTTTATGTTTTCTTCATCGCATTTTTAGATATGTACATGTATCCAGCGAAAAGAGCCTTGCGTTTCATAACATCCGTAGTTATTTATACGAGTGTGTAATTCCACAAGCTCTAAATAAAAGAATTATCAAAATTAAAATGGTGGGGAATATTTGAGAATGTAAAAACGACCCATTTCTCTTAGTTTTCTTTCTTTCAGAAATATTCGAGCTTAGATACTGAGCATACTTAATACGTAATGCAATATTTCATGTAAATTTTATTAATTAAAATGAATGAGGATAGTTTTAAAGCTATCTATTAAAATTAGAAGCCTACATTTATATTATCAAGCCTACTGCAGCAGAATGGTATGTCTATTAAATATCGGTATTAAATATAAATCACAATTCATTTTATAGATAAGTAATATCATTTCTCCTGGTATGTACTTACATATCTATAAATTTTCTAGACTCCCGTTGTAGCAAGCTGCGGCAAAGGCATTCACGGAAATTGAATCTCTTCGTCCATTTATAACAACGTCATACAATAAGCATGGGGTTTGTGTTTGCCAGTATCTTCAAATAGTCTTACAGTCTAACCGTTTGCTCACGTATATTACAACTCCAGAACTTGCGATTAAATTTTCATGCAGTTTCCTTCGGTAGTAACTGCAATATCTGGACAGGAAAGCTCCGGTAATGTGTTTTATGAATAACATAATAATATTCTTCAACACGTATGAATCGCTCTTGGTAAAGGACCTCGCAGTTTTTGCAAGACAAATTGAGTTTCACTATATTTAGTTTAAAACTAGTGCAAAATGCCAGTCTGGATGGAAATTTTTCAAAAGGCAAAAACCTGATCCATGCTATTCTCATTAGTATCTATACAGGTGTCCCGGTTTCAGATGTCAATAATTCACCATTCGATAGCCCATCAAAAACAAGTCGACACGCATGATGTAATTTTTCTGAAAAACGCTTCCCAAGGGAACCGCCCTCCAAAGTTCAGTTTCAAAAATATTCTTTTTTTTTGTCACTTTCTGACCGTTAAAGCAATTTCAAACAAATTTTGTACAAGTACTTATGAAATTGATGCTCATTACTTGACGAAAGAAACTTTTTTTTTAAATTGTCCAGTGACGTACATACAAGATGGTTGGTTCATTTATTTTGGGATTTTTTTTATACTTACTGTTACAGTATACGTTAAATGGTAGTTTTCGGAACTGCAGTAGTTCTGGACACACTTCTTTGGCTTTTACGATACTTTTTTGCACCCAATGTGACACTTTTCAGTATCATCGAAAGTAAAAAAACAACAACAACAAGGCCCAATTAATATTTTATTTTATTTAAAATTGCCGCTTTACGCAAGTAAGCCATTTGCAATACATTGTCATTGTTTCCAGTTTTTGTAATCGATAAAACAGCAACAACATAATATGGGCAAGTTTTTTAATCAATAGATTGCCTATGTCCATTAAGCCCGTTCTCCTAGCAGTCCGTTTGCAAATTCACCACAGTGTTCCACTGAAATCTACCGGGTAGTTTTTTATTTCGGCGCTGGAAACAATCTACCTCCAGCAGATCCATCGGTCTTGGAGGTCGATGAATCCGCTGGATTCTAGATGAATATCAATTATGTTAGGTTACATTTAGAAAATTGTTGACATTTCCAGTTTTTTTAATCACAAGAAATGAAAAATGGCGTATTTATTAGTTCAAAAGTTGGTTGGACATAGCTCATCATCTTCTGAAGCGACAGACAGCGAAGATGACCTATTATTTTTCATAAATTTGAAAAATGTAGATATAAACATACCAAAAATACAAATTACCTATTTAGCATAAATCGTTTGCCGCTATTCTGCTGATGGTGATTTCAAGTCACATTTTAGACTTATATTTCGTTTTCGTTGTTTATTACAATTATTCGAAAACTTCATCGAACAGTTCATAAATTCATCGACAATTCGCATTCAACGGAAGCATCGATGACGTCACATGGAAACACTGAATAATTTCAGCGATGTTTTTGAGGTTGCATTTAAAAACTTGCCCTATGAATCGATTGAGAACAAGATTTTGAATGTCAGTATTGTCAATAAATAATTTACAATTTATAAAAGGTTTTCTTAGAATTTTCTTAGAATTGACAATTTTAATTATTATAGTCTACAACTTAATAATGCCTTTTCAATTCTCCAATCGAGAATACACTGATATGCACTTCGTTTATGAATTTCGAATGGTAACGCGTTTCAAGCAGTTCAGGAATACTAAGGGCGATTTCCCAATAGACGACAGCCAGATCGTTAGGGTTATTCATAATGTCCACAACCAATTCGTGTTGCAAGAGTTGAGGGTCAAACCTAGGCTCATCTTGGAGCTAATCAAGGAAGGAGAACAAATCTACGATAAGTGTCCAGAACTACTGCAGTTCCAAAAAATACCACTGAAAGTATACTAAAACAGGACCATAGAAGACCCTTACATCTACAACCTGTTCCGGGCTTACATCCAGAAGATGAAGGGCGCAGAATGCTTTTTGTATGTGGCTTCTGGATTCGGTTTAACCGTAGCCCCACAAAAAAGAGTAATGGCGATAAATAACATGATCTCGGAGATAACCATGCCGTAGAATTTTTCCTTCCGAAGATCAAGGGCCGGTTACATGAACGTAAATAAAAATTTTTCGGATAATTACCGATTTTAAATTTCAAATTTTGAAAATATGTCATAAAAAGTTTATTATCATCGACCTGTACCTCTCTCCGTTGACAGTTATGGCGGCGCCAGCTTCCTTTTCGAATAAGTAGCGGCCAATGACCCTGCCGAACCAAAATCCACACCAGACAGTGACTTTTTCTTGATGAATTTGTAACTGCTGAAGTAGATTGCTTATGTCTGCAAATGGGACATGTCGCTGAAGAATATTTTCCTTCTAAAATCGGGGTCCACTTCCAAGTGCTCTAGAACTCGGTCAGCGAAAGCTCGACGCAGCCTATGGTCGTTAACTTTAGTTCCTGAGTCAATTGAGTTTTATGAGGGTGCAGACTCGAGCACAGATGCAAAATGAACCAAGTAGAGGTCTGAGAAAGGCAAAGTTCTTGGGAGCGTCGAGGAATTTACTGCCTCGCGTTATCCTGCAAAATCTCGTTTACTGCAGCAATGTCTGCAGAGCTCACATTAAGACAACGTACGGGTCCTGTTTGCTGACTGAACCGGTTAATTCAAATTTGTCCACCAAAAGACGAATAGTCGACCCAACAAGACGATCGTGTGCACCGTAAAAATCACGTAGCTCACGGAATTTTCCATGATGATTTGCTCAACATTAGGTGCTACAAACTCAAAATTTGACAGTTGTAGCTTCACCAGCTTAACAGCTTTGTATACCGTCAAAGTTCTGATTCGAAAACCCTTTATATGTCATCTATGGGGATTTCTCCAAAGCTTTGACCAAGTCGATCACCATGGTTTCTTTAACGCTGTGTTGGACCCTTTAAATCTTTTCTAAGTGACAATACTCAGTTCGTTGAGATCAAAGCTGTGAGTTTCGCCTCGTTAGTAGGGCTATCTGATGTATCACAAGGCTCTAACTAAGATCCACATATTTTTCTCTTGTATTTTATCGATTTTATAGAATATTCCATAAATATTGTGAGAATAATGTTTGCCATCAATCTGAAGTTTTCAAATCTATTTATTATTCTGATAGTGACTGTACTGATGTTTGAAATTATATGATGTTTTTATAATTTATTATTGGTTCAAACATAATCACTTTAAATAAACATCAATCTTACGTTATTCATTTGGAAACCTTTTCATTTTCTTATTCACTCAATGGCACTTTAATTAAACGATGCTTTAGTATTAACAATTTGATAAATCTTTAAATTTTGGCCTGCGAAAATAATAACTTAATTAAGAAATAGCCTGCCTACCGGTTTCGAGTATTAACACATCTTCAATACAGCTGTCAGCTATACAGTATCCACAAGTTTCGCGAGATACCACAAGCAGAGATGAACGAAAAACGTGACAAGGTACTTATTTGAAAATTGTAAAACATATGGTAATCCCTGACGTAGGTACCTAATAAAGTAAAAGCTTCACAAAAATAAGAAAATTAATAAAACATTTTTCCAAGTGAAAAATGAAGCATTGAAAGCCAAGCTGAATTGAAGATTCAGATTTTATGATGTATGAAGATGAAGATTTATTATTACATGATTTATTTTAAGTTACATATTTACTTTTGGAAAAAGTTAGACTGGGACACAACGTGAAGCTTTGCTCTCAAGTGAATGGAGATATTAAGGATTTGCGAGCCTGCACCGATTTTCATTTAATTATTGTGGACTAAATTATAAACTTGATTGCGTCATCGGTGATCCATGAGGATGAAGGAATTTCTTTATCGGAATTGTAGGGATTTCTGCGATTTATTTTATCTAAAATTATTACTCTCTTCCTTTGTAACATATGCGTTGGAGTACGGAGCAGAATATGGTAGGTACCCAGTTTACTGTGTACATATCGATAATAATTGACGGTTCTCATCATCAGCAATTAGGAGACCATTCTTTGATTCTGGGAAGACTGCGGGTATGCAGGCTCTATCTCTCTGAGAGGTCACATCTTGTTTTTATATAAATTACACAACAATAATAAATTAGATGTACCATTGCTTTTTCAAAAAAAAAATTTCTGGACAGAGTTACAAATATCCTGAGGCAGTTTCTATTACATGTGAGCATGTGATGTGCAACTCCATTAATATAATAGCTAAAATATTATTTTTGTTATTTAAAAAAAATGTGAGAGAATCGTTGTGCTGAAGTACCTTTTATATTTGGTCTGCTTCATATTTCGTTTAGTCTGTTTTTATATTTATTCGCTGTGTTATGTTGAATTTGTTTCTTCTTTATTATATTCCTTTATATTTGGGTATAGTCTATGGGAAAATTAATATTATCATTATCAGAATATTCTTAAAAATAAAGTAGTAATCAGGATGTATATGACATACAAGCAACACTAACACACTTCTGCCGAAATTCAAAGACACAATAGATAAGTTCCCAAAACAAATCAAGGTAGGTATTGAACCATTAAATTTTGTATGTATGTATGTATGTCTGAAGTTCATTTGGCTGCGGGAGATGATCCCATTCGCACACTTTCACCCTTTAGGCTCAATCTATCTATTTTATTCTCGTTTATATCTCTTTTGTTCTGTTACCCTATTGATCTCCCTCGAATCTTTCTCTTAAATTCTAAATTTAGACATAACTAACATAATCAGTGACACTATTTAGTCTAGTGATAGGTTTAAATGCGATTTTTTTCCTTTTTTTTTTCCTTATCTATTTTTTTCCTTTATTAATTTTTCAATTTTTTTTTTTCTTTTTTTCCTTTTTTTCCGTTTCTTTCCTTTTTTTTTCTTGTACTTATTTATTTTCCTCTTTTTAATATAGAAGTCATAGAAGTATTTGTGATCTTTTTTTTATTTATTTTTTTTTACTTTCGTGATTTTTTTTTGTTTTGTATTTTTTTTTATTGTATTTTTTTTTTTTTTTTTTATATATTTTTTCTCAACAATTTTTTCCTTTTTTTCTTTTTTTTTTTCGATCAGCAATTACATAGATTCGTTTGAATTACAATTTTTTGATTGTGACAATTATTTCATACTAGATATTTAAATTGGACTTACAAATATGGGACCAAATTATGTTATAAATGTTAGTATTTTGAGTTTGAAGCAGATTTGGGAGACTTAAAGGATACTGTAACTTTGATGTGTAAATTTGACTTATAAAGGTATCAATATTAATTTGGTTATCGTTACACCGGAAGAAAATATGCTCCAAGTCTCCCAATTCACCACAAGTACAATTAGGAGTCATTAAATTTTTTCAGCATTAATTTCGTTGTCACCCGGTGTTGAAATATTGCATGTAAACTTGATCATAATAATATTCTATTTCTATGTGTGCTTGCAGGGATTAGTAGTTGCAAAACAGTTTATATGTAAAACAGTAAAAATAATTGGTCTGACCTGAAATATCCTTGGTGCACTTCAGTACAAAATGTATAATATTGTAAGTAGCATTATTAACCGTTGAGTAGCTTTAGAAAAAATATAGTTAACTTACTTAATAAAAAAATGATAGAAGTTCTAATCTAAACCACCTTAGGTTAAAAAGCAGTAACCATTATTACAAAAACTACTGCCTGCCTATAATGTAAGAAGTATTATTGTCCACAATAAAAACACAATTTAATGATGTAATACTATGATGTAACCAATTAATACAACGATCTGGAAACGATGAATTTATAGGGATTGATAATAATTATAATCACATTTGGCGGCTATACTTAAAAAACGTTGGTCTTTTTATTGCTACGATTATTTTAATTACGCAATCACCTTAATTTTACTATTCTACAAGCATGCAGGAAAAAATTCGCAAGATTTTAGCTTTCACACACGAATTTGAGCTACGAACAGAATTTGGCCATTAAAGCAATTTAAAGAGAGTTCTTTTAATTTTTACGATTATTACTCAACTCAGTACAAGCCCACAATAATAATTATTGTAAAAAAGTAGTTAAAAAATTATTAATAGGTACTCGTTCTTCCTAAGAATATTATACTTAACTCAATAGTTCTTAAAATATTACGAGGATAATTAATATTTTTTATACTTATATACCGGGTGGTTGTAATTGTTCCTTAACAGACGTAAATGCATATAAGTACACGTAAGTATATTTTATATTTATGGTGCATCGGAAAATGCACCATAACTTAGATACGTTGACGTTGAAAAAAACTTACAAAATTACAAAACTGACCATTTTTTACAATTTTTTTATAACTTATTATAACCCCGGTATAATAGAAAATACAACATTCGACAACAATCCTCGGTTTAAGTTGTCGAAGAGCGGCCCTACAATTGAGATGTCAAAAACAACAGTTTCGCATACTCTTCATAAGGACTATCGGAAACCATACGATTGACAACAAGAAGTGCAATATTTAATGCCCGGTGATGAAAACCGTCGTTTGACCTTTGTAACTGAATCTTAAATTCACTTCAAGAAAGTCCAGAGTTCTTACATAAAATATTAAGGACAGATGCGGCAAGTTCCACGAGAACTGGAATATTTACTCATCATAACTGTCACATTTGGAGCCAAGATAATCTAAAAGAAATTCGTGTCCCATCTTTACAGCACAAGTTTAGCGTAAATGTATGGCTGGGTCTTATTAACGGTAATGTTTGTGGTTCATTCTTTCTACCACCTTGACTGAACGCAGAACTATTTCTGAATTTTTTAACCAACAACTTATTTGAATTGTTTGATGAAATACCGCTCGTGGTATGTACGAACTATTAATAGTGGGTTTTAAATGGATGCTGGCTGCTGCTGTCCATTTTGGAAGACAGGTGAGGATTGGAGCAATATAAAGTGAGCATTATCCTGAAAGTACAATGAGCAAACCGAAGATCCTTCAAGATCATCCGACCTAACTGCTTTGAAGTATTTTTCGAACGAATAGGTAATCATCGAATAGGTAAACACACAGATATTCCCGCCAATCCCGGGTCATCTGTAACCAAAGTGGTTGTATTCTTTAATTAATTCGAGCTGTTGCTTGAAATTAAATCAAAGAAACTAGGTAAAGGAAATTAGACAAAGAAAATCCTTGAGTAGGTAAACACACAGATATTCCCGCCAATCCCGGGTCATCTGTAACCAAAGTGGTTGTGTTCTTTAATTAATTCAAGCTGATGATTGAAATGAAATCAAAGAAATAAAATCAAAGCAAAACGAAATAATAAGAAAGCACAGGAGTGCAAAAGAGTGGAATCCGAAATGGATTGGAGTTTGAAAAATGCATGAAAGGGATTCATCATTCGCTTTCCATTGTTTTGTACTCTCTATGCAAAATCACAGCCCTTCTCGCCCTTCACCATTTTACGCTCTTGCAAACAAATTCTCTCGCTCATCACTCGCCCTTAGACATCTGATAGGAAGACCACCGATAACAACAAGTCTCAGTTAATTTCCCCGCTTTTCTGAAAGAAATCCCAATCACCGAGATACAATGAGTCACAGTAGGTTCTTCGCGACACCCGTCTCGGCCATACTAATACTGGCATACCTCAATCAACGAGCAGGGGTAACTACGTGAACACAACGAAAAAAATCAGAGGCGTCCTATTAGGGGTAAAAAGACGATCACAGTTGCTTTTCGCGACAGAGCAATGGGCCCGGGGTAGCTCCGTTACATTGTTTCTCCTAGCTCTATCTCTTGTGCAGCGAATTTGTACATTATTTGTTGAGAGATCTCTTTCCTGCCGCGGTCTTTCCTATCTGTTGACTTGATTAAGTAGGTACCTACTATTTACTGGTGATGCCGCCTAATTCCTACCTGATTATTTTTCTTGATTTAAAATGGGATCTGCGCTCGTGGATTTGGCGAATCTGTTTGATTATTTATTGATGTGGATGTTGTTTCGAAGAGAAATTGGGACTAGCTGATTTTGAACTGGTTTGAAATGGGATTTTGCGTTCGTGGATGAATCAGCGCAATTATTTGGCTTTTGTTTCGAAGAATGATTTGGGCTAACTGATTTTACGTGGAAATTTCCCTAATTGTAAAGGAAAGAGCGCATAGAGTACATAGCAACTACCATCTCGTGTACGCTCCTTTTGGACAGGAAAATTCACGGTTTTTCCGATTGATAGGTTAGGAAATTTGTATATAGTACATAGCAACTACCATCTCGTTTACAAATTTGGTTTAAAGGATGGCAGACCTGGAGTGCGCTACAAGAGCCATCTCGTTGATCTTCCAAGCAAGGGTTAAGGAATATGACCGAGCCCGATCGGATCTCATCTGACTCTCTTTTGAGCTGCGGTAAGTGGTCTGCTTTTATAGATGCAGCGGCCCGCTTTCTAAACACGACAAGCAACAATGCACCTTATTAGCACCGTGATTTCTTGTGTCTGTTTCTTATCATATCTCACTTATCGTGAAACTTAGCAAGTTGACCTCGCGGCTACCTTACTAAATAATCCTGAACTTTAACTACCTAAAATTTCTTTAAAATCGGCTATAATTACACCGGCTTAACTTTCAGTTCATATTTTCACCTACTTGCTGTTTGGGGATCATGATAAATTTTTGGCTATCGTCGTTTATTCCTTTGCTTCACTGATTGCCCTACTATCATTACCGTGGGTGGAATACTTGGCGATTTGCCATTGTCTTATGACTGGAACTATTGTCCTTCTCGCGCTAGTAACTTTTCCTCCGGTTTGTATCTAGGTCGTCCTATTCTCCTTCACTCGGTTCGAGAGTGCCTTTACAATAACCTGCCTTAACATCTGGCGCGCTTCTCTCATCGCTTTGCGGCTCCTTTCGACGTGTTTTTAAGAGGTTGGAAGATTACCAGCTAGAGCGATTTTATTCTTATGAATATTTAATGTGCTGGCAGGAATCGTTTCTTTGATGTAATGGCGGGTGGCTGCGTTTTAATTTTCCAACCATTTTTACCTTTAGGTAATTACGTACCTATTCTTGCACTATTTGCTTTTTCGGTTTGGGTTGATTTAACGAGGGAGATGGAAATAAATTCCTTATCATCCTACCTAGGTGCGATCCATTTCAATACATAACACATTTTTTAGACAGCTTCGATGATACAGGGTGTCCCAATATTCCATGGACATGGAGCAACCACAGATTACTGAGGTAAAAAAAAGTCGCTCGGATCAAACTTATCTCTATACCAAAGTGCTTCGTTTGTCCGTTAGAGGGCTTCAAAGTCTTTTGAAAATTTTAGTTTTTTTGAAATAGCTCAAAGTCGGCTGATTCCAATTCGATGAAATTTGGTAGGTAAATTTCTTATTAAAAGTACTAACTTCTGATGTACAAGATAATTTGACGGAAACCCGGGAAGGGGTGAAACTACCCCTACCCTCCATTAAATCGATCGTAATTGTTGATAGGGTAACAGGAACGCTGTTCATGTTTTTTTGTTTGAAAGATACATCGTTTTAGCCCATTTTTGGTCTCCTACAAAAATCTGTATCTTTCCGAGGTACTATGTGATAAAATAAATTAGTCGATGATAACTAAATTTTTATTTCATTCTTTTAATTTGAAATCAAATTTTCAATTGTCAGGTAATTATTTTATCTAATCTCATAAAAGATGCTCGATGTGGGCGCCGGTTTGGACCCTAGGAAGTTCCATCCTGCGCAAAAAAATGATTTTAACTTTTCTTGGAACCTCGTCGTTTTGCAAACTGTTTACTGCGTTTGAAAAAAACCGTTTGCAAACACCTGAAAAAAAAAACCGAACCATACTGAACATCTTTTATGAGATTAGATCAAATAATCACCTGACAATTGAAAATTTCATTTCAAATTAAAAGAATGAAATAAAATTTTGGTTAGGTACCATCGACTAATTTATTTTATCATATAGCACCTCGGAGAGATACAGATTTTTGTAGGAGACCAAAAATGGGCTAAAACGATGTATCTTTCAAACAAAAAAACATGAACAGCGTTCCTGCTACCCTATCAACAATTACGATCGATTTTAATGGAGGGTAGGGGTGGTTTAACCCCTTCCCAGGTTTCCGTCAAATTATCATGTACATCAGAAGTTAGTACTTTTAATAAGAAATTTACCTACCAAATTTCATCGAATTTGAATCAGCCGACTTTGAGCTATTTCAAAAAAACTAAAATTTTAAAAAGACTTTGAAGCCCTCTAACGGACAAACGAAGCACTTTGGTATAGAGATAAGTTTGGTCCGAGCGACTTTTTTTTACCTCAGTAATCTGTGGTTGCTCCATGTCCATGGAATATTGGGACACCCTGTATAAGCGAAAAAATTGAAATGAAAATCACAATTACGCAAGGAAAAAATGGTCAACATTATTTGACGGCTGTCTAAAGAAAATTTGGTGCACAATAACTCAAGAAGATGCATTTGTACCAGATAAAGCTTTCAATTTTTATTCGTTAATTTTGTTCTTTGGAGTTATAATACAGAATCATCTCATCACTCTAAAAAAAGTCATATTCGTTAGGTAAATAAACACGTAATTCGTTTAAAATTGGGCATAAGCCTCATTTTTTTTATTTTCTTTATCAGCGGATAACGAGAAGATGATGGTGATTTATGTTTTCATGAATAAAAATTATTGTTGTCATCAGAACTTCGACTATTTTTATAGCGGATACTTTTTGTATTTAATCAATAATTTAAAGTGGTTTAATTTTGGAAATTTCAGCAAACAAGGTGTCAGTAAATACTCATCCTGTGAACGAGTTTTTATTATTAAACATAGCTGGTTTGTACCAGTTTGTGTATAAAATGAGAAACATCCAATGAAAAAATATTCTATTTTTGCGACCTACAAATCGATACCTATTATAATAAGTGTCACTTAATTAATATTGCATGTATTTTCTGTTACATGCAGGCGATAATATTGAATCCTTTTTTGAAACTGCATAAGCGCATATATTATCTCACTTTCCAGATACCTATACGTATTTTCCAACAGAGTTTATTATTTTGCATACAATTACAACACTCCGGCATCTGTTTGTTTCGGAATTAAAGTTTAATGCACTCTGACAAACTACCTTGTTTGCACTAATTGTTTGCCGTCAAATAACATAGAGTAAAATAGTGGTTGGCTCAATTCAAATGCAGCAGTTTTCGTTTCGCACAATTTAAACAAACTAAATTTGTTCTCGAATTTATATCTAGTTGCCAACGTGCAGACTGCACTAGTTAATTAATTATTGCACTGTTCATTTTACATCCACCTCTATGATACGAGTACTAACATACTAATCTTATTTTTATAGAACATAATCCTTTATGTTGATACTTCACTGTGTGTATTTACACACTCAGTTATTTTTAAAAACGTCCAATAGTAATTTTCGGCAGACACATAGCTGGAAAGTTATATGATTCAGCGAAGAATTAGGCATGTATCTCAGATAATTCCTTTGGAAAATATTGCTATGCTTTATGTCGTCTCATATATTGCCAGATGATATGTAAAAATACAAATGTCGCTTGAAATCTAATAAAGTTGAGCTAAAATATTTTGGGTCACTGACATTTCTTTCTTTATTTTCATAAGTTTTATTATTAAGGTACAAAAATATTATGAGAGTTAATTTTATGATTAATTTGGAGTATTTTTCATGTATATTTTCGTGGTATAGATTCCCGCACCTACCTATTGTTAGTAGCTGGTGAAGTATTTGATTTTCGTTCATATGTCCACAGCGGCTTAAAATTTTTTCTACCGGGTGTTGAATTTTTTTTTTTTAGTTTTCTTTTATCTTCAAAAATAGTTTATATATATTTTTTTTCAATTTTACCCTCTCTTAATGGAATATAAAACCTCATATTTAAATCAGAAAATATTTTCTGTTGGTCCACTTTGATGTTTTCTGTTTCCAAAATAAAATAAATAGATATTATTCCGAGTATTATTCGCTGATTTTGTTTAATAAATTTAATTTTAATTTAATTGTTTTGGTCAAGAAAAGTATGACGATAAAAAAGCAAGAGACCGTTTTCATCTACAATTCATCAGAGTAATCAGAAAAAATATCCGTATTTTGAAAAAAAAAAAAAGTTTGCAAAAAAGGACATGTTTGCAGGCACGCCACTGGTGGAGCAATAGATAAACTTTTCTAATTAAATTATGTGGTCTTATAGCCTATGAAGACATGTCTAATTTGAAAAAAATATGTAAACTACTCTCGTAGATAATAGAAAATAACAAAAGAAAAAAAATTCAACACTCTGTAGAAAAAAATTTAAGCCTTTGCGGACATACGTTCATATAAAATTTTCTTAAAAATTTTCTCAATAAAATGACCTGAGGAATCACATCCTGGAGTATTAGCATGTTATTAAGAAATACCCTGTATGGTAGGTATTTATTGATGAAAACAACACGCATTTCAAAAATTTTACCGAAGTAGAATTTAATAGAATTTCCGAATATTTATTTGTTACGTTCTAGGCGGGCTTTTATAATTGAATTCAATTAAAAGCTTTAGCGGAATCCGAACTCTATAGTTATGTGGTTTGCTCCAAATGTTTCGTCTACAGCTGCGGTAGACATCATCTGTGTACGTAGGCGTAGCGATGCATCCATCTTTCACGTTCACGTCCTTAGCAGTTCCAATCGCTTATACTCATGTCACCGATCGGAAGACCAAACTCCATAAACCTCAAGATTCACTGCCCATTTTATTTTCTAGAGGCTAGCTTTAGGTACTAAGGTATATTAAACTGGATGCAGGGTAATTTTGAAGAGTTCAAGCAAAGAGAGTTGCTTCTGGCAATTCTGACCTATAGTTAGCTTAAAAAACTGCCAACATTATTTTCATGGCTTCATTTAATTTAGATTTCCTACAACTTGTGCAGAAACCTGACTATAATCTGTTGTGAAGGTATCAACATTTTGGAAGCTTGGCAACAAGATCAATATGCGAAGAGATTGTAATTAGGTGGGCAAAATTAATTAAATGGCCGGTGTGCTGTATAAAGTTGCTTTATAATTATAAAGCGACTTTTTTATTTTGTTACTATAAAGTGTCAATTATTGAATAAAGTATTAAGTTGATTATAATTATTATTATCATCTATTCAGGGTGATTCTTTAAAAGCTTAGAAAAAGTTCAACTTCCGGTTGCTTTAGGAATATAAAATTTGAAATCCAGGCAACATACATAATAACGAGTTACAATTATTACATATTAATAAGTTGAGAACATCGTTTCTTTTTTTTATGGGACACTGCATATTATTGCATTTTCAGATTGTTTGAGAAAAGGTAATTCAATCACCTACAATAATAAATAACTCAAAATATCAGAAAAGGACTCACTAAGGGTTGGTTAAAATTATCAGATATTTCATCATCATGTATAAACATTTCAACTACATACTGCCTAGTAGGATACCAGATAAAAAGTTAAGATAGAGGCATGTAAGACCTTTCCCGATATCTTGAGCCGTTTCCTTTGTAAATTGCTTTAAAGTTAGAAAATTGAGATTTTTTACTTGTTTATAATGCATAGCCTACTCAATTCAAACTACAACTATCTTGTTTGTCAAACAATCTGAAAATACCATCTTGGTAATATGTAATTTTGTCTCGTTATTGTGTATGTTGCCTAGATTCCAAATTTCAGATTCCCAGGCCAAATAGAAGTTGAACTTTTTCTAATGGGTGCTTTAAAAGAATCACCCTTTATTATTTTTTTTATTTTTTTTTTGTCAGTATTGTAAATGGAGCCGCGCATACGGTCTGATTACGGAGAGTGTACGTTAAAAAGGGGGTCCCGGCTGCTTCACAGCAGTCGTTAAGTTACGTCAGAGGCCCTTGAGGCTACTTGAAAACTTCTGACACTTGGGCTTTACCACAGCCATAAGATATTTATTTATTTTTACGGAGAGTCGCATACGTTTTGATGTGCTGTCCAATTTTTATAAGAAGGCGAAGGCTAGGCGTGAACTGCGCATCTTGCGAGCTATGTTCACCGCCACTGAGAATTTGCATGTTCAAGCGGAGATACTCTTATCAGTCTTATCTTATTGGTTGTTTTCCTTAACGTGGACACCGACTAACATTGCTGATATTGGACGTTAAACGAGCATGCACTCTGAACTGAAGGCGGTAACCAATATTTTGCGCAGTAAGAACTGATTCGCCTTCCTATAATAACCTGACTGTACTTATCTAAAGGTGTTACCGGTCAGGTGAGATGACTCTTGCAAAATAAAAAGAAAACTGTCGAGATAAATTTCAAATTGTTTTAAGATTTACCCTCGTTAGGTAAATAATAATTTCTAATGTAATTTTAGTTTTGAAAAAGTAGATATGCCTTGGAAATAATAAAAAATACTATTTTTCTGTCTGTAGTAAAGTGCCTTCTTTTGTGGCAAATAGGACAAAAAGTTATTTAAAAAAATTAAAATCAGGATGGGCCTCAATACTAAATTTTCAAATCATCAGCCAACTACGATATTTCATTTGAAATTCATTTCAAAAAGCTTACTTGAACTGTCACCGACGTCGAGACTATCTCAGAGAAGTCGGAGTTGGTGTTTTTTTTTAGTAAAACCCTGAGACAGGTCAATTTGGTGTCAAAAATTGTTCCCCGAGAAACAAAAAATGATCTGTCTCAGGATTTTCCTCACAACAGAACACCAACTCCCACTCCTCCTGAGATAGGTACTCATAAATTAATTAATTGGTACTAAAAAAAAAATGACACAAACCTAGAAACAATTACACATCAGTTGCACAGAGAATCAGATCGCCTTTTAAATTAGGGGTCTGTTGACACCCCTTTCCATTTAAAGTTTTTGAGACGGGGGCTGCTGTGGCTAGGGTGGGGTTTGTTGCGTCAAAGTTAAATTTGGTGTCAAAAGGTGTCCCCCGAGAAACAAGAATTGACCTCTCCGAAAGACACCCTGTATACCTATACCTACCTTACTGATTGATATTTTTTTTGCATCTTTGAGATATATCAAGTACTCGATGTACCTCACGACAATGGCACCTTGTGTTTTCTTGTATTCAGTCTTACTTCATAATACAGTCTCCATGACTTCGTTACCTCAAAATTTTAATCATTTTTTGTTTTCACAATGCCAGCTCTATCTCTATGCGTCAAACAAGCTGTGTAATCTTCATGTGTGTCCAATAAGACGCAATAGGCTTAATAGATCATCAATTTAAATGGGACAAAAAAAATCAGCGCACCTGTCTTTGGGGTAAGTACTTAAATTTAAGACGTGAGCAATTGTTTTGCAGCATGTGAGGCTTAGGAGCTTACATAATCAAATAAGCAATTGAAAGTGGAAAGAAATAAAAAAAAATTGAAAATTTGCTTCCCAACAGGTGGAACCTTTAGTTGACCAACTTCATAACCGGTAAATGTAGTTCTGTTGTATTATTTAAGTAGTTCAATTATGAAAATCCGTTATAACTATTTAATTTCTAAGTCTGCACTCTACGAAACTACTTATAGTAACATCTAATTAAGTTTTTTCCTTAAAACAATGTTTAATAACTGTTATTAAGTTTAATGTAAAACGTAATGTTTTTATACCGAGTAAAAGCATTCAGATATAACATTGCATTATTATTATCTTCTAATCTCCTAGAGATTTGGGATTTGGATGAAAAAAATTATAGTCTTCTACACGTTACAACTATCGAATAATAGTGGCGTGATCTCTTTCGGGGCTTCACAAACTTGGAAATTAAGTATATACGATTTGTATAAGTTGAAGGTAGGCATAAATTGTTCAGATACAGTTCTAAAATGGCATAAGAGTCATAAGACAGACATGCAGAAAAATACATTCGTTCACGCACATTAGATTAAATGCTTCGAAATTAAACCACTGCAATTACTTATTAATTATCATATACATTAAGTATATGATAAAACGCTCTTGGTTATAAGATTTTTTATAGCAGCTAAAATGCTATCTATGTAAGTATAGTTACCAAAGGCAATATCTAATATCCACTAAATTTACTATAAACCATCTCATTATGCATGTCAGAATGAAGAGAAATCCCATTGACATTCCAATATTATCAGCAGGGAAGTTTTAAGGTGTGACATACGCTTTCCTGCTGAATAGATTTTTCATAAATCACCTGCAAGACTTTATCCGGCCATAATTCATCCGGGTTGCTTTTATTCATTCCATGCGCAGCTATCAATGCACAATATTAACAACGTAAGACAGGCCAATACCTCTAGCACGTGCCTACCAAAGATTAATAGACAATGAGACAATGAGTTTTTATGTGTTCTTTTGTGAAATAATTATCTAATGCCCGGGATAGAAAAAGTATTATAGTGGGGCTTTTTACTAACAACGAAAACAATTTCCCATGACTCGCTTGTATACTTCTAGAATTATTTTTTTCACTTTTGAAAAATAATCTTCTGGACCTGCATAATATCCAATTAAATTACCTACCTGCCTGCTTATTAATTAAAAAAATGTGTCAATTAGCTATGATTCTCCGAAAACACAATATGAATATGTTAAGGCCAATACTTGATGTAGGTACCTACAAACTTTAGCTTAAGTTTATAAACTAACCATTTGGATCACTCAACTTAAAATAGATAGGTATACAGGTGTCTCTCCTGGAGCGAAAATAAAGACAGTTGCCTTCAAGAGGCAAATAAAGATCACAAAAAAAACTCTTTTTCATACCTGGTTTTGAAATGCTGGTAAGTTTATAAAATAACCAGAGACTATACCGTATAGAGTACATTAGCCGCAACGCATTCTCTTAACCTATGTGGTCTTATTAACTTATTACTCTATTTTTCACAACTGACAGCTTTGGTTTTGTTAGGTCAGGTGTAGACACGGTGTAGCGTGTTTTATATTAAGTCGGCACTATTGCTAACTTCGTTATTATTTAACCTAGAAAGTCGGTTAAATTAGCAAACTAGTAGTATTTTTGCCGCTGAATAAAATGGCGAAAGCAGAAAAACAATTTAACATCGCGTTTTCGAGATATTTTAAAAAATTTAACTTTTTTAATGGAACACCTTATATATTTTTTGATGGATCGGTTGAAAATTTTTTTTTAAAGGAAAAAGTCTTTATGCACTATGATCCTAAAATGATAAATTCATTAATTATTCATCATTTTATTACTCCTAAAGTAGGCTGCGACAATGATTGTAATTTAGTGTACCTACGTAATGTAAGGTAAAAAAATTATGTCGTCCTCAATAGTGTATTTTTCAATAAAAAAATACACAAAAAAAGCAGTTGTTATATTGAAAAGGATTTAATTTTAAATAAACAAATAACAGAACTTGTCCGTGTTTTAAATTAAGTCGGCACTATTGCTAACTTCGTTATTATTTGAGCTAGAAAGTTGGTTAAATTAGCAAACTAGTAGTATTTTTTCTCTTGAATAAAACGATGAAAACAGGAAAACAATTGAACATCGCGTTTTCGATATATTTAAAAAAATTGATATTTTTAGATGGATCGGTTGCAAAAATTTTTTTAAAGGAAAAAGTCTCTATGCACTATGATCCTAAAATAATAAAATTGTACACACAAACAAGTTGTGTTATTTGTTTATGTAAAATTAAATCCTTTTCAAGGTAACAACTCTAATTTGAAGTGTATTTTTTTATTGAAAGATACACTATTGAGGACGACATAATTTTTTTACCTCACATTACGTAGGTACACTAAATTACAATAATTGTCGCAGCCTACTTTGGGAGTAATAAAATAATGAATAATTAATGAATTTATTATTTTAGGATCATAGTGTATAAAGACTTTTCCCTTAAAAAAAAAATTTGCAACCGATCCATCTAAAAATATACAGGGTGTTCCATTAAAAAAATTACATTTTTTTAAATATCTCAAAAACGCGATGTTCAATTGTTTTTCTGCTTTCGCCATTTTATTCAGCGGCAAAAATACTACTAGTTTGCTAATTTAACCGACTTTCTAGGTTAAATAATAATGAAGTTAGCAATAGTGCCGACTTAATATAAAACACGGTGTATATTTCTATAATAGTTACGTAGTTGTCAAAACATTCAAGAAGGTTAATAAAATGGGTACTCATTTTATCGACATTTTTGTAAAAAAAAAAACAGATTTAAGAAGCGAGTGAAGAACCTTTCGCCCCCCTTAGACACAGGGTTTCTCACTTCACTGAGAGTACTCACAACTGTTATAGTTGAGGCGTATTGTTTATCCCAATGAACTTGTCCTCTCGATTACTGATTACTGATTACTGGTTACGAATACTCTTCGTTAATCAGTTTCACAAATATCGAGTTCTTGATGTGAATGCATAAAGGGAAATAAAATTTAATCTTTCAGGATCTGGCTGGCTACGTTATGGGTATACAATTGATAAGTCGATTGTCACAAGGTTCCTTCGGTAAATTAGGTGCTCCGTAAATTTTCCAACAAACACATCCTGGTACAGTCAAACCTGGATAAGACGGACACTGAATAAGGCGGAAATCTGTCTATCACGGAAATTTTTTCCGGTCCCGAATTAAGCTATACACATTACATGTTAACTTCCACTGCTCAAGCCGGAAACTGCGTAACGCGGAGACGGAACACGTTTTTTAAACTTATGCACGCAATTTCACCTGCATAAGACGGAAGCGGACCGACGTCGCCACCTAAGACCCTTCATCTCCGCATGTTCTCGCTCGTCTATTCAACTCTCACTTCTCGGAATTTTTATTGCGGCAATAAAAACTGTCTGTAGGTACTTATGCACTTCCTGTGTAGTCCTGTTCGGATTCAATTTTTATTTTAGTCAATTCTAAACTCTCCAACTGTGAGCGTAAAAATATTTTTATGTAGTAGGTACAATATTCGAATATTCGATAATTATGGCTGCAAATAAAAAATTAAACACGCTAACACTGAAATCTAAAATAGATTTAATTTACATAATATCAAAAAATTAATTGGTTTTTTACTTTACAAGTAAGTGTCTGTATGTATGTACGTACTGTTGGGTATTTTCCGTGCTAAGCAGGTTTGTTTCCGGCTTAGACAGTTTTGTTGTTTAAGCCGGAAACCTGTATAAGACGGAATTTATTTTCGGTCCCAGGCGTTTCCGGGTTATCCAGGTTTCACTGTACTGTAATTCTGGTAATAATTGAACTACATGATATTTGAAACCGTGCTGATAATCTCTGTGACTAGAAACTCGCAGTAAAGTTACTTTTAGTTTGAAATAACTTATAAACGAATAACAGTGTAAGTAACCGTGACTGCCTATCACTATTAATAAAAAGTCAAATTCACTAGTCTAATAGCGAGTTTTAATAGTCTACTCATTGAATATCACATATACAAGGTGATTCATAATATTTACGCAGGACTTCAGGATGTGATAGCACTTTCAAAAATATGAAAAAAAGTTCATTATAACATAGGTCCCATTTATAACAACAACCCATCATTTTCGAGATACAGGATGTCAGGAAATTTTTTTTTTTTTGTAATTTTTTGATGATTTCTCAGGAACCCTTTCTTGCAAAATTTGAGGATCAACCAGGATTTTAGGGTTGCTGAACTTTTTTTGTCCCTATTTTTTTTTTTTTTTTTTTTATTTATTTGCCATTATTAATTCCCTAAAGCAGTAAATTGCTATGGAACAAGTCAAAAATCAAATACAAATTAATAGAAATGTACACATACAAACAAAATGAGCGAAAAACAATGCAATAAAGTCAAATTCATAAAATAACAAACACCTAGATAAAGAAACTGGAGACGACCAGGATCACTGAGCACAGGAAACACTTTTAAAAACTTCATCAAGAGAATAAAAGGCATGAGTCGCCAAAAAGTCCCTTATCTTCAATTTAAAATCTTTTAAAGGGAGATTTCTAATAGTAATAGGCAGTCTGTTGTACAACATCGGTCCGTAATAGTTAGTGCCCATTCGAGCCCTATTTACCCTATTAAAATCCAGAAATATATTGTTGCCATTCCGCGTGTGGCGAGCGCTGACATCAGAGTGAATCATATAATTGGAAATATGTTCTTTAACATAAATTAAACAGTGATATGCGTATAAGGATGGAACCGTCAAAATACCCAGTTTAGCAAAACTATTCCTGCAGTCGTCACGGATCCAATCTGGTCCAAAGCTCTTACTGCCCTCCTCTTTAAAGCGAAGACTCTATCCGTAGTGGCACAGTGACCCCATATCAATATTGCGTATGACAGTCTACTATGAATTGTTGCAAAGTACACGGATTTTGCCACACCCAAGCTTACCAGCGGCATTATGTTTCTAAGAGCAAAAATATAAGGAGATATACCACGCGCTAGGCAATCAGTGTGACTAGCCCAAGTTAGTTTAGAGTCCAATCTGACACCAAGAAAGCGAACGTCAGAAGAAAACCCCGACCGGGTCAGATCTCTTAGAGAAAAGCAAGAATTCACCGTCTTTGCAGCATTCAAGGACAATCGGTTGGAAGCAAACCATTCTGAAACATTCCGTTCCAGTTTTAACATTTTTTGAGACAGACCATTCAGTTGAGTATCTCTCGTCACTAGAGTCATGTCATCGGCAAATAGAATGGGTAATAAGGCTTCAGATACAAAACCCGGTAAGTCATTAATGTATATCAAAATTTCTGTATACCTAATGTATACCTATTGTATACTATGATACCTAATTTCTACGACACTGCAAAAATTGGGATTGTGGAAGCACATTTTTAGCTGTCAATGTTTTCTAAATGGTTGGTAAAATTCTAGCTCAAATACTTTAATGTGAACTGTTTTCGAGAACAACAGCATTTTATGATAAAAAACGTAAATGTGACAAAATTTTTTATTTTTTTTTTACAAAAACATCATTTGTTTTTCATATTTTTTATGATTTGTTTCACTGCAACATTATATTTTTTTATTCGCCCTCTTACGTAGATAATATTAATGACAATGTCTACAAAAGCTGGGTTCTTTATCTCAAAGAGTTCCAGAGATATCGTCAAAAAACTGAAAATAATTACTTTTTTTGACAACCTGTATCTCTTTTCTTTTCTATCTTTTTTCTGTATCTTTTTTTTTTCGGAGCAATGTTAACGGGAACTTTTTTCATATTTTTGAACGCGCTATCACATCATGAAGTCCTGCGAAAATATTATGAATAACTCTGTATATTAATTCGACGTACCGAAATTAAATTCGGGCAATCCACAATTGCCACAGCAAACTGACAAAGTGTTATTAAATGAACATCCGAGGTTTTGAACATTTGTGTTTTGTGTCATCGAAGCATTCTTGACTTCGCTGTCAAAAAAAAGTAGTAGGAATAGAGGCAAAGTAAATAGGACTAATTGGAATCCATGACTAATTATCTTTTTGTTCCCTTGCCCTAATACCAAAGTTCGGAAATATGTACATAATAATTAATTATATTCTGCTCCTCTATGGGTGTGTTTTATTTACGATATTTAATTATACCAGCTAAAGAAAATGCAGGTAAAAACATAAGTAAAATAAGAACCATTGTGTTCTTATCGGTGTGCTCTGCAATTAATCATTATAAAAAAACATTTTTTCAATTTTATAATATACGGGGTGTTCCAGTTTAAATGCTCAAAACTCCGGCAAACAACCAAACACGTAAAAATAATTGTTTTTTTTTATAAAGTTTTGCTCTAAAACGCTTTATTTTCGAAATACAAACTTGGATGAAAAATATTAATATTATTGAATATCTTCTAAACTATTCAAGATATTTTTCTCAATTTTGGTATAGGTTATTAATTATTATTAATAAAAGTGGTAAAATTTTGAAGTACAGAAACCATCTCTAATTGGGGTTTTTTTTTCTTCCAAGACCCCAAACTTTTACGTCACTGGAGAAAATCCATTTTTTAAAACTTATTTTGAAATTTTATATTATATTTTTTTCATATAATAATTTAAAATTTCAAAATAGGGTTTAAAAAATTATTTTCTATAGTGGTCCAGAAGCTTTGGCCCTAAAAGAAAAAAAAAACATAACTACGTCACTGGTTTAAGCTGAGAAGTTTTTTTGTATTTCAAAGTGTTACCCCTCTCTATTAATATTAGCCTATACCTACCAAAATTGAGAAAAATATCTTCAATAATAATTTTTTTTTTCTTACAAATTTAACTCGAAAGTAAAGCGTTTTAGAGCAAAACTATAAGTAAAAAAAAATTATTTTATCTTTTGCCGCGGAGTTATGAACATACAAACTGGAAGACCCTGTATGTGTGGAAGTTATAGGATTCCCCGGCTCAATTTTAATGCATTCTGCGTTGTTTAGTCACCATAATCTCATACATAATCTTTCGTCCACCTAGCAGCAGTATGTAATTTGACTTCGCGATTCCCAGATAACGTAAGCATGACCAGCATCGAGAGTACCGTCTACAATTTAATTTTTTTTTACAATTTTAAGAGACGATTACTTTGATCTCAACTCATAATACCCATATAATTAATGAGCCTAGCTTTGAAAATTTCCCACAGAGCTGCAAAGAGCTTGCGTGAAACATTTTAATATTTGCATTTAATTATACGTTTGCAACTATGTATTAGTTTTAACAATAAAAGTCGATCTATTAAGTCTTGAAAACTCCACTATGTCGAGGCAGGCATGCATACTTTGTTTTCTTTTCTTCTGCCTAATTTGACTTCAAATAATTTATCGGCAGACGCAATTTCATTCAGACGTTGACGGAAATATCGATCAGAATAAGTTAAAATGATGGACCACGGCTCAATAGCTCATAGTAATTGTTAAGTAATTATTTTTAGGGCGTATATTTGTTATTTTCGTCAGCTTTTGCCTTTTAAGAAACATTTTTGCACACAAGAGTAGGGAACTTAACCTTCACAATTTGTTATAGATGTCGATGAATATTGTGTGCTGATATAATTGAATTGAATAATTTATATCATTTCATTTGAATTGTAACACCGCATAACAACATTTGCATACGTAGCATTTAATTGTTTCACTTTTACCGCCTTTTGACTGCCAATAAATTTATCCAAGACTTTGTTCACATTGAACTGGCGCCAAATAGCTCCATGAATAATAATTATATTTTATAGACGCTGATTTGCAATAATTATTATACAATATTAGTTATTCATTGCCGTGTTAGAATAAGAATAAATAAGACTAGTTATGGCATAAAAATAGAGCTACCTAGAAAAATTGCCTGACTAAAATATTCAGGTATCATCAATTTACATTTTCAGAGCCACGTCGGATGATATCTTATATTATAGCATAATTTTTGCATACTATTAATGAAATGAGGTTTAGAATCTTTCCGTTCTTGTGTCTTCGCACTATAGCGCCCACTATTTTCACTTCTATTAATCATTCACATTGAAATATCATTAATTTTAATGACTTTATAACATCACGGAGAAGACTTACTTGAAAAGAGAATCTTGAAACCGCCCATCAGTCATTAAAAAATATGTGGAAACAATATCTACTCTACATCCATGTAGAATATTTTAAGAGTTTTCAATTCGTGGCGCTTTTACTTTAATTATTGCTCACATAATATCATAATGGAATTTTCAAGTTAAATTTTATTCAAAAATAAACGATTGGAGAAATGGCAAATTAGTATTTCTCACTATGCAAGAAAAAACTCAAGTAACACAGCGGAAGAAAGCTAAGTAGTAATTTAAGACTAAAGTAGGTAATCACCTCAGAAGGTAACAGAAGCCCAAAAATCCTTTTAACGAACGTAGCATACTTTTCGTAGATAATCTGACGAAAGAAAGATTTTAAAATGTCCATAAATAGACGTTTCTGATAAATTAATTTATAAATAATCTGACGGAGTATGCCCTCTGAAACCCTTCTCAGCTGACATCTTAAGACCCTCGACTCTGTTAGACGCTACTTATGATTCTGGATACATATAGAATTCTGGTGATATTTTAAGCTATCACAGGATGGCAATACTGACTGTTGACATTATTAGAGCCCATCAAATAAATAAATAAATCGATAAGAAACATGTAGGTAAAGAAAAGAAAACGGATTTTTTATTCAAGGTAATTGATAAAAATATAAATTTTTTAAGTTTATATTTCTACTTTTAGCAGGTAAGAATACACAAAAAGTGACAACTTCACGTCAATTACCTAACATGGTTAATAGGGTTCTGAAAAAAGTTATACACATATTATGTATAACGCTTTTACTTGAAAAAAGTACTAAAAGTTCTAATAAAGAATAAAAATAAAAAGAGTATAAGTACCAAATAAAAAAAAATCTTGTTTTTGGAGTCGCAAGAATCTCAATCTTTTCATTTGATAATACAGTGTATCCCAGATTCGCTTCTCTATACAGGAATCTTGGTTCCTATTACACATACAGCAAAGGGGGAAAGCTCGGGGGAAAGTTTTAAGGGAAACTTGTGCACTCGCTTGTGCATTAGATAAATAAGAAATAAATATAAGAATAAGAAAAATAAATAGAAATAATAATATGAATAATAAATAGGAATAATAATAGGAATAATAACTAGGAATAATAATAGGAATAATAAATAGGAATAAGAAAAATAAATTGCGTTCAAAAAGGGAAAAATCCAACATGCGGTCATTAGAAAAACGAAAGTTGAGGCGGGTTGCGGAATGACAAAAGATGATTGATACCTGTCATACACTCTATTTTATTCGTAAAGTGTCCCAATAATGTCACATTTTGACAGCTGTCAAATTAACCGTTCCGGATTTACTTGCGAAAAAAAAAATTCGCCATTTTCGGTTTTTGGCCGATATTTCCAAAACCAATTGACCGATCGTAAATCTGAAACCGGTTATCGAATGCACTAAGTTTCCCCTAAAACTTGCCCCATTTAACCTTTGCTGTAGGTGTAATAGGAGCCGAGATTCCTGTATAGAGAACCGAATCTGGGACACACTGTATGAATCTAAAAAAATATACCACAAATATTAATTACATACCTACACGTATTATAATAGGGAATAACAAAATTTAAAATGTTTCCTGGTAGAGAGAAGCAGCTTCCAGTTTCATAGCCTCGCTCTCTGAAAAGACGAACGTCCGGCTCTTTGATGTGAGATGCATAAAGGCATAACCAGGTGTAAAATGATCTTTTGTGTTACACTTACTTTTTGCAAATAGTTCAGAAAATTATGCTTGCCATGCAATATAATCTGAGAAGGAAGTGTAAAGCGTATCCGTTCTATTGAAAGTCGATTTCAATTTTTGAGATCAATAATAATACATATGTAATATAATACAGGGTGTTCCTTAATGACATGCTAATATTTCAGGATGTGATTCCTCAGATAATTTTGTTCAGAAACGTTGTTACCAAGTTTTTTGCTAGAAGTTGTTTAATTTTTTTTTTAGTTTTTATTATCTTCGATAATAGTTGGTAAATTTTTTTTTTCGAAAACGCTGCGAAAATCTGAAAACGGCTTACATGTCCCAATATCCTAAATTTTCAAGCGTTACGTATCTTACAGCGTACTTAAAATTTGTATACAGGGTGATTAAAAATCTGATAATTTTATTATTAACTTATAATAAAAGTTACACATTATATGTACAAAAGGTGCATGTAATAATTAATATTATTTTCAGGTAATTGATTATTAATGGGGAATCCCATAGGAATGAATTAGAAATAATTTTTTGCAATAATAAAAAATATGCGTCTTAAGTTGTTAGTATAGTTATTAGTCTAACATGATATTTATGCAAATAGTTTTGTTTATTCTACAAATAATGTAAAATCATTTTATTTTACTGATGTCAATATAGTATGTCAAATTGATAAAAGATATTTTCCATAAAATTGTACAAGACAAAAATTATTTCATTATGTTGCATTAAATAAACGTGAGTCAATTATCCAGTTCAAGTGGCCGGAATTCAGACTTTAATAAAATCAATTTAATATCGCCTCATTATAACTTTAGCTAGCAGGAGTCACGCTTATTGGTTTTATGGATAATTTGCGAGAATACCATTCTAACTAAGGAGGATAAATTTTGTCCATCAGTCTGTATGAAGCGAGTATGTATTCCGAAAAGCTGGACTATGTTTTAAATCCTCCAGATTCTCTTTCAGACTTTATATTATCCAGACAGTGTGCATCGCGGAACTTTCTTTTCTTTCAGGTAATCTGTAGTCAATTTAATCAATTTAAGTGAATCATTCCTATGGTAATATATCGGCAATTTAACTCATTATGTAAAAATATAACATAAACTTATATTATTTATATCATATTACAATCGTAAATGATACTATCAGCAAAAAATTAAGATATCGTTTTTCGAGTTAACATCCTTCTTATGACGGTTTGTCTTAAATGAAAAATTGTACACTCTCTTCGTTAACTTTTCGCCTTTAATAATGCCCTTACTTAATATTTTCTTAATGACATATAAATCCGCAATTTATGTCCTTGTGGCAGTCTGATTCAACTAGCTGTCAGATAATAAACATTAATCCCAAGACACATACCATTAAATTTGTTATGAGAGCTGTTGTGATTCGTAAAGTATCTAGATTAAAATTCGTGCCGAAAAAAGAAAAATATGCCACAATGGAAAAGTAGAGTAGGTAAAAATTATACGAAAAGTTTTTCATTTCGGCATGTAATCATTAATAAGTAGATACATTTTCAGGTGCTAAAATTCACTAACAGCTCTTCATAATATTCATTATATCCTTGCTGAAGGACGAAAGGTCCTGCTCCTCATTCCAAAAGCTGTATAGAGGTTGCTAGAACCTGGACTCACCTCTGGCAGCCCATTTCGTACTCCTAATAATCCCGCTTTCAGCGGTCCGTGTGGATCATCCTCTGGCACGTGTCGTATCGGTGCACGTGGCGTGGGGCTCACTACTCGGCCTCTCGCGGCTCCTCTACTCGGCGGGCGCGGTGCGACTGTCTTCTCTTCTCATTCTGCCACCGGCCCGCCGGCCGGTCACGCACTCGTTCATCTTCGGGAACAAAGACGCGATAGTGTGTGACACTACTTCATCTATCGGCGGGAGAGAAGCTCTTGGAGTAGCTCTTCAGCTACATTGTCCGGGAGAAGAGGATACGGAAGGCGTAAAGTGATAAAGGAGGGTGAAGTGCAGCGGCGGCGGCGCTACGCCGTGCAGACAAATCGTTGTCGGTAAGCCAGGTTGAAGGATTCACGAGGACATTGAATTGAGAAGCATCGATCTAGAAGTTTTGATACCTATATTATTATAGGCTTATCGACATTTTTCATGTGAAATACTCGTATTGGCCCAAAATACTGACTTTTGAATCAGTTTCCCTTCAAGTTGACCATGAAGAAAAAAATGAAAACATTTATGCCACAATAAAAGATAGATATTAAAAAAAGCTACAAATGGGTGGCAGGTATACTGTCTCTTTAAATAAGGTAAAAATTATGACATTTCGATTTAATTTCAAGATTAAGATGTCTTGTTATCTAACAAGTGTTTATTAATTCAATACTTGGCAAATATTCATAAATGTGTAAAACAGGGAATTGATATGGAAAAATGCTGTGATAGGATGTAAAACCTGTTTTATGAAAGATAATCAATATGTATTTGTTTTCCAACTCATAATGCGAAACAAACCATGTTAGCAAACCGAAGTATGAGGTGTCCACTTATCGTTTGCAAAAACAAACACAAAAACTTAGAATTATTGATGATGCGGTAATTATATGAATTTTTTGTTGATATATCACCCATAGTATACATACAGGGTGTCCCAAAACTCAACGTCATCTCTTGAAGGGCTGGTAGGCCAAGTCATGACTGACCAGAATATCATAAGATGATCTCAGTAAAAAATGGTTTATTTTCGAGATAATGGGACTTTTATGAATTTTGTGAAAATAGATAGCTTAGATCTGTTTTTCGAGTGTCACAGCTGCAAAATTTCATATTCTTACATTCTTAATTTTGTTACGCAATGCTGAATAACCCCATTAATGATTAAGTGCCGAAGAAATATTCTAGTGCCCTACCTTTTAGGAAAATTATTAATTTTTTTGCCCGATAGAAAATTTTTGTTTTTTCATGACACAACTTTGCAACTTCATACATGAAAAAAAATTACCCCGTGAACCTGGCAAGTTATTCCTAAAAATTACCCATTTGATCTAGTTTCTGCAATAGTGTAATATTTTGTATGCTTTACTTTAGAAAAAAAGATATTGCTGTTTGACTGCAAAAGGAACGCATTGTGAAATCATATCAATAAATAATCTGAGAGGCGTACACAATAAAAGTACAGGGCGTTTTGTAATTGAATATCAATATTTAAGGGGGTGATTTTTGGGTTCATTTTAAGAAGAAAACTTCATAAGAACCTATGTCCTAAAAGTCTTAACTTTTGAGATACAGGGTGGAAAAATTTTATTAAAATAAAAATTTTTTTCGTAATTTCCGTAATACCGCTCTGGATATTTTAATGAAATTTCGTATACAGGTATTACGCAAAATGGGCATTTTTTCATGTACCACGTTTCTTTTTGTTTCCATTAGTGACGATGGTGCACGACCATGCAGAATTTAACCTGCATATTTTAGCAGACATTGATGATACGCCACTGATTTCTGTTCAAATAGAAATCATTTTTTGAATCCCCATCATTGATTTCCAAGCAAGTTTGAACATTTGTTTTTTCTCGGCCCGATGCACTGTTTCCGCCTAAAAAAATCTGTTTCTCTACTTGATGGTCACAAGGTTGTCGTTAAAATGACAATAAAAAAATATAAAAATACGCAGGTAAAATTTTGCACGATCGTCACTAATGAAAATAAAATGAAACGTGGTACATGAATAATTGCCCCTTGATGCGTAATACCTGTATACGAAATTTCATCAAAATATCCAGAGCGGTATTACAGAAATTACGAAAAGATTATTTATTTTAATAAAATTTTTCCACCCTGTATCTCAAAAGTTAAGACTTTTAGGACATACGTTCTTATGAAGTTTTCTTCTTAAAATGGACCCAAAAATCACCCCCTCAAATATTGACATTCAATTACAAAACGCCCTGTACTTTTATTGTGTAGGTACGCCTCTCAGATTATTTATTGATATGATTTCACAATGCGCTCCTTTTGCAGTCAAACAGCAATATCTTTTTTTCTAAAGTAAAGCATACAAAATATTACACCATTGCAGAAACTAGATCAAATGGATAATTTTTAGAGATAACTTGCCAGGTTCACGGGGTAATTTTTTTTTTCATGTATGAAGTGGCAAAGTTGAGACATGAAAAAACACAAATTTTCTATCGGACAAGAAAATTAATAATTTTCCTAAAAGGTAGGGCACTAGAATATTTCTTCGGCACTTGATCATTAATGGGGTTATTCAGCATTGCGTAACAAAATTAAGAATGTAAGAATATGAAATTTTGCAACTGTGACACTCGAAAAACAGATCTAAGGTATCGATTTTCACAAAATTCATAAAAGTCCCATTATCTTGAAAATAAACAATTTTATTACTGAGATCATCTTATGATATTCTGGTCAGTCATGACTTGGCCTACCAGCTCTTCAAGGGATGACGTTGAGTTTTGGGTCACCCTGTATAGGACGCAGTGTTATCATATTATTTAGATGCTGTATTGGAATAAGATGTAGGTACATAAAGATATACAGCATGTGTTTAAAGTTCGGAACAACCGAGGGAACAACCAACGTCATAGGTATAATAACCAATGACGTTATTTTCAATATTTTAATTTTTTATTTTAAAAGCTCAAAAGTAGATAGGTAGGCACTTCAGATACATTCTTCTTAGATTCTGGAAGATTTTCTCAATAATGTAGATACCTGTAGCCCCCCTCGCCTTGCAGTACCTAAGCATGTTTCTTTTATTTTTTATTTGCAGAAAGAAGTTCGAAATTTAGGAGAAAATATTCTTCTTAAAGAACTTTCTCAAAGATATCATATGAAGGGGGAGTAGCTATTAAAAAAAAAAACTGATGATCACAAAATTAGCTACAAACAATGACGCCGCAGTGCTCTTTTTACAATGACGTTATAACAATATTTCACAAGATACCATTAAAAAAATCTACCTTTCTAAACGATTTTTCCATAAAAAAGGGTCATATTATAACGGAATTATGAATTTTGTCCAGACTTTATACATTCTGTATAACTATTATATAAAAATTTATGAACCATAATAACAATGTTGACACTATGGAAAGCAAAAGGATCGTAAATAACATGACATTAGATACTGATGTACTCTATTTATAATCAAAATATTTCCACCAATGACAGAAATGGACACAAATCACGCGTTATTGATTAAAATTTATAACTTTGCATGAGAATTGCATGAGAAAATCCAGTAGGAATGGTTTTTACAGTTGCAGCTTACATTGAGTAGGCTATGAGTTATAAACAAATGAAAATCGCAATTTTCCATTTTGAAACCAATGTACATCGGACACGGCTCTAAATATCGAAAAACGGCTTACATTTCCCAATCTTAACTTTTGAAGCGGTATCCTATGATGTAGATGAAATTTTTATACAGGGTGATCAAAAGTCTGATCATTTTCGTCACGCTGTATGAAAATTTCATCCACACAATAGAGGATACTGCTTGAAAAGATAAGATAGGAACATGTAAGCCGTTTTCCGATATCTGTAGCCGTTTTCAAAACAAGCTGCTTTGAAAATAAAAAACGGCGATTTTCATTTGTTTATAACTCGTAAGCTACTCTGTTTAAACTGCTACTGTAAAAACAATTTTTATTAGATTTTCTCAGACAATCTGAAATTGTATTAATATTCAGCGTGTCCCATTCAAAAAATAGGCTATATCGTCGTTACTGAGTCAATAAACACCCTGTGTAAATTTTTTTACGTCAATAGAACATAAATTACAATAAAAAATTGACCTATTTCGGGGTTTCTTTGAAAAAAAATTTTCAAGGAAGAATTCGGGGGTGGCAAGTTTTCAAATTGACACCCTGTATATTTAAAACAACCACATTTGAGGTTTAAAATATTGCCAAACTCGAGTAGATCGTAAGACTTTCGTAGTCAACTCAAATTTTTATAGCTGCCGTATTGTTTTTTTCCATTCCGCATTAGGTAAAAAATCAAGGAAACCGCAAATCGATCACACAAAACGAAAAAACGAAAAAATACTTCAGCATGACATAAATTCTCTCCGCTTCCGCTCCCGCTGCACGCCACCCCGTCGCCCTCATTTTACACCCCTATATACGACCCCCTTCCTCGTCTCTTTATTCTTTCTCTCGCCCATGCACCATCCCATCACTTTTCATGGATGAAGTAATATGTGAAGATTTTTTCGTGACATTGCAAAACAATGAAAACCCAATAATTCGGGGTCTATAAGAAACACAAAAGTTGAGTTTGAAAACTCTAGGATCCAATAAACTTTGGAAATTTTTGAAACGTCAAATGGATGGCTCGTGACAACTTTGATAAACCTACAAAACAAATTAACTTTTTATCCTACCCCATAAGAAAATTGAACTTTCTCGACTGCATGCCCCCGGAGAAAGTGCCACTTTTCCTGCCTAGGCGGTAAAATTATTTTTATATTTTCAAGCTAGAGGGCCACCCAATTGCAATTGAATTGCTATTTCCAGAGGGAAACAATAGCCAGCAAGCTAGCTGTATGTCAAATTAAAATTAATAAAGACCCAGCAAATTAAAAAAATTTCAACACCAATTTGGCAGTCTTCTGTTAGCGCTATAACACCGATTGAATCTACAAATACACAAATAACAGAAAATAAAGTAGACTTAGGGGAAACAACTTCGACTACTAATACTAATAGTGAGGTACTGATGTCAAATTTATCCAAACAAGGAATTTCGTTCAATAATAATAATATTGTAATATTCAAAATCCAACGTTCACTATTAATGTTATCCATAAATAAATAAATAAATAAATTACTGATTGTAATTTAACTAATCTACGCTTACTGATAGTAATGTATTAAGCAAACATATGTAGGTATTCAATAAATTTTCTTTCAAAACAAATTAAAAAAAATAAAATTATTATTATTATTATTGTGTAGGATAAAAAATTATGTGTTAACCACGGCGGTAAAGTGTCTTTTCAGGCCTCAAGAAGTAGCCAGTCTCGGCTGCGCCTCGCCTGGCCATATCTTCTTGAGGCCTGAAAAGTGCCACTTTACCGCCTAGGTATACAATATTCTATTTTATCCTACCCCATAAGAAAATTGAACTTTCTCAACTGCATGCCCCCTGAGAAAGTGCCACTATTCCTGCCTAGGCGGTAAAATTATTTTTATATTTTCACGCTAGAGGGCCACCCAATTGCAATTGAATGCTATTTCCAGAGGGAACCAATAGCAAGCAAGCTTATAGCTGTATGTCAATCTGTCAATGTCAATAGACCAGCAAGACCCAGCAAATTAAATACTAATAGTGAGGTACTGATGTCAAATTTATCCAAACAAGGAATTTCTTTCAATAATAATAATTATTGTAATATTCAAAATCCAACGTTCACTATTAATGTTATTCATAAATAAACAAATAAATTACTGATTGTAATTTAACTAATCTACGCTTACTGATAGTAATGTATTAAGCAAACATCATATGTAGGTATTCAATAAATTTTCTTTCAAAACAATTTTTTTTCAAAAAAAAAAATTATTATTAATATTGTGTAGGATTAAAAATAATGTGTAAACCACGGCGGTAAAGTGTCTTTTCAGGCCTCAAGAAGTGGCCAGCCTCGGCTGCGCCTCGCCTGGCCATATCTTCTTGAGGCCTGAAAAGTGCCACTTTACCGCCTAGGTATACAATATACTATATTTTCTTCAGAGATAGGCGCGTAAACAATTAATTGTAAACAATTTAATACTTTATATGTAAGCAACTCAATTGTTTACATGCACAGTCCATTTTTATGTAGGTAATGAAGTAGACAATGTAAAAATTAATTTTACCATGAAATAAGGTAATGAAAACTTAGATTAAAAAATTTATTATCACGTGGGTAGTTACCGATCGTCCACGTCGACTCATCTTTTCAATAAAGTAATTAAGAAATTAAATAGTAGAACGATTTACTGGTTTAAATGTTTATAATAATAGTTAGGTTCAGTTGGCTTGGCTACAACCTGTCTCTACTTCTTCCTAGATTTCTTCTTCCTTCTGCTTTGCCTATGCGCAGGTACCATGCAGATACGTGAAAGTGTAGTATCTAAGTCTCTGATACCTACTAATAGATAAAACTAAACTAAACTATCTCCTCAATTTGTGCTCAAACTTCAATAAATCTAACTTGTGTAAGTACATTTGGCATGTGAAACTTTTCATAGCAATGACGTCACTAACAGAAGTGCCAGCAACAGCTGTTTAAATTGTTTAAATTGTTTACATTGTTTACATATTATTTATATTGTTTACATATTCGTTACATTGTTTACGTATTCTATATATTGTTTACAAATTATTTACATGAAAAGTGTAAAGAATATTTATTTATACTTAGAAGCACATACTTGATTTTCATTAATAAAAAATGTATGGCTAAAATAGGAAAAAGGAAATTCGTGGGTTATAGCAAAGCAAATACCTTAAAGTATAATACAGAAAACTCAAACTGAAATACATGCGCATTTGGTCGACTACACTGAGACAATGACATCTATTGGATCGGGGCGGACCTAGCAGCAAATGCGCAGTTCCCCGTCTTCGGTTAAAGATCAGCAGCCACTTAAATCCTGAATTCACACTGAACTCCAGAATCTATAAAAGTAGCAACATCTCTGTTCGTGGCCATAACTAGCAACAATATAGAGAAGCTAGATAGATATCTTGCAAATAATCTGGAAAAGCCTAAAGGGACAAGACTCTTCGGTAAGTTAAAATTCTACGAGGATTTGACAAGTCAACTGGGAAGTGCTTGCTCATGTTGGCAGAACGCGTGCACCATAGCCCATAGTAATAATAATTATTAGAAGTGAAATTCTCAAGCAAAATATTGTATAAATAAGAGAGAAAGAAAATTCGTGGGTTAGAAACTCAAGTTCATTACTGATCTAATGCCAAAAACCTGAGATTAAATTCAATGCATGGGTATTAGTTTGGAGGATTAAATGGCTTCAATTGCTTTGTTTTACTTAAAGCTACGCGACACTTGACTTGTTGACTTTTCAAATCCTCGTAGAATTTTAACTTAACTAGGAGTCTTGTCTCTCTAGGATAATAGCTTCTCTATATTGCTGGTAGTTACGGTCAGAGAAGGTAGTTATCAAGAGAGATGTCGCTACTTATTATAAATCCCGGAGTTCCATGTGAATTTCTTGGATAAGTAATCAACTGATCTTATGCAAGAGATAGAAAATTACATATTGTGCTGATGTGGCATGTCGATGAGCTTCAACCAACAAGAGAGAAATGGCCATCCTTGTCTTCAGAAGTATTTTTCTCTTGTCTTTGGCAATAGGTCAGTAATGAACTTGAGCCTATCTACAAGACACGAATTTTCTTTCTCTTATTCACAGAATATTTTGCTCGATTCACTTCAATTTCACTTAAAATAAGAAACTTCGAATTTTAAGTATTTTTCAGCATATTTCAACCACGACTGAAATTATCCTAAATTTTGTTTCAGATTCTCAATAAGTAGTATGAAGTGTTTTTTTCGTTTTTAGAAATTTAACCAATCCTGTAGGTATATTTTACGATTTACGATATCCCCGTAGTGAGCCACGAAATAGTTAAGCCCTGTATAGGTAATTAAGTTGACCGGTAATTAAATGGCCGGTTTTTCTGACAGATTGTATTGTCAAGTAGATGTCATGTACTATGATTGAAAATATTATTAAAAAAAAGCAATATTATTGAAACATGGAACTGTTGAAAATCTAATAGCGATAGCAACATTTGAAAAAAGTACTGTATACTTACTTACCTAAAACAAAATAATGTAAGGTATAATAAATTGTGTTTGCAGTGGAGATCATCCCAAAAATAATATTAATTGGGACCAATTCTCTTGAGGGGTCTGATAATGAAGTTTATCCATAGGGAAATTGTTGGGCTCTACTTTAATGAGTTACCATTGAAGCAGTCTGCATAGCAACTATATGGATTGCAATTATTCGTCTATGTATAAAGACTCATGTAAGACTCACCGGTATAATCTTAGCCGAGGTAAATATTATCATCATTCCGACAGGGATGTAACCATTTTAGTCTCCCTAATCAATTATTATAACAGGAATTCTCATTCAAATACTATTTTTTTTTTAGTAACTTTTTTTGTTTTAATAATAGTTCAGATAGAAATTAATATCAGTCTAATCTGAAATATTCCGTAGCATTAAAGGGGCTGAATCCTCGTTCTCAATAGATGTACCATTTTTATTTGCAGGTTACAGGAAGCTTCTGAGTCAAAGCCCAAGGCATAATCTTTGCCTGAATTTATCAACTTGTAAAAAAAAACACAGACGGGCTTGCCTGGTTTAAGCAAGCTGATTACTTCAGCATCTCATTCGCTAAATATTACTAAAAGCGTACAATTTCTCGAATAAATTTGAAATTTAGTAACCACGCATTCCTCGTCAGTTCCTTTAGTATAAGTATCTACCAATACAATACAATATCAAATTATTGTTTGTAAGTATTATACTGTATTATAAGACGTAAACTCTGTAAACCTAAATAAAAGTAACTCTGGGTTACTATTATTATGAGGCTTAGATTTCGTGTAAGGAGAGCTTTCATTTACCATGAAGGAAAACAACTGATTTATAGTTTGTGAAATAATCAAATTGGCCCCGTTTTCTATTTGCTATACCTACCTCATATTTCCAAGTTTTACAACGATAGGAACAAAATGAAATTATTTGAAATACTTATGTCCTATTATTAAAGAAAAGAGAACTAATGCTCTTTTCGATATTAAATATTAACAATTTAAGGAATGCGAACTACGAACACTACGAACTTTTTTCCTACGATGTTTTTGAAAATTCAATCTGGATTTCTGTCTATAATTCATAGCAGTTGAACATCATGAGATAGATGCCTTGTGTAGCTACGATATTATTATACCATCAGGTACCTGCACTCTTGGGAAATACAGCCTTGCGTGTGGAGGAACACTGATTTCATTATCCGGCGCTGAAAGGGTAGCAAAATCTGGAGGCGTTAAATAATTTACCAGTTGAAAGCATACAAAGAGAATATTTCCAAGATTCCAGTTCGTGACTTGTTTTTTTCTATTAATGAATAAGAGAGAAAACAAACTACACTTGATCAATAATAATTTTATTGTTATGATCGATTTACAGAATTTATATTATTAGAGTGTTTTTATAAGTTTTTTTAAGTTTTATAAGTGGAAACGACTGACCCATTTATAGGGCGAGATATACATTATAGATTTCATACTGATTTGAAATAAAAAAAATAATTAAAACCTAGTATTTATTAAGCAAACTATCGTGGAGAAATCTGTAAAAAGCCTTAGATACACATTGATTAATTTCTAGATAGTCTGCCAAGGTCATGTTTGTTTACGTTGCGTTGTAACGTCGAACATTATGACACTAAAAATGACAGTTAGAATTTGAAGGTTATTAAAGGGATCAAATGAAAATGTTTGACATTAGGAAGATGCAAAAACAATAAATTTAATAATCGATCACAACATCGACCTGGCTTTGTTGTCAACTTTTCTATCCAAAATAATAAACTGATTTTGTTCTGTTTACGTCTGTCAGTTTTAAGAGTTAATTTTTAATTTTATAAAATAAATTAAAAATTATTAGAATTATCTAAAAAGTGATAGATTATCTTTAAAAGTAAGCAAAATCCCAAAACATATAAGTAAAGAAGCGCAACGGCAGATGGTGGCAAATTTATTCGAATACTTTGGAAACGAATCAATGAATGGGAGCCATTATACCCCTAACATCAGTGAGCAAGGTATAAAAATTATTTTATTTCATACTAATACATTATAACTAGATAAACGCTTGGTTACCGTAACTATAAACATACTCATAACTCCCTTGGGACTGTTATGAATCCATAACTCCCTCTAATTCTAATATTACTGTTGGTTTAATTCTGGTAACCATTGGATGTTGCTTTTGTTATTGCATTGTTGGTTGCATATTTGGATTTCATATGTCATTTTCTACAAACTTTCCAGCTGACATATCCATGGTAATCAATAATCATGGTTACTCAATTATTAAAAACATTCGTTTAATTTTAAAAACCAACAGATTTCGTTTTTATATTTCATTTAGTATAAAATAAAATAGATTATGTATCACGGGAGTTATTAGATGTTAATAACCTCGGGCAACTTAACAATCCCTCGGGACTAACGTCCCTCGGGATTGCAATATGTTGCCCTCTGTAATTAACATCCTCATAACTCCCTTGATACATAAATAACTATTATAGGTTCAAATACTACTGACATCAAGTAATAAATATTATGATTTAGAGGGTAGCTGAAGCTCTGAAATTGTCGCTTTGGTACCGTCTCTACAATTTCTACATACCGTCCTCAAAGACAAGTATATATTTGAGTACAGCAAATCTTCTCTTTTGTGCGTCTTTAAGAAAATTGGATTTAAATGGAAAAAAGACAATCCACGTCGAGGTCTCCTGGAATTAGGTCACATTATTGTTAAAAGAGTGAAGTTCCTACGCGCATATGTAGATTACAAAAGAGAAGGCACCTTACCAATAATTTGTTTAGACGAAACATGGATCTCTCAAAACGGCACAATGGCAGGATCAAAACCCACGCAGTGTCAAGAAACTGAACAGAAGACAGAAGGCAAAAGGTGTTTTAAATACTTATAATATATGTTATAATGATGTATAATTAGGCATTAAATATAATATCATTTATTTTCATTATTTAGGTACATAGTTTTGCATGCAGGATGCAGGTAAGATAAATGGTTTTGTTGATGGGGCAGAATTGATTTTCTCTTCATCAACAAAAGATCCAAATTATCATGGAGAGATGAATCATGAAAATTTTACCAAGTGGTTCGAAAACCAGTTAAAGCCAAGTTACCTTCTGTGATTATTATGGACAATGCGCCTTACCACAGTGCAGTTGAAAATAAACCACCAATTTCTTCTTCAAATAAACAACAAATTGACGAATGCGCTGCGCAGGAAGAACATTGGTTTCGAACCTTTTTCGCTGAAAGCTCAGCTCCTAGACATTGTGAATAAGTATATTTTGTATTGACTTTATGATTTTTATATAACTAAAATGCTTATTGGTTTCACAACAGGAACAAAAGAAACCAAAGCAGTATATAGTGGATTCCTTAGCTAGCTGAACAGTATGGACACAAAATTCTTCGACTTCCACTATACCATTGCATTTTTAATCCAATCGAACATGGGTGGGGTATAGCAAAGTCGAACTTCAATCGTCCTTTAAGCGATGAGAGTACCGACGTTATTTCTCTTTGGCGAAATACACATCATACTGGTGTTACGGCAGAAATGTGGAATGTTTTGATTAGGTATTAATTTAAGAAACTGATTATATGACTCTGAATATTAAATTATCAATTGTCAAGTTTTGCATTAATTTATATTACATATTTGTAATTTGTGTATAACTTTCTAATAAAATGTTCTTTACAAATAGGTGCTTGTTATTTTTTCATTATAAATACCTTTTATGAATTAACATCATTGTTATATTCAAAAAGAAACCATTTCTATGCCAAGTTTCCTCAGGTGTTCATTGAGCTTGCAATGACCTGTTGGGAACCCTGTTAGCACTCTAAGACTTTCTTTGTTGAGGGTCAGAAGTTTTCTTGACCTTCCGCGGTTAAAGTTCCCGAGGAGCTCCTTGGATTGTCTCAATCCTGAGAGGTTATTCCAATGGATTTCTATTCGAATTATTAGTAGATAAGTATTTCGAGTAATAATTATTGCAAAAAATATTTCAGAGGTAATTCCCATTTTACCCATCAAGATTCCCATTTCAAAGTTATATCGCGCCCCTTCCTTCTCTACAAGAAGGGGGCGAACTAATTTTCACACTAATATCACAATACCACAAGTGTGGGCGAAATAATGTGATAAAGAAAAAGTAAAATCCCCTAAACTATGCTGTGTTGGCTGAATATGATACTAGGTATAGGATTTTATTGAGTGGACATGGATAAGATATTAGATCTATCCTGTCACTTTTTATATACCGTCGTTGTATTTTCATAAATACCTACCATATATACTGTAACGTAAAGGACCCGGGCCCCTTTATCTGCAGCGAAAAGCCACCTTGTGATCGTCTAGTTTCCCTAATTTCTCCTAATAGGACCGCTGTGTTTTCCTACGTTGCGTTTACCGTTGTCACCCCTGCTCTTTGATTGAGGTATGCCAGGATTAGTATGGCCGAAACGGATGCGCAAAGAACCTACTGGGATTTTTCTTTTGTCGGAAAAGCGGGGAAATTTAACTGGGACTCGTTGTTAACTTTTTGATTTCTATCAGATGTTTAAAAGCGAGTGATGAGCGAGAGAATTCGTTTGCAAGGGTGTAAAATGGTGAATGGCGAGATGGGCTGTGTTTTTGCATAGAGAGTGCAAAAGAAAATGGAAAGCGAAGAGGGATCCCTTTCATCCATCTTTCAAACTATAATCCATTTCGGATTCCACTCTTTTACACACCTGTGCTTTCTTTTTGGTTTTTGTTTCGTTTACAGACTACCCGGTATATGCGGGAATGTCTTATTATTTCGTTTTGCTTTCATTTCGGTTACAGACTATCCGGTATATGCGGAAATGTCCGTGTGTTTAACTAGTCAACGATTTTCTTTGCCTAATTTCCTTTTTCTAGATTCTTTGATCTCACTTCAAACTTCAAGCAACGGCTTGAATTAATTAAAGAATACAACCACTTTGGTTTTCAGACGATCCGGGATATTGCGGAAATGTCTGACTCATTACCTATTCGAGTACAGGGTTGCCACTTCTCCTGAATTTTGATTGCGTATCTTTTATAAAATCGTTCCTTCCGACTCTCTTTTATTTAATGATTTTATTTGCACAGTTGATTTACCTAGGAGTGTGAATTATTTCACCTCCGTTTATTTAATTCATAACCTGGGTGATACTGTATTTAGTTATCACTTTGTATACCTTGTTGTTATTTGTCTTGTTCTACCTTTTATTGCACCCGTCGATGCTGCCTCGTCAGGCGACCTTTATGTCACATATGTTACCTTGCCCTTAGGCATTTGTCACTGTTATACCTGGTGATTTACCTTACTCGTCATTCGAGTGCTTTTCGGATTGAAACCTTAATCAACTGTATTATTGTAGATTTTTCTACACACCTAGATTTATTACCCAGAGCATGTTGGCTCCGTTCGAAAATCTTTGTTACTCAACGTGATTATTAGCTGACCATACTACAGACCACGACTCTTTAACCATTAATCTAGTTAATGATTGAAAATGCTGGACTTTTGTTTATCATTCGTGTTTAGGCTTGTTTACAGACAAATTACTTAATCTTTTGTATCGGCACCAACACACCGGTCCGCCAGTAACACGAGTACGTCGGCCTATCACCCCAAAGAGCGTAGATAGTATGATGAGAACATAATAATAACATTTGTCACATAAGATTTAGGTGTGTATAAAATCTGGTTAGAAGAGATTCGGAAAAACGACCTTATAATGATCAATTTGGTTTTTGAATCTAAATTGGCTTTCCCATTCTCGAGGCCGTTCTAATTTTAGTGATTTTGATTCTCTATTTGCTGATTTGCCTACCCTAGCTTTATTTTGGTTATTGGATTGCCTGATATGTGAGGGCGGTTATTACACCTGACAACCTTGCTTTGGTTTACTTCGTTTCTCTATCCTACTCTGGGGGTGCTTTTGCCCTGTTGCGCTCTATGATTTCCACTTTCCGGTACAACGGAGGTCTTCACCTGGACATCGAGGTGAATCCCTCCCCCGGGTATTAATCGATTACCTACTCTAACTCCTAATTGGGTATTGTAATGTACTTGGTTTTTCCTGATAATGTAAATGAGTGGCTGGTGCTACATCTGACAACCTTGCTTTGTTCTATCTAGACCTGTACTAACCGGGGGTGCTCTGCTATGTGATCTTTATTTATGGTGTCATATAATGGCGAGAAACTCCTTTCACTTTCTAACATCGTGTTTAAAGGGACAGCAGATGCCGGTCTACTATTTGGTAAATAATAACTCGGACTCTTCGAAGAATAGGATGATTGAATCATGGGCCGTTTTGTTTACGGATTATTAATTCCTGACCTGCGTCTGTTTTCTCTCCTAGCTATATCTCGATTCCCTATACCGGGATGAAGTAGGTACCTAATACTATTGGTGCTGCCGTCTGTTTCCTTACTAATTGTTTTGCCTGATTTAAAATGGGACCTGCACACGTGAATGTTGCGAATCGGTTTGATTATTTATTTATTTGGATTTTGTTTTGAAGAGATCTTCCCTAACTGGTGGTAGGTGGAAATTCAACTGGCGTGGGTGGGGGTTTATGAATCAGTATGATTTATTTATTGATTTGAATTTCGTTTGAAGAATGATTGGTTCTAACTGATTGTATGTGGAAATTTCCCTAATCGTAAAGGAAAGAGCGTATGGAGTGCATAGAAACTACCATCTCGTTTACGCTCCTTTTGGATAGGAAAATTCACGGTTTTTCTGGGTTGATTGGTTAGGAAATTTGTAGCGAGTGCATAGAAACTACCATCTCATCTACAAATTTGGTTGAAAGAATGTCAGACCTGGAGTGCGCTAATAAAAGCCATCTCGTTGATCTTCCAAGCAAGGGTTAAGGAATATGACAGAGCTCGATCGAAGTCTGATCTCACTCTGTTTTTAGCTCCGGCAGGACGTCTGCTTTTATAGAAGCAGTCGCCCGATTTCTAAACACCGCGCAATAATGAACCTTATTGACTCTTCTCTCCTGCCGTGATTTAGTCCGTAATCATATCTCATTTGTCTTGAGATTTGGCGAGTTGACCTCGCGGCTACTTTACTGATTTGTCCGGAACCTGAACTATCTAAATTTTCCTTCAAATCGGTCGACGCGTTTAGGTACTTCTCATTGTGTCTAGTTATTTTAATTACACCGACACAACTTTCACTTCGCGTTTTCCTTTACTGGCCGTTTAGGTACCGCAGCTAATTTTCGGCTATTGGAGTTTATTTATTCGTTTTATCGATTGGTGAACTTTTCATTGTCGTAGGTGTAATAACTACTGAGTTACTTTTGTCTTTGCGAAGGCTTATTGTTTGCTCTGATTTCACATTCCTTCACACGGTCTGTTTCTTTCCATCCGTTCTTGTATGTAGGTCACCTATTATTTCGTCACGCGGACCGACAGTGTCTGCCCTAACATCTGGCAATGGTTGATTTACCCTTGCGGTGGTCGCTTTCTCGAAGGACTGAATTGTGGCTAGCTGGAGCGATTTTATTTTATGAATATTTAATGTGCAGGCAGGGATCGTTTCTATTGATGTAACGGCGCGTAGCTGTATTTAATTTCCTTATCATCCTACCTAGGTGCGATCCATTTCACCGCCCCCTCGTCTTCAGGCTATCAGCGGGTACCCTGATAGACGGAAGACGCCCCCTAACTCTCCTACTTGGTTTTGGTGTTTTTGGTTTTGGGTTTTCCTTCTCGGCCAATTTATTCCCGCGTATTAGCCCTCAATCCTGGTCGCTGGCACCAATGTAACGTAAAGGACCCGGGCCCCTTTATCTGCAGCGAAAAGCCACCTTGTGATCGTCTAGTTTCCCTAATTTCTCCTAATAGGACCGCTGTGTTTTCCTACGTTGCGTTTACCGTTGTCACCCCTGCTCTTTGATTGAGGTATGCCAGGATTAGTATGGCCGAAACGGATGCGCAAAGAACCTACTGGGATTTTTCTTTTGTCGGAAAAGCGGGGAAATTTAACTGGGACTCGTTGTTAACTTTTTGATTTCTATCAGATGTTTAAAAGCGAGTGATGAGCGAGAGAATTCGTTTGCAAGGGTGTAAAATGGTGAATGGCGAGATGGGCTGTGTTTTTGCATAGAGAGTGCAAAAGAAAATGGAAAGCGAAGAGGGATCCCTTTCATCCATCTTTCAAACTATAATCCATTTCGGATTCCACTCTTTTACACACCTGTGCTTTCTTTTTGGTTTTTGTTTCGTTTACAGACTACCCGGTATATGCGGGAATGTCTTATTATTTCGTTTTGCTTTCATTTCGGTTACAGACTATCCGGTATATGCGGAAATGTCCGTGTGTTTAACTAGTCAACGATTTTCTTTGCCTAATTTCCTTTTTCTAGATTCTTTGATCTCACTTCAAACTTCAAGCAACGGCTTGAATTAATTAAAGAATACAACCACTTTGGTTTTCAGACGATCCGGGATATTGCGGAAATGTCTGACTCATTACCTATTCGAGTACAGGGTTGCCACTTCTCCTGAATTTTGATTGCGTATCTTTTATAAAATCGTTCCTTCCGACTCTCTTTTATTTAATGATTTTATTTGCACAGTTGATTTACCTAGGAGTGTGAATTATTTCACCTCCGTTTATTTAATTCATAACCTGGGTGATACTGTATTTAGTTATCACTTTGTATACCTTGTTGTTATTTGTCTTGTTCTACCTTTTATTGCACCCGTCGATGCTGCCTCGTCAGGCGACCTTTATGTCACATATGTTACCTTGCCCTTAGGCATTTGTCACTGTTATACCTGGTGATTTACCTTACTCGTCATTCGAGTGCTTTTCGGATTGAAACCTTAATCAACTGTATTATTGTAGATTTTTCTACACACCTAGATTTATTACCCAGAGCATGTTGGCTCCGTTCGAAAATCTTTGTTACTCAACGTGATTATTAGCTGACCATACTACAGACCACGACTCTTTAACCATTAATCTAGTTAATGATTGAAAATGCTGGACTTTTGTTTATCATTCGTGTTTAGGCTTGTTTACAGACAAATTACTTAATCTTTTGTATCGGCACCAACACACCGGTCCGCCAGTAACACGAGTACGTCGGCCTATCACCCCAAAGAGCGTAGATAGTATGATGAGAACATAATAATAACATTTGTCACATAAGATTTAGGTGTGTATAAAATCTGGTTAGAAGAGATTCGGAAAAACGACCTTATAATGATCAATTTGGTTTTTGAATCTAAATTGGCTTTCCCATTCTCGATGTAACGAAGTTACCCCGGGTCGCAGGATCTCTAGCGAAAAGCCACCGTGTGTGTGATCGTCTAGTTTCCCTAATTTCTCTTAATAGGACCGCTGTGTTTTCCTACGTTGTGTTTACCGTAATTACCGTAGTCACCCCTGCTCTTTGATTGAGGTATGCCAGGATTAGTATGGCCGAAACGGATGCGCAAAGAACCTACTGGGATTTTTCTTTTGTCGGAAAAGCGGGGAAATTTAACTGGGACTCGTTGTTAACTTTTTGATTTCTATCAGATGTTTAAAAGCGAGTGATGAGCGAGAGAATTCGTTTGCAAGGGTGTAAAATGGTGAATGGCGAGATGGGCTGTGTTTTTGCATAGAGAGTGCAAAAGAAAATGGAAAGCGAAGAGGGATCCCTTTCATCCATCTTTCAAACTATAATCCATTTCGGATTCCACTCTTTTACACACCTGTGCTTTCTTTTTGGTTTTTGTTTCGTTTACAGACTACCCGGTATATGCGGGAATGTCTTATTATTTCGTTTTGCTTTCATTTCGGTTACAGACTATCCGGTATATGCGGAAATGTCCGTGTGTTTAACTAGTCAACGATTTTCTTTGCCTAATTTCCTTTTTCTAGATTCTTTGATCTCACTTCAAACTTCAAGCAACGGCTTGAATTAATTAAAGAATACAACCACTTTGGTTTTCAGACGATCCGGGATATTGCGGAAATGTCTGACTCATTACCTATTCGAGTACAGGGTTGCCACTTCTCCTGAATTTTGATTGCGTATCTTTTATAAAATCGTTCCTTCCGACTCTCTTTTATTTAATGATTTTATTTGCACAGTTGATTTACCTAGGAGTGTGAATTATTTCACCTCCGTTTATTTAATTCATAACCTGGGTGATACTGTATTTAGTTATCACTTTGTATACCTTGTTGTTATTTGTCTTGTTCTACCTTTTATTGCACCCGTCGATGCTGCCTCGTCAGGCGACCTTTATGTCACATATGTTACCTTGCCCTTAGGCATTTGTCACTGTTATACCTGGTGATTTACCTTACTCGTCATTCGAGTGCTTTTCGGATTGAAACCTTAATCAACTGTATTATTGTAGATTTTTCTACACACCTAGATTTATTACCCAGAGCATGTTGGCTCCGTTCGAAAATCTTTGTTACTCAACGTGATTATTAGCTGACCATACTACAGACCACGACTCTTTAACCATTAATCTAGTTAATGATTGAAAATGCTGGACTTTTGTTTATCATTCGTGTTTAGGCTTGTTTACAGACAAATTACTTAATCTTTTGTATCGGCACCAACACACCGGTCCGCCAGTAACACGAGTACGTCGGCCTATCACCCCAAAGAGCGTAGATAGTATGATGAGAACATAATAATAACATTTGTCACATAAGATTTAGGTGTGTATAAAATCTGGTTAGAAGAGATTCGGAAAAACGACCTTATAATGATCAATTTGGTTTTTGAATCTAAATTGGCTTTCCCATTCTCGAGGCCGTTCTAATTTTAGTGATTTTGATTCTCTATTTGCTGATTTGCCTACCCTAGCTTTATTTTGGTTATTGGATTGCCTGATATGTGAGGGCGGTTATTACACCTGACAACCTTGCTTTGGTTTACTTCGTTTCTCTATCCTACTCTGGGGGTGCTTTTGCCCTGTTGCGCTCTATGATTTCCACTTTCCGGTACAACGGAGGTCTTCACCTGGACATCGAGGTGAATCCCTCCCCCGGGTATTAATCGATTACCTACTCTAACTCCTAATTGGGTATTGTAATGTACTTGGTTTTTCCTGATAATGTAAATGAGTGGCTGGTGCTACATCTGACAACCTTGCTTTGTTCTATCTAGACCTGTACTAACCGGGGGTGCTCTGCTATGTGATCTTTATTTATGGTGTCATATAATGGCGAGAAACTCCTTTCACTTTCTAACATCGTGTTTAAAGGGACAGCAGATGCCGGTCTACTATTTGGTAAATAATAACTCGGACTCTTCGAAGAATAGGATGATTGAATCATGGGCCGTTTTGTTTACGGATTATTAATTCCTGACCTGCGTCTGTTTTCTCTCCTAGCTATATCTCGATTCCCTATACCGGGATGAAGTAGGTACCTAATACTATTGGTGCTGCCGTCTGTTTCCTTACTAATTGTTTTGCCTGATTTAAAATGGGACCTGCACACGTGAATGTTGCGAATCGGTTTGATTATTTATTTATTTGGATTTTGTTTTGAAGAGATCTTCCCTAACTGGTGGTAGGTGGAAATTCAACTGGCGTGGGTGGGGGTTTATGAATCAGTATGATTTATTTATTGATTTGAATTTCGTTTGAAGAATGATTGGTTCTAACTGATTGTATGTGGAAATTTCCCTAATCGTAAAGGAAAGAGCGTATGGAGTGCATAGAAACTACCATCTCGTTTACGCTCCTTTTGGATAGGAAAATTCACGGTTTTTCTGGGTTGATTGGTTAGGAAATTTGTAGCGAGTGCATAGAAACTACCATCTCATCTACAAATTTGGTTGAAAGAATGTCAGACCTGGAGTGCGCTAATAAAAGCCATCTCGTTGATCTTCCAAGCAAGGGTTAAGGAATATGACAGAGCTCGATCGAAGTCTGATCTCACTCTGTTTTTAGCTCCGGCAGGACGTCTGCTTTTATAGAAGCAGTCGCCCGATTTCTAAACACCGCGCAATAATGAACCTTATTGACTCTTCTCTCCTGCCGTGATTTAGTCCGTAATCATATCTCATTTGTCTTGAGATTTGGCGAGTTGACCTCGCGGCTACTTTACTGATTTGTCCGGAACCTGAACTATCTAAATTTTCCTTCAAATCGGTCGACGCGTTTAGGTACTTCTCATTGTGTCTAGTTATTTTAATTACACCGACACAACTTTCACTTCGCGTTTTCCTTTACTGGCCGTTTAGGTACCGCAGCTAATTTTCGGCTATTGGAGTTTATTTATTCGTTTTATCGATTGGTGAACTTTTCATTGTCGTAGGTGTAATAACTACTGAGTTACTTTTGTCTTTGCGAAGGCTTATTGTTTGCTCTGATTTCACATTCCTTCACACGGTCTGTTTCTTTCCATCCGTTCTTGTATGTAGGTCACCTATTATTTCGTCACGCGGACCGACAGTGTCTGCCCTAACATCTGGCAATGGTTGATTTACCCTTGCGGTGGTCGCTTTCTCGAAGGACTGAATTGTGGCTAGCTGGAGCGATTTTATTTTATGAATATTTAATGTGCAGGCAGGGATCGTTTCTATTGATGTAACGGCGCGTAGCTGTATTTAATTTCCTTATCATCCTACCTAGGTGCGATCCATTTCAATACCTACCATATGTACCATATAGTACAACAAGTGAAATCGTGATTATCAAAAATTCATAAAAAAATAACATTTTTCCACGAAACATATTGTTAAGCATTATTTTTATTTACATAATTATTTTACAACATTTCGAGTCGAGTGGAAACCTATGTGATTTTCTATAATCACGATTTCACGTATTGTATTCATTAGATTATAATACTAGTCCAGTAAAATTAGACGAAAAATCCAATCAATTATACAATCGAAGCGGAAAAAACGGAAATTTTGTGTGGGTGTTGGCTGATCGATGGTGAGTCTAAATCAAAAAATGCGACCTCCTACCCCTTGTGGAAAATGCGGCATTTTTAAAAAGTGAGATAACTTACTTTACGAAGAAAATAATTCTCTACAAATTTGCATCCATGCAATTATCACACATTTACACTAGTTATGTCCGTATTCATCAAACTTCAAAATATAACTCTGGGGTTATATTTTGAATTTTCTGACAGCTGATTGGTCTAATACTCAAACCCTACGAACGCTACGAATTTTAAACCAATGACATGTCTCAAAATATAACCCCAGGGGTTATATTTATTGATGAATACGGACCTTAATTAACTACAGGTAATTAATTGAGGAAAAAGAGAATTTAAAATTTTTTATTTTGAAATAACTACCTTTTTTTCTGTCGTGATCTTAAAATTTGAGGTCTCGTTTGGAAAACTGATTGTTGGCAGTAGAATGTCAAAGTCATTGAGTCGCGCGATTCTGCTAAGAAAATTAATTGATGATTCTACGATTCGCATAATTTTCAATCTAAAAAAGTGTGAATATTCCCCTAAAATTTGGTTTTCCAATTTCACGGGAATTTATATATTATACAGAGTGATTTAATCCATCTAGTCGGTTATTTCTGACCATGCCGTATTAAAAAAAAAAATTAAGTCAAACAATATCAAGCTATTGCCTGAAACATTTTTTCAACCGATGCCTCCTCACCTACAGAAATGCAGATCAAAATCGAGTGATCCATTTTGATTAGTTATTTCAATTTTTTTGATTATTTTATTAGAAATTTTTTGAATTGTCATTGCTGTAATTAGGGTTTTATTTAGGTAACAGTCAGCTGTCAGAACCATTCAAACTATCATCAAAACCCAAATTGACAGCTGCGACAATTCAATAATTTATTAATAAAATAATCAATAAAATAAAAATAATTGAGATTTTGACCTGAAATTTTTGGGGTGATGGAGACATTGTATAAAAAATTGTTTCAGGCAATAGTTTGATAATGTTTCACATAAAATCAAAATTCGTAATAAAAAATGGCACTTCCCATTCAAAATTAGTAAGTCATCTCCACCTCCCGCGATGGAATAGGGAGGGGGTGATAATAATAATAATAATAATATTTATTTCTTCCATAAAACTTACAAAATAAGTATCTGAAAATGTCATAAAAATAACTACAATTTGTACACATACATATAACATACATAACATGTAAAGACTATACAAATAAATTAGAAAATCTAGTCACCTGAAGCATGCACGCTCATATCATTAGTGTTTCGAAGAGAAAAACTCCTCGAGGTTATAAAAACATTCGGAAACTAAATAGTTCCGAAGGCGTCTCTTGAATACATCAAGAGACTGACTCGAGCAGATTTCCCGGGGAAGAGTATTGTAAATTTTTTGACCAAGATAATAAGGCGACCTCTCAGTCAAACTCAGCCTGTGCTTTGGCAAACGATAACTGTTTTTGTGCCTAGTGTCAATTTGATGCATACTACTACCCGTGTGAAATAAATGTCCATTTTCATACACAAAACATGAAAGTTCGAAAATTAGCAAGCCGGCGAGTGTGAGCAAGCCGTATGATACAAAAAATCGGCGACACGACTCCCTCATAGACACCCCCGCAATCGATCGGATGATTTTTTTCTGTGCCACAAACACACCCCGGGCAGACGGCGCCGCACCCCATAATGTTATGCCATATCTCAATCTAGATGTTACATGGGCATGATACATATTCAGTAACTGTTGCAAAGACAAAACAGCTCTAAGAGACCTAAATAAATAATTTATGGAGCTCAGTTTTGCCACAATATAATCGGCATGGCTGTGCCATTTGAAAGTTTCATCCAGAAAAACACCTAAAAACTTCATAGTTGTCTTGCGTTTGATTGCATCACCATAGAGGGGAATTTCGAGATTCAGGTCCGACAGATTTTGATGACTGTGGAAGACCATATAGCACGTCTTACTGACATTCAAACAGAGGTCGTTCCCGGCAAACCACTGTGCCACATCGAGCATACATTCGGCACACGACCGCTGAACAGATTCATGGGTATCCCCGGCCACCACCAACGATGTATCGTCCGCGTACAGAGTGACGTGGGAAGCCCTAGTCGAATTGATGACGTCATTTATGTATATTAGAAACAAAGTAGGCCCGAGAACTGAGCCCTGGACTACACCCACGGTTATGTCTGTAGGTTTACTACCAACGACCTTTCGCTTGCTCCCATCGAGGTGGCAGACTACAACATGCTGCCGTCTGTCACTCAAAAATGATCTCAGCCATGAGAGTGCCACGCCTCTAATCCCAATATTTTCGGACTTCTCTAGAAGTAGCGAGTGACTTACACAATCAAATGCCCTGCTGAGATCGCAGAACACGCCGGCCGGACATTGCCCACGTTCCATAAGACGTAAGACTTCGTTATAAAAACTTTGCAATGCAGCATTGGTCGTACGACCAGGCCTGAAACCGTACTGTGAAGACGTTAGTAGTTCATTCTTGTTAAGAAAGGAAGAAAGTCTCCTGAGATAACAATACTCAAGAATCTTCGAAAATGTCGGTGTATTTACGACCGGTCTATAGTTACCCACATCATGGATGTCACCGGATTTGTGTATAGGTGTAACCCGTCCCGTTTTGAGAGACCTGGGAAAAGTTCCGGTAGAAAATGACAAATTCACAAGATAACAGAAAACATGAGAAATTGTTCCGAAGGACTGCTTCACCAATGATGGGGGAATCTCATCGGGAAATAAGAATATAGAATTTTCATTTTTAATATATGTTCAAACTACAAATCAAACAATGTTTACTGAAATTTTTTTTCACTAGTGATCATCAGGAATAATCAACTGACGGGCGGGTTAAAATGGATCACCCTATATAAGGTATAAATGTAGAAATTACCGCGAAATTGCTAAATTATATTTTAGGGGCACATTTGCACTTATTTTTAGACTGCTAATAATTATGCGAATCGTAGATTTCTCAATTGATTTTTTAAGCATACTCGCGCCACACTATGAATTTACTTAGCACTCTACTGCGTAACAATCCTTTGTCCGATCGATCGTTGAATTATTAAAATAAATGATTAATAATTAAATAATTACAGAAGCTATGAAACTGTTCATAATTCCAAAACTATTGTTAAAACGAAACGACTCAGATTGCGATAAGAGAAAAGGGAGTTATTCCAAAATTAAGGATGTTTCATTCATCTCCCATTGCCTCAATTTATTACCTCTAGTTAATTAACTACTGGAAAATAAATATATGAGAAAATTGCAAATATAGTAATTTGTAGAGAATTTTTTTTCGTAAAGTAAGTAATTACACTTTTTTCTCTGAGTTAATTAACGTCGTAAAATACAAATTCATCCCCTAAAACCAAAATGGGGGATTTTCCACGAGGGCAGGAGGTCGAATTTCTGGACTTAGACTCACCATGGACCACGCAATATCCACACAAAATTCCTTTTTTTTCGCGTTAATTATACAGGGTGTTAATGAATAGGTGTTACTTAAAGGGCATGTAGGAAATGCAAAAATAGGGGATAAATTTTCTGTAGACATGGGTCGTTGGAGCTTTAGTTTTCGAGATACAGGGTGTTAAAATTCTTCGAAAAATTTATTATTTTTTGAATATCTACAAACTGGCTGATCAGAATAACTCGAATTTTTTGACAGCTGTTTTGTACTAATTGAAGTACATGCCCTTTAAGTTTGTAACACCTATTCATTAACACCCTGTATAATCAAATCCTAGTTTCACTGGACTATACAGCGAATAATTATTATTAAAATCCGCGCCAAAACAAAAGCGTCAAACAGTATGTAATGCTCGGTTGACAATAAAAGAAAACTTATCCTAAATTGGTGATTCTTATAGCGTCTGTAGCAAATAATCACCCAACAGTTTGCATGGCAAAATGTCTGTTCGATCAATGAAACACAAGGCATGATGATCGCCGCAGTCAATTCACCGTGCTTGACTATTGATAGCTAGTCACGAGGAAGTATAGCGAAATACTACATTGTTTATTAAATCTACTGCTATTGGCCAATTTGCAGTGCGTTAACGAATATTTTTATCATTATTATCCGTATTCAACAAATTTTAAAATATAACTCTGGGGTTATATTTTGAATTTTCTGACAGCTGATTGGTCTTAGCTCAAACCCTAGGAACATTACCATGAAATGTGTCAGAATATAACCCCAAGAGTTATATTTATTGATGAAATGATGAATAAGGGCCTATGAGTTGTATTGTCAGGAGTAATATTACAAGTGATTGAATTTTAGCGATAGGTCTCTCACTTTATAATAATAATAATAATAATAATAATCTTTATTTTTCTAGAATATTACATTCTTTATAACTACAATACCATAATATACAGTGCTTCCCAAAAGTAACGGATAAATTCGATAAAACGGAGAGGGCTGTTTTTTTGAAAAAATAAAAAAACAGGTCGATTTTGTTTTTGAGTTGTTCAACTTTTGACATAATATTTGGGTATACAGGGTGATGCGCGAAAAAGTGGTGACGTTATCGGCATTTTTTTAAATGGCAACCCTTATTTTTTATTCCATTTTTTGATACTTAATTTAATTGCCAGTATGGTAATGTAATCAATTTGTAACCTTAAATAAGGAAATTTCTGAGAAACAGCTTGTGAGTCGAAATTGTGCACTTTTTACTGATGTGAAAATCGGAACATTAGCGATAAAAATAAAAAAATATCAAATAAAAATTACTGTTTCCATGGTAATTTTATAAGATCTGTCTATTAAATTAAGTCTATCAAATTGAATCTGTTAAATTAAATTAAATTAAATCTATTAAATCTGTCGAAATTAAGTTATTTTCTCCGAAATTTCCTTTATAAACGTTACAAAATGATTACATTACCGTATTGGCAATTGGATGAAGTATCAAAAAATTTAATAAAAAATAAGAGTTGCCATTTAAAAAAATGCCGATGACGTCACCACTTTTTCGTGCATCACCCTGTATACCCAAATATTATGTCAAAAGTTGAACAACTCAAAAACAAAATCGACCTGTTTTTTTATTTTTTCAAAAAAACAGCCCTCTCCGTTTTATCGAATTTATCCGTTACTTTTGGGAAGCACTGTATGTATAATACTTAATTAAATCTACACTAAATCAAACCTACTTTCCTATACATTTTTCTTACTAGCTAATTGTTCGGATTTTTTATGTACTCACTTAGCAGTCTTTTAAACGCGTTCAAATTTGTTTCATTTTTTAACTTTGTTGGTCAACAATTATATAAATCAAAACTTTGATAGAAAAATGAGTTTCTATGTAACTCATTTACCGTCAATAATGGTCTCATTAGCGTCAAATGTTCGTCATTTCTAAGTTGCATTTCATAATTTCTGTCCTTTTTATAACGGATATATTTTCTTAAGTAATTCGGAAATTCTTGATTATTAACTATATTAAACACCATCTTAATACTATTACACTTTATTATTTGTTCGACGCATCCATCCTAAGCTAACAAGCATATCAGAAATATGGGCTCTTAGTGACTTGCGTGGCCTAGTGGTACTCCGCTGGCTCACGAAGCCATAGATCGCGGGTTCGAACCTCACCTCGGCCCGCTTTACTTTTCGGATTCATTTTCGAATGTTTGTGAAAAGTAAAACAAGCGATCGAATGTTTAAATGGCAAATATATTTAAAAGTGTGTGTGGCTAAAGAGTTCGCGCTCAAAGCCAATTTACCAGAGTGGAGCGACTATGTCTTACCTACACAGTTAAGACCGATGCTCCCTCTTTTTAAAAAAAAAAAAAAAAAAAAATATGGGCTCTTCTATTAACTTTTAAAACTGTCCTCATTAATTTGTTCTGTAATTGTTTAACCTGTCAATTTGATTCTTACTAAACGATAACATAATAGACGGAACGTATTCATAATAACAACAAATCATTGACCTAGCTACCATGATTTTCTGCGAGTAATCCAGTTTGTTTTTTAGTCTACTCAATACACCCATTCTTTGTGCTATTTTCCTACAAATATAATCTGTGTGTTCTTTAAAATTCAACTTATTATCTATGATTACACCTATTTGGTATTGGTATTTGGTATTTTAACTAAATGTGAGAGATGGTTTATTAGGTCCCAAACACTGAAGCCAGCGGGCTTATTGTATTTCTCACATTTAGATTCTCCTTGATTAGAAGAGCTCCGTTCCTTTGACAAGGTTTAGCAGCCCGCTAACCAAGGTTTTTACCGCCAGATGGCTCCCGGGACTGATTGATTACACCTAAGTATTTCATATTTTCTGCAATATTAATCTTTTTACCGTCTATTACATTATAAAAAATATTTATTTCTAATGAAACAGAGTTGCTTAAGAAAACACCACAAATCCGCAGGACGAGTGTGGTGTCCTACGAGTGTATACTTCAATCATAGAGTGGTATTTTATTAAAGCATTTGACGAACAAAGTTAAAGGACAATCATTTCTTGTCAAATTGTCAAACTGACACAACTTTACATTGTTAAGCGGTCCGTATCCATGTTCACATCGTTCTTCATAACAGAGTGATGTTTTCATGTGATCGAATTTCGCGATAAGTCTGTCGAATTGAAACGACTGAGGCGAAACTGAGAAAGCAAAACAAGCCCACATATGATAAGTATTTTATTAGACTATTTCACGAACAAAGTGAAAGGTAAAATAATTTATTTCATACTAATACATTATAACTAGATAAACGCTTGGTTACCGTAACTATAAACATACTCATAACTCCCTTGGGGTGTTATGAATCCATAACTCCCTCTAATTCTAATATAACTATTGGTTTAATTCTGGTAACCATTGGATGTTGCTTTTGTTATTGCATTGTTGGTTGAATATTTGGATTTCATATGTCATTTTCTACAAACTTTTCAGTTGATAGGTATATCCATGGTAATCAATAATCATGGTTACTCAATTATTAAAAACATTCGTTTAATTTTAAAAACCAACAGATTTCGTTTTTATATTTCATTTAGTATAAAATAAAATAGATTATGTATCACGGGAGTTATTAGATGTTAATAACCTCGGGCAACTTAACAATCCCGAGGGACGTTAGCAATATGTTGCCCTCTGTAATTAACATCCTCATAACTCCCTTGATACATAAATAACTATTAAATTTGGCATAAGCGACTGATTTTGACGTCTGCAGATACAATTATTTATTGTCGAACTGTCAAGCTTAACATTGTTGAGCGATCCGTGTCCATGGTTACGATACTGAAAATCACCACGGTCAATCAATCAGCATTGGAAGACAGCTCTGTGCTTATCTGGTTGGTGATTGGTCAAATTACTTGAAAATTATAAGATTAGTGAAATAGTCACACTAATGCATATCATAATACTACAAAGTGTGGACTAAATGGTGTTTTGAAGAACGCTCAAGTATGTTTTTCTTGAAAACGGAACATTTAGTCGACTTGAAATAAGTATTACTGAATCATGTAAAATTAACGTAGATATTCGCCATGAAGTTTACCCATAGAGACGAAAACAAAAAAATAATAAAATAAAATATTAGGCAGTAAAAGACATACGAAAACAATCTGCGGACAACGCCCTCTACATTATGTTACAAGACTTTGACTCTGAATCTCCTCTGAATCTGCCGTATTTATAGGTGTCAATTTTCAGTTTGATCGCAGTTTTTGTTATTGAAACCTTTATGATACACAATCTTAAATTAAGGTGTCATAACTTGAGGAAGAGCACTTTTGTATACCTACTAAGATATGTTTAAGTTTATTCGCTTTTATTTGCGGCCACAAAACCGCAGTTAAGCTGTGTTAGATATATTTCAGGACACGCTTTATAAGTATTTTCATAAGATAGACTAGGTACTCGCAAATAATATCTAAAACAAAAAAATTGACATGGCCAGTTGGGTGAATCCAACTGTTGAATAACATGCCATTCATATCAGCAGTACAAAAATGCCTCTGTGTCCTTGCATTGACCCTTACTTCTCAACTACAGCTAGTCTTCAAATAAATGAGGGAAATGTCGTCAGGTGACTAGTTAGATTTTCAAGTTTTTTTACCCCTAATAAAGCAATTCGCAATTTTTCGCGATGATACTCCATTTTTTAATTCCTCTAAACTCCTTTAAATAATAATTTATGGTAATGATAGACTAAAAAAAAGCATTTTACCTTCTCGTCCATTAAATTGCTTCCCCTATAAAACATGTTAGAAAATGGACAAGCAGGCAGGCAGACATAGATTAAAGATTATTGCTTTTTTTCTGAAACCGAAGGAACTTTATATACTCATAAAAAGAAGGAAATTGCAAAAGAAAACGTATGTGAAGGTTTTGACAGAGATTACAAGTTAAAAAATTTATTTAAGAGACCGCTATCTGTCTAGAAAACTAAGGTCTATGATCGGATTAGTCATTCAACAAAAAAGGGACAACAGTTCTGTATTACACAATTCCCGGACTCACCTTATGTAGTAGTTCATTTCTTCCTCCTATTGCGCCCGCTCTCCGCAAGTTTCATCTGTCATCCTCTCTCTGGCACGTGTCGAACGGCTACACGTGGTGTGGTACTCGAAGCTTAGCCTCCCGCGGCTCCTCTGCTCCACGGGCGCGCTGAAACTGCTCCCGCAATCGGGCCGCTGAACTTCCACGCATTCGGTCATTTTCACGAACAAAGACGGGATACCCTTAACTCACATTGTGATAAGATTCATTCTAATAGACTCCGAGCTGATGATACTTCTTCCCAGTGTAAACACGTCCTATAGAGACGCTTGGGTAGCTATTATGAAAAAATTCCCCAGTGGAATTATGTAGGTATAGTTTTTGTTTTCTATTATTACCAGCTGATTTTGTTTTTATTTAAATAAGAGCATTTTTTGAAGTTTCTGGGGTAGGTACAACAAAACCCAACTTGTCACGCATCTAACGAATTTTTGTTTGTAAAATCAAATAATATGTCGAGAAAGCAATCAGGTTAAAATATTAAAACCATGATAATGTATAATGGATGTTCCACGTCATTCCAGTAGATCTCTGTGGGCCAAACGATGGATTTCATTTCCAAAAACTTTTTCTTTAATTCATATTATGCAGAAATATATTGCTATAGGTACTTTGAGATTACTTTCGACTAGGTATTCAGAAATCATAATAAAGAGTGACATATTAAAGTTATGTTTTTTTTGATGGAGTGACGAGTGATCCTTATATGTAACTGCGTTTTAAGAGTCTGAGAACAAAAAAATTAAACTGTTGTAGTTTAAATCGAGTAGCTTGAGAATTTTGAACAAATGAAAATCGCGCTAGTGTCCACCCCACAAATGACGACTAATTGCAAAGATATAAATTTGAGATTTAGAGAAACTATAATGCACCATATAGAGCTACAAATTGATGAGCTTCTTTGGTCTGAAAGTGGAATTAATTAGCGTGATGGCTCCGTTAATAATTTTCGTGTTCGTTAATTCATAGATTTTTTTTGTTTTTTCACGATCAAGACACGTGTCATGGATAATAAACAAGATTTCAGAAAAAAATTTTAATTAGCTTTGAAAATTAAGAAAAATGCAGAACTTAAAACATAATTTATGGACTCAACTTTGGAGATATACATTAAATCAATCATAAACTTGAGTTTGCATAATACAGTAAGTAGTAGTAGTATGGTGGGTTGGGGTGGTGCACCCCAAGCGACTAGGCCACCGAGGGCCCTTTTCGCCGTACCCGAACCATGGTGAAACTCCTACTCGAACCTCCCCAACCTTTTAATAAAGGCCAGAAGGTTGTTGTATGAGAGGAGCTTCATTTCTTCCTCTTGTAGCTTCTCAGACCCAAAGATGTTGAGCCTGAGGTTGCTATATACCTCGCATACGCCTACATAATGGTGGGAGCCCTCGTCATCCATTCCGCATTTAGGGCAGATCGGGTCCCGAGTGACCCCCATCGCTTGTAGGTGCCTGTTCAGACTGTTGTGACCGGTGAGAACCCCGACTAGTAGTCTGAGTTCTTTCCGGTTCATTCTGGACATGCTGGTCCATCTATTTCCGATCGGACCGGCCAGAAACAGCCTGGCCTGTCTGCAGCCTGGTGCTGTTTCCCAGTGGTTCTCTAAACCCTTGCGAGTCCATTCTTTTATAGATTCTTTGAGAAGATTTTTGGTCAGACCCAGGACGGGCTCTGGTCCACAGAAGGTTTCCCAGGTCCCGAGCTTCCCTTAGTGATCTACTAGCTCATTGCCTGGTACACCTGAGTGTGCAGGAACCCACACGATATGCACTGACTTCCTGTCCGTCAGTTTGTTTAGCGCCTCGACACACTCCTGGACCAGTGGGGAGCTGGTTCCGGGTGTGCCCAGCGCTTTCGCGGCGGCCTGACTATCCGTGCATATGTATATCGTCCGTTCCTTGGCTTCTGTTATCTGCTCCAATCTAGCTGCTTGCATAAATCTCCGCCTGGAAGACGGTTGCGGTGGATCCCAGAGGAAAGGATCTTCCCAGTTTTCGTCCAGCCAGGTAGAGCCCCGCTCCTATGTAGCCATTTTTGTTCCTGGAGCCATCTGTGAAACAAACTAGTCCTCCTGGTTCGAAGGCTACCTCCCTTTTTTCCCACTTTTCCTTTTCAGGAATTTGCAGGGTAAATTTCTTGTTTTCTCTGTTGTTCCTTGTTTTTGAGGTAGCCATAAGGTTTGAGATTGGTATCTCCATCTCGGCAACCTTGGCTATCTCTGTGTGTCCTTTGTATCCTCCGCCTTTCCATAGTCCCGAGTCACGCATTCTTAAGTGGGCCGCCATGGCCTCCCCTTTTATCCAAATGGGAAGCGGTGGCAGTTCCAGAATGACATTCAGGGCTGCTGACGGGGTGGGTCTTATTGCACTTGTTATTAACAAACTGGCGAGCCGTTGGAGTTTGGCTAGCCTGTTTGTGACGGTTTTGCTTGTGGTTGTTTTCCACCAGACCACCGAACCATAGCTGATTCTCGGTCTGATGATGGCCGTGTATAACCAGTGCATTATCTTCGGTTTTAGCCCCCACACCTTGCCTATTGTCCCTAATTGCCTAATGGTCAGCCCGGCCTCTTCACACCATTTTTCAATTATCTTGCATGCACTTTGCATGCGATCCCAGACCACGCTTATGAATTGGCCGGTTACTAGAACCAGCCCATCGTCAGCATATGCCTGTGCATACAGTCCGTCATCTGTCAGGCGCTTTAGGAGGCCGTCCATGATCAGGCACCACAGGTGAGGTGATAGGCAGCTGCCTTGAAAATGCCATCAGGTCCTGCTGTCTTGTATGGGCGGAACTCTTTGCTTACCCTTCGTATGACCTCGTCGCTTACCAGATTTTCGGCTAGCTGCCAGTCCGAGGCTGGCTCCGCCCGCCTTTCTGGGTCGACTTGGTCTGTTCCCGAGAAGTGGATTTTGAGGAGGTGCTCAATTGTCTCCTCCTCCGTTTCTGTCCAGGTTCCGTCCTGTTTCTTAATCGAGCCTATTTCGGTGCGTTTTGAGGCACTGAGCAATTTTGCTAGCCTGGCTGCTTCCGGGAGGGAGGTTATCTCCTCGCAGAATTCTTGCCAGCTCGCTCTCTTGCTGCGCCTTATCTCTCTCTTAAATTCTCTTCTGGCTTCTCGAAAACGGTCCCATTGAGTGTCCTCTCCTGAGGTCATGGCCTGTCGAAGTGACCTCCTCGCTGACCTCCTGAGATGATGAAGTTCTTTGCTCCACCACCTGATTTTCTTTTCTGGGGGCCTTCTCAAGGGACACGCTTTTTCGTATGCCTCGATTATCTTTTTGCTTAGTTTCTCTACCTCTTGGTCTATGTTTTCCTGTGTGATTTGAGATGGGGGACCCTTGATCCTTATTTGGAGATCTTTTGTGAAGATCTCCCAATGGCTTGTCTGCCGCCATTCTAGCTTTGATCTTGAATCGGATCTTGCGGTGGTCGGACAGCAGAACATCGCCCGTCACTTGCCATTCTCGAACGTCACAGGTTATGCTTTTGGAGGCTAGGGTTATATCAATCACCTCCTTACGGTTGCGATTGACAAAGGTTGGTTCCCTGCCTCTATTACTTATTTCTAGGTCTGTCGTTGCTAGATATTCCAGTAGGGCCTCTCCGCGTGTGTTGACGTCGGTGCTGCCCCATAGGATGTGATGTGCGTTGACGTCACAACCTATTACTACTGGGATCCCTCTGCTTTCCCCAAACGTTGTTATATCTGCCATCTCTTGTGATGGCAGACGTTCACCGTCGTATGGGAGATATAAGCTGCTTAGAATTATCTTATGTGAGGTGTCACTTACTTTGTATTCCAGAAGCCCCAGCTTGTCCCTGGTCCCCAGCTGCGGTAAGGGTACCGAGCTTAGCCTCTTGGACACCAGTATGCAGCTTCTGGGTGTCTCTCCTGCCTTGGCTCCCACCAGAAGTTTGAAGCCCAGGCCTATACAACATGGACTTTGCAAATACGAAATGCACAACAACGGAGTCCAGGGTTTCACTAAGGGTCGAACATTATTACCCTACAAGTTTATCATTATTGCCTATTGTTGACGGCACACGTTTACCTTTCATAAATCATTCTGCGTGTACAGAAACTAGCAATTTTACGAATATATTTTCATTTTAGGTACTAGTAATAAAAATTTTGAATTTCCTGTCAGTTAGGTAAATCAATAAATTAATGCGTCGCGACGCCGAACTCTCTCACACAATTTTATTATTTTTTCATTAATATGTAGCCCTATACCAGTTACATAATTTCTGAGTATTTTAAATTGACATCTTTGTAATTAGCCATCATTTTTGGGGTGGACGGCTCACCTGTGTCCCGTGTCCCTATATTTAAACTTTTTAATTTCTTTTCCATGTAAGTATATAAATAGATATTTTCGTGCTATTTTATATTTTATTAGCGCAAAGTTGAGAAATCTCAATTTTTTTATCATTATGATCAAATATTTAAGCTACATATCATAGTACAGTCGATAATACAGGCCACCCAAATGTGAATGAATTTTTGTCATGGGAAAAACACAAAATTTGTAATTTCTTGAATATTAAATGACTTGAAACCTATGACATAATGAGAAAAATCCAAGATACCTTATTTATACTATACCTTATTTAATAACTAGGAGGAGTAAATTTAAATAAACCGCCAAAAAAAGATGCTTCTCATTGGTCAATTCATAGGCAAAATTACACCCAGCAAAACTTGTACAGGAAATTGAATCTATGCAACGCTCAACACTACATATACGCTTGTTTTTTTATTGTTGTGTCATTATTGTTTATAATGTCAGCGTCGAATGTGACACATCAGTTTTATAATCAGTTATTTCCAAAACCCTATAAGTTGTTCTAAATAAGTTCTTTAAAAGTTATTTCAAAACCAAATAAGTTCTTTTTGAAGCCCATTCAGTTCTCTTTAGAGAACAGACATCCTTTTCAGAATTTTGAAATTATTTTTGGCTTTCCATTTTCATCCTGCAAACGGTTTCAAGTGCCATTATGGATAATCCTACATCAAGTACAAGTGAGAGGATGTCTCCTCCAAAGAAACGGGAAGAAAAGAGTGTCACCTACAAGATTTTGGAAAAACTATACTCTATATGCGTACTTCACCAATAATAATTGAAGAACATATTCCAATCGAACAAGGTGCGGATTTAGACCAAACAGGGACTGCTGTATGTGATAAAGTTAGTTTCAACAACACACTTTGAATCTGGTCCTACAAAAACTGAAAAATTTTGTTTATAATACCGTTTGAAAAAATTGACTTATCCACAAATTATATATTATTAAATGTAAAATAAAAACTTTATCTACGATGTTATGTGTCATATAATACATACATAAAATATATTATTTATATGTTACATTAAATTTGTCACATAAGTATTGCCTAAAATAAAGTACTTTCAATCAATTTAATATGAATGATAATAATTATTATCCTTAATATTCTTCGAAATATCTATAAATTATTAAATTTCATTCTATTTATATTCAGAAAATCATTCAGCACTATAATACTGATATATTATGCAAATCACAATGATTTGTGATACTGCTGTAGAGTCTCTCCTGAAAAGTAGACTTCCTTCACCGAAAACAAGTCCTATCTTCCTTATTAATAATTATTGTTTCAATTCAAATTTGCCGCCAAAAAAAATCTGGTGATTTAATCTGGTGACTTTTAGTGGTGTAAATGATACTTTGCAGTTTACTCCTCCTAGTTATTAAATGAGATATAGGAAATCATTTAATCTTTCTTTTTTCTAATAAGTATTTTTTGATATTTCCAACGGTTGACGAGTTATTAGCAAAAAAAAAACTTTTTTCACCAAGAGGTGTTTTTTGGCGTAGAAGTGAACCCCTAGAACTGATCTTGTGGACCCTTCACTAACAGCTGTTGGAGGAAAACATAGCTTTTTTTCATATACTATGAAAGACGCCCTCAGATAGAGATTTATTAAAAATAATATGAAGTGGCCAGATCAGAGACGTGGCGCATTTACGTATGAAAATTGGTGGGATCGAATCTGGACCCACGCTGCTATTAATATTAATATCATTCAGATGCTTCACAAGTTCTTCGTTTGAAACTGAAAAACTACTACAACATGTTGAAAAGTTACTCTCACCAAGGTCTTCACTATTTAACTGACATGAGGGTATATAAACTGACTGAAAGTAGCTCGCAAATAGATTTGCAATATTTATCCCATTATCCGCACTACTATCTTCGTAAGTTATTTTATTAGGAATATTTTTGTAATTAATTTTTTTAGAATTAACGTAACTCCAAAACCTATTCATGTTCTCAGGTAGAGAAGGGACAGTTCTAAGGGACAATCACTCGCTACAGCTTGGCTCCTCGGAGGTGTCAATGCTTTCGGAAGCGATTAAAGCCCGCTTTGCCGAACACGATTATTTTAGGGTGATAACTTCAACCGACCCCTGGCACTTTCCGTTTTTCCACAGAGCTACCCCTGGGACAAGGGTACTATAGAAGTACCATTGTAATTGCGACTCAGGTAAGTGGGAAGATTTGGCGAGAATATCTTCCCAAGGGAGTAAACCCTCAGTAAAAATCTGGCGCCCGAGGAATCCGTCCGATCTCCAGGCGATTCCGGACCAGCGAAACGCCACGGACGACTCTAAGGCGGAGTCGTAGTTACAGTTTAATACAGATAAATTACCTGGCGAACTTTTTATTATTGAGTATGAAGTACCTACGATTATCAGAAAATCCTGATTTCAGGTACCTTCACGGCTATGCCTGCATAAATAAAAGTAATCAAAAATATAGGATACTTTTACCATCGAGCTAGAGCTTTGAAATTTGGACCACAGATAGTGTTTAGGGTGATAATTAAAAAATAAATAAAAAATAAAACAATTCTTATCCTGAGGAAACTTACCAGACATTTATCAAAAATTCCACCAGTTGGATCACAAATTCGCCTAATCGGAGCAAAACTCTCGATCCTTTTGACACTGACCCAAGATTACCTATAAATGTTGCTTTTCAGTTTACGGTTATTTCAATTTTACACTTGTCATCTTGAACTCAGCTGTCTAAATAATATAAATAATAAAAAAAAGGTATGAAATCCCATTAAAAGCATGTATGTAATTAAACTAAGGTGAAATAATTCTCGTCAGGACTGTCTTTTTTGTTATCTCGAAAAAATACGCAAAATAAGCAAAATAATTTCATGTGCAGAATTTTATTTATTTTTTTATAAACGGAACCATTATTTGTCAAGGGTTTCAATATTGCTCAGATAAAACTTTTTTGCCGTTATAGATTATTATAGATACCCAAATCTCGGATATTGCATGCCCTTCAATAAGCTCAGAAGGCGCCGGTCTTGTCAACAGCCAGCAGTGACATTCTGAAACCAATAGAATCAATAATCTAAAAGATTAATTTATTTTTTTTTGAGGCTCTCATCTCCGGATCAGCATTAAGAGTGTTACTATAAGTTCTTGTCTTCAGCAATACATTTGGATACCCGCCTTACTTGAAAGCAACAACTTAGCTCGTTTCTTTGGCCCTGTTAACATCAGATATATGACTATACACCTAGGTAAATTGCTCAAACATAATCTTATCTATTATCTACCCCCTCTCGTTCACCTAGCTAAGTAATTCAAAACAATCGTTGTTTTCCAAGGTCTGATAAATAATCTAAAATTTACGTACAACAAAATTACCTTGTGCTTGAAGATATTTAAAATGTACAGAAAATGAACATATTGACCTAATATCACAGCGATTTATGAAAGTTATAAAGATATCTGTATTAAATCAAATTCAAACTAATTATTTGTAATTGGTCTTTCTCATCGAAACGAGGGATAAGGATATATCATTACGATCTAAGTCTTCAAATTATTAACGAAAGTAATTTATAAAGTTTGTTAAAGATACCTACCAATTTGGTCAAAGGTTTACGTGTTAGTATAAGTAGATGGCAAGTAGGGCAGAACCGTCAGAAAAGTCAAGATGAAATCCGGGAATATTGTAAGTGATGTAGATCCTACTTACTTATATACTTCTTTGATGAATTTAACTTTTATTGCATTAATTTTTCGATAACATTTTTAGGTAATTTTTAGTATTAAGCTAAAGATTGATTTCAGATTGTAAACGAAAACATGCACCTCGAAGTGGTGAAATACTTCATGGTACTGACTGGAATTTGGCAAATCCGCAGAATCGGTTCTCCCATTCTGAGAAAAATCTATATGATATTCGCATTTTTACCGAAGTTGTACATGATACTTTTCGTTATTAGTCAATTCATCGATATACCGATTCTATGGAAAGTGAACGCTTTTGCTGTTGCTGAAAACCTAGGGATGTCCATCTTATATTTTGTTACAATGATAAAGGTGTTTATATTTCAGTCGAAACCGATGCAGAAATTGTATGATATAGTCGTTGAAAGACAGAAATATATTTTAAATGGTACCGATGAGGCAATTAAGAAGATTTATTTATCCCATGCTAGACATGCGATTGGAATTAATATTTACTATTGCTCGTTCAGCGTTTTTATAATAACAGTTTATGACATAGTGGCTTACATTCAGTTTATCCTGCAATTCGATGAGAATTTATTGGCTACAAATGAGACTTATGTAAGACCATTGCCCTTTGTGTCTTGGTTTCCTTTTGATACCAATCAATACTATACTGCGGCATTTGTTATTGATGCCATAACGTGTCATTATGGAGGTTATTTTTTCATTAGTACCCAATGTATGTTGGTTGGCTTGATTATTTATATTATCGGTCAATTAAAAATTTTGCAACACTTCATGAGAGATCTTGAAAATTACATCAAACTAGATTGTCAAAAATACCAGAAACCAGAATGTGAAGTTGCCATTAATACTATAATCGGCTTTATTAAAGAACACAATAAAACCATCAGGTTAGTGTAGTTTGAATTTAATAATAATTAGATTCCAGTTTGCACTTATGTACTTGTTGGTGTTATTTTTCTTACCCATTTTTTATGAGTTTATTCAGCCCCGAGTAAAGATTAAAAAAATTACTAATAAAAGTCTGATTCGTGACATCTTACATGCCAGCAAAATAAAAATAAAAATTCTATTACGCCCTGGGAGCGGTGCATGAGCGGAGGTCTATGTCCACAATTTTAAATAATCTAAGTCTCTGATGAAGAACGCAAGTTCGAAACACGCGGAAGATATTACATAATTAGTTAATGCTTACCAATTAAAACCATACCAAGTGTTTCAAGTCGTACCCTAATATAATGCTATGTTTCACCAAGTGCCTAGTGATACATCACTCAGAATAATTACCACAACTTACGGAAACTATTTATAGGTTTTATGGTTTTACACCTTTTAATTAAAGAAAGCGAATTATCAATAATATCGAAGACCGATTGGAATTAATGGTTTGATTAATGATTCCGCAAAGTCCTCTCGTTAATAAAATTTAGATGTAATGCTGTAAGCTTAGCGTTGTGCCAGAAAACTAGCACTCAAGTACTACCAGTTAATTGGTGTATAATTTCGGGAATTTACTGAAAGCAGTTAACACGTATTAGTTCTAGTATTTATAGCTTGTTAAATTTCTTAATTAAGTGAAAATATTTAACAATTTACATTCTAGGTGTGTGGAGGAGCTCAATGAATGTATCAAGTATATAATTCTATTTGAATTTCTCATAAATTCCCTACAGATTGCAACACTGCTTTTCCAACTGATGACGGTAAAAATATTTTATTTTTTATAATTTTATAGCTTGCCTTATTAATATACCTATTTATGTAACCAATTATGAAATGCATTATTTTGTGTAACGAGGAGTGTAATATTTTCGTGACAAAAAAATGACACGAGTTATGCAAAAAAGCATTTCATAACTTCGAATTTTATAGCTATTTCATTGATTTATTAATTAGTAAATTAAGAATGGAGAACGGTTACCTACAGATTTTAACAGATCGACGATAATTCATTGTTTGGAGTACAGCGTTGGAGTAGTCTCTGGAGTACTAATTGGAGTAGTCTCCAAGTAATAATTGTCTGAGATCTTTACTTAATGTAAGGATCTGAACGGACTCTTACCTAATCTAATTTGTGAATATTGAATTTTTCAAGTACTTTTGTACTTACCGTTTAGCGAACTACCGATTAGACATCCAGTAACTGTAACCCTAGTCACTGCTCACTATGTATGTACCTATGTTAACCTTGGAAAAATTCAATCCTCGATCTTTCTTATTCTACTCATTTTTATAGGAGGGGTCACCGATAGTTCAAATTCAAAATGGCTACTAGATCTGATTTGCGCATCATTTCGAGTTGTACGAAAAATAATTATTAGCCCAGTAACTCGCCCATTTTCAATTTCTTGGGTAAAAATTTCAGATACTAAACCTGTAGGAAATTCTATTTTCTATAACTTTGTTTTTTCTACGTACTGAACCTGAAAAACGCCATGTGGTCAGTTAAAAATACTGCGGGTGTTCGATGAGGTTGGCCACCGAACATATCTTAGGGACTATTGGTCCTAGCGCTTCAAAATAAAAGTTTTTCAGACTCAAAATTCAATGGAAATATAACTGCATGAGATATACCGTGTTGGCTGAATAATACTAGATATAAGATTTATTGAATGGGCAGGGATCAATGATGTAAATCACTGTAAAAGCAAAACAGAAGGCTATAGATATCCCAGTACAATTACATGCCAGCAATATTGTCTAACCTACCAATTTTTAATTAATTTGTCGTCACACAAGCTGCAAGTTGTTGTCTCTTCGATAGAGCTTCTATCGCTTTTATCGACCCCGATAGAGGTATCTTCTCCTGTGTATTTCTAACTATGTAGTTAGAATTATATTAGAAATCATATTAGAAACAGCAGCTAGGTATATACCTACCTAGCATAATGCAAAAAGCACAGGGTCCTTCAACTGTGCCTTCTTTAGGATGCGAGTGTGTCCCAACAGTCTTCCTCTTTTATTTCAAAATGCTACTAGTTGTAATTCGTATGCAGGTCCCATTGCCATTTCTTCTACTTGAATACAGGTGGTTTTCACAACTGGAATTTAGCTTGAGTGGATCTGGTTTCTGGATTCTTGGGAGGGCAAAATAAGTTCGCTGCACTGAGGCCTCAGGTTGCTCATTATGCTTCCTCCTTTTCCTAGTGGCCTCTGTCCTTACATCCCAGGCTCAGAGAGATTTCTGAGCAGTGGCTGATGTGAGCCAAGCATAGATCCACGGAAATTGGAGAGTGAAGGACAGAGGCGCAGGATATGTTCCACAGTCTCTTCCTCTTGGTTACATTTCCTGGATAGTGGGTCAGGGTTGATTACGATCGTATGGAGATGTTTTTTTAGTCCGCAGTGCCCGGTGTAGGTGCCAATCACTAATTTGAATATTGGGCGGGATGTGTGCAGACATAATTTAGTGAGTTTGTCGGTCGGTATCGGTATGATTTGTTTGGGGAAGCAGCCGATGGGGGCATTTTGCCAACATCGTACATGTTCCGTCATACTGTCCTTCATCATTATTGAATAGAGGTTGCAAAATGCCAGCGGCACAGTAGGCTCGTGTGCAGAAGGAGTTTTGGCTCTCCCCGTGGAGACCGCCACCGTGAGAATAGATGATATTGCAAATGCCTCCCTCAGTATAGAGCCGTATTGGCCCATCCACTTCTTTTCATTAAGCTGACTCGCCAATGAACTTAGGACAGTCCTCAACGCCGTTTCCTTGATAAAAATATCCGGGGACAGCAGACCGAGGACCAGCTCCGTGGCCGAGGTCGGCGTGGTTGTCATTGCTCCTGTATTAGCAACACATGCTAATCTTTGGAGACTGTTTATTAACTTAGTCTGGGTAGTTTTAAGTTTTGTTCTGGGCCACCATACTATTGAACCTTAAGCTAGCATGGTCCTGATGAGAGCTGTGTACAGCCATAGGGCAACCTTTGAGGCTAGGCTCCAGGTCGACTACACGGCCGCGCTGTACTGCCACAGTGCTCTACTAGTCTTTTCGGTTTTTTCGTTGACGTGTCTTGCCCACGTCAGTTTGTCATCCAGTAAAATTCCCAGATATTTTACTTCGGACGAGAATTTTAAGGTGCTGCCGAAGAGGCATGGCAGATTTCTGTAAAGAGTAGGTACAACCCTTGTTTTCTGTAAGTTGACAGCCAGGGTGTTCTCTCCGAGCCATTTTTCTACTGTGCGGAGTGCGGCCTGCATCCTATCACAGAGTATGTTTTCGAATCTGCCCGATATTAGGATGATGATGTCATCCGCATAGTATTTAGATTTTTATCATGCAGACTCCTTATAAGATCATCTACTGGGGCTATCCAGAGCAGCGGCGAAAGGACTCCCCTCAACGAGCAGCCCTGCGTGACCGTGACAGGTTTTCCGATCGTATCTCGACTATCTATGGTTACTGACCTCAATCTCAACATGTTGCCTATCCATCTTATCATGGTTTCAGGGACATAATGACGACTTAAAGCCAGCTTTACTGATTTGAAGGTGATCTTATCAAAGGCTCCCTCAATGTCCAAAAACGTAGGCACCAACGTTACTTTCTTTTTGATCTAGCGATCGTTCTATGCTGCTGACCACTTAATGAAAGACAGACTCAGGGGACCTGCCAGATTGGTTTGGGTGAATTATTGATAGGTATGATTAATCCCTAATTAGTCTGCCGCATAGCTTTTCCAGTGTCTTTAGTAGAAAGGACGTCAAGCTAAAGAGAAAAAAAGCTAGAGAAAAGAAATAAGAAAAAATACTTTCTTATTTCAGGGCTATTGTTCGATATAATGGCTGGGCTAACCGTCTTATAAACACAAGGTCAAAAATTATCGTTCGTGAAAAAGTGTTTTATTTATTATGCTAGAATGAAAAGTAAAACTTGAAAGCTTATTATTTTTTCACTGTCTCAAATCCTGAGAAGTTTATAATTATTTTAAAACTGGTAAAACTAGTAAAAATATACTTTTACTATATTTCTTTATTAATATGAAAACTTAATTGTTGTTCTTTATGTAATTTTATTGACTACTAATCATGTTCACAGACAGAGCCAACTATTTTCACAGCGTTTACGGTAACATATTCCACAATAATGGTCAGCCAATTATTTATTCTATATTGGCATGGAAATGAGATACAAGTTCAAGTAAGTCCGACCAGACACAACAATAATCCCGAAAGTCACTCATGCAGGTAGAAATTGTACCTAACAGAATAATTATACGAACCTTGAATATCTATCATTTAAAAATTGATTAAATATGTAATCAATTCCTTATCTGTGGGGAATCCACTTCATCAAATTGTACAGAAAATATTCCAGAAGAATATTACATTATAACGATTAAAGACTGGGACACACATTACCGCACAATACTACGGCCGTGTGTAGGCAGTCACTTGAATGAAAGATTCACACAATGAAATTAAATGTGCTGCGACACACTTTACCATGCATTTAATGACGGCTACTACTTCACAAAATTAGCGGAACACTTTTTGCGGTTCCTTCACCGACACAAACCAGTCACTAAAGTTTTTCAAAATTTTACAAGAAGCAAGCAGCAGGGGTTCTCGAAGTTCTCGACGTTCTCCAACTTTCATGTTTGTTTGTGTTTATATTATGGAGTGATTTCATTTGAACAGAACCATGTACCAAAATCGATTTACGATTTTCAGTTGAAATTTTGAGCCTGCCTTGTAACTACCAGAACTTGAATGACTCTTTAACAAGTTTGAATTATTGATTCAAACCCTCTGCAGATTCTGCCGTCATTCGTTGTGAACAGACAATTCCTTCTTCGAAATCCTGCATAAACTTCACAAGATATTCAAATATGGCTCAAGTTTGAGGAAAATCGACTTTTCTCATCAGAAAAGAGGGTAACCAATTGTGAATTGTACAAAACATTTCAAGAAAGTTTGAAACCTCTTCATCTATTCTGCTAAGGAGGCTTTCTTACCACTTCTTTTTTTTTGACCATTAGATGCTATTTCAAAACAATTTTACTACAACATTCGCGTTCATCGTAGTCTTTGATTTCCGTTGACTCCATTATCGGAGTTCTACTCTAAAAACAGGTATGATAACACTTAGGATGGTCAAAAATGGTTCAACCATGCGTTATCTATGCGACGTTGACATTGTATGTTGTTGACATCTCTGTAACGCTCGCAGTTTTTTTACCGTCAAAAATTAACCGTGCAGTGGACCAAAATCAAGCAGCACCATATTGTTACTCTGGTTAATAATAGCCGTAGACACCTGAGAAACTGCCTCGCAACGGTCCACAAAAAGGTTTGGTAAAATTTTGGTAATTTTTTTGAACAGTAAAAGAGTTGATCCACGTTCAAACTTGGGACAGCAAAGAAAATTGTAAATTCTTACATGGGCCTGAAATGTGCTTTAAAAATCTGCAAAATTTACCTTTCGATTACGAGATAATGGTTTCTTTACCATTGAGACAGTGTAAATCAATAATTTTGACAGCAAACCAGGTTTGATGTAACAACTATTCCTTTATCATTCTTGCGAAAGGAAGTAAAAAGAAGTTGCAAGAGAACTACCATATTTGAACAATTCACAATTGGATAACCTCTTTTATAATAAGTGTTGTCTACAAACGTTGGTTATAGTGGACTGTATTTTATTTATTTTGAAAAATTGTAAAATTGTGTTAAATTATGCTGTATACCAAAAAACGAACGCACATTGAAGAGGCACTCACCTTTTGCCGTTGTTGGTCCCGTCGTTGAGAGCTCTCAAAGGTTGTTCGGTTGTTTTCGGGAAGCAGGATCACAAATCTCACAAATTTTAGAGAAAAGTACTTTAATTAAACAACTGTTCAGAATGGAGCCTGAATGGGCCGTATCACCGGTTTCTGGTCGTCGCTTCTCTTGACTCGCCCGCGTATCTTCTTGTATTGCTTGACCAGGGAGTGGGGCGGGTTTGTGCACACAGCAATATGCGTTTTTCCGCGAAAATAATTAAATTTAAATAAAAGATATTATACTCGTAGTCAGTCATACGAAGTGCCAATAAAATTACAAATAAATAAAACTAATTGAAAATGGGTTGGAGTCGGCACGTGATCCAGTCCCCAACAATAAGAAAAGTCGATTTCCCCCAAACTTGAGCCATCTTTGAACATCTTGTGGAGGTTTTTGCTGTACTTCGAAGAAGGAATTGTCTTTTCACAACGAATGACAGTATCCGCAAACATTTGATACAGAGGGTCTGAAGGGAGTTTGAACCAATCATTCAAATTTGTTAAAGCGTTATTGAATTCCTGATACTTATAGAGTTATAGAGCTATAGGTATATAGGGCAGGCTTACAATTTCGAATGAAAATTTTGGGAGAGGTCGATCTTGGTACATGGTTCATTCTAAGTGACGTCACTCCATAATGCAGACATAGACAGGGAGTTGGAAAACTTCGAGAATACCTCTGCTGTTTGCTTCTTGTAAAATTTTGAAAAAAATCTAGGGCCTGGTTTGTCGGCGAGGGAAAGCAAAAAGTGTTCCCCTAATTTTGTGCAGTAGTATACTTCGGTCATGTGTACCTACCTATGATAAGGAAACAAGATTATTTGAAAGTAAAATTAGGAAAATAGTACTAACTAAGTACCGTGGAATTTTGAAGCGTTGTGATACCTTTTTGTCATAATTTGCTGCGAAGCTACTATACATCTACCATTTTGAAATGATTTTTTTTTCATTTCATTAAAGACATCTAATTGTAAAACTTTCTTTTGTTTTCTTTTGAAACCTAATTCTTCTAAGTTTGGAATGGATAATTAGCACTCCTCACATAAGACAGTTTAAGTTTTAAAGAATTTGTTACATGTAGTGACATATTGTAAAAACCTCAACTAGTATACTTAGGTAAATATAAAAGGAAGTTTGGCGGACAATAAACAACTTAGCTTGGAGTTGTTCTCAAATCTCCGCAGTTAATTAATTAACGAGCGACAAAGATAACAAACCAATTACTAATAGGAAAATTTTATAGCCTTATACTCTTATTAACGATTTTTATAGATTTTAATTTTGAATTTTATAATCGAACAAATAAACATATAGCACAGCAGATAGGTAATCAAAAATATATCAAAAGTTATTCCCTTTTTTTTTTTCGTTTCGAGGTATACTTGACCAGAACGAGTATTCCTCTACAAATTATACTTAGCAAGCTAAGGAACAAAAAATCTTTTCAAGTTCTTTTTTAGAGTCTCGCTGTAGCTGATGCTATTTTTGAATGTGAATGGATTAATCAATCAGAAGAAGTGAAGAGATGTGTAAGAATGATAATTCAACGATCTCAAAGACCACTGGCGATAACGATCGGTCCATTTTACCAAATGTCAGCTAGTACTGTTATATTGGTAAGTTTACTACATAATTTGCAGAACTTAGTATATTTATGTTTGTCATCTTCTTATTTTTAGACCCTGAAAGCTTCTTATTCATACGTCATGCTTTTGAGGGAGTCCTATAAAAGAAAAGCGGCATTAGCAGAACACGACTAAAATAAATGGAATAAATATTATAATATTTTATGTTGTTGGGCTAGATCTATCAACGTCCTGCACATTAGTCTGAAGTACTCGCAAGATTAATAGAACACGCTATATAATGCAAAACAATAAAGCTGAATTAGAAAATTATACTAAGTAGTCGTATATCTTTCTACAATTATTAGTTTCATATACCTACTACTTATACGAGTACATCATTTTATATCTTATCTCTCATTTTTCATGAACGTATACAGGGTGTTAAGAAAATGACAGATAAACTCTTAAGTACATTGTAGGGGACACTCAGTAGAGTACGGGAAAAATAATTTAAAAAATTCTGGTCTTCAATTTGGTGAGATAAAAAATTCCAAAGTTAACACTATCTTTGTTTTTCGGTATTTGCAAAAACTAGATGATTTTACGGATATAAAAAGGGTACCTTAATCGTTATCAATTAAAAAAAAATGCTTCAGATGTATTAAGTACTGACTTGTAAAATTTAATAAGATTTTTTTTTCTTTTCCAAGATGCTGAAAAAAAGCATTTGGCAACAATGGTTTTGATACCTCCTTAGGTAGCTACATTGTTAGAAATTAGACGAAATTACCAAATACCAGCAGTTATCGTGGTAAACTTTGCCAAATTTATTGTTCAATATTTTGCTTACCTACTTTAAACTTTATAATCTTTTAAAAAGTATAGGTCTGGATTTTTTAAAATTATTTTTCCCGTAATTTACTGAGTGTCCCCTCCAATGTACCAAAGTTTTTATCCGTCATTTTCTTAATACCCTGTATAAGCAGCAAAAATACATTTACAACTATTCAGAGTTAAATTCGAGCTACATACATCATTGGGATCTCGGAAACTAGAAGAGATACGGACTCGGTTTAGAGCAAAGCTGCTAAATTTAAAGCTCAATCATAATCTGAGAAAAAAATTTTGTTATCTTCAATAGTTTGTGAAAAAAGGGAAAAAAACTTAAATTTTCGAAATTTTAAATTCTCATTTAGTTGACTTATTTTTGACTCTGACGAAAACTTTTTATTTGCTACCAAAATATGTAATAAGATTAATGTCCGTATTCACAAACGATAATTTCCTAAATAATTACGTAATTAATTAAATGAGTGAGATGGAGATAGGCAGTTTATTTGCATTAGAATGAGATGGGGATAATTGATTACTTACGTAATTATTTAGGAAATTGTCGTTTGTGAATACGGGCATAAGGGTTACACGTATAGAATTTCCGCTGCCATCATCAACTTTATTTTTTTAAATAGGTGCCTGTTTTTTTTTTCTTGATTTTAAAAGAAAATGGTGCCCCTAATCTATTCTATTCATGTTTTTTTCTTTCTAAAGTTTTTAAAGGACCCAGCAGAATGCTTATGGGAATTGGCTCCATGCATGTTAAATGTTCTGGAGATATTGGAACAGTTTTATTATATCTTTTCATACAAGCCAATTCATAATTTCAGTTCTTTTTAGTTTTTTTCAAAAACTATCGGAGATGACTAATTTTTTTTCTTAGATTATCATTGAGCTTAAAATTTAGCAACTTTTCCCCAATTTAACCAATTTTCCGAGATCCCAATGATGTAGCTCGAATATGACTCACCCTGTATGAAGTAGATATTGTCATACAAGTTGGAAAACGCTCATAAAGTCGAGTATTATTGCTTACAGAATAAAGTGGTCAAAACGTGTACCAACACATGCGATAAGTTTGTTATGTATTTTAAGTTTCCTAGAAGAATATGAACGTTTTCCTTGCTGTGGCAAAAGAGTTACCCAGTTACCCAGGGTATAAAATCTTCATGAAGCGAAAAATGTAGTTGAAGAAGAACTGTTGCCTCTTTCAGGACAGGTAATGATAAAGGAGCATCGACAGAAAATTTGAAATTAATTTTGTTATAATATAATTAATGCCTGCGAAAGTCATTTTACTATCGTGATAGTACCATAAAACTCAATTCATCGTCTTAGCACTTTCTGCAAAAGAGACTCTCACGACATTAATCGCGATTGTTCTATCACGATTTTATAATGAAAGCGCACCTAAGCAATAACCATTAGACATAAAAACTAGTCCCGGTTTCGGAATATTACTCGAGGACATTTTGGCTCCTAATTACTACAAGCAACAGCAGGAACCTTAAATAAATATTATCAATAATAATTATTGTTCAATAGTTATCGAAATCACAAACCATCCTGAAATACTCTGAATTTAAAAAACAGAACTTTCCCTGTAATTCCAAGTTATTGGAAATAGGCAATCAAGCACACCTATTATAAGCGAGACTAGGAATATTAGGGATATGTAAACTTTCACAAATTAGCAATTTAATTAATCTATATTTACAAGCTCCGTTCAAGAGAAGTTCGACGTCCTCAGGTCTAGTCTATTTATAGAGAAAGCTCGAGTCAAATTTGCAGCTCTATTAATATAGTCGGTATCACCTACTGAACAGGATCAAGCAAAGAATTGCACTCCATATAATAAAATTCCTCGTTATTCTCATTTTCATAGTATAGTTGCAATATTTTAAAAATGTCTACAATTAATAGTTTATTTATTACCTATACAGGGTGAGTCATTTTAATCTATAAACCCGAATATTGCCAAATGTTGAGAAGCCAGATACAAAACAATTGTGCAGTCAAAAGTTGTTCAGGACAATTATTGGGGTCATCTGACTGTGCTAATGACTTTGACCTTGTAGACCAATTTCAAGGCCATTCATACATTAAAGGCCATTCAAAATAGGACACCCTGTACATTATTGTTTTTTCATATTCCCTGAAAAAATCCTATAAGAATAGTTTTTACAGTTGCAGTCTAAAATGAGTAGGTTATGGGTTATAAACAACTGAAAATCGCAGTTTTTCATTTTGAAATCAGTGTACATCAGAAACAACCCCGCAAATATCATAAAACAGCTTACATGTTCTTATCTTAACTTTTAACATAGTATCCTACTATTGTCCGTATTCATCAAACTTCAAAATATAACTCTGGGGTTATATTTTGAATTTTCTGACAGCTGATTGGTCTAATGCTCAAACCCTATGAACGCTACGAATTTTAAACCAATGACATGTTCCAAAATATAACCCCAGGGGTTAAATTTATTGATGAATACGGGCCATTATGTGGTTTAAATTTTAATACAGGGTGAAGGAAATTACCATATTTTTAATCAATTAGCTCTGCAAAAATGACACCTGTCAAAACTGTGATCCAACGAGTGTGGTGGTGGTCAGTCCGTTCCTGACTTCCCTGACGACGTCAAACATCCACTCTTATATGGCTTAATGACTTTTTAAATTATCTATAAAATAGTAAAATTTCATCGAATTATACAGGATGATTCAAAAGTTAGAGCCAAAAAAGTAAATCGTTGAGTACCCTTTTGGGGATCTATATCTCCATTTGGGGACACTTTAGGCATTTTTTTTATATGACGGAATAGGTTTATTTTAACCTCCCCTGTACGCTCCCGAGAAATTAGGAAGTACGCGGTCTGTGCAAGTTAGTGCTAAATAGTGGTATTTTTTATGTCAATAAGGTCAAGTGTAATATGTCTTTGGTTAAAAGTTTCTTCGCTAAAAATCATGTCATACCCATCCAGATATATAATCTACCCATTTCATTTCTGTTATATAGTATTATACATTCAAACTTACTATCAAACTATTTTAAATAGATTCCCAGTTCAGGTGAGTTCCTAATAAAGCTTCTTATGTTCAGATTTGAAAGTTTAAAATTCTCGTTATTTAAATTTATTGGAAATACCTTAAACCTTAAAATACCCTAAAAAATTGCTCATCACTCCAACAATCTGCGTGATAAAGGCCTTCATTTGGAAGTCTTTGATGAAATTATTCATTTTATGTAACAATTTCTTACCTTTTCTAGCTGCTATTTTAAATTTATTTACAATTTACTCTTACAATTTACCCCCTTCAATTTAATTTTTTTATCTTATTCAATCACAATGGTACTATTTTATCTAATTCATATTATTTATCTTTATCGGAACTTGAAAGAGTTTTGTTATATGAGCCCAATCTAGTGGATCTAGTTTGTTTCGGAGACTTCAGTTTGTTCTCTCCCGTAGGCGTAGATTACTCTTGCAGACTTTCAATTTTTGGAGTCTTTGGAGCGCTATTTGGTCCCTCTTGATCCGTTAACCCCTCCAGTTCTAACTCTTCTAGCGTGTACGTTTTATCATCATGCATAAATATATAAACCCAGTATACGGAAACTACCTTATCACTCAGTTTCACCATAGTGAACTTGTAGTTGTCTAATCAGTCTTCTGTACTCTCGTAATGAAATACTCCCGTCAAATCATTTGCAATCACAACGTTAGTATTTTTCAGTTTTCTTATGTTTTGGTAACCAACTTCTTCCTCTAATAAGTAACAAACTCAACTTTCACTGGGGCGGTATTTGTTCTTCCAAGCGAATACACGTGCTTATATCTTCGTTCTGCATTTTAAGTTCCAAGAGTTTTGAATTTCTATTCCTATTCTATTCCTATTTTATCCAATTTTCAATGGTCAAAGATGTCTGGTATAATTATCTTGACGGATTCTAGATGGCATCAAAATTGCGCATCTTTTCTCTAATTTAACCGAACCTGTATCTCTTAGCGTTTACGAGATAACAATATACAAGGTGTTTCTAAATGGAGTACCATAAATTGGAGGACTTGTAGATAAAGTTAAAAAAATACGAAAATGTAGGAAAATTTTTTTTCGAAAAGGCTTTATTAATGAGATACAGGGTGTTAAAGAGTCGACCGACAGACCACTCTTTTGTTAATATTTGTTGAAACAATAACCCAACTGAGACAATTTTTTGTGTGTACCAACAAGTTATAAAGAGCAATAATCAGACAAATTTTCGGTTTATGTCAATAAGCCAGTGGCGTAGAAACAGGGGTCGTTTGACACTTTTCACTCTTTAAAAAAGTAAGGGCTAGGTTTTTTGATGTCTTATTACTTTTTTCTGAATCAACGGTCTTTTTACAATAAAAAAGCCATACTTGTTTAATTTGCCCAGAGGCGTCCGTTTTTGAGATATTTGCAATTGTTTTTTTTTGCAATTAAAAAATTTCATTTATTAAAATTGTGAATGTAGCTTTGAAATTTAAATAAACTAATTTTTGGACTTACTTGTCAGTTTGACATTTCATATCCGAAGTGAAAATTAAATAATATTTATTGTCAAGAAAACTATTCAACACATAACAAAACATAAGTAATTGAACAAAACATACTGTGACGGACCAAATAGGTCCCTCTGGAATAAATATGCTCTCCATCGATCCCGAACCAGAACCAAACCAGAACCAGACCCGAACCAGAACCAGACCAGAACCAGGTAAATCAGCCAGAACCAGGTGAAGGATATGACCACGTAAGTACAGCGAGGCAAAATGTGTCTCGCTCCTGCAGCTCAGGAAGAATTGCGTCTCAATACCTAACATAAAATTACCTAATGATTATCTAATATTGCTCGAAGTGTCCTCCGTTTGCACGTACACATGCATTTAAACGCTGCTCCAACGAAACCATTATTTTTGGTTGATTCTATAATCGTTCAAATGCATTTTTTTTTTGACACAAAATTGCAAATATCTCAAAAACGGACGCCTCTGAGCAAATTAAACAAGTATGGCTTTTTTATTGTAAAAAGACCGTTGATTCAGAAAAAAGTAATAAGACATCAAAAAACCTAGCCTTACTTTTTTAAAGAGTGAAAAGTGTCAAACGACCCCTGTTTCTACGCCACTGGCTTATTGAAATAAACCGAAAATTTGTTTGATTATTGCTCTTTATAACTTGTTGTTACACACAAAAAATTGTCTCAGTTGGGTTATTGTGTCAACAAATATTAACAAAAGAGTGGTCTGTCGGTCGACTCTTCAACCTGTATCTCATCGATAAAGCCTTTTCGAAAAAAAATTTTCCTACATTTCCGTATTTTTTTAACTTTATCTACAAGTCCTCCAATTTATGGTACTCCATTTAGAAACACCTTGTAGAGAAACATATACAGGGTGGTCACTTTCAACTGGCTCACCATTGGGATCTCCTAAACCATAAGATATACAGGGTCGGTTAAATTAGATAAAAGTTGCACAATTTGATACTTAATAAGCATCTGAAACAAAATTTATTATTTCCCAATAACAAAAAAGATATGGCTAAAATAAGAAATCTCAATTTTCCAGTTCTAATCAGTTTTGAATAAACATTGTTATGGATCTATTTAAGCCACAAATGATAACATTGTTTTCATTCTGCTTCATTTCCAGAAATTAGAAAACCATAAGGCAAGCATGACTTCAATTGACGTATTTCAACGAAAAACCTTTTGTTTTGCTTTAAAAAAATAATAAAAATAAAAAAAAACTTTTTTGAATTTTTTAATTTTTGTTTTTTTTATTTTTTCATACCGAACGACATAAAAAAGATAAAAGGCGGCCATAAAAAAAAACGAAAGTTGACTGTGAGAACTCTGGGATCCAGTCGGCTTTGAAAATTTTTGAAATGTCAGATGGGTAACTCCGCCGATTTATGTTAGCCTACAAGAAATAATTTATCACTTTCCAATAATAAAAAAGATATGACGAAAGTAGGGAATCTCGATTTTTCAGTTTTTTGAGTATATTTCAGGAATGGTCAAAGATGTCTGGTATATCTTGACGGATTCGAGATGGCATCAAAATTGCGCATCTTTTCTCTAATTTAACCGAGCCTGTATCTCTTAGCGTTTCCGAGATAACAATATAGAGAAGCATATACAGAGTGGTCACTTTCAACTGGCTCACCATTGGAATCTTCTAAACCATAAGATATACAGGGTCGGTTAAATTAGATAAAAGTTGCACAATTTGATACTTAATAAGAATCTGAAACAAAATTTAGGACAACTTCAGCCGTTGCTGAAATATCCTGAAAATACTGAAAAATCAAAATTTCTTATTTTAGCCATATCTTTTTCATTATTGGGAAATAATGAATTATTTTTTGTAGGCTTACATAAGTCGTCAAAAACTACCCATCTGACATTACAAGAATTTTCAAAGCCGACTAGATCTCAGAGTTTTCATAGCCAACTTTTGTTTTTCTTGTGGCCGCCATATTGTTTTTCTATGTCATTCGATATGAAAAAAATAATTTAAACCAAAAACTAATAAACTTAAAAAAAAAATTTCAAAAATGTTTATTCTTCTTTTTCCTTAAAATAAAAGAAAACCATTTGGACCGAATATCATAGAGAAATTAAGAAACCATAAGGCCAGCAGTATGACTTCATATTGACGTATTTCAGCGAATTTTTTGTGTTTTTCTTCGAAAAAAGAAGAATAAAAATTTTGGATTTTGTTTTTTCGAAGTTTATTAATTTTTGGTTCCGATTAATTTGTTTTATATCGAACGACATAAAAAATAAATATGGCAGCCATAAAAAAACAAAAGTTGGCTATGAAAACTCTGGGATCCAGTCGGCTTTGAAAATTTTTGTAATGTCAAACGGATAGCTTTTGACGACTTATGTAAGCCTACAAAAAATAATTCATTATTTCCCAATAACAAAAAAGATATGGCTAACATAAGAAATCTCAATTTTTCTGTTTTTCATGATATTTCAACAACGACTTATACGAATTTTTTTTCAGATTCTGAATGAGCATAAAATTGGGTAACTTTTATCTAATTTAAGCAACCCTGTATCTCTCATGGTTTAGGAGATCCTAATGGTGAGCCAGTTGAAAGTGACCACCCTGTATATTAGGGTGTATCCTGTATACTCAGGTTATAATTTTTTTAATGTTTAGGTATATACATATAAGATATTTATATGAAAATACAGACAATTTTTAGTTGATTTGATTGGTATCAGCTTCACTTATGTCACCCCTCTTCTACTAATTTGTTTTGTTGTTTTATGTTTCTTGAGCTATATGATCTTCTCATTTAGACTTCGAATAAACGTACACTTTAAGCTCACCACACACTATGATATCTTCCTCAAGAAGTCATAATGAACAATGAACATAAAAAAATCCCTGTTCGCCATTTATAGGTCATCCTGAGGTATACAGGGTGTTAATTAAGTATGTACAATAAATTTACAGCCTATTTTTAGAGCAATTTTAACATATAAAGTCTATACAAATATGGTTCTGCATATACTTCGTTTTCAAGGTACAGGGTGTTAAAATTTAAAAAAATTGCCTTTTCGTAAATATCTCAAACATTCTTTTGTCGATATTGTTAAAATTTGCCACTGTTATTTGCAGTAATAAGGAGCTCCTTTAACCTCAAGTAGATTAAAATTATCAATCATTTCCTGGTCGTCCCGCCTCACGGTTCGCTCCATTAAAAATGTCATTATAATATGTAATATCAAATCCTATCTTCAATATCCTTTTCACTTCGAAAAGGTTTAAACTATTCTTAACATCCATGTAATTAACATAATTCACTGGAATTTTTGCACGACAATTGTTGTTGATTCTTATAATAGAGCCTTCATCTTCATCTATCACTTTTATTTGTATGCAATGTTAACACCTGTAAATTTCTGGAATTGCCAATAACTGACAATTGTCCTGATGATGGGCTAACCCCCGAAACCGGTTGACAAGCTCTTTTTTCAATAAATTATACTCATATGACCTAGATTTTTATTTTTATTCGATAAAATTATCAAGTCCAGTGGCGTCCAGAGGGACCCTCTCATCAATATTATTGCAAAGAAACATGGACGCCACTGACTGTTCTTAAATTTTGATTTTTTTTAAGATTACCTTAACAGACTATTTTTATTGAACTCAAGGAATATAATATAGAATTTGAATGCCTGAAACCGACAATAAATAAAAAATAAAAAATAATTACAAAAATGTAGCAATAGTTATGCGCAATGGTGTGTCTGCAGTGGTAGTTGTTTAAAATGTTAAAACAAAAACAATTTTTGTTATATTTTTACAGTCATTCTGAATATCCTCTACAACATCCTGTATACCGGTTTTTATAACTTTTTTATAAAATTTTTAAGAAGCATTTAATTACATGTGGCTCAGGCGAAGCTTTCTTCACGTTTTTATCAACACAAAAAAAATAAATAACCATAAACTATGATTCCCAAGTGCAAGGAAAAGGGTGTAAAAGCATAGAAAAAATCCGGAGTTGTTTTAGATTTTCTGTACTTTTTTTGCAGACCCAGAATTTAATTTCATATATTATGTATTATTTCCATGTTGAATGTAAGGTCCCTAATAAATTCAGAATATATAAATTTATTATTAAATTGTGAAGTTATATATCTAGCGTATTGGAAAAAATGTAGGCGTGTCATTAATATTGTGAACAAAGCAAAAAAAAATAAATTGCTTGGATTATTTATTGAAATAATTGACTCAAATTAAAATTTCAAAATTATGCCATAATTAAATAGGAACCTATTTTGTTAGGATTTACAACGAAATTCGTAGTAAATGTTGGTTTTCATTTTAATAAAAACCTTAGCAATTGTATCAAGACGTTAATTTGTTTTTACTCTCATTACAACTCCACAGTTGATTTCAAAATTGAGGACTTCAAAATTAAAAACGGGTTAGGTGGTAAAGAATTCTTTTAGTTGCGTTATTAAATAACCCAATTAGAAGCTGATTTAAAATACTCGATCGTTGCTCACTCGATATATCTGTTCCTCCGAAAATAAAACACAATATATACTATTAATGAACTTTATTAATTACAACCATATCATATGAATTTCAAATAATAATTAAGTCGATTATTTAAATTATAAGGCATAAGTAAGATTAATCCCAAAACCATTCCAAAAATATCACAGCTAAATTACTAATTATATACAAAATAAACAAATACATGAATCTTATAATAATTAGATAATACATCAACGAAAATTTAGATAAATAATTACAGTAAATTTAAAGCTCATGCGCTATGTTACAAAAGTAAAAATAAAAAATACAGAATATTTCAGAATGGTGATATTGTTTCAGTTTAGGTAATTAGAGCGTTTTATCGCAGTCCCATGCCATTTATCATGATATTGGCTAGGGCGTTTCGTCGTTTCCTCCAAGTGCCGAGTCCTTGAGCGTGATGCTGCAGTTGTCGGTACCATGTCCTGGTTTGGTCGTCGTCTTCAGCCTAAAATAATATGTATGATATATTTTGTGTCAATTTTTTGCAGTAAATATACTTTTAAATCTTTTTTCTTTATACAATTTAATTAATGTGAAAGTAAATAGGTAGTTAAGCCTTTTTTATGTATTGATTAAAATGCCAATGGTCAAAAATAAAGATATCTGAAATGGAGTTAATTGGGAGAGTTAACTTCGATCTGGTACAAATAAGATACTGTAGACACCTGTGCGTATTTATCCTGATTTAATTCACGCATATATTATACCTACTGTATATTTTTTCGAGTTAACTGATGCTTCTTTGTTTAAACTGCATACAAAGCTACATAGTGGAGCTTATTCTATAAAGTGAAGAATTAAAAGTTTAGAATGAACCTTTAAGCCAAAAGTATTTTTTTAAACATAATATGCTCCATAAAGGGAGAAATTAAAAGTTACGAACCTTAAAGATGAATGTATCTTTTCCATTGAGCTCCTGAACCTCAAAATAACTCTGCCAGGCTGGGTCGGCCGCAATGATACACCTGTCCAGGTAAAGGGGTTCTCGTAGCAAGGAATACCGTCCCCCTTTATCTCGGACGAGAAGCAGTGCTGCCTCCCGTACTCCACTATGACGTGAGAAGGTCAGTCCTGCTCCCTCCTCGCCAACGCTGTTTTTCTCATTGCGAGAGGTTGTTGGCTGGAAATTCAAGAAATCAGGAATTAATATTATAAATTATAAATATTATTCTTTTATTGTAAAAAAAATTGTTTTATTTCCGTATCCACTCCAAAAATTTTAAATTCAATTTTACTAATAGAAGTTTATGAGAACAGTGAATTTAGACATTTACTGTAATGACTCAAGTGTAGGTCTCACAATAATAATTGTGATTATGTCATGGAGTTCTGATTGTAAATAAAATAAATAAACAGGCAAGTTTATTTTGATAAGCATTCCCATCCCATTGCTGAGTTCACCAAAATTAGTTCTCTCTCACCACAGTTCACAAACGTAGTAGTCGTTACGCGGACTGACTGCCCGGCCTACGTTTTTGGGCCTTTCAATAATAATTAAGGTAACCCATCTCAAGTGAAATTAATGAGATATTCCTTATTTTACATTGCAAACGATTCAAACTGTTATTGGTTCATTTTATCTAACGGCTTATTTGTAAAATAACTCCTACTACTACTGTAATGAAATAAAAACTTAAAACACAATTACCTTTCCATTGGTGACCAGCAAAGCATTAACAGGGGTTAACTTAATAGTCCTTCCCTTTCTCCAGTTATTATCGGTGGGCTGTGTATAAAGTAGTTTACCCTCCAAAGCAAATCGCGCTTCATCATGATTCCATTCCAAAACATCCACAGCCAATTTTCTTAACTTGATGTTCACCAAGTCCATCTCTGTACTTGACCTTCTTCCAGACGAACTTCCAATTCTTCTCCATAATTTGCTCGGAATATCTTTAGTCTGGGAGTTCATATGATTAAGATGAAGTTCAATCTTGTGCTGTGCTGCTTTTAAAGTTTCTCTGGTATCATAATGATTAGGTGTGACTTTATATAAGCGGGCTAGTAATAGCGGATATTTGGTGACTCTTTGTACTGGAACCATAAGAAATGAATTGAGATTCATTCGTCTCAGTAAGGTATTTTCCATTTGAGAAACTCTTAAGAATATCCTAAGAAGTTCTTTGTCTTTTTCTAAGCTAGCAAGCAGTAAACTAGCACCTCCTTGTCTCACGCAATAAGTTTCAAATGCGTGTAACATGGGAGCAGCTTCTAGGAACAATTTTCCAATATTTACAGTTAATAAGTCTTCATCGCCTTGTTCTGTAGCTATCTCCACAGCATCTCGAAGTCTTTCAGCAAGAGCTTGGCTGTTTTCTAGAAGTTCTTCAACGTTCAAGAAAATAGCGGATAACTGTTCTGGAGTAAGTAGACCAGCAACTAGCATTGGCTGATAAAACTCTTCTAAAATTATCTGAAGATCTCGGCTATATTTTTCTTCGGTTTCTACAATTTCTGTGATAATTTCTTTTCTTTCCGACCTCTTCTTCGCGCATTTTCTGCAAAGCAGTGGTTCATTCTCTTTCATGGATTCGAGTATAGAGTCACAGTCTTCGCAATGGATCGATGTTTCCTGTTTGATTCGGTATTTACTAAAAGAACATTTGCTGGTTTCTGAGCCTACCCCCGAGTCATTTCTCTCTACTTCCGCAGTCTTTTGAAAAGAAGATTTATCGTCAGGAGCTCCAGTCATTATCAGGGAGTTTTCTTCGCTGGAATCGCTCACCGAACTTAAATGACATCCTCTGTTGTAAGATTCTTTATGGTCCTCTTCTACGCTAATACTTGGATTGTTGAAATTAAATGTGTAACCATCTTCCTGAACAATTCCACGTTCTTTGGCATCTACTAAATAGCTTAAGATGTCATATTTAGAAGCACCTTCAAATATGGATCTGAAATATTGTAAAACAAAATTAATATTATTACTTAAAATAAAAAAAATGTTTTTGAAAATAAATGTTAATGTTTTACTTTTACCTTGTAGTAAATTCTTTATCCAAATTAAGGTCATCTAGAAGACTAGTAGGCGGAGGACAAGTTGGTAGAGGAGGAGGGATCTCAATTTCTTCATAGATTGGATCGTTGTTAGGCTTTATACACTCGTAATGGTGATCTTCGCTATCGACTTCTATAGCCTCAGAGTCGGCTAACATTTCATAGAATTTGGTCCTTGCTGCCAGTTCTTCTTCCGTCACAGAGCTCCTATTACTATGATCAGTGTAACATTCAGATCCCGCATCCATCAACTCATACTGAGATGCAGAACTGTGATCTGAACAATCATCCCTTATAGGTTCAAAGTGTTTTTTCTTAGAGTCTTCAATAGACTTTAATACAGCATTGTTATCTTCTAAAGATGATTTGGTAAGAAAGCTGCTGAGTAGATTACTCTTGAATAGTTTCCTATCTCCACGTCTCCTATGCATATCTGATTTGCCACAGACATGAGGGACCAGATTTCTCCTAACAGCCTCCACTGGATCTTTTAATAATTCTCTTAATAGATCAGAAGACGGAATGCTGTTTTCGTTAAAAGCCTCTAAAGGATGTTTCTGAACATCGTCTTTAGGTTTGTTAGTAGAACTAATTTTATCATAACCGTTTGTTCTTTCGGTGGCAATATTCGATCTAAGAATTACGTTTGGTTCGATCCTCGAATTACTTGAATCAATCTTGTTTTCTGTTTCAGATTTTTCGTTCGAATTATTCGAATGCCCAAATGAATCATTATTCTGGAAGTTCCCTGTAATATAAACCGAACTGCTTTTTTTAGGTGAATTGTTGTATGATATTATAATATCATCAGAAGTATCATGGACAACAACAGAAGATTGGTATAGGGGAATGTCGTCGTTTACATTGACAGTGCAATAGCAGTCATCTCCATTTATAAGAATAGAAGTTTTTCGTTGAGTATTATCATCTACTGGAATCATTTGGATATTTGACTGTTCTAGAAATTCATTTTTGATTTGCAGTTTATGTATAGTCGGAGAGCTTCCTATCTGCACTACTGTTTTATTTGAATTTTCTTTGGATGCAGGCTCTATTTTTAAAATTGGCGATGTTTTAGCAGATTGATGTTTTTCTTTGCCACTAATGCGTCTTCTTGGTGGTGCACATGGAGGTATTGGAGAAACGTCGACAGGTGTTATGGTCTCAGTAATTTCATTAGAAACTTCACCTTTTACCCAATCACTGGAATTTTCCGTAATGCTAAAGTCTGAAAACCTTACTATGGATTTTTGATCGAATTCTTGGTCAGGGGTAATTTCGTGGCAGATTTTCTTTGAAATCGTAATAGGTGTCTCTAAAACATTTTCAGGTTCTTTTTTTCTTTCAACATCATCTACAACGGTGGTTATGATGTTTTCATGCGATATATCATTTTTATCCATAATTACTGGTGTCATTATGTTTGAATCCCTCGAATTGCTCTCGATTATGCTTGAACTTCTTGCAGATATTATTTCTTTTCCATTTGGTGGCAGAGGCGGAGGGTCTCGAGGTCGTGGCTTGGTGGGACTGATTTTTCGCTTCCTGAGAGAGAGGCCGTCTAGTCGCTGGAGGTCTTTAGCCGTAAATGCATTTCTCGAATCACCTCGTGGGCTTCGTGTTCGTAGTGCCATTGTGTCGTGAAACACGACTCTGGTGATGTCTTGATTGAAGCGTTCGCTGACACTACGCCGTAATTTACACACATTTTTATCCCAGTCTGCTGCTGGAAAAAATTCAATGTGTTAATAAGTTTTTGATGTTAAAAAGCTAGCATAGGAATTTTTATTAGCAATGTATGACATCATAAGGCAGACCGTGTTACAATTTTATATAAAAAAAATTACATAGGAATACAGATGAGGTTCCAGGAATGTGTCGTCATACATTTTTTTATACACTCCCATTTTTTTTTTAATTTTTTTAGGTATCGTTTCAAAATTTGGTATGTCGCATATACTTGATAACACGCAATTTTGGGCAGATAAGTGACAGTTTTCCTTGCGATACCAATTTTTTTTATTTTTAATAATGCTCTTAATATTATTATTATTATTATTATTATCGATGAAGTTTTCATTGTTTCTACTGTTACTTTAGGAAAACGCTCTTTTGTTGCTGTTTTTAAATATGATGCTAATAATAAGAAGTTATGTTATGATTAATTACATTTATCACATTTAACGAATGTGAGAAGTTACTCTCAATTAAAATTATTAATAATTATTGAGACTTTCACTTTTCAAGCACTGTTATTAGGTATGCCGACATTCAGAAAATGATAATGAGATTAAATACAGTCAAATGGCTGCAGAAAACTGTAATAAATTATAATACAGGATACAGGTGAATATTTTCGAATATAAGAGCTGAAATTAGACATAGAAATTAAAAAATTTCAACTCCCGATAGAAAAATCTCCGAACGATGTGATGTACCGCTTAATATTTTCGAAAATGCTCTCCAATATTTTAAGTAGAGGTACGCGTACCTAGTAAATATTAAATAATCTGTGTTTCCATTCTACATATTAAACAGGGTGATTCTTTTATCGCGCCCATTAGAAAAAGTTCGACTTCTACTTGATCTAGGAATCTGAAATTTGGAATTGAGGCCACATACATAATAACGAGTCGAAATGAAATATTACCACGATGGCGGCACATTTAAAAATGGGGAAAGAAAGTGCCATTTTTCTTTTTTTTTGAATGGGATACCCCATACATTATTGCATTTTCAGATTGTCTGAGAAAATGTAATAATAAGGGTGCTTATTGTTGCAGTTTAAATAGAGTAAGCGATGAGCTACAAACAAGTGAAAATCGCAATTTTCCAACTTTGTTAATTCCGTGTTAAATCATTTTACTGCAAACTATTAGGAGAATAATTATTTCAATCAAATCCTACTTAAGTCGGGAATAATAAAGTAACATTTTATATATTATATTGTAGCAAAGAAGTTTTAATTCTGATCTGCCACTAATTCCCTTCGGAATTGTTATTATAACGGAAGGCAATAACCTGAGCATTTTACATCAGTTTAACAAAGTATTACCTTCTTAAAAAGCTCTACTACCTTTTATTCTATAAAACTTTCCAGGATGTTATATCAAAAGAAAAGGTAAGATGCTTTAGCTTTAGTTTACGTTTTTCATAATGCCTTGGTACTGAATCGTTAGGCGAGATCCATTAAAGTTGTACCTATACAACTGGCTGCACAAAGCCAGTTTCATTTCATATCAACTTATTCTTGCGTAAACATAAAGAGCTGAATATTCCAATAATATACACTCACTTTATCTGACTTTATTCTTTGCCCATATGATCGATGACCAGCAGAGTTTAATAACTTTTAATGCCTCGCTAGAAGATGTAAATTAGAATACCTATTCATTAATCAAAGATGACAAATCTACAGCACTGCGTCAAGAGGTGTACAAACTAAACAAGATAAGAAATCTTACGATGTATCTAGAAGTCTATCAGAAGATGTCTAATGGACAGAGTTACGAGATATTTTGTAGTATTAAGTAGAATAAAGGATAGATTAAACTGTTACGCTGTAATTTTTTTTTTCAAAAAGACAATAATTCCCAGAGATGATTAAATAACCCCTATTTTTCATGGACGACCAATCAATTGAGCTTTAAGCTATTCTAGTACAGAACTACTAGCATAGCTGTATGCCAAACGAATGCACAGGGTAATTCACAGCGAGCTTACATAGATCAATGGTAAATTGCTGACCTCAAGGTATATCGAAAATATGTCGAAAACCACAAAAGATTTTTTTGTAATTAGTTAGGCAAGCATTTTCTTAAGAACAAAACCTTGACAAGCGATTATTCTGAGACGGTTTAAGATATTTTGTGAAGTTTATTAGCAATACGTTTTCCTCTGGAAACTTGTAAAACCTTATTCCGAGTAACAAAAAATCCAGGACTGGGCTGGAAATTTTTTTCCCTAATGCTTGTTATTGAAAAGTTAATTTTCTAAGTTAATTTGCTGACAACTTATCTGATAGATTGACATCGAATTTGAAATGTTGAGGAAAAACTTTACGGAAATCATTCTTCAATTTGAACGCCACACCTAAACCGTTTCGACAAAATATTGTGAAAGTAAAACTTCTGAGTAAATTATCATTTTCCAGCCTATATTGACATTAATACTTAATGTTCTTCGAAATTCCTTCAAATAAACATTTTGACTGGGTTCTGTGCGTCAAAAATTTGACAAAAGGCTGTTGATGAACAAATTCCAGGACCATAACAAATAAAAAATTATAATCTACATTTTAATAAAAAGTGTAAATTTAGTTGTCAGTTATAATATTAGAATCTTGTAAAGGTATTTGCTGAATAAAAAATTAGAAGATGTAACCTAATAGTCATAAAAGATTTTCAAACTGTCCTCCTTCAACTTCAATACATTCCCTGCAGTGCTTTCGTAAATTTACGGTTGCTCTATGAACCGATTGCCCATAGTTTCGCCAGCAACTACCTTTTGCTGACCTTTTCGGGAGATGGGACTGATGAGATAATTATCCAAAGGGGTACAATAAGCGCAAGCTTCAGTACAAGGGCTTTGAACCTACCCTACGTCAAAATTTCCAGACATAAGTGATCACGAGAAATTCAATGGAAATATTTTCAAGATGGCCGCACTTCCGGAAATACCGGAAACTTACCGGAAACGAAGTTAGTTGACACCTACTTCGTTATTTTAACGGGGACACCTTGTAAAATACTATATTTTCTAAATGTCTGAAGAAATCTAATACAGGTGGTTTTCACAATTGGAATATTTTTGATTGAGCGGTTTATGAGTTATAAGCAAGTGAAAATCGAAAATTTTCAACTTCAAAGCAGTCTAGAACTAGAACGACCTAAGATATCGGAAAGCGGCTTACATGTCCCTATCTTAACTTTTCACATAGTGGTTTAATAATATGTCGTTTAAATTTTAATACAGGGTGATGAAAAACCGGATAATTTTCATCACCCTGTATTAAAATTTACTCCACATACCTAGTGGGATAAAACATGAAAAGTTAGGATAGGGACATGTAAACCGTTTTTAGATATCTTGAGCCGTTCTAGTTCTAGACTGCTTTGAAGTTGAAAATTTTTGATTTTCACTTGTTTATAACTCATAAACCGCTCAATCTAAATTCCAATGCTGAAAACCGCCTGTATTCGATTGCTTCAGACATTTAAAAAATATAGTATTTTACAAAGTTTTCCCGTTAAAATAACGAAGTAGGTGTAAACTTCCGGAAATACCGAAAGTGCGGCCATCTTGAAAATATTTTCATTGAATTTCTCGTGATCACTTATGTCTGGAAATTTTTATTTTGAGGTTCTAGGCCCATTAGTTTCCGAGATAGAACCGGTGGCCAGCCTTAAGCAGACACACCCTGTATATAGCCTCGTTATAGAAGAAGGTAATAATCTAAAACAGTTGTTGGAAGACCTAGGAGGCCATGAATAAGATAAAACCCTACTTCGTACCCAAATATAAAAAAATTCTTTCGTGCTTTTCGACCTGCCATGAAGTCCACTATTTACCCTACCATTGGTCTATGTAAGGTTATTCATTTCAGCTTGTAAAAGCAACCCTTTGTTCTGCAGAATTATTGTTATACTTAGAGAATACCTCTATAAGAAGAAGTATTTCTCAAGTCAAGCCATACCAACAGCATGGGAAATTTCCATGAAAGTCTAAGTCGTGGAATTCCAAATCATGTAAACGATGAAACTTTTTTTACTTAGATAAAAATAATAGTTTGTTCTAAACCAAATCAGGAGTACTCATAGTTTGCATAATAGATGCAAACCATGTATCACTTAATATTGCTTAATTACCATACGGCTGCGAGAGCATATGAGAACCTGCTGATTGTTGGCATATCAAAAAGAGTTTCAATTTTTATAGGGGATGTAAAGACGGTCAAAATCCTCGTTTTATCATTTCATAGATATCATCCATTCTTATCCCCAAGCCAGCAACGTTGTTTTCGCCAGTTGTGTCTCTTCAACGAACAAAATATCATAAGGAAGTATCATTTCAAGTTCAAAGAAAATAATTTTAGCTGAACGATCTTTTGTAGACTCGTTCACGACAGATCGATAAGTCATCCGGAAAACCGGAGTGCATTGAACTCAGTCTCTATCGGGACTACATATACCTTTCAGCAGATTTTTTCATATCGTGCGTATTTATATATTGTCCACCATGACCCTCGAATGTGGGCTCAAGACCATTGTTGGGATTTTGTGGACAATTCTCACAGGCTGTATGAACGGCGTTGCTTTCAAAATTTCGTCCTTATTCAGAGTATGTGTATGGAGATGGACACTCCAAAAGAACAAATCAATGCTTGGATCTACTTAACCTGACCATCTGATAGGCTCTACTGTCGAGACTCCAGGTTTCTTGATTTGGAACTGAATTTGGGTTCAGGCATACCCAATTGTTAAAGTAATACCTTTTCACCAAGATGTACTTGTTTCCATCGCCTGTTTCAGGAAACCTCCGAGCATCACCTTAAAAGCTCTTAAAATACACACCTTCTCATGGAGATTCGAGGCTTACACCACAGAGAGTTTTTGTTGAACTATACTTGCTTCCCTTCATCACGTCACCAAGTCGAAGAAGTGTAGTAGGGGAGAGGGGGGCAGATTCGGACACTAAAATTACAACCTTAAGAAAATCGTTGGCATCCATAATTATTTGACGTTAATTTTTGCTTACAATGAAAATTTATCTCATGGTGGGGCAGTTTCGGACAAGAGCGTGGTAGTTTCGGACAGCTGAATAACTTTATTATTCTGAAGCGTGCATATGCGTAATTAGGTAAAATCAACCTAAAAATTTACCTTGAAAAATATGTAAATAACCGGCTTGCATTTTCATGTTTTGAAGATTCACTTTGGAATTATTATAACCAATCAGAAAAAAAAAACTATAAAAAACAAGAGAATTTTACCTTAAAAAACTATCAACCTTAAAAAATCATCATTGAATAGTTTATCTGATTCTTCTAAAACGAGTTTTTGAGAATTTCTTTTCTACACAAAGTAGCATCAGCACAGAATTTTGCCACCTCGATCATGCGCATTGAATATTTATTACCAACAAAAAATAGTTATACTTTTAAAGTGTTTTGAAGCGTCCAACCGCCCCCCGTACGAACCTGCCCCACTCGCCTCTACTTATCGCATAAAAACGCTCATACATCCTATCGAGACTTGAAAGCCTAAGATTCTGGGGGAAAGATATCACTTCTAGCTATGATGGTCGAAAATTCGCCGGTATTTTTTGCGGTTCAGGATTACCATTAAGGTTTTAAATATTTTTTTCAGATAACTATTCTTCCCTTTTAGCTCAGTTAATAGTTCTTCGAATGGGAAGTTTTTCTTCTTTCAGTTTACAAACAGTTAGGTGGGCAGGATTTTTGGAAAAAGCGTCTGCAATCCAATCGTTCCCAATCTAGGTTCTGTTATCAAATCCTATTCTTGAATTCTCTCGATCCATCGAACAACTTTACTTTTGGAATTATTTTAAAGCAAAAGACATTTCAATTCTGAGTGGTCCGTCTTCAATTAGGATTTTTTTTCGCAAAGCTACTTTCAGAAATACTCTTTTTATTTTACCGCTGCCAAGTTCTCGCTTGGTGACACGACAGTGATTATTATGTTTCATGTTTGAAAGGGTTCTGCTGATATATCCAAATACTCTTTCTTTTCCATCTTGCAACTGATATTAGATACACAGTACTTATAATATACAAGGTCACAACTTTCAAGGCTGGCCATAGGATAATGCCTGGAAACAGGAATTTTCATATTACCGCATCCAATTCTGACGTACTATACATAGAATGGTGAAAATCATACGAAACGAAACAAAGAATAATATTGCATACTCTACTACACTCACCTGGGTCTATAACTAAAAAACAACAGAAGATGAAGTGAAATAGCTTACAAGTCCCCATAACTTTTCGAATTCCTATTAATTAAAATTTTTTACGCTATACTAGAATGTTTTAGTAACTAAGGATGACATTGAAGGAACGAATCAATACAATTAATACACGACAACTAGGTATACTTGAAGTCCATTATAGGATCCTGTTTTAATAGAAAATCCTATTTTTTCATATAAAGTAACAATTAAAATTGATTTACAATCATAAGAGGTGCATACTTACAACTATGTAGAAAATAAAACTTAAAAAAAGAAATTGTTACGTAACTTGGATTACGGTTAAACTTTTAAATAATAATTGATGTTTGTGACTGTGGTATTTTTTATAGTCAACAAAACGGAATATTAAATAAAATAAAACGTTTACTTGAAGCATCTAAATCGACAGGTCTTTGAACTTTCCGCTAGCGCTAGGAGCATCGTTCTTCTACAATTCGCGAGTTGATATTGTTCCGTACTTGGATTATTATTTCCATCATATTGTCGCATAACATATTACATATACAGGAATTAGTATCTCTAGGTTTCGTCTTGCACCACTACTTCAAAATAAACAAAGACTCACCTCATTGACCCTGCTGCTTTATTACAACACATTTACCTCATGGTATTCATTCATTTTGGTATTATGAACATTGAAGGTGTTCGAAATTATGTTATAGTAATTAATTTTTTACTTTTAATAATTATTTTTATTATTTAAGTACAGGTTTTTATATGATCAAAATTATAGTCATATAAGTTCACCATGGTCTTGCAAATTATAGTGATAAAAACGTATTGTCCATTGTTATAGCAAAAAAGCATGTCGAGTACAATTTTCTGTTACCTACATTATATAATTTTAATAATTACCAAAATATAATTATTCTTGTTCTTAACCTTTCAACTCAAACAACTCATAAGTCATTTCATAACAGTTAAATTTAAATTAGAGTAAGAAACGATAAGCTTACCTTTTTCAATCAAAGCGAGACAGTCTTCGCTTTCGAGAGATAGTTCTTCCTCCTTCTGAGTTTTGTCTTCTTTCTCGTTATTTTCATGTTGTACTTGAATATCAAGTTCACTTTCCACGAGAAACTGAACTTTCTTCCTAGGCGTTCCGTTTCCTGGAGTTGGCATGTAAAAATGCGACCCACTTCTGGGCGAAGGAGTCGGACTGAGCTGTTCAATTCGAGCGTTACTTTCATTCTCTTTTGATTTCTTCAGAATAGATTTAAATTTGTTCAGTTCATATTCATTTCTAGATTCATGTTCCTTCTTCATATCGATTTCTTTCAATAATTCTAGTTCCCTTTTAATTTCCATTTTTTTGAGTTCTAAATCTCGATTGTGCTCTGCATCTCTTTTGTATTCGGCGTCTTTCTTTATCTCATTCTTCTTCGGATCTGATTCCCTTTTCACTTCAATGTTACTTTTTAAATCATGTTTTTCGAGAAGCCTTGGCGAAGAAGGCCTACTTTTGTTTATACTGCTATCACCTTTACGAGGAGATTTTGACATCTCTGGGGTAACGTTTCGAGTAGTGGAGTTTATTTTGATATCCTCATAGACATGGGTATCTAAAGAAGATGGTCTCACGCGAATCCGCTGCCCATTTACGCGTGTTATGCTCTTGTCACTATTTTCCCCGGATCCCGACATCAGCTCGTAAGGATTGATGCTACATTCTAAGATGGAACGGCGACCTGTGGGGGAACTCACAGGTACTGCAGTCTTATCTGAAAATAAGAATAATAATAAGTAATAATAAATCGACTATTCAACCATAATATGTTACATGAAATGCATGATAATATAAACAAAGGACATCGTTGACTTGTCTTCATGGTTTAGTTCCCTACAGATATTCTACATAATGGTATCGAGCATACCACACATTAGGGAACCATAAGGTTCTCTGTAGAATTAATTTTAAATATCCAGTTGCCCTATTTTATAGTAGATAATATTCGAAGAACTTTCTGAGTAAGCTACATCAGGCAACATTTGCAGGGACGTACGTTAATAAGAGGAACCTTCACGCGAAGACTACTGTCTGTCACAGCCGATGTTTTCAGGAACTACCTACCAATTATTAAAGTTTTTTTAGTTTTTTTGTTTTAGTCTACATTTATTGATAGATACATTTCCCTACATTTTTTAATTTTGAAAAACAAAAATATTTAAATAGCTGGTAATTGTTTACATCCGCGGCTCCTAAGTTTCATCAATTTTTTCGGGACCGAGGAGCGAAATAGGGGTGCTGGGTGGGTAAGAAGCTAAAAACAGCCATTGCAAACTAATATCAAGGTCACCACTAAGGCCTCTTTGGCATTACGGTCGAATTTCTATTTTTTTCACTTTCAGGGCAAGGAATATCTTTGAGATTAACAATAGCACAGTTTTTATTTTGAATTTTGCATTTATTTTGCATTTATATTCCAAAATACGCGACATCGCTCGCTATTATGGTCCGACTACGTTTGAATGCGGTTCGTGTGTTGCGTATATTACCAGATCGGCTCTGGTGTTGATATTACGAGTTTCCGCCGTCCACTCGACACTCTGACCTTGCATGTTTATTGCGATTTTCGCTGTTCTAAACAGGCCCGCACTCAGGAAGACCTTCTTTTGATGCCCTTTTGTTCGCTTATCTTTCATTTGCAAAGCAAATTAATACCTTCCTGGTGTTACTATAGGTATGTCCTCCACCCCTATATAGGTGCCATAGTGAAACTGTAGGAGCCGCGGATGTAAATAATGGCCAAATATCTACTCGTTCACAAAGTATGGCATTCCATATCACTTTTTTTTACACCTGATTTTTCGTTATAACTATAATAGACGTAGACAAAGTATAGTATTTGCCTCGCGCATAATGACTCGTACCCACTCAGATGTTACAGCACTGCCCGAAGTCCCTGCTGTAATTTTCATCTTCGTGAGTAAACTCTATCATTGTGCACTTGTTGAACGCTATACCATTATCGTCGCTAATAGATGCTTGAAGACACTTAGCAAAACAGAACACACACGTCTCAGTCATTATGGTAAAGACATTGGTTTACCTGGAACGAATGGGAAATACGAGGTTTGCATAATGGACGTGCAACAACTTTACCGAACTTACGTGGTATATTTGTTGAATGAATTGAACAAAGGATGCGGTAAAAATCAAATTTTTTATGAAAAATTGACTTACAAGTCTTGCTTTTTAAGCTGACGATGTCATTATATTATCTAATTAAATTCCCACACGTTAGTGTGCCTTTCAAAGTTTGAGGATCATAGCTAATTTCCGAGTACAAATCTTAGGCCAGGTCTTTCGATTTCAACCGCATTGAACCACAAAAATTGGAATCATTTCTGAATTCATGCATGAACCTATAACGAACGTGAATACAATAATAATTGTTAGCTTCTGAAAGTTATAAAATAAATCATTAGCCTCATAGATAAGAATAATGATTGCTTTTACTTGAAAACAAAATTCCAATATTGGAGAAAATACAATTGTTTGAGTATAAGACAAAGGCAAAGCTTATGCTTTTTATGCACACTCCTCAAACACAAATTTGCCGTTCGAAACAGTGATTTTGCGTTAAATAAAGCGTACTTTTTCGGTGCTTTGCGTGGCCAAGTGGTTCTCCGCTGGCCCACGAAGCCATAGATCGCGGGTTCGAAACTCACCTCGGCCCGCTTTACTTTTCAGATTCATTTTCTAATGTCTGTGAAAAGTAAAAAAAGCGATCGAAAGTTTAAAAGGCAAATATTATTTAAAGTGTGTGTGGCTAAAGAGTTCGTGCTCAAAGCCAATTTACCAGAATGGAGCGACTATGTCTTACCTACACAGTTAAGACCGATGCTCCCTCTTAAAAAAAAAGCGTACTTTATAAAGTGAATATAAGTAATGATATTAATTAAATATAATGATAAAATCACAGACTCAAAATTCACTGGTTTTAATAAGACGAACTCCGTAACATTCAGCATCCTCTAGTTTAGTGGGCCTAATGAATAAAAATGTAGCAATTGCTTTTTCTTATAAAATCGAAGTAATTGCTTGAAAGCCTATGAATAAAAACTGAAGTAATTGCCTTTTCGACCAGCAAATGCTTAGAAGTGCAGGAATTGCTTCTAGTGAACGCTTTTTATTAAAAAATGGGAGAATTGCTATTTTTTACTTCAAATGTGATGAATAAATTAAGGAATTAGTTTTTCTAGTGTAGCAATTGCTCTCAAATTTTTAAGGTAGGTCAACCCCTGCATCATTTGCTTGGTAGCAGTCAACAGTGGTTCTCCGCGGCATACTTGTGAGTTGCTCTTCATTTGTGTATTCAATTATGGCTGAACACATGAACGTCCGTGAAAGAAAAAACTACAGTGTACGTAAAAATTGCAGATTTTAGAAAGTTATATCGATTTGACCGCAAAAATGTTGAGTGGTTGGCAAATTATTTTTCAACTGATACTGGTGAAAAGCGAGGGGGTGCACTATCACCTGTAAATAAGATGAAAATATTTCTGCGGCAACTGTCGGATTTGGGGTTTAAAAATTCTGTAGGTGAAGAACTCGGTGTTCAGCAAACTGCTGTCTGTAAGGCATAAACTTCTGTAATGGATGCAGTTGTGGAGAAGGCCAACATTTGTATTAAATTTCCTAAAAGTGCTGAAGCTGTTGTGGAAGCTAAAGAGTTGTGGTCAGGGAGATACCGGTTTCCAAATTCCATCGGCGTGATAGACTGTACGCACGTCAAGATTCCAAAGTTTATAGATCGTAAAATACCTTACTTCGTTCCGTAACAATGTTTTCTTTAAGTAAATCATCCTCGTGTTTTCTTCTCAAGATTTCTTCCTGTTGCATACGACATAGTTTCAACTGCTCTAATAAAACTAATCGCTGCAGTTCATCAGTTGCCAATTATTATTTTGTTTCGGCAGTTTCAGGTAATTCATTTGATATTTTAAATTTCTTTTTAGGAGGATTACTACATGCTGCAGCTATAGGAATAACACAGTCACTCGTTGATGAGGGCTTAACATGTATCATTTCTTCACCAGTTCCAACAGACGCAGCACCTAAGAATTTGTATTTTTTAGTTTAAAGAAATAGGTATTATTAAAAGTTTAGCATCTAACATACCTGGTATTTTCTTAAATACCGGATTCTTCTGTACGTCCAAAACTTCCAAGAATAATATTTCCCAAGGCTTATAGGTCATTGATTTATTGCCCGTCTTATTAATGTCAAACTTTTTTTAGCCTTCATATTACTAATTTTCTTTGCTAACTGTTTTGTTGTAAGTGAAACGTTAAAAATATTTTATTATTGCTCTGCTGACGGTTAAAGCGGCCCTCTTTTCTGCTTTAACTTGCGGAACTTGTGATTTAGTAAGTACAATTTTATGTTCCGTCAATTTATGGACGACTATCAATTGTTTGTCTTTAATTCTTCATCACTAGCACTACTATCAAATTCCTCATTTTCACTAAACTCTGCCATATCACAAATATAAGTCTCCTATTTTCCACAAAAAGTAACGGATTACTGGTCAACTCCATTGCAAATTAGGCACCAAACTGAACATTATGAAGTATCTATCTGGAAGAGAGAAAGACACGTCTGGACTTATGTTGAATAAGCAATTGCTACAGGGGTGTAAGAAAAACAGCAATTGATTCAAATTTTATTCATTAGGCTCAGTGTGTCACGTTGAAGAGGTCAAATGAGACCGAAACACCTGAAATAGTCTGAAAGCTTTCTCCCTGGCTCCAGACCTGCTTGGCTTTGTGTTGCTGATTGTCATATAGAGCTCATTGAATGATCAAAGCCCAATATTCTTTTTCTTTTGTTTCAATAATTTCTCTCTTTATAATGATATATTTATACAAGTCCTTTAAAATAAAAAATGATTAATTTAAAATAAAAAACGTTGACAAGTTGTCCAAAAATCCTTGTCCTTCGGACTCGGGTAAATAATGCTTGACAACATGTTTCGTGGAAACCTATGTGATTATTTTTGATAATCACGATTTCACTTGTCATATTATCTAAAGGTGTCCGTTATTTCAGAACTCACTATTGGTATCTCGTAAACCCTATTAAATTAGAGAAAATTTTTTTTTTTTTTTTTTTTTTATTTCTCATCAACTTTACATTTTAGCGATATACATTTTTGTACACTAGATAAATTCGCCTAAGCTATTTAGCTCGTGTTGCGAACTATGCACCTTTATTTTTACCTTTTATTATCCTAACAATCTAATTGATATCATAGAGAGCTATTTAAATAAATACTAGAATTAGAGGTTGAGGAGGCAGGAAAATAGTCAGTACTCCTAGAGAATACAGCCTCTAAACAGAGTCAGTGAGACCAACAAATATTCATTACTCAAGTCCAAGAATCTTAGCTATATCGTCATACCTCTGGTCAAGAAATGAGATTATGCGTTTTTTGAGGATGTTTCTTGATTTGGTTTCTTTAATTTCCTTTGGTAGGCAATTATAAAGTTTTGGTGCATGGAAAAACAGACTTCTTTGCGATTTCGATCTCTTAAACAACGGGATTGATAATAATTCGTCATCTACCTGCCTGGTTGCATAAAAATGAGCCCGTTTTGTGAATTTATTGAAATTCTTGGTAACCCACAAAATAGCTTGATACATGTACAGTCTCCTTACTGGCAAAATATCTGTCTCCCTGTATAGTAACTCTGTGGAATACATTGGATTCTTTTTAAATAGTACCTTAATTAACGTTTTTTGAGTCACCACCAATGTCTGCAGTATGCTACTGTACATTCCTCCCCATACAAGGATGCAATACCTAACAATTGATTGCGCAAGCGTATCAAACACAATAAATAGTAATTTCTTACTAAGTATGTCTCTAAGCTGATAAAATTTATGTGTGAGTCTTCTGAGTCTAACTGCCAGATAAGAGATATGCTCATCCCATCTCAAATGTTGGTCCATCATTACCCCAAGGTACTTTATCGTGTCTGTTCTGGCAATTTCCAGACAACCACAATGTGTCTCCGAGCAGTTTTGGCCATGGATTTTTATTTTGCTTTTTTTGTGGTCGATCGGCGGTAGAAAGTGAAAAAGTCATAGATGGCCTATTGTGTAGTCATCTCGAATCCGTCAAGACATACAAGATATCTGTGACCGTTCCTGAAATATCCTGAAAAAAACTGAAAAATCGAAATTTCTTACTTTTGCTATATCTTTCCTATATTTTTGTAGGCTAAGAGAACTCGTTGAGTGCTATCGAGGTGACATATCAACAAATTTCAAAGCAAACTAGATTCTATAGTTTTCATAGTGGACTATTGTTTTTCTTATGGCCGCCATGTTGCTTTTTGATGTAATTCTGTATTAAAAAAATTAAACAAGCAAATCTATCACATTCAAAATAAATTTTTTGAAAATTTTCTTGAAAAGAAAGTTTTATAACCGTATGACGTCGCAATATGACGTGAAATTGCTTGCCATAATTCAGTTAAAGAAAAGTTTGCTTTTTATTTTAGAAACAAGAAGAATAAAATTTTCAAGAATTTTTTTTATGTGAGAAGTTAATTAATCTCGATTTTGAGTTTATTCAGGAGGTTTTAGGATACAGGTATCTTGTATCCTGAACGGATATATTATAACGTATTGTCTCCTATTGACGTAAATTGTATCCTATTGACGGATTCGAGATTGCCGCAAAATAGAGCATATTTTCTCTAATTTAACCGATCCTGTATCTCTTGGGGCTTCCGAGGTACGTACCCATAGTGAGCTCTGAAATAAGGGACAGCCGGTAGATGATGTTAAAATTACTGAATAACGATTGTAGATATTAATATTTTCTGTCTTAATTACAATTTTTAATTACAAATTATGAATTAACGGTATACATAATCATCACCAACTTGTATTGTCATCAACGGAATTTTAAGTGGGCACAGTTTGAGATTTGAAAATTTGAAGTTTAATTTAGAGTATTGGATAAATACAGGATAGTTCTCTATGATTTTGCACACTTCGACTACTTTTAGTGAACGTATTTACAGGAGAAATAAGTTTAATACACATAAATTGGATTTTCTTCCAATAGCATTTTTTGTTTTTCAGGGAATTCATGTCATTCTCTGATTAAGCCTCATACACTCACGTTACAATACAATGAAAAAAAAAATATAATAAGTTTCTTTTACTTACTTGGAAGACAATAATAATTTATAATCTTTCTCAAGGTATTTGAAATAATAAAACTACCTATACATCCAAACGAAAGCATAAAATATCCGAGATAAAGATGTATTTAACAAAAGCACTCGAAGGAATCTTGAAAATAACTAAATACTTATATAAATAGAATTGACTTTGTGTAATTGTTTGAATCTGTAATATTTGACAATGCAAATTGTTTGCACTAATTTGCAATATACATATAAATAAGTTTAGTGGTAAATTAAAAGTAGAAACTGTGAAGTTGATGCCTTTGCACAAATTTAATCCAGTTCAAGGATTACTTTTTCTTGATAATACCTATGTATTTCAATTAAACTATTTACTTAAATTAGTCTGGTATCTGCATTAAATCTAAGTAATGATGTAAATATTTATAGAGTCAATTATTACCTAGTTCAAGACTTCAGGAAAAAGTTGCTTGGAATGATTATTTACTTACATTCTGTTATACAGGGTGCGTAAAAAATATTGCACCAAGCAGGAATACGCAGAGGGGGTTTGACATTTAGATTTGACATTTGATGGGGTTGAATTACACATAAATACACATACGTTGATTTGAGTTTCATTTGTTTTGTGAGACAGACTTTTGTCTGAGGCCGCCATCTTGTTTTTTTTTTTAATGGCAGCCTAGGTTTATTTTGGTGTTATTGAGCAGGTAAATGATTTAGAACTACAATTCGGTACAACCATTGGAATTTAGATTGAACGCTCTTATGAGTTATAAACAAGTGAAAATCGAAAATTTTCAACTTCAAAGCAGTCTAGAACTAGAACGGCTCAAGATATCTAAAAACGGTTTACATGTCCCTATCCGATTTTTCATCACCCTGTATTAGAATTTAAATCACATAGCGGGATAAAACATGAAAAGTTAGGATAGGGATATGTAAACCGTTTTTAGTTATCTTGAGCCGTTCTATTTCTAGACCGCTTTGAAGTTGATAATTTTCAATTTTCACTTGTTTATAACTCATAAACCGCTCAATCTAAATCCCAATGGTTGTACCGAATTGTATTTCTAAATCATTTACCTGCTCAATGACACCAAAATAAGCCTAGGCTGCCATTTAAAAAAAATCAAGATGGCGGCCTCAGACAAAAGCCTGTCGCACAAAACAAATGAAACTCAAATCAACGTATGGGTATTTATGTGTAATTCAACCCCACCAAATGTCAAATCTAAATGTCAAACCCCCCTCTGCGTAATCCCGCTTGGTGCAATACTTTTTACGCACCCTGTATAAACAGCTACCGTTTCGAACTGCTTATAACCCACTAAAGTAGGAATTAAGTTAAGATGATCCACTAAATCAGAAAAATACATCCAGATAGTCTGAAGTTCGTTAGAATAGAAATAATAACAAAAGTTTCTCTGAGATGAAGTTATCGAAAGTAAGCTCTCTACTCGAATTTCTCTAACCGGAAGACATCATGACAAGTCCACTTGATATAAATAGTCTAAAAGTAATTTTCATTCTTTTAAGGTTGGAACTTCTTAAGGTTGGCATTAGTTCTTAGCCCTTGCGGAAACAAAACGGACTTCTGTTCTCCCTGACGCAGAACATAACTGTGGTGGTTCCAATATGAGGAAATGCATTTTGTATCGTCAACTCCCGAGTAGCGCACTTTAGAAACATATGCCGCTCTGTTATTATTAGTTTTCTGAAAAAAGTCATTTCACTGCATACGCACACATCCCCTTAATTTTGTTAATATTTTTTCTGGGATACTGGTAACACAATAAAATTAATTTGTCTTGGAACCCATTCTGTTTATTATTCTTACCACTTTTCCTTGTGTGCTATTTGAATTTTTACTTGCCTAATATGCTCACAGTTCCTCTCTGTTATTTAGATCAAAAGATTTGATCAAACTTTAAGGCCGATTCACACTATAGGTCAAGCAACGATCCGGTCACGGTTCGGTCACGATCAGATCAAATATTGTTACAAGCGTTTTATATTGCACTATTCACATTATCAGGAACGGTCAGATCACGCTCCAGTCAATTGACTCCGGTATTTCTTTCCGACGATATTTTGATCGGACCGAGACTGCACCGGTGGCTTAAAAACCAGTAGGTGCCGATAGTGTGTACACCCCGAACGGTCAGGTCACAGTTCGTCTTCCGTGTTCGACGCTTTGATTGAAGTAAAATACACCTCTGACGTTGAAATTTCATTGCGCGTGGAACAAAAATTCTCACAAACAATGGATGAGGAATTGATTGAATTTGTTCGATGTCATGAAGAATTGTACAACTTCGCCGATAAAAGATATTCCGACAACAGCCACAAACAAAAGCTGTGGAGGGAATTGGCGACTCAGCTACAAAAAAGTAAGTATCTGCCTATAATAAATATACACATCGTTTCGTTATTTAGTTTTAATTTCTTCAATACATTACATATTATCTGTTTATACAATTATAAAATCATCGATAAAATTATAAAAATAGAAAGATGTTACAAAATCATTATATTTAAAATGACTTATGTGGACATTCTAAATTTTAAACACTTGCCAAGAAACTTCCCCAGCTTTAGAATTAAAGTACGTTTTTAGAGTCTCTCTATGATCAAATGCAGCCCTCTGGGCGTTGCCTCCATGCCTAGGCAATGCATGTAAGATACTCAAGGAATCATTTGGCTTTTCTACTAGTTCTTCATGTGTTATAGAAGAATCACCACGAAGAAAATTATGTAAAATGCAGGTTGTAAGAATAATGTTTTCAACATTACCTGGCTTTGAATTAATTTTTCGTAAGTATATGCGAAATTTCTGCACCAATATGCCAAATGCATTTTCCACAATTCGCCGAGCTCGGCAAAGGCGATAATTGAATATTCTTTTGGTTATGTCAGTGTTTGCCTGCACTTCAGGAAAAGGCCTCATAAGATACGTTTTCAAAGGAAATGCCGAATCTCCTATAATAACATGAGGTGCAAACACGTTTGTCCCCGGAAGCGCTGCCGCCTCTGGAACGTCCAGTTTTCCATTCTCTAAACCTCTGCCTAATTTGGAATTAGCAAAGATACCCCCATCACTATTTTTGCCGTACGACCCTATATCAACTGCAATAAATTTATAATTTGCATCCACCAATGCTAATAATACTACTGAAAAGGTTTTTTTGTAATTGAAAAAGTTAGAACCGCTATTATGGGGGGCAACAATCTCGATATGCTTGCCATCTAAAGCACCTATGCAGTTAGGAAATTGCCACAGTTTCCAGAATTTGTCTGCAATCTGTTCCCAACGTTTTTTCGTTGGTGGTGGTATGCAAGATGGAAGTAAATTTTTAATGATTGCTTCACAAACTTCACAAACAATACTCTGGATAGTCGAGTGTCCCAACCGGTAACTGAAAGCAATTGTTCTAAATGAATCTCCAGTAGCTAGATACCTGCGAATAAAAAGAGAACATTACATTGTATTACCTATTATTTTTGCTCTTTCGTTAAAATAATAAAAATGTAACCAGTATTTCTTATTTACAGGTCCAGAATATTGTAAGAAACGTTGGGAGTCCATACGCGCTCAATTCCGCAAAGTATATCGTTTTCGCAAAACGAAGACCGGGCAGGCCGCCGATAATGAGAAAAAATGGAAATACGAGGCCGAATTATCGTTTTTGCTACCTTATATGAAGGATAAAGGGCGTCTGACTTCACTGGATAACGTCGACGATTTGATGAGTAATCACAGTGATGATTTGGTAGAAGATGAAGCCTTAATTGAAGAGGACACACAAATGTCTAATAATGTCTCACAGACAGCAACTCCAGCTTTGTCTCAAATCTCAAATAGTCCTGCAGTTTCTCATGTGGGTAGCATAGGTGTAACCTCACAGCCAGATCGAAAACGTGCTAGGACAGCGGGGAAAAAAAATTCTGCCTATCATGAAACTGCCAGTTCAACATTAATGAAATACATTATTGAGGAGAAAAAAAATGCGCAACAACCTCATGAAAAAGATGTGTTAGACCATTTTTTCGATGGAATTAAAGAGACAATAAAAACGTTTACTCCTGGTGACAAGCTTTTGGCAAAAAAGAAAATTTTCAACATAGTATCCGAAATAGAAGAAAAATATATAAATATTGAGAGCAACCAATGTCAAACTACTACTCCAACTCAACTTCAAACTATAGTTCCTGATAATCGATATCCATATTGTAATCAGCATGTTAATGTACCTATTTTGTCTCCTACATATACTACACTTTCAAACACCTCACATTCTAGCACCCCTTCCTGCTCTTCCTATTATGAAGCATTTTCTCCACCAACTGATTGATTTCCTCTTATTCAAATAATTCTAAACAGAGAACAAAAAGCTTATTTTTATTAGAGCTCGTTTTATTTTTTGTTATGAACTTCAAATCATGTTATGTTTATTTCTACTACAGAATGTATTTGATAGGTTAAAATATAATATATTTTTCAAAAATCATAAGGTTTTTCACTACCACCTGCTACTTACCTTAAACAGACCGCAAACTTCTCGATTGGAGTGATGGCTTCTCTAAAAGTCGTATTCGTTTTACTTATGTCTTTTGAGATTGTATTTAAAATATAATGAAACTGATCTTTCGACATCCGAAAATAATTGAAAAATTTTGTTTCATCATCAATAAGTTCCTTGTACAATGTGAAGAACTCTCCTTCTTTTTTTCTGTTCTCCAACATTGGATGTACCCAAAATCGCCTAGGGCCCTTTCTTTTTAGACGCTCATTTTCTTCTTCGTCTAATGCAAGCGCCATAATGGCTAGATCCTTTGTTGAAAAGTTCTTAAACATTTAAACGAAGTTTAAAACACGGCTTTTAATTCTATTAATCCAGGTTGATAATAAATTACTTATTAAACGTCACTTCTGTGTTCTGTAACTTATAAAAAGACGGATGGCGGTACACTGAACACCTGACCTGACCATACAGTGTGAACAGTGGCACATTTGATCTGATCGTGACCGAACCGTGACCGGATCGTTGCTTGACCTATAGTGTGAATCGGCCTTTAATGTAAAATTGACTCGCAAATTGGTAGCTTATATGACTGGTTTTGTGACAAGTCTATCTCTATTTAAATTTACTAAAAATTTAATAAATAACCTACAACATTCTTCAAAATCACAACCTCCGAGATTATACGAACTGAAATTTTTTGATGTTGTTGCTGTAAGGTGTGATGTTTCGTCTCTTTGGAGAGTAGCCTGGGTATTCGTGTCTTTACACTGAACTTTAAAATGGTCCTGCTATACCTAAACGCTGTTACGTTGAAGATCTACGAGGGTTCTAGGCAACCCTACTTATTATTGAATTACCTACTTTGGGGAAACTCCGTTTTTTCCCCAAAATTAAGTTTCGTTGAGATTCGTATTTTACGGCTGAAGATACGCATAAGAAGTTATCCACTCTTTTCCTCTCTATGTAGGTGAGGAAATTTTTTGCTAATTTTTTCTTAATGCATGGATTTATTCGTTCAATTTCAATAATAAGACAAATCGAAAAAATTAATTTCGTTGATTTCAGCGCCATCTATCATGAATCGAAAAAAAAAGTTACAGACAAATGCCACATATTTATTTATTTTTGGTCGTAAAATGCGAATCTGTAATAAATAAAAAGGGTTCATAACTAAAATTTCTAATTTACTCCCGGTCCTAGATACATAGGGGGGGGGGTGCAAAGGGAGGATAACAATTTCCTACCTATTTTCAGTCGTATAATTATTATTCTAATCTGTAATAAAAAAGGAGGTTCTCATTTAAGATTTCAAAGTTGTCCCTTCCACCAACAGAAGTGGGGGTGTGGGTCGAGTTTGGTATTGTTGGATGTCCCCCTTCCAGAAACAGTCCAATAAATCTGTCAGTTTTTAGTTTTGAAAAAGATGCAAAAACAAGTCAATGTTATAATTTAATTTAATTTTTATTGATGAAAAAATATTTTATACTGGGTGTTTTTTGGCTGAGTAATGAGTAATGACGGACGACATAGTTTATTTTTGAAACAGGGCACCCTGTATGTTATTGTATTTCCAGACTGTCTGAGAAACTCCCAATTAGAACGGTTTCGCAGCCGCAGTCGCAGTTTAATAAATGGATTAAGCAGGATATATGAGTTATAAACAAATGAAAATCGCAATTTTCCGTTTTCAAAGCAGCTTAAGACGCTTAAAAGATAGAGAAAAACGGCTTACATGTCCCTATTTTACCTTTTCATGTACTATCCTATGATGTAGATGAAATTTTTATCCAGGGTGATTCAAAATCAAATAATTTGCATCACTTAAGCAACACTTAAATATTTTTTAAGATAGGAACATGCAAGTCGTTTTCCGATATTTTGAGCCGTTTTCAATATAAGCTCCTTTGAAAATTGAAAATGGCAATTTTCATGCATTATAAATAATTCACAGCTTCAATTTAATCTGCAACTGTAAAACTCAGACACAGACAATCTGTGTCTTATTAAAAAAAAATAAAAAATTGACAATGTCGTCATTACCGAGGCAAGGGATAGGTACCCTTGGCTATAAAATAATAAATAAAATATTTTTACATCAATAGAAAGAAAATGAGGTATTAGGTATTGTATAAATAAGATAAATAAAATTGACCTGTTTTTGCATTTTTTTCAAAACACAAAACTGGAAGATTTATTTGACTGTTAACAGAGTTTCTACCTACCCTGTATATTTCAATGTTTTCAGATAAAATGAGTATCCTGTATATTATTGCTCTAGCAGAAATAATAAGAAAATAATTGAAGCTTCTTCTTAAATTAGGTAATATATTTTTTTCGCTCAATTTGTACGAAACTTTTGTACTTAATTCTATAATTTTTTTTATGTAACTAGTGTTTTTCTTTAACTGAATGTTTGTTTTTATTAACTTTGATAGGTTCCTTTTTGACTTGTCCAACTCTTGACCAGACTACACAGTACCATATTACTTACTCTTGGTCCTGGTGGCGCTATGGCTTCTCCCCTCGGCTTTCCTTGGAGACGCAGACCTAGCTCTGAACTGGCTGGAGCTCTCGGATACCGAGAGCCGGGAGCGACGCATGAGATCGTAAGGGTCGGCAGTAGGTAGAATGGACGGCCTTGTCGAGGAGGTTACTCGCATCGTACCTGCTCGTGGAGTTGACGCAGCCGTCGCCAGCGCCTGGTTGGAGTTGGGATAACATCGCACAGTGCCATACCTTAAAAAAAAAATTAATAGGATTATTATAGAAGCTTTCGTTAGAAATCAAGTTCGAGAATTAACTTCATTTGAATATAAATTAGTTGATAAACGGATATTCTGTTTAGTTTTTCTGACGCTAATTATTATTTATTTTCATATATCAGTCTCCCATACAATTTCCCCAATTTTACACTATTTCGGGTGGGGGGGGGAGGACAGGTAAATCGAGAATAATTATCGGAATCTAGGTATTCCGTGATTACCTACCTACTTTAGGTAACTTTCTTGATTATCGAAATTTACATCTACGTAATAATCCTTAGTTTTTTTTTTTTTCTTAATTTTGTTATTGCATAATAAGAATTTAATTTGCCAAGGAGGTAGCAGATTTTTATTTCTTAGCCTCTCTTTAGATATTCCATGATTACACGTCGAACGGGATTGCGTAAACGTAAGTGTTCGCATTAGTTTTCATAATTTTCACATATCCTTTTCCTGTTTCAAAGCGTGAGCAAATCGTTTTTGTATGTCGTTCAATTGCTACTTTAATATTTTATATTATTTTTGTGCAGTTACTTAACAATTTATTCAAATCTTTACGAAAAGGTTTACCTATTTAAAAAATAAATTATTATATCTACTAATTAGGTATTTTTTCGTGTAATTTTATAGCTAGTAAAACGACTAACGAGTACCAAAGTAAGAATAAGTTCATATACCTATTAGGTGGCGTATATGAGTTTACTACCTATTACAAGTTGATAACCAGCTTGCTTGGTGATTGTTACTGTCTGATTGTGGTATTTGTTAATAGTTTCTTATGAACCCAGCTCTGGTTAGCAATCTTTAATAATTATTGTAAGATTTTTTTATTTTATTAACGTAGCAACAGTATGGTAACCAAGTATGGTAAAAAAATCAAGTAATCGCGAACGATATGTGTCTAGCTGTTCCTGTGTTTTACTGTGTCATTGATTATGTAGTATTGTTTATTATGTCAATGTCTGTGGATTTCTAGAGATTCAAGAAAATTTTATTTAAAATAATGATCACACAATGATGAAGTAATTCAATTTTGTTGTTTGCTGTTATTGTTTTCTATTAAGTGTTTTGCAAAATTTGATCTTTCTGAATATATGAGTCTGTAAGAGTTTAGGTGTTCGTTGTATCTATAATTTTCACGTTTCTACAAGTTTGTCCTATATTAACTGAATTACAATGAGAGCAGTTTAATCGATAAATTCCACGTTTTTGTGATTTATATAAATTTTATTTTGCATTCAGCAATATAGAACCATTGCTCATAAAAGATTTGAGTGAAATATTAAATAAATATTAAATAATAAATGATCATATCATGATTATATCATTATTATATTATATTACAATAAGTGACTATATGATTATATTGCTGAATGCAAAAGAAAAGTTATCTAAATTACAAAAACCTGGAATTTATCGATTAAACTCATTGTAATTCAGTTTATATAAGACAAATTTGTAAAAACCTGAAAATTGGATACAACGAATCTAGAACTCCACAGACATTTACATAATCAGCAATACACAGTAATAAATGAACAGATTGACAGATATCGTTCTCCACTACTTGATTTTCTCTTGATATAAACAACTAGGAAGATTCTGAAGAAATTATATCATGATCTAGTTAGTTCTGTTAAAAGTTAGAAGTTCATTTAAATCTAGTTACTTGTTTCATGATCACTTAGGTTACCATACTGTTGCTATGTTACTATATCGATAATTTTATTTATTTACACATTTCTTAAGATGCTAAAGTAGCGAAGCACATGTAACATTTTTTTTATAATAACCATCATTACACAGTAGAATTCTTTAAACATTAATGTTTTATTTATCATCCATCAATTTTGTTACCCAAATATTTTTTCACGCGGGTAGGTACTTATTATCGAGGTAAAGCATACAGCTCCAACTATTATAGGTACGTATAAATCATTAGAACTTGACTTAAGCAAGATTAACTTTTGCACGATATTGTCTTCGTACAATATTTGTAATAATTATTTAAATTGCCAGCTCATAATTTACGCTTGACCAATTAAATGTTACTCACGTGATAAGATAATTAATTTTACATGTACATATATGTATATAGATTAATATCAAAGATATTTATGTGCATTTTCGAATGTGTTCAAATCATAAAGATCTCTATCATGAGGTAAATCAAGCAGAAATAAATTAATTTGTTTAAATTTATATTTACACAATCCGAAAAAGTCAAGTAATAATCAAGCAGATATGAGGTAATATAAACATTTCCTTTTTTAGAACAGGGACATTAAAAGTCCATGTCAAAGGAGAGGAAGGCTATAAAAAATACGATTCAGGTAACTAAAACGATTTCAGTTTCAATAAACATATTCATACGCTCTCTATCTACTTCTAGTTATGAAGGTACTTTGACTTTGAAATCTTTTTAATATTTTAAAACTTAAAATGTATTTATTTAAGCAAGCTTTTCTTTGCTCACTACCTTCGTAAGTATTGTAAAAAAAGAGAACCCACTTGTTTATAACTCTTATAACAAGTCAATTTGAACTTCAACTGTATAAACCAGTGTTATTCTTTCTTCACTGACAATCTAAAAATAAAATAACATAAGAGCATTAAAAAAACATAACTTGAAAATGTCAGTCTCATATGGGACGCTCTGTATGGTCCAAAATAGTTTTCAATTATTGGCAGTGTGACCCTGTATTTCATTAAAAAAATAAATTTAAAAACTGTGTGAAAACACATTTCAATTGGCATTTCAATTTATGTCGTCAAGAAGGGTCAACATGTTGCCATAATGGCAAGTAAATTTGACGTATAAAGAGAGTAATTTTAATTTTTTCCTTTGTAGTTATTACCATAATATCTAATTTAGGAAGTCAGGAAGAAATGAAGAATATACATAAAGTTTTAAACGACCATTAATAAAAGTAGATACTGTCGGGGAGGTTTGTATACAGTGTGTGTCACAGGCATGGTACACACCCTTTTTTTTCTTTATTTTTTGAGATAATTTTTTGAAATTTGGTGCGTCGCATATTCTCGATAGAGCGCACTTTTTAGCAAAAAATTAAATTTTTTCCCACATCCGGTTTTTCCGGAAATGTTACCAACTTTTTATTTTTAAATGGGACACACTATATATTATTATATTTTTGGATTCTATACTTTTGTACGAATCCAACAATACCACATAAGTACCATTTTAAATGTCAAATTTGTTTTTAGTTAATTTTTTATTTCTCAATTATAGTGTGCCATGACTATTTCGTTTTACTCCAATCGGATCATCTAATGCTAGAAAAATCGAATTTTTGTTCAAAGTACTAAATTAAGTGATTTATGGATAAATAATGCGCACCGGGATGATTTTTTGAGCTGGATTCATTTTTTTCAAATGGTACCGTATTGGTACCGAGGTACCATTTACTAGTACTCTTAATAAGGGGCATTTTGGTGTACCCATTTTGCATCTGTGACGAACACAACTGAAGTCATGGCACACTATATTTGAGAAATAAAAAATTAAACAAAAACAAATTTGACATTTAAAATGGTACTTATGTGGTATTGTTGGATTCGTACAAATGTATAGAATCCAAAAATATAATAATATATAGGGTGTCCCTTTTAAAAATAAAAAGATGGTAACATTTCCGGAAAAACCGGATGTGGGAAAAAATTTAATTTTATGCTAAAAGGTGCGCTCTATCGAGAATATGCGACGTACGAAATTTCAAAAAATTATCTCAAAAAATAAAGAAAAAAAAGGGGGTGTACCATGCCTGTGACACACACTGTATACTACTAACGGGAGACTACTAACGGGGGACTACTAAAATTGTTACACAAAGTCGTAGTTTACTTCTGTAAGAGTTTTGAAGCTCCCCAATGGCAAATTAGCTCACTTTTTACGTTAGGATGAATTATTTGACTAAAAGCAGAATAATTATTAGAAGTATGCCGTACAATATTTTTATTTTGCAAAAGCAGAGGTAGGTTATGTGTTATTTATTAGTGACGAGTTCGCTTTTCTATCAAACGGGTTTATAAATCCGCACAATTTCCATTGGTGGACTGTTTTAAATAATTCAGATTTTCCAAAATTATTGGTTCGATACTCTTTCAAGACGAATGGTTGCCAGAGTTTTTTTTCTAAATAGGCTGCCAAGGTCTCATGAAATATCAACATTGATGTCATATCTAAAATTTTGTAGATGCAATGGGAAATCTCTTATATTAACAATTTTTATTTATTTGGAAATAAGATTCAAGGTTTCTTTTGATTATACTCAACTGGTGTTAAGGAAAAAAAAATCAGTTTGTTATTTTGGATTAAAAAGTTGACAACAACGTCAGGGCGATGTTGTAATCGAATATTATTTTTTTTTGTTTCTGAATTAGGTACTGCTAATGTCAAGATAACGTTCCATTGGTCTCTTTAATAACTTTCAAATTCTACATGTCATTTTTAGTGTCATAATGTTCTATGTTACAACGCAGCATAAGCTAATATGACCTTGGCAGACTATTAAAAAAAAATCAAATAATAGCATGTACATGTAAATGTCCTGATCTTAGCCAAGGCAAGAGAGCCTGGCAAATACTCTCTACTACAGGACACTATCCCTTGAATTAACGGACAAGCTGTACGGCGTTCTCATCCCTTACGTGTTTTGTTTTAAGTGTTGATATTTAATACTCCCGCCATGCTTCAGCAAATATAAATTTTTGTTTTATTCTTATACGCTTGGCGGCGCTGCTAAATCACCAGAATTAGGGTACCTGTCTTAGCGACACTAACGCTTACTAAAGGGTAGCGCATTCACTCGTTGACGTTTACTTGACATGGAGATGTATGAACAGCTGTATATGTCATGTCTGACAAATTAAGTCTCAGGCGTAGGTATATAAAATGGAAAAAAAAGCAAAAAGTTTGGAGAATGAAACAATATATTAATATGAATAGAAATTCAGGAATCCTATTTCAGTGGGTATTAAATATACATATATTACGGATTTACGAAGCTAAAAGATTTGATATTTGGTATAATTTTCAAGTCGCGATATCTTAAGCAGTTACTAATAAATACACGGATGACAGAGTAATCTATAAAACCTCTCATAATGATCCCTAAAAATAACGTTCATCAAGGTGTAATAAAATCCACCTGATCTACCTATCTACTAGAGGAACTATAATAAGTTTGAAATATTAAAAAGCTACCTCTAGGTACAGCGAACAAGTAGAAACCCCTTTTTTATGGTTGAAACATCTTCTATGGCAACAAAACTTTACTATTTTTAAATTAAATACCGATTTTAATAACAAATTGTGCGAATTTTCAGACAGTTGTACGCTCATGGAAAATCTGACGTTTTTGTAGTTGAATTTGACATTCCGAACTTTTTGTGAGCTTAATAAGACTGCGCAACCCTAGTAAGCGTCAGTGTTGGTAATGCAGGTACCCTAAACAGAATGTATTAGGTTTATGTATAACTGTCTAGTATTATTGTTAATAGAGTGTAATTGGTATAACCCAAAACCTATTTATACACAAAAATGTATAAAAAATCAATACACTAGGATCCAGAAATATAGTGATCATCATTGATAAGGAGGATAACAATAACGAATTCATGTTCACAGTCATTTACCTGGTGGCATCTATTGGCAGTCTTGTACCCTTGCATTTCTTGCAGGTGGTGTATCCCTTTTTGGCACGTCGACTGCCAGTGGCGTAGTCGGGACAGGCGCATAGAACGAGAGCGGGAGCAAGCAACAACCCGCCGCCGGTACTGGCACGCACGCTGCCGTACAACCATGGATCTGCGTAACGCATTGACCGTGAGAGAGCGCTTTCGCCCTCCTCCGACCACGGCTGACGCAATGAACCTTCACCCTAAGAAAAAGAAAATTTTTATGTTATGAAATCACCTTCATAATATTGAGCAGAATTGTTGTTAAAAACTATTTTAATACACAGGGTGTGTGTTTTAATATTGATTGTGTATATTAATATACAATTCGTGAAAAAAAACAAACAACACGCTGTACCGTATAACCAATATGGTTATTGTGGGATTTCAAAAGTTAAAACAAAAAAAAAAATTATACCTACATTTGTTTCCGAAATATTGTCTGCAATCTTTTTTTGACTGATGTCAAAAACAGAAAAAACAAACTGATGTGACATTATCGAGTGTCTGGTTCTGAATAAATATTAGAAACAATTTTATTCTGCATATAGGTACTATTGAAAGTTTTCAAATATATATGGCTATTTTTAATGTTTGTAAGGGAATATAACCTGCCGTAGGCAGTTACAGTTATTGGTCTACAGAAAAATTTTACTTTAAGTACTTTAAAACTGACCCACTTCTCTCTCCTATCTATTCTCCTATTCTATCTCCTTAGCACCGTATATGTATATCTACATCTTTCAAAATATTGTGGATAATTCAAATATCTGGCCTAAATTTCCTATCAAGACAACGTGTACTGATAGCAGGGTTTGCTTCTACTGTGTTATTGAACTAGTTCGGACGTCGTAACATGTTTTAGGTACTTCTAGCAGTCCGCACTGTTTCCGTGAGTCAGGAATAAATTATCGTCTTTTTTTGTCAAAGACGTTGTGTAGTCCTTTGAATTATCCCTCTATCTGGATGACCCCTTATTCTTATCGAGGAGAATAATAGGAATTATTCATGCGTAGTTGCTGCTTCAGAGTATGCAATTATCACGTATTTCATCTGGGCACATATTCATATCTATAATCGCATTATAATCGAAACACTCTCTGAATGTTAATGCTATTTTGACGTCTGTGATACGTAGGCACTACTGTCATTTAAAAGCCAAAACCTTTTTTATAATCTTTACAAGAAGTTACTAAAATGTATTTAATTGCGTTAAATTGCCGTTTTAATTCTAAATTTTGGTAAGTTGTATGACGGTAAGTTTGGTGAGTGTTTGACGAATGTGTTCCAAAATTTAGAAGACGCAGATCTGACAGGTATCCTCAATGGTCACAGCTGAAATCATAAGTCAATTGAAGGCAAAGAATAGAGAGCATAGGTTATTTAAAAAACATGGCGACCGTATGCACTATATTGAGTTTAGGAGACTTCGAGCCTCTTTAAAGCTGCTAATAAGAAATGCTTATGATGTTTTTTTTGAGTAACACGGAGCGCAACTTCCAGGCAAATCATCGTTCATTGTGGCCATATGTTCGTCAGAAATCTGGCAAGACTCGTATTCCGAACAGTGTGCACGGTCCAGGGGGGAGATTTATGACACCCCTCAATCAATAGTGGAAGGCTTCAATGATTTATTTGGAGGAAGTTTTGTTGATTCCTCTGTTTATGACCCGAGTTTGGGTGGTATGTACACTTCTCAATCTTCGTGTTACCACCATTTAAATCAATTAAGTGGAGATGAAATATTTGCCTCCTTGACGAGATTAGGTAACGGAATGACACCTGGACCTGATAATATAGCGTCTTTTCTTCTTCGAGATTGCGCTGCTTCATTGGGAAAAATTTTTGACTTATCTATCTACCTCAAAGTTTCCAACATGTTGAAAGATTGCAAGGGTTTGCCCTATAATAAAGAGTGGGTCAGCTTCTGAGGTACTGAACTAATTTTTTTTTTAATTAACGTATATGGCTTTGGCGGAGACCAATTCGCCAGAACTTTTTGAGAAGTAAAAACTGAGACATGAAGGAATAACAGTAAATTAGCAGGCCATACTCCCCAGCACTCACGCAGGGACTCATCCAACAAACGCATGGAAACTGTATAGCTATAGTCTGGTTAGTTAGTAGTTCTTTCCTTTTTTCGGTTTGTGCATGTGTTTATTCGCAATTTTTTTTTTCCTTTTTTTTTTTCATTCATTAGATCATTTTATCATATATATAATTTTTTTTAATATTATGTTTTCTTTCGTTCAATATTTTTATTTTTATTTTTAATTTTTTTTTTTAATTTATTTTTTTTAATTTATTTTTTTTTATTTTTTTTTATTTTATTATTATTTTTTTTTAACATAGGTATGTTTTTATTATAATTTTTTTTTTTTTTCGTTTGCACGTAGAAATTATAATGATTATCGGTCGCATTACTGCTTACAATAATGAACGTTAGTAACTTTATATACTAATTTTACCTCTAATAACATGACGATAGATACAGAACAAAATATCAATATTACCAGAAAAAACTATAGAATTTAAATTGACAGGAAATTGTTGACCTTTAGTATGCAAGTCACTATACAGAATATCTATACTATCCTTTAACTCTTCACATTCCAGCAAAAGATGGTTCAAGTTTCCGTAATTACCACAGCTACAGTTGGGATTGTCAGCGATTCCTATTCTATGCATATAGGATGGTGTGAGTGCATGTCCCGCTCTTATTCTGTTAATAGCTATAATGAAGTGCCTGTTTGAGGTCGATCTGAACCATTTACTATTTGGGATTTTTCCCATGTTACTCTTGTAGTTAGAGCCCGTTAGGTTATTAGTATATTTGGTTTGCCAACTTGTTTTAATCATCTTCTTAAATAATGCTAGTAAATCTGTAGATGGGATGCAATTTAGCGTCGGGTGTACACCTGTTGTGTGGGCAGCCCTCGCTAAACTGTCTGCAATTTTCGTTACTGAACTACAGACCGATATATATTTGGAACAACTTTGCGAAGGTCTTCGAGAGGTCTCTGTGTACTCATATTTTCACTTGGGTAAAAATTCCATATCACCTGATCATCATGGCTTTTTTAAGAATAGATCCACCGCTTCGAACTTATTACTGTATACACAGTTCATCTCCTCTACACTTGACAATGTTGGGCAAGTGGATGCGGACTTTTCCAAGGCCTTTGATCGCTTGGATCATGGTGTGTTGTTGAGAAAGTTAAGGTTGTTCAACTTCTCTGATAGTCTTGTGTTGTTTTTTGCATCTTACTTTTCGGCCCGTCAATTTTATGTTCATTTTATCGGTCATTCTTCCCGGAAACGCACTTATGGCTCAGGGGTGCCACAGAGCTCTAACTTGGTTCCTGTGTTGTTTTTAATTTTTGTCAATGATCTGACGACGACACTTAGATGTAATTGTTTACTCTATGCAGATGACCTGAAATTGTACTGGAGCATTATCTGCAATTTTCTTCAGGATCAGATTGGCGCAAATTGGTCGAAAGATAATAATCTCGAACTGAATGACAATAAGTGCCAAATCATAACATTTACAAGAAAGGTTAAACCGATAAATTTTGATTATGAACTCAACTCAATTCTACTGTCTCGTGTCAGTCAAATACAGGATCTTGGCGTGATCTTTGACACTAAATTATCTTTCAAACCTCACATCTTGCAAGTGATAAGGAGTTTATTAAGAGTGCTGGGCTTTATCATTAGGAACTGTAGACCTCTTTCAAACATAATAGCCCTAAAAATTTATTCAATTCATTAGTCCGTTCCAAGCTTGAATATTGCGGTATTGTATGGAATCCACATTATAAGTATACCGAGTGACAAGTTTCAAAGCAGAACATAGGCGAATAGCATGGGAAATCACATATTTGCAGTTTATTTCTCACCACTTTTATCTACAAGAATGGTAATGGTGTCTGTCGAAAGAGAATTATTTTCTGAACATGCTGATACCAAAATACCTACTAATTAACAGTTTTGTATCGTGACAGAATATTTTAAACATTTTCAAAATTAAAAGATGAGCAGCCATGACATGCTAATTTGGAAAACTTTTCTACTGTCAAAGCAAATATTTTCAATTATTTATTTTAATTCTGATTTAACATCATTAAAAAACTACGAAAATCCTCATTTACAATCATTTTGTTTTACCAAAAATTGAAAAATAAACACGTAGTATAATAATTGAACTAAAACAATAACTCTACAACAAATATTCAAATGGTCCTTCTAATTTGTTATTAATATTCCCATCCTTTTATAAATTCCGCTTTGAACTTGTTCGAGTTGTTGGTTATAAACGAGTGCACATTCGGTAATGACTAGCTCTGTAAATTTTGTTTTTAAGGTCCCTCAAGATCCCAAGAAAAGTCACAAGGATAAGGTGTTAAATCGGTAGATCTTGCCGGCCAATTAATAGTAGGTACCACGGCGATAAACACGCGTTCCGCATTAGAATAGCTATTACTATTATTCGCTGACAATCTTATAAGGGAAACGTGTATTGGTAATAATTAAAAATGTTTGTTTTGACAGTAACAAAATAATTCGAATTAGGCATCATGGCCGCTCACACTATTAATTTTGAAAATGTTTAAGTTATTCTGTCATCATAAAGAAACTGTTAATTATTGAGTATTTGGTATCAGCATGCTCAGAAAATAATTCTCTTTCGATAGACACCATTACCGTTCTTGTAGATAAAAGTGGTGAGAAATAAACTGCAAATATGTGATTTCCCATGCTATTCGTCTATGTTCTGCTTTGAAACTTGTCACACGGTATGTTCACCTCATGGAGGCGATTCAGAGACGGTTCCTCAAGTGGTTACAGTTCAAGACCCATGGTGAATATCCACCGCAAAATTTCAGTAATAGTGTTCTTCTTAAAGCTTTTGATTATCTTTCGCTGTATGCCAGAAGAATCACAAGCGGTCTTATTTTCTTTATAAATTGGTGAGTAATCAGGTGGACTGTATCACTCTTCTGTTTCCTATATCGTTTTATGTACCGCGACTACCTTCGCGAAGCTTAGTGACTTTTTATTTGCCAGCTGCCAAAACGAATTTGATGATCAGATCTCCACTGTAATACGCGTCTATGAGAAATTTTAACTCTATTCCACAGGCTTGCGACATATCCAGCGATGATTTGTAGGAGCTTATCAGAATCACAACTGAGAGATTTCCTTGAATAGAATGAGTGGTCTCTTCACTGTACGCTGATGATTGTGTTTCTTTTAATTAAATTTACATTCTTGTTACTTGGGATATATTACATACTTTGGGGATATATTTTAGGTATTTATAACTATACGATGATTTTAATTTGTTTTCTATGGATTCTGTAAATGGATTGTTGATTGTTACTTAGATTATAGAATTTGTCCGCAATTTGGTTTTGCATCTGTTGGGTAATAAATGAAACGAAATGAAATGGAATGAAATTTTCTAATAATTTTTATTTGTGCATGAAAAATAGAATTTGATGTTGTCCTCGAGAAATTTTATATTCAGGAAAATAGAGTAGTTAGAACAAAATTGAAATCAGATTATTTTTTTTCAATGCTGAGTAACGTGTGATTTATTTTTTCCAAGAGTTTTTCAAAACCCTATACAGGCTGTCCCAAGATTTCTTTATCAAGGGATATCTGGGTTATTTCAAAAAATAAACAAATGAAATTCAGGAAATTTCAACCATACCCCTAAGGCTTTGCAGTTGCATCCTCAATGCCCCTTTACGCCTTTCCACCCCTAAGTAATCATCCCCTACTTTTTTTTTTCAAATGACATCCCCATATTTTTTTTGCTCGGCAGGATTGTTGACTTCTTTCTGAATACGAATTTCATACGATTTTTTAAATCGAGACAGATCTAGCACGCCGAAAACAACATAATATAACAAACGAGGGTTGTCAAGGAATAACAATTAACATTTAATATGACATTAAAATCACAGAAGCAATTATTATTATTAACGCCTATATCAAGTAACACCGGTATTACTAGTTAAGGTAGTTGGAGGAAACATTAACACAAAAAACAAGCAATTGCAACTCCTTTGACAACCCTCGTTTGTTTTGATATTATATTGTTTTCGGAGTGCTAGATATGTCTCGATTTGAAAAAATCGTATGACAATGTATTCAGAAAGAAGTCAACAATCCTGCCGAGAAAAAAAATGGGGGTGTCATTTGAAAAAAAAAGTAGGGGATGATTACTTAGGGGTGGAAAGGCGTAAAGGGGCATTGAGGGTGCAACTGCAAAGACTTAGGGGTATGGTTGAAATTTCCTGAATTTCATTTGTTTATTTTTTGAAATAACCCATAGCCACAAATTTGCAGAAAACTTGAAATTGTAGATACAACAAAATTCTATACAAAAAACTCAAATATCTAGAATGATGAAAGTCTGCAAAATATGTTGTATACTTCATCATTGTGATAGTTATTTCAAATTCTGTTTATCTTAAATTAACGTACATTATCACAATCAACAATACAGAACCATAAATGAACAACTAGACACATATCACTCTCCAATTGAATCCATCTATAAGTACCTTCTTGATTTTTTCCTTGATGTCAACAACTAAGAAGATTCTGAAGAATAACAATCAACTTTTTATTTATGTTTTATTTTAAATAATATTATGATGTGACTACCATTCTGCTGCTATGCCACTTACAATCATTTTATTGATCTTAGTTTACTACAGATCAGGTGATCCTACTCCACAAGTAATTATAATATTTCAATCTGTTCAAAGCTATGTATGTATTAATTTAAATTTTCAAATTCAAGCTAGCTATATATTTTCAGATATTGTACCTATTAGAATTCATATAAAACTTCAATAGCGACTTCGAACAGATATCAGTTTCGCGAAAATATTTCGTATTGGATTTTGAAGGTATGACTAAATAAAATCCAAGAACGTCCACAGCGAATTGGAAATCGTATATTTGCATGTCACACAGAACTTTGTAAGAGCGTTCGCAATAGACTGCATCGAAATTTTTATCCACTTGAAATATTGAGATGTATGATGTGAATTGATAAAGGAGTGTACATGCAAGTACTGGAATGCATCTTATTTCCTCGTCATCTTTTCAAAGCAGCAAGCGTTAGACATTCATCTATAGGATCTAATTTGGAGAGTTTCAAAATAGTAGTAAGTAGAGTTCCCCCATTATATTTGTATTACCTACTTGATAGCGCGTAATTCATGCTCTAGAACTCATTGCAGAAAGCTTTTAAGATTATAGACCTCAGTTGTCTGCTTTTTCATTTAGCTTTACCATTCTTTTTAACTTGTAATTTACCAGCCCTCGGAGAATAAAATAAATCTTCGTAGGTAGGATTTTGAAAGGGACTTTGCACAACTAGGCAGCAAAACACTATTTTCCTGCTTTTTTAAAAGTGTTCAATTTGTTTTTTCTTAAATTGGCATAAAGTACATAAGTACCGCTTAATATGGAAGTCGTTGCTGCCACATTGTTCGCAGAAATTATGAGGAAAAGCTGCAGATGACGAAGAATAAAACAAAGACTGCTAAGAGAAGTTAATTTTTGTTATAGTTGCGTTATACAAACATGACTTGTAATCTAATCAGATAGTCACAAAAGAAGTGTAAGCTTAAAAAATGTATAGAAACAGTCAAACAATGATGGTCTGAGAAGTCTTGTGTACTTTTTTTTAGTAAAATATAAATGATGTTGCTGTAAAAAAGAGTAAATCTCATAGGTGGATTTATCTTGTGAAGTGAGTATGTTGTTTATTCAAATATAGTACAGATACCTACCATTAATTTAATTTATTTTCGATTTCTCGATTTGTAATTCGCGAAATATAAATCCCTGGATACACCGGATATCATTGACATATATTACGTCCTCGTTGAAGCTCTTAAAGTTTAAAGTAGGTGAATCGACATCATACGCATTCCATCATCTGAGATATGGCTTTGATTTATTTTTCGACTCTCGATCGTTCCGTGACGTGATTTGTAATAATATGTATTACGTTACAACGGACCAGTGACGCGTGATAGGTGTTCATTTCGTATGTAATAAATGATATATTAAATATGTAATTACCCTTAAGCCGTAGGAGTAGACATGGTCTGGCGGTGCAGCAGGAAACCGTCGCATCTCATGGCTAACCACTGCAGCCATGGAAGTGCGATTCTCTCAGCATCACTGCAATGAAAATAGCATTAGCATTCATAGAAATTAAATATTTGGGTATAATTGTTTATATTGATTGGTATAAAAATCATCTTAAATAATAACATCGTAGTAGCATAACGCATAACATCTCAGCAAAAAAAAAATCAGAAAATTTACTCGCACTGTTAACGGGAAAGATTTTTAGATATCGTTAACTATTCAATTATTTGTACTCAGTATATTTATGAGAGCTCTATGGCGGTTATCAGGTTCACTATTCACAGTTTTCTTATAATAAAGGTCGAGAATATTTTGTCATCATTACTTCGGTACTAGTGTCATTTTTATTGAATCGCTAATTATTCTGATGAATGTGCTTTTTTTATAATATGAGACGATGTCTACAGTAATATTATCGCAATAGTTAACCTTGCGCCATGAAAGTTACAATTTTGCTAATGACTTGCTAATAAAAAAAAATGGATTGGCAAAATCCCAATAATCAATAAATTATACTCCATTATTATTATACCGTGATACTCCATTATTATTATACCGTGTGTCCCCGGATAGGTGAAACGACTCTTATAAAAGACAAAATTTTTTTTATTTTAATTTTAATTTTTTGGGGTTCAGCCCTGCTTGGCTAAAGAGTAATATCTAACAAAATATTAGTTTTCGAAAATCAAGCATGCCTTGGAAATTTCTAACCGGTTTTTCTGTTGAGTAAAGTGCCTTTTATGTGACAAATACGACAAAATGTTATTTGAAAAAGTTGTTCAGAATCAACATTCAGGTCTCTATACCAAATTTAAAAATCATAGGTCAACTTTTATTTTTTCAATTATTTATTTTTATGTTTTATTTCACAAATCAATGAATTTCATTTTGTAACAAAGTCTGTCATGGAAAAACCAAATTGTATCCATAGCAATAGCAATCTGTCAATATGAGTCTTTATTACAAATTAAATTCTTTGATTTGTGAAATATTTTTCAAAACTTAATTTTTTTAGAAATTACTCTTTAACCAAGCAGAGCTGAACTCCAAAAAATGAAAATTAAAATCAAAAGTTTTTTGTCTTTTATAAGAGTCGTTTCACCTATCCGGGGACACACGGTATGTATAGATAAAAACCAGTTAGTTTTTAGAAAATTAAGAACGACATATTATAGCTTCTCGATGCAATAATAGTAGTACCTAATAATAGTTATTATTTGCGTTTATTTATTCATAAAATAAATATCAAACAACAAACTTTATACTTTCAGTAAATAATAAAAAAAGTGATACCAGGATGTTTTTCTTATGCTCAGCAAGTCAAAGTTGTACATATTTTATGTATCATGCAGGATTATCATAAAATAATCAAGCATTTGCGACCATGGCACCACAGTCTTACCTTGGTACCAAATTAATAATAATATAAGTATCTTTTAAGCATTCGCCCTTCCCAATTACTCATGGCGTGTGATGTAGGTTTCATTTTTCATAAAGATTAGAAACTGAATAAACAGAGCCCCAAAGCCCCATGTTACAAGGGTAGTTGTCTGACACACCTGAGAAGTATGAGTAGAATAGATGAAGGTTACAAAGGACCTCTTGTAATCAAAGTTATTGAACGGATTATGAAACCTTTTTGTGTAGTTTTTAGTTTTGGTATATACATATTTTTGCTTCTTTTTCTTTTGTTTTAAGTTAACTAGGAAAGCAGGAATTCGTTGCTTCCTAAGCTAATTTCCCATAAAAGGTATAAGTACCTATATTTATCGATTGTCTACACCCTGTATAGTTATTGTTACATAACGTGTTTTAAGATTTGAACTTTGAGAAGTCATGGAAGATTGCCAGAAATCCGTGATGTATCCATTAATTATGTGAAGCCCAAAACGATTATAGCCCGGTGAAAATCCCGAACTTCGTAAATATCTGACTGATCAGTCAATAGATTCTTGCATATGGACCTTCACCTTTCCCCTCGCCTTTCCCCATACAAAATCAAAACGATTTTAATTATACCGCAAGATTAGATTGTATGTCTACAGTTTATGTGCTTCATTAAACAAGCAAAATATAATTTTCATTCTCCCCTTTACGAAAGTGTAACTTTCTGTCTTGATAAGACAACCGAAAGCGAAAGTAAAACATCGTAGGTGATAGGTTGCTAGGTGGTTGCTAGCTATGAAAAACTTTCGTGGCCTGGACAAAAAAGTAGAAATGTCAGTTTGATTAACGTTTATTTAGATGGAAAATTAAATGTAAAACTACCATAAAAATTCCAGTAAATCTTTCTGGAACATACAAATAATTATTATTGTATGTTCCAGAAAGATTTACTTGAATTTGCAGCTTCTTGAATGAAATTCATTTTGAACTAAACTACGATCAAAGATTCTAAAATTATAGCGGTACAGAGTTTTAAACTTGACAGTGTCATAAATTAATAACTTAAAACTATCGTTACTATGGTAATGTTAAAAACATGGCACCTTATAATAATTATTCCATTGTTATCACTGAATCGTATTATTTTACTCATTTCTTCTTAATCCGTGGTTCAATATGGCAAGGGGAGAATGAAAAGTTTAATACATTACACGCTACGAAAGCTCTTTCAGGTGCTCGGAGTTTTTAAATACCCTCGGCTACGCTACGCTTCGCCTCGGGTATTTAAATACACCTCACACCTAAAAGTGAACTTTCGTAGCTTGTAATGTAAATAACTATTTCCTACGACCACCATACAAAGTATCACTTTGCGCATCGTTATACGCAAACTTAGCGATTTCTCATGTTTATAAAAGTTGCGGGAAAGTGAGATAAAGCATACCCAAAGTTCATTACAGTACAGTTTTGCAGTCATGACAGTGACGTTTACGTATAAAATTATCGATCAACAGTCCAAACCATAGCACTATGTAATATCACCTAAATAGACAGCATTCAATGAAAACAATAGTGATGGATAAAACAGTCGCTATTTGTATTTAAAGATTCATTGAATTAAACATTGTCTTGTTATGCTCATAGGAAAAGTATACTGTGACACAGCACGTGTGTCACACTATACTTTTCCTATAGTGTGACACACTATACGAGCATAATAAGACAATTTTTTATTCAACGAAACTTTATAAAAGCGACTGTTTTATCCATCACTATTAAAGTCACAGTGAGTTCTCAGTTACCCCTCATCACTCTTACTTACATCAAACCAGTGCGGAAACGATTTTTGGATTTTTGGTTGGTTTTGACGTGAGAAATCTGGTAGTTTGCGCACGAAAAACGATGCGCAAAGCAGTGTTTTGTATAGTGGTCGTATAGGAAAAACCAATTTCTCATTTGTGTGAAATGCGGTACAAGACGAAGTCGAGTTTTTTCCCATTTTCAACATTTTCACACTCGTGAGAAATATGCTACTTTGTGCACTTGTTTCACAATATACCATTCTTGGAGCAAGAACCGTTTATTAAGACTTACGAACGGGTTACGGTATGGTGGTGTGGGTGAATGTTTTCGAAATAATAGTAGTAAATAATAAAGGTAGTTGGTATGTATTTATTTCTCTCAAGACAACGCTGATCAAACTTTAATTATTATTAACTAACAGCGGACGCTATTTGACGATACGTCAATAAATGTGGGTTTTTCAGTTATGAAGGCATAACATCGATATCAAAATACACCATATGGATTTTACGAGACTTCACTTTCTGTAAGACTATGCATTAGTTCTTGCGACAGACTTTTTCGAAGAGATACAGAAATCCCTTTCTCGAAATGATGACATTTTTTGAAGGTCCGGTAGCTATGTCAAATACTCAAAAAAATGGGACTCAAATTGGGTTAATTAGAAATTTTACAAAATTATAAAAACCCCTGATTATGAATTTGGTGAAAATGCGATGACTTGAATTAATTCTCAAAAATATTAGCGCTGATCAAGATTTGACGCTCTCTGTATTCGTATACCAATCTCTACATCCATATTGTAGAGAAACTCAAAAGCTGTTACTTTAATTTAACCATTTTTCACATCTGATTGACCATTTTGTTGTATCGAAAAAAACCGTTTCTCCCTCCAAAAAATTTCTAATTGTACTTTTTCATCCCTTAAATTCAAGATGGTGGTCATCCTCCAAGGGGAGAAACTTGACTGGAGTGTTCTAGTGCCTCCCCCTCCCTCCCATTAAAAATTTGTTAAACTTTTAAAGTTCTGTTTGACTGGACTAAGCGATTTCCAAATCTCAAGACATTTAGCTATGGCGGTTTCTTCCAATGGAAATAAATGAAGAAAGAGATTTTCAAGACGTCCTCACTCACAATCTTAGAATTTAAGTAGTGCACCGTGTAAGTAGCACTATAACAGTTCCTGTTACAAAATGTAACAAGCTGCTCCAGAGAGATACTAGAGAGAGAGTAGTAAAAATTCTACTTATATTACTGGAATTAACGTTACACGCACGTGTTTCGCTACTTTTGAAGATGCTGCTTTAAAAGTAGCGAAACACGTGTAACGTTTATATTATCCATTAATAAACAGTAGAATTTTTTAAAACATTAGTGTTTTATTTATCATCAATCAGGATACTACAGCAGTTTACACCCCTTGTAACTCGATAAATGTTACTTGTTGTTCAGATCAATCGAAGAATAATAATTGTTAATTATGCTTCGAGTAATCCTTTTCTATCATTATTCTTGCGAGGAGGAAAGGTTAAGAACAATCACGAATCTTTTTTTTTTGTTTGTTGCATACTGCACTTTTCAGACTTGTCCTTCACCTTTTCTAAATTGTACGCAAAATAAAATTCATTGAGTTTATCAATTTCACATTACTTTCAAGTACAAGAATAAATGTCACAAATGTCACACTATTACCTATTATTATACTTTGTTCGCACTACAATAATTGAATGGCTAAGTGCAGAAAGGGAAGTACTAACATTTTAACGAAAAATGAGTTACACATGCTTTCATATAGTTTCGACCTAGCCCGATCGTTTGGCGCAGAAAAGAAAGTCATGTGATGCGATTTAGTTGTTCTTATAGGCTACGCAGAAAATCCCGTTTGATGCAGAAAGGGAAGTACTACAACAATACTTTCCTTTCTGCTCTTAATAGTTTTAAATTTGCGAGATTTTAAAAATAATAATGGCACAGATAAGGTAACACACAAAGTGAAACTCGCTCTTCTTCATAATAATTATTTATTTACATGGCACAATTAATTAATAAAAAAAATGCGTCGATGCAGATTAAGAGCAGTGCCTACCCAGTTTATATTGATTTTCTCAGAACTAATATTTTGAAGTACTTCCCTTTTTGCACTTAGCCGTTCAATTATAAGATGCATTTTTCTACTCCTGACCTTTAATATGCATGTTTAGTGCGTTAATGAATCTCATTAATATGTAAATTTTCATTAACGCACTGGTAAAATTGACCAATAGCAGCACAGTATTTAAAATAGAATCGGTTCCTTTTCGTTCACAACATACTCTTTTTTTCAATTGTATGTCATCATGAAATGTCAGATTAATTATTTTAATCAATTTCAAGAAAGTTTTTTATGATGGTTAACATCGTAATTTAACAAACAACTTTTCTGTAAATATTTTTACAATTTCTTTGGTGTCGTTTTTATTATTTCACTCCTTCACACAGCCTGATGAAGAGAGAAAGACTCTCGAAAGCTTGCCTTTTGATATAAACAGCAAGTTAGTGCTGTACCTACTTTGACTCAAAGCCCAATAACCCTTTCTCTAATTGAATCTATAATATTTGATACAGCCAAATTGACCTATAATAAAAACATCACCACTCACTAGGTAAGTAATAAACAATAAACTTATAATTATTATTAAGTGTACACAGGTTTGTATAATATAAATAAAAAGCATTTTAACGGATGCATAAAATTACAATGGCAATAAACTTCATTGTAAAATGTTCATCTGTCCGTTATGTTCTACTTTTAATGATTCACAATAACAATAAATACAAGAGAGGTGAACTGCACCATAAGAAAATTGCGAAGGCGGTTTGAAAGTTGATCATACCAAAATAGTTTCTACGCCAATAGAATCAATAGTTGAACGACAAATATGGTTACAATTGGAGTAATATCTTTTGCGATATAAGGTGAGTAGATTCTAACAGATAAAATAATTGTTTATTACTGCCGTCACTCCATAACAATAATGTCTCAAACGGGACTAGAAATGCAATTCAATATTTATTATGTCAAGTACCCGCTTATGAAGCAAGGACATGAGATAATCTAGTCAAATATGAATTTTGTTATTACAAGTTACCGAAATGGAACTATAAAAATTTCTGAAAAATAACGTAATAAATGTTAGGAGGAGATATTATAGGTAAGTATTTGAATTATTTAGAGGATGGATATTAACCGCCATTTATGTGTTTCTGGTGCTGGCATCCTTGGCGGATACACATTTTCAATTACCATTTCAAATTCATTCATTAAGTAACGGATACGCGGTGTAACAGCAAAATGATCAACTTTTTGATGAATTTATATGCAGAAAATAATAATCATTAGGTACATTAACTACCAACCTTCGTAAGAACAGCTATTTTAATAACTAATAGGTATATATTAGTGTCAAATTTAGAATAATCATCACTCACGATGGTTATCTTCACGCAATACGCAGGAAATATAACCCATTGAAGAAGGATATATTTTATGCAACCCTTTCGTAACTCTGCAATATACATATTAATACCTAAAAAAAGAACTGAATATGTGTAAGTACCAACACCTAATTATGAAACGTCGCGACCTCGTTGTTTGTGATAATGCTATCTATATCTATAACGTGTTGGATAATATGTAACGTAGTCCAAACAGCCTTTCGCTTTACGTTATGAGCAAAAAAATGAATAATTATTATTTGAATAAGTAGGTACCTACTATAATTTCCTTCATATTAGGTATGTAGTTGTAAAGTAACATTCTACGTCTAATACTTACCACAAAATATGTACGCAATATATGTATGGATATTACAGATATTTATTTATTATCGATGAAAGTTGACTCAAATAATTATTGATGATGAATAAAACATTAGTATTTTATTCATCATCAATAAGTATGCAGATATTCTACAAAGTAAGGGTTGAAAACATACATTTTTTGACTCAAATAATGTTTGTAAAAATAAAGTTTTATTTGCATGTATTTTATATTTTTTCTTATATTTGTTTCTATGTTTTCAGATCCAACAATGGAAAAAAATACAGATAATAGCCCCTATTCACATCAAAAGACAAGCACAAATAGGAGATCACGCAAGCTAAATAGGATAACTGAATAGGAAGAACAGAAACAAATGGAACATTTTATGCCCGAAAAAAGAAACTGATTTTGATCTTAGTGAAGTTGGAATTCTTAAGTGAGAATTTTTATAAAATTTCTACGGCATTCGTTTGTCCACGATTTTTCCACGTTTTTTCAAATCAAAATTTTAATTTGTCCATTCTACAAAAAAATGTATGGCAAAATTTAGAAAATTTACATCAGCTTTATGAACCGATTTGGTTAATTTTCAAACGGTATTCGTTTGTTCACGATTTATCCACGTTTGTCCACCCGAAATTTTCGTTTCTGCGCCTCTAAGAAAAGTTACATGACCAAATTTTAAAAAATTGACAGCAACACCAAATGCGAATTTTTATTAAATTCAAAGGGTAAGTAATCGTTTGTCCATTTTCCACGTTTGTCCAACCAAAATTTTCGTTTATCTCTCCCTCAAAGAACATCTATATTGTATAGTGGATATACAGTGGATCCACGATGTAGAATAATAAATGGAATGGATAATCATATTTATGACACCTAATAAGCGTTACAGTGCTCATATTGAAGAAAATGCAGTGGGAAGTGCTCTGGGATAGTAAATTTCTATTGTGAGGTGGACAAACTAATATAAGGTGGACAAATCGGGGACAATCGTATCCTGTTTATGAAAATTAATGACAAATACGAATATTCATGGGGGGTTGTAAATGTAATTTTTAATTTTTCTGGTTTGACAAACGTGTAAAAATCATGACGAAAACGAATGCCGTTTAGCTCTGATCTGGTATAGAGATGGTTCAGAGAAATTTAGGTACCGGTATTGATTTCATATACATACGTAAATGTGTCCCTGGATATGTAGTCTCTTGTAAAAAATAGAAAATTATCGATTTGAATTTTAAATTTTTTGGGTTCAGCCCTGCTTGGCTAAATACCAATTTCTAACATAATTTTGGTTTTAAAAAATCAAATACACCTCGGTAATTTTCAAAAAACTTATTTTCTGTGAAGTAAGCCTAAGTGAAACTAAGTGAAATGGCAAATATGACAAAAAATTATTTAAAAAAGTTGTTTAGAATAAAAAATTTAGGCCAGCTATTTTTTTTCATTTCTTTATAATGTTAATTACACAATATCTCATTAATGTCCGTATTCATCAAACTTCAAAATATAACTCTGGGGTTATATTTTGAATTTTCTGACAGCTGATTGGTCTAATGCTCTAAACCTACGAACGCTACGAGTTTTAGACCAATGACATGTTCCAAAATATAACCCCAGGGGTTATATTTATTGATGAATATGGGCCTAAGAGACTCAAAAAATGAAAACTCATTATTACCAATATTTTTGATATTTGGTACCGAGACCTAAATGTTTATTGCAAACGACTTTTTTAAATAACTTTTCATTATATTTACCACATAAAAGGCACTTTACTCCACAGAAAAATTTGTTTTTCGAAAATTTTCGCGGCGCGTTTTTTTTTTTTTCCTAAAATTATGTTAGAAATTAGTCTTTACCTAATCTTAATAAAATCACAAAATATTGAAATTCAAATCGAGAATTTTTATTCTTTTACAAGAGTCGTTTCACCTATTCGGGATACATGGGGCTGAAATAGATGGTTTGTTCACGTAAATCTGCCGGTTTTGCCAGGAGGATCCATGCTGCGACACACTCTGAGAGGACCTGACAGGTGCCAGTGGCACTAAACATTTTCTCCTTTATTATGTAGATAACTTATTATGCTTTCTCTATTTTTATTTTTTTCTTCCCTAACTTATAAACTTTGACGTTTTTGCAGTAAAATTTGTAAAGTAGGTAATTTGGCATTTATTTGACAAATTATAACTAAATTAAAAAAAAAATCTGCTAGTTTCAGTCTTCATTTCAGATAATATACAAAAAATTAAAACTGATAAATCAATTAAATAATACAGTATGTTCCATAAGTAATGGTCGGTGGTGAATTGTAAAAATTCTTCGATTCGAAATATTACGATCTGACATAACTTGCTCCTTGCTCTAATAAATTATTAATAATTAAAAAGATTCAGGGTGGCAAAGTTACCATTTTAGAATTTATTTTTCGGAATAAGTTGAAAGATTGAAAATACACGAACGTAAAAATTTGGAAATGGATGTTTTACGGTATGACAAATCTTAATTTGATATGCGTTAGATAATCCCATTTTAATAATTTCACGAGAACAGCTACCTGGGATGCAAATAAAAAAACCATAGTGTAAGCGAAAAATATGTTACGCCGTTTAGAATAAATTAAAAATTAATAGTTTCTACATTTGAGAGTTACCGGGCCTATTATTGTAGATAACAGAAAAGGGAAATATTTTCATGGACATTGGACACTAAATTTTAAACAACGCACCTTTCTTGGTAAACCTAATGATCTGTAATGGGATATTGCCGTATTCTCTGCCATTATGTATTTGAAGATCTGGAGGATTAACTGAAAAGAGAGTCAATAATCATTAGGATCTCATACTTTTGGGATTGGATACCCCTAAAGGGATTAACTCTCTGCTGCTTTTAGATTATAGCCTTTAAAGGGAACAACCTGTATATTTTGATATTTTTAAGTTGGCTGAGAAAATTAAATTACGGTGGTTTTCATAGTTGAAGTTTGAAGAGAATGTAGCTTATATAAGTAAGAAACAAGTGAATATCGCAATTTCGCGAAAACTGTGATGTTTTTATTTTAGATATGTTACAAAAATTTTACAAAAAAATTACATTTATTTACAGAATTAGGTACTTCTTATGTACCTAAACTAAATGAAAAATTTTTGGGCTTTAGTGTAGTTCTTAAGTTATGACCCGTGACCAACCTTGACCAGACACACCCTGTATATTGATTGAAGAAAGCTGATATGTAATTTAACTTATGAAATAATTATTAATGATAACATTGACTAGAAATTTCTAGGCATTGTAGCTTCATCTCCATAAATAATTACAAGTACCTATACTTTTACATCTTTGAACATTTTGGTAACTGCTGTAGCAGTACCTGCAACAATAGAAAAGGCATGAAAATATTCATTCAAACGGTGTTTACCGTGCAAATAACATCAACAAAAGGACAGGGTTGAGTTTTAAATTTATGACAGGAGAAAGCGGCAGATTTACGTGAACCGAAGTATATAAGGAAATCTACATTCTCTCCGTTATAGTCTGAAAGCCCTTACTATGCCACAAAGTTGGTCTATCTAAAATCTAAAATTGGTCTAGGAATGCTTGAAAGACCTCGTTGATCTAGGCCGGTACAACAATGTGAACTTACTTGGGTGCCTAGTCAACGAGGAGTAGCTCGGATTGAGGCATCAGAATAAGTATGCAGAAGAGACAGCTGAAATTTTTGCAGTGTTTGGCATCCCAAGAAACTTATGGATGTGGCGGAGTGGTCAATGGGAGTGACAACAATACAGGAGTCGTATACCAAAAAATAAACATGGCAAGGCAATGACGGAAAAACTTTCGTCGAATTATTTCGATAAAGTCGAAGAAACGACTACCTGTCGAGATCAAATGACATTTGAAAGTTACCGAAGTTTTCTATAAAAAAAAACATAGAGTTTTTCAATGAATCTATGAAAAATATCGATGCTATAGAACGAAAAACTTAGAGTAGCGAAAATACGTACCCAAACCACAAAATCGCTGAATGAAAACCTGGCAAGAGAATACAACTGCGATGGAAATGTAGAGGAAAAATGGTCAGTCTTACGGTCAGTTATTAAAACCTCTGCAGCACGACTTTGTAACCAGATAAGAAAACCCCTAGAAAAGCTTGGATCACTAAAAACATCCTAGACATGATAAGACAGAGAAGGACCTTAACATTCGACAACAGGGAAACGAATTATTAGGAATTACACAAGAAAATAAAAAGGTAAATTAAAAGGGCAAAAAACGAGTTGCTGAAAAACAAGTGTGATCATTCAAGTTTGAATTTCAAGTAGATTGTGGAGATTCAGGTGTGAACCTCCATAAACAAGTCCGAGAATTAAATTAAAAAAAAAAAAAAACAATACGAACAGAAATATACTGATTAACTCGACAAACGAAATTTTGGTGTCCACAGAAGAGAAACCAGCTGAGTGGACGTCTTATGTAGAAGGGCTATTTGACGACAATAATACAATTTCAGTCCTATAACTGCTGTTTGCGAAAAAGAGATACTGGAAATAATGAGGGATGAAGTAATACCTACAAGCCCTAGAGAATCAGACTAAATACTCTCATGCAGACAAATTACTACGGCTAATAAAAGAAGACAACATTATGACTGGTAGATCTTTTTGACAGCATATAAAAAACTAGCATACTGCCAGAAGAGTGGTTGCGCTCGACCTTCGTGGCGTTCACAAAATTCAATAATAGAAAAAGATGCGGAGACTATGGCACAGCTAACTTAATGAGCCATGTTCTGAAGACCTTTCTTAAAGACATACATAGTAGAATATACAGAAAATCTGAAAGATCGAAGAACAATTTGGGTTTCGAGACGCATTGGGAACAACTGAACCTTTGTTTTTCATGCGAATCCTGTAAGTTGGAAGGATGTCAAGATGTAAACAAAAACGCATACTTTCTGTTCATCGACTTTGAAAAGCCTTCTACAAGGTCAAGGACGAGAAATTATTCGATATATTGAAACAACACCAAATAGATGCCGCCGGCATCAGATTTATACAAAATTTATAGCAAGATCAGAAGGCATGCGTGTGCAATAAACACAAAGAAACTAAATCCATGATAGTAGCTAGGAATCCCAATATCCCCAACATGTAGAAAATATACCGCGCTTTCGCTGCTTAGGATTAACAGCAGTTGTCTTCAGGAGATCACAGCTCCAATAGTTGAGATAGCTACCATGTTTAGATCAACGCAATTTGAATTATGCATATAAAAATACGAACAAGGTACTCAAATGTCATGTTTATTTGGTGCTATTTTATGGTTCCCGTGGACACTGAGAAGAATCGAAGCCTTCGAAATGTGGACTTATCTCTTGGATTGACAACAACATGCAGGTCTTGGCAAAAATTCGCAAACAGAAGGAGAGCACATAAACCATTCAGAGATGCGAGTTGGAGTATTTAGGCCACATTTTGCGCAATTTAAAATATCGCTTATTGCAACTGGTTTTTAGGGAAGGGTTGACGGAACACGCCTTCCTGACCGTAGACGTATAAATATGTTGACTGAAAAATCTAAGAGCTTGGTATCAGATGACATCGGTACAGCTATTCAGAGAAACAGTATCCCGGCTCATGATCACGAACACCCTTGCCCGAAGGGTACGCACTTGAAGAAGAATAGAAGAATGAAATAAGTAACTTTTGACAGACAAGAGAAATCTAGCTGAAAAAATTAACTGAATCTTAATTATTGGTGTATTTTTAAATAGTTTAATACAAACGTGTTTTTGTGCCCAAGCTTCATAGTAAGGGAATTCATATTGTTCGTAATAATATGATCAATAAACCAACTATTTTCACAAAGATTTAGAAGTGATTTTGTATATTTTCAGTTTGATATTATAACAGATCGGCACTGCTTAATAAAGACGCGTAAAGCCTAAATCAATAAAGCCCTTCGCTTCTGTAAACTTTGAATATTTTGGCTCGATATGAGTCCCTAATTTCCGCGAATTTCTATGCATATTAACCTACGGGGCGCTCTGAGCGGTTTAAGCTATTTAAACAGTAAATAGAATAGGATACCACAAAGCACATATTATTATGATACGTACCTAACTTATATTATAACGATATTTATTTTACTTTCAACTTTAATATTGTAAAATATGATCTGTTCTTAACTTAAAAAAAAACACTTTTCACAAAAAAAATAATAATTGGGCGATGATTCAATTTAATTTGTGAAGAAACTAAATTATTTTTATTATAGTTATAAAGAAAGGTTTAATTACTATCGCTGTGTTAGGGGTTGAATTTTAAAATTTTAGATGCTATCTAATAGTGAGACAATTTTTAAAGCGTCTTGAAAAAAAAACAGTGTCCATTAATCAGAAAAGTATAATATCTTACTACAACTCCGCGCTTAAATCCTAGCGAAGATCCTATACCCAACAAATTTTACCCTGTTAATATGGTTTTACCGAAAGGATGTATGAGTTATTCTATACGGAATATGAACAGAGTATAAACTATATCATATTTAAATGGTATGAGTTTTCTACCAGGAACACTTCGGCAGGGGGGGTGATATTTCTTATTAGATCTACTTTTTTCCCCGAAATGGACACACAAGTATGCTGGCTATTATTAACACTCAGATATCATCAAAATTATATCTAACACGAACACGAAAGTTTTTATTACATTATTATCTTCAATGTCCAAATCGCAATTATTAAGGGAATCCAGTTCAACATAATATCAATTTTCCGACATTATCTTCAGTTATCAAGTTACTTTATCGGATCTATCTCCCGCTTCCCGTCGGGAACGAAATCACATATCTATAGTAATGGCCATAGATAATATGCAGTGTGGGTAGCATAGGGCAATGCATTTTAAATGGGCAAAAAACTGACAGCGTTGTCAGTTCAATGCAAGCAGTGCCACAGGTTCATTATAAAAATATTAAAATCGAAAGATAATTGACATTTTTATTCTCAGGATTTCTAGACAAAAATAATTGAGGTTCTGTTGAAATGTCAAAAAGTAATAATTTTTGATGTTTGTATAACGTATAGCCTGCATATTGCAATGCTTGTGGCTATTGCTTTTACATTATAAAAATATTATTTAAACACATTCTTTATTTACAGAGGTAGGTAAAATGAAAATCGTAGTGCTTGTTGATAAAATTTTATTTCTTACTACTTTATTGATGACTTTATTTATCAAGGCTTCCCTATTTGGGAAAGATAGGCAGGTATACTGCCTTTCCATTTTATATATTCATTAACACTTTTAGAAAAAACAACTTCGAGTAGATGTCTCAGTATTTTTGCCAGTTATGTATAAGATTCTCCTTTGGCCGTATACGGCAATGTAATCATATACTCATCTTCTATCTTCACGTAGTGCCTATCACTTGCAAATTACTTCTTTTCATCAGGGGACTTAGGTCAAGTACTTACTTTATTCTTCTTCTCAGGGGGATGTTACCATGTAATATTTCAAAATATTAAATTACATATACATCAACACTCGTATTAGCTTGGAGCCTAGGTATTTGCTGTTGAACTGAGAACTTGTTGTTGCGGTCCAAGAATATTTCGTTTTGTTTAAAACAACAAAACAACATACGCACTGTCTCCGAGAAAGAAGGATAGTGTATTGGTTTTTAGCTTAAGTGCAGAAAAATAATATTGAGACTCAAAATCGCTGTCCGTTATTCAAGTATTCAATAAATAATACAAAAATAAATATAACTTCTCGTGAATTATTTTATGACAGTTTTATTATTTACTTAATTACCAATGTTTGGTTACCAACGCAACGTCAATTATTGCCACTACAACAGAGTATCTGTCAGTTGAAAATTCAAATTCCGCATCTACCTAATTATTCTGTGGAGTAAGTAAATGTAGATCTTTAGGAAATGTGTTCTCGCAAGAAATTGTAGAAGGAATGACAAATACCGCGTCATAGCATTTGCATTCATTTAGTATAAATAAAAATCAATATTAATTATATCAATATTATCAATACCTACACCTACAAATATGTTCTGACTAACTAAATAATCGAAACAATTTTGTTCATAAAATGGATATTAATTTGAAAAAGAAGAATATAATAAACTTTGACGGATTCAAAAGAATATAATAATTAAATAATATCGGAATATTGTAATATTAATGTATGAAGTTATAAACTCTACTGTGCTATTCCATGTTGTGCAATCCTCACTTATGAACGAGATCAATGATAATAGAGCAGTCTGCGGAGGTACAAAATGTTACAGAAGTGCAACGAATTAAATCATTTTCAAAATGAAGAGCGTACGCTCGTGGACGTCTGCTTCCCAGAAGTATGACAAAAGCGGCAACTGTGAGCGCCATAAGAGCACTGCTGCATTATAACTATGGCACTTACTATAGCTAAAATATATTAGATTTTAGATTTTTCCCTGTATAGTGAATAACTCTTATTTGAAGGTAGAGTTTTTAATTTTCTACCTGTTTAAAAATCAAACTAGTTCAAGACTATGTTATACGCGGATTTACTAAGGCATAACCTCTTATTTCCTATCAGGTAGCTTATAAGAACCGGTAGCATAATAAAGTATAACTTATGGAGCTTAAAACTTTTTAGATTGCAAGTATAATGATCAAAAATAGCAACCAGTAGTATAAGTCAAGTGAATGAACGAACGTGTACAGTTAATCAGTAAAGCGCCTAGAGCATTATTATACACATAATTGATTTGGTTTCTGGATCACAATTACTACTGGTGAGTGATGGAAACTCGCCTCTCGATTCAAGTGATTGGTTGAGTAGTGAATCTGGGTAATAGTGTCAATCATTAAAGATCATCGGTCTGAGCCTGCAGCCAATTTCTATGAGACTCCAAATGCTGTATGCAGACAAGTTCGTCCATCACCAAGCACACACCTGTTTAAACTCCCACAGAGAACGAAAGTGATTCACGGGCCCGCGGAGCTGCTGCACCCCTGCCGTCCATCGTTTTTACCTTCCACTGATATAATGTATATACAATCGCAACGCTTGTCATGAGAGGAATGGTAGACAATAAAAGTTTTGCATTGAATGTACCTTGGTGGAACATTGATAAGTAGAAAAGGTTGATGACACCTTTAGGTATGTTCTTTTTCTTATTACACATTTTCACTTTTAATGAACAAGAGCTATTATTATGTACCTCTGATCTATCTGTTGGTAGAGCAAATTTAATACATATGTATATTTATCCATAATATAATCAAAATATGTATCTCCCTAGGAGATATACAGGCTTTAAAAGTAATAGCTCTAGAACTCCCCCGAACCTACAACTTTTTTTTAAGTCCTTTCAGATAAAGTTTCGTCGCTTTATATTGACGATACTTATAGAGTTCCAAAAATATTTACTATACCTCAGTAATAGTGAAGATATTAGTCTATCTACTAATCTTGATGTATTTATCAAATTACTTCTTGTTGATGAAGACAGACTTATCTCCGAAGAAAAATTCGAAATATAATTTTTTTAATAAACTTCAATAATAGACTTTTAGACATAGTGTGTACATTTCCGGCCTTACTAACAAAAAGAGTTGAAAATATTGATGCCATCTCTAATTAAGATTTTTAGAGCTAATCTGGCATGGAATTACATACCATCGGTCGGCGACTAGGGTGGTATACATACCCAAGGTGGGTAGCACAGAACCACACCGTAAGTCGCTCAGGTCCATTAGCCTAACCTCTTTTTTTTTTACTAAAAAGTCTGAAAAGGGAGCTGGATGCGTTCATCAGGATTAGTGCGTCGAATAGCCGCCCACTGAATGCGGGCCAGTAAGTATGCCTACCAGACTGGAAAGTTAAGCGACCTTGCTCTCAACAATCTATCTTCTGAGCAAGATCACCAGGTCTTTTGACAATAAGAGAATGCCTTTGTGATATAGAAGGAGCGTTGACAACCCACTACTCGAATCACTCTATAAGTAAGTTGTCTCAAGAGGGATCATTGTCATAAATGACTGAATCCGCAATATACTTGGAAACAAAACTGGGAGGAGTCCTCTCCTCTTTGCTCTGATCCCTTCTTGTCGATGACCTTCTAGCCGTTCTCTCACTAAGGAGTGTCGACTTCCAGGCATATGCTGATGACTTGATCATTCTGATCAAAGGAAGATCTGTAGTCATTATTTCTTGGCTGATTCAGAAAGTACTCGAGATGACATATCAGTGGTGCGAGAGGGATTAGATTAGATTTATCTATTATTACTTATTACATTATGTCAAGAAGCTATTGTCAAATGCTTATAACTTGGCGATAACCAGGTAGTAACCTGGTTATCTGGTTACCTGGTTTTCTGTGTCATCCCATAGGATGACACAGAAAATCACAGTCTGCTGGGTATGTCCTCAGATATAATGCCTAAGACCATCACAACCGCTCTGATTTTAGGGTCCTTCTCCCGGTAAAAGATGTGTGGAAACACAATGAAAATGAACTCCGAACAGCAGATTTCAAATGTTTCACCGGTGGATTCATAACATACACAGGAACTGAAGCTGGTACGTGTAGCGCTGGCTCGAAGAAGAGAGCCTGGGCCTTCACGAAACAACTTTCCAAGTCGAAATCTATGTCATAGAGCTCTCTGCGTAGATGCAGGCAAAATGCACTGCCAACGCAGAGATCAACAAAATATTGTCAGACAGCCAAGCGGCTCTAAAGCTCTTAGCTCCAGCCACTGCAAGTCAAAGTTCTTGTGGAACTGTCAATTAACTCTGAATGTCCTAGGAAGGAGCAACGAAGTAACTGTGTTCTGGATTCCGGGCCATACTGGATATGGAGAGAACGAACTGGCCGACTCTCTGGCTAGGAAATGTGCCGAACCAGAATTTAGTATTTGGCTTATTATCAAAACAACAATAGCAACTGGGCTGAGAGTGAAGTCTTCCAGCACTGGCAAAACTTACCAAGACTGGATCTTTCGAAGGCATTAATGAAGGGTACTAAGACAAAAATGACCAAAGTACTATTGGAGCTTAACAGAAAAGAGCTACCTCTTCTTTCCAAGATGGAAGCGCTCAATGCCCCCTGTGCTTGGAGGATGACGAAACAGCAAAACACATCCTATGTGAGTGACCCGCTTTGGGAAGGGCTAGATTACAAACCTTCGGGAGAGACTCCCTCAAACCGGATGACCTGGATATAATTAACAATAGTCAAGATCGTCAGCTTCCCAAAGAAGCTTACATGATGTGGTTAATGTAGCACGACTAGATGTGAGCCACAATAGACCTTCGGTCTCAGTGGAGGTGTCACAATGGCCCACTCACGATGAATCTAATCTAATCTAATCTAATCTAGTATATAAGTATATATTTGTATATAAGACATAATTACTATGTATTTACCTATATTTAAATATGGAAGTTTTAAGAAACATATGCGACGAAAAAACAAAAATAATATTGAAACAATATCCAATATAAAAAAGTATTCCTAGTTCAATTTACCGACATGGCATCGTGGTAAAACAACCTGTTTGTTTCATTGACTTAAATTCAATTCCACCTGATACCTAATTTACATGCAGCTCAATCTAAAGTCGGTTATTGTTCATAAAGACCAGAATTTGCATACTATTGCCTGTTTGTTACCCAGTCTTTAGAAAGCGCTGATTCTGTTTCACTTTCAAATCTAGCAGCAACGCCTTTCGGCTTGCACTGCTGGCAGCTCGGCAAGTCTAATAAGAGGGTCACGGAGCTATTGTTTTCAAAGTACGGATTATTAACACTTAATTATAGCCTTAAAATACATTGTATAGTTTATCCTGAAAACTTTAGAAGACAGCACACGTTCAGGCTTAAACAATAACTCTCTATTAAACACTCACATGAATTTAATGAGAAAAATTAACTTTACTATCAATATTCATTGACAAGATAATAGGCATGTTATTTAATGAAAGAAAAAATCACCTGTAATATATTACACATAATATAGAAAGCAATCCTCCTATTAACTACGAAATTAATCATTCGACTTTTTGTATAGCGTCTAGTACGTGTACCTAAGTATTGTATAGGTACCTAGATACTACTAGGTACTACTTCCTGTATATTATTCAAAATTGATAAGGTAATACAGTATATTATGTAGGTAAACAGGCAACACAATTGATAAACTATGTAGACTATGTTTTACGATCAATTAGGTTGTTTGATACCCAGTTTGAAAACACCACATGATAATTTCTTTGGAAGCCTCTATAATAATAAAAGCAGCGAATCCTCTGAGAATGCTAAAAATTATTATTATTTTGAACTTCTGAATTCTCCAGTTCCAGCAATGACGAAATTATATTTTTCCAAATTTCTCTTCCCGTATTGTAAAATAAGCTGCGTATGTTAATTTATTGTGGATACATGTTACGTAAGTATATACAGGGTGAGTCATTGATATGGGAAAGCTCGATTACACCTATACCATTAAAGATATCGAAATGAACCAAAAAGTGCTGTAAATGGGAGGGTAAAGTGCAGTTTGTAAAATTATTTTCAGATACACAGGATGGCCCAATATCGCTGTTGTATGCCATACAACTTTGTTATTTTAAATAGGACACCCTCTATATTATTACATCTTCAGATTATTTGAGAAAAGTAAAAAAAGAATTGTTTGTAAAGTTGAAGTTTGTAATGAGCGATTTATGAGTTATAAACAAATGAAAATCGCGATTTTTCATTTTCAAAGCAGCTTATATTGGAAACGGCTCGAGATATGGAAAAACGGTTTACATGTCCCTATCTTAATTTTTAATTTGGTATCCTATCATGTAGCTGAAATTTTTATACCGGGTGATGAAAATAATCAAATTTTTTATCACTCTGTATGAAAATTTCATCCATCCAATAGGATACCGCTTGAAAAATTAAGATAGGAACATGTAAGGCCGGTTTGCTCTATCTTGAGCTGTTTTTAAGAAAAGCTGCTTTGAAAATGGAAAATCGCGATTTTCATTTGTTTATAACTCATAAATCGCTCATTACAAACTTCAACTTTACAAACCATTCTTTTTTTACTTTTCTCAAATAATCTGAAGATGTAATAATATAGAGGGTGTCCTATTTAAAATTACAAAGTTGTATGGCGTACAGCGATATTGGGCCACCTGTGTATCTGAAAATAATTTTACAAACTGCACTTTACCCTCCCATTTACAGCACTTTTTGATTCATTTCGATATCTTTAATGGTGTAGGTGCAATCGAGCTTTCCCATATCAATGACTCACCCTGTATATACATATTTAATATGCCTAAAGCTGGTCAAATACTTTTAGTCCACAGTTTAATAGATTCTTGGAGAATTAGTTGGATAGTAATTATTTATCTATAAAGAGAAGACTTGTAAAGAATAGGTACCTATAATAGTACCTACTATAGCGTCTTATAGAGATAGGTACAAGCGGAAATCTCAAAAGTTCGATGTTTGATGAAAAATAAAGATGAGGTAAGTAAAATGATTTGTTTCGAAAATTTCAACGTTTTCCGAGAAAACGGTTGAGAATTCGAAAAAAATCTATAGAATAAAAGTTTAAGATAATTTTATTATGAGCTTTTATTTATTATAAGGAAAATTTCCCTAAGACGCACTTTCTATCAGATATATAACCCGAACTCCAAAATTCTTAACTCCCCCCCCCCCCCCTTCCCTTGCCCGGCTCAACACCTAGACGTCAGGACTTTTGATATGCTGACATCCTAAGTACCCTGAACAAGTTTCGGAAGGAATCGCTTAGGTAGGTACCTACCTGCTCACGCACTTTCATTGACTGGACAACTAGTAATTATAATTTTTTGCGTTTTAAAGACAAGAAAATGTTTATTTTATAATAAGACTTAAAGATCATTTATTTTATAGTCTAATCGCTAACAAAGAAGAATATTGTTGCAATAAAAGTTTGCACAAGTAGAAAAGACGTGATATGTATGCCGTCAGATATAATACTTACATTGGTTAAAAAGCGTGAACTGCTACATTAAATCAATAATAAAATTTATCGGGTACCGGGTGACTCATTACGAATGATCACCGGGAATATCTCAGAAACTAAGCATCGTACAGCCTCCGACAAAATTTTTCTTAGGGGAAAATAACAGCCATGACCAAATGAAAAATTGGAATTATCTCATCATTTTTCAAAATTAGGGTATGTTCAAAATATCATAGGTGTATTGTTTAAATAACCTTGATTTTTTTTATCTTGCAGTTTATTTAGAACTGATACATAAAGTAGTGGGGGAACGTCAGAACTTTGTACGAAGTCTAAGAATTTTTCAATTTGTTACCACCGCAAACGGTACTAATATTTATAATAGTTATCTGATATGTAAGGAAATATCGCGAGTTAAAAAAAAAAAAAAATTAAACGGAATGCTACATTTATTTTTACATAGTGAAAAAGAGAATCAAATTTATAGGGTGTCATTGACAACCTCAGCTGGATTACTTCCGCCGAGCTGTATAGAAAATCTACCAGCAAAGTTGATTTTATGAATTTTCAGAGTTTGCATCCCGCATTGATCAAATAAGTAGAAATCATCCCTCGGTTAAAACTGCTGAAATTTAAAAATGTTTATGGCGATCAAAAGTCTATTTGGTCGTGAAGTGAATATGTATACAGTTTTTTTTTTTTTTGTCAATAATAAAAAAGATATGATTGAAATAAGAAATCTCCATTTATAAGTTTTTTTCAGGATATTTCAGCAACGCCTGAAGTTTCCATAAATTTTCTTTCAGATTCTTAATAAGCATAAAATTGTGCAACTTTTCTCTAATTCAACCCACCCTGTATCTTATATCATTTCCAAGATCCCAATGGTGAGCATCGAATTGTTAACCACCCTGTAAGTATAGCTATCTTATCCTGTGTATTTTCTACATACTATGGTACGATTAAGTTTAAAAACGTCATACTAACCGACCTAGTTAAGATTTTTCGTTTCACCAGAAAATGTCAAACAGTTAAATTTCAAGGTGTGAACGAGCGTAAATTTTTAAAGGAATCATTCAAACAATGAATTGAACGGTTTAAGTCAGTTTGACAGCCACTGACAACTACATAAAATTTATTCGCGTAATGACATTCTATCCTCTGTGTTGTGCATGTAATTCTCATTCAAAACCAATGTTGACGTATATTTATTTATGCGGGATGGAGTGTTTAGACAAACTTGATGGTTTCTATGAGAACCACGTAAATGAAACAAATCAATCGAACTATCAGAAGGATGAGTATTCTTAATCGATACATATGACTTTTTAAACTTAATCGTACCTACTATTATACCTGTGTCTATATGATAATTTAATTAAATTTAAAAATTAACTTGAATTTCTAGAAATATTTTGCTAGTTCATGGTATAAAGGCCTTGTTCAAAGAGTATAATAATGATAAAAAAAAAATCATGGTCCTAGGTGCATTAGTTTGACCTCTGAATAGCCGAGTCATTAAATACACTCGCTAGTGCATAATGAAATTGATTATCCTCAAGGATTACATCTGGTAAGAGGTCTTGAATAGTTTCTACATAATCACTTATAAACTAATGATTTTTGGTTTCTTTACTAGAAGGAATCATAAGAAATTAATTTAATAATTAAACAAAAATATTGCTGCAGAGTCACTTAATTAGAAAATTTATTTCATAAAAGATAACCGGTATACAACACATCAGCATCCTTTTAAACTTGATTTACTGTTGTTGTTTGAATAATTTAATTATGCATTGTTAGTGTTACCTGTGTCATAGCTAACATAACTACGGTTATTACTTTTTTAGTAGAACGACTTGATGTAAACCACAATAGACCATCGGTTACAGAGAAGGTGTCACAATGGCCCACTCACGATAAATCTACATCTAAATTACTTTTTTTTAACTCATAGGATTTTATTAAATTTTTATTGAATATATATATGAATTCCTATCTTATAAATAATTATTTCAGGTTATCATAGAAGCGGAATTCTGCATGTAATTGTACATTGTCTTCATGTTTGTATGCAAACTTGAAAACTTTTTGAATACACTATTAGCTGACAATTTTACTGAGAAAAAGTTTTGATCAAAGCCGTTATGTAGGTTGAGGCAAAAAAGGGAAATATTTTTTACATAATAATATTACTGATTAGTGATTACACTCGGGAAAAGATAACCGATTGTATAAAAATCAAATCAATATGGATTCAGCAGTTTCGTTCCTTCTTCCTGCCTGTTGAAATTATTTTGATGTTTATAAATTTCAATTGCTTCACGATGGGTGTAATAGTGTGACATGGTGGTCATGATTCTCGTCTTTTCGTACCATATGACATACGGTGTACCTAAGGCGATCCATCAGTCCCGTTGATGCGGACGCTGCGTTTGGTGGTTCCGATGTACACAGAACCACAAGAGCATGGCAGTCTATAAACTCAGCAAAAGAAAGCAAGGGGGTCAAAAGCTCGTTCATAAAAAAAATCAGCAGCATTTGAAATCTGATTAATCATTCTTGGGAGTTTTTATGAGAGTTACATAATGTGTACAATTATTGTTTTCATATGACTGTAAAAAAAAAGTTCAGCAAATTACGTCTAGAACCCTTGGCGATCAATTAAATGGTCTAATGCGACCTATCAATCGTTTCCAATAATCCACATCTAGCTAGGCCTTACAGGATCATATAAATCGGCTGGAGTACCGTCTCATCTAACTTTATATTCACGTATTATTGTGAACTGCAGCGAAAAGAACACCATCTGTTCCTGAACGCTAAACGCTTCATAAGGAAATTCCAAATAATCCCTCATTTTAGGCGCTCTGGGCAACACTATTATGGAACCCAATAAATTGTTCACAATAATTCCGATCCGTTTAATGTGTTCGCGGTAAAGCGATGCTGAATATCGTGTTCGAAAACTAAACAGGATTTCCGAGCAAAATATCGTTTGGCAAATAGTATATTCTATATCAAGGGCGGAAAGAAGTTCATTTCAGCGAGTATGAAGTTATCGGGCCGAGCGGAGCGGAGCGGAGCGTAGCGGAGCAAGGGTCGATTGAATACGAGCTGAAATGGACTTCTGATCCGGCCGAGATATAGACTCTATTTTTTAGCGCATCGCGTTTGAACACTGAATACTTTGCCTTGTTAGCTTGTTGGCGAATATGTGTTGCCGTACAAATTAATTCACTGTGAGTGTAATTTTCCTGTCTAGCGTTCATTTTGTTGCTTTATTGACGAAACCTCAGAAACTAGTAACCTCCGTTAATCCTTATAATTAGATAGGTACCTACCTGTTATTAATATATTTCCAGCTCGTTTAGACTTGATTGAAATATGCGCGTAGGTATAGTAGTCTCGGTTTAGTTGTCAGCTGTGTGCTTCAATTTTGCTCTCACCTGCCGCGTAATCACTAACTGATAACACTATCAGTAGTTGCTATAGTAACTCCTAAATCTGTCTGCCCTAGGGCCAGAAAAACCGTTTGTTGCGGGCTGGAAAATTTTCTACGCTTGGAAGCGAGCTGCTGTTGCATGCAGGCTGCAATATGCGTCATTCCGCTGGCTACTGAGCTACTGAAAAATCGTCTTTCAGAGGCGATGCGCTAAAAAAGTCATTTTAATTAAAGTTAGCCTCACGGTTCATAATAGACGAGAGGTAAAAAAATTAACGATACTTTTGGAAACAGTCAGTAGCTAAAATTTACATACAGATGAAAAACTTGACGTTGAGACGTTGAAGGGATAGGTATAAAAAGTTTCTCACACAACAAATTACCTAAGAGAACTTTGCGACAACCCAATCATTCAGATATTGTATGGGGGATTTATACGTAATTAATAATATATTTTATGTAAAATTTATGTTCAATATTTTCTATAAATTGAAAATAACAAATCAAGGAGTCATGATTACCTATACCCACACTATACAACCTATCTAAAGTAGTTTTCACGTTCTGGTAAGGACGCCAGTGGTTTCTCTGTATTTGTGTACCTATATATGAAATGACAGATTCAGTAAATCTTAAATTATAATGTTGCGGTATTTGTAATAAAAGTATTCATCGCAATGTCAGTCTCAGACAAGCAGATTTAACTTGGATATGAATGCACTGACTGCTTTCATTCTACTAGGCCAAGTTCATTATAAAAAAAACCTTTCCAATCAGTCTGAGTGTGTGGGATCGGAAATAACGCCTGAACGATTTCGTTTCTAGATATCTTGCTGATATTTATCTTGCATTTCACCTATTTCAGTGATATTGGTAGGTCGTTCATTCATGACCTACACATCTACGTTACTCAAGAAGGTTTTCAGTGACCTCCCTATAAGGATAACTAACTCTTCGGTGCTATATTTCACGTCTTCCGCTGTCAAGTTTATTAAACGCGGATAGCATAATTAGCCAACTTGATTTATGTAGGTAACTTGAAAGCCATTCGCAGATGAAAGTGAATATTAAAATTAAATATTCATAATCTTTCATTTTTCATATGGAGAAACTGTATCTTGGACAAAAAATAATCTATTTATAATGAAAAGATTAGTGTTTTATTAGTTTTTACTACCTACTTGATTCTGCCCGATTTCTTATCTCATTTAACAAATTACTTCTTTTAGATTTCTCATCGCCAAATATTTTGCATTTTAAGCAGCAACTAATTTTCTAACCATCATTCATCATTCATTCAGTCAAATAATCGCATTTACATGCATCATTCAAACGTCTCAATCAAACATCGTAAAATCAGAATCTGCACTAAAAAATAAGGGTTTCAAAAAATGAAGATTTCAAAGTTCCCAACGCCACTTATACAAGTAACGGAGAAGGGAACAAATTTGGTTATGATTTTATTGTTTAATGGTTTTATGGTGTTCTGGTAAGTTTTCATTAAGTGCTTATTATTAGAAATATTTGAAAGTTTCAGGTTGAAAAATTTACCAACTTTTCAAAAGAGTGAATCTAGATATCTCCAGAACAAAGAAGATTGGAAAAAATATATGTCGCATTTTTGTTTACAATGCCAAAAACGAATATTCATTTTTCGCCTCCTGGTATAATAAATCACTGTGTATAAGGTACCCTCGAAGGTACCTATATCAAATTTATTATTTTCGGAACGGATGTAATCGGTAGAGAAAGTTGAAAGCTAATATTGCTTTGAATTTAACACATCAATGTCACAGATGACTATAAGACTTTACACCAGATCAAATAAATTTTAGATTATTGACAAATCAAGTGTAAAAGCCGGTTCTCACGACATGACACGTCGTCGGGTGTCGTACAAGGGAGAACCGGCCTTAAGACCGCTTGTACTTTCACACTATGCGGTTTCACTGCATTTTACAGCATGCGATTTCCCGCTTCGATTGCCTACAATATTTCCTATTACAGTTTTTTCTCTACAATTGATACTTTTCAAAACAAACCTGGAAAATTTTGATAATTTTCATCACCCTGTATAGAAATTTAAACCAGGTAATAGCATAACAGTACATAAAAAAGTTAAAATAGGGATATGTACCTAATCCATTTTTCCATATCTTTGTATACGGTGCTTTGAAATATGAAATTCAGAATTTTCAGTTGTGTGTATGAAAAAATGGAAAACTACCCAATTTAAATTCCAATTGTGAAAACCACCTGTATACGATTTTCTCATAAAATTTAAAAATATAATACATAAATATATAGGGTTCATCCGTTAAAATAGCGAAGTAGTCAACTGCCGGTATTTCCGGAAGTGTAATTTTAATTCAATTTCTTATGATTATTTATGTCTTAAAAAAATATATGGCCGACGGCTAACCTTAACAGACACCACGTATTTTTCAAATGACTCTCCCGCTTTTTTCAGGTTTAATTAAAAAAATATCGATCGCAGATTAGTTACTGTAATTGACACAGTTCTAGGAAATTATTATTAAATGAAGGCAATTTATTATTATTATGATTATTATTATTAAATTCGATTTTATACAAGTTTAGTCAGTCACCATTATGTTCACCCAAAAGGTCAAAGTGGGCGAGCTATTCAACAAAAATGTTTTCTAAATGGCAGACTAATGCGCAGTCGGATCTGGTCACCATGTTGAATTTGCGCTACCAGTGACCTCCCTAACGGGTAGAACAAAAAAAATCGACAACTAAATTTTTCCTAGGGTAAAAGTACTTACATAATGACTGGGCTAGAACTATGAGGTCGGTTGAATTGGAAACGATAAGAATTTTTGTCGCGTATGAAAACCAAAAAACAATACTTCCATATGTCACGACCAAACATTCCTAAAAAATCAGTTTTTTTTTAATGAGAACTGAAGAAAATCGAAATAAAATTACTTATATGGTTTGCTTTTGAAGTTAATATCATGTAACGCCTTTACTGCGTTAAAATATCTTTACGAGATATTGCGTTAAAAGGCGAAAAGAAATAATTTTCTCAGTTAAAACTCTTATCGACCTTTCTACCAAAAATATCGTGTGTAGATTTACAAACCTTAGATAGCTCTAGGGGAACTAATATACGTGGAGGAGGTCGGAGGTGACGTGGCCCGTGTCTCGCATGGGTCACGCTACAATTCTATCAAATAACTTCCAGACAAGATGACGTAACCCTTCGCTGATTGGGGAATGGTGAGGATGCGGAGGCAGCAAAGCTCAAATATTGAATAATAAAAGTAAAAACTTGCAGTTTTTCGTTTGTCATACCGCGATGCAGTGATGTTCACTTCTAATTAATAATTAATGCTACGGACTGAAAAGATAATCCAACGAGGATCGTGAAAGTCGGCTCGTAATAATAAAAGTCACTGCTTTAGTACATACAAAACTGTCTTGCAATGCAATTTCAATTAATGCTGATGAAAAGTGAAAAACTTTAAAGGCAGTAAAACGGCTTTAATATGTAATAAAAGTTTGCGTATAGTGTATCTTTTATTCGGCTAACATATTCGATCACTTGATCTGTGACTTCTTTTCGCTTGATTGGCAATAAAATAATCTAAAGCTTCGTCAGATTCACTTCAATCTCACTAGAGTGTCTCGTGATAAACGTATACAACAACCATGACGCAGAAATGGACTGCAAATTGCAAATTATGTTATGATATAAACACTAATAAGTATTAAGTTTATTTGCGCATCTATACCTACTCGGCTAGATTTCAATAATTATTATTGCTTTGCTTTTAAGATTTATGGTTGCGCTAACTGGCGAATTAATGCATTTGATTCAAATTTATTGTCGTGCGATTCCAGTCAACTTCTGTCAAAGTTAAAAAACGTATAAATTTCAAAATAACCGATTGAACTCTTTCTTTTAAACATTAGAGATTCGATCTAGAGGGTGTTTGGTAACTGGATAGGAAAAATATAATGTCATATGTATAAAATCGTATCAAAAATGTCAAACGTTCTCAATCGTATCAAACGTCAAAAATGTAAAACAAAGACTGCTATGAAATTGATTTTTTTTAGTAACTGGACAGCCAAAATCGAGAGTCATGTATTCGTATTTTAAGGAGAGGATGCGCACTAAAAATTTAAAATGAACGAAAGTTCGCGTCCATCAAAAATTCAAAATTTGCAATTTCTTTATATCGTATAACTTGAAATCTATGACATAGGTATACGAAAAAATTACAAAAGACCTTTTTGGGTACATTTTTTACTTTATCGAGTGTAGGTAACATTAGGTAAAATTAGGTAGGGAGATGCAATATACTAATTTGCATGGTTACTTGATAAATAAAAAAAATGGGAGTAAAATAAGTGGGAGTCACCAAATAAGAACTCTTTGGTATCCAAGATCGTATTAACTATCATTATCTATTTCTTAATACTCACTCAACAATTAAAAAAATAAGTTTATGTACACGAATTGCAATAAAAGTACGAAAGCTCGTAAAGAGACACGCACTGTAAATTAAACCAGACTCCTCGTGATATAATCGTCGATTTTTCCTGATTTGGAAAGAGATACAATAATATCCTTTAATTATAAAAAATGTTGTTAAAATGAAGTCCTCCTTTCGCAAAGTGAAAGTAATTTCGTTTTCTGTTAAAATAACGAGGGATTCGCCGAATTATTGTTAGTTCATTGAAATAATAAATTTGCATTTAAATAATATATAATTGGCAAGTTTAGTTGATTTTCTCATCTTATTTGAGCAAAATAGCAGAATCTAGCTTTGTATTTTGTTGGCATTCAGTTCTCATTCTATTTACTCGTACGTTCTAAACAGAAATCAAACTGAAAACCTGATCCCTTCATTGGTGAAGCCAATTATGATGGTAAATACTACCTATCTCATTAACAGGACTATTTAATCAAAGCCTATTCTATTACCAACCCAAATTCTATCACGGTTGAACAATAAACTTATGTAGTGTGAAAATTAAAATTTACAATAAAAATATCGCCCCCATAATAATAAAAAAAAAATTAAAAAATTAGGCTAGTTTGATAGTAAACCTGTCGTGTTCTTGCTACATTTTTTTCAATAAAAATCGATCAAAAGATCAACAATAAGACCTGAGTTAGCGAAAGAAGTCGCAAAATCCACAACACTCCCCGCAGTGACAATAAAAATTCCCGAAGACATCATCAGCGAGATCAAAAAATCAGCACAAGATATCTGGCAGCAGCTATGGGACCAAAACAGCTTCCGAAAGTCTACACTCTACCCTATCAAACCATCTGTCACAACAAAACTGCCCCTACCAACAAACAGAAAACACCAAGTGATATTAACCAGACTTCGTTTAGGCCACAGCAATCTGACCCACTCCCATATTTTTAAACGTGAACCACCCCCCATCTGGAGCCACTGTAACACTTCACTTGACATCTTAGACTTAAGCTTGATATCAAGCACCTATTAGTAAACTGCCCACTGTATACCGCTGCTCGCCAAAGACGCAACATCCGGGACAACCTACACCATGCGATCTCCTCAAACGAACAAACGATTACCAGAACCCTACAGTACCTGCAAGATATTGGTCACTCAACAACAATATAATCCCTCATTTTTCTCTTATATTATTTCTGTTTATCCGCCTTAAGTACGCACTACTTTGCTATAGGTAATTTTGATAATTCATGATCTGAAATGAGAAATGTGTTTATAGAAATGTGACTCCTGCAATAACCGCCATGGTTGAGCAGGTTCCCTAAATAAAAAAAATCAAATAAAAAAAAGACCTGACAAACTTAAAATAATCTTTATTTGACAAAGAGACTTTCGAATTAGAAAGAGCTTGATATCTATGTTTCCTGCATGAGAAATGGCAGAAATATTTTTAACGTTGTGATTAGTGAAAGGTTGAACACTCACTGTACCTAATACCGCTCACATAAAATAATAAAGTTATTCTTCGGGACTGTATTACTCTCACTAATGACTTACATAAATATCTACACGATGTCTGTAGTAGGTATGACGAATATTTAAAAAAGGGACTGTATTACTCTCACTGATGACTTACATAAATATCTACATGACGTCTATAGTAGGTACGACGAATCAAAAAAGAAAAAAAAACAGTCTCTATAATAAAAACAATAATGCTTTCTGAACGACACACTTACTCCAACGGTATGGTGAAGACAGAGACATCGATGTTTCAATGGTTATTTCCATCTCATCAGTCTGTCACATCACCACCACTAGAGAAGTGTGCCGATCAGAAAGAAAATCAAAAGCTTTAAGCAAAATGATTTGTCGGAAACATAGTGACTTGCATGGCAAATGCCATCTGATGACTGAAAAGTACAACTTTCAATGTGTCAATCAGAGATTCTCTCAGAGAAATCTGCAATTTTTTCACTACCAACGCTGACAGTTCACTGAAAAACCAATTACCTTGCGAATCTCAGTAAACCAATCAGAGATGGAGCTAGCCACAAAGCTGTGTTCCTAGATAGGAAGTAGTTTCTATGAAACAAATTGAATAATAATAAATTATTATATCAATTACAGCAATCCGATTGTTGAAAAACAATAATGCTTTCTGTAGTGAAAAAATTGCAGATTTCTCTGGGAGAATCTCTGATTGACACATTGAAAGTTGTACTTTTCAGTCATCAGATGGCATTTGCCATGCAAGTCACTATGTTTCCGACAAATCATTTTGCTTAAAGCTTTTGATTTTCTTTCTGATCGGCACACTTCTCTAGTGGTGGTGATGTGACAGACTGATGAGATGGAAATAACCATTGAAACATCGATGTCTCTGTCTTCACCATACCGTTGGAGTAAGTGTGTCGTTCAGAAAGCATTATTGTTTTTCAACAATCGGATTGCTGTAATTGATATAATAATTTATTATTATTCAATTTGTTTCATAGTCTCTATAATAGTTTTATAAACATTGTTTAATATTTTAATTTAAGAAGCAGGTACTTACTTAAAGCCCATAAACTTAATAGTAATAATTATTATTATTAGTTCATCGATTGTTCATCGATTGTTCTCCATAGGTTGTTTGGTTTTCGAGAAATTTAATTTTTTTTAAAGGCTGCAAGCCAACAATTTTAAGTGAACGAAAATTCGTCAGCTTCAATAGAAAATTTGCAATTTAAGCTGGCAAGTTGGATACACTGTAGGTAAATGTAAACTTTGTAAAAATGCCTCAATTTCTTGGAGGCTCTCCTGAAACTTAACCTCTCCTCAAACTCGACATTTAATGATGAATAATGATGAATCTTCCACAACTTTTTGAACTCGTCTTCTATTAAACACCTGTCTAAGTCTAAGCAAATAAAGGGGCTTTCGAAGAAATGTTATGGCCAGCACGAGTAGTTTCTGGATTATCTATTGTATTGTATTAGTACGTGGGCCCATGACCAAAACCATGTAGGTACTTATCATCGTTTTACGGACAAAACCAAATAAAGTCGTTAGATTAAAGGATACTAAACCCTTTAGGCGTTAACGGTCAAAAATGTAGCAACTGCGTGGGAGGCCATTTCTGCTAGGTATGTCATAAAAAAATAGGCATGTATTACGTCTCATATTGAAAATGTACTTAATATATTTTCCGACGACCACTTGCGAAAATTACAAATAGCACACTACTTTACAGGTACTTAAAAAATGAGGTAATATATTACTCTAGAGATGAAAAGTAAAATATCACACGAGGGTGATATGTATATTGAGTAAATAATGTCATTAAGTTTTAGATTACGCAGTTTTTATGAAATTTTAAATGCTTGCTACACCCTGATGTAAGTTCCTGCGAAAAGTTTATCTGACATTTTCGAAATAATAATTTCAATTGGCACAAATTCATATTGGTGGCAATCTTATTGTTATCCTCGATATTCAGAATGTACAAATAAATAACAAAGAGAAATGATTACCTCTCTATTTACAATTCAAAATTGCTGTTATTTTGAGGTTTTCTTATTTAATCATTAGTTTTCCGTGTAAAGTTTTGAAATAAAAGTAATAATTTTTTTTTTAAATGAGCATTTATCTGTGGTCAAAGGAAAAATAGTGCACATATTATATTGCTTGTGTGTAAAGTGTAATTTCATACTCGAGGGATTGTGGTGCTTAGCTCGCGCGTCGTACGATACCAATTTCCCACTCGTGTGAAATGGGTTACTTTCTACACTAGTAATGTAATATACTATTGATATTTTTGAAAATTTGGTCAGGTCAGACGATGCGCGGAAAATGTCTAAAATTGCGATTTTCGGATTTGTGACAAAAATTTTGGTCGCGAGCTCTCGTACTATATTGTATTGCATTCATTATGTATGTGGATGTATCTACCCTGCGACCTACAAGATTCTTTGTGTCTCCCCTTCTGGTGACTGTTTGATTATAGCACCGCCATCTAGTAGTAGTTCTCGGAGGAGATTTAGGAGTCTGAAGTACTTATATAACAACTATGATGTAACTAGTTCTTTCTTAGTTTTGGGCATTTCATTATGAACGAAGATCTGCAAAAGTCCTTACGTGATGTATTCAACATCAACAGCGTAAAGGTCATCATGACCTCGCTGATGAATAAGCCGTTTTAAGCCAAATGTTATTAAGGACTGTTTATTGCTCATTTTTTATGTTTTTAGATTATGATCATGTGACATTAAACACGATCATCAAGTCGTTTCAAGTGAAGTTGTTTCGAGAACTGGAGAGCGAATAAATAAAAACGAGATTCCGTTATACAATATTAGATGGGAGTCTGTAAAAGAATTACTAAATATAGGTACGTATCTTCTTTTACTATATTATACTTCTTGTGAATTAATTAATAGTAACACTTTGCAGTAATGGATACCTTCCTACCTACTAACTTAATAATTAGGATTTTTCTTAATGGTTAGCTCTCAAAAGAAAATCAAACGAAGTTCTCGGAATGATGCAAACGAATTTTTGAAAATAAGAGTTTCATCTTAAAATATTTTGAGTAATACATAAACCACACAAGGTTATATACAGTGTGTCTCATTTTAGTGTGTCGCAAATATCTTCTCTATTCGAAGGAGTCAGGATTCGACATTTGGTACAGTCACAAAGACTGATTAGCCACACTTTTTACAATATTTAACTGAAATTTGATCCTTAAACCCTGCCTCTAATATGTATACTTCGTTTTCGCAAACAGGACGTATTACCGATATTTTGCTTTGCGTTAGGTCTGTTCTAAATGATATTCTAACCTCGGATATCGAGTTTAATGAAAAAAAAAACAGTTTCGAATTTGAATTGACTTGAATTTTTTCATTATTTCGGTCTCACATAAAATTATTAAAATTTTTTTTTCTAATTTGATAATAATTAAAGTGTCATGGAAAGTAATAATTTGACACATTTAACACTACTGTCTGAATATAATTTTGCATGATACTAAAATTATAAAATTATTGGAAAAACAAATTTAGAAAAAAATTGTGACACCAAAAAATGAAAAAATTTAAATGTTTAAATTTAAATTTTTCGAGTAATTTTTTCGATATCTCTAACGCGAAGCAAAATATCGATAATTCGCCCTCTTTGCGAAGACGCAGTAGGTAGATACCTTCCTAGGCGAGTTTTAAAGATTAAATCTAAGTTATATATCGTAGAAAGTATGGCGCATCAGTCTGTATGTCTGTACTAAAATTTTCAACCCCGATTCATTGAAATAGCCAAAATACAGGGGTGTATTCATCTTGAATACGACACACTATACCTATAAATAAGACTCAGACTAACAATAAAGATAAACGGGCTGGTTTACATTGTAAACTGTCCGCAACATCTCGGTCTAAAAACGCAAACAATAACATAAACTAACTAAAGCTGTGCTGCTAGTTTTGAAAGTCTAAACACAAGACATGCAATAAAAAAATATGTAATTCAAAATATTTTTTATTAATTTAAATAATATTCTGAAAATATCTATTACCAACGGTGAAGAGAAAAAAACCCAGAAAATATCCGATTTTTCATCACCGTGTATACATATTCACTTCACGCACATGGAGACTTTTGATCGCCATTAATGTATTTGAATTTCATTATTTTTAATAAAGAGATTATTTCCATGTGACCCGTGCGGGGTCCAGACTCTGAAAATTCATAAAATCAATTTCGCTGGCAGTTATGTGCAGTTTGACAGAATTTATCAAGCTGCGGTTTTCAGTGAAACCTTAATAATTTAATACTCTTTTACACTATGGGAAAATAAATATATCATTCGATTTATTTTTTTCTTTACAAAAATCGCGATATTTACTTACATGTCAGATAACGCCCTCTAGCGGTAGCGGTGGTAATTAAATGAAAAATTCGTAAAATTCAATCGACAGAAGAAGAAAATCCTTTGTAACGAGGCTATGAGCTTGTTAAATTCCGTTGAGGTTAACCAGAATAAGCGTCATTTGAATAAACGAAGTTTTGGCTTTCCACCGCTCTATTTAAGTTAATAACAAAACTGCAAGATACAAAAAAATCGAACTTTTTAATGCATTACACCCATGATATTTTGAATATATGCCCTAATTTTTAAAAATATTAAGATAATTCCAATTGTTTATTTAGTCATGGTTGTTTCGCCCCCCCCCCCACTAGCGGTCATTTTAGAACTTGAAAACTATTTTCCAACGATTTTTAGGGCCACTTAAATCATATATCTAATACTTCTATTTTGCTAGCGCGCGTAAGTCATGGACACGGAGGGACAGCAAACGACTATTTCTATCTGTTTTTTAGAGTAGGTACTCGACCCGTTGTGCGCAAGCGTCATGAGTCTGGTGGTCGAATCAGTCGAATCTGATGACTTAGGCGTGTTCAATTCTCGGACATGCGCGTAGGACTCGAAGTATATTCGACGAGATAAAGGTAGAAAGTCTGCACCCTAGTATTTCCCTCCATCTCCAAACCCCCACTAGCAATATAGTAGTATTAAATTTATGACTTAAATAGAAAATAATTAGCCTGAGGCTGTACGACGCTTAGTTTCTGAGATATTCATGAGACCTGGTGAGATAACATGACTCAATCCCTGTCCCTATTTTAACTTTTCAGGAACTATCTCGTGATGTAAATGAAATATTTATTAAGGGTGATAAAAAATCTGAAAGAGATATCTGAGCGCGTCTCTAAAAAAAAATTAAAATAGGGACATGTAAACTGTTTCCCTCCATCTTGAGCCGTTTTCGCTGCCACGAATATTGAAAGCAATAACATAAGAACATTACATTTTAAAAAACATAACTTTAATATGTTTCTTATTTTTGGGACACTAAGTACCTACATTATGAATATAAGTTTGTAATGTTTCTTTAACGGGTCTCCATCCACTCCAAAAACAAAATATTTTTGAAATAAAGCGACATAGCCACAATCTTTCGTGGCATATACAGTGTATAACCCTGTTTAATAGTAAACTTGTGTCTGGGTAGAATGATCTATTTCTGGAAGCCCAAAATTACTGGAGTGTAGCGCTTTTGTCTTATTGACATAGCTAAGACCGATGTTCCCTTCTATCTAAGAAAAAATATACATATATCTGATCCTTTTGGAAACTTGCATGCACGCCTATGCCTCCGAAGGAAAACAAAACCGTAAACAAAGTTTTCCGCTTGACCTAATCCATATCATGTTTGGGAAATAACACGCAATGCATTTAGAATGCACATGCTTGGTCTAATCTTGTATTTATTCTTAGTCTAAGAAAATAAGCACATGTCACAAATATTTTTTTTATTAAAAAAACATACCCGTACTTAAAGGTAATTATTATTTAAATTATTCAAGACACCTCAAGATGACGTTTCCAGATTTATATCATTAAAATAATTGAGTGCAGGAAACATAAAAGGATTAATTTTAGGTGAAGTAGTAAAGTGACAGTGTGTGTGGCAGCTGTTCTGGGATAATAACATTAACACCTATAATACCCGAGCCGGCACCCCAAGCAGGATAGGAGAAATTCTAATTCTGGGGATGGATTAAAAATGGTATTGTTGCATTTCAAAATAGACGCATTCATACACTGATAGTAGCGAGTGAGAATATGTAACCACAAAAATGATTTGTGTGATACAACGTCAAAAATGACGTAGTCTGATAAAATCTCTGTGTAGGTACATACCGTAGGATTACAAATGTCAAAATAAATCGCGTGTAATAAGAATATCAAACAAAGGAGACAGGAGAGTTAATGGAAAATATTCACCTGGAAGTCATACATCCCTATAGCGGAAACACTATAGCAAAATTCCTATGAAATGGCACTCAACTCAACACTCAACATCAAATAGCTGCAATTCCTTACAAGTCATCGTCTAACAAAGTAAGGCACCACACACGCTACATACCGAACGGGCATACCACACGTCATAATCCACATTTAATATTCGATGAACACGAATCCGACCAATGACATGCGTTATCTGGATTACCATCGATCATTCTAAGATCGCGATAGCGATCGCGTTAACCTTACCCGGAGTATTACCGGACTCCGACCGCGCGGCTGCATCTCCTGAGGAGGAACATTCACTGACCAGTTATTAATGTTGTTAATAGCAACAAGGTTTTTACACAACGTTAACACGAGCGTCGAGCGACAAATTATGAAAGCAAGCGTAACATCTAGACGCCAAAGGTGACCGGTCAAGTTGTTGATGAGATGCGTTTGCAAGAATGCGGAGTTGCAGTTATGGTATAGGTATACCTATAATGTGTCGGGTTGGGTTTCCATAAAATTCAGTTCAAGGAATATGTCTGTATGAATAAATGTGCGTATAATCATGTTCTGAGTAAGAGTGAAGTTATTTCTGCTTGTATAATGGCAATTGCAAATATAACGAAAGAGGGATATCATAGCAAGAAGTCTATCTATATGAAGGACGTTTTAGACTTGAAAACTAATGTGAATCTATAGTTTGTAATCTATGGCAATCTTGCTTTGTCTTTGAGATCTCTACCGACCGTTTCACAAACCGTGTTATAGTGTCAACTGCAATGTTATGTAATAAATATGGACCGAGTCGCTACTAATGACGGATCTTTAATACATAGGCGATTCCCGATCACATCGTCCTTGAGTATTCCTGGAAATGAATAGAAACCATAGAACCACGCAATGTTCTACGAGTGCTTCGATGGGCATTTTATGTTAACAATGATATCACAAAAACCCTCCTAGCCCGAAACGCCACGAAACTTTAAATTTTACGAAAAAACTTTACGGGCTCTTTAAACACGTATCTCTGTGGAATACAGGCGACTTCCGTCCGAACCGCGCCTGAGTGTAGCTGTAAAAAAACATACAACCCCTTACTTCCCATTCCCAATGAGCGCTTCGATGAACATTTCAATTGTTGAAGATTCAAAAAGAATCTTCACAAAAAAACTCCCAGCATCGGTATTTGCCACGAAACCCGGCACGAATTCTTATGACTGTGGAATACACGTCTTGGGGAACTCCAGTATGTCGTACTATTCTGATTTTGATCTAAACACCCTATTTAACTCTGATTTTTTAGTCCTTGCTTGAGGAAAGTTCTTCTCTAATTAATGATTCTGTTCCGAATTTCATATTTCCAAATTCTGTCAAACACCTATGTACTTCATAATCGAAGAATACTGAATAGAAGCAGCTCTTTTGTGTGTTTGTGTTCATTCATTATAGCCTCAGAATATTTTTAGATCCGTTAGCTAATAACTCATGGATGAAATAAAATGTAAGTATAATAAAGAGGGTTAGAGAGTTACTTGAATGGAAGCTCAAAATAATGTAGCTAATTGCGTAGCTATTTTTTAAAATAGTGTAACACTACTTTATTAGACAAAGATTTATGAGCTATTTATTATTTAGTATTGCAGCAAATATTCATGTTCATCAGATGTTATAGATAGCCTATCGGCACAGATTTTCATATATGTAGAAAGTTGATGAAATGATTCAGTAGGTACTTCAAGCAATTCGTCAGTAGGTAGTCACATTTTTATGGTAATAACGCAAAGATAATATCAGGGGCAAGCCAAGAAGTAATACCAGGGAAACACATCTCCTGATCGAGTGCGATAATGTGGTAAAACAATGAAGACTTAGCTGTCTAGGTCTTTACCAACCAGCGGGAAAAGACCTTCTAAGGAATCATCAAAAATTCTAAATCTCTTTCGAGAACTAGAAATGGATGGTGTTGTATAATCAAATAATCACCAGAAAGGCAGACACAAAAGATCTTCTAGGTTTTAGTGTAAATGCATTCCCACCCCATTATTATTATTATTAATATTACTAGGGTAGGTTCAAGGCCTTGTCAGTCTCCCGAAAGTATTTCAGTATGAGTTCAATGTGTGCTTGTTCTATTTCTCTTGGTTATGCCATTTCGGTCCCAAATATTAGAAGTCTAGTTCCCTCTAGTGATGGGCATTCACACATTAGGTGGTATGGGGTTTCCTCCCCCTCCCCGCATGTCCTGAAATCTGGGTTGTTTTTCACTCCTATTATTGTGTGGTGTTTCATTAGTAGGCAATGCCCCACTAAACAAATCCCCGCCCCATACAATACAATATAATAAAATGCCAACCACGAGTATCTATGAAAAGTAATTAATTTAACAATCTAATTAATTTTAGATAGCCACTTTATAAAGTGGTTCAATTTACTTCAAAATAATAAACAAAATGGGTCAATTTGTCTTATGATTTTTTGATTTTGATTTTCATAACTTTTTCGATTGAGAAAGAAACTTTTGAAGCCTCAGCTGATTAACTACATTTCTCGAATAACTAAGTTATTATAATGTTTTCCCATGGCTTTTCTCTATGACTTATTAATAATCATTAATTATAGCTTCTTTAAAAAATTATTAGACTTTAGATCACAAAGGTTCTACAATCATCGATTACATCAATATCTTAGAAATATACATTATGTGTTATGTTATTGACATTGGTATACACAGCACCTTTACCTTGGAACACATTTACACATTTAGCTGAAGGGCAAATGCATGGGTGTAATATTACAACAATAATATGTGATTAAACTGAGAAAACGTGATGTACATAAAAAATGGTATAATGCATTCGTTATAATTATTACTAATTTAACATTATTTGCATTATTCGAAAACTGTGTTCATTATTTTAATTCAACTTTGCGTGTGTATGTGTGTGTTGTGTGTAAATGAATTTACGTTCTCTGTCTCCCATGTATTCTTCCAATCACTGGTAAAAGTCACAGACGCTTTGTTTGTATTTAATTATAATATTAATTAAGTATATTCAACTTTTCATTAATTGAATTTCCCATCCTCGTATACCTAATCAATAAGATAACAACTGCATCACATATTTCTCTGATATTGTTATTTTATCTTAACATGTTAAGAAATTTTTAAACCTCAATGTTTTGGCATATTCACCTTCAGATCAGCAGGTGTTTACCTCAATTTATTGGCAATATACAAGAAGTATATTATAGAATATAAAGCATGAACTTTATTGTTGCAGCTTTAGTTCATTTAAAAAAAATTCAATGTATGTGCTTTCGACTGCTATAGTGTTTCAATTCCACTTTTATACTTTATACTTTCATATAAAGTACCAAATGCTTAAGTACCTATAGTTTAAGTAGCCAAATCCAAATCCAAGCAAGTACTTATATCAAAACATATACATGTTACTTAGGGGCTTCTTGTAAATAGCAATTAAAATGAATATTTTTTCAGGTAAATTGACTGAAACTAGGATTTTTGAGACATGAAGGTGAACATTTTATACTTTTGCAATTTTGATTTTTAACAGATTGCAAATTTTAACAGAACTGCAAACGTAATAAGTAGCTGAAATGATAACATCAGCAAGACTCTGAAAACTCCATATAACATCCAGTAGGTAGTTCCATTAACTTATATGAAACAATAATTATGATCCATTCTATATCAAAATACTGATGTTAGTGGGTAAGAAGGATTTGATTACAACAATAACAATCCCCACACAAAGCCTACTTTCACCGAAAGAAAAATTAACGTGAAGATTAGTTAGCAGAAACTATATAGCTGTGTCATATAGGCTGTTAATAAAAGGCATTGCTAACATCGCCTTAAGTTTTTAATAAAAAGATATTTACTTTGTTCTAGGTATTATTGCGAGAGTCCCACATTGCGCCCATTAAGTTGATTATTTATTAGAAATTATTGTATTTGATAAAAATAATCAAAGTAGAAGATAAAAAATTTGTGAGACAAAATGGTTTTCTTCATGATTAAAAACTGAATCAACCTACCTTTGATATTCAGATGAAAGCCAAGTTTCTGCAACAAAATGAGGAAATTATATTAAGGTAGAAATAAATTACGTGAAGAAAAGTAAAAGAAAAGCGAATATTAATTACAGCATTCGCTCTGAACATATTATTAAAAATGACATTAATCTATACTAGGTTTATCAATTATTATACATATACCTACTCGTAGTTTAATAATTATAATAGTTAAGTATAATTATCCTTCGTGTCTCGCACTTCGAGATTACGAAGGTAGTATCACTACTTCTATGTCTTGGACCACAAGTTCAGAGCTAAAAATATAAACAAAAGCGCTTCCTCGTTACCATAGCGCTCCCTAGTAACTATTTATTCATTTCTTTTGTGTCAAACAGACCACACGTCAGTTTTTCGTATAATAAATTTTCAGTTCTATTTTAGTAATGGATAATCATCAGAGATCCAGAAACCGAGATCGTTCGAAGGAAAGAACGTCCAAAGACTGGATGGAAGATATTGTGACGGATTTCGCTGTGATGCTGTCTTGGCACGAGATGCCCCAACGTCGATGACATCTGAGACAAACGCATCAAACAGTGAAGGTATATAAATGTTTATGGTTAAACGTTAGCACGAGATGCGATTGCGTTTCTGGGATATACCATAACATTTATATCTGTTTATACGAGTGCTTTGTTTTGCCCGAGAGGTATAAATAAAGACACACTAATAATCAGACTTTATCTGGAAGGTAAAGTAGAGATTATATGGCTCTGTCTTATCCGAGAGGTAAGATTGGAGTCACGTATAAACAGACTAACCTTGTTTTTGCTGACATCAACTACATGAGTCCTTTGTTTCGCCCGAGAGGTATAAAAGGACTCAACTGGTAAGATTGGAGAAATGTATGAATAAATTAACCTTATTTTCGTTGATGTCAATCACATGAGTGCTTTGTTTTGCCCGGGAGGTATAAATAAGGACACACCCAATAATCAGACTTTATCTGGAAGGTAAAGTAGAGATTATATGGCTCCGTCTTATCCGAGAGGTAAGATTGGAGTCACGTATCAACAGAATGACCTTGTTTTGGCTGACATCAACTACATGAGTCCTTTGTTTCGCCCGAGAGGTATAAAAGGACTCAACTGGTGAGATTGGAGTCATGTATGGAGTGCTTTGTTTTGCCCGAGAGGCATAAAAGGACTCAACTAATAATATTGGTCTTATCTGGAAGGTAAAGTAGAAGTTGTATTGCTCTGTCTTATCCGAGAGGTAAGATTTGAGTCATGTATGGCCAACTTAACCGTATTTTCGTTGACATCAACCACATAAGTGCTTTGTTTTGCCCGAGAGGTACAAAAGGACTCAACTAATAGTCAAGCTTTATCTGGAAGATAAAGTAGAGATTATATTGTTCTGTCTTATCCGAGAGTTAAGATTGGAGTCATGTATAATCAAATTAACCATGTTTCTGTTGACATCAACTACATAAACATACGATTAGCTGCGATGGGCGACAAATAAATTTTTTTTTTTTTGGTTGGTCTGTCTGCGAATGCCAACGCTCTGGGGTGAGACTCCGTGGATATGAACTTAGAGTACATCCAAAGTGTAAATCCGGATACTCCAGTCGACATCTGCAACATCGGAGGGTGTCGGACTCCTTGGGAGTTGGATGAGGATGGGCTACGTATCTTTGGGGAAGAACATGTATACGCGAGGACCCTGAGTTGATTCTGCACTCCAGTGTCGCAGCGCGCTGGAAGAAATACTTGTCGGACGGACTAAAGAAAAAGTTTTTGATGGAAAAGTATCCTAGGAATGGTGAACTGTCATTCGTGCCGCCAATATGAGGTGGCAGTGAATCTAAAATAGTCGGCTCTGAAGATGGACAAATATTTTGGCGCGAGACAGAAGTTAGCGGGATCTGCTCTAACAGCATTGGCCCCATTGATCGAGTCGTTAGCACCCCTGAGAGATACAGAAAATAATGTTTATGGTTAAACTTTAGCACGAGATGCGATAGTTTTTCTTTGATATGATAATATAACATTCATATCTGTTTATACTGTTTTATGTTTTGACCGAGAGGTATAAAATGTCTCACTTGATAATCATGCTTTATCTGGAAGGTATAGTAGAGATTATATTGGTCTGTCTTATCCAATAGATAAGATTGGAGCAATTTAACAAACTATCCTTGTTTTTTGTTAGCATAAACTACATAAATAAACGATTATGCTACGATCGCAGCAACGTAAGTACTTTTGCGAGTCGCCTAAAACATTTTGTGAAAACTTGGGAAGCGATCTCTGATGACAAGTCTATTATTCAAACAGAGAAAGTTTATAAATTGCCGTTCGAGTCAACCCTTGCACAGATTTACTCTCTACCATCCAGAGGATGGCCGGAGCAGGAGTGAGCATCCAATTGGAAATTGATAGACTGCTTTCGATAAACGCGACTGTGGAGACTTAGGAAGTTTCAAGTCAGTTTTTTCCGCCGTTTTTTCTTAGTTCCCAAGTCTGATGTCCAGCATAATTCTGAACTTGAAGGAGTTGAATACCTTTATCTTGAAAGATGCTTATTTACTGATTCCAGTATGGGGCCACATCGCAAGTTTTTGAGGTTTATGTTAATGGCAAGATTCACAAGTTTGCTTGCCTTTTGGCCTATGTACGTGCCCATTGACTCTTACAAAGTTATTGAAGCCAGTAATAAATTATCTACGCTCGAGAGGTTCACTCTCGGTGGTGTACCTAGATGAATTTTTATCTTAAGGCCACCAAGTTGAAGAGTGCAGCGAGAATCTGACTCAAACCATCGAACTACTTGAGAGGTTAGGATTTATCATCAACTGTGACAAGTCCAAATTGGTGCCTGAGAGGCGATGCAAATATTTAGGATTCTTTTTAGATTCAAATTGATACCCTGAGAGTTGAGCTTCCACAGATAAAAAGATCACGATGTGAAAGCAGATAGAAGTCCCTATAAAAAAAAAAAAAAAGGAAGTTGAAGATTCGTGTGTTTGCCAAGGTTGTTGGGTCAGTGATGGCTTGCCGTCCTGCAGTCGAGTACAGCCTGTTACAACTTGGCCTTGAATAAATTTTGCAGATTCTTCAAAAGAGCAGAGTCAAGCCTTAGAAAAAATTTAGGGTTGTTTCGATGCGTTCATGTCAGTGGCGAAGTTTATTCTAAGAAACTGAGATTGGTGACTGAAGGCCTTGCCTAAGGCTAGTAGGAAAGTGAGGAGCAAAAGGTACTAGAGAACGATTTATTTTCATGTTTCGTTGCCCGGATGGGATGTTTTTTGCAATGGCGAGCCCGCCAGTGGACTTTGGAGAGGAATCTTCATATAAATCATTTGGAGCTTAAGACGGTTTTATTCGCATTGAAGTGATTTGCAGCTTATCTGAGGGATGCAGCTGTTTTGCTCATAGTCTATAATAGGGAGACGATAGCCTACATCAATCGGATGGGAGGTATCCGTTATTTTCCTCTTCATGTGTTAGCATGCGAGTTATGAAACTGGTGTGAGGCCCGTCAGTTATGGGTTTACGCTTCATACATTCCCTCAAAGGAAAATGACGAAGCGGATCCTTCATCACGTATCGATAATTCGGAAGCCGGATGGGAACTGGCGAACTATGTATTTAATAAAAGAATTATGGGAAGCTCGGGAACCTGTGAAAAAAGATTTATTTGCTTGTAGAAGAAATGCTAAGTACGCAGACTGTTGCCTTGGTAAAGAGACCCTGGGGCTTTCGCCTTTGAGGCATTTACGATCAGTGGGTCTGATTGAATGTTTTATTACTTATCAAAAGTGACAGGGCAGAAGCTGTCGCCGTTGTACCTCGCTGGTCGACTCAGGTCGGTTTCGAGGTTTCAAAAAATTATCACTAAGGGGATTGGATCTGGTTTGAAGTAGCGATCCTAATATGTTAGACTCCTTGCAAAACACGTGAATCTACTGGCGGCGAAGCTTATCTTGGCTGCCGCCACGTTATCAGCCAGGCGTTATTGTTGAAAGATACACCTTAAGAAGCGATTAACATTTCAATCGGTTCTTCAACAGAATCCACGTTAAAAAAAAAAATTATAATAGGATTCTTAAGCTCTGGTGACGATGGAATTTGGCGAAATTATGAGGATCCGTATGATCTATCAGTGGGGATTTTGAAAATTTTTAAGTTCCTCTTGGAGAGATGGTGCTGAGCATAGTACGCTGAATTTCGCAAGAGTGGCACTGCCATTAATATCAGGGGAGGATGTTACGAATAACCAGCTGATAAGTCGTTTCATCAGAGTATCTTAAAAGATAAGGCTCAGTTTACCCAAGTACGAATCCACGTGGGACGTGGATCTGGTTCCTTGACAACGTGGTTTCCGCTAGAAGAGTTGGCCTTGAATAAATTGACAGAAAAGCTAGTGTCGCTGTTGCCCTTAGGCACCGTTTATCGCTGTCAAATCTTGGCGTTAGTTAAGATTTCTATAATATCATTGCGTTGGAGTGAAAGATTGAAATACGTATCCCAGAATTCCCGGATAGAATTAAAACTTTTCGACCAGGGATTCCTCAACCAGTGCTGAAGATTGTTTTCTTCCGAGAAAAACCTGAATATGTGTATCGCGCAAAATTTTTAACCAGTACTTGATGGTGATGAAAAACCTTCTAGGGAATATTATTGACTCACTGTTTGTTTCTTTTAACAAGCCACAAAAGGCAGTTAAAAGTGAGACAATTAGTCGTTGTATTAGATCAACGTTGTTGTCCTTAGGAGTGGATAAAATGTTTACCGCGCATTCTACGCGACATGCGTCGACATCTAACGCATGTCAGAAAAGGTATGAGTTTCGAAGAAATTTAGAAAGTGGCTGGTTGGTCGTCGAATTCAAAGGAATTCGCCGATTTTTATCAACAGCCAATAATTATTGTTGTCAGCAATATATGTTTGCAGAATCAATACTATCATTCAGTACTTACATCTGTTAAGTATATTTCTATTCCCTTATAATTTTGTTGAGTTACATTACTACCAAAATACTATTGGTTTTATAATAATACTTGGAGCATTCATTGGCCCATATTTTCATTTTACTCTGTATTATTTAAATAAATAATATTTAAATGATGAAGGGAATGGTTGCTCTGAACAGCTACCTTCGTAATCTCGAAGTGCGAGACACGAAGGATAATTGAAAGATCTCACGAGCCCGCCGAAGGCGGGCGAAGTTTGATCTCAATTATTCGAGTGTCTCGCACGAGAGATTCCCACCCATATACTAATAAATATTACCCACCCCCATTTCAGGTAAAATGAAAAATAGAATTGCTTTATACGAATGAATAAATAGTTACTAGGGAGCGCTATGGTAACGAGGAAGCGCTTTTGTTTATATTTTTAGCTCTGAACTTGTGGTCCAAGACATAGAAGTAGTGATACTACCTTCGTAATCTCTCGTGCGAGACACTCGAATAATTGAGATCAAACTTCGCCCGCCTTCGGCGGGCTCGTGAGATCTTTCAATTATTTATTTAGTTAATAATTTATGCATTTATTTCTAATGTACCTGCATGCACAATATATAACAAGGTTGTAACACTTCTGTTCTTAACTTAGAAACAACTATAGTGTTATTAAATAATTATTAACGGGTAGGTATGTAGATTTCTAATACAGTTCATCAAAATAAACAATCAGTACAACTTGACATCTATTTGTATTGTATATCGTATAAGAAATCTTAAATGTTCCCCTAAAATATTTGAAGACGAATTCTCAACTGCCAGTTATTGACATCATCCTTCAATCTCAACAAATCAACTAATTGTTTAGACTTTTCTATAGGCAGGGTCACCTTGTCACATGACCCCCCAATTAAATTAAGAATAACTATCACTATCACTGCTGTAGTTCGTTGAAATTTAATTTACAAAAATTTATTAGGGTGTTATTCCTTGCAAGAATACGTAACTTTCGTATTATAGTAGGCTCAACCTTGACACTTAACGTTTTATAATTACCAAACTTAAACTACAGGGTGTCCCAGCTTATTCGAAGCGGTCTCTGTAGGCCAAACGATGGACTTTTTCAAAAAAAATTTTGAAAATTCAAGTACAGAATCACAATCGCCATAATTTAAAATTATTTTGGAGTATACAGAGTGTCCCATATGACAGTGGCATATCAAAGTTATGTTTTTTTAAATGGAATGCTCCTATGTTATTGCATTTTTAGATTGTCTGAGAAGAGAAAATAAGATTGGCTTTTACAGTTGGTGTTTAAATTCAGAAGTTTCTGAGTTATAAACAAGTGAAAATCGTCATTTTTCAAGTTCAAGGCCCTGTACAACGAAAACGGTTCAAGATAGAGAAAAACGGCTCACATGTCCCTATTTTAACTTTTCATGTACTATCCTATGGTATAGAAACATTTGTACTTTCTTTGATTTTTTTATTTGTCGACGCGTGGAGAAATCTCAGAATTTTTCAAATTTTTTATCACCCTGTATAAACATCTCATCCACATCATAGGATAGTACATGAAAAGTTAAAATAGGGACATGTAAGCCGTTTTTCTTGATCTTGAGTTGTTTTCGGTGTACAGGGCCTTGAACTTGAAAAATGACGATTTTCACTTGTTTATAACTCAAAAACTTCTGAATTTAAACACCAACTGTAAAAGCCAATCTTATTTTCTCTTTTCAGACAATCTAAAAATGCAATAACATAGAAGCATTCCATTTAAAAAAGCATAACTTTGATATGCCACTGCCATATGGGACACTCTGTATACCCCAAAATAATTTTAAATTATGGCCATTGTGATCCTGTACTTGAATGTGCAAAAATTTTTTGGAAAAAATCCATCGTTTGGCCTACAGAGACCGCTTCGAATAAGCTGGGACATCCTGTATACAAAATACAAAATTATTAAACAATGAAAGAAAACTTCAACTTATAATATACATTACTCAACAGGAGTATTAAACAGTTTCAAATTTCAAAGGAATTTCAAAGAAGTTTCCAGAAGACTCGTGAACAATTTCGTATGCATGCTTCTACACAAGGTGTGGCATTAAGGTATGCTTCCACCAAAGGAACATTGAGGAACTTTTATGTTTCTGTTTCCTTTTTTCGAAAATGTTCCACAAAGTTTCTGAATGTTCCACTCGGTTTCTGTTCCAATTTCAGATTGTTCCTTCTTGTGCCAGTTTCCATTTCGAGCGGTAAACTTCAAAGGAAAATCAGCAACATAGGGAAACAGAAACAAGTTGCTGCTTGTCGCCGTCTCGGTGGAAACGAATAAGCAACATTATTTAGAATTTTTTTTAGTAAACTTTATGACACGTGCTGCGCCTAGTGTCTTGATGACTGCCTTAAACTTTGGAAGTGTAAAAAGAATGCCGCCGTCTACTGCATGGTCAAACGAATTAGTTGTTGAATTAATCGATAATATAGAAGTTGCATGAGTGTTTGTGGAACGCAAAGAACATAAAATATAAATGCAGGAATACAAAACATGATGCTTGGGTCACACTGGCAGAAAAAACAGGAAAAAATGTAGCAGAAGTTAAGAGGAAAATTAAAAATATTTTTTGAAATTTTGAACACTACCATTGGTTATTCTTCCCGAGCATAAATCGTCTTTCTTGAGGACGCTAAGCAACTGTGCTACACCAAAGTCATCTTTTTCTTGCAGACTCGGTTTTACCCAGCATTTATGTTTTCTTTTCCGCCGCTTTCTGGTAGATAATACAATGTATGCCGCCGCCGCTAATGCAATTTCATTTTTTCTCTCCATATTCTACTCTAAAATAATTATAAACACAGTAAACGTTTTAATTTACACTTCCACGTCAATGGAAACACTGGGTTCAGTGGAAACACGGTGTTGCTCTAAGTTGCTGTTGCCACAAACAACAAGCGACTTCCGGCGACTTAGTTGCTTCAGTGGAAACGATAAGTTTATGTATGTTCCTGAAAGTTTCTTGTATATAGAAACAAGACGAAACTTGTGGCTACATAAAAGTTCCTCAATGTTCCTTTGGTGGAAACATACCTTTAGGTTTAACACAAAATGGGTTACGGTCTTTCATTTTAATATAATTCCTATACTCTTTGGTTTTCCCCGACTTCGGACGAAGAATATCCTCAAACATAACTAGTAACTTTATGTCGTATTAAACCCTTACCTAAGGCATTCAATGTTTCAGATTGATTCACAGCCGACTTTACTTCTTCTTACCTTGAACCTATCTTCATTTTATTAATGTTCTATCTGAGATATTTTGAAACCTACAGCATCCTGTTTTTCCGCATCAAAATTTATTATTATTTGCAATTTACTAAATTTGCAAACCAAAATTTCCTTCCTGTTAAATTATCATAATTGTTTCTCCTCCTAGCCAATCACAATCAACAATTATGTCGCTTGATAGCTTTGGAACGAAAACACATGCCCAGTAAAACTTTCTGGACTAAATTTGTTTATTTACATAAGTTTGTGCCTTTTTTTTAGAGCCCCTAGAATATTTACTTGGGAAAATTGATAATTCATCCTTCTGACTTTTTATCTTATTGAAAAAAAAAATAGACAATGATATAACTTAGATTTTGCTGCCACTATCAATAATTGATAGTGAAGTTGATATCTCTTCAATATCGGCAGCTACCACATTGTATCAAACTACCTTTTTTCTTTAATTAACTGGTTTTCTTCTTCTTATAACAAAAAGTTAGCTCTATTTTGAAAAAAGACATTCACACTCTCGGGAATATTTTTCTCTTTCTTTGAAATCGAATTAGCTTCAAATCGAATAATTTTCAAAGTCCATCTCCAAACCCAAATTTTTAAATCTTTTACTACCTCTCTTAAGTTCTTGATTTTGACGACCGAAAACCTGTCTTTCGATATTCTAAATTCGATTGTAAAGATCGCCTTAATCACGTCTACCTAAGTATGACTCAACCTCCTCCAAGACCTAAACTCACCGTTATAAATGCCCCCTCCTAACAACGAAATCAAAATGACAAGCGATTTTTTTCAATTCTGCATCAAGTACCTCCCCTGACCTAAATACTTGTATTCGCTAACAAGACGCATGAAGACGTAATCAGCTCTAGAACCTGACGTATGTTCTCCAAATTTAATCATATTGAAAGTATGGCGAATTTTCTCAGGTCCCCAGTACCGATAAAGAAACCCATCTCTAAATTCTCTGAAATTGGAAAATGGCTCTGTTTTTATAATCACCAAATCAGATGCTAAGCTTCTAATGATTTAAAGTTTAAACAAATGAGGCGTTTAGTTGTCAAAACAATTATTAATAAATAACTAAACGCCTCATTTGTTTTTATTTTCAAGGTCTGCTTAGAAAATTCTGTTGTCCCGTCTAAGTAAGTCTTAAATAAATTACAGTCAGCATTTTAATCCGAATTTACCTATTATACTTTGACTATTAGACGAACACGTTATGCAGAAACAAATCCGAATCAGCCACCACCGAATCACCGCTCTAAAAAGAAATTGGGAAATTTAAATATCAGTAAGTTGATCAATGACACACACCCAAACATGTTGATATATCTCGTAAACGAAGGCCTAAATCAAAATGATATGAGTGAGGATAGTAAAACAAATAAACGCTCAATCAAAAAAACCATACATCAGAGCCATAGGCGTACGCAGAAAAATGTTGGGGGGCCAAGGTCTGCCATAAACCCCCTTTCGTGCGCTCGCGCTTGGATTTTCTTTAATTTTTTTCCCTAAAAATGTGTGTCTGCATAAGAAAGAAAGCTATGCAAATTTTCAAGTGAGTATCTTAAAAAACAACGGAGTTATTGATAAAAAAAAATTTTTTTATTTAAAGTTTGACACCCTGTATCTTGAAAATGGGACGCCTATGTGAAAAATGGCATAAGGAAAGTGTATTTTTGGCCCAACAATCTGTGGCCAAGAGCTTGACCTCCTTTTTTGTAACACCCTGTATATGATTTTTAAAGAAGCTCTTAGCTCTAAGTGTGAAGATTCATCTGAGTTGTAATAAACTAACAAAATGAAGCAGAAATCCAGAATGTAAATAAACTGGTAGATTAAATTGGAGAACTCGTCATTCTTAATTGCAAAGTAATTGGACAGGTCACCGCAGAAGTCGTCTGCAAAGTCACGAATAATATTGACATAATATCACGATGTATTGGCTCGATATAGCCAAATCAGTTTATCTATTTTGCATACAGAAATTTGCAGATGATAATTATGTATCTAGCAGCGGAGACAGGATCTGGTAATACGTCCTTGATATTAGCAAAATATGCAGTCTTCCGTGATACCGTTCAGCACGAACAGTAGTAGGCTGGGCAATGGCTATGTTATCTGTAACTCTGCAAGAGTGAAGGGTCTCCTACATGAACGATGCAAATTCATCTTTTTTTCATTTATCATTGGCGTTTATTCATTGGCGTAGCAAGCATAATAATATTATATTGCAACTTTAATTTAATTTTAGATTCAGTGAATTGTATTTTTTATCGAGTAATAATAATCATAAAAAAAATTATATCAAGATTTTTTCGTATTTGCTTCTTATTTAATTTCCTGTTCATACCTGCGGGTATCCTGTTAATTGAAAAAGGAGGTCTCAAATCGGCTTGATCTATTTTTTTAATAAAAAAACAATCATTTTTGACAAGCCCGCAGGTACAAAGGGCTCGCCACTGATATCTTACATTAAGGTCAATTAAAAAAAAAAAGGTTTTTCAAGAAATAAACAAATTGTGGCGGCATTTCCATGGACATGAATCTCTGAAACAACAAAACTCAACCAGTTGCAGAAATTTTCTTGAGATAATTAGGTAACTGGTCCAAAATATTCGATCTAGAGTATTTTCTATTTTTTTTTACTATTATAAAAGATGCGGGTTGGTTAGGAATATTTACAAGATTGCGTCGAGAGGAAAGCTAGATATACACATAACTATATTTATGTACCTAGTTCAGAGAAATTCGTCTGTGACTGAATCAAGTTAGGGGTTACTTTTTGAACACAACAGTCTGAAAAGCTACAAAAAATTCTTGTTATTTGCTGATGGATATTTAAGTACGCCAATGAGTAATGATTGAGAATACAGATGAATTTCAATAGCATGAAATCATTAGAATGTATGCTGATAGACAATCAAGAAGAATATAAGTACTTTCAGGAAAAGAATTTATACGATTACTTCACTGTTGAAAGTAGATCAATAATGGAAGGAATATCAGGCTAAATCGATATCACAGGCTAATCATATCTTGTGACCGACTTGTAAATTGAATCCGATATGAAAATTGTAACTTCCAAACCAAAGAATTATTGTGGTAATCAAGTTTCAAAATTTCCTACAATCTATTAATTATTAACAATTACTATCGAAGGTACGAAGGCGAGAGGCTAGGCGTAAACTGCGCATCTTGTGAGCTTTGTTCACCACCACTAAGCTTTTACATGATCGATGAACGGCGGAGATACTCTTATCAGCCCCATCTAACCATTAGTAATCAGCCTTTCTGCGCAGTAAGAAATTCGTCTTCCTATAATAATTGGACTGTATTTATGTATCGATGGAATTATGAGGATGCTAAGATTTACTATCCCATGAGGGCCGATAGGCCCGAGTTGATAATTTCAAGTTGATAAGAATTTTTTAACATATTTTTTTACAATAATTTATGAATTAATATTAATAAAGAGCGAGCAAGGGAAAATTCTTCGCCGAAATCTTTAAATAATTAAATAAATAAATAAATCTGTTAAAAACCCCATTCATTTCAAATAATTCATTTCATAATGTTTCCATGGTAGCAACTCAATCTTCTATTAGAGACCTACACATTATTTGTCTTCCTAGAGAAGTATATCGAGTGTGGCGTTGTCACTTTTTTCTACAAAATTGGTCATTTATTTTTAATGCAGTCATGCTGGAGAAAAAATTAAATTAACAAAAAGAAATTAATCTTTAATACACTGTGAATGTAGTGGTACAATGCGTGTCTGCCAATTCGAGATCACCCTCTATAGAGTGTCAGTTCTAGTGTTTTACACCGTGAGGACACCACCATATTACGAAAATCACCAAAAACCATCAAATGTTTTTGAAGAATTTTTATATTATCTTGTTTATTTTTCCAAAATTTAAAATTTCAAATTTAATAAACGCGCTTGAACATTTGCCCTTCAATCTTTAGGCATAAAATTTTAAACCCTTTTAAAACCTATGGAGAATTGTGGACTTTTGTTAAAAAAATCTTTATAAAATATGATTGTTGTTTGTACAGGATGTTCCTTAATAAAATAAAATTTCACAAAAAACAACCGTTCTTATAACTTGATTACAGTTCGTAAGCTTCATTCTAGGGAACTGAAATGTTTGTTATAGTTAGATGTCTGGTGGGAGTTGTCTTCTATTGAATTTTAAAAATATCCATTTGAACTTTTGTAAAAACTGCTATTTTCTTAACACTTGTATTTGCAAAACTGAACATAATTTTCCAATCAAATTACCAGAACAAGAAGAATGTATCCCAAGTTGTAAATTTGTGCCAAAAAGTTTGCGTCTTAGCAATTAATTTTTTGATTGGGAAGTAATTTTTAATTAGGACTCCTTCTCAAGAATAATAGTTTGGAACGAAACAAAACTTCCGTCCGGAACTACCTTTCGTTCGGTTTCGGATGTGACCAGCTTCCGTACGGGATAATCTCCCGCATGACAATAAAACATCGCACGAATACTACACTATTATGAATATAACAATAATTTATTTAGAGTTGCTAAATACTATTAACAAATTCTTAACAAATTCACAAATAAATAACTTAACCAACTCAGTATATCAACATAGTTATTCAAGAATAATATGATAACAGGCTGATCCGGAAATGATTTGTGCAAGCAAAAGAAACAAACCGTGTAAGTGTTTCAAATTTCAAGTGCTAAATGATAAAGTAGTGCTAAATAACATGTGAAAATTTAAAGTTGTTTTTACGCAAGTAGGGATTAATATTTTAATGTAAATATGTAAACTAATGCACTGAGAAGGCCAGCTTAGTAATCATCTAAATTATAATAATGTGCACTAAACTGAATCTAAATTTACTGGATCGATTATTATTATTGTTTTGCAAGGTAATCCAATGAATGACGTGTTGACCTTAAAGCTGGAAAGGTAGAAACAGCATTTTGTGGTTTGATTGATTGCTAATAGATTACTTACCTAATATTAAAATTGTGGTTACTGATGAAATGTCAACATGTGAAACAACTAATAATAATTTTAGTTTTTTTTAACTTGTTTGCATAAACAATGGACAGTTTTAAAATTAAAACTAACAGTACCTACTTATATGTACAATCAAAAACAAACAAAAAACTCTTTATTTATTTTCTTTCAAGATATCTGACAAAAGAAAAAATACAAAATTTAATTTACAAAAAATATGCCCTTACTTAGTAGGTACATTGTAAGGTAGAAATGGTTCTATCAAATGGATTTTAATGGAGTGCAGACTACTTCACAATGCTATTTTTATTAGAGTCTGACTATTGTTTCATAGAAATATCCCCTATATACAAAAGTGAACCCCCTACTTCAAATGCAAACTCCCTCGACGGTAGCAAAATTCAGTTCAGCAAATTTTAGGATCTATACACATTACACACCCTAGTCATTTTTTTTTAATCTTCGTTCTTTTATCTCGTGTAATTCTGAAATTATCAGTGATAATAATCATAAAAATATTTTACTGTTACACTCACAGTTACACTGCTCACATATGCGTTTACCCTTACTTCGCATTTATTGAGAATTAGATTTTGTTTGCAATTTTATTAGCTACCTTTATGTATAATCTGAATAAATGAACCTGAGCTACATTGAACCCTGTCCTGAGAAATTAGCAGATCAATGCGAGACAAATTGTTATTTTCTTCTTAATAATTCTTAATTCAATTTTGTCTCATTTTTTTTTAATTTTATCCATATTATTATGTATTTGTTGTTATTTAACCAGAGAATTTAATTCAATGAAACATCAGCCCAAGTCTCAAGTATTTAACTTTACTGCTTGATTTTTATATGAAGGCGAAGGCTGGGCGTGAACTACGCATCTTGCGAGCTTTGCTCACCGCCACTAATAATTTACACGTTCGATGAACGGCGGAGATACTCTTATCAGCCTTATCTGGTTGGTTGTTTTTTTAAGGTGGACGCCGACTAACATTGTTGATATTGGACAACAAATATTTATGGAGTCGGAGACGGTACCCACCCTTTTTGCGCAGTAAGAATTTACTCGCCTTCCTATATTAACAGGACTATACTATTTTGTAGCCCATCATTTATTACTCTAAAAATACATTTATTTATTTATTATATGAGATTTTATGTGTCCTTGAATCCGACAAGAATTTTATTGAATGTTTAATAAATTTAATATTTTATTTAGTAACTAACAGATTTCTGTAAGCGCCACCGTAAATCATCTCTAATTGCATCACTGAAGTTGCCTTTCTCATTTGCAAATTGAAAACCATGACGCCATAGCCTTAAGCATGCAACCACTCTGAGTACACGTTCCACGTTGTTTTTCCTGTCAATTGTTTACCTCGATAACCATCACATACTGACATAATTTTTCACAACAATTATTTACAATTCCTTCACGACTTTAGCATTTTGATGGTGTCGCCATGTAGACTAATGACAAATATACCATTGTCCTGGAGATATCATCTAAATTACGAAATGTATCTAGGTTGAACCTTAACATAAATGGTCAAGTTTTCGACAACAGGCACCACTTTTAGTTACACATTATAACACGAACTAATTAAGTTTTCTTACAACTTACTTTCATAAAGACATTGAACACGTGTTAGAGGATATTCATATTACACGAATACCTAAAATAAATATGATTCAGTGTTCTCTTTTTGCCCTTGTCTTGAAATATAATGCTTACTAGACTTAAATTAATTATTATGAAATAGGTACCTATACGAGTACGTAGATGAATAATCAACACATCATGTAACATGTAACAAATTGTCTATATTATTAAGACCAGTTTTGTTGTTTGTGTTAATAATGGATATTTCTGCCGGAATATAAATCTAAAGCTTTGTCCACACCAAAGAAACACAGAGGAACATTTTGTTGCTGGTTGCCGCAACCTGTTTATGGAAACAGAAACAACAGCAAAAGTTCCATAAACATTCTGTCCACACCAAGGTAATTCAGTTTTGCGAATGTTTCGTTGTGTTGCTGCAACAGGAAACGTTGTGTCTACACCAGTGCAGTGTATGTTTCTAAATAATATGGTACGACGAAGAAGATTTACAGGCAGCAGCAGCTGCAATTGTAATTATTTTACAAAAACACAAAAAACCAGTCCGTAAGTGTTGGACTAGACCAAGTCTTTTAGACAGAAAGTCACATGGTGTCATACGTCTTTTAAGTTCATTAAAGAAAGATGATATAATATCAGAATGTATCGATAATGTAAATTTAAAAATTAAAATATTAATTAATGTTTCTTTTATTATTATATACTGAACTACCTGAAGTCAAGTTAAAAGCTGGTGTTTGCGGCAACTACGCGACAGCTCCACGACGCAAGTTTAGAGCTTTGGGAACAAGCAGCAACGTGTCCACACTGATAAAAATACAGTTGAGAAACAAAAAATGTTTACCAATGTTTCTATATTTTCTTTGATCTTTGCCGCTAAATATTGAAACAAGCAACTTATAGTAACTTTTGTTGCTGCAACCGTAAACAATGAGGAACTTAAATAAACTTTTGGCAACATTCAGAAACAAGTTCCAGGAACAAGCAACATAAACAAAATGTTCCTATGTGTTGCTTTCGGTGTGGACAAGGCTTTATATTTATATGATATGTCGCTGAAAAGGACTAAATTCCGCGGAGTACCCACTGCTGTACTGTATACTCTTCAGTTGAGGTGCAACTGTCCTCCAATATTCCTGGCATTGTATAAGCTCTTATTAACATCACAGATGTACAGAGCGATAAGAAAATATTTTTCCGCTCTTGCGAGTTCGTCAGGATATCGTTCAGTTTATCGCATAAACAAGCATCGTCTTGGAGCTTCTTGCAAGTAATCGTTTTTACATTTTCTGAAGTGATTTCGCATCCTTTTGCTGCATGAAAAAGCAGGAAGTGGTGGCGATGATCTCCAAAGGTTCATTGCTGAAGAACCAGGGTTCTGCATTATTTTTTCTGGTATTATCATTTGGACGTTACTTCAAGGAATATAAGTCACAGCCATCAGAATGAGAATCAGAGAGTTGGTGCCCTCACCTACTATTATTGCTGCTAGCGGTGTCACCCATAATAACCTCCTCATAACCATATCAATAGCCGCAGCGTTGGCAATTATTATCAGGGCGTATATTTCTTATCGTTTGGAATTATAAGTTTGGAATGTTTTGATGAAAATCGGGACACTTAGCGTAACGCCTAGTGTCTTAGCGGGACGTGAAAAAAATTACCCAAATATAGTTACATCTAGCAACAGCAACCGTAGTTACACCTCCGAAAATACTTTTGGAATTCAGCTATTTGTTACATATTTTTTTATGCCGCAGTTACAATCTAGGAATTACAAACTCAACATCCATTCAATTGAGGCAATTAATAATTTATCAAATATTTGATAACCTTTGTCTTGTATTAAGAAAAAGTAGCGTTAGATTTATTTTAGTTATTAATCAAGGCACTGGCAACGATTTATTCTCCTTACATAATAATATTCTCCAACACAATGAAAAAATAAATTTAATCTGCTTTCAGCTTTTCAATACACATCCAGAGGATTATACAATCCGATGCTTGATGAAGGTTTAAAATACCATGGCGCCATGTTCATAAACAGGACTTCGATTGTAAATTCTGAACAATGGTACGCCTACTTGAAGCCGTTTTATTTCAAAGTTACATGAATTTATTGACAATTCAATGCATATATTTCAATAAATGAACCAACAAAACCTTTCTCTCTCTTTCTTCATGTATCAATTTTATGTAAATAAGACTTTACATACCCGCATAGGAATGCCGCATTAGCTCAGTTTTGTTAAGTAATCAGCTTATTGGATTCGGAATTTAATTATATTATTCGTAAATCTCACCAATAAATTAAATTTTTTATCATTATCGACCATCTAATATTCTACTTAATATAACTTATTATTGTAATAGCATAATAAGTTGGCGCCCCTAAAGCTTAAAGAAAGTATTTTTTGCAAACGTTGTAAGTATTAACGTCAAACAATATATTTCAACAAAAATTATGAACATACATAATATAAAGGAAATGCTAAGTTGTGAAAAAATTTACTAAATTCATTAAAAACAGTAAAAACGTTTAGAAAGGAACATTTTATATCTAGAGAATTTGTTGCAAGATTAGGTAAATAAATTATTATAATTATTACGAATAGCTACACAATCAACCACAATGGATTCTGAAAATACTCAGGCTTAACGTAACTGTTTCGATTAAAAACCTCTAATCCTTAAACGAACCATTGAACGCTAATTCCACTGTTTTGATAATTATCCCCGTCTAACTGTATCCCGGGTCAGAGATCAACAAGATCTTTGAGACACGCCGTAGCAACGGTATCGGCTCGATGGATCCCCGCAGACCCGGCTCCCGGTCATGGTATTGTTACCATCGTCCATCGATCCATCTCCTGTGGTCCTTCCTACTCTACAAACACCTGGTTAAAAGGTTTGTTGCCCTCCAAGAATTGTTCTCACTGCTACGCGTAGCTCGAAGCTGGGACCCGTTTCGTATTAAAATTAATGTTACTTTAAAATTTAAAGCCTAATTTCAGCCCGGTTACATTTGTTTTTAAGAATGATTTGACGTACCTTTAAGCTAAGATAACTTGAAATTTTAATATGGAGCCTGCCGTTAAATTATACAGACTCATCGCAGAATTTTATTTGGATTTGCAAAAAAAAGTTTCTTGTTCTTTCGAACGATGAAGGATTCTTACATATGTTACAGGATTTTCATTGTATGTCCATTTTTGAGTATTATCATTGATAGCTGTTTTATAGCCAATTCTATAGCCAATTCTATAAACCCCTATTTCTATACTTTTCCACCATCGAAATCCGTATGTTGCGCCGGCCAACGAAACAGCCTGTATATTAGCATGAGTGTCATTATTTGTGGTGTGGAAAACCTTCATTCATTTACAGTAATTTTAAAATATGCATGCGTGTCGTAAAGCTATAAATTAGATACTATAAGGTCAGATTATAGTTTCAAATTAAATTGCTTATTTTTATCCAACTGAAGTAAACTGTGACAATCTATAAATTGTTGTATAAATTTCCGCTTAACCAAGAACTGAGATTAGTCAATAATAAAATATTGTGTTTAAGTGCACAAAGTAGTAATTTTCATCTAAACCGCTACTATTTAAATGACCAGGAACTAATAATATGTATATGAATACTCACTTATTGTGGCACACTTGTATCTCTTCCTTGAACTGTTTTCGTTTTCTGAAAAAAAAATACAAAAATTATTATTAGTATCTTCAAAAGTTCTTATAGATAATCAACATTATACTATAAAAAGTTTATACTTTCACAATCTTAGTGCATTGGAAACAAAACAACAAAGATTGCTTCTTTCCATTCTAGACCAGAGGGAGAATGCGGTTACCAAATTAAAGACAAAAGAATTGTGAATGTCATATAGAACAATTTTTTTCCAGATTGAATTTTCAATATTTAATATAAACAGCGTGTCTTCCTGATACGATAGCACCGTATTTTCTGACACTAATTTGGGTTCAATCAGAGAACAGTTAAAGATGCAGAAAAAAGGGGTTTGCATGTACTTACATTATGTACCAACATTTCGAGTACCTACTATAACGGCAGGATAACTTCCTTTTTTGGAATTAAGCGCCATTAAGGCTGTAAAGGTGGTAGCGGGGTGGGCGTTGTCTCATTGAACACGCCTAGTTCAAAAGTTTTATATGCTTCCTGGTTAATTCCATCATGCGTTTGAACAGAGCACCATGCGTTTGCCATCGAAGCCTACTTTTCTAAAGGAGGCTCTGATCGCAACCCATCGTGCCTTCTGAAATCGCTTTTATGTAGCCCCGTTGGGCCCTATCCTGGATCCAAAATCATTTTTTATTTGGGTCACTACGTTCAAACAAACCGCGAGAAGAAGACCACGTTCAGACAAGATGAAGAACTGGAGTTCCTCGCTCGATCAGATCACCTGAGAATATTGAGGCGGCGAGCGCTACAATCTGCCGATCATCATTGCTTTCTAGGCGCAAACGTGTTTTTGCCCTTGCACTTTGCGATCGTTCAGTGACGGGAATTCTTCACGATAGACTTCATTACCATCCTCACAAGTTGGCGATCACACACGACCTCTCCAAATGCGATTGCAATTCCCGGAGCAACGCATGTGAGACGCTTGTTAAAAACCTTCCAGAGGAGCTACTCATGAAGGTTTTTTTAGTGATTAAGCCCATTTTAACTTAAGTAGAAGCATCAGCAAGCAAAACAAGCTATACTGGACACTTACTGATCCTCCAGAGTTGCATCAAAGGTCTTTGCATTCACCTAACGTCGCATAGTATGGTGTGCAACGGTGATTTACGGTGATTCACGGTGACAGTGAATAACCACCCTCATGTGAGCATGTTGGAGGAATTTTTTTCCACGATTAGATTAATTGAACTTAGAAGACATTTGGTTCCAACAGGACGGAGCGCGGCTCACACTTCAAAAGGAATCGGTGGCTCTTTTGAGAGAACCCTTCTCGTAGTAGCTGATCTCGATAAGGGTTGATTTTGAGTGACCCCTTGCGATTTATTTGTGAGATTTTTTGAAATACCGCCTTTTTGATGAAAAACCTCAATTTTCGTCGCAACTAATTGATCGCCTGATCAAAGTACGAAATGAGTTTCTTCATTAAGAGTCGCAACCGAAGTTTAAAACTAAAGAGTGTATCGAACTTTGGCAGAAAACCCGTCAGTTACTCCACGAATTGACTCGTCCTTCCTAGAATCGCTGCATCTCCCGCTTCGCCCGAAACAGATATACATGCATGCTGTGTATAAGTAGCAATTTCCAATATGCAAGAGCATAATACCCAATAATTTAGTATTTTACATTTTACTTTAACGCGAGCGAAGTTAAGCAGGTACAGTTTACCTTTTTTTAGTATTATAGAGTTTTGGATGAAGGGACCAGCTGTGAATAGTTGACGCAGGCAAGCAAAGATTGCTGAAAGGCGAAGAAGTTATCGTTTGGTCCGACTTGATTATGAAATATACAGCCATAAAATAAAACTGAGTTTGGTAGACTTGTTGACTCGTACTAAGTGTTGCAGTTTTAAAAAGTTAAATTAGTGAACGATAAGGAAATATGAATTTAGCGATGGTAAGTGGGAGTAAATTATTATTGTTATTAAAAGTGTAGGTAAGTCTAAAGAAAAAGTTTGTTTGTGTTTCATATACGTGTTGATTATGTGACGAGGATGTGATCCGGAAGAGTTGAAAGATCAAACAGTCTTCTTAAGATCGACACGTGTAACAATAATGAAGTGCACCCAAAAGGCACCAAAATTAAGGCAGCATTAAACAGATTCCACCATGGATACTTCTCTAGAATCTCGCTCATCAAAAATCCTGCAGAGTTGGTGCTCACCTTATAGTTGAGTATATGTTACGTATCTTTTATTATGATCCCATGCATAGAAGAGGCATTTAAACCACATTTTTATTTGATTCCTTTCTTCTATCTGTTGGTAGGTACTTGTAACAAGTAAAACATTTTAAAGTAAAAAAAATCATATTTAATGGCAATAATTTGCAGCTGCTGGGCAATTATTCATTACATTTCACAACAATGTCTAAAAAGGATGCTGGTAATTACAAGATCTCTCATCCATTTTTAACGAAGGAAACACGGTGAGGAATTGCTTCGATATCCATTTAATTGCTACTGGAAACCGAGACATCAATCTAACAATTCTTAGGAACGGATTCTTTGGCCTCTAGAACAAGGCAAGTTCAAGATGCAAGCTATCAGGGACTCATTGACCTCGATGTCACTAGAGAAACCGCTATGTGTGTAGTGTAGAATCCGCATGTGTGTACTCGTACGCACTCGTTGCAGTCGTGATAAGAATACCGACTAATGGCCGATTGTCTCGCAATCCGAACAAACAATAGCGTATGGCTCTGCTTTCATGCCTGCAGAGCACTACCTTGTCAATGAAAGCAAAGTATACGCATAAGGGTATTCTCGTAATGTCAAACAGATTCAAATGTTTGTTTTGAGGCGATTAAAGCATGTAGTAGGTATAACGGATGTTAGACTCAGTATTTCGAAAGGAAACATTTGTTCTAGAGTTATAAAAAGTAGGTAATTTCATCAATATTGAACTTCAGTTAAATTTAGCTTCAGTCCAATAACCAGACCTCTTTAGATATTCATGTAAATAGGAATATATATTCTTCAACGAGCGAAGAATGATAGCTATTAACTATTATTATTAACTATTAACGGAAATTTCATAGGCGAGTGTTGGAACGTTTGAGTGAATACTATAGCTATTCTCCATGAGATGGAGACGTTATTAACCTTCGGCTTTTTTAAGAACAACATTAGGTAAAAAAAAGATTCAAAACTTTTAATAAAATCATATTTTCTCAATATTTGCATTGTCATTTTTGCTAAATTCCCAGTAATATTAATTGTCAATAAAGGATATTCTAGGATAATATCATAATATAAAGGATTATTTTACAAAAGTTAGTGAACAATGGAGAGCACTCCGAGGTTATTTCTCATCACACCACCACCCAGTTATTTTATACAGTTTCACAAATAAAGTACGAATCATATGCGAAAAATTTTGCCTTTTCCATTTAGGGAAATTTTGACTTAACTAATAGTTTGTGCTTTTTGTGGTTTGAAAAATATGACAAATGACACGCACACCACCTGTCACGTATCTTTTGCAACTGTCAAATTTGACAATTTTTGGCAAATAATACAAAATATGGCATTAGTTTCAAAATTTTGGAAAATTTCACATGAAAAAGTCGTGTGATATTTTATTTTTGACCCATGCACCAATTTTAGTGGACGGTATAGGGACTCTGAATTCACCTTGAAGATTTGGATGCTGCAGATCTTTTATTTTACTATTTAGAGTTCATTCCCAAGTTATGAGAGAAAAGCTGGCGAAAGAGTGATTTTTACTGCTTCTACCCAAGAAAAGCTTATACACGGTGGCAAAATGAGAACATACCACACAGAATAACTTGAAAACTGAAGATGTACGGGAAAAATGCCTAAACAGGTCGATTTTGTCTATTTTGTTACCGACAGGGACATATTTCGGTGACAAATTTAACTATTATAGTTCATCCCCTTTGCAGGGGTAGCTTCCTCTTTGCTTATCATCATAAGGAACAGATATCCAATGATACATAATTATTTGAAAGCTATACTTAAATTCTCTTTACAACTATATCTCACTTTTTGGGTTTCGCTTAAATACAAGATGGACCAACGGAAACGAAACACGCCTTAATAACTTGAATACTAAAGATGTATGCGGAAAACGCCGAAACAGGTCAATTTTGTTGTTGTGAAGGACATCAAAAAGTGAGATATCTTTGTAAAGAGAATTTAAGTAGTTTTCAAATGATGTATCACCCGATATCTGTTCTCTATGATGATAAGCAAAGGGGTACTTACCCATGCCAAGGGGATGAACTTATGTAGTTAAATTTGTCACCAAAAAGTGTCCCCCTCGTTAACAAAATCGACCTGTTTCGGGGTTTTTCGTGTCAGTCTTCAGTTTTTCAGATATTAGGACTGATACGTTTCCGTTAGGCCATCCTGCATAGTTGTTTTAATAGATAGACATGACGCGGTGGGTATACCTGCAAGTTTAAAATAAATATAAACTACAAAAAAAACACCAAGTTTATTGCATTATCCTGTCGCTGCAACTATGCATCTTATTAGTCTGGGTCTGGTTCGGGCTAAAGCCGTATCCCCAAATTTATAATAATCTTCGATACTGAGAATTGATCAGGGTCGTCTAGCTAGCAGGTAGTTGCGTATTACCGTTTCACATATTATGGAAGCTACAAGGATAACGATTTAAGAATACTAAGTACGAGGAGTGTTCAGAAAATAACTAAAAATTGTGAATTACGCAATTACAACGAAGATATTTAGTGACATGAGGTTGATATCCCTGCCTTACACCGAACCTCCCTTGTAAGCACATGTTCTGGGATCACTGATATCTCGTGTAGTTTTCGGTGTATTCTTATTTGAGTGTAACGTGTTTAAGTGTTAGTGGCGATTTTTGTAATGCGCGATTTTCCCCTCGCCCCAAGGAAGCACGTTAGACTCGATCCAATGTCACGGTGATACTCACTGTTTTTTCGACTTTCGTGGAATTGTGAATTTTGAATTCGTGCCTCACGGCGAAACAGTAAGCCCATGTTTTCCTAGTGTCAAGGCGTTTTGAAATCGTTACGTGAAAAAATCCGCATAAAGACACCCGAGTTCACGACACTGAACACACTCAGCTTTGTGAACTCGTTCAGATGACTGTCCTCCGGCAGCCTACTTACAAACCAGACCTTGCGATTTTTCCTTATTTCCGAAATTAAAGTTAGTGCTGGTGGATGATGGCTAATAAAATGATGCTGTTTTTAGTGTATCGATGACATCAAAAAAAAATAAAAAATTTCACACCTCTCAAAGGAAGCTATCCAGGACAGGGGTTTACTTTGCAAGAGACAATGATCGCAGTAATACGTAAAATTAATAATAAAGTTATAATTTTTAAAAACATAAAGTTTGGTTATTATCTGCGAACAATCCTCGTATATAAATTAAATCTATCTAAGCTAAGTTGAAGACATAATAACTTAAGTTATCTTTTTAGATTTTATATCACGACGTATGGAAGATTTTATGGATGATCCATAGATTTTTCTGAACCTAAAATCCCTACTTGTTATACATACCTACAATTTGCGTATATGCAGGGTATCATAGAGACATGGTACACTCCAATTTTTCCTTTATTTTTTGAGATATCGTCATGAAAATTGATGTGCTGGAATATACACGATATTACGCACTTTTTGACAAAGAATTGAATTTTTTCGTACTTTCCGGTTTTACCGGAAATGACACCAACTTTTTATTCTTAAATAGGACCTGTATAATATTATATTTTTGAATTTGGTATAATGTTACGCATTCAGTGATATATACCACAAGTGACATTTCAATTGTCAGAAATTGTCAGACTTGAGTTTAATTTATTTTTTATTTTTCAATTATAGTGTGCCATGACTTCATAACTGCAAAATGGGCACACCAAATTGTTTCTTATTATGTGGCCTAGTAGATCGGTACCAATATGGTACCAGTTGAAAAAAATGAATTCTGCTTGAAAAATCATTCTGGAGTGCATATACGTTGTACATAAATCACCTGATTTAGTACTTTCAACAAAAATTAGTTTTTTTACCATCACATGGTCCAATTTTTGAAGTAAATATTAAATGTAAATAGTCATGGCATTGAAAAATACAAAAAAAAAAAATGAAACTCAAGTCTGACAATTGAAATGGCACTTGTGTGGTATTACTGAATGCGTAACATTATACCGAATCCAAAAATATAAGAATATATAGGGTGTTCTATTTAAAAATAAAAAGTTGATGTTATTTCCAGTAAAACCATAAAGTCGGAAAAAATTTAATTATTGTTTGTCAAAAAGTGCGTACTGTCGAGTAGGTATATTGCGGCACATCGATTTTCAAAACGATATCTCAAAAAATTAAGGAAAAAATAGCGATGGACTATGGCTCTGTGACATCCTGTATAATACATATCTGGGTGTCAAGGTACTACAAAAAGACTTTGGTGAAAATCATTTTCTTGCTAAAAATTTATATTCTCGACCTTAACATCGTATAGAATCTATGCATATTTATGATAAAAATAAAATACTAATGTTTTAAAATTAATGGTTTTTTTGGAGGATATTAATACCGATGTTACACGTATAAACAACGTGTAACATCGTTTATATCCACCAATATACAGTAGAATTTTAAAACATTAGTATTTTCTTTATCATCAATTTTCTTTCTATTTGAATACTTCAAAAATAATAATTATAGGTCTGTGTACCTATGCATATACCTATACGTTTTTTGTTTCCACCTTCACGAACTTCCAAATTTGTTTCCTGCCATGGCTTTTAATAATAATCATTATCGAACGTCGCTGAAGCTGTTTCATTAGATATCCTACTTTCAGAAGAGAATCCAGTGAAAGTGAATGAATGCATGATTATATGAAATGATCTCAAACATAATTACCCCTAATAAGGCAACCAACCGTTAAATAGATTTTTAATAGATTGTGATTTGTTTTCTATCTTTCGTTTTACAAGTACCTGCTGTCCGACGCATTTTAATATTATACCCATAAGTATACAATTATTATTATTATTGAATAGTATTGCTCCTAATTTTACGATGAATATTATTTTGCTCTTTAAAGTATCATGATCATGACGCTATAGGTCAAACATAGTATTTATATAACATTGAATATTATACTTTATAGAATCGACATTCCTTTTATAGCTTGTCTGGGCACGTACTTTACCTGCCACGAATTGCTTACTCACACGTCGCTAATTAACATGATGACTTACTAAACTAAATTCTTCGAGTAATGAACTTAGTATGTTTAATGAATTAAGAATTAAACATCGCTAGGTTACATTACATAGTGTTAACTATTATTTGCAATTTTTTACTCTAGATAATGTTAGTATTATTACGCGTTAACCTACAAAATTATTTTAGGCGACTTTAATTAAAAAGGGGATTGCCAATTTTATGTTTGCTATTGGTTTTATTTTAGAATTTCAACTGGCCTAACTACCTAACATTTTTCTTATTTTTATAAACATAAACCATGAGTCAACTTCTTACAAGGAAATTCTTTTGTTACAGAATAATCCTATCCGATAATGGCAAGAGACACGAGGTCGTTTTTAAATTCGAAAAATTATTTTAAAGGTTTAAACAAACAAATAATCAATTATTGTTGGTAGGTTTACATAAAACTTCAAGAGTTATCCATCTAAGATTAAAAAAAAAAATCAAAGATATCATGGTTTTCATAGTCAAGTTTTGTTTTTCTTATGGAGGCTATATTATTGTTTTTCAGGTCATTTTTTATTCAAAATAATTCAGGAAACCAACAATATTCGGAGAAAATTCAAAATTATATTTTCATGCATGGTATAACGTCAATGACGTCGATAAGATCTGATATTGATTGATCTGTAATTTTTATGACATTGGATGAGAAAAGTTCACTTTTTTCGCTTATTTTTTTAAAGTTTAATTCGGATTTTTTATTTTTTTATTTGATAGATTTTTTGTTTCCTTGTTTACCTACTTAATAGAAAATGGCATGAATAAACAATATGGCGGCCATAAGGAAAACAAAAATTGACTATAGCTTCCTATGTTCTGTATTATAGCTCCTGATTACATGAGTACAAAAATAAGTTGATTACCTAAATTGAATTAATTAAAATATTAAATTAAATAATTTAAATTAAAAAATTAAATCAAATTTTCAATAATAAAGACGATGATATCTGAAATAAGAAGAAATAAGACGGAAGGTACCTATACCAACTTTTTTTTCTCAGATTGCTATTAGTACAACTCTCAGTACAGAAATATACAACTTGTCCCAAATTTAACCAACTTCACCTTTGTATACTAAGATAACCCAGATGTCCATGCATTTTCCTGCAGGTGATTTCGTAGCCGAGACGAGGTCATTCTGAAGAACCAACCAAAGCACTCAATTTGCATTGGCTGCTGAGTTGAATAAATCATTTTTTCTCCATCTGGTTTTAAATCAATTACTCAATATTAGATTTTAATTTTCCTTATGTGTTACACACCAATCACCAGGAAAATTACGTAATTCCAAAAAATAACTTTTGCTGCCTAGGCAACAAAAGCATCATTTTGCTGCATGTAGGCACCAAAGTCTTTAAGGGCGGTGTTGAGCGATCCGGTGAAAAATTATTGGGTATCCCGAAAATATTTTTGTCAAAAGCTGCATGGTCTGTTAAATTTTAAAGACAGAAAAAAAAGTCGAAAAAACTCATTTGTCCCTTAGCTCCGAAAAGGAACAACAAAAATTTTAAAACAAGTGTATTTTTAGGTATAAATATGAACCCATTTTATAAAAAAAAACTGACGTCGGTGTCGTTGCAGTTCAATAATGTCATTTTCACACTATGCGAATACTGAGTCTTTGTAGGTCCAGAGCCATATTATTGTTCTTACGACTTTTATGAATACTGGACTACTAAATTGTTGAGATCGCTACAAATAATTTTCATGAAACAATTTAACATAGCAACTATACTAATTGCAAATCACCTATGTATAAAGACTCGGTATTCGCATGGTATACGCAGTATCAAATTATCGAATACATAACTGTGCTGGTTACCAATATCTGTTGTCTATGTACTCAGTCTTTAATCTTAAAGATCTTAAAAATATTTTTTTCAACGAATAAATGTTTTTGTTTTTCAGAATCTGAAATATAGTTTTATAAATATGTCTGTTTTCTGATTATCAAGACATACTGGGTGAGTCGGGGGAATGGACCAAACTATAGGAATGAAATCTACACATGAAAAGAATGATAAAAAACTAAAACGTTGTTATCTGACTTTCATTTCTTTTCGAGTTGAAGCTCACACTTTATTATTTAATTGCAGCCTCTCAACAAGTTCCTAAATCGTGTTATCCTAGTTTTTTTTTCACTTAACTGTGCTTTTAATAAATGTTTTCGTTCTAAATCAAAAAAATCAAGTTCTCCACACATTTTTCTTCTTCGATTTAGATTTTTCAGAGATTTAGCAATATTTTATAACCTAAAGCCTTGTCCACACCGAAAGCAACACATAGGAACATTCTGTTTATGTTGCTTGTTCCTGGAACTTGTTTCTGAATGTTGCCAAAAGTTTATTTAATAGCGAATTCGAGTTACTGCACTTTTCTGCTCCGGGTGCGCACCGAGACGGAATCTCGTGTTCGATTTGTAGGACTCCGTTCCAGTGCTTTTCGTAATCGTATTCGAGTTAAAGTGAACTCTAGCGGTGCATATCGTAATTGTGTTCGAGTTACACTTGCTCTCTGACAGTGCATAGGAAAATATGTTCGAGTCGTATGGCGGAACTGTCCCGGAGCAAAATAAACTGCACCGTCAAATTTGACGGTGCACGGTGCACTCCCGTAAATTTAGAGGTTAGAAATAGCGGGAAAATTAAATACTGATTCCTAGTAATTCCTTAAACCAAAAATTTGTGGATAAGTACATTTTACGTATTGTATGAATAATTACAACTTATTACAATAATTAAAATGGATCACGCCTTGTAGTTCCACGACTCTGTTATAATAAGAATAACATCATAACAACAAACAACCGTGATAGGTATAGGATAGGAATAGGTAGAAGGCTATAATGAAAATGCAGACTGGAGGGAAACTGGATTGCACACTGCACTGCACCGGTGCATGGCGCTCTGGCTCTGGCTCTAGTTCTGGCCTGCCCTGACACAGTTCGGTTCCATACAGAGTCGAAATGCAAAAGTTCTGCTCCGGACTGGAGCAGAATTCTGGGCAGAACTGATTCAGAGACAGATCGATCTCGCTCCGAGCAAGTGCAGTCAACTCGAATTCGCTATAAGTTCCTCATTGTTTATGGTTGCAGCAACAAAAGTTCCTATAAGTTGCTTGTTTCCATATTTAGCGGCAAAGATCAAAGAAAATATAGAAACATTGGTAAACATTTTTTGTTTCTCAACGGTATTTTTATCAGTGTGGACACGTTGTTGCTTGTTCCCAAAGCTCGAAACTTGCGTCGTGAAGCCGTCGGGTAGTTGCCGACGTAACATCAGTTAATAACTTGACTTCGTTCAGTATATTATAATAATAAAAAAACATTAATTAATAATAAAAATATTGCCGTTTAAATGGACGGCAGAAAATATAATGTGACGTATGACACCATGTGTCTTTCTGTCTAAAAGACTTGGTCTAGGCAAATTGCAGCTGCTGCTGCCTGTAAATCTTCTTCGTCGTACCACATTGTTTAGAAACATACACTGCACTGGTCAGGTGTAGACACAACGTTTTATGTTGCGGCAACACAACGAAACATTCACAAAACTGAATTACCTTGGTGTGGACAGAATGTTTACGGAACTTTTACTGTTGTTTCTGTTTCCATAAACAGGTTGCGGCAGCCAGCAACAAAATGTTCTTCTGTGTTTCTTTGGTGTGGACAAAGCTTAAAGATACGTATCCACCAAAGCAACAAAGGGGAACATTTATGTTTCTGTTCCAAATTTCCGAAATGTTTACGAATGTTCCTAGTACGTTGCTCGATGTTCCGCGATGTTGCTAGTAGAAGTTGTTGCTTGTTGTATGTTGCTATTTGTTTGCACGCAATATTTTGCACTTGTTTCTCAAAGTTCCTAAAATTTGGAACAAGAAGCAACAAATGGAAACAAAATGTTCCTGTGTGTTGCTTTGGTGGAGAGGCACCTTAATGACTATTCTATCGGCAAAAAATTCTACTGATAATAATCATATACATATACATACTCCACTAGGCTCCCAATATTATATTATGGCGCCTGTACCATTCTTTGTATTGAAGAAAGAATATCTCTACTGTATGTAATTGATAAACAAGTAGGAATACCAATACAAAAGAAGCAAGATTTGAATTCTCACACCTTCGTGACAGTACAGTGATGTAGTGTAAATTGCAAATACCTGTCACAGCTAATTAATAGCCGCCGTAATAATGCAACCTCATAGCGATGACCATGGTTTACCACCTTGGACTTGAAATGTAACTTGTAAACAATATAAAATATCCTAGCGAATATTATGTGGGTAATTTCTTTTTTATGCAAAATGTGTGGCAAAATTTCAGGTCATTGACAAGATAAATTTAAGATAAATACCTACTGTTGTTACGTTTATTTGACCAATAAAATCTCACATTAAACTATGGTGTAATTTGGGCAGCACAGGAGGTAGTAGATGGTAAAGTTGATTCTATAGTAAGTTGAGAAACTTAAAGTATAAGAAGACTGCCACAGGAACTTAACATTGAAATTTCCCCTATAATAAGTAATTCGATTCAGGTGTAGAGGTATTGATATGATATTACCTACTACTGTTAACTGTCATTATTATTTGCATGTGATCTACCAGGAAGAACATACACCTGCATTTCATTATACTTCACTTCCTGTCATTCCCTTGTAATTACCGGTTTTTGCACCAGCCTGTTAGCTTAGAACGGGAGATAACAGAAGTTTAAAACTACATACCAATTACACCAAAAAAAAGTTGTTATATTAATTCTCGCGAGCTCGCTGGGTTAGTGTAAGACCCCGTTTCTTCTTGTGGTTAAGCCAGTGTTGTTTAAAATAAGAATTTTACTCTTATGAGTTCACCCACCAAACTACGTCAGTCGGAATAGAAGTTATAATAATTGAGCTCATTCTACATGAACGGAACTTTTACCAGTGGATATTATTATTTGTAAGTTAATTGTTTATCCTCAATTAATCTCTTCAACTTATTTTTGCCCCGCATTATTGGGACGTCAACATTATTACAGGCTGATTTAAAAATGCTCTCAAAATGGACAATCTCTGAACTGAAGATACTGAACATCAAAAAATGACTACATGTTTCTTTTAAGAGAAACAGGTGTTCGAATTTTGGATTTTCTTTTCAAAAGACCCCGCAGAATCCTTATGGAAATTAGCTTCCGGTCAAATTTCATGTAATTTTGGGAATCGGTAGTATTCGATTAGTAGAAATCTCCATGGGCATAAGCGAGGGCATAAGCCTAGAAAAAACCCGTTTTCTCGAGATATTTACGTCTGAAGCTTGAATTTTTTCTACGAATTATGTCTATATCCCTGCTCGTCGTGCATATTGTTTGGTTACTAAATTCATGGCTATTTTATATAACAACGATAATTATTGATCTGGCCTATCAGGTTTTGTCCAGTTTCTTGTAAAATTGTCAGTTTTATAATGATTAGTAGGTCAGTTCAGGTCAGGTCAGGTCAGGTCTTTGAAAACGTATAATGACCAAGAATGCGTGAATTTAGTGGCCAAATTGCCTTCACGTTGGGCAATAAGCTTATAATAATTCTTCGACTAATAAAAAGCTAACAAGGACATAAATAATTCTTAGAATTTTCATAATGCAAATTTCAAATTTGACAACTAGACGTAATTTAGTGTGAGGATCTCGATATAACTTATACAGTGCGCTATTTATACTCAATTACCTTACCATTTAGTTAGTAAGATCGTATTTTTTTATGTTTGACAATAGTTCAAAATGGTACTAAAATTTTAAACAGACTCTTTTTCACATAAAAATTTCTAATTTTGTTAAAATTTGATAACAGCTTTCGAAATAATTACTATCAAAGGTTTTGCAAACATAAAAATTAAAGGTATAGTTGGACCAGAGATATAACGAAACGACTTCTGTCATTTTATCAATTTTTGGATTATTGAAATATTGTTGAAGTCATAAAATATGACAGTTTAACAATTAGATTTTTTCGTTATATCTCTTGGTCGACAATAAATGAATTAAAGTTTTGAAACCAAAAAATTCCAAGTAAAGTAGCATTTGTATGTTAAAAAGATCGCTCTTAAAAACTTTCGCTTCGTTTCGACGTGGTTTCGACTATTGCTGATTAGTATAGTACCAATTTAGATATTATGATAAGGTAGGTATACCAAGGAGGATAAACAATAAACAATAAACTTTTTTGATTGAAACTCCAAATATACTTTTTCAGAATCTTAATAATTTTAAAATTATTTTATTAATACAATTAATAAAATTATTTGATGAAACAAATTGAATAATAATAAATTATTATATCAATTACAGCAATCCGATTGTTGAAAAACAATAATGCTTTCTGAAATTATTTGATCTTATATTGAAAAGTTTAACAATGAGTATAGATATCTGAAACAGTACACGTACCTTCACTTATTGATATAACAAATTACTTTACTGCCTTATCGAAAATCAAGAGAGATCTTAAAATAAAAAGAAACAGCCAGCAGACTACAGTAATTTAAATTGACTTTTCCATTCAACACCTTTGTAAGATCTCTTGAGACCTACTATTTGGAAATCCTTTATTTATTTACATATAAAACAATGAGTAAAAGATGGGCAGGTTTGCACAGAAGGTTGTTGACTCTTTTAGATGGTTTGTTTACATTTATTTACAATAATTAAAACAATATTAAAATACTTATATAATGTTTGTTTTGATATCTTAATTACACAGACACTCTACTAAAGTGTAAGAGAAATCAGCAAATCTTTTCTCCGTGAAGCATTCTGCTTATTCAATTCAAACAAACAAATCCTAAAACATTTTTATTCACTTGCGAAGTTTTATGCATATAGGTAAATGGATATAGGTGTTATAAGAGTTCATGTGAAATATTCAGGTTTATATTTTATTAAGGGTATTATAATGTACAGGTTAGGCTGCTGCAATGAAGGGAATACACACCAGAGAAGCAGAGTAGAGGGGACACAATAAATCTTTAATAGATCGCAGTGCATCTGACACCCTCACTATCAATATCAATGAATGTACTTACAGGTTGTTTGTTGTTTGGAAACTCTATTTACAAGCTTATAATAGAGTATACAGAGTATAGAGTATACATTTAAGAAAAAGAAAAGTTGACAATGAAAACTCTGGGATTTAGTTCGGTATGTAAGCCTACAAAAAAATTATTTATTAATTTTAAATAATAAGAAAGATATAGCAAAAATGAGAAATCTCGGTTTTTCAGTTTTTTTCAGAATATTTCAGAAACGATCATCGATATCTTGTATGCCTTGAGGGATTCGAGATGGCCACAAAATGAGCGAATTTTATCTCCAATTTAAACGACCCCGTATCCCTTAGCGTCGAGCTTAGCGTTTAGGAGATATACCCATAGTTAGCTCTGATATAAGCAAGTACACCCTGTACAATAATAAAAATATAACAAAAATTTGATACGAAAATTGGGCTCGTTAAAAATGGCCATCAAAATATCGGTTTTCATTTAAAATCTTCCGAACCATTAAAGCTGCAGCAATGAAACTTTTTGTGCAAAACATATCTATCAAGAGTGACCCTTATTATATTTATAAGAGTCACGCCCGTATTCACAAACGATAATTTCCTATATAATTACATAATCATATATCTCCATCTCATTCTTATGCGTATAGACTGTATATCTCAATCCCTTTTATAGGTGTGATAATAATTGGGGGGTTGATGGCTTTCGAACCTGCCTGTATTCAATAAAAAATGTTGCACCAATAATCTGAGTTTGAAATTCACGTTTGACATTATTTGGTAAAATTAACTTGTATCTTTTGACATGAACGAATAATAGTTATTTATCATATAGGGTGGTCCATCACTTAAGTCCACCCCCGAATAGAGGTTAATTTTAAAGATAAAAAATTTAAACTTTGAGGATTTGTGAAATTAAAATAGGACCACAAAATGGCATAATCAGTTTCATAAGATTTTATTTCATTCGGGCACCAGAGATTAAAAATTGTAGGTAATTTTCGCCACTTTGACAAACTACAGTTTTTTATCGCTAGTACCTGCAGCCCGAACGAAAAAAAAAAGAAACTGATTATGCCATTCTGTGGTCCTATTATAATTACACAAATCCTCAGTTTAAAATTTTTTATCTTTGAAATTAACCTCTCTTTCGGAGGTGGACAAGTAATCGACCCCCTGTGCAAAAGGAAAAAAGTAATACTTATACATATTTATATTTTATTATGAAAAATTGATCTATGTTGAATTTGAATTTTCAAACTGATCGTAGGCTTTTCCATAGATATCGACGTTGCCTGGTAATGAAACAATAATAATTCTATCGGGTGATCCACAAAATTTTTCATCAACTTGAAAAAATGAAGCATGTCTGTCAGTCTGTCAGATAAAATGCAAACTATTGGTAGGTTATGCTCAGGTGCAATGAGCTCAGACATGACTGCAATAGCCATCTCTCTCTTCCAAGGCACTAGTTGATGAAAAATTTTGTGGATCACACGATATAAATGTCAATTTAATTATTATTGAAGAAAGTTTTGCAAAGATGTTTGTAATTTTCGATAAGCGAGTTTAATAAAATAGAAAATAGATAGTGGATTGTTATGAAAATTATTTTAATAATTATTGTCTAAATTGTATATAACCCATATGAGTCCACATCGGGTAAAAAAGTGCTCACATTTTTTCCTGTTAATTTATTTCTTTCCCGTCGCAGAAAAAAACTAATTTCTATGATTATCAAAATTCCTAGATTTGAATATTTTACTCAACACGAAGGCCTGATAGTATCCATAGCTTTATTAAAAGGATTAGAGTTCAAAGTGAATAATTCATGTCTATTTGTTATTTTTGATTGTTACCAGACAGACCACGGCATTCCAGTGAAAAATTGCTTCGTTTCCCTGCTTGGTGCCTGTGCTGCAGTACGCTCCACTAATCTTATCTTATTAGATTCTCTAACATGAAATTTATTTCGTAAAACGCTTTCATAGATTAATTTTATTTACGCACACTACACAAAAAACTTAGATTTAAACCAAAACAAAATTAGCTAACAATATTCTCAATGAACTATATTCAAAAATGTAATAGAGACAATAAATAATTAATTTAAGAATCATTTTGTAATAATTATTTAATTTCGTCGGTGCTTAATTGAAATCAGTTTAATCACAAAGTAGAACAAACTAGTGTCGTGATATTGAAAAAATAAGCATCAATAAACTTTATTCCCACTCAAGAATTCATAAATTATGGCTCACAAATAACTATAGTAGGTGGCGCAAGGAAGAGAATGCCACGGCGAATGGAATATAGAGACTGGGCGATCTGTTAAATGGCATGACGAAGATAACAATCGAGCTGGCTTTATGCATACTTGCATTTTTCCAGTTGGTACGTACTCGTTACAATATGAACATTATGCAAAGTTTTGTGTCACATAACTTAAAGATCAGAATGGAATGTGAGACTAATAGCATGCATCATAGATGCAACGAGAGACAATCACTGCCACGTTAGTACCAACTTTGGAAGAAGAAAGATATTGTAATAGCAGGCAATGTGGGTAGAGGTTATTATTAACTTCATATTGATCTCATTTCATCACTATAAATTCAACAAGGACATTTTAGAAAATTTTTAATTTTTGACATTACGTAACGGGTAATATAAATAATTAATTTTTTGTCCGGTCCAACAGTCATGAAAATGAGCAACAACAAAAAAACTAGTAGAAAACCAGTTCTTGCCAAAACACATCTACGCGTGTTTTGAACTTGACAAAAAGACCCTTGTTCTCAGTTATGTGACATACCAAATGATCTTTTACCAGATCTATCCAAATACCTTGCGATTTGCTATAATAAGCGAATGAAGTGGTTTCTTTTTATGCAGTAGGTACCATCATATTTAATTTTACAAGCTGATAAACGTTACCAATATAACGCTCTTTAAATCAGATGAATTGTAAATTATCAGTTAACTTACTAACTGGCAACATCGTGACTGCATTATACTTTGCATGCCGCCAAGACCGTCGCCAACGGGATCCACCCCTGGTCAATGCCAGACATGCGTTGGAGGAACCACTCCTTGACGGTAGTTTGCACAGCTTTACATGGAGTTCTTGCCCTAGCTTGCTGACTATACATAACATAACTAACCGTTACTTCTCAGTATGATACTTGTATTACTATTCTCTTATTACATATTGCTAAGGTATAAGTAACTGTTTAAGGTGTGCCGAAAACTGGATCATATTTCTGTCACATCATGATGCATAATCAGAGGACAGCTATGTTGAGTCAATATAATTTATATTCTCACCCCTTACTTTGGAGAATATCTTTATAGAATGATAAATGTAACATAATCAAACAAGTGTAACATTTTAATCCATCAAACAAGGTGACCACTTTCAGGATTGGACATAGTATTCTGTATAATGGTTAAGGCATTGATGTAAACAACAAATTCGCAGATTCATGCTCCCCATTCTGATCTTGAGGGTTGAAAATGGTACACCATTTTTGAGTTTATGGGATACATTTTTCCAGAATTCAGTTCAAATATTTACTGTAAACAATGAGACTAACGTTATTAAGATCACACAACGTTTTCTGATACATACTCGCCAAGGGTATAACTAGAAAACGGTCGAAAAGGCAGCGGATTACATGTTTCTTTTGCAGTTTGTTCTATTACATAGAAATGAAAGCTTACCAATACAGGGTGATTATACTCAGAATGCAATTAGTCGTCTGGACACAACCCATGAAAAAGGGATACAACCAAATGAGTACTGAACATTTTTCAACTTTTTATGGGCATAGATAAGAGAAGACTTGTTGCTTCTCTTTCAGTAAATAATATCCAACATTCGAGAACGTGCAAAAAATTGTAACGGAAAAACAAAACAAAGGATACGTGCTAGAACAAAAAAATATAAACACATTTAATTTAAGACGTGCTCGATACAGTAGATTTATTATGATTCATTTTGAAATTTGTTTCAGTTTTTAGTTTATTAGTACCTTTCTGCAATGTTTTAAGTAGCTTTACCAGCAATGTGAAGAACATATTCCGTCTTTTGTTATGATAAATTATTCATAATATGGAATGGATTCTAATGATCACAATGTGAGAATTCGTAATGCTATGATTTAAAAATGAAATGAAAACTTTTGCTCAGAACATGTAGAACAAACTTAGACCTATAATAGCACTAGTGATGGGTAAATTTCCGGGAACGAAATCTTTGGGAAATTCCCGGGAATTTTTCCCGGGAATGTCTCTGGGAATTTCCTCAAGAATTCCCGATCCCGACGGGATCCAATTTTTCTTTTGCGAATTTCAGCTTATTATTTCATTTTATTTATTCATGATAGCAAGATGAAATCAATAAAAAAATAAATAAAAATATCAATATCTTTATTCGAAAAAAGTAATAGAATTAAAAATACCTGCCGCTCAGGCACATGACTAATAAAAGTGTAACAATGGTGGTTAGTGCTTAAGGGGAAGGAGTAAGGTAAGGGTAACAGCTAGCAGTGTTGTTAGATTTACAAAACTGAACCTAATATTAGGTAATTTATTAATTTTGTTATTTTTAGCAAAATTACCGTTATTTCCCGGGAATTGAGGTTTGGGGAAATTCCCGGGAATTTTCCCGTTCCCGGTGGAAATTTCCAGGGGAACATTCCCGGCTACCCATCACTAAATAGCACCCGGATATCGACTGTATTTACTGCACCGGGTATTTAGTCTCGCGTCCAAGTTGGATCACCTGTTTCACCAGATTTGAAAACATTAATGCTTAAGCGTGCATAGTAAAATGATTCATGTGCATCTAATTATTATCGTTTATTGAAGCTAGTGGAAGTTATAATATTCCAGTACGTTTTCGAGATACGTTTATATGTATGTTCCGAAACAACAACAATATACATGGTACTCTTTCGTGAAGGACCCCGAAGAGAATATAATTATTTATTAAGCTTCAACTATTTGATGTCTATTCATAGCAAAGAAGTTCCATCATGGCGTATTCATTATAATATTACAACCAATCTACATTAGTTTTAGATAGGTAGAGGTATACGAATAAAGGATATGACATTTGGTAGTGTCCTTGTCCCGCCTTGAAACCTAAACTAATCCAATTACAAGGAAATGTAACTTTAGCAGATCAGAGGTCAGACGAAATCTAATATGTTATATAACATGAGACCTTTGCATGGGTATCACCGATTAAAGCATTTTGCATAAACGACAAGCGTTTAAATTATTATAGAACTACGTTACTTTAGTAACATTGTTCATCATTTTCCAACATTATTTTTCAGTAGGTTAGTTTTCAGCATGTTTATGCAAAGCAGTCCATAGTTCAAATTAGTTTACCGAAACATATCTTACTTTCGGAACACTATATAGAAAATCACCGCAAAGAGTCATAAAAATATTTTCACTAAATCCACGGGACAGGAATTTGAAGCTGCTGTTGGGGTGAGAGCTCAATGTCTCGTCTTCGTTTGAATCATTGCAGTGGCTGATTTTTTTTAGCAGCCTTGCCGCTTCGTAAGAAAGGTGCTTCTTAGGTAGATCGGCGGTACTGAAACACAAAACATCACTCCCAAAAGTTTTAGGAGGTGTCTATAATTCCACGTGGTAAAACACATCAGTCAAGCAGAGCGACAATTTTCTGCTAGTTGCGCAAAGGGTACACCTTTTCGACATCTAGCAGTCAATTACTCTTAAATATGTCACAGTTCAGGAATTTGACGATATTTGACAACCAGGATAATTATATTCTCACATGGGATCTCGTTGTGTACGGACCTTAAGTAATACTGTTTGGTAATATTTTATGGGAAGTGTTCACAAAACGTGACCCGTTTGATCCCACCTAAAAGGAGACCGAACAGAAATATGCTCGAGCCGCAGTAGCTCATCCCTATCAGGTTCAGCTCGTTACACCTCGCACACCTCATTTCAGACTTCTTTCATGTACAGAAACGTGTCCCTTTGGAATAGCATTCCAAGCGGAGTGTTTCTGAGGAATACAACCTTCAATGATTCAAAGTGAACGTGAATCGCTAGAAAATATTTTTATGACGTCATTATTTTTCTGGCAATGACGTCATAATCATGATCTTTAAGATAACAACCCCCTACTTGTGATACATTGCTGGAAAGTTTTTTTGAGGCTAAAATACAATTTCCTCTGAAATTTATACTTTTTTTCGCAAAAAAACAAGAAGTTTTTTTTTAAAAGAGGGTCGTTCGCTATACGTTCAGCTCATTTAGTTAGGTGTTTTCTTTAAAAATAAACACCCTTTTTTTGAGTCAGCCTTATACACAAACAAAACATGCAATAACCTTTTAATTTACGAATTTGACTACGTATAACAATTTGAGGACTGTTATTTTTATTGAGACCTTCTAAATGAGGTATACAGCATGATCTCCTACAAAAAAATCTTCATTTTTTTGTTAAAAATTCCTTAAAATTTAGAGGAAAATGGTCTCCTTGACAAGTCCTTATTTGTCACGATGCATCACAAATAGGGGATTGCTATGTGAAAAATCGTGATGATGACATCGGGCTGGAAACCAATGACGTCATGAGAATATTTCAAACATCAAACGATGGTATTTGAAAAACAAAATCTACCAGTCGAAGCTATTTCCATTGCAACGTCACATAACTTAAATTGGTCATACATGGTGAAATTGCAACACAGACAAATCTCGCTAACATATTTTTGCTGATTATTTACAATAGTCATAGATAAAGTTTCCAGATTCAGTTCAGTAACACTTTACATCCATAGCAATGCCAATAGTCTATATGAGAATTTCTGATCGATAAGCTTAGTTATACTTCCGGTACTTATCAGGTACTTTCAATAGAAATTTTGAATGTATAATGTTGAAAGTTTTTAAATTTTTAAATTATAAGGGCATTTTTTAATTTTGCGAACATTCTGCACAGATAGAATGAAAGTATTGAAATCTCAAGCTTATGCTCATTATTATTATTTACTAGTATTCTCAGACCACACATTTTGACACGCATACTACCTTGTCCTCATCCTAAAATTTCGCACGTTACATTAGCAATAATTACTTATTATAATTTATTCGTATTACTGTTATTCATTAAAAACAATACACTTCCATACGTTCTGATTTTTTTTAATACAATGAAATAGCATCTGCCGAGAAAATTAAGATTTAATCCACCATAAAACGAACTACGCCAGATTCTTGATTGTTAAAGTATTCAAATTACATGTTTCAATCCAGAATGCTCAACTAATCCGACAAAACGGTGAATAAAATTTCACACAATCATTTTAGCCTACCTAAAAGATAATAACATCTTGCGTTTATGTATTCAATTTGATCTCCTCACGCACCTAAGTGTACATAGCGTGGGAATCACGCCGGTATGCGCTTTATGCCAGTGTTACGACCTTTTCCTCCTATTCATACTTCAACAGGGTTTTTATTATCCTCTCCAGCCTATTCTCATTAGGGAATAGATATAGTAAAATAATAGTTGCCACATGAAAATTATTCAATAACAAATTGCATTACCTACCTACTGCTAACGATGTAGGCGTCAAACTCAAAAGTTCGTTCAGCGCATATGAAATTTTTTTTTTCAGTTGCAACATAGTTACATTAAAGAACTTTCAAAATTGTGAGAAAAAAATCACTATTCATGGGGTGACTTGTCGCAAACTTAATGTAATGTCTCGAACGTGTCAAGTATGGGGAAGTATTTTATCGTAATTTTTATTTATCTGGGAATTTAAGTAAGTAGTCAAAAATTATATGTGATTTATATGTTTCGTATGCGAATGTGAAACCCAAAAAATCTAATGATTAATTCATGTTCTGAAGTACCTAATAATATGTAATGTATAGTAATTAATAATATTAGAAAGTCAATTAGAACTTATGTTACGACCAAAAATAAAATAGGAAGTTATGTGAAGATTCTCATAAAAAATTGCATGGCGAGATAAGAAGAATTGTCAGTAAGACATAATGTTCCATATAATTTTTAATTACATACCTAAAATGTCATTTAATAATAGTTTTATCAAATACGATAAACTATAATTACCGGACACTTCTACAGTGTTGGCTGAATGTTGCTACTAATACATACATATGTATAAGTTTTAGGTACTCAGTTCCTTAATTTTAATTATGTGTTTCCCCATCTCGAGAACGAGAATCGCATCCCGAGTGGAAATATATAATTTTAAGTTTTTTTATAAGGAAGAGATAAGATTGAACTCTCAACAAGCACGTGGATTCACAGGACGAACGGCTCTCTCCTTTTCTCGATAGTTGTACCCCATTATTTCTCTATAATAACAAGTTTATTCGTGCTCAAAATCACTAAACCCAGACACCCGACATAGTACAATATAGTGCATTACGAAACTCGTCGTCCGACACCGACAGGCCTGCAAGGACGGTAGCACGGAGAGCGGCGGAGTGCGCTACCACATTACCACAAATTTGGTAAGTACCTCACAATCCTTTTTCTTATGGTCGATTTCTCTAATTACAGTTTCCCCATTATATGTTCATTACATTACGAGCAAAACAGTAAGAAATATAAAGGAGAATAGAGATTAAAAGTTGGCAAGCAATTCTACCGGGGTATCTATCGCATTTTCTGTTTTGCATTTACAGTGTTCTAATCTTTTATCCCTCTCCACTTAATAATTCCTATACCTATAGTATCATTTAGCCAAGACATACATGTAAAAAAAAAGTGCAAAAGATGTGAAATATTGTCAGATTTGACCTCTCTGAAATTTTCAAAGTGATATGGTAAACCTGGGAACAGGGCCTTGGTCCCGTACTTAACATCTATACTCTGTACGTATTATAGTAAGTGTATAAGGAAAGACAAAAAAAAAATACTAAAAAAACAATTAAATTTTCATGTTCGAGGGATCACTACATGATGATATTTTTTCCTCTCAATATAATTTATTCATCAAAAACATTATTAGTTGTTTGACTGATACAATAACGCACCAAAGAATTGCAAGAACGCAAGGATAAGGACATGACTGAAGTCGTACCTACTTTTATAGAGTTAACAATACAAGAGGAATTTACTCTCGGAAAGTTATATCCTTTTATATTATGCGGGTGCTATTAAATCAGATCACAATAGTTAACCATCGACACGCCTTGATGTAAAAGAGATAATCAAGGCTATAGTAGTCGTAAGATATATTATTTGTTAATTAAATACCTAGGACATCATATCAAGCACATGTGAAGGCTATCCGATATACCACAAATTAAACTTGTACCTATATAAATTATGTCTGAATGATGTAACTTAAAATTCAAATTTTAAGTCCTTTGCTTTTGTTACACGATGTATTGAGCCACAATATCCTTTGATAGCAGTGGAGGTGTCACAAATGACCCACACTCACGATGAATCTAAATCTAAAGCTAGTCTACAAGATGTATACTCGGTATAAGTACTTTTTTCAGATTTTTATAATAAAACTTACTTTTTTGATATCTAGAAAAATGTCTTCTCAGTTACCTGGATTTTCAACTACTAGGTAGTACTCTTGTAAAAAAAATGCACATTGTCAAGCCTTACTTTTTGCTGATTGCACGTACATAGAAACATACATTAAAAATTAAAATCCCTGTACATATATAAATTCATGTTCATTATTATCCCACGTATGTGAAGAATAATCATATAAAATCCTGTACCTATAATACTAAACTTCTCCAGTTACATGAAACTTACATTATAACAAGTTACAGACATTCTTCTGCTAATGTGCCTAATGGACGTCATATTTTTAGTATTTGCAATAAGCGATAGTAACGAGTTTTAGCAGGAATGCAGAAATGAAGTATAAAACGATAAATCTAAAGACGAGATCTTGCGCAGGATAATTAAAGCAATATATTAAAAATAGGCTCCGTTGCTTCGCGATCAACAGTAATGTTAAAGTCCGTCAGACCGGGAATAAGTTGACTTATCAGAAACTTATTATTGGCAGTTAGAGGAAGGTAATGATTCTACAGGGTGTTCGTAAAATGTATTCATAAAAACCTACTACATTATGTCTTAGACCAAAATCATCATGGATCATCATCAATAAATCACCAAAATGGATTTTGCGATTTATAATTGGTACGTTAAAATAGTTTTTTGTTAAATCATTTCATAAAGTTGCCATTTTGATTATCATTTTAGTTTCGAAATGACATTCTTTTACACGCAATTGCACTTGCGTGCTTGTTTTAGGCACTGAGTGTGTAAAAGACGCACTTGGATGTCTTTGAGGTACTATTAGTGCGTTATTAAAAGCGACACAAATAATGACAATTAGCAGCAACTTTTCATTAAGATTTATGATCTGTCACTTTGAATACAAAATAGGTACCAATCTCAATTTTTCACAAATTTAAATTTCTTGACGGCCTAAAATTCATAAATTTTTGTTTCTTGACAATTAAAAAAAAATCTTGTGTGATACGCATAGCAAAAGGAGTGTTTAAGCACTTTGACGATTGTCAAAACTCGCGGCCTTCGGCCTCGTTTGGCTATTTCCGTCGCGTGCTTAAAACTCCCATTTTGCAACTTTCAAAATTATGATTCGAATAGATTCATAGGGGAAGAAATTAAATATTTTTAGTGTATTTTTTAACAAAAAAATACACTATTGAGGACGACATCACTTTTCGAAAATCACCCAATCTCATCAAATGTCCACCGATCCTGACCCCCAGATCACGAAAAAGTGGTTTTCCAAAATTCACCTGCCCACGATATATATATATATATTGTTATGGTTCGCAGGGACTGTGCTTTCTCTATTCTTTTTTGAAAATTTATTTTCCTCTTTGATTCCCTCTTACCATAAACAATTTATTTATTTAGGGGGCCTTTCTTTTTTAAAAACTAATAAAAGTTTAGTCTGTATGAGACCTCTATTACTCAGAGTGAGTTCAAGTACTTTTTTTTCATAAATTTTTTAAAATTTTCATAACCTATAAACTTCTATTGAAACTCAATTTAAATTTGTTTGGGTTTTATTACAATAAAAAATGTTCCAAACAATAACGATGTTCCACAAAATAACGATTGTTTCGATGTTAGTACAACTTGCATGAACTCTAGAATTTCCATGAGTAATAAATGGATGGTTCTCTTTCTAATGATATGAAAACTAAACTGTGATATAAAGTGTTAACTAGGTATAAATCAGTGAAATTGTTACGTATGCTAGTAATAACTGAATAAAATTTGTGAGTTGATATCAGTGGTGAGTGCGATACGAAAGATATACAGGTGAATAAAGCTTTCCATACACGTTAGAATTCATCTGGTACTGTGATGTCTAATACAGAAGAAGTAAAGGTGATTTTGCAGGAAATAAAAAGTCAACGGGAATATATTAGAACTCAATTAGCTCAACTAGAAGACAACCTGTGTAAAAGGATCCATGAAACTACAGAAGAGTTTGCGAAAAAGCAGGTAGCACACGATTTAATTTTGGAAAGAATCGAGCGTAAATTAGTGAAAAATAATATAGTTATTTTCGGTTTGGAGACAAATAAATATCAGATAGAACACTTGATAGAATTGGTGATAGATTTTTTCAAAAGAGAGCTGAATGTACAAGTTAGCAAGACTGATATAAACAATGTATATGGAATAGGGAAGAGCCATACCAAGCCTATTAAAGTTGAATTTGTCGCATACTGGAGGAAATTGGAGATTCTAAAGTCAACTTTCAAACAAAAAGGAAAGCGTATTTACGTAAATAGTGATTTGACGCAGAGGGAATTAAGTGAGAATAGAATTCTTAGGAAACAATTGAAATTGGCTAGAACGGAAGACCCTACAGCATACATCAAGCAGAATAGGCTGTTTTCTGGTGGACAAATATATACAGCAGCGGATTTTCCAGAAGACACGATCACAATCAAGGAGCCGATAGTGGAGAAAAAGGCAAATAGTGCCCCTTCAACTCCAAGTGGACAACACGGTTTAGAGACATTAGACCGGTTTCCACAGAGGAATAAAGAGGATATACGGAGCAGGACTATTACCAGGACTGAGGATAATGAAAGGGAAGTAATTACGGAAACACACCTGAAGGACGTACAAACCATCAAGGTTCTGGGTGCTAGTAGAGTGACAAGACAGAATTCAGGAAGTGGCAAGAAAAGTGAGAAGATATAATTAAATCGGTCTACATCTTCGAACAGCATACGTAATGCATCAGCACCATCAAACAACTCAGGAAGCAGTGGAATTCGGGAAGCAGTTAACCACATCAACAATAAATAAAAAATGGATTTACTGCAACACGAAGATTATGAAATTTTAAAAAAAGAAACTATTTATAAAGATTTATTTTCGTTTAGTGAAAATTTGAGTGCTGATGATAACTTAATATTATACGTAAATATTAGAAGTTTAAATTCAAATATTGATAGATTACAGGTTTTTGTTGAAAGATTGAAAAATAAGCCAATAATTATAGTATGTTCAGAGACTTGGAGTTTAGAATATTACCGATACTTCCAGCTGCCTGGTTACAATTTTTTTTATAACAACGGTAGAATTAATCAAGCTGATGGTGTTGTTATATATATTGATGAAAGATTTAATGAGTCTACTACCACCAGGCGGTATGGAGGGTTGAGTGTTCTACACTCTAAGGTTAATATAGGCAGTGGTATCACTCTTGAAGTCTCTGGTATATACATGTATAGATCACATGATCTACCCAAAAGTGAATTTGTTCAGGATTTGAAAGTTTTCTTACTTGATTGTAAACATAGTAAAAATCATTTTATCATCGGAGATTTCAACATTGATTTGTTAGAATTAGATCTGATAAGCCAAGAGCATCTAAATAATTTTTTGGAAAGGGGATACTCTCCTTGTTTTCAAGATGTAACAAGACCTTCTGATAGTGAAAGGGGAGGATCTTGCATTGATAATGTTTTCGTTAAAACTGATAGACTTAATTTTGAACCTATTAGGGTGAGTACTGTTTTTACAGATCATTATCCACTCTTTGTTGCTATTAAAGAACAGATTTTTAAACAGGAAAATAATACATATTGCAATATTAATATTTTCAATATTATCAATATCAATATTAATAATTAATATTAATAATAACTATAAAAAGCTAAAAAATGTAGCTAGGAAATCTAACTGGAATGAAATTATGTTGCACGATCCAAATTTAGCTGTTGAATTGTTGGTAAATGAAATTAAGTGTTGCATTTCTAAATCAAGGTACAAAAATATATCTAATAATAGGAAAAATAATTCCAAGCATATTCCAAGAAAATCTTGGATAACTAAAGCTATAATGGTTTCTTGTGCAACTAAGGAGCAACTTTATCAAGTTTGGAAATTAGACCCTAAGAATGATTATCTAAAGACCGAATATAAAAATTATATAAAAATACTAGATAAGGTGATAGCTGCGGCCAAAGTTAAATATGATAAGAATTTGATGGAGACAAATGGTAATAATAATAAAAAGTTGTGGAATATCATTAACCAAAGACTGGGTAAAAATTCTAAAAAAAGCAGTGGAATTGAGTATCTAACAAACGATAGAGGTATGAGGATTGACAATCCAAATGATATTGTTGAATATTTGAATAAGTATTTTTGTGAAATCGGGATTAATTTAAGTGGTAAAATATGTACTTCGTCTCCTGATAATAAGGTGAAAATGCCAAATATGAATCCAAATAGTATTTTTATAAATCCAGCAACTACGGAGGAAATTAGAACTATTGTATATAATTTAAAAGATAAGGGTGGTGGAGTTGACGAAATACATGCCAGAGTTCTAAAGGCTATCTCTGAATATATAGCTGGGCCACTGGCGTGTATTTTTAATCTATGTGTTGAATTGTCAGTGTGGCCGGATTTCTTAAAAAAAGCTGAAGTGGTTCCAATTTTTAAATCTGGCGATAAAAGTAAAGCAAACAACTACAGGCCGATATCGTTGGTTTCAAATGTTGCCAAAATATTTGAGAAACTTATTTATAATAGAATCTTTGAATTTTTGAAAAAACATGAAGTATTGTCTAAAAAACAATTTGGTTTTGTTAGGGGTTTGGGAACCACGGATGCTTTTGCTTACATTACAGATGTGATCTACAATTGCCTGGACAAAAGTAGGCCAGTTATAGTTACTTTTCTTGATTTGGCTAAGGCCTTTGATACGGTCAACCATGGAATTATGTTGGATAAGTTGTATTATTACGGAATAAGGGGTCATGCACTGAAACTATTAACCAGTTATCTATCAAATCGGCAACAGAGAGTTGAGTTAAATAATGTATTTAGTGAATATAAAGAAATTAAAACTGGTGTGCCACAGGGCACCATTTTAGGCCCATTGCTTTTTATTCTGTATATCAATGATCTCCTTGCTAAGATTGATGGGAGTGATATTGTATCATATGCTGATGATACTGCTGCAATAAGTGAGGGAAAAACATGGGAAGAGGCTAAACAAAAAATGAATGATCTATTGGCCGGGATAGATCTATGGCTTGAGGCGAATAAACTTACCTTAAATATTGACAAAACGGTCTATATTACATTTGGAAATTATTGCGATAGTGTGCCTGTAGATATTGAAATCAAAATTAAAGACAGTCTTTTGAAGAGGGTAGAGAACTGCAAATACTTAGGAATTGTGATAGATTATAATCTGAAATGGAGTAAGCATATTGAATATATAATAAGTAAAACAAAATATCTCACTTTTGTATTCTACAAATTGTCTAGATTTATGGAGGCCAAAACTCTTATGGTGATTTACTATGCTCTTTTCCAAAGTATTGTTGCCTATGGGGTGATTGCTTGGGGAGGAGCATATTCTAGTAGCCTAAATTTGTTACAACAACTTCAAAATAAATTGTTGAAAATTATAAACAGCTCTAATTTTGAAATAGACAATTGTCCTTTGGATGTAAGACGGTTATTCTTGTTAGAAGCCACTGTATATTATTACAATGAACTTAGAAATCAATATGAGAATTCAACGAGTAGAACTAGAAATAAAAGTATATCTCTACCAAAAATGTGTAAAACCATCAGTGATAAAAATAGTTACATTGCTGCTGTAAAGATATTTAATAAGTTGCCAAATGAATACAAGATAATTATTGAAAGATCAAGTAGAAAGTACATCAAGCGTAAAATCAAATCTTGGATTCTGGAAAATATGTAACTGGGAATACAGTTTTCAATGTTTTCGCTTCTAGATGCAGTATAATGTCGGAAATGATGTCAAATGATATTTTTTGTTATATCTTTGTTTTGGGGATGATTTTTTTATATTATGCATTCTATTGTATGTATTTTTTTGATTTTGTTTATGTTTTTTGTTGGTTTGTGGGTTTTGATTTTTTTTTTCTATTTCTTGTTTTCATAGATATGTAATACCCCTATATCAGTTCCTACAGACAGGTATCGTTATACCTCTGTGGGAATTACGTGTGTTTTTTTCCTTGAAATACATATGTAATTTTATACTGATTAAATAAATAAATAAATAAATAAAAAAATAAATAAATAACACTTACAACAACTAACTTAAAAATAACTTAAAATTACTCACAGTTTGTTCCCTTAATGAATCTTCTTCGTCACCGACTTTCTCTCATTAATTTTTGACAGAAGTCCCTCGTAGGTTAACGAAAGGAATAACCCACGGAATCAGCTGTTGAACAAAGGTTGAAGTCAACTCTAGTAGCCTTGCTGTTAGTGTGTCAGCAATTTCAATGTAGATCTCTGCACAGATATATCCAATTCGCTGCTACGTTTTTCTATCTTCTATGTCAAAATCGCAGAATCCAAATCGCTGCACGGCTGTACCCAAATCAAACTGCAATTGTCAGCTGCCTGCTAGCCAAATCTCTGCACGGCTGTATCCAAATCAAATTGCAGTTGTCAGCTACCAGCTAACCAAATCTCTCCTTCTAACCTATATGTTTCTTCTAGTAGTCAGCTACGGCCTCTGTTCTTTTCCAAATTCTTGATGTTCGAAAATTTTCATGATGTTCACGATGTTTACGATGTTTGGTTATGATTTCGTGGTCTACACTGATTAACTTGTGTTTTAGGAATCTCCTCGTCGGATAATCGTTGTTTTTCTATTTATAGTTTTTCTTGTAACTATGTAAATTCGATTGTTATCTGCTTGACAACATATTATTTCTCACTATGACAGCGGATAATTTTTGTATTTTCCTTCCAATCAACATCTATGAAATTCATTTCTCTTCTGGAGTACAACACACAAAATCCTCTTTGGACATGTTATGTTTTCCCCATTCTAACAGCCAATTTCCCTGCTACTAGAGTTGCTGTTCTTTTCTTCAAAATTGTGACTTTTTATCATTTTATGCCTGTCATTTCTCCCATACACTCTAGCTAACTTATTCTAATTATTCTAATTATTTTACAAAAACTATTCTATGACATTTCACCTTATTATTACATTATTTTCTAATCTACTGTCCCAAACAAATCTAAATATTCTGTTCCAATAGAACTTCTCAAAAACTAAAGACTATTTTTCATGAAAGAAAAAAAAAACTATTACTAGGTAAATAAGCGTAATGAGCTTTTTATAACAAAATATATATTTATATATTTATATATTTATATATTTATATATTTATATATTTATTTCTCCAAAATCGCGATTTTTCGATTTTAAAAACGCTCCTGTAGCTTTATCTTTCAAGATAAGTGAACGAAATTTTGGATCCTTGTAAAACTTTGGAATGACGTTAGATTTTCGTTGAAAAAATTTCCAAAAGTCCAATCACTTCTACAGGGTGTCCCTTCAAAGTTCCAGGAATCCGGTTTTTGTCACCTCATTTCAGGTCGCAATTTTCAATCTAGGAGGCTGAAATTTTTGTAGGAGTAAGATATCCGTAAGGACTGGTCTGTTATTGCACTTGAGCAAAATCGGCCGAGCCGTTTCAAAATGACAGCTATTTGAATTTTCGGAAAATTTCCTATTTTTTGAGCCCCCGTATGAGCAAGATGGCAATAAAACTTTGAAATCAAATTAACAGGATTGGAAGAAAGTTATTTGAAATTTGAGTTAAAGCAATAAAATTTGCATTATTTTTATTAACAAGCCAGTGGCGTGGGTAGGAAAAGAGTAAAAATGTCCAAATTTCTATAACCGTTTATGAGTTCATTTTTGAAGAAATTGAACTGAAATTTTCACAGGAGACAACTGTACTAATAAACTTCAACCTTGAAAAATTTCAAGAAGCAAATAAGAAAAATGACGGAGATATTCGATTTTTATTCGAGACCGGCGAAGCCGATTTCTCGGTAGTCCCTAAAAATGTCAGTCACGCGGTTTGTCCGTCTATGCGATTAGGAGACACTCTCGAGCCGCATTTTTCGTCGTAGAAAGTTTAAATTTCGCTCGATTGAAGCCTCTTTGAAGCCGTGATTGAAATCACGGTTCCACGATGCCTTTTGAAAATGAGCGGGATCCGTTACCGGTAAGTGTATTTTTTTCCTGGAAATTCGTGTTTTTCGGGAACGACCTAGTAGGAAACACTCTAGGTGTCTGAAAGTTGCACCGACCGAGTTGAAATTTGGCATGGACGAATCATGGGACCCCCAAATACGACTTATTGAAAATGGGCCGGATCCGAGAACTTTAAGGCCCCCGTTCAGGGCCGTACTTCTTTTTACAACTTCTCAACTATAGGATTTGTTTCTCGGTAACGGTACATGGCGAAAAGATTCTGTTTGCACAGTTATTTATGGAAAGCATAGAGGTCCGAACTTTATGGAGATCGTTTTTCGAAAAAAAATTAGGTGAGCGGCAAAAAAAAATGTCCCCACGACAAGCATTTTTCGACGTTCTTCTATCATTTTTTGCATGATTTCAAATTTTTCTCGAATTATTTGTCGACCCTTCGAAAAAATAACAAAACAGTGCGATAGAGCCATTCATTACCTACAAAAAAGGTAAATATAGTTTTTTTCCTGAAACGTTGGAAAAACTGTCAAAATCGGGAAAAACTTCGGCAGGTCATTTCGACTGTTTTTCGCGTCGGCCATTTTATCTTCATGTATTTTCTCAATCGTGATCTTCTTTTCAAATTTTTTTCCTTCAACATATAATTTGAAGTCTTATCTACATTTTGTCTCGCATATATGGGCACTTTTAACGAAAAATAAAAAATTTCCTCGCTGGTCGAAAATTAGCTTACACTTTTTTAAAATTATTAAATCGATGAAATTTCTTTTTTATTTTTTTTTTCACATTCAATTATGAATGATTCTGAAAATTAGAAGAGCAATCGCAACGACAACTAAGTTTTTTCTAATTAGGTAGCGTTTTCTCAATAGAAACTGCGGATTATTTTTTCATTATATTCATTATAAGAAGAAATAGGAAGAAAATATTTATTATTGAATCGCATAAAAATACACTATTTCTGCGATTGATGCGCAAGAAGGTTTTTTTAACTTCACATTTCAAAATGGAACGCCAATAAAATAAAATGGGTTTGAGCATAAAATTTTGATGAATGTAACTTATTTACCAGTTAGGTACCTACCACACAAAAAACTGATCATAACACTCAATTATTACAATATGTTAATTTTAAAAAATTTATATTTTAGGAATTATTATCGGTAGTAAGTATACGTTTCAACTTTTGGTTTCGACTTTATTATGCGCCCATTAGGTTACGATTTTCAAGTATTAATTTTTAAATGACTGTTATACGATCAAAATAATGATTAAAATCAATAATACATCATATATCAAACAGTTTACACAATACAATAAGTATTGTATTGTACCTAAAATTTTAAATAATTTTCATAATAAAAATTTCAAGTTTTAAAATTGTCGATATGATGTAACTTTTTTAATCTTAAAACCTCCCAAAACACTCTTCCTTTCTGAAATAGTACGCAATTTCTATCTTCATTACACTCACGTAAGAGAATAGACCACGCTTTAGAAACAGGTGAAGAATATTTAATGTGCCTGCGTTGAAATTTAGTACGGCATGCATTTGATCTTGCCTTTGATACGCATTTTTATTGCACGAATTACGCTTAGACTTATGTCACGAAGAATGTCTTGAATATCAAAATCAGGTAAAAAGATAAAATAGTTCTGTTGTAGCAGAGATATTTTTTATGTTACATCAAATTTTAATCGGAAAAATAATCAAAGCAATTATTTATTCCATACGTTATCTCTTTGTTTCGAGCATACTTTAAATAACGAAAACATTTTAGATTAAGTATTATACTTACACAGTTTTTTTTTTTTTTTTTTTTACTTAAGTGACATAAGTGATCAGGAGAACTTCAATGAAAATATTTTCAAAATGTTCGCACTTCCGGAAATACGGGAAGTTGACACCTACTTCGTTATTTTAACGGGAAGACCTTGTGAAATATTATATTTTTTAAATGTCTGAGGAAATCGAATACAGGTGGTTTTTACCATTGGAATTTAGATTGAGCGGTTTATGAGTTATAAACAAATGAAAATCGTAATTTTACAACTTCAAAGCAGTGTAGAACTAGAACGGCTCAAGATATCTAAAAACGGTTTGCATGTCCCTATCCTAACTTTTCATGTTTCATCCTACTAGGTGGAGTAAATTTTAATACAGGGTGATGAAAATTATTCGACTTTTCATCACCCTGTATTAAAATTTAAACCACATAGTAGGACACCATATGAAAATTTCGATTTTCACTTGTTTATAACTCACAAACGACCACTCAATATAAATTCCAATGGTGAAGACCACCTGTATTCGATTTCCTTCGACGGTGTAGGATTTACTGTCAAGAATATCAGAACAATATTTTGGTAATAGAGGGTTTATCTCTGGTAAATCGCTGATTCAAAATCAGCGATTATTTGACAGATTTTTGACTTGAAGTGTACTCGTATGACTTTAGTAAAATATCTGCGAAAACCTAGTAAATAGAATCCAGGCAACATTAATAATACATATTATTAAGTAGGTATATTGAGAGTTATGATGTTGATGACAATAATAAGCATTTCGTGTCTAAACAATATAACAGTCTGACTCTAGGATAAGTGTCTATCTCCAAGATGTGAAGGACTCGGTATACATAGATAGGAGACAAAAGACATAGTTAAAACGTCGATTGAAGGAGTCTAGTCTTTTAATCAACAAAAGTTGATAAGTACTTAAATTTTAAAATATTTTTAATTTTTGAGGAAATTATCAAAAAGCAAACTCTTAATAACCTGGGACTTAAAATTGGGTCGGAGTAATGTCATTGTTGCCAAATTCTAATCTTCAGCCTTCGCTTAGTATATCAGCATGAATTTGTACCTTTAAATTCAAACAATTAGTATTTTTTGACAAACAATACCTACCTGCGTAACTGAAGTTTCTTTTGTTTCAACAACTTCATCTCAACCTATCTACAACAATTCTAATAGCTGATATGATTGTTGTTACAGGCAATTAAAATCCAATAATAGGTGTAATTGTTTGATATTTACCTCTTTTATAAAATCCCATTGAAAATATATACATTCAGTAAAAACAATGTAATCTCTTGGATCACTAGAAAATGCTCATCGGTTTAGGAAGATGCTTTCTTATTGTTCACCTTTTTTAAAGTCACATCATAATCATTAGATCACTCTATGCATTAATGGGCGAATTAATAATAAAAATGAAAGCATCATATATTTTGAATGAAGTGAAAACTAGCGTAGGAATATGAAACGATGGAACGAATAATATAGTTCTTTATAGTATATCTAAATAGCCGTACCTTCCATACTCTTCATACTTTCCGCAGATTTCAACGATGCCCACGGTATGTAGGTATTATTATTGTCAGATAAAAATATGATTAACGAGGTGCTAACACTTACAGAGTACCGATGTACTTTCTTCGGCACATTTATAGGATCATTAGAAAAGTGAACGTGTATCTGACTTTAATTAGACGTAAGTTTATTGTTTATACTAAATTATAATGGAGAACAAAAGTTACTTACTTTTAACAATCCTAGCAATTAAAGTGTAATATTTTCATGTCAGAAGAAACTTCCTAGTAATCATCGCTATAATTTTTCCCATCTTGCTATCAAAAGTTGAATCTTAATATCTGTAATTTAAAAGTCCCCACTGAACTGAGTGGAGGTTCTGAAGTAAGCGATAAGAATTACACCACATAGGTTCCCGCGTTTGATTAAATTATATCCTTTCGCTATGAGGGGGAAGCAATGAGGTAATACATGAAGTTTGAACTTTTCTCATAGTTCGAAAAGGTAATACACGGTGTTGAAAAAATATATTCAAATCAAAAAATTTCAATAAACATAGGTCCAAAAGTGGTCCGCAAGCCCGTATCCGTGCCTTCACAGATACGGATACGGTTTTAATTTTATTTTTTCAACATTCTGGTTAATGTTGTTTAGAAAAAGGTTTAAATGTTAACTTATATTTTACACCTCATTTTATCATTGTTTATATTTTTCATAAAGTTGTCTTGCATTTTATTTGTATCATGTCGGAGTGCTTTTACATGTGTAACACACCTGAAGCTTTTTTTATTGAATCTATTTGTCAATGTTAATGACTTGGTGTTATAATTTTAACAACTTTGTGTTTCTCTTATGGAGGTCATAACTACGGTACAGCTGACAAATGAGTAGGTATACTAAGTGTTTTACTATTCAACTGACCAAAGATATTTTTTTATCTATTTCCTTATACAACATCTATTTACAATAAAAACCTCACCTTTCAGCAGGATAATATAATAATATGACAATAAAAAGATAATGATAATATTATTATTATATTGTTTTAAATTTGTAAGGTGTATCTATATTATAGAAATATAGCTACGTATAGCGAAACAATCATTTTTTCCGTTTGACGGTCCCATCGGTCATCTTAGCTTGAAAAATGTAGAAAGCAGCGATCCTGGACTCGATAAATATTATGCATTCCCATGACGTAAAATTGTCGCCTTGCACGTCAAAGACATATTGAATAGTATCACCTTGTCATACTCTGTCACAGTACTCCGGCTTTTATTTTTGAACGTGATCAAAATTCAAGCTAGCAGGCTAGAGGGCAAGATATATGGAAAGAACTTTGCATTATAGTGCGATGGGTTCAAATCTAAGAAAGGTTAAGTTATTCAATAGTAGACTAAAACGGCGCCAGCATCTGCAAAATTTTGGACGCTTATACTATATTTTATATTTCAGTTTTTACTTATAAATAATTTTTTTCTATATTTCGAGTTGAATGTAGCGTGAAAGTTACTTTATAAACTTAGTCTGCCACCTTACTTTATAAGTTTTAAAAATAGTTTGAATTAAGTACTTATAGCTCTTAAAGAGAAGTTATTCATTTAATTAAGACAACATTTCTATAGGATTGTTTTGTGCAGAACAGTTTAAAAAGAATAATTTACTGCAATTATAGCATTACTGGCGTTTATAAGTAAATAAAAAAATCAGGAGTGTGAAAAAATAATTATAAAACTATAAAATATTTATGTGCTTTTCCTGTATAAGATATTAATGATAGTTATACCTATGTTAAATCATTATTATAAGAAATAGGTATAATTATGTTGAAGGTATTTCATGACTGTTTAACGAAAGCTTGATAATTCCAAACTCAATAAAATTCTTGTAGCTTCATCAAGCTTTTTAGATAGGTAGGTAGATACCTACTAAGTTTAATTATTATACCCATAAAATAACAAAACGATATGCCAATATTCATTACTAATCCAAGCAACTTCTTCAGGCTACTACATGGTATTAGGTGAAAGTTATCCTAGGTACATAACATAAATATCAAATCAAAATGAAGTATATTGTGGTAAATTGACAATATAAAAGTAACAAATTTCATTACCTTTTAGTACCTATTTCATTATTTTAGGCGGAGCAAAAATACTTGGAATGTGTATTATTATTATTATTATATTTACACTTTGTAGATTTCAGATACTTTGGAGCATTATTCATGCCTACCAAATTAGTAAAAGAAAATGTTCTTCTATATACTTCATAAAAAACATCAGGCTTTCTTTATAACCCCTAGCCTCAGCAGCCCCCGCCTCAAGAATTTTAAATGGAAAGGGGAGTCAAATGACCCCTCACTTAAAAGGCAACCTGAATATCTATGCGACTGCATTATTATTGTTTTTAGTTTTGTGTCAATTTTTTTTTGTATAGGTACCAATGAATTAATTTGTGAGTTACTTAGGTGGAGTCGTAGTTGGTGTTTTGTTTTGAGGAAAATCCTAAGACATATTCATCGTTGATGAAGATCCTCATCATCCTACTCTTCTGATTAGTATTCCCTGCAACCCTTCTATGCCAATTCAAAAGTTAAGTAGAAACCCGTCGCACTTCTCGTACAACTTCAAGAAGAATGGAAATTATCCATTGCTCTATCAGCATCTAACCGGCGTCGCAAGGGATTCAGTTATCAGTGAACACCCATCTGATAACGCACTGGAGAGATTCTACACTGTTATTAATGACGCATTTAATATATGCATACCCAAAACAACTCCCACGACCATTCGTGACATAAAATTAAAATATTCCCACTGGCGTCACTTTAAATCTCATGGAGACCATTACTCATACAGTATGTTTCAGCAACTGAGATCCAAAGTTAAAGAGAATATTAAGAAGTCGCATGTTTCATTTGTAAAAAACATGGAGGATCGCATATCTTCGGATGCAGGCAGATTTTGGTCTTTTGTCGGCCACAAACAAAAGAACTATGGCTTCCCTTCCACTATGACATACAACGGTAAATCGTATGATAGTCAGCAGGACATAGCAGACAATTTCGCGCTATTTTTCAATAGTTGTTTCAGTGATCACAAATCTAGCTCTAGACCTTCCCATGACAGTGCCATAGCCTCAACTATCCCCATTCCACCTGCTTTCGTGTTATCAGATATTTACGCTGCTGGTAAAAAGCTGAAGTCTGGTCTAACAGCTGGTGCAGATCTAATTCCTGCGTTTTTTCTGAAAGACTGCATTCCCATATTAGCAGATCCAATACTCCACATCTTTAATACCATCCTTGCCACTGGATGCTTTCCGAGGAAATGGAAAACAGCTCGCATCGTCCCAGTCTTTAAAAAATCTGACAGGACAGACATTTCAAATTATCGCCCCATAGCTTTATTGAGTAACCTCTCGAAGTTATTCGAATTTTGCCTGCACGCTTACATCTCATCTCAGGTAACCCAGAGACTATCGACTTGTCAACACAGTTTTATTAAGGGAAGGTCCACAGTGACGAACCTCACTACAATACACCAGTTTATTGCGAACTCATTAGACGCAGGTGTACAAGTGGATGTTGTATACACCGATCTTAGTAAGGCCTTTGACCGTCTGAACCGTGACATTCTGGTGGCAAAGCTTGACAATTTTGGTCTTGACAATAGGCTGGTGAAACTTTTAGAAAGTTATCTGACGGGTAGGCAACAATTTGTAGAGATTTCTGGGTACAGGTCGGACACACTATCGGTTTCTTCGGGAGTACCACAGGGTTCCGTACTGGGACCCTTACTGTTTAACATATTTATTAATGACGTGGTAAATATACTGGATGTGATGTGTCTGTTGTTTGCGGATGATCTGAAACTGTTCATACAGATTGAGTCCCCTGAGGACGCCTTGGTCCTTCAGAGAAATCTTGATATACTTTGTAACTGGTGTTCGAACAATATGTTAGAGCTGAATATCTCAAAGTGCACAGTTGTTTCATATTCAAAAGGCAGGTCTCCTATACTATTTAACTATTCAATAGACGATAAATCCCTAACGCGCACTAATGGCATCAGAGATCTAGGCGTTCATTTCGACTGTTCCTTGTCTTTAACAGTCATGTGGATCTGACGGTGGCAGCTGCATACAAAATGCTAGGCTTTATTGTCAGGAACTGCAGTGAATTTACCAGCCCGAATACTACTTCTCCTCTACAATTCGTTTGTAAAATCTCGTCTAGAATACGCGTCAATTGTATGGTGTCCTTCTTATCAGATACACTCAGCCAAGCTAGAAAATGTCCAGAGAAGGTTCTTAAAATACTTGAGTTTCAGAATTGACTCTGTCTACCCTTGCCAGGGATTCCCTCATAAGGAACTTCTTACTCGATTTGGCTTAGATAGTCTTGAAACACGCAGAAACCTAGTATCTGTCCTCTTTTTATACAAGCTAGTGAACTATGCTATCGATAGTCCAGAATTGCTGCAGCAGTTGAACTTCGAAGTGCCTAGAATTGGAGCTCGATTTCCTTCTAGTTTCTATTTAAATACACCTCGTACACGCGTTCTACAATCCTCACCGATTTACAGAATGTGTGGCGCCTACCTCCAGAATCAGGATTCTATCGACATTTTTAACACATCTGTTTTACAAATAAAAACGAGAGTGAGCGATATTTGATTGTCCAGACTGTTTGCGTTCTTACTCTAATCGTATACAAAGTCATATTCTTTGTATTACTTTATGTACTATTTCCCATCCATAATTGGCCTTTGGCTGTGGGATGGTGTACACCTAAATAAATAAATAAATAAATAAATAAATAAATAAATAAATAAATAAATAAATAAATAAATAAATAAATAAATATCAATTTTTGTTTCTCGCGGTACACTATTTGACACAAATCTAAAACAAAACACCAACGTAGTTATTCAGGGTGGATAGTTTTCAAAAACACCAAGTACCTATATGGTTAATAAAAGTATTTTCAGTTCAAATAATTAATTTTCTCTTCAGTCTTTTGAAAAAAAAAGTGTAAACGTAAACAAATATAAACATATTAGAGAAAGTACGTCATTTAAAAGATTAGGTATACAGGGTGTCCCAATATTCCATGGACATGGAGCAACCACAGATTACTGAGGTAAAAAAAAGTCGCTCGGACCAAACTTATCTCTATACGAAAGTGCTTCGTTTGTCCGTTAGAGGGCTTCAAAGTCTTTTGAAAATTTAAGTTTTTTTGAAATAGCTCAAAGTCGGCTCATTACAATTCGATGAAATTTGGTAGGTAAATTTCTTATTAAAAGTACTAACTTCTGATGTACATGATAATTTGACGAAAACCCGGGAAGGGGTGAAACTACCCCTACCCTCCATTAAAATCGATCGTAATTGTTGATAGGGTAGCAGGAACGCTGTTCATGTGTTTTTGTTTGAAAGATACATCGTTTTAGCCCATTTTTGGTCTCCTACAAAAATCTGTATCTTTCCGAGGTGCTATGTGATAAAATAAATTAGTCGATGATAACTAAATTTTTATTTAATTCTTTTAATTTGAAATTAAATTTTCAATTGTCAGGTGATTATTTGATCTAATCTCATAAAAGATGCTCGATGTGGGCGCCGGTTTGGACCCTAGAAAGTTCCATCCTGCGCAAAAAAATGATTTTAACTTTTCTTGGAACCACGTCATTTTGCAAACTGTTTACTGCGTTTGAAAAAAACCGTTTGCAAACACCTGAAAAAAAAACCGAACCATACTAAACATCTTCTATGAGATTAGATCAAATCATCACCTGAAAATTGAAAATTTGATTTCAAATTAAAAGAATGAAATAAAATTTTGGTTAGGTATCATCGACTAATTTATTTTATCACATAGCACTTCGGAAAGATACAGATTTTTGTAGGAGACCAAAAATGGGCTAAAACGATGTATCTTTCAAACAAAAAAACATGAACAGCGTTCCTGCTACCCTATCAACAATTACGATCGATTTTAGTGGAGGGTAGGGGTAGTTTCACCCCTTCCCGGGTTTTCGTCAAATTATCATGTACATCAGAAGTTAGTACTTTTAATAAGACATTTACCTACCAAATTTCATCGAATTGTAATGAGCCGACTTTGAGCTATTTCAAAAAAACTAAAATTTTCAAAAGACTTTGAAGCCCTCTAACGGACAAACGAAGCACTTTGGTATAGAGATAAGTTTGGTCCGAGCGACTTTTTTTTACCTCAGTAATCTGTGGTTGCTCCATGTCCATGGAATATTGGGACACCCTGTATGTAAACAGAATTTTGCTTTCATTCGGTTCAAGTCCTAAGCTATACCTATGAAAGGAAAAGTATGAAGATTGCCTTCTAAATAAGATTAGAAATCAGACATCTTCTATAGTTACATTCGAGTAGGTAGGTAGGTAGATACATTGTCTGATTTATTTGACTAGCAAAATTGGCAACCTAATGATGTATAATTGGGGAATTATTTTATGATGTGGAAGACAGAAGTGCTTCCGTACGCTAATTTTCACTATGAAAATTATGAGCCATTATTAATCAACTATTAGCGCTGCACTGCTCTTTCATTAATAAGTAATGACAGTTAATGTGTATTGTGTTTAATACACAAATATCTCACAAGCCAGCTTTCTAATAATGTCATGAATATTAAATAAATATTATTTTATACTTCTTCACAGATTTTGGGACAAAAATTACAAATAAAATTTTACAATTCCCAGAAATTATATTAATGTTACTAGTTGCAATTACCATATAGTAACACAAATAAGAAAATTTCTCAAGATTTAATGACGGCGACATGTTATTTGTTATGAAATTTTTCGTTTCATTGGCATTCAATTCCTGAAATTTGAGGGTCTTATCAAGTTCCCATTAGGTAGATACTATTATGAGATTTTCTTGAGAATTTTTTTAATTATAACAACAGCTATCCTTATGGAAGAGCTTGTCATATTTTAGAAACAGTTTTGATTATTAAAAATCACTTAAGTAGGTGTGTCTTGAATTCATTCTCTACGTCTTAGAATGTCTTTTAGAATTTATATGGGTATTCCTCTGGAAAACAATCTCGTTCCTCTACCATGTAATTATCAAGCAATTTTCTGCACCTACCATCATTAATAATAGTATTTTTATAAATAACAAATACATAAGTTCACACTTGGAATAATTTAACGGTACATCTCATGAACCTGATGCAAGAAAACCATTTCAAATGATTATTATCTTGACGTATTCCGCCGGTTTTCTGCTTTCCTGATGTATTACACATCCTGATGTTGCAATCGCATCTAATTGTCTTAATTTTCACTTTCGTTCCCTATTCATAAAACCATGAAGACCGATAGGCGGCATCATATACATTTAATCACTCGTATGTTATAGCATTTAGGTATCCTTACGATTGGTTAAGATACTTCGAGTATTAGACGTATACTTATATGAGTTAAGAAGGTGATACAATTTAATAATCTATATACCTACTTAAGTTTAAGAAATCATTGATTATGCACCTTAAATAATTTAAATAAATAGTTATTACTTCCATTCGTTCGTTAGTTCTTCAATTTTTGATACTATACATAAAAAATATGCTATACAATAAAGAAATACTTGTTATATTTTTCTTCCTTGTTATTCAAATTCTTTTTCTCTAGGTCTTCAGGTCTTTTGATGAATAGTAGGTGCTTGACTTTTAAATTTGGTTTATATGGGTGGATTTCACCTCTATTTAATTATTATTAATTGTGGTTTATAATAATAGTTCAGTCAAAATAGTGAAAAATAGAGCTGCAAATGCTGCAATGACTCTAGATTATTGAATTTGGAGGATGTACTTAATCATGTATCTCGGTAAACCATTTTTTGAATTTGAAGGATGAAAATATGTATATGGGTAAATATTGCTTGCTCGTGCTTGAAAAATTCTTAAACCAAAAATTGTTAAGGAGGATGCTTCCAATAATTTTTGCTTTGACATTTTTTTTAAATTCTTATTGTTCAAGAGTAACAATTTTTCAAAAACTTTTCACTTTTGAGGGTGGAACGGTTTTTTCGATTTTAGAAATTTTAGAACATTATAACGGTCAACCAGAGATGAAAATATGTTGTGAGTTGTGACAAATGTTATAGTATCCCGCTTTTCCTGCAAGATACCTACGCTGGTATCTTCAATAAAAAATTGTATGCCAAATCGAATACAGAGGACACCACAAGTCGACCAGGGCCAATTTTTTTCAAAATTTTTGACTTTTCCGCATACTCAACTAAAAGACCGTTGGTTCATAATAAAGTTTAAAGTCGCTTTATTGTAGGAAAACTCAAGTACAACTTTTGCATAACCCATTTTCGTCCCCGATGACCCATTTTGTTGGAAAATCGAAAAGACTGTCTCCACCCACAAAAGTGTGCCATTTTTGAAAATTTATAGTTACCTACCTACCTTTTAAACAATAAGAAATTTAAAAAAAGGTCAAAGCGAAACTTGTTGGATAGATCCTTCTTGACATTTTTTTTAATAGGTACCCAATACTTTTTCAATATTACAAGCAATATTTACCGAGATACATGACTGCGTCCCATATATAAGTTCAAGATGGTGGCCATTGCGACCATTCCTTTGAGAAGTTTTGGGATTGATCACTTGTTCACTCTTTATTGAATGTTACTTATTTGTATAAAACGATCTAGGTATGTGCTATTCCAGATGTTTTTAAATTATTAAAGAGTTGGCTGTGATATTTTTTCTTAAAATTGGATACGCTGAACAGTCAATTTCAGCTATTTGTTCTCAAAAAATTTAAAATAATTTCCATTTTGCTCATCTGCCTTTGGGATTATTTTTCTATATTATTACCTAAATTTAATATTTTTGAAGTATGAAATCAATTCAATAATTATTATGTTGCTTCTGTTGCTATGGTTTAGTGAAAAATATCTAATAAATTTTAGCCTTCCAATTTAAAGTTTTAACTTCATTCAAAAGGATCATCACATTCTATTTATCTGTTAATCATTTTATAATAATTATTAGATAAGTAGTTAAATATCGCTTAAACATTACCTACATTACTCGGTTCTTCAAAATTCCCAAGGTGGTTGTAAAAACACAAAAGGACATATTTTTAGATAATTATGTGAAAAACATTCAAAAAAATGAAGGAGAGGAATCCCAAAATTCCAAAAATGTCAAATATTTTTAATGTAAGTTCTATATACGATATTCAATATAAGAAAATATAAAATCAACGTTAAATTTGATTAGGATAATACTAAACCTTTAAAAATTTAGCTTGTCAAAAGTAGTTGAGAGCTCATCATATCAAAGGGTACCAACATAATTCAATAACTGAAAAATGTTTTATAAAAATATAATACAATAAAATCAATGATCTTAAAATTGGGTTTTCGGATATTTTAATTTTTTTTAAATAAATTGAAAATACATTGATTCTGACACGTCTCAAAAAATTTTTTAAAGCTAATTCGTTACCACTAACGAAAATCCCAAATAATAAATCAAGAAAATTTAATTAACTATAAACAAATATTATTATTGTGATCATCGGGTTAATTAACATGTCCCAGTCCAAGTCTTAAACGTCGTTCATTGTGAGATTCAATTGATTTGTTTCTATACAAGCGTTCTTAATATTATATTAATTACGCTTGCTTAATTATAATATTGCCAACCTATCACGTATTCACGTTGAATGATTACCCGTATACTAGCCTAAATGTTACCTGTATAATCTTTATATTACTATTCATATATCAAAAGGATGTCTAGAAAACGTCAAGAATAAACAAGAATGTAAGATCTGATTCCACATCTTATAGCTCTAAAGATAATACCTTATATTTTCTATAAAAATAATTTATTTATATATTCGATTGAGAACCACCTTTACATTACAGAAAAATCAAGGAATCCAGTGTAAAATAAGTTTGTAATTGATTCAAGTTCGATACCCCCCAGCAACGGATTTTAAGAAGCTAATAAGATCGCACGAATATGACAAAAAGGCACACTTTAAAGAAGCTCATCGATAAAATATAGAAGTGGGAATAGTATCGGTATATTGTTAAAATTAATTAAAATAAAAATTAAAAAACGAGCCTTTAGGCGAGTGTTGGCAAGGTCCAAGTGAATAATAGCCAATATACTCTGCGAGTAGCAGGCGTCACTTTCTCTACTACTACATCAAAAAATCATCAAACAAGTTAAATCTTTTTTTAAGGCTAAAAATATGTATACGTTTTATTGCATTGATTTCTTGGGTAATGACTTTTAAAAGTTAGCGACTTTCAGAATTTCCGGATATGTAGATACTTCAAGTTAATAAAACCTTCTCACGCATCGGTGTATCAGCGAACGCCAGCGGTCAGTGACGAGCTGACCTGGGAATCGTCGAACATGCTAGAATGCTTGTATAAAGTCACAACTTTTTTAAAATTCGGCCATTTTCTCAAAGCTGCTGAGACTACTTTAGTAGAGTTAGAATATTGCAATATGGGCAGTAGTTAGATATTATAATATGTAATAATAAAGCAAAAAATAACTAACTTTATACCTAAATTGAAAAAAGCGTACACACAATTGGCTGTGAGCTACAAATACATACGAGATGTAGCTAGAGAGAAGGTGCAATGAAGTGAGGAAGCATTTTTAGGTCTATAAACTGAATGCAGGTCCAGCTAGAATACCTACATAGATTTTGACAGATCTTATTGTTGTCATGCTGGCAGTGCCGAAACTCCAATCGAGAGAGCTTCCACACATCCATAAAACAGAGCCAACCAGAGTACCAGAACAAGCACAGACACGTGTTTCGCCCTACTGGGGCTCATCAGTGTGCTGCATCCTTTAACATCCTCCAGAGTCCAGATACTCCGGATGCAGCACACTGATGAGTTTAAGTCCCTTGCTTACTCCCTATTTTTATTATTTCAAGTTTACCAATTAAGTTTTTGTTTAAAAAAATGTGAAAATTGTTTACTAATGATCACACATATTATATCCAACCTATGTCCAAAAATAGTGTGAAATGCTTGGAAAACATACAAAATTTAAATTATTCGTAAATCAGAGTTACAACATTTATTCTGGCTTCATGTAATTCCAATGCTGTTCGTATTTTTTATAAACACATAAAGTGTTCTATGGAAATGACCTTGCTATGGCGCCAATGAACTTACCTTTAATTTATTAGACTATAGAATTAAAATTTTCACTCCTTGTGCTCATCATTAAACCTAAATTAAACACAAAGTAATAATAATAATAATACCTACCATGACGAAAAGAAATATTACTTTCAGATTCAGCTTCACGTTTAGAGATTAATGAGTAGATTAGCGAGGTTTCAGAATTAAAATTCTTTAAATGATGATGACTTCTCTAAAAAATTCAAAATATTATGTGGACCTGACGTCAGTTTTATTTTATTTACCTTCCAATTATTCATACTTCATATTATTTTTTGCTAGATGTATTATCTGTATTTATAACTTGACACCAAATAATTATTAAAATAACAAATTTCCAACTAACTCAGACTAAGCGTTTGCATCTTTTGTATTTATTTTGCAGGTAGGTACCAACAGTGACAGAGGTTAGAATAATAGTATACATTGCTGGGCTTATAAGTATGATATCCTTGATATGTTCTGAAGTTTTACTTTAAGATAATTTGTTATAAAAAATCCATGTCACAAACAACTTTTTATATTCAATTATTATTTTAAATGTTAAAATATAAAAATAAGATTGATATTGACAATCAAAATAAGAATAAATGATATTTCATCACTTTGTGAGGACTTCGCCAACTATAGAGATATACCAACGATCGACAACGCGAAATTTTCACTTTTTGTTTATTTTTTGTATTACTTCGTGGTTTCTAGTCTCTCTAGTTTATTTTATTAAGCACCCTGTAGCTGTTATTATACAACCTGTGGGGTACTGTTGTAAAAATAATGATAAAACAACAAGCGAAACGAATACAGAGATAGAGAAGCTTACGAAATTACCGCCATCGGCTAGCCCAACCTGGTGAATTGCTCGTTTTCTGTCTCTGTGATTGTTAAAATAAATCAACTATTCTCAACTCTTTTGCTCTTGCATAGCACACAAAGGAAAGTGGTTGAATTTCCAGCAGTGCATAAAGCTTGTTAATTATTTGAAAAGAAATAGTTAACAGCATATACAGCAATAACCGCACTTAAAACTAAAATATTTAGCTTACTTGAGCGACGGATTGCCATAACGTGGTAAAAGTTTTCATTGACCGATGTTATTTGTGTTAGGTACTGTAATAAGACCGCTAACTGTACTCTGATCACGGTTAGATTCCATCTCACTAGCAACTATTTTACTTTAGGATAATATTAGACCCTAAAAAAATAGGTGAGTGAGAGGCAGAAAATTATAAATTACATTTCATCCAGGCAAATAGGATACCTATTATAGAGGGGTGATATTTATCGATCCAAAAAATAAAACTTACCCCCATCATCACCTGTGTTACTGAGCGTTTACTTTATGTTGGTATTCTAGAATAATAAATCTGTGAGTTACTACAATTACCAACATTACCTATGTAATTGTGATAAAATTATGAATGCTGGGAGTAATGATATTTCGGAAATTGACATACAAAATTGTTGGTTCTATCCCCTGACCTTAAGTTTCTATCTAATGAAATATGATCTCTAAAAGAGTTTATGTTTAACATCATCTAAACAGTAAGAAGTTTGTGCGTATGCTACTGTAAAGAGTAGGCTATTAGGTTAAGTCTTTTTGAATTCGAGTTAGGCCCTGTTATAATAAGATATTATTTCTTAATAGGCATTTTTTAAAAGCACTGTTTTACGACTAAATGGCAACTATGTGCAACAAGTATTCCAGCAGAACTAAAGTACGCTCACGGAGTGCATAATTTTTCGGTACGCCCTTAAACCTCTAAACATACGAGTAAGACGTCGTTTAAGGAAGTGAATAATCACGCAGGCGCCCTGGCCGAGTAACTACACGAAATTTGGGAAGTCAACACAGAGGGCACAGAGTTGTCTGTGAATAGGAGCACCTGCAATGGACGCGAGAATGGCAGTCTACTATTTCTCAAATTCGAACTACGTTCAGATATTCGAAAATCGAGAGTTTTTTTAATAAGGTCAGCTTGACAACGCATGTAAACGCTTAGACAAGTTCAGGAAATGCAAGTTACAGAGGTGGCAGAGAAAAGCTTTGGGGAGGAGTCAAATTGAGCTATGAAACAGACCTGGTTTCATAAAAAATAATTAATCAATGCTCAACGTTATATCGAAAATATTCTGCAGCCAGTTTTGTACCATTTGCCGGAGGAGGTAACAAGAATTTCATACATTTGCATAATAATTATTCCCGCCCACGCACTGTAAGGGTTGTTGAGGATTTTATAGAAGATGCAGATAGTTAGTTTCTTGCCACAGCCGTCACAATTACCGGATCTCAATCCCATAGAGTGTGTGTGGAATGTGATCCATAGTCTTTAAATTAAAATAAAAGTCTTTAAAGCTGAAAATGAGCTGCACTTAACGCAGTGCGTTAATTTATAAATCATGGGAACCGACTCGTTTTTTTTTATTTTTTATACATTTTTTTTAGATGTTTTTGTTTAAATATTATTACATCAAGTAATGGTATTGATTTTCTGGTTCATCTATCGGAATTCCGTTGTAGTAACACCTCATCCGCCCGCACGCATCTCCTGGAAGGTCCATCTCACGTGCAGGATCTGACCCGTGGCGGGGCCGGCCATTGTGCCGCAGCATGATGTAACATACAGAGGTCGACGGTCAAGCATTTCCCCGGCGGCGCTGTGCATTGCACGATCAGGCTCACAATGAAGACACGAACCTCGCCGGGATACCTCCTGGCCACATAATAAAAATTAAGGAATTTGTACCAGTACCAGTACAATTAGGAAGTGATATACCGATGTGTACATTGTTACTGAACACCGAATAGATACCTACATATTGAGAGAATAGTATCTACAGGTATAGGTACTCGAGCGTCCCTTCGTTTTTTTATCCTGATAATGTTGATAAAGATGATCTGATTGTCAGTCAAATCAGAAACGCCATAGAAATTGTCAAAAGACCGAAGGATTTCATATTGACCGTAAAAATATAATAATTTCGAAGAAATAGTGTTCTTGTCACATCGGCCCCAAAAACTTCGCCTTCTAACTTGGCGCCACTGATGGTATCTACAGTAGAAGATAAAGACTACTTTATTCGTTAGGAGTAAGTTCCACTAGATCGAGTTCAAACGAACTGCTGACTCTTCGATTTCAATAAAGTAAATAGTTTTTACATTCTTATACTTTATTTTAGACTGTTGATATACTTTAATATAGATACAGGGTAGCCCAACGAAAACTGAACAGGCATGATAACTTGGATCCACAAAATTGGCCATTGTATACACATTGTATAATAAAACAAAGAAGATTTGTAGGTCAATGAGTATATTTTCGTTCAGAAATTTATTTATAAAATATCTTGTCGACTGGTTTCGGGCGCAAGCCCATCCTCGAGATAATTGTCAGTTTACAAGATTCGCAGTCCCAAGACTGCGAAATGTAAAAAAAAAATGTACAAAAGTGGGAATACATATTATGCCAAGACACGAATCTTGTAAACTGACAATTGTCCTGAGGATGGGCAAGCTCCCGAAACCGGTCCAGAAGATATTGTATAAATTTCTGAACGAAAATATACTCATTGACCTACAGATGTTCTTTATCTTAATTTGTTTAATAGCTTGTAAACTAAAGATGTACGCGAAAAACGTCGAAACATGTCAATTTTGTTATCGGAGGTGATATATTTGGGTCACAAATTCAACTATCCAAGTTCATCCCCTTGACAGTGGTAGCTACCTCTTTACTTATCATTCGTAGGGAAAAAATATCGATTGATACATCATTTGAGAGCTATATTTGAATTCTATTTACAACGATATCTCATTTTTGAGCTTTCTCTTGAAAAAATATTACAGGGCGAATCGAAATAACTGATTTCTCAATAATTACTTAATTTATTTCTAAAATATTATACGAGAACAAAATTTATCACAATACAGTATACATGATCAAATGTGTAAATGAATGTAGACCAATTAGTTACCGTGATAAATTGTATATTAAAATTTTATTTCTCGGCACATTTTCACAGGAAATAAAGTAATAATTGTCAAGGAAACCTGTTTAATCGATTCGCCTTGTAATTTTTTTTTTTTTGACGAAATCCAAAAAACGAGATATTGTAAGAGAATCCAAGTAGCTTTCAAATGATGAGTATCACTCGATATCTGTTCCCTATGATGATAAGCAAAGTGTTAGGCTATAATACCCCTGCCAAGGGTATATGAACTTGGATAGTTAAAATTCATGTCCCCCTCGGTAACAAAATTGACCTGTTTTGGAGATTTTCTAATACATCTTCATTTTCCTGTTATTAGGCCTTTTACATTTTCGTTGGTCCACCATGTGTACTCATTTAGGTATCATATACTCTTATATAATTATATGTATATTCTTTAAATCATATTATTTGGTTTAATTTTATGCAAAAATACCAACAAAAAAATAACTTAAAATGAGTAAACTTTTCTTAACAAAAAATATTATATTATTTTATCTCATAATAAAAAAAATTCGCTTGTAAAATAATACACCAACTCTTTAAGTTTGAAAAATAATATTTCTGCACTTACCATATTGATAAATAATTTAGATACGCATGTCGTTGACTCCGGGAGTTCTGAAAAAATAAAATTAAATGTAAAATTAAATTACGACACATAATAAAAAAATACTTTAAGATATACTTTAATTAACACGGCCAATCTTATGTAAAAGTTTTAGAAAATGAAAATGAAGGCTCTTATGATAGTGGATTCTTAATAATCGAGAAACTCCAAAGCTCTGCTTGGAGTTTATGATATTTTAATTTTTTATCTTTATTTTAATTTTAAATTTTGAATAAATCAGATTTAAAAAATTTGGTAATTATATACATCCGCGGCTCCTAAGTTTCATCAATTTTTTCGCGACCGAGGAGCGAAATAGGGGTGCTGGGTGGGTAAGAAGCTAAAAATAGCCATTGCAAACTAATATTAAGGTCACAACTCTTTGAAACTACGGTCGAATTTCTATTTTTTTCTTCACTTTCAGGGCAAGGAAAATTTTCGAGATTAGCAGTAGCACGGTTTTTATTTTGAATTTTGCATTTATTTTGCATTTATATTCCGAAAATCATTGCATCAATACCTGTGGACTGGACACGATATGTGAAAGCGGATATAGTGCCCGTCCGGTACTGCACGCTTCGAAGCGCTTGGCATTGTCGTGAAGTGGTTACTTCCTAAAGTCGAGGTATTTAATCGTCGTTTCTGGCAGGACCGTACTATATCATCGCACTCTCAAAATCGGTTTTCAATGCCGTTTATGTGCCTTCCCTTTCATTTGCAAAGCAAATTAATACCTTGCTGGTGTTACTATAGGGATGTTCTCCACCCCTATACAGGGTGTTCTACAAGCTCTATGACAAACTTTGACAGATGGTAGGTTGCTTGATTTTAAACATATTTTTTTTAATAAACATGGGTCCGATTCGTTTTTGTTTAGAAGTTACAAGCATTCTTAGAACACGACCTTTTAGAGTTTATTGATGACGTGCAACTCAATATTATTCAAAATATGTGGTATCAGCATGACGGTGCACCACCACATAGAGGAAGACAAGTTGCTGCTTGGCTAAATGAACTGTTCCCGAATAAATGGATAGGTCAAGGAGGTCCAATATCATGGCCACCTCGTTCTCCCGATCTGAATCCTCTGGATTTTTATTTATGGGGACACATGAAGCAGCTGGTCTACCATGTTGAAATCGCTACCCATCAGCAGTTACTTGAAAGAATTCAAGATGCAGCTAACCAAATAAGAAATGATCCAAATCTCATTCTTCGAGTGACCGAATCTTTAGTTCGTCGATGTGAGGCTTGCATTCAAGCTGAGGGTGGACATTTCGAACAATTTTTATAGTCTTAAGTTTTGTGATTATCATTTAATTTAAATTTTTATTGTTGATTGTTAATAAAGGTTAAATGCTTGTAACTTCTAAACAAAAACGAATCGGACCCATGTTTATTAAAAAAAATATGTTTATAATCAAGCAACCTACGATCTGTCAAAGTTTGTCATAGAGCTTGTAGAACCTGTATAGGTGCCATAGTGAAACTGTAGGAGTCGCGGATGTATATTATCATGACCAAAAATTTAATCTATCCATGATATTTAAAATCTATATATAGCTAAAGTTACCATAATTTTTGCTTTACGAATTATATTTACAATCATTATTAATAATTTTTATATAAACATTAGAAACATAATGCGTGAAAGTATTCTGTGTCCTCATTTAACGGAAGAGCACAAACACGAATAAGCGCTGTATAGTGAACACAAACTTATAAAAGTGAGGACGCTGTAACAAACACGAACGAACACACACAAGTGTCAACCGGAACAATCAGCCACTTAATAATAATTGTCAGTATTTCAAAGGAAATCATTCGATCATATTCATTACTGTCATGTTCAGGCTGTTCCGGTTCGTTTGCGTTCGTTGACTAGTTCGTGTTCACCCTGTTCATTGGTGCGCGTTCGCTACTTGAGGATGCGGCTTTATGTATCAACAACAGTGATGTTTTGGAGACTCACACCTCAAATGATTGCGTTCAGGCTATAATTATTATTACTATCAACAGACAGTATGTAGAAATATTCCGTTAGAAAATTTTCATAGCCCATTGACGGAGATTTTATGATTGCGTGAGGTTTTTTGCCCCTAATATCTATGACTCTGGGAAAATTGACATTTCAAGACGCATTTTAAACACACACAAAAAAGTGCTCCTAAAGTCATAATTGGTAACGTGAACCGTTTTCTGGAAAAACAGCCATTTAGGATAGCTTTGGATATTCCAAAAAATATGTCGGAAAATGGATGGCAACAAAACTACGCGCAATTCTAAAATCTCCGCCAATGGCACACGAACAAAATTTATTTGCATAATAAAAAGAAAAAGATAGCTAATATCAATGATATGAAATGTACAACAGCTGAGTTCTGTATCTTAAACGGTTCCGAAGATACCAAATGTCTTCGAAAAAATGTGAACGCAAATATGACAGGATGTCAAAATGAAAAAATTTACACCCTCCTTTGTCTCAAAAACGATTTATTTCCGTACACAGGTTAATGAGAAATTTTTCCCTTAGAATGAGTCAAAGGAATCACAAACCTCATTTTCATAGTTAGTTAGGATAACCCTGTATCAAACGTCAGGGGCATTTTGGGTTTGCTATAGGTAATATTAGACTACCAAACCTAACAATATGTACACACATTCCGGACAACGAATGTGCAATCTAATTACTTTAAAATTAAATAAGCTAATTATTATATCAAATTGATCAAATTGTTGCGAATCATGTCACATATGAAAAACAATGTGCATATAACAGTTGTTGAAATAAATGTTGTAACATGGTGGGAAAAAAATTGTAGTCACGGTGTAAATTAGGGTAACCTTGAAGAAAATTATCTTTATTATAATTATTATAAGTACTAATCTTCTGTTGAAAAATTTATTAGGGAAATTTTATATACGAAAGAACCTTTATTAGGTATAATTTCAGCTCCCCAAATGTGAACAGCCAATTTTAATTGTGTAATTTGAACTTTAAATCATTGGCGTCCTAAAGGATAGATGTAAAAAAATATCTCAACGAAAAAAAGAAATATACATGTCAAATATATTTATTTATTCATCTACTGAATAAATTCATCTGAAATTTCCATGACAACAAAAAAAAAACATTCGGGTGGCCGCGACTGTACCGGGTGGTCCATCACTTATGTCCACCCCAGAAATAGAGGTTAATTTTAAAGATAAAAAATTGAAACTTTGAGGATTTGTGTAATTAATATTACCACATAATGGCATAATCAGATTAATTATTTTTTTTTTGTTGAGCCATCAGCGACAAAAAACTGTAATTTGGTGTTAATGTGACCAAAATAAATTCGATTTTTCTTTAATACACCGATAGAAATCGATTAAGAAAATCAAAATCCATGAAAATAAATATCAAAAACCTAATTACAAGCCTTTAATTAAATAAAATACTTAAAATATGGAAATGACAGGTAAAATGATTGATATATGGTAGAGCAATAAAACTGACAAATTTAATGAGGGTATTATACCTACCATAAATAATCTTCAAAGCAGTTAGAAGAATGTGCCATTGAACTCGAATGGGGTTTCTTTTATGAATGTTTACTTAGGATATGTTTACTTAACATTTGTGCTATACCAGCCCTTCAAAATCGTGATAGTTTTATTGCTTCCATAAATCAATCATTCTAGCTGTCATTTCCATATTTTAAGTATTTTATTTAATTAAAGGCTTGTAATTAGTTTTTGATATTTCTTTTAAGCGATTTTGGTTTTCTTAATCGATTTCTATCGATGTATTAAAGAAAAATAGAATTTATTTTGATCACATTAACACCAAATTACAGTTTTTTATCGCTGATGGCTCAACTAAAAAAAATAATTAATCTGATTATGTCATTATATGGTCCTATATTAATTACACAAATCCTCAAAGTTTCAATTTTTTATCTTTAAAATTAACCTCTATTTCGGGGGTCGACATAAGTGATGGACCACCCGGTACCTACATACCGATTAACATTATTTAGTCTTTAAGAAAATTGTTTTTTTTTCAAGGGTTAAGCTGTCTAAATTTTTCAGGTATGTCAAGTCAAGTCAGCTCTGCCTTGCGAGGTAGATACAATGGCTTGTATAGTATTGTTAATTAAACTACGAATTTTTGCTCCGTTTAAATGTTTAAAAATCGAATATGGCGATTGTTGGTAACGTCATTGGATTGTAAGTAGTTGGTAAGTACAAAAATATCAAACTTAAATAAATTCCGTTACTATACACGATGTAGGAGATATAACGCTTTGCAAAAAAATATTATTCGTTTTTATTCGATATTTTGAAAACTACTGTACAATTTTTTTAATTCAAATCAAATTCTGGTAGAACCATATACCATGTTGGCTACATGATCTGTATGTAATAATACAGAAGAAGATAGCTATATAAGGGTAGTACGCATTAAGAGAGGATAGATAATCTTTATGTTGTCTTATTGAAACGGAAATTAGCGAAACGAAAAGAATTTGCAACTTATTGTGTCACGACAAATTGATTAAAAATTGACAGGTTAGGACAACATCGCTGGCAATATATTCTACTGGGATATCTATCACCTTCCCTTTTGCTTTTACAGAGTGTTCTAATATATTTAATCACCCTCCACTCAAAAATCCTATAGGGTACCTAGTATCATTCAGCCAACACGGCATAGCGAAGAATGATGGCCATATTTATGAGGGCAAAAACTTAAATCGTCCAATTGAATCACGGCCACTTTATGCAAGTAAAATACGCTATTTTTTCTACGACTATATTAAAAAATCGTCAAATAGCTTTTTAGTTTTAAAGGAAAAAAAACAGCACTGTGCGCTGCCGCTTCGATTGTCCCAGGCCGACCTACATGGTGATAAAGGTAAGTCGTTTCTGTAATTTGTTATTCTGTTGCGACTTGCCACTCGCTAGGGGCTGACGTGAATTGAAGCACATAGACAAGTTAGACTGGAAGGAAGTGCGCTCGCATTGTTTCGTCACTTCCCGAGTGCTATCTCATACAGACTATCGGTCTATAATCTATATGACGTGTAGTATCTTAACATGCTCTGAGAAAGCCAGTATGAGTTAAAAATTTCGAGCTGTGATTGGTCAGATCCGTGCGTAATTGTTCATTCATTCATGCCGAGCTGTGAATGGCTAATGCTCGTGTCTAATGATTCATTTCTACACAGCATATAGAACGTATACCGCTCCTTACAACAAGCGATAACAGAATGAACCTTTTATTACATAGTCATTGAGGAATAATAATACTAACTAAGTATTATCAAACGATAGGACATTAAGTAACTGAGGTTTTAATATCCTAGTTATTAATTACATTTCATTGTAGGTATTGATCTCTGAAAACTGCATCAGTAGTCTCAAATCATAACAGTTGCTCACTGATGCATTCAAATATTTCAAAGGTGAAACTAAATAACAAATACCTACTGATTTTAGATAAAACAGTTATGTAATTTAACACAGCTTTAGTAACAATACCTGACCTGAATATAAGTTGCGCACCCACGATATGCAGGCGCAATATTACTTTAATTTCTATTTTCATGAACATAATATAGTTTAGCAATAATTTGAATTTACATTAATTTATATACCTACCTAAATCATTTGCCTAAAACTAAAATGCTTCTAATCTATTCATACTCGTAGTACCTATTACCTTATTTCTATTTTTATATAGATTTTCAATCAACATTTGGTGTTTCATATCGGATTGCAAAACCCTTTAATTTTACTAGGTACTAAATTCCTGTTAGGTACTTACATTCTTTATTATTTTATTCATCTCATATAATATATTTAAGTCGTCAAAAACTAACACTAACACCAGAGCACAGTGTGGTACCATATCAGCCATCTGGGAATATTGACGGATCATGCATTTTTTACAGATGCTTGTTCATAATTTGTTATTAGGTATACATCCTATGGTACGATTAAGTTTAAAAAGTCATATGTGACGTCATACTAACCGTCCGAATTAAGATTTTTCATTTCACCAGAAAATGTCAAACAGTTCAATTTCAAGGTGTGAACGAGCGTAAATTATTAAAAGAATCATTCAAACAATAAATTTAACGATTTAAGTCAACTGACAACTTCATAAAATTATTCACGTAATGACATTCTATCCTCTGTGTTGTGCATTTAATTCTCATTCAAAACCAATGTTGACGTATATTTATTTATGCGGGATGGAGTGTTTAGACAAACTGGACGGTTTCTGTGAGAACCACGTACCTATACGAAATAAAATAAATCGAACTCTCAGAAGGATAGTTCTTAATTAAGAAGAGTATTCTTAATCAATACATGTGACTTTTTAAACTTAATCGTACTATAGACGGAATCGATGACTTTTCCTTTATCGTTAATATTATATTTCCGGAATCGTTTCCTTTACAAAAAATTGAAAACTGCTTACAAACATACACTTGCTCAAAAGAAACTCAAAAGCTTGAGCTGGCTATTCTGTTCAATTTATTAATTGTTAATACGTATTTTTATAGCTGCTCTAAAGAATTCGTCCGTATATAAGGTGAACCCAAATAATGAATGAACCTACCTATAGGTATCAAAAAATATGGACGTTTTGTACCAAACAGTAATGTAAATTTCTTTAAGTAGGTATTAATCCTTAAGTTACAAGCTAGGTACCACCCGGACAACCGGGTGGTCCGGGGGTACGCAGTATCCCAGCGAAAGGGGTCTCCCCCGGTATTCCAGCGAAAGGGGTCTCCCACCGGAGAATTTTTCTAGAAATGAGACAATTAATTACAAAAATATCGTATTCTTTTAGTTATTTTTTGAATTAGAATTTATTAACTGTCTACATTTAGTAGTTTGCATTTGCAATAAATACACAGCATACAAATCAGTCTTATTAGGTATAAGATAATAATAATAAAATTAATAAAAAAAAAATAAGCAATTTAATTTTTGATTGTTATTTATAATTTTTTATTTTTTTCACCATAACACCTGAATGCTTGAATAATAGATACCACTTGCGTACAACAAATTTTTATTAAAATAAAATAAAACAAATAATATTATATTTTATAAAATTTATACAAAAAAGAATCTTTAATTACCTGTAATGTAACTAGAGTTTTGTAACTAATGTAACAGAAGCATCTTTTCAATCTTAACAAATTATTAATTTACTTTTTCTCTCTAAAATAAATATTAAAAAATTTATGCGTGACTGTAATGAGAGAAGAAAAATACATTTTCAGAGGTAAATATCTCGGTTCGGTTGGCGATTTAGCTAGGCTACCCATTTACGATTTATGATTATACAGGTGTCCTAAAAATGAGTGGACACAGCTCTGCAGTACGTTGTGGGGAAGCATTATCGGGGGCGAGGAAAAATAACGAGAAAAATCCATGTCGTCAATTGACTGCGATATGAAGAGGAAAATTTCAGGACTCATCTTATTTATTTTTGAGTACCTACTGGGTAAAAGGCAATTATGTTATACAAAGAATATTTAGGATCTTTAATGATTATTTGATTACAAGATCACTCAAACCTTCACATTTTCTCTTCAATTTTACTTCAAATTGAGTGGTCAATTGAGTGGTTTGATTGCATTTCACCAATATCGATCAAGACGTTTCAAAATGGCGGCCACTTGACCTTCAGTAATTTCCAATCTTTTTTTACCATCTGTAGATGTCAAAACTAAATTAAACTTTCAAATCAAATTAAGAGAATACGAAGAATGTATCTCAAACTGTAGACTTGAGTCAAAAAATATGAGTTTTTTTTTAGTTTAGAGTGGCGCAAAAAAGATCAAAATTTATAAATTTCTATATCCATTTTAGATCACGTTTTCAAAGAAATTTACTTAACTTAAATTTTAAAATAGAATAAAAATATTTCTCTTTTTTAAATAAAGATATTACATACCTATGACATCATATTGCTTGCCTCAAGGTTTTGTATAACATCAAATGAAAAAATGTTCTATTTATTTTTTAGAAAAGGAAAATTCAATAAAATAATGATGTTTTTTAATAATCTGAATTTCTGGTTTCTTTGATTATTTCAGGATTGCACGAAAAAATGATATGACGTCCCTAAAAAAAATTGACCATAAGAAAACCATGTAGGTACGATTAGCTAGTCGACTCAGAAAAATTTTAAAATATCAGTTGGATAGTTAATGCGACGAGACTTATATATGATGTAACATTACAAAAAATAATTAATATACAGGAATCCTTAATAAGTGCGAATATTTTAGTGATCCTTGGTTGATTCTTAACAAAAATTTCCCATTTACTTCTGTCCGGAAATTCCTACTTTTTGAGATACAGATGTCATCAGAAAAATATTATTTTTCCAATTATTTGAAGATATCTCAAGAACCGTTTGAGATAGAGACATCAGTTTTCTTACATGTTATATCATTGATATTTGCTACCTTTTTGATGCCAACTAATATTTGTCTAGAAAATATTGGCGGTTTGAAATTGGCTTCCAAAAGGTCAATTTCATACCAGGGTCGTAGAATTTATCTACGACCCTTTTTATTTATCTACAAAAATAAACCTAACGCAACCCTAAAATATCCGTCACTGGTAAAAAAAATAATATACGGCATTAAAAAAGTAGCTAATATCGATGGCAAGATATATGTAAAAAATTTGAGCTCTGTACCTCACATGGTTCCCGAGATATCATCAAAAAACTAGAAAAAAGTCTTTCTTTGACACCTTATCTCAAAAACGGTGCATTTACGGACTCACATCATTAATAGGAACTTTTTTCCTAAGAATGAGCCAAGGAATCACCACTACCGAAAAATTTTCGCATTTATTTAGAAACCTATTTTCTAAAGAAAAATCTGGATTTTTCAGTTTATTCTGCATATTTCTGCAACGACTGAAGTTACCCTAAATTTCGTTTCAGATTCTTAATTTATGTATAAAATTGTGAAATATTTCGTTACTTTAACGATACCGTTTTCGAGATTCCCAATGGTGAGCATTCATAAATGAATCACCCAGTATAATTAGGGCTGTTACAGGTATTATCGATTTGTTTCCAGGTATATGTATATTTTATATGTTTACTATAAAACTATATTCTATATGTTTATGGAACCCATAAATTCCACTTTTAAATTAAAAGAAATCCTAATTAAATTAATGTTTATTTAAAATTTCTTATGCATAATAATAATTTATATTTTGAAACTATTATTTGCAAGGAGACTTCAACGATCAATAAGACTAGTAACGTTTCATCATGGAAATTTGAACTCTTCAAGCCTTGTATGCTTATCCATTTGTCAAGCTTGAGATGTGTTACTCTTGATATTCGTTCCCGATAATCACAATTTATTAACCTTAATGGTTATGTAATGTTATCTGATTGGTTTTATGACCTCACGATGTGATTTGTTGGATTAAAATTATGTCACCACTGTTGAGAATAGGATATATAATATAATGTATGAAGAAATCGAGGACGAACGGTGTAAATATGGGTAGACTAGGTCCTGATAAAAAAGGCCTGCATTTGTAGTCTTGGTCTCGTTATCTACTATTTAATGATTCAGTCGAACTACATGTCAAGTAAAAGGAGGTAGACAGGACAAGAAGGTGTGAGGTAGGTAAGATAGAGATAAATAATTACATATGATAAGATAACATACAGACCTGTGTGGGATTTTGCTAGCCCTAAATAAACCAAAATTTTGACTTTTATTCTATCTATTGGTATCTAGCAATTTTTTCTGATCACAATTATTATAACAGATACGCTCTTGGGAAAAGTTTAATTGTTTACTTAATAGTTCAATTATAACAGATAATCTCTTGGGGAAATATACCTAGGTATAGGAATCTTTTAATTGCTCCACAAACTTGCTGACCCAGTCTGAGTAAAGTTAATCTAAATTGTTTTAAAAGAACTAGGTAGGTACCTACTTTATCTATATGAGAGTATTTTCCAAGGAAAACAACATAAATCATAAAAAATATATTCCGTTGGATTTGTTTTGCATTTAACGGTTTATATGGAATAACTCGACCAGATGATTGTGCTATAAGATGTAATCAAATAATGTGGGAAAGTTATGAGCCGGAGAATAATAAAACAGCAATCCTAGAGAGACTTTAACACACATTGTAGACAGCAGACAGTACCTACATAATTATTGTCAACAATTCCGTGGTGTTGGTGTTGCTGCGACATTATTTCGTAATAATCAACTTTTTGTTGTTATTACACAATAATCATTATTTTATGCGACCTTCTCTTGTTTCTAAATTTATTGCAAAGCATTCTGTGTGTAAAAAGTTCAACCTGAGAAAAAGTTTCTTCACCTGGAGTTTGTTTCGTGAGATCATTATGCACAGGATGTAATAAAATATCTCCGTTATTTTTAAACATTCAATCAAAATTTTCTTTAAGCATAAATACCTACATCAGGTTGTTCAAAATGTGGTTCATTATTATTTATGAACTGAACTAAGTTTATGTGTTGCATAGAAATCCTTTTCTAATTTTCTCCTTTATCTTTCTTCTTTTTGTGGAGGGGATCAACTTTGTTTTTTAGAGTTCCCGCAAAGCTTAGCCAGTTACCTATGCAATAAATTCTTATAGATGATGTAATAATGCGAGAAGAAGGTTTGACAAAGTAACGAATTGAGCTTCGTGTCTTTTAGGGACCGAACCACCTGCAAACGTAGAATGACTAAACAGGGATAAAAGCAGATAAAAAGTATAAAAATGGGAGCCGACAACTTATTCCTGACATGTCACATTTCCGACCAGCGCACCAAAAGCTTACTTTGCGACCGAAAAATCCTTATTAAACTGTACGAGTATCTACCTACCTATACGTTCTGATCGCTCGTAAAAAATCTACTCCAAACTTTCGTATGCAAATTGAATATCACTTACCTACCTACCTGAAACTATTATAATAATTTTGAAAACAATAAGTTCTCATTTAAACTATAGCTATTATTTACTTATACATGGAATTAAAAACTTTTATAGTGATTTAATATTTTGCTGATACCTACATCTTCGATATTGTAGCACAGATAGTGAATACCTACTATTGATTTCATTGTAACATGATACATGGATTCAATATACGCAAGGTGAAAATTGAAGACATCCATCAACAAGAGAAATGATCTCCTGATAACTGAAAGCATAAACTTAATGCAGCAGAGAATTGCAATTTTCAAAATTAAATATAGTAGTTTACAACAACCTTTGTAATACACAGATCATGCCTTTCATATATTTCTTAGAGTATCAAGCACGAATGCAAAGGCAACGGCAAAGACTCATGATAATTTATAAATAGCAGGGGTTTCGCATTAGCTGACTTAGAAATATTATGCCATTAATTTCACTGTTAATAGTTATAACAATTCGCAAACCATAGCATGAATCCCATCAATAAGTTATACACCTATACATGAAAAACATTGAATGATGAAAAGCATCACTGAATTCTAAAATTGAAAAAACACTGAATTTTAAATAAAGTACGGTTTTCAAAGATGGTGGACCTACACGTACATGAAGGTACATCTTCTGATTGCATGAAACCTTAACACTCTTAGTCCAAACAAAATTTAACACAAGCATTATTATACGTAACTATATAATTATTACAGTCTCCGCCTCATGTTAATGCATACAAAATGAATAAAATAAATTTAATCTAGCAGATGCATTATTTTTTCCACGAAAACCTTAATTTAATTAAAAACCCTTTCTGTATTGTAAGTTGCTGAATGCATATTCTGAGTACACCCTAAATTTTCTCAATACCGTACCTACTGATTTTGATGAGTTTTGCAAGTGCGTTAATGAAAATTTGTGTCATATTAATATCCCTATTAATGAGTTTTTTTTTAAGTACAATCTGTTATACTTACTTACATTGGTATTTTATTTTGTATAGTCGTATTTAATTAAGATTCTGATTTAAATGCCTATGTATGCGTTTATCCAATTACTGAAGATTGTTATGTATGAATATTATACCTGTAATTAAAGCTAGGCAAGTATCTTCACTTTAATGCAACATTACCGACCTGGCTCATCTAACATTAAACGAACTGTAAGCAACAATAATAAAAATATCAATTATGAGCTATTAAATAATATTGCATACCTATAGTTAGTTTCATATAATTAATACGATCAGAATCATAGCAAAGAATTTATTGCTCAACTATTTACTTTTTGCAATAAGTACCTATAAGAGATCTACAAATTACGTTGCATTAAAAAAAATCTAATAAGGAATACAAAGAAAAATAATTAATTATATTCCTCGTTGGTAGAATATTTTAATTTATATCATCAATGCAGGGTAAGTTGAGAATCGACTAGATCTCAGAGTATTCATGTACAACTTTTGTTTTTCTTATGGCCGCCATATGATTTTATATGTCGTTCGGTATAAAAAAAATCACGGAACTAAAATTTTTTTTTACAAAATGAAGGTACAAAATGTCACAGTAATTTCAATAGGTACATAAATATTAAAATAATAATTAAATTATAGCCATAAAGAAACTCCAGCTCCATCTTTAAACCCAAATAAGTTGCTCGCACTTCTTACTTTCTACCTGAAGCTCTGTGTACACATGCTGCTTGCTCTAAGTACAGCCATCGATATTCGTGCTCTCAACCAACTTTTTACAATACTTTCTGGACGATTCCATTTTTCAGGTAAACGTTCAGCAAGATTTTTTATAAATGATTCCAATTATTGTGGTGCACAGACACCATCAACTTACATTACAAGTAGTGGAGTAAAGGTTGCATGACGTTGTTCAACTACATGTGAATATTGTCGTTTCTTTTCATCTTCTGCTGATTTTAAGATTCATGCAACAGATCGGGATATATAAGAAGGAGCATCAGTGTCAATGACACGAACATCACGAAATGTCTCCCTCTAAGTATTCCAGACACCACGGCAGTAAATCACCACGTAGTCCTTTACCTTCTTCATTGATCACATTTCCCCATGATTCTGGACGGAGTTCGCAAACTAGATGCATGATCAAGTTAAATTCTTTACTTCCGCAACCATCAAAAGAAATAGGCATGAGAGCTGGACAACGATGGCATTTAATCGCAAGCGCATCGCTCTACATCGAATATTGAATCAGTATTGATTCATTGATTGTTTTAGATAGAAATAGACTACCTCGTTTTAACATTTCAAAATTTAACTTTTCTTGAGTAACCAGGTTTTCTATAGCAAGACCTCTTTTGTTTACAGGTAATGAAAATAAATCAGTTTCTTCAACAGTAATATTACATCCGAATAATGTCGGTAAAAAATTTCTTCTGAATATTTCATTCAAGGGCACAAACGCATCATCAATGCCATCTATTACTCGTTATAAGTATGTTCATTGGAATTTTATGGATTTAGTCAAGGCAGTGTAAGAAGCATCCCCATTTAGACTCAGGATGACAATTCGTATCAAATAGTTAATTCATTGCATGTGAAGCTCCTTCAATCCTCCACTAAGTCCACTGCATAACTGAAATTGAGCACATGCATCAGTGACATCACAACCAGTAACTTCAATCATGCACTTTGACAGGATTCTCCTTAAGTATTCACTAATACCGATTGGTCGGACTCCAGGGCTCCATTTATCTGAGGCAATAAGTGTACTAGACAGCAATGCTTGTATTTCATTCCAAGGAACTATTTGATTGTTTAGTTTCGTTGTTAAATTAGCTACAGCACCTCTCAGAGAAAAACTGGCTTGTCCAAAACGAAGTAGAAAATCAGCCCAATGTTCAGCTACTGTTCCGCATAGTCGAGCGAAATAATTAAAGGGAGATAAATACTAACTAGGAAGATACAGATGAGCAGTTGATTCAAGTTTCTCGAAATAATACAGGATACAGGGTAAAAAATGGATCAGGAAACTTTTTGTTGTTTCCAGCGTTGTTACCTGGTTGGTCATACCTCCTACTGAAACCAGACCTCTTCAATATGAACTCTTTCTATAGCAAAGCAAAAGTATAATTTTAGAATCAATTAGGAAAAAATATATGTATATAAGGTAGGTTATAGACATTATAGAACCGACATAAACTATATATACACTCAACACAAATAGAAAAAACCTCGAATAATGACAACATTGTCTTGTCATTAACCCTGCATGATAGCCAGTGATGTACATTTACGTGTAAAGATTCATTTCCTACGTTTGACGTAAATAATACGTAAAGAATGTAAAGAAGACGTAAAGAATGTAAATGCTTGAAAATAGGGTTACGTATATTATATGTTGTTTTGGTTTTGTTTTCATGTTTTGTTACTTGAATAATAATTGTTCATATTATTTAATGTTTATGGAAATTGGAATCACACCACCCCATACGATGGATTATGGTTTGCAGAAGCCAAAAGTTTGCATTGTTTACATTCCTTACGTCATTCTTTACATTCTTTATAATCTTTACCTAAAAAATCGCGTTAAAGAATAGAGGTAAAATATACAGTACATCACTGATGGTAGCCTGCTCCCAAGCATCAAATCTGAAGATTTTTTTTGATAATAATAACCTTTCTTCAGATTCTTTATTCTGTCTACTCATGATTCTGTTTCTCCCGGTCAGAAGAATTTCCCGCTATTTTTGATTAGGTGTGATATACTTTTCTCATCATTTTTGGTGAAGTTGGAAAATGTGACCCTGTAATTTTATAATTTACCACAATTTCTAAGTACCTACCTCGCAAACAACATATATAAATTTTTTCAATAAATAGATTTTCAAAGATTTTAGTGTAAAAACACAAGTCAAAAAGAAGGAATCAATATCTTAATATTTAATTTCTGTTCCACATTAGAGCATAGAAAATAGCAAACAGCATGTCATGTCTTATGGTGACTTATAAGTATGTTACAATTATTTCCAAATTAAAAATTTTCAGAACAGATTTTTACAGTTACATACCAGTTTTATAGGTAATGTATTTGATAATTATTTACATTAATACGTTAGGTTTTATGTAAGTTACCGATATGATAATTTTAATTTCATTGAGTTTTTTTTTGTGTTCACCATAACAATTTTATTACATTGTTGTAAAATTACAAAATACATGAGAGCTATCTGTAATTTTATATTATAACCTAAGCATTGAACTTTGATGTAAAAAAGTGTGATGACCCGAAAAATATTCAACAAGCCATGACATAAAGTCAGTCGCGTATATGTTTACATAATGATTATTTGCAGAAAAAGATCGTTAAAAATATAACGTTAATTTCATATATGATGGTATTTTATGTATAATTGACAACCATATATGGTTATTATGTTCTAGCCTACCTATGTGATGTTATTATACTTATTACGCTATAGTTTGTGGAACCGTTTGAACTTTTTATTGCTTTTTAATATTAGATGTGGGTAATAAATTTTTAAACCTCGCTTCAACAGACATTGGTAATTAAAAGCCTATAACTGTTTTACTGTTTATAACATTTTTAATATTAACTGATAACATTAAAGCAACTTGATATATTGTTTGAAATTGTTGTTATTTTTAATAATTAAAAAACTTTATACCAATACAATTGTTTTTTCACATGAATAGTTATCTATATTTACCCTATAATTCCCCAAGATTACGAATAGTTAATTAAAGCCACAGAGTAATATTTACATTTTACGCTTGTTACCTCGCAAAAGGGAATTCAAGCAATTTTCTGTTCACTATAAAGTGCAGTATTTTCCCATCAGCATAAAAGTAAAAAAAAGCATCGGGTAGCTATGCAGCGAATGCATTTCATTACCGAGAAGATTTAAATTTACTCGTTGAGGTCTCTAGTTGCTTAATTAAAATTCTCAATGACGATTAAATTGTATGATTAGCAATAATGCAACCAATTTCATGAAAATAATTATTGTTTTGAAAGATGAAATTAAGTATTATTTATTTGAGATGCAATCTCTGCCAATTGAATATTTTTCTTAAACAGCCGAATCTTTTTGGAGACTTGCGAATTGATTTTTCCGCGATAGCAATTTTTGTTGGGCTACCAGCATAGACAAGCGTTCTTATACAACCTGCATTATTTTCTTATTAATTTGATACGAAATATACTAGTATATATTACATTACTAGTATGGAAAGTGATCCAATTCACACGAGTGTGAGATTGTTGACGTATGAGACGCTAGCCGAGTGCGACAATTCCACCAGCTTTTTTCTTTCGCCACAGATTATTGAACAATCTCAAAGTTTTTATTGATTTTTTATAACTTTCATTTGAGAACTTTAAAGAAAACTAATGATTTAATTAGAAAAATTTAAAATAACGCAACTACTTAGAATTATTGTAGAAGTTGAAAGTAATATTATCAATATTACAATTTCTAAGTTTTAATCGAGTTTGCAGCAAACAATTTGAGAGATTTTTCTATATTATTATTACAATAGCAGACCAACGTCAGTTTTTTTAAAAAGAAGGCTTCAAAGCATTGCTGATGGCTCCCATAATTTTATACTGCCTAACGAGTAGTAATCAACAGATTGGCACCTAGTATGGATCATAAAAAAGCCGAATCATGAAATTAGTATTGAAAATTCCCTAGAAGAGATCAAAGTAGCAAAAAGTTGACCATCCGATACAAAGCTGTATTACAGGCTGCCTAACCTAAGGAGTATTACCCACCGATTGACAGTTAAATCACATAAAATATGTAGGTACATAATTATCACTCTAGTGTTGTATTTTGCTTTTCAGCTCTATAGGGTAATACCTGTCATTTTCCCAGGTGTTGTCGGAAAAAGAATAAGAATGAATTATAGGAGGTTTAATGAGTTGAATTCAATGTTTGTTAGGGAATTTGATTAAATGTGTTGAAGCTAAAACTCAAAAATCTAAAGATTAATTCAAAATTACAGATATACCTTTATCAAACAAAAAAACTTCAAAGCGCGACTTATCAGTATACTTGTTAAAACTTCAACATGAACAAACAAAGGCAGGGGATGATTTTGAACAAATATTTTATTGAATTATTTTTTTGATTTTTTTCATGGTTATATCATAATATTAGCGTTCCTTCAATCAACGATATTAGCATAGTTGTTTAATTTATGAAAATTTAAGTTCAATTCCTTTGAAAACGGACTACCTATAAAATGGATAAGTATATACATGTATCTACGAAGTTGGAGTCATATGAGCAAGCTTTTTGTTGATCCATTTTTTTTTTTCAAGAACACTTATTCGCCATAAAAAGTTGTGCTTGCTCTGACACTTAAAATGAAATAGTCAGACATAAAATTTTTGCAATCATATACGAGGTATATCCAACAATATTAATTGTTCCATAGAGTAAATTGCCTTTATTTTTGTCAATATCAAAAAATGTTATTTAAAAAGTTGATCAGAATTGAAGACAATATACAAATATGCAATTAGGTACATCAAATTTCTTAAAAACCGATTTTCCTTAGTTTTTCTAAACTAATCCCTAAAATAACAATTAAAATGCGACTATTTATAGCTTATGATTATAACGCCCGGCTGCACAATGTTTCTTAAGGCTCCTTAAGGCAAATTGGGCTTTGCTACTATGGCAATATTAAATAAACTTGTTCACGAGCTATACTTAAGCCTAATTTATCTTATCAACTGTGTGAACCTGATGTCAAAAGGTGTAGGATTTTTTTTTAAACAACTTTATTATTTTAATCACGAAGTAATAACGCTATCATTTGTAATGTTTTTTTTTTTAATTTCAACAGGTTTTGACATTCACGTTCACACAGTTGATAAGATAAGTTATACTTAAGTATAGCTAGTGACTAAGTTTATTTATTAAATGTTTTCATAATAACGAAGACCCACTTTACGTTAAGCCAGGCTTAAGAATCATTGAGCAACCAGTCGTTAAAATCATAAGCCATAGTCGCATTTTTATTGTTATTCTAGGGAGTAGTTCAGGAAAAAGTAAAAAAAATCGGTTTTTAAGAAAAGTGATGTTATTGCATAGTTGAATGTTGTTGCCAATTCTGATCACTTTTTCTAAGTAACAATTACCTATTGATATTGCGGAAAATAAAGGTACTTTAGGCTCTTACTCTTAGGCAAAATTCATCTTTTTGGACAAACCTCTCGTGTACGAATGCAAAAATTTAATGTATGACTATTTTTTCATTTTAGGTTTCAGAGCAAGCACAAGTTTTTATAGAGCATCACATTTTTTCCTTAAATGGATAATAAAAAAGTTTTCATATGACTCCAACTTACGTAGACACACTGTATAGATTCAGCAATTTTGTTCATTTTCCTTGCACGCGACTGGCTAACTAATTTTAAAAATTCAGTTTTTACGTTACCTTCAAATTCGGAAAAAATTACAGAGGCGTTTGAAAATCATAAATTTGAGATTTTAGAAAAATCACCATCATGTGAAAAAAATCTAATATCTCCACCATTTTTCTTATTTGATTCTTGAAATTTTTTAAGGTTGTAACGTCCTTTTTTTTTAAGGAATGTTACTTTTATTTGCCTTCAGACAGTTGGGAGGACAGACACATACATGAAAATAATCACAACAATGTGCTAAAAAGAAATCAATTTATTTATTTAAATTAATAAATTAAAACATCGTGAACCGATTATATATTCTTGGTTTTCCGGCTGGCGTCGAGTTCACCTATCGCAAGGGGTGTCTAGGTCAAGGTCATCGCTCAAGCTGGTCGCCTGATGCCGTCAGATTGCTACAAAAACACACAAAAATACAAGATTAAATGCTCCTACCTCGTGGAGCGACTGCAGCACGGGAGCGAGAGAGATATAATAACACCTCGGTTGGTGTCTATATTCAGATAAGGGTTTTTACCAACAGAAGATTTCTCGATGCCGTGATTCTTGAATAAAAACTGGTATTTTATCAAGGCGGCAATAATTTGAAAATGAAATAAAAATGAGTTTGATTTTATTTCGTTAAATTTAATATAATAATTTCTGATTGAAATAGTAATGCTCTATGGCGTTTTAATGACTTAAAATTTATTATCTTTATTAAAAATGAAATTATTTACAAATCGAATAAACTACATGGGAATAAAATCTCTGCTACCGCATAATTGATCAACTTTCAATTATAGGATATACAGAAGATTAAATTTACGTCTAACCGACTAGATCTTCCATGTGCAACTTACGTAGAAGACCTCGATCGGTGACTTGGCGCTAGAGCAACATTCTAGCGTCTAGGGAAAAGAATTGACACCGCTCCGGAACAATTAAATCAGGGCAGGGCAACATGCTACCGCTGATTCGCGTTCGATAGCCCGGAGGGCGCGCTCTGGTAAGCCACCTGGAGGAAGGTCAACTTCCTAGCTCCAGCGTGAACTTGGATGAATTTCGCGCAACGTGCGAGATTCGGGATTGGATTAAAAGTACATAAGTGGAGGAGCAACTTTCCAACACTTCGTTCCTTTTTGGAGGATTCGGAGAGCTAGCAGAATATCAAAGGTCAACTTCCTAAGACGTCTGTATTCGCTCTCCTCGATTCATTCTTCGTCCGCTGCTTATATAGCCGGTTTTCGCGTAAACAACGCCGTGTTATCGGGCGCGTCCCTTTTTTTGCCTGTTGCTTCTTCATGACAACAACAACATTCCTTTATTTAATTTGAAATATTACAAATTTTACCAGTGACGCTAGTTTCCGACCGTAAACAACGCCGTCTTATCTCTTCAGATGGCTTGGCTTCGGTTTCTTATCGGTTACTACCGTCCTTTTGAATATTAATATGAAACATTTTATAAAATATAAAAGAATCGAATTTTGTATTTAAAAATTAAAAATTAATTTATTATTTATTAAATTAATTGTATAATTCGACGTTGCGGCGTCGTGACGCTCGACGTAACGTCACAAGGTTGAATATTATTATTATAGTTGTCTACTGTAAGAAAAATCAGTTCAATTCCTTCAAAAATGTACTTATATATGGTAATAAAATTTATCCATTTTTAGCCTTTTCCTACCCACGTCACTGGCTTATTAACAGACATAATGCAAATTTTATTTCAATTACTCAAATTTCAAATAATTTTCTTGTTAATTTGGTTTCAAAGTTTTTTTTTACCATCTTGCTCCTACCGGGATTCAAAAAATAGCATTTTTCGGAAAATTCAAATGTCCGCCATTTTGCATCCGATTTTGCTCAAATGCAATATCAGCTTTTGTTTATGTATATCTTTCTTCCACAAGAATTTCAGTACCTTAGATTGATAACTGCGACCTGAAATGAGCGAACAAGAACCCGTTTTTTTCGAATATTGAAGGCACACCCTGTAGAAGTTACGCGACTTTTGGAATTTTTTTAACGCAAATCCAAATTACTTCAAAAGTTTTAAAAGAGTTGGATATTTCGTTCAATAATCTTGAAGGTTTATTATTAATAAATAAAATAACGAAGGTAGGTCGAATGAGTATATAATAAAGCACATAAAGTGCAATTATTACTAGCCTGTTAGATGGGGTCGGAGAATTCCTCCATCGCTCTAACAGTTGTCATGATGGCAGTGTCCGAAACTCCAGCCAGAGTACCAGAACAAGCACAGACACGTGTTTCGCTCTACTGTAGCTCATCAGTGTGCTGCATCTGGAGTATCCGGAAGGATGCTGCTGGATGAATGGAAGTTGGTTTGTCTTAAGCCAAGAATTAACACGGATCTCCGTGTGGTGTTTATTATTGTTACGGTATTTTGTTTGTATTATTACATTATTGGGACGTTATCGTATTTGCCATAAAGTCTGTGGCATCAAAAAAAATTTTGCAAAGGGGTGTTGGCACATCCATATCTCTGCCATTGGTTTTCATAATTTATCACTATAAGTCCTCAATCATACGGATACTTAGATCATACTGTATGATAATTTTCCTATTTTTCGACTTTATTTCCAAAATTTCAACAACCTGTGTCTAGAAAAGGAAGCTTTCCCTGATATAAGTGTATAAATAAAATGCCATTATTTTAACGTTATCTATCGAATGTTGGAGTCCTGACGTTGCAAATTGGACCACTCTGTATATCTTTGGCAGGTGAATTTTAGAAAACCACTTAAACCACTTTTTCGTGATGGAGGATCAGGATCGATGGACATTTGATGAGTTTGGATGATTTTCGTAAAGTGATGTCGTCCTTAATAGTGTATTTATTAGTGCATTTTTTGATAAAACATTTTTATGAAACACTCCACTAAAATTTATAGGTGCGGGTAGTAATATCATATTTAAATTTAAGTGCTTATAGTTACCTACCCCAAATATCTACTAATACTTATTTAAAATGAAAAACATTACAGTAAAGTACCTACCTATTTAAGCAAAAAATTCTCCTTCGCGTGTCCTTTCAGCTTACACATGGACATAAAATGAAATTTTATATTCATAGTTTGAGTTCACACAATTTCAGTGCTTTATAGAATTCTTATAGTAATACTATCGCTTTTCACAAGGATGAATAATGTATAAGGGCCACAACTGGTCGCAAATCATTTATTTATTCTGGCCATTTTGCCGATGATGATATCGCTTTATATAACATTTTTCATGGGGCAATGAATATGTAAACCATTTCGTATGTTTGTGTGTTTAAAAAAAAACTGTTATACCCTGTTGCACCCATAAATTACGTTAATTTTTAAGCTCTATTTGCGAGTAAAATTTTCTACAGAAACAAGTAATAAATCTATGTATGTACCTAGAAAATACTATTAGATAATAGGTAAATTCCGTAATATGTACCATGGAATCACCTGGAGGACTTCGTGGGAGTTGATCCGTTATTTATGAACTGGCGGAGGAGGATTCACCGGTTCGTATCGGTTAACAATAATTGGGTGAAATAGGTTACAGTAAATAACATAAGCTTCAGCACACAATTTCAGCGTTCAGGAAAACCGTCGATAATGGTAAGCCGGTTTCGAGATTCGCAAATATTACATAACGGGAGTCTGCAGGAGACCACATTGTGGCAGTCTCGTCTGTATAGAATAGAATTTATGCAAATATTATTAGGACACAGTGCCACTAGAACTTTTGCGGTTATATAACAAGATGCCTAGACCTTTGAACCTCTGTTTTTGCTTTATGTTCACGGTTTTTGAATTTTATGCTAAATTCTAACTTCTGTTACACCGTTGCTTTTGATAGGAAGCTTAAAACAGTAGGAAGACGAGCGTAAATTGTTAAAGTGTGCAAATGAATTGCAGCATAATTTTATGATCTCAAATTTACATCGACATAACAATTTATCGAAACAGTTACACGAACGTAATAAATACAAACTGTATCAAAATGAGAGGATAATAGTTAGTAAAGCACAGAATCTGTGACAGACTTTTCTTGAATATAGTTGCATTCCGTGAATCATCTTCAAACAAAATACCTAAAGCTCGTCTTTTCGCAACTTTACTTTAGTCAACTCTAGAATCGAGTTAAATTCTTCATGCTAAACGCAAATATCCATCATAAATTACATTTAGATTTCATAAATACTTATATAAGTAGCATATTCAAGGATGTTTATAAGGGTAACTAAGGTACCGAACAACGATAGTGAGAAAAAAATAAGAAAGCGAGAGTTAGATCAGAGATCTTAGATTTTCGCAGTTTTTAATAAATTATACTTTAGCTGTCGCATTTAATCTTCATTCACGATCAAACACTCAGTTATCTCAATATTCCAATCGCAGTTTCTGTTCGTTTATTGTAAATTATACAGTCACATTTTTACACAAATAATTTTCTCCGAATAGTACGGATATTAAGGATATTTTTATCAAATTGTTAACTATAGAGTGTATAAGTAGCATTTATAATTTAGTCCACCTATTCATCCAGGTGCAGTTTCTGGGGTGAGATTAATGAGCAAAGAATATAAGATGGTTGTCCAAATTCTATATAAAATGTTGTTATATTTGGCTCTTGATAATTACGCTGCTTTCTTTGTACCTATGACGAATTCAATAACGTGTGATTTTTACGCGTTTGCTTATTAATATTCTTATTTGCACCGGAAAAAACATGATACCGGGAGTTTTAGAAAATATACCAAACCCATTTAATTAAAAAATAAGAAGAAATTAAATATCAGTGGAATAAAATCTGCCCTACATTTTGTCCAGCCTTTAAAGAAGACATTTAAACCTTTAAAAATTCTCGCTTTAGTGAAAGTATATACTGCCAGAGGATTTATAATATATTATACATACTTTCGATTGTAGGTAGTGATTCTCATATACCTACATGCAACTAAACTGTCCAGCCTTTTGCAGTTTCTGTGCAATTAAAACAAGATACTGGTTGCTATTTTTTATGACGGACCCAATTATAAATTTCTACTCGACTGGTCTTTCACGCAGTATTCAAAATCCAAGATAGAATAATAAATATCATAACACAGTTTATGAGACTGTCTCCCTACATCAGATTGGTATTGGAAGCCTGATCGTGTCGCTAAGCTTAATTAATATTATCTAGTCCATTGACAAAATTGCAAAAACCGGTTTTAAGAATCTTTATACATCGTATTTCTTAGTGAGGATAGCAATCACTTTGTAGCTTGTCCGCAGTGATTTCAATGAATATCAAAAAATATACTGGGAAAATAAAATAAATCTGTGATGCTTATAGGCTCATTCTAATACTAAAAAACCGCAGACGCACATTTTTCGAGATAGAGGCTAAAAAAATTTAGTATTTTGACGATTCTTATAGAAAGCGATTAGATAAAGAACTCAGGTTTGATACATATCATTTATACTATTTACTTTTTTAGCACCGATTGATTTTTTTATTATCTGGCAGTGAAAAAATCAACAAAAAATCATGTTTTTGTTGCTGTAAATTGAAAGATTGGATTTGGGGTACCACCCTACCACCCAGCGAATGATGTTTGAGCACCTCTTGTAAGTTCCAAATTTTCCAAATTAACAGATACTTTTCAAACCATGATAATTTATTCCAAATAAGTTTATGAATAACGGATGTCCTTTATTTCAGAGCTCACTATTATGGGTATCTGGTAAACGCTATAAAAGATTCTCAGTTTGTTAAATTACACTGAATAATGTGTGGAGATTTTATGGCCATCTAGAAACCGTAAAGACATACTACAAGATATCTGTGACCGTTCATGAAATAAATATACTGAAAAAACTGAAAAACTCCAGCGTATTATTGGAAGTTTAAATTTCAAATTTAATGTATTGACATTGTGCATCTATTGGTGTCAATTGATTATTTTTGTGCTCACTAGTTTCGAAGATATGAATAGTGACAGTCAACTTTTCTATTTCTTTTGGACGCCATGTTGGATTTTTCTTAGAAAAAAGTACAGAAAATTCTGTGTACAACCAACGATATACCTAATTCTCATTTTTTTTTTCAAATATTTTGTTAGATGTTTTTAAAGAGTTTTAGCAGCCAAAATGTCAGATATACAAGTGACAATTTTTATTTCAATGATATACAAAATGAAAGGCACGAAATTTTATATTTATTTAATAATGGTATGATGTTACAATGGTCACTTATTTTTTGTCACGTTTAACATTCCTAATATTATTTGACAAAAATAGTTAATTAGGTGCACCGTTGTACACAGAATAATTTTCTGTACTTTTCAAAGAAGAATCCCTATGGCACATAAGTTGACTATCATATATCTTAAAAACTAGTAGGCGTTAAAACAATCAAGTGACACCAATAAATTCAAAATGTCAAGCAATGTCAATTACACCAACTTTCAAATTAACACTTCAAATAATAAAAGAGCTAGGTATTGAGAAAATGAAAAATTGGAGTTTTTAAGTTTTCTCATGATATTTCAGATGTCTTGATGGATTCAACATGGTCACAAAATAGGACATCTTTTCTCTAATTTAAGCGCTCTTGTATCTCTTAGATCCACCACGTCAAAGATACACACAAATTGTAGAAATTTAGATCTAATAGGTTGAATATCTTTGGGAATACTATCAAGATTTATTTGCTAAAAATTAAAAAAATTTCAAAACAGACTTGTCCTATATACGGTTTTCACAGTCACTTTTGTTTATTATTATGGGCCCCATATTGTTTTTCATGTAATTCGGTATGAAAAAATTGAGTAATCTTTGATAGATGAAAGAAAAATTTTCAAAATTTCGGTATTGAAAACGATAATATAATTTTTAAACTGAATGTCATAAAAAACATAAGGCAACAATATGACGTCATTGGGTGGAATACAAAAAATACCCGGCTGCACGAACGTAATTAAAAATCTGTGAGATAATCACCCATTTTAAAACGTCGTGCGTTGGTCTGACATTGCTGAAAATATACTCTGCTCCCTTTTAGAAGAGTTAGTTACCGATAAAAAATTGAATACCACTAACAATATTCACCATATTTCCAAAATTTGAAATTTAAAATCAGTAAGTATCTGAAATAGTTTTAATTACGTTCGTGCAACAGGCCCAAAATGTTTTCTCGGGGAGAACTCTTTCTAGTTTACGTACGCCACTTTAGATTAGCAACCTTAGACACTTGGGTTCTCTTTTTAGGGTTACATCTGACTGAATATGTGCTACACATAAAAATTTTGCACCTGCTGTTTCACGAGGGATATTCTTTTGATGTTTTCAGATATACCTAATATGAATGTATAATACCACCAAACATGTCATGTAATATAGAAATTATAATTAAATTTAAAAGACCTTCAAGTGCACATAGATTGTTTTGAAAATGTAGTTTTGGCACTTGTGAACAAATTGAGATGCAATTATAGTAATATATGTTTTAAAAAGAGGTCATTACCGTAGTGTGTTTGTGAAGAAACTGGTAATTATATCTTATGCACATACATAAATTAAGAAGCAAATGGCTTACATAATTACCTCAATGAATAAAACAGTTAAAACTTAAAGTGTTTACGTAGATCGACAAAATACTATTATTTGTCATTAAGTCATCTAAGATACTTCACATGTAAAAAGTTCAATTTCCCAGCTTTGTTGTAAAAGACAATAGGTTTAGCAGCTTGATGCCCTACTACACGTCTCCAAATTCCGTTCGAACCAAAATACATGACAAGAAAAATGTTTTTGTTTGTAAAAGTAACAACTTCATACAATTTTCGTTCCAAAAATCATATGAAATGATCAATGATATCTCTACAGTGTAAAATAATATGTTATGAAATTATTCTCTTTAATCCTATACCTTCTGTTGTGAATATACATCATGCATGTGAACTTATAATTGCCTATAATTGATTTTATATTTTCTAGACATTGACTGTTTTTGGCATATGAAGGCCTACTAGTGGTATTTGGAAGAGGAAAAAAATACTCTTTTTAATGATCATACCTGCTGAAAAAAAAAATGTTTAAGTAAAATATGAGGTTTTTGAAGAGAGCCTCCTCACAATCTTCAACATTAAGGATTAAGTTTCAACTAGATGTAGAAGTTGGACGCATGGTGTCTACGGAGCACATACACCAAACTTCGAGAATTATTGCCTGACCATCCAGAAGTAAATACCTTTCAGATATGTAAATGAGTAGCATTCAAAGTCTTAAGCACTCGGCTTTAAGGGATATTCTATATTTTAAAAACTGCATTAATGCTTTATTCTTCTCTCGAAATGATCTGATAAAATAATCTGACGGCCTCAATAAAATTGATCTTACTATTGCATGTATCACATTCAAGAAGAAATGTCGGCAGGTTGTCGATCTCAAAAAAAATGTAAAAATATTCTCCATATATTAAATTATATCATGAACAATATCAGCATTGCCAACCGCGTGAGTAAAAATAAACGAAACATGTCACAGATCCTATGGCATTAACCGGTCTCTGACCTCTGGATAACATGAGGAACAAAACTAGATTACAATACAGTGTCCCATGAAAGAACCCGTGCGCCAGCGGCTGGACAACAACGCATCTGATAGGCGACGGTACTGTATTTATTTATTGCTTATCTGAATGGCAAAAATTTACTGCAACATTGGTATTGATGATTGTGTACTTAATGAAGCCTTCCTGATTTATTGGCTTAATAAGGCATAGTCGGTGATGAAAAATGAGCCCATTCACCGCGCATTTTCCCTGTAAAGAATACTTAATATTGATAGGCCAGTCTCTCCGAAGAGGGGAAGACATTACAATGACATGTAGGTAGTATTTGCACGTAGGTAGTAAACAAGAAAACCACAAAAAACGAGACTGTAGACCAGTTTAACAGTAGCCAGCTGGTTTTTAGTCATATTTAATTACATTCATATTTTATAAGCATCAATTTTTAAGGAGTTCTTTAAACCTTAAACGTTCTGTATACCGGGTGTCCAGTTGAAAATGCAGTTCATGGGTATATTGGAAACGGTAAGAGATACAGGGTCGGTTAAATTAGAGAAAAGTTGCACAATTTGATGCTTATCAAGAATCTGGAACAAAATTGAGTACAACTTCAGCCGTTGCTGAAATATCCTGAAAAAACTGAAAAATCAAAATTTCTCATTTTACCCATATCTTTTTTATTATTGGAAATTAATTAATTATTTTTTGTAGCCTTGCATAGGTCGTCAAAAGCTATCCGTTTGACATTACAAAAATATTCAAAGCCGACTAGATCCCAGAGTGTTCATAGCCAAATTTTGTTTTTCTATGTCCGCCATATTATTGTTTTTCTACGTCATTCGGTATGAAAACAATAATGGAAACCAAAAAGTAATAAACTTCGAAAAAAATAAATCCATAATTTTTATTCTTCTTTTTTCGTCAATATGAAGTCATACTGCTTGCCTCATGGTTTTTTTAATTTCTCTATGATATTCGGCCTAAAAAGTTGTCTTTTTTTCAAGGAAAAAGAAGAATAAAAATTTTTGAAATTTATTTTTTGAAGGTTACTAGTTTTTTGTTGTCGTTATTTTTCATACCGAATGACATAGAAAACCAATATGCGGCCATAAGAAAAACAAAAGTTGGCTATGAAAACTCTGGGATCTAGTCGGCTTTGAAAATTTTTGTAATGTCAAACGGATAGCTTTTGACGCCTACAAAAAATAATGAATTAATTTCCAATAATAAAAAAGATATGGATAAAATAGGAAATTTTGAATTTTCAGTTTCTTCAGAATATTTCAGCAACGGCTGAAGTTGTCCTCAATTTTGTTCCAGATTCTTGATACGCATCTAATTGTGCAACTTTTCTCTAATTTAACCGACCGTGTATCTCTTACCGTTTCCAATATACCCATGTACTGCATTTTAAACTGGACACCCGGTATATTGATGAATAAAATTTTACCGCATGCGTTTGTAAAATATTTAAAAAAAAGTTACTAGAGAAAATTATCGCTTCCGGCACACTATAGCATATGCACACTGCACTTTTGTCTTGTACCTACTTATTTTCAGGGTGATACACTTAAAAAATATAGCAGTTGTCCTGTTGTTGGCTTCGTGACCTTTCAAAACATGTGTCGCAAAAGGCTCAATTCCCTGGCATTTTTTTTATTCTTTTTTTTGTTTTTGATCCTCTAGGAGATCTCAGGAATATTTGAGATATACAGGGTTATTCACGGTATACGCCACGGAAGTTTATGGCCGTGTCTCTGGATTTTAGGATCTTTTTATTTTTGGAGTGGATAAAGATCCGGCAGAGGTACGTTTTAAAATTATATTCATAATGTACAGAGTGTCCCAAAAGCATGAAACATATAAAAGTTATGTTTTTTTAAATGGAATGCTCCTATGTTATTGCATTTTTAGATTGCCTGGGAAGAAAAAAGAAGATTGGCTTTTACAGTTGGTGTTTAAATTCAGAACTTTGTGAGTTATAAACAAGTGAAAATCGTCATTTTTCAAGTTCAAGGCCCTGTACAAGGAAAACGGCTTAAGATAGAGAAAAACGGCTTACATGTCCCTATTTTAAATTTTCATGTACTATCCAATGATGTAAATGAAATGTTTATACAGGGTGATAAAAAATTTGAAAAATTCTGAGATTTCTCCACGCGTCGACAAATAAAAAAATCAAAGAAAGTACAAATGTTTCTATACCATAGGATAGTACATGAAAAGTTAAAATAGGGACATGTAAGCCGTTTTTCTCTATCTTGAGCCGTTTTTGTTGTACAGGGTCTTGAACTTGAAAAATGACGATTTTCACTTGTTTATAACTCACAAACTTCTGGATTTAAACACCAACTGTAAAAGCCAATCTTCTTTTTTCTTCCCAGGCAATCTAAAAATGCAATAACATAGGAGCATTCCATTTAAAAAAACATAACTTTGATATGTTTCATGCTTTTGGGACACCCTGTACATTATGAATATAATTTTAAAACGTACCTCTGCCGGGTCTCTATCCACTCCAAAAATAAAAAGATCTTAAAATCCAGAGACACGGCCATAATCTTCCGTGGCGTATACCGTGAATAACCCTGTATATATTAGCTACTTTTTGAGTGCTGATTCAATTTTTTCATACGAACGTGGCGGAGATTGAACGGTTGCGTGAGATCTTTTTGGTTCTAATTTATAGGACACGGGAAAAATTGATATTTTGAAAGAACATTCCAAACCGTCAATGCTTTCCATACATAAAAATGGTTAGTACTTTTAGTCAAAAGCTCTAATGTGAACGTGTTCGAGAAAAACGGCATTTAATGATGAAAAAAAAACATGTAAAAGAGTAGCTTTTCGGCTAATGAAAAAAATTGTTTTATAAAACTAAGCAGCTAAAACGAAAAAATGTTATATGTTTTTTCATCACGAAATTTCGATTTTCTCGAAAACGCTTTAGGTTGGAGATTTTGATAAAGAATGGCTTCTTTATGTAGAAAAGATCGAAGGTTTAAAATGTGGTTTCAAAATCCCAACTTTCTCATCAGTGCCGTGAACCGTAGGAGATAAAAAACCTCACGCAACATGTAAATCTTCACCATCATCTGAAAATAAAATTTAATTATCGCTCAAAAATCAACTAATATCAAATTGAATCAAGATGTGAACAAAAGCTGAATTCTGTACCTCAAACAGTTCCTAGTGTATCGTCAAAATATGAAAAAATATCCTGAAAACGGTATGTTTGCGAATCCATGTTAATAGAAAATAAAATTAGAATGGGGCCAGAAAATGGCACTTTTCATTTCCCGACACATATTTTGACACCATGAATTACCTAATATTATAAAAAAAACATACTTAGCTTGCAAATTCTCATTTCATAAAAGCTCGACAATATAATCTAAACATTTCTTCCGACTCTAAAATGAAAAGACAAGCCTGAAATTTAATCTTCTTAATTAATCTTTAATTTATTTATTAATTTAATCTTATTAAATTATTATTAATGAAGAAAAGTGAACCTAAAAACTCGTTGGAAAATAGTTGTTTTGAGCTTGTAAGAGCCATGACTAAACACAAAATTGGAATTTTCTCATAATACCCATTTCAAAATTAGGGTATATTCAAAATATCATGCTTAAATAACTTCGATTTTTTTTATTTTGCAGTATTTTAATAACTCCATAAATAAAGTGGTGGGAGAACGTCAAAACTTTGCTAATTCAAATGTCGAATATTCCCGTTAACCTCAACGAATTTAGCAAGATTAGTCCCTTTACAAAGAGTGTTCCTTCTTCTGTGGATTTCATATTACAAATTTTTCGAAATATCGCGTTTTTTCTAAAAAAAAAAATATAGAATGGTATATTTATTTTTACATAGTGAAAAGAGAATTAAATTCTTAAAGTGTCATTGAAAACCGTAGGTGGATAACTTTCGCCTATAACTGTAGATATCTGCCAGCAAAGTTGATTTCATGAACTTTCAGAGTTTAAACTCCGCACGGATCAAATGGAAATCATCCCTCGGTTAAAATTGCAGAAATTCAAATATATTTACGACGATCAAAAGTTTCCATGGGCATGAAGTTAATATGTCCACAGCGTGATGAAAAATCGGCTCTTTTACATTTTCTTCTGTTCGCCGTTAGTTATTTCGTTAGGAGCTAGGAAGACAGTTAATTGGTTAACATGAAGAATTTTTGTCGCTTATTACAGTGGTGAAAACAGAAAAACCGTTGGAAGTTTACGTCATGAGATATTTCCCAAAAGGCACTTTTTTGATATAAAAATAGGAATATATCTCATGACGTAAACTTTTTTGAAGAACAATATGCTCTTGAAACTGACAGATCAAGCAGATGCAGTGATATAATAGCTTTTGATCAAAAAAATAATCGAATTATTATAGTAGATCCTACTATAAGATATTTATGAGAATAACAATGTTAATCAAGACCTATTAATCATCAAAGAAAAGCAAAATATCTATGAAAAATGTATTCCTTTTTATAAAGAAAATTTTCAGAACAATTTGGTCAAAGAGAGACTGGCAGGTTTACAAGTTGTGATTTGGTTCACGTGTAATTTTGGGTTCTTCTGTATTAAATTCTTAAAAAAAAAAATTTAACAGGTTTAATTTAAATAGAAATGCTCTAAAAGAGTTGTCCGAACAAATTCTCAGTGACACTTTAAGAATTATACATTCTCATATCTACTCTTAATAATTGCGATTAGCGCCCATATTCAACAAAAGATAATTTCCTAAATAATTACGTAATCAATTATACCCATCTTACTCTAACGCATAAAAACTGCATATCTCCATCCCATTTATTTAATTATTTTCGGGATATTATAGGACAGAAATGCTTTGTGAATACGGGCCTAGGTATTTAATAATTAATATTAATTAAATAATTAGAGTAGAGAATATAAAAACCCAAAAACCCATTATAAAAACCCAATAAAGATTTTCTCTTTCTTGTTTCTCTGTTTTCACCACTGAGAGAAAAAGTACATGAACTAAAAGTCCACAATGAATTCTGTGATACTATCTTTGTCCTTCGTTTCGATCACTTTCATCGTATAGGTAGAAATGTAGAACATGAGCTGAGCTACAACACAATATTAGGTGTGTGAAACGAATGTTGTTAGAATTTATGTTTTCAACCCTTACTTTGTGAAGTCTTAAATAAATAAATACAGGGTGAATTATAAAAAAACGCCCCAAGCGATAACTCCGTTAATTTTGAAGATATGACAAAACTTTTTGAAGCAAAGTGGCGTAGTTTATCATCATCTATATGTTGAGATAAACGCTCGATCAACACAACTTCTTGTTTAACCGGAAGTAACATCAACTTCGGGTTTTTAAATAGAACACCCTGTAAAACTTTATATTTTTTAAATGTCTGAAGAAATCTAATACAGGTGGTTTTCACCATTGGAATTTAGATTGAGCGGTTTATGAGTTATAAACAAGTGAAGATCGAAAATTTTCAACTTCAAAGCAGTGTAGAACTAGAACGGCTCAAGATATCTAAAAACGGTTTACATGTCCCTATCCTAACTTTTGACATAGTATCCTACTATGTGGTTTAAATTTTAATACAGGGTCATGAAAAATCGGATAATTTTCATCACCCTGTATTAAAATTTACTCCACATATGTCCGTATTCATCAAACTTCAAAATATAACCCTGGGGTTAAATTTTGAATTTTCTGACAGCTGATTGGTCTAATGCTCAATCCCTACGAACGCTACGAATTTTGAACCAATGACATGTTCCAAAATATAACCCCAGGGGTTATATTTATTGATGAATACGGGCCTTAGTGGGATAAAACATGAAAAGTTAGGATAGGGATATGTAAACCGTTTTTAGATATCTTGAGCCGTTCTTGAGCCCCTACACTGATTTGAAGATGAAAATTTTCGATCTTCACTTGTTTATAACTCATAAACCACTCAATCTAAATTCCAATGGTGAGAACCACCTGTATTAGATTTCTTCAGACATTTAAAAAATATAAAGTTTTACAGGGTGTTCTATTTAAAAACCCGAAGTTGATGTTACTTCCGGTTAAACAAGAAGTTGTGTTGATCGAGCGTTTATCTCAACATATAGATGATGATAAACTACGCCACTTTGCTTCAAAAAGTTTTGTCATATCTTCAAAATTAACGGAGTTATCGCTTGGGGCGTTTTTTATAATTCACCCTGTATATTGGAATATATCAATAATATTCCATCAGTATACAGTAGAAGTTTTTTAAACATTAGTGTTTTATTTATCATCGATCAGAATGTCCTTAGAATTTTTGAAGCGAATCGAGAGTAAAAATACTTTAGAAGTTGCTTTAGAGACTAAAAATACTTAGAATAGGGTAAACGATAGAAAAGTGCATTAAAAAGGTTGAGAGAGAAATTATTGAGTAGGTAATAAAGTTGGAGGTAGAACTTATTTTACCTCTAACTTTATTACCTACTCAATAATTTCTCTGTCCAAGAAGTAAGCACAGGTGATAGCCGCAACTAATAAATAAAATGAATATTGCTTCAATTCGAGATATTCTGTATATTAATGTTAAAATGTATATTTTTACTTTATGCCCTCATGTAAGGTTTTCGAACATACTTATCTTGCTCCAAACACTTCTTTATCCAAAAATAAAATTAAACCTTCCTAACGTCGTTCAAAAAAATGTACAAACTGCGATGAATAAAAGTTAGACGTTATCTTCCTGACTTCACGAACATGCATAACAAGCCCTTTTGGCTAGTATCTCCGTTAGTATTTTTTACAGTGATAACAATTTTCATCTATTTTGTTTTATTATTATACATTAATAAAAGATACAAACAAATGAATAGACATTATTTCTTTCTCATTAGAGACTGGCCTAGCAGAAACAGTTATACCTGAAATGAAATCACTCACTAATAATAATAATTGCATTCTTAGTATTCTCACGATTATGTTGAGATTTTCTGGTGCTACTTATACCTACGTTGAAAATTATCGCTATTAAGCGAATGGGTCTTTGTGAGCGTTATAGTTTTGCTTAAGTTTTACACCTATTAACGCGGATAAATGATAGAGCCAATGTTTAAAGAGCTGTTTTAATTGTGCTAAAAGCTCCTTTTAAGCGCGGTGAGCATTATTTACGCTGACATAAATTTCCTAGAATGCCTGTTGAATTCCGCGCAATATAGGCTTAATGCATTGATATTTTCAAACGTAATGGTTTATGTAATTTCCACCATAAATTACGTCCAAGTAAGATTAATTTTATATTAATTTAATTTATCTATTGAGTGAAATAAAACTATAGATACACATGAAGATCTTGAATAATTTCAAAACAATTTTTTTCATCAACTGGTCTGTATGGTACATATAAAAACATCGTTTATAACCTTTGTCAAGCTCAATCTGGTGACTTTATAGTGGTGAGTTTTGCTTGCGTAACATGCAAGTCCAACGTCACTCTGGTATGGATACCAGGGCACTCAGGGCTAGAGGGTAACGAGAAGGTGGATACACTTACCCGCAAGGGATCAGAGACTGCCCCCATCGGACCCGAACCCTACTGCGGAGTGAAAAAAGCCTCATGAAAGCACCATAAAAGAGTGGATGCTATCAGAAACTCTGACCAAATGGAACAGATGCATAGGGCAGAGGCATGCGAAGAACCCTCGTACGCGGATACGACAAACCTACTAGGCCACAGTCGTACCAGACTGCGGGCGGATAACGGTAGGCCTGCTCACAGGACACTATCGACGGAGGGGCAGACGACGGCGAATGCCGCTGCTTCTGCCTCGAAGACGAAGAAACGGCGGAGCACGTTCTCTGCCATTGTGAAGGACTAACTAGTTACCGGTTCCTGTGCCTAGGCGCTGAAAGACCTATGCCAGAGAGCTAAATTAGGTCTCCCAACAGACTCTGGAAGTTGGTAAGACAACTAGAGCTGGAAGAGGAGCTCTAACTATAAGAAGGGCACAATAGATCTCCACAGGTCGCAGTGCACACCTACAGAAGGCCTCCCATTACAATCTACAATCTACAACATGCAAGTCACAGGAAAATCCGTACGAAATCATAATACATAATATACTAACAATGAAATATTTAATTACTGTTCTCATGGAATTATAAAAATAGAATTAACTGCATTAAAATATCATTTAAAATGAAGTAATCAGAAATCTGTGATGGTCACTATATTTACACAAATAAAGAGTTTTTGAAGACACTTTTGAAATAGACGTATTTATATAGGTAGGTATTCGATAATGAAGGACTATACATACAAAAAAACACATAAGCAAAACAATTTAAAAAACCAACATAGTCCCCAAATCATTATAACCAATTATTTACCACAAAAGCCAAATGACCTAGGAAAGAAAAACATATAAAACAATAATCAGACCGATCATGACAGATGGATCGATCCTATGGACAGACGTGACACTCAAAAATGTCCTGACACTGGAACGAAAACAAAAAAAAACTGCCGAGAATGATTTTACAGACGCCGCCTACTACATGACAAACAAACAAATCCACAGGCACACGGAAATGGAAAACCTGACACAGCCCATAAGTAGAAAAAACAAAAAAAAACAGTAGACGAAAATAGAGACCACACAAACCAGATGATCAGCTCGATAGATACAAACAAGACAAGCCCCAGAAAAATGAATATGCCACTGGCAAGCTTCTTAACAGACCTTGAGCAATAAACCTTAACACAACCACAGATATAAATTACAAATATAAATGAAAGAAAATCACACCCACACACATAGACATCAAAGCCCTGATAAAAAAGCAACACCTGAACACACAATCCACAAAAAAAGGCAACACAACACATTTTTTCCGCAAAAAAAAACAATGCACACACATGCAGACACACACATAACCACTCACACGCCGCAACAAAAATAAAGAAATGGCACACACGACGTAGCAAAAAAAAGGCAACACACATATGCAACCACATTATGAAGGAGCAAAAGGCCCCAGGAGGCCAGGACTTAGCAAACAATCAACCACGTTAGAAGGAATGACTAATGTTGAAGTTCATCAATTCATATAAGTAGTTACTCCCAGAATAACAGTAACTTGGTGAAATTATTTATTGGCTTGTCGTTTTAATCAGAGCCTATACATCGGTACAGAAATTCTGTTCAGTAACTGACATTACAAAAGAAAACAATTTCCAGGGAGCGGCGAGCTGAAAGTATTCCTCGAAACGTATGTTTCGCTGCTCCGAAATAGTTTTTTTTTTAGTATTGGCAGTTACTGCGCAGAATTCCTCTACTGAGGTATAGTGGTGCCAGATAATATGATGATCTAGCGAGTATTTTGTGATAATTTGACGTCCCTTGGAGATTTTAAAAAATCCCAAATAATCTGAAGGTCGTTCAAAGAAAACTGTGCATATTATTTCTCAGTCAATATGAAACCATACGAAGCTTCTTCTCCAAGAACTTTCTGCACTTTTATACAAGGAACTCTGAATCAACAAACGCTCTACCACAGATTCCTGAGGTAAAAATATGCCAATTCAACCGAAGTTATCTAAATCCAAGATGGCAACATATCAAGATTGATCCCTTATAAGGAGTCAACCAAAAACACAAATTTCTGGAATAAGTCAAAACTCGATTGAATGCAAAACATTAGAATTTCTCCGCCTACTAGGTACCTACATATTTTTTATGCATATTTTTATGCATACATATATATATTATGCATATTTTTAACTCGTGAATCTTTAGAGCTTTGGTGGTACCTTTGGGGAACACCCTGTTAGATTCTTTTATCTGGGATACTCTAAGGGTGGAACTCCTTCCTGGAGATTTTTTTAAATAGCCTTGTCCTCCAGAATATTAAAGAAGGACCATAATTATTGATATAAGTATAAAAAGCAAATAAACAGTTGAACATTATTTCAAAATCGAAAACACGCCAGCGATGCCGATGATGATTAGGTTATCAAATAAAACTGCGACACAGCTTTGTTACGATAAGACTTACGATATATTTTTGAAACCAATAATAGTCTTTGGAAGGGATTTATCTATAAACAGTATAAATCTGCAATATTTCATAGGCTGTAATCAAAAGTGGATACAATGGTTTCAGAATTGCATATAAGCCTGACTTGTGGTCTGCGTTCTGCGTCATTATAAAGTGTACTGCTATAAATAAATACCTTATATTAGCGTGCTTAAATCTGTATGGGAGGAGAATTATGCATACTTATGAACTATATAAGAATTTATAAGCCTGAAGCTCTTTCTTACTGTACATTAAGATCGCGTTTAGAACAGCTTACACATGAGAACAGGGGTTGTAGTGCCATGATAATACACCAAATGTGCGCACGTCTTGAGATAAAACGGTAAAACGGAGACAAAACATAAAACTAACAGCAGTTTTTCTTGAAAAAAAAAATACTTTCGAAAATTATAAGCCCTTATAAAATTATAAGATTGTTTTATTTATGTTAAAATCTTTCGGAAGTTTCGATCAAGTGAATGTACAACTGAATGTACCTAATTTTATAATCTATTGAACGTAGAACTATTCTCGAGGAATCTGATAAATCAACGTCGCTCTTGATCTTTCCCATGCATAAAGTTCCTCCGATCAAAAGCTAAGTACTTCTTCAAAAATTTCAGAAAGAATATAAGGAAGTAGAACAATAGTTCATTGCTTATTTATGACTGTAATTCGGGATAAGTACTTTATTCTCCTTTGTTGCATAGAGATAGATTTCCAGCACTAAACGAAAAATAATCGTAAACTCAAATTTCACACGCGATGTCACAATCTTGTACAACATTAAACAGCAATTATGAACTAAAATGGTACAGTTAGAGAGTTACTCAATGCAGAACGGCTGAGGCTACTCGAATTATAGACAGTTTATTGAAAACGGAATCTTAGAGCAAATCATGTGTTTTATAGCCTAGTAACTGTTACGGAAACGATTGTTTTGTGCATTGTCCTTGTGATTGTAATTTTAAAATGTGGGTCTTTTTATTGTCATTAGTTTCATCTGTGCTACTAAATCTGTTAAATACTTTTCATGTTGATGATAGCAACAAATTGGCAAGAAAATATAAGAATATTTAGGACGTGTGAAAAAAATTCAACAAAACGCTGTATAAATCTAACTCAAGTGAAAATCAGTTTTCTTCTTTACTTTTGTTCAGACAAAATATTCAAACACTTATTATCTTACTAATTTATCTTTGTATTATTCACTTATTAATTCACAATAGAGAAGTACTTGTTATTTATCCTCGAAGATTTTCCCCTTAGGTATATACACTTTATACATATACACTTTTATAATACTTAATGTAAACTAAAACAATGCATGTAACATATTATACCGAGTGTCCTTTTTTCGAGGGGGCTTCGGTTATCTTGCATGAGAGATACGAAGTCGGTTAAAATGCGGCAAAGCTACGTATTTTCATGCTGAGTAATAATCTGAAAAAAAATTTAGGATATTTTCAGTCGTTGCTGAAATATCCTGAAAAACTTAAAAAAAGAGATTTCCTATTTTCATTAAGGTAAGGTGGGATAAGTGCGTTTCTGTGACCGGAGTTGTTTTCAGTTGTATGCACACGTAATAAAACGTGGACACAATTATTTTACCTTTTGATATCTTAGTGATCCTAAAAGAAAGTTTCGATTATTGTTACGTATGTAAATATGTATTGTAATAGATATTGAATTAAACTAACCATAAAAATATTTTCCAATATTCTCTTTTTTAACCTTAAAAATTACATTAGGATGCACTTGCCCCTTGTTAAAAATAAAATTGGGCAAGTGCAGACGAAATCCAAGGGGGAAGTGCGTCTTAAAACGCACTTCCCCTTGGTAGAGTGCTCTTGCCCCAACAAATTTTCAGTACTTACTCACGTGAATTTTGTTTATGCATTCCAGCGTATTCTACCAAAATGGTAAGAAGGTATATACGAAAAGGGGACCGTGACTCTAGTTACACAGTTGAACCGTTAAAAAACGCTGTCAACAGGATAAAAGCAACAACAGTGTTACAAAGTTATACATATTATAATATCCAAGAGAACTCGTTGTGATCATGTAAAAGACAGACGAGGTAAAAAAATCTCTACATATGCTAGGCCTGTATGCATCCCTTTAAATGTTGAAGTAACTTTAGCTAATTGCATTCGTATTATGGAGAAATGGGAATTTGGTTTAACTCGAAAATAAATTTTGGTTTGCTAGAAACAACAATAAAAGAATAGGGCTTAGAAGATAAACCGTCACAAGTGTGGAATCTAGATGAGAGTACTTTTTGTTTTGACCCTTCGAAAAGTAAAATTGTGGGACAGAAAGGGTTACCTGCTACAAGAACAACAAGCGGTCCCAGGAGACAGAACACGTCAGTATTGATGGCATGTAGTGAGCTAGCGGTGCAAAAGTACCTCCTCTAATAATATTTAAGGCAAACATGTGTGGGACCAGTGGGTAGCTCCAGCAAGAACAGAATTTCCCAATAAGTACAGCATATGCAACGACATCAAAAGGTTGGATGAAAGCACGGTTTTCAAAAACTATTAAAAAATCATTCTTAGCTCATATGGGACATCAGCGTCGAGTGATCGTCATCTATGACGGGCATTCGACTCGCCTAACTATAGATCTTATCAATTTGGAAATAGAGAACATTGCAACAACCCTCAAGCTTCCACCCCACATAAGTCATTTGCTTAAGCCGTTAGATTTGTCGGTCTTTCGCTGATTAAAATCTCGTCGGGATGCAAAAATAGTGAAATGGCAAAGGAAAAACTCAGGGGCTAGATTTCAAAGAACATATTCTCTAAGCTACTAGGGGAAGTCTGGACGGACAGGAAGCTCGAAGTACTAATCAATAATTCTCTAAGCAGGCATTTTCCCTCTAAATCGAAATATCATACCCGAAGAGGCATTTGATATTTGATCCAATGGCAATAAGACGTTTGAAAGAATATAAGCGAAACAGTGAATCATTAAAGATAATCCGTTTAGTAATCCGTACATTTAGTCATGTAGAAGATTCCTCAAGTAAAATAAACGTTGTTCCATCTCGAACCAGTATTACATTTGAAGACTACTTATTACTGCAAATAGTAAAACGCGATAATCATAACCAGAACCAAAAGCCGAAAAAGTCTTGAAGCAGAAGTTATCACACGAAAAAAATTCAATAAATACTTGAAAATTCCAACACAAAACACTCAAAGAAGCGTAAGTCTCAAGGTGGGAAGAAAAAGGTGCAGCCAAGTAAACTAAAGAAAAAAATGGTAGACAGTATAGTTCAGAAAGCGATAAACAGTCATGAAAAAGCGATCATAGTGAAGAAAGAATTTCAGAATTTGATGATTTGTCAGATATTGAAATGACTAGTGAAAAAGTGAAAAAGCAATAATCAGCAGAGCAACTTTGTTGATGCTGAAGAAGAAAATTTGATCCAGAAGGTGCAAGAAGACGATTTCGTTTTAATTTTCCAGGGAAAAAGAACATTTACACAAATGTTTGCCTCATTAGAAAGGTTATCTTATCAGTGATGACGTTGACCTAACAGGTTTAAGAAAATTAAAGAATACTTATAACAATGAGTTTAGGCTTAATGAACAGGAAAAGGACCATTGTGTAATCAGTATTTCAGACATTGAAGAAATATTGAAGCCACGAAAAATTTTAAGATATGAAAACTGTACCAAACATGTATTTGACACTCCAATTATTAATGTAAAAGAACTTAAATCAAGTAATTAAGGTTGTTATTTGTACCAAACTCCGGTTTTGTTTTTGATTTTTCTGACCAACTAAAAAAGTTTTTCGTGTGAGTATTTAAAAAAGGGTTTAATAATATAAGACATTATTAGAGTATATGGCACTAGTGCCAGTAGTTAATTGTAAGCATATTTAGGCAGTTTATAGGCATAAAATGCAGTTGTCCCTCTTATTAAAGGGGCAAGTGCGATCTGTCGACATTTTAATTATTTATAAAATTAATAATAGCATGTCTGTCAGAAGCTTTTCTAAAAAATAAAATAAGGCGTCCAATGCTCGTCGAAATTCTACTTTGAAATATTTTCTGCTCTATATTAAACTATCTATATTGAACATTATTAAACTCTATTTCATAGCCGACTAGATCCTATAGAGCTTTCATTGACAGCTTTTGTTTTTCTTGTCGCCGCCATATTATTTTTTATGTTATAGATATAAATAACATTCAAAAAATTGCCTTAAAGTTCTAGCAGTTTACCATACGTTAATGAAAATTTCTATCTCAATGAGATTCATTAACGCACTGGTGATTCAAATTTAATATGCATATTAAAGGTTAGGAGTATAAAAAATATATCATAACGTTAAAAAATATATCATAACGTCGGTAGGTGTTATAATAAATAATAACTCAACGCATACTTTAAAAATATCGATAAATTTCTAATTTATTAATTGGTGTGCAATGATAATGCAAAATTTCAATATAAACTTCATGCTGCACTAGGCATAGTGAAAGTGATACTTGAAAGTATTCGTCACCAAAAATAATATTCGACAAGGACGATGGCCGTTAATTAGCATTTAAGTTTACAAATACAATTTTCTCAGAGAAATTATCAACACTAAAGGGAAAGTAGAAACAATATTTATTAGCTTCTTAAGACTGTGATAAATAATAGGATCACTAACGTCGGGTGTCAATACGAGATTTACAAAACTATTAAATAAATAATTCTTACCTAATTATGTCTTTTATTATTAAAGAAGACCTCCAATATTTTTATGGCAACAATTTTCAGATATTATGTGTAATAAATATTACATCAATTCCGGCATAATAGCACTTAAGCTGTGGATGGTCATCCTCAATAATTTAGTCAGCTTCCCATAAAAACTCGTCCATGGTTTCTGTAGATCAAAATGTAGATTCATTCGCATTCCCGTTATGAAACCGCATTACGTTAGTGTGTTAATTTCAAAACATATACATACGATTATATACGAGTAAGTAAATAATATACGAGTAAGTAAAATAGGGCTTGGCAGATCCGTGAAGTTAATTCTAGAAGACATCTGGAAAACCGTGAACCTAATTCTATAGGAACGGTGTGCTTTATTAAAAATTGTGTTAACGTCAACCTTGGAATAAATATCATTATGAAAAAAAATTGTAAGTACCTATGTCAATAAAGTAAAGAATACCCAAATAAATATTATTTACAAGCCAAGCCACCTTTGCATATTAAGACTTATTAATTATTTTATTTATTATTTAAAATTGGTTTGATTAAGACTGAAATTTTGACTATACATATAACTAATTTTTATAAAATAGATTCATTTGTTCCTAATTTTTTGTTCTGCTTTAAAACATTTCATTCGTTATTTATCAAGACGCCTTATGTTACCATTACCAAACTCATAATGAGAATTTTAAGATTATTCCACAGTGATAAAGGATTCTGGAGGCCACAAAATATTAGGAACGTATTAAAGGCCGGTTCTCTCACTTGTACGACACCCGACGACAGCGACAACACGACAACGTGCCATGTCGTCGGGTGTCGTACAAGTGGGAGTCGAAATCCCCCCGCAATTTTCGTACAAGTGAGAACCGGCCTTTACAGATAACCCTACTAAGTAACCAGTCAATACAAATTCTGTGCAGGAGTGAAAATAAAATGGAATGTAATTATCATATCAATTCTACTGTAAAAACCGCTTATTATAGAGGAGATAATTTGATAATTTCTTTTAATGGAGAAATGGGACCTAAGGCAAATCTCAGGCTACTGAACTAAAATGTGAGACAATTCTAACTTTGTAATAATTGACTCAAGCTACCGGCAATGCAATGTTATATGGAGCATGCATGATTATTAATGAGAGTTCATTTGTTACTCAACTTATTATACTGTAGATATTATTAACATCGCCAAGCTGTAATATCACGCTAACTTTTACTAATGGTGCTAGTTTTTGACATAACAACGGTCTAATAACTATGAAAACATGAAAACTGCGAGGCGTAGTTATTACGTGTGCATTAAGTACATACTAGGTATGTAATGGCATAAGTTCGTACGCATTATAACATAACATATTTTAGGAATATTCTGTATTTGACGAACCAAGACAGCGTTGTTTAAGTTTCATTGTGAGCTTACATAAAAATTTAAACAAATTAGGCGAGCAATATGAGTATGGTTGGACGACATTTTTATCATGAATTAGTGAGAAAAAGCCTGCCTAAGAATCATTCTCGAGAAACGGCCACTAGAGGAAGTAAAACTATGATCAACGCAACGAGGCAAAAAAATTTATTTTATAAACTATTTTATAAACAGTTTAAACTCTCAAAGAGTAGCAACATTTCTCCAAAAGAAACATCATATGTCATGCAACACTTATTTGCTTTGAGTGTATAAGCTGCAGGTTATTGTAAATAAAAAGTGTGATTAGTGACATGAATTATTCCTGATGAACAAAGAACAGTTTGTAGGTTTCCGCACACACTCAAGCGGAATAAAAACTAAAACGCTCTCTTCTGCAATATAAGTATATTTTCGTCCGATGAAAATGTATTTCATAAGAGAATTTCATATGAAACCATAAAGTTAAGCAGGGCTAACTATAGGCAGTGCGTAAACCTTCCAGCTCGTGTCTGAATAATTTTTAATTTTTTTTCTTAGATTGATTGGGCTGCATCGACCGCACGGGGTTATTAGCAGCCGATACAGTGGGTTGAATCAGGTCATAAAAACCTGTCTCTTCAAGGAAGCAGCGTGGAGGGGTGAAGAAACACGGGCTAGTAAGAATGATATTGGTGGTAACTATATTGTGTTTAGAACGCAGTGGTTGGAGAGCTTGGCAATCGAAATAAATGTGGGGGATAGTCAGTCTAGTGCCGCAAGAGGGGCAGTTTGGGGAGGTTGTTTGGAAATCAGGAAAGAGTGGATAAGTCTGGTGTGGCCAAGTCGGGGTCTGATCAATTTGATTTGGCCTGGTCTTGAGGGAGGGAGGGGTAGGCAGTCAGCAACCTTAATTTTTAATTCTTCCCAAAACCTGCATATAGCCTACCATGATGACTAATAGAGGTAAAAGGGAGGTAAATAGATGTAGTCTTATCTGCTATGACTTAATTGGATAGCTATAACTACAAGATAAGATAAATGTTATGAATATACAATATATATGTGAGATTTTAATAGTGTCTACCAAAACGTTTTCTGTAATTTCTTCCAACACTGACTTGTCTAGTTTCAATTCTTCAAAAAAATCTAAAACACTCTGTCCGATCGATCCACGTCTACCAAACTATAAACCATAATACATAAATTAATCAATGTGTTTCCCCATATTTGCTTCAATATTTTTCAGAGTAAAAATCTATGCATGGTCCGTAAATTGATGATGTCTCTGTTTTTATTTTTTCGCCTTGGAAGTAGTTATTGACTTCATATCTCACCGCCGGATCAATAATAATGATACTTGCATTTTTAGTTTTGTTCTCAAATTCCACAAGGTCACTGAAGGTATAGGTACCTACTGTAATTGTTCCGAATTCGTACAAGAAAAGTTGGTTGCATACAACATGCATCATTTTTCCGTACAATTCAAAACTATAATCAAGGTCAGCACAGGTGCATTAACTTCCCTCCTCCTATTACCCTCACCCCGTATTCACGAAGAAAAGCGTTCATAAGTCTGGACGCGACACGCACACTCTCTTCCCTACTAGCTTCAAAGAAGCCAAGTGATAGTGAAATGATAGTGAAATCTCGCTCGTTCAAGTCGGTGTCCATTTTGGCTCTTCATGAATATATTACTCAACTCAAACTCAAACTAAATCACTCAAACTTAAATCTCACAACTCTTATCTCCTTAACCGGTAATTAAATGATTCGCCCTCATCGATTGCAGCAACAGCAAGCAGCGATTTCTACCTTGCTTTGGTCTCATTCATTTATTTTAAACATCAAAAACCATAACAGTAATATTTATGAATCAGTTTTCCTGCAAATGGGTGTTAGCCTCCTCGATTAAATAAATAAAATAAATGAAGTGATAATGAAATATAACCGACTAATTTTTTTTTTTCGAGAAAACATTTTCAGCTGAATTTTCGTTCAAAAAGAATAGATATAGCTTTCTTGTTTGACGGGACGATTGATAAAACAATTTTTATTACATAGATTTTTTTAGATAAAGAAAAAACTCAAGGTACGAATGTTATTATATGCATTGTTATTCTAATAATGCTTGCTAAATGTAGTATGTAAAATGTAAGGCTAATTATCATTTGGGGAACCAGTATATTGCACACATTCAAGGACAAGAAGTTAACACCTTCTCTAATCGCAACAAAAAATAAGATCCTGCTTATTGTCCTTACTGTCACTAGAAGCAATTATTTCTCTTATCGTCGTTACATAATAGCATAAGTTAATGAGACTTATTTGGATACAACGTTTTAGTTTCGAAATTGTGCATACAAAATTAACATTTATATACTAAAGTCGAGGATTAGCTCGTGTCGTGACAACTACTAGAATAATTTCGCAAAATTGCTGCAAAAATTTCCATAAATAAGTGTTACAAGCTCTGTTATAGTAAAAGTTTACTTTTCAACTTATTTAAATTAGCTTGTCTTTAAGAAATCAGCCGGAGTTTATTTACTAAATAAATAATTCCGTAATGTAAATAAAATGTAGTTAATGTGCATATATTATTATGGATACTGTGAATAATATATTCGTCAATAATTTGCAATCGATGCATTATTTAAAAGGCATAAAATGGGTGAACGTAGAAATTTTCAATACATTTGCATTTGCAAAATATCTTGCTGCGGTCTTACCTTTCTGCGGTAAGACTACGTTATAGTTTTCCATACATTTATTATTTTTATTTGATAAGAAATTTCTATTTGAAGAAAAAAATTAACCTTTCAGAAATAATTTCTAATATAAATTACGACCGTATCTAGAGCTATCTAGAGCGACCGTATCTTAGGATTATACTTATACCTAAAGTTAGTTTTTTTTTTTGTATGCAGACATGAGAGAGTTCTCAGTATCAGGTACCCAGTTATGAGGGTCATCATTATTCCTGTGTATGAGTGAGTGAAATACTTTGATCGATCTTCAAGTGCGGACTAATTCATTACGACAAACGAAAATGAATCTCACTCTTTTTATGAGATAAAACTACAGAAATGACAGAATAAACGTCGGAGAATTTTTCACTTTGAGGGAAATTTCTAGTTCATAATATTTTCATGATCAGAAAGGTATCGCCAGTTTAAAAATTGTTGCGTACTCTTGAATAAATGTTACCTACCTATAGTGCACGACCAACCATACAAATGTTCACATCCTTTTATTACCTGTTCAGTATGTAAAACCACCTAGACGTAAAAATACACCAGCAAAAATGATTTGATTCATACGATCGATAGTTGATGTAGACAAATGTAATTACTTAAGAAATAGATAAGATAAAAAATATTTTTATAAAGTAGAATTAATCACCGTTAAATTTACAAAAAAAAAAAACCTACTACATCCTATCTGAGTGAAGTTAAACTATTATTTGATTCACGCCAGCTTAATATGTTTCAAAGATGAGAATCGTAATAACTATCAGAGGAAATTCAGTAAGGAGAAAAAACTATCGGCTAAACAAATAATCGAACCTTCCATTTTAAGCACTGTATTCTTTCTGTGGGCAGTGCTTGCAGTATATGTGTAGTTAATATAAGTCCTTTGAAGAATTTTTTTAAGTCTACTTTTCTGGAAAAATCGCCTTTCGCGTTAAACGCCCATGCACCTTTTGACGGAAACCGTTGACAGAGGTTTCAGTTCAATGTGCTTCTAATTATTATTACCTTGCACAAATTCCGTCTAATCGCTTGAATAGTTTTGGAGAAATCTGAGTTAGACAACAATGATCGTCATTCTTTATTTTCAGTGAAAAACAGATTTTTTCGGGTATAGCATTAACTGAATCCAATGTAGGAGTCAATGAATTGTGATCATTTGGATTGTTTTTGAAAAAATGCAATTTTTTTTTGTTTTTTTAGACTTCTTGAGAACGCCCTTTCAATTTCCTGGAGACCTCATCATTTAGATTTCTGGCATAATTTTACGCATTCTTGGTGCCAAGTTTGCATGCGGTTTGGCCTGAATGTTCGCTCGCAGATAGACAAATAGATTGACAGGCCGTAAAAAACACCTTTTTGACTCAGCAGACCTCAAAACATGTTTATCCGTTGAAAACGGAAATATAATCTGTTAGAGTGCGTAAGCAGGTACCTAAGCAATTGCTTCAGAAACTTCTTCAGGGTGCTTAACGAGTAAATATCCTAAAAGTGCTAGGGAAAAAAGCATTTTTACCTCACATTTTCCATCAAGTAATACATCATTTCATCTAAAATATTCATCTGAGAAAGAGTGTATCGAAAATAAAACCGTTGGAAACTCGAAAACCGTTGGAATTTGCAAAAAGAAACTATAGCATAAATAAAGTTTTAGATAATTTAATGAGGTTTTTTTATTGTAAGAAACTTTTTCCCTGTGATGAACCGTTTTCGAGATATAAGCGGATATCCAAAAACTGGGAGCTTTCCTCCCCCTCCTTCCTTGGCACGCTACTTAAATGTCAGCACTTTTGGTATATTCACACCCTTCCTAAACAACTTGAACACGTTTCTTAAGGAGTCGTTTAGATACCTGCTCACACACTTTACACCTACTTTTGGGTCATTCGTTGACTAGACTGAAATAAAAACGTTTACTTACAATCAATATTATAAAGACTCATTAGGCTAACATTTTTGTAATCAATTTCATGTCAAGAATAGATAGATTTAAAAAATTTCCACTTAGACTCGATACCTTCTTCAGAAATGGCCACTGAAATCTGCCCGTTAACTTAATAAGCCTTTATTATACTTAATAGTCCGTTAATGCGTGTAAGGTAAGTGTAATGATTTCCAAATTTTAACAATAAGTTGATTCAAGGACTTAAGTTTCACTGAAAGCTTATACTAGTCCGTAAAGTGATTTTAATTCTTATATATTAATGCTGATTTGTTTCCTTAAGAAATAAAATCACAAAAGTAGAATTTACTAATATAATATAATATATTTATTTAAACATAAACTTACCTTCACAACTACTGCTCAATTTTTCGATGAACCTGCAACAAAAAAAATAAATATGTAGATTTTTACGTAAAATACTTATCGACATAAATTATATTGTTACGGGTCTCGCAATAAATAAATCACCACCAAAAAGTCTTACAAATTACTTTATTTACTAATCCAAATTATAACCTCTAATTATTATTCTTCTAAATAATCAAAACACAAACAGCTGACTACAACACTACTACTTGCACCTTGCACTTGTCTATTCTTTCTATCTGTCACTACTGCCTCCCTTACTTCACACTTCACTTCTGCTCTGTCTATACTTCAGTCTTCACTGTTTCACGTTCAGGATACTACTACTTTCCATGCAACCGCAGGCTGTCCTTATATAGTCCCCCGACGCATTAGTAGTCACGTTCTACTCCGTTCTAGCAGGTACATTCTCGAACGTCGCACCGGCGCACCAGCCGTCGATTCATGGATTCTGGAAATGTCAGATTGTTCGGCGAGCCCGCTCCAGAAATCCATAGAACTAACGTCTGTCTGTCGATGTGTCACATGACATGTGACTGGAACTGTCGCGAACATGTCATTGACTAACTCAGTATAAAAAAAGAATGTAAACAAACAAGCAAATTCGTGGACTAGAATGTTAAAGGTTAAAGAAGCAATTACTAGAATTTTTCCAGAGCGGTGTTCGTTATACTGCCCCCTTTCTATTTTCGAGCGTCCCGCTCGAACGGACTTATTCGCTGTCTCCACAGTAGGGTGCCAGACGATTCAGGTGGACTACCTTCATCTTGCACTTGGGGGCTCCGCTCCGCTGTATCCTATACACCACGTCGTTTATCCTTTTAATAATTGTGTAAGGCCCTTCCCAGGATGGCATAAACTTAGGCGACAAACCCTTCTTCCTAGTTGGATTATAAAACCACACTTTGTCTCCTTCTGTGAAGCCGCCGGAGTTTGCCTTCAAGTCGTACCTCGCCTTCATTCGGTCGCTGGCCAACTTGATCTTCCTCCTGACTAGGGAATGCACTTCTGCCATGGAGTTTCTTAATTCGTCGACATAATTTCTGATCTCCGATGGTGGACTGCTTGGTGAACCGTACACCAAATCACAGGGTAGCCGAATCTCCTTACCGAATACAACTTTGGCTGGTGTTTGCCCTGTAGTCTCATGGATGGCTGCCCTGTACGACATCAGCAACAAAGGCAGGTACTGGTCCCAGTCTCGCTGATTATTGCTCACCACCTTCGACAGATGTTCCTCCATTGTTCGATTAAACCGTTCTACCATACCGTCAGATTGTGGATGGAGAGGTGTAGTCCTTGTCTTGTTTATCCCGAGCAGTTTACATATTTCTGCGAAAACTTGGGATTCAAAGTTTCGTCCTTGATCGGAATGCAACTCTAAAGGTACGCCAAATCTGCTAATGAAATTATCCACCAAGACTCTCGCAACTGTAGCAGCTTCTTGGTTCGGTATGGCGTATGCTTCAGGCCACTTGCTGAAATAATCCATGGCAACCAGGATAAAGCGATTGCCGCTGTCACTGATTGGAAAAGGACCTGCTACGTCTATGGCTATCCTCTCTCGAATGGGGCTCCGACGTTGTACTGCTTCATAGCGCCTGTCAGTCTTCTGCTTGGGCCCTTGCTTGCAGCACATTTCTCGCACTTACGGCACCAGGCTTCGACATCGTCCTTGCAGTTCACCCAGTAAAACCTCTCTCGAACTTTCGCTAGTGTTTTGTTCACTCCGAAGTGAGCTCCTGATGTACCTCCATGGATTACTTCGAGAATCTTCGGAACTTTACTCCTTGGAACCACCAACTGCATGACGATCTTCTTTCCGTCGGCACTCTCCCAGGCTCTCTTCAGCAGACCATCTTCGATTTGCAGCGACTCCCATTGTGACCATAGAGCTTTACATTCTGGGCTACGTGGAGAAACCTCTGCCCACGTTGGTCTCGGTCCATTCTCTTCTTTACGTTTTAAAATGTCTCCGATGTCTTCGTCTTTTTCTTGCTCTTTCCTGCATGCTTCTATCGTCCATGCCGTATCTTCATTGATCACGATCCTTCGAACGCATTCTTCCTTCCGGCTGTCCTCAATCGGTTTAACACGAGGCGCCAACGTCAGCTTGGGCCTCTGATGATGCTCCGATGACCTACTCTCCTGCTCATCATTTGCCGGTGGCGGGTTTCTGATGAAACTGCCCTGACTGTCACTCCGGTCCTCGAATCGCCTGAATGGGCGTCTTTCTCCGTCCCAGTTCCGTTCATGGTTGCGACCATGACCATTATTATCACCAAACCGCCAGCAGCCACCGCCCCGTCTGAAGTCTCGCTCACTCCTCGAGAAACCTTTGCTCTCCACTCGGAAGCTGGGTCTTTCGCTCCCGTTTCTGTCTCGCCACGAACCAGATGTCTTGAAAACATCTTGTCGCCCTCTGATGTCTTGGCTGTCCACATGGCACTGCGGTGTTCTGGTGGAACCGAACTTAGGGGCCTTGATGTCGTCAGCCAGTATTCGCCCCTCCACACTGGCTGAAATTAGTTTTCCTGCTGCGGACGAAGATCTTTCCGTTCCCGATAGATACCTCTATCTCTGGTTCTGTTCCTTTCCCTGTCTGGTCCTTGTTCCAGGGATCCACTACTTCGATGAGTCTGCTCACCAGCCTTACAATTGCGTATGAAATGAAAACTGGAACCGCAACGGTAGCACTGTTTCCTGTTTTCGTCCCTTGGAGTCCAACCTCTTTTCCCATCATTATTCAACAGGTCAGAGAGCTTATCCACCATCATTTTACTTAGCCTTTCCAATATGGTAGTCACGTCCTCTTCTTTTTCTTCATTGATTGTCACTGCTCGTACCTTGGAGAAGTTCCTACCATTGGACGCTTTGATTGCTGCATCTATTTCGAGCGCTCTAACTAGCGCTTCGCTGGACTTTGTCAAGTGTGACATGCGCAGGATCTTCTGTATTTCTGTGTCTCGTATTCCGTTGACAAAGGTTTGCGAGGCTAGTTGTTCCTTGAAATTCTGCGGCGAGTCCGGGTAGGCTTGATGGGCAATCCTGTTGACATCTGCTTCGAACTCCTGTAGCGACTCGTTCGGCTTCTGCACTCTGCTCATCAACTGATTTTGGAACACCTGCTCCATATGGCGATTGCCGAACCGAAGTTCTAATGCTGCACTCAATTGGTCGTAATTTGAGTGCAGTTCTACCGGCAGTGTTTGCAGCATGTCCACAGCTTGCCCTCGAAGAGCAAGAACCAGTGCCGTTGCCTTCTCTGCGTTGTTCCACCCGTTGGCCATGCATGCAGCCTGAAACTGCATCTTGTACGCAGTCCAGGGAGTTGTTCCGTCGTACGCTGGTGGTTTCACTTTCGCGCCAAAACTGCTGGTCGGTACGGCACACGGAGGATGCTTCACCTCAGAACTTTCGAGAGTTCTGAGTTTATTCTCGATCTCCTCTACCAGCAGTTTCGTTTTCTGTTCTACTCGATTTTCTACCAATTTCACTTCATCGCGAACACCACCGACTTCATCGCGAACACTGTCAATGTCTTGTTTCACTTTGTTTAGTTCACAAACATAATCGTCTCTTTGCTGCAGAATAACTTTTAGCAGCTGCTCCTCACTATCCTTCTGCTGTTGCATCAGCTTTTCTTCGCTATCCTTATGTTGTTGCAGCAGCTTCTCTTCTGTGTCTTCAAGCTTCTTAACGATGTTCTTCTGCTCTTCCTGGCCGTCTTCAAGCTTCTTCATGATGTTCTTCTGCTCTTCCTGGCCGTTTTTGAGCAGTAACATCATATCCGCCAACATTTGTTCAGACATTTTGTCGCTTCCAGTTTCCTTTCCACTTCTTAATCTACCCATTAACTAATCAATCTTCTTGCTGGAATCCGTATCCCGCTTCTGACACCAGTTGTTACGGGTCTCGCAATAAATAAATCACCACCAAAAAGTCTTACAAATTACTTTATTTACTAATCCAAATTATAACCTCTAATTATTATTATTCTTCTAAATAATCAAAACACAAACAGCTGACTACAACACTACTACTTGCACCTTGCACTTGTCTATTCTTTCTATCTGTCACTACTGCCTCCCTTACTTCACACTTCACTTCTGCTCTGTCTATACTTCAGTCTTCACTGTTTCACGTTCAGGATACTACTACTTTCCATGCAACCGCAGGCTGTCCTTATATAGTCCCCCGACGCATTAGTAGTCACGTTCTACTCCGTTCTAGCAGGTACATTCTCGAACGTCGCACCGGCGCACCAGCCGTCGATTCATGGATTCTGGAAATGTCAGATTGTTCGGCGAGCCCGCTCCAGAAATCCATAGAACTAACGTCTGTCTGTCGATGTGTCACATGACATGTGACTGGAACTGTCGCGAACATGTCATTGACTAACTCAGTATAAAAAAAGAATGTAAACAAACAAGCAAATTCGTGGACTAGAATGTTAAAGGTTAAAGAAGCAATTACTAGAATTTTTCCAGAGCGGTGTTCGTTATAATATTATTGTTTGTAATACCTACCTAATTCAAAATGATCCTGTAATAGGTCTTTTCCCATCACCCCACCATCCAGTCATTTTATACAGGATGTTCCTAAATATTTGGTACATATGAAAAGAGGTAACTCTGCGGCTTATTTTATGCCTAAAAGTTGATGTATACAAAGGTCCGCAACCACTTCGTTACCAATCTACAAGGTGCGTAAATTACAAATTAAACTAGTATTTTCTTTATAGTTCCTGCAGTAGGTATTTCCTTTATAATTTTTTGAGAGTTGGCTCAAATTTGGAATGTAGGTTACGATGTAGGGCATCATTGGGCATGACAAATAGTTATGACTTATGAGAATCTTCAAGGAGATTTTCCCCCCCAAATTTCTCCCATTTCGCCCCCTTTTCTCCCCCTGAACAATGTGAATTTTCTATTTTATTCAAAAACTTTTTGTTCTCCTATAGTTTTTTTTTCATCTGCAACCGTTATCAAGAAAAAAAAGAAAAAATTTTCTCTAATTCGTTGGACGAAATTCACATTTTTAAGTGGTAAAACAGGCTCTGTCTTTTTGGGATAATTTCTCATTTCATATAATTTTGACAGTTTTGCCGGCCCTGTCTGTTAAAAAATTAAAACTGGGATGACCCTGTGTGACTAACTGTTTAACTAAAGTTTGACTAGTCTCAAGTAGCCATAAAGAAAAAAAAAAAAAAAGAAAAACTCTTCAAATTTCAATTTCCTGCATCTCAACAAAGAAGCGTTTACAGACGCGTTTAATTTTTTTCTAAATAGGCTGCCAAGGTCACATGACATATCACCATTAATGTCATATCTAAAATTTTGTAAAATAACGAGGAATCTCTTATATTAACAATTTTTATTTAGTTGGAAATAAGATTTAACGTTTCTTTTGATTATATTTAACTGGTGTTAATTCATAATAGTATCCTAGTCCAATAATAACCATTTGGACATTAAGGACAATAATGTGTAACTTTCGTATCCATGTTGGATATAAATTTCATGATATCCAAGTGTTAATAGTATACCTAAGCGGCCATATCGAAAAAAAGTACATCTTCATTTTTTTCCCTGATAATCTACTTTTTTCCTCGATAAAAAGCAGTTCGTATAAAGAGGCATTTTTATACCTGCCAAAGGGGATAAAATATCATACTTTTTGCCCGCAGCAGAAAAAAAATATCGACGCAGAGTTCGAAGGCGAAACTCCCATGCCAATTAGCGCGGCGATCTAAGTTTCGCAACAGAAGTTACATGAAATTTTATTCTTCAGATGTTCAAGAATGTTTTTATAGTAAGTTTTCAACCATAATATTTCGCCGTGATTCTGTGAAGATTGCCTACTACCGACTTGTCGTCTGTAATTGAGGTAAACAGAAGTGTCTGAAGTTATCAAAGTAATAACTGCAGTAGATTAATAATTTTATGACTGGATAATTAGCGGCTAATTATGTTAATCAATGCCCTGATGTGGAAACCTCAAATAATACCCGAATATACATTTTCACGGGATATTTTTACTGAAAAAAATTTTATACAAACAACTAAGGAAAACATAATGTATTATATACAAGTTAGTTAACATTTCGTTTCCTATTCTACTGAAATCTACACTTAACAGTGAACAGAAGCGACTTATTACAATGTAAACGTGTATATAGATATACATATATGTACCTTCAATGGAAATTGTTACAACAGGATGCAAATGAAACAAAAGCAAGGCTAATCTCGAACTAGTATGTCCACAGTGATTGATTCTATTCTGATTCGTCACTTCGACTCTATGAAAATGAGCCATCTGTTCGAACAAAGCTGGCCTAGTTTATTTTTTTAAATTGCTCGAATTTTCAGCAGAAATCGTCAACACTAATAGCATAAAGTGATTAAACATTCCAATTAATTGACGATAGTTTGTTGTGCTTTGGAGAAATGAGGTTTCAATGTAAACAATGCTTAATTAAAGACAAAATGCGGAATTTTTCAGTAAAAAATTACCCATATGTCTGGTCAAGCCTTCTGTTACCTAACAATAGTACCTACCTATAGACGGATACGGTTTATGATAATAATAATTGGTCAAGCCATTTTGAAGTCGTCTGATAATTAGTTAAGGAAATAATAATTAATAACACGAACTAGTTCGAAGAATAAATCTTTAAATATTTGATTTTTGTAATTCTCAAGTACTTACGAGCAATTAGCTTGTTAAATAATGTTTTCCAGAACTGGGTCTAATATCCTGCTAATCAAACCGATGATATCTTATGCTGTTTGCACGTGGGTAATTAAGAACGTGATCGCTGTTCTGATCATTGTTTACAAGTCGATGGCCAAGAATATTGATTATGAGCTTTTATATTTTATATATCAGAGCACATCAACTTTGCATTCTAATGATACCCAACGACATTAAAATATTTATAGGATATAATCAGCATTAGGTTTTTAGAGCTGTTACCTATCTAGTTATAAAAATATATCTTCGTTCTATTCGGTCTAGTTAAAACTATATCAAGATCCTAATTATTATAATCAAGAATCATATAGGTATAGGTAGAAACATAAGGACGTGTGTAAGTGCGTCACCTTATAAAATTTTCTATTGGTTACAAAGATAATGAATAAAATATTTTTTGCAAAATAATGAATGTTTTCTATGTTGTAGACAGGAAAACATAATGTTAATATACATAAATGTATCTCGTTACAGTTACTTTTCCCGTTATAGAGAGTAACATCGTCCTTGGATATTTTACTGGTTCGGTTTGCAAGAGACAGCAAAAACACAAATGCAGTGTTTGGAAACATGCTAATTAAAATACGGAATATCTTCGAAATTACTAACTTAAGAACTATTCTTATTTATTTAGGCATTGACCTAGTGTGACTCATACATAATGGTGAAATGAACAGTTCTAGCTCGTCTAGTATAGTGTTTACCTGCAAGGAGAAATCAATGCTTGAGTGTTTTAATTGTTTACCTTCGAATAAAAACCTGATATTGATCTAGAAATAAGACCGCCTTTTTAGGACTGTATAGATCTCAAACCAGAACGTTCTAAACTGAAGCATTGCTGGATACGAATGCATCTAATATCATCTCTAGAAGATTATTATTTCATATTATTTTCTTGAGGACATTTTTATTTGTTTCAACTGCCGGCTCATCATAGGAATTTGCATGCAGATTTTTTTATTCTCACATATTTGGTTCGCTGGTTTTCTTATAGCGAAATTTTATCAGACTTTTCGGAAAAGCTTCACAGTAGGTACCTACATGTTAATTATCGAAATTACATGTGGATTTATATTAAAATGTATGGGCGGGTTCCTTACATTCCGCAACATTAACATTTCTGAAGAAGAAATCTTATAAAAAATTGAAGTATTTATCAATACTAATTATAAAAGCCCTGAAATAAATATCTTTACTCTCTTGAGCAAGTTTTTTTGGTAATTGTTTACATCCGCGGCTCCTAAGTTTCATCAATTTTTTCGGGACCGAGGAGCGAAATAGGGGTGCTGGGTGGGTAAGAAGCTAAAAACAGCCAGGGCAAACTAATATCAAGGTCACCACTAAGGCCTCTTTGGCACTACGGTCGAATTTCTATTTTTTTTCACTTTCAGGGCAAGGAATATCTTCGAGAATAACGGTAGCACGCTTTTTATTTTCAAATTTGCATTTATTTTGCATTTATACTCCAAAAATACGCGACATCGCTCGCTATTATATTCCGACTACGTATCCATGCCGCGTATGTTGCGTCTGTTACCAGACCGGCTCTGGTGTTGTTTACTAGTTTCCGCGGTTTCCGCCGTCCTCTCGACACTCTGACCTTGCATGTTTATTATGATATTCACTGTTCTAAACAGGCCCGCACTCAGGAAGACCTTCTTTTGATGCCGTTTTGTTCGCTTATCTTTCATTTCCCCAGCAAATGAATACCTTCCTGGTGTTACTATAGGTATGTTCTCCACCCCTATATAGGTGCCATAGTGAAACTGTAGGAGCCGCAGATGTAAATAATGACCGTTTTTTTAAATATTTTTTTGATTATTAGTATACCTACGTTTCTTTCCGCGTGACCGTTAGATTGACTATGATATTGTAGAGTTATTTTTTGTTGAAAGTCCCATTCATTGGCAAATATATTAAATTCTTGCTATGTGAATTGAGGCATACCATTATACAGGGTGTATCAGCTCGATTTAGACAACGGTAAGGGCCGTGTAGGTCTCGTCAAGACGAAACGTTTTTTTATTTGAAGTTTTTGGATTTGGACCTTCGTTGCGGAAATATGGCCGGCTTCCGGTTTTTAGTTTTTTGGCTCCAGTTTCGGCATTTTTAGGTTCTCGCCCAAACTGAAACTAGTTTTGGAAACTCCTTAACTTCAGTTACAACTTTCATATTGAAGTCAAGGTTCTATCTCTGTTGGATTCAAAATCTTAATTTTTCAATTTGATTCAATTTGAATTGATTCAAAGACTTAAAATTTAAAGTCTTGGGCATGTCGCCATTTTGAATCCAACAAAGATAGAACCTTGACTTCAATATGAAAGTTGTAACTGAAGCTAAGGAGTTTCCAAAACTAGTTTCAGTTTGGGCGAGAACCTAAAAATGCCATAACTATTATGGAGCCAAAAAACTAAAAACCCGAAGTCGGCCATATTTCCGCAACGAAGGTCCAAATCCAAAAACTCCAAATAAAAAAACGTTTCGTCTTGACGAGACCTACACGGCCCTTACCGTTCTCTAAATCGAGCTGGTACACCCTGTATAATAAAATTTTGGAACCCCAAACCTTGCAAAAAATTTCCTTAAAATTTTAAATAATATTAATTGATTTGGTATTCGCCTTTTTTTGTATTAATAACCAATATTTATGTTAACAAACTGTTTGTAAAGTGACAACAAAATGATTATACCTTATGTGATTATTTACAATGCCAATAATTGTATGTAGGTACAGATAATACAGAAGAATATTACAATATGTACTACAAAAATGGGATGAATGGAAGTCGCCATCAACTGTATTATTTGGTATCGTATTTAAAATATTTAACTTATTATCAATCTAAGCTGCTCCTATTGGCTCATATAGCTACCAAACGCCCTGTATAAAGCAAAGAAAATGCTCTCTCATTTTCTGAAATGACAATCCTTATTGTTTCCTAGTAGGTGGTACCTACCTATCAATTTGTAGATCTTAAAGTTTATAAATAATCGAGATATTAATATTCTTTATATCGAACTCAACTGTCAAAATTAAAAGAAAATAATACTCAATAATTTGAGTGAGAATCTAAAAATGCGATATTATTGATAATAATCTATTAAAAATAGGTAACAAAGTTGTGGGCAAAAATATTTTTAACTTGCGTGGTATTCAAAACCTTTATGAACAGAGGCCATTTATTTGCAAAATTTTTAAGTTTAAATTAAACCTAAAATCAGAGCTACTTCGACTGAAAACATCATCAATCACCACTGTAAAGTATACGTGTTTTTTTTTTTTTTATTTACACTTCTAATAAGATGCTTTTTCAAAAAGTCTTATAAAATTCTGCTCAAAAATAACGCAGGGGGGCAAATACTTCAGCATAATAAAATTTACAAGTAATTCCCCATGTTGCGCCGGCAGTTGAAGAATCCTACATGTATATAATTCATAATCTTACTCTTACTATGTATATTTATGAAGTAGTGAAAGTATGTATTCTTCTTCATGTTGTTTAAAATTGAAGAGGTATGTAGCAATTATTGTTTTTGTAACGGCCTTACTAAAAGAAAAACTACCAATTTCGATAATAGTTCTCAGGAAGCAGCTGTCGAAAGTAATACCTTTTGTAGATTTTAAAAGTTTCTTTGTTGAAATATTTTAATTACATATTCTCGTGCTTTTTAACATTCGTTTTTCCGTAATGTATTTTTTGGGTATGGTTTCAATGATATAGTATGCGAGAAAGTATTGTATCTTCAATTATTATAATTGAATAGGAACAGTTACATAATTACGTTTTGGAAGACGCAGCCGTATAAATTTGACGAGCACAATCAATTGAAAAGTTCACATAACGATACCCAACAAAGGCCAATATTTTTTTCTTTAAGTAATCTACCGCAGTCTTATTATTATAATTTAAATTTGGTAACATATAAATTCATTATTATCAACTGAGTTGCAGAGAAAGTCTCAAAAATAAAACTTCATGTATGTAGGTATGTATATAGATAATCGTTTCAGATCAAAAACCACAAATATTTTTTAGATCTGCAGGTCTCGTGAATTTCATTTCCAAAACTCTCAAGAATTCCCAACAAAATCGTTAAAATAACAATATTTTTGTCATTTATTATTATGAGTCACTTTTGGAGTGGATAATATCGAACGAATTGTCTCTTGGAGTGGGGTTTCTGGTATATCTACTTTTAAAACATTGCGGTGTTCGCACTTAAAGGTCAAGGCATAGGACCTATACATGGGAACCTGTTCTATTGCCAGTCATTACCGGATTCTCCTTAAATGCTACTCCAGACGTTTTTATTGCTTTTTAATAAGCTCATAGTTTTTGTGCCGTTATTATGCAAGAAAATATAACTAGAAATTTACCTTACCACACTGTAACACTGAATATTTAAGTGTTCTTGACAATTCTCTTAAGCAAATAATTCGGTAGTAAAGTTGCTAAGTTGCTTTGTAAATTATTGCATATTAAAGAGTTTCCAACTTGTTATTTTTATAATAGTCAAGCTATTTTTAGGAACCTTTTCAATTTTTTGGAAACTAGAAAACTGTTGTACCTGATGAATATACTTCTGTGGTTGTAAGCTTTCTTTACCATCCATCATGTTAATCACACGTTATTTATTTATTGTATTTATTTGTTTACAAGAAACTCATTGACAGCACATAAAGTGTGCCAATTTGGATGAGCAATACAGACGAATAAGATTGAGTTGGCATTAATTAAAGTTGGCAAACAGTACCTACATACAATATCTGATACAATGGATAAATTAGATGTTCTGGTTCCGGATATTCTTCTCAAGGGAAGCAAACCCAAAGCGTGAGAGTAGAGACGCATAAGGATATTCTTACCTACCAGATAGAATCCATCCAGCCTGCAAGACAGATATTTAAAAAATCGTCTCTGCACTTTCGCTACGAGTTCAATATCACCCACGCAATGGGGTGAACATACAACGGTGGCATTTATTCCAAATGGTGTCTGACCAAGCAGATGAAAAAGGATGTTAAGAAGAGTCGTTATGTTAATAACGAGCTAGTTGATCTGTCCCATCTTACATTGAAAAAGAATGGGACTGTTACTAGGGCTATATAGGTAACCACGTGCACTTGGAGTTGGAGATGTTGATATCTAAATTGTTTCGACAAATTTATGGAATAGGTCCAGGTTCCATTTATTAGAAAGTGTTACTACTATTTGTTCTATTTACAGTTCCAATTTTGCAAAAGGTGAGCGCTGAACTTGCCGAGTAGGTACATTAAAGTTTACTTAGCAATTAATTACACGTCATTACCACAAAGAAAAAAATTTGTTAAAAAAAATATATGTATATCGATTCAATTTTTCTGATCAAATTAAATACACCATCTTAAAGTGAAGGTTTCAAGTTTCAAAAACAGCATCTGTAAAATTTCACTATTACATTTTTACCTAAAGTTATTGGTCTTTGGTCTTTGAAACATGACCTACAAAACCAAATTGGTCACTTCTTATAGTTTGAACTTTTAAACTTTTTATAAGTTTGAAATATTTTGGGCTCTGTATTTTTCGAATTATAATTTTAGGATTTTTTTATATCACTCACCTGTTTAAATGTAATTTCAGAGTGAACTGTGAAAGTGTCAGATGTTTATTGTAAGAATTATAAAAATGGAAGATATTTAACTAATTTTGTTAAATATTCTATTTTACATACCTACGTACTATTTTTGTAAATATATTTTTTCACATTTGGAAATATGATACCTTGTTAGCTGCAAGACTGATCTCTCATTAAAATTTTAAAAAGCTCAATTTGATCAATTAAGTATAGATCAAAAGTTATATATTATAACGAATTTAGTGCAGCACGCTCGTGGCCGCGCGCCCTTGGAGCGTTATTGCCCTGTTTCCGATTTTCGGGTGTTAAAAAAAAATTCTACAGCTTACAGTTTTCATTTTAGCAAAAAAGTTTATATAAATTTTTGATGTAAAATTGCCTATTCTTTCGAATTTCAATTCGTTTTTCCTTGAAAAATTAATATTTTGAATTTTGAGACATTCTAAACTTGAATATCCAACTTCTCATATGTTGAATAAATAATTAAGCTACGGCCTTACGGTTGATAACTTTTTATATGTTGTTCTTAACATCCTCACAAATGCTCAGTTAAAAGTTACTTCTTCCGCCACTTTTTCCGAGGTAGAAATCAAACTTTACTCTACTAATATTGATTTATTGATTTATGCTAATGTCCATTTATATTAACTCGTTGTAAGGTCAATAAATTGGTTGTTAAACTCACTAAACAATCGCGGTTATGAGTTTTATTTGGAGCATCCTTTAGTTACACCTACCATGGTCACCCAGCTAAACTCCATAGCTAACCACAAATACACAAACATTCATCAAAAATATACGTTTGTTTACTTTAAATTTACATCAATATTTTCGTGATTAGGTTTGTCACGTCTTAAAATATGTCTTATAAGCGCCCGTTACATCAGATATTACATTATACTCAACAACTTGCTAGATTTCGTTCTAAATCTGAAACAAAAAAACTGTCGCTCTAATAAATCTTGCAATACAATGTAGATAATAGCTCTAGATAAAGGCTACACGTGATTCAATTAAACTTTTGCCTTTAAACATTTCAGATACAAGAGAGAAAGTATCCTGTTGTATCGTAGGCAGGTTATATTTTAGGTGTTACGTTACAACCATCACTATAAGACAATAACACTATAATTCAATCCACGCAATCTAACGCGTTCACCTTTTGTAAACAAGGAATTAAGTTAATTCAAAGTTTAATCAACAGAAGCGGAAAATTGAGATTAGCTCCAATTTGAACTTGAAGAAGAATAATTGTATAATATTATAATCGTATAAGACAAATTTTCTGTAGTTGAGTGAGATGAAAAAAAGAATAGAAGATCTAACAAAAATTCAACTTTTTTATATTCAAGCTCGTTCTAAGCTTTAAATGAAAAAGAAAATTAAAGTCTTACAAATCTTACCGCAAGATAAAAACAAAACAAAAACATTTATCACCAATAAACAAGAATGTTGGCTCAAAAATAAACAAAGATAAGGTTTTTGAATCTTCATTAAAGAGACTGCCTTAATAAAAAATTAATCTGCTGAAGAGGTACGGAATTACTGGCTGATATCTATTTTAAATGACTTTTTGAAGGTTGATCCCCTCTACATTGGACAACGGTGGGCAAGCGGATGTCAGTAGTTATGCGCTATTAGATCACATGTATCATGGTGTGTTTTTGAGTAAGTATGAGATTGTTTAAATTTTCTGATAGTCATTTTTCGCTCCCTACTTGGAGACACGTCAATTTTACGAGCATTTTCGAGAGCATTCTTCCAAAAAAAGGATTTACGGTTTAGGGGTACCACAATTTTATAATCTAGGTCCTCTATTGTGATTATGTTTCCTTAATGATCTGACGACAGCATTTATATGAACAGAGTAACTTTTACTTTAAGCAGACGATCTGAAACTGTACTGTAACATTAGCAATTTCGAGAATTGTAGTTTTTCTTTGGGAACAGATTTATGCGGAACTTGGCCTGTAGATCAATAAGTGCCAAATAGTAACTGGTGAAGTTTGCAAGACAGCTCCGACTTTGTGGTCAATATGCCAGCAACTCCTGTAGAATAAGAGACTTTCAGTGGGTATGATAAAGGCTCATTAAGTTAACGGGCAGATTTCTGGGGCCGTTTCTAGAAAAATTATCGACCCTGGGTGAAAAATATAGCAATTTGGTGGTTCTTGGTATGGAAGAGATTATAAAAATGGTAATAAAAGTTATTTGACGTCGACATTAGCTTTAAAAATGGTATCAGAAATCTGCCCGTTAGCTTAATGGGCTTTTATAATGATGTTAGCAGACAGCATAGAGAGAAAGTAATTGTCTGTGGATTCCACATAATAGAGTTTACGACCATCTCATTGAGAGGATTAAGAAAAAGTTCCCCAAGTGCTTACATTGTAAAGCCCATGGGGAATTACGCCTCAAAATTTTAGTCAGAGTGTCCTCCTCTAAGAAATTGGTTATCTTTCCTATACCGATGTTTCAGAATATTCGCGAATCGTCTTATTTTCATACTTTAATTTAGCCTTTTTTATGTTTCACGTTTACTCCGAAGCTTAGTGACTTTTTATTTGCCACAATTAATTGGACAATCAGGTCTCCGATGTATGTCGGTATGAGAAATTTTAATCATCCCACTATCATGTAACATACACAACTAAGTTTTACGAAGATTAATCAGCATTTTTATTGGAATTTTTTATTGAAAAGGAATATGTACTGCAGGGAAATCCCTATGGTGCTCTGGGAGCGGTGCATAAGCGGAGATATCAATTCACGTTCATTTTAAATCGTTGCAGGCTGTATTTCTCAGGAAACACTTCGCTTGGAATGCAATTCCAAAGGGATGAGGTTCTTGCAAATACATAGAGACTTGCGTGCGTATGCATAACAGGATCCAGGAGAACATGCTCCGCAGCGGCAATAGAGGTAATTCCAAACCTCACTCCTCTACCCCTAGTGGTGCAAATTGCCACAAAAAGGGCTTATGATAGAATTACTGGTCATAGCTCGTGGTTAATATAAAGTTGGTACTTCGTATGAAGTACTGAAAAATAAACTGATGAATTACGCAATTCACAAATAAATTTAAAAATTATGAGGTAGGTATTTAAATTTTTAATGGATAAAATATCAAAACCACCGACGCTGTTCATAATATGAGTGATGGAATTTTCATAACACTGATCATATTTTTCCATATAGGTACTAATATGGCAGCGTTTCCTAAATCGGGGTCATTGAGTTGAGGTCATCGTACTTATCTTTTTTTTTTTTTTAAAAAAGGGGAAGCATCGGTCTTCCCTATGTAGGTAAGACAAAGTCGCTCCACACCGGTAATATGGGTTTGGAGCCTCTTGCTCATACACCCAGCCTCAAGTATACCAAATAAATAGTAGAAACAACACAGTCCGACGGATCCAACGATCAAGCAGTTCTCGCTACTTAACCGCGAGGCCACGCCAGGCTCATCGTACTTATCCAACATTCGCACTATAGAGGGAACATTTAGAAAATATGTCAATTTGGAATTAGGATATTGAAAAGGGAAAAGTCACAAGTATTTATACTTTGCCAAATACTATTTTAATTAATCAGAAGCTACCCAAACATGAGCAAAAACAAACTTTACCAATTGATTATTAATAAAACACTAATGTTTTATAAAATTCTACTGTATATTGATCGATGATAGAAACGTTACACGTGTTTCGCTACTTTTCATGTAGCATCTTCAGACGTAAATAAAATTATTGATACAGTAACATAGCAACAGTATTACCTAAGTGATCATAAAACAAGTAACTAGATTTAAATTAATTTTTAAGAGAACTAACTAGATCATTTCAAGAGAATCAACTACATCATCTTCAGAATCTTCTTAGTTGTTGATATCAAGAAGAAAATCAAGTAGTGGAGAACGATATGTGTCTAGCTGTTCATTTATTACTGTGTATTGTTGATTATCCTTAAAAACAAATTCATCATAAAGTGCGGTTGAACGTCGCTCCTGCTTTTGACGTTAATATCTTCATTCTCTAACAAGTGATAATCGACTGTTTGATACCAATAGATTCGTCTAGCCTTCATACATCCGTTGATGAGAGTAGTTTTAATCTACCTATTGTTAGTGACACATAGTCTTTGGAAATCTCGATAATTGGGTCAATAATTTCAACGCACATATCTTATCGGGAGTTTTTTCATCATTGTGATACTGGTCGAGGTGATTTCGAGGCAATAATAATAATAAACAATCGAAGTGCTGGAATATATACCTACCTACCTAAATAATAAAATCATGAATTCTTGTCGGAATTGTAGCGGTGATATAAAGTCAAGTAAAAGCACTATACAGTGTGATGCATGCCAAGGACCGCTACACTCGTCCTGCGTCGGTCTTTCCGAAACGGACATAAGAGTCACCAGGGCCAAATCTAAGGCCTTCAAGATCGTATGCAGCACCTGTGCAGGTAACATGAGTTCTTTTAAGGACCTTAAATCTTTTGTCGATCTGCTGAGGGGTGAGTTCTCCGTGGCCTTGGAAGAGATCAGAAATGACTTCAGTACTGAAGTCAAAAACTTGAGAGCTCTGATATCTCAACAGCAGCAGCAACAACCATCCACAACAGATTCATTAGAAGATGTGATGCAGGAAGTTGTAGATAGGCAGAGAAGATCCAAGAACATCATTATTTTCAACTTGCCTGAACAAACTTCATCGGAAACGAGAGACCAGCGTATCACTAAGGATTCTACTGCAGTGGGGGAGATTTTATGTGCTATTAACTCTGATGCTGGTAAGTCCAGTTTACAGGTTCGTAGACTCGGACGATTTGACGGTAGAACAGATCGACCACGTCCATTGAAGGTCTCTTTGACTCATGAGTCTGAGGTTGTTGATGTCGTTCGGAAGGCAAAGGTTTTGAAAAACAGCACCCGATACAAAGACGTGTCAATAAGTTTCGACAGAACTCCAAGACAACTGCAAGCCTATAAGCATCTGAGAGAGGAGATGAAACTGAGGTGTGAGCAGGGAGAAAATAATCTGAAGTTGCGCTATGTCAATGGCTCGCCGAAAATTGTCACTTTAAACTGAATCCTCCCAATTACCGGAATCCGATAACATCACCTGCAACCACTGAAGTCTATTACCAGAATGTTCGTGGACTTCGATCAAAGATTCCCTTATTTTACAATGGTGTGTGTTCCTCAAACTATGATGTCATCGCACTGACTGAAACATGGTTAAGCGAGGACATTGCTGATGGTGAGATGTTTGGTGAGGACTTTTTAGTTTACCGCAGGGATAGAGACACGCATGCTACAGGTCTCACGAAGGGCGGAGGTGTATTAATAGCTTTACGAAAAAAATTTTTAACCAAGGAAATTAATCTAAGATCGTTAACTGAAGCTTTGCCTCTTATTGACATAGTTGGCGTAAAATTATACGTATCTTCGTGCCTAAATATATGCTTATTTGCTGTATATATACCGCCAGCTGTGTCTGCTGAGGACTATGAGTTATTTTTCAGTTTATTTAATCAGCTGGACAATATACAGGGTAATAATATTATAATTTTAGGAGACTTTAACGCGCCTTGTTTTTGTACTGATGTAAACTCTAGAATTAGCTCGTCTCTTAGTAACTTCGAAAGGTTTAACAATTTCGCACAATCTAACGCCATACCTAACAAATACAATTCAATCCTCGACTTGGTATTTTCCAATCTAACCAAATGCGTGGTTGTCAGATCTGACACCGCTCTTGTTCCTGAGGATGGTTACCACCCGGCAATCGACATCTCCTTTCAGCTATGTAGTGAATCATCTAGTAACTTTAGACTGAATACTGGTACTCGACAGTTCAACTTCAGGAAAGCCAACTATGTTCTCTTATATAACCTACTGCTTAACACTGACTGGAGCATTCTGAATTCTTTTGATAATGTTGATGAGGCCTGTTCCAAGTTCTATGAAATTATTTGTAAATTATTTGAACAGTCTGTACCAAAATTTTCAAAAACCCGTAACACTAAACGAATTTATCCTTGCTGGTTCACACCTGAAATTGTACAACACCTGAGATCTAAATTCTATTATCATCGGAAGTATAAATCGACTGGGGTTATTCATTATCAAACCAGATTCAGACATTTTCGCACTGTCTCCAACCAACTCATATCGGCCGCTTACAGAAACTATCTGGATAACATTCAAACCTCACTGACCAGAGAACCTAAAAACTTCTGGTCGTTTATTCGAAGCAGGAGAGGTCAAACGCGAATACCTGGAGTTATGATGTATAACGGTCATGAGCTTTCGGATCCCGACCTGATTTTAAATGCTTTCAGCGAATTCTTCAATGGAGTCTATACCGCATCTAAACCAAACCCTCTTCTTGGTGATCTGGAAACCCAATGTGACTTGCCTCTTTTCATTGCATCTATTTCAGAGGACGAAGTAATGTCTGGCTTGAGGCAGGTGAAAGACTCATTTACCGCCGGACCTGATGGTATACCGAGCTTTGTTGTTAAAGACTGTGCCGGTGTCTTCATGAAGCCTCTCTATATCCTGTTTAATCTTATAGTTAAGACTCAAGTTTTTCCCACACTATGGAAGCGGGCATGGATAACTCCCATCCTAAAAAAGGAAGATGCAGCCGATGTTATCAACTATCGACCCATTTCACTTCTGTGCAATTTTTCAAAGTGCTTTGAATGCATCATATATAACCGCATTTACAACCATGTAAAGGGTTTTATTTCGCCAGCACAGCACGGATTCGTCACAATGCGATCGACTGTAACCAACTTGGCCACTTTCTGTCAGTTTACATCCGAGGTTATTGATATCAAAGGTCAAGTAGACGTGATCTATACTGACTTCCAGAAGGCATTTGATCGAGTAGATCATTATGTCCTGCTGGAAAAACTAAAGCTCTATGGATTCGCTCCATCTCTTGTTTCGCTACTTACATCATATCTTCTTGAAAGGAGACAGTGTGTTAGGTATCGGAATTTCACGTCCTCTACATTTATTCCCACCTCAGGAGTGCCTCAGGGCTCAAATTTGGGTCCCCTCCTGTTTCTGCTGTTGATTAATGATCTTCCACCTTTACTCAGCTGCAACGCCTTGATGTATGCTGACGATATTAAAATGTATGCAAGCATTACTTCTATAAATGATTGTCTGGTTCTGCAACAGAATGTCGATACTCTTGTTTCGTGGTGTGGGAAACATCGACTACTACTAAATACATCCAAGTGCAGCGTCATGTCTTTCTCCAAGAAGCAGAACAAGATAGTCTTTGACTATTCCATTGATAACTGCATCTTAAATAGACTTATCACAACTAGAGACTTAGGCGTGCTGTTTGACGACCAACTTACGTTTGCAAGTCATATCTCCGATATAGTCTCAAAGGCTCATAAACTCTATGGTTTCATTTACCGTAATTGTAGGAGCTTTAAAAACATCAATGCACTAACCTGTTTATTTTATAGCTTAATAAGATCGAGACTTGAGTACGCTTGCATGATTTGGTTTCCCATTAACAAACAACATATCACCAACTTGGAGTCTATTCAGAGGAAGTTTTTGAAATTTTTATTCCTTGTCGAACGTGGTGCTTATCCTGAGAGAGGTTTTGATCATGGTGTCCTTCTGAGAATGTTTGACTTCATTTCTCTTGAGACAAGACGTGTCATTGCAGTTATTCGTTTTCTATATGGCATACTTAACCATGGCGTGGATTGTGCGTTTCTGTTGGGCCGAATATACTTTTTAGTTCCTCGTCATAACGCTAGGCAGCACACTTTATTGTACTCTCCGTCGTTCAGGACTAATGTGATGAAGCGATCTCCAATTAATATAATGTGTTATTATTTTAATATTATTTCGGAACGATGTGATGTGCATTTTGACAGTCATCACGGTATCTTGAACACAGCACTGGACTGTTTTACCTATGATATTTAGATGTGTATTATTGTGTGGGTGTTTTGATTTCATTTTTATAGTTACTATTGTTATAATACACTTGTTATGTACACTTGATGTATTTTATGGTGTAATTTCTATTTTTTTTTCCATCTATTTCCTGTAATTGGGTGCTTGCACCTGTTGGAAATAAACATTATTATTATTATTATTATTATTATTATTATTATTATTATGTAAATGTCTGTGGATCTCTAGAGATTCAAGAAAATTTAATTTAAAATAATGATCACAATGAATCATTAAATAAATAAATAAACAATAAATCATTGTGATCATTATTTTAAATTAAATTTTCTTAAATCTGTAGAGATCCACAGACATTTACATAATCAACAATACACAGTAATAAATGAACAGCTAGACACATATCGTTCTCCACTACTTGATTTTCTTCTTGATATCAACAACTAAGAAGATTCTGAAGAAATACATTATGATCTATGTAGTTAGTTCTCTTAAAAAATTCATTTAAATCTAGTTATGTACTTGTTTTGTGATCACTTAGGTAATACTGTTGCTATGTTACTGTATCAATAATTTTATTTACGTCTGAAAATGCTACATGAAAAGTAGCGAAACACGTGTAACGTTTCTATCATCGATCAATATACAGTAGAATTTTATAAAACATTAGTGTTTTATTCATAATCAATAAGTATGCAGAGATTCTACGAAGTAAGGGTTGAAAACATAAATTTTATGAAAAACTTTACCAAACTTTCAATACAACCTTATTATGTTTATTATGGTTCCTAAACAAAAAAACAATGAAATTTGTGATAACAAAAAAAGATTTCTCCAAAAAAAAGTTCCTAAATTTGGGATGACTGACTCACCCTGTACATTTACTACTTCAATAATTCAAGATATTCATGCCTTAAATCAGCATACACTGCGAGTCGAGAGCGGGAACAACTTATTCATTTTTAAATATGGAGAACTTTCGCTCTTGTTCAGGTGTTTTAAAATTGATCTTCAATTTATGACTGATCAACAGTATAAATAACAAAACTCACTTAATATTCTACGAACGCTCCAATTTTGGAGTTGGACTCTTCTTATGGCAGACAATAATAATTTCCTTTCTAATAATAGAACAGTGGAATGATCTGGCTACATCAAATCCTTAGAAAAATGGTAATATAGATCGATTAAAAGTATTATTTTATAATAATATGACGATTGAGCACAACATACGTTTTACCCATAATAATGTCGCTGGCTAGAAGAGATACATTGTGTCCAAAGTTGGAGTTTTATTTAAAAATTTGTGAATATAAGAGTTTTCATAAGTAGGTAGTCATATCACTTGAAAATTGAAAACTAGAATTATTTATAACCTTGCAACAGTTCCTTTTAAGCGCCTTATTAGTTTTGGAGAAACTGAAATTCAAATATTATAAATTTCAGTATTTATTATCAAAGGAAACAAATTTTTCACATCAAGCACTAATGAAGCTTATGTAGGAATCAATAAACTCTAGTTCTGCAAAATATCATCAACTTGGTTGGAGCTCTTTTAAAAACATGATATTTATATTTTTTATGGGTTTTGAGGCATATCTTTCCAATTTATCGGAAAACCATTTTTTTCCGGCTCAGACCAGCAAAATAGTTTGGACTATAGGTGTTCTCACAATTAGAACAGACTGACCCACCCATATTTTTTCAACACTTTTTGATTTCAGGGGATTTCAAAACGTATAAAACCTTTGGAAACTCAAATTTGAATTTCTTCACTTATTATTAGGACCGTATGTAAAACATCGACATTGATAAAATATTGACATTGATAAAACATATACCGATAATCCATTACACATTGTATAATAGATCGCACTCAATGGCAAACAATTCACGCACGCTTGTGAATAAACAACTGGATTTATATAATTAACCACTTCTACACCTTCTTCCGAGCTTTCTTCTTGACACCATGGGCGAATTAACAATATTCATGATCTAATACCTGTGATCAATATTTATTTAATTCAGTTACCTAATCTTAGTACCACATCGTTTTAAACAATTAATTATATCACTATACTCCTTGATACACCTTAATGAAAACACTCGTATCTTCGACACACAGCAGGTGGCGGAAATCACTATTGAAATAGGACTTAAAAAACGAGAGCATCTGTGTAGGTAAGACATTGTCGATCCGCTCTGGTAATTTTGTCATCGAAATAGAGCTCATATAGCCACAGAAACATTATAAGAAATAAATAGTTTTATAAACGAAAACAAACAACCATGGCAAGCTAAGATTCGAACCTCAAACGGTGGCGACGTCAACGGTTTCAGTCAGTGACTTAAACCGCCGCACTATCGCCTCCTCGAAATAAGGCTAAGAAGAAGTAGAATTTAGCATAATGGTTTTTATTCGTTAATCATACAAGCACATTTCTGAAATGCTGATGTTACGATTAAACCACACAAAGGTTATACTACTTGTCGAGCCTATATGATGTGGGTACCTTGATGCAGAAACTTGTAATATAATAATTGTGCAGTTTATTTCACAGATGCAGGTGTGTAAAGTAGAAAGAATTCTATTGAAGCTAGGAAGTTTACACAGCTGCTGATTATCTGTCTTATAGACATTTTTAACCTTGCTAGGCAGGGGTCACAACCAGCTTTGTTATATTAAACATTATCTCGATTTTTCAGGTCTTTCAGAATATAATTACTTTTCCTTATTTTCATAACCAAAACAAGACTGGCGTGGTCTGGTGCGGCAGAGGTGACTTAGAATTTTGTGTTTGTGGTAAGCAAGGCTGTCCCGGTTGAGGAGTGGTTTATTTTGAATTCACTTGAGTATTCTTCTTTTCAGATTTGGGTAGCGTGGAAAGTTCTTAATTTATTTTCGATTGCTGACTTTTGGATAGTAATATTTTTGCAGAATGATATTTCGTTGGAATAGATATCTTGGCCTGACTGTGTACTATGTATATACTTTTTGATGTCGAGGTTCACTGACGTAACTACCGAGGGAGGGACCAGAATGGACAATAATTATCTGGCAATTAAATAGTTAAATAAACCAAATAAAATACCAAATAACAAAACAAATAAAATAATTAAATGGCAATTATTGCACACGGCCCGTAAGTCTTCGGTGGATCTTCGTGCCACATCGTTTACTGTGGAAAAATTATTAGCTGATCAGTAATGAGAAGTTTGAATAGCACTTTTGAGTAATTTGTCTGAAAGTTTTCTCGCAACGTCTTGTTGCTTTATTATCTGCATATGTACAGATACTGTGCACCACCATCATTTAACTGAGCCCTTCAAAAATTCTTACCACCGGTTTTTTTTTTTTTTTTTAAGTTTTACCAGTGTCGAAGAATATTAGCTCCGCCGGCAGATCTCTTACTCTTTCGGAAATGAGGGAAGCGGTATGAGGTTTTTGTTGATAGCGAGTCTGAAATCGTATTGAAGTTATCAGGGAGAAGTTAGGATGTAGTGGATTGCTCAATATTTTAAGGGAGTATGTTGGGTTTAATAGCATCATCTTATGTTCATTAAAGGAGGTAAATTTAATATCGGCAACTAATGTATCGATAGGGCTGATTCTATAAGGCTCCGAAAGCTTTCCGTAGTCCGTAGGTAGTGCAGTATTCTGAATGGTATATATGTATAATTTTTATAGAAAACAAGGGCGTCAAAAACGTAAAATATGCAAATGCTTCATCTCTATAAATTATACATATATTTCAGAATCAAATATAGTACACAATTTAGCGTTTTAGGTGTGTCAACACGATCTATATATCGTGTTGCACCTGCATTGATGGATAAAATTGCATCACCTATCCCTTTCATTTATAAACGTAGGTAATAAGTGTCCCAGAAGTAACCCTTCTTAATAATCTGAATACACTTCAAAGTTTGTTTCGTTTATCATTTTTTTTTTCTGATAATATATTTCTTTGTTAAAACCTAAAACTACTATACATAGAAATTCTAATACTTTTTTTTTCATTTTTCCAACGGCAAAAATCTTTCGGAATTAAAATTGTGCTAGATACAGCTGAACAAACAAAACAGATTTTTTAGGCAGATCGGTCATCTGTTAATGCCAACTGCATACACATGTAGGAATAATTGAAAACAAGTTTTTTTGGGGTCTATTTCAATCAAAGGATTAATTATTTACATCTCGTTTTTTCAAATATAAAATTGGATACCTAGCAAATTTTAGACGGCGTATTGTTATAGAAGGGACACAAATCTCTAAATGCTTTGAACATATTTATTCCAATTTTGCTTGCCACGTGAACTCTCACAGTACAAATTCTATCCGTACGTTTAATTATTATGATTTTATGGTCCAATTGATTGATTTTCACAACCCCGATCATTTTTGCAGCTGTGATATTTAATAATTACATAGTATGAGTTTTATTATTTGTAGAAATAAAGTTTGTAGTTTTATTCCGCTATATCAAATATTTTATGATAAATAAATAAATATAGGATGGTAATGAAACTTTTTATCAATGTAAATGATATGTATAGGCTAACTTTATCATTGTCTATAGTATAGACAATGATAATGAGGTCGCAAAACTGTAGATGAGCTGTATCCCATTCATTTACGGACACCTGTATAGTATAGACTCTATACTATACAGGTGTCCGTAAATGAATGGGATACAGCTCATCTACAGTTTTGCGACCTCAAATAAAAGCGACAAACTAAACATATTTTAGTATGTACAAAAATGCTTCCTCAAAAAATTATGGCACCGTAAAGAAAAATCCAAAACTGAACTCAAGCTGAAAATTGATATACGTCAGTTTCAGAGGACTTCAAAAGGTATTATCATATATGTTTCAGACTCGGTTTCAGAGCAAAATATAGAGGGCGTAGTAGCCAGATTTTTTTCGTTTGTCTTTTCCCATATTTTTTTATTATCAATCTTTTCGTCACTATACGTAAACTTTATGGAGAATACGTTATTTTTACCTAAAAAATTATTATTATTTCATGTCGAAGAAATGTTTCGTTTTCAAGAAAAACGTACTTGAGCGTTTTTCAAAACATCATTAATAATTATGATATTTTTGTTCAGTTACTAGTCGCGTTAATGAATACGTAAAACATGCAATAGTTGGAGGTCCTCAGAAACAGCACCGATTTTGATGATTCTGGTTTTCAAATTTTTTTCTTATTATATTACTCAAAATCAGAAACCTATTGGGGCGGGGACGACATTGTATACAAAATGGTCACTTTCAAATGACTCACTATTGGGATCTCCTAAAACATTGGAGATGCAGAGAGGGATAAAATAGAGAAAAGTTTCATACTTTAATGTTTAGTAAATAATGTTTAATCTGAAACAAAATTTATGGAAACTTCAGTCTTTTGCTGAAATATGCTGAAAAACTGAAAAATTTAAAGTTCTTCTATTTGGCATATCTTTTTTATTATTGCAAATGACTCAATAGTTTATTGTAGGTTTACATAAGTTATCAAATGCTATCCATTTACATTTACCAAAACAAAAATTTTCCAGGCCGCAAATATTTCCTAGCCCGCGCATCTAGGTCCCATTTTTTTTTTTAAAGTCAATTTTTGTTTTTCAAAAGGCCGTTATTTGGTTTTTCATGTCATTCGGTGTCAAGAAAATCAATGAAAATCAAATCAATAACAGGCAACACAAATCAGGAAGTCATAAGAAAAACAAAAGTGGACTACGAAAATTGTGGGATCTAGTCGGCGTAAAAACTTCACATAGCCCATGGACCATAACTCCATTGCATATTAACATAACCCTGACCTACCTTCCCAAACGCAACAAATCAACAGAACAACTCCGAAATACTTATCTCTCTATTATATCAGAGCACCAAGACGCCAACAAAATTTTTGCAGATGCCTTCATTATCTCCGACCAGACAGGAGCGGCAGTCATAACCGAAAACAATAACTTCAAAATATCGCCTCCCAAACGACACAAGCATCCTTACAGTCGAACTTTTCTCTATTTACCAAGCACTCATATTAGCACTGACTGAACAGAAAAGAAAAAACAGAGAATATCATCTGTACCGACGCTCCCTACAATCAATTCAAGCAATATATCCACCCAGTCCCATAGCACAACTAAACAGGCAGTTAATCCGTCAACTTAAAGAGAAAGAATTAAAAACTCAACTTATCTTCGTTCCTTCCCACGCCGAAATCAAGGGGAACGAGAAAGCCGATGAAGCAGCTAAAGAAGTCGCCATTTCTGAAGACCTTGTGATGACAAAAATTCACCAGCTTAATGACATCAAAGCCCATGTAAAGAAAAAAACAAAAAAAGTCCATGGTGGAGCCAGTGGCAAGACAAATGGAATCAAAATACATCGACGCTAAGTGTAATCAAACACCAGGTGAGAAGCCCCTTGATGGTGCCAACCAAACGAAAGAGCCAAATAATCCTTACAAGATTAAAACTTGGTCATACGCCTGACACATGGCTACTTGATGGCAAATCACAACCACTCCCAATTCCAGGAATGTCACTGCAGGATAACAGTAAAACACGTACTAATCGAATGCCCCAGGCCTCGCGAGCAGCAAACGACCTACCCGACAACATTCGAGCAGCCCTTAGAAGAAGGCCAGTCGCAAATAAACAACGTCCTGAACTTCATAAAGGACATCTCAATAAACAATTAAGTCTAAAAACGTGCAGCAACGACTAAAGTTATCCTAAATTTTGTTTCAGATCCTTAATAAGTTTAAAGTTGTGCGACCTTTCTCTAATTAATTTAACCGAATTGTACCTCCTAATGGTGGCTCACTCAGTTGAAAGTGACCAACCTGTATATAATATCATCCAAGCTCGAAGAGGTTTCTGATTTTAAATGACATAAAAACAAATTTTTTAAAACCAGATTCATCAAAATCGGTTATGTTTCTGAGACTTCCGAATAAAAGGCTTCGTTGACGCGACTATACCTTCTATCACAGCGATAAAAGAGCAATTTTTTGATAAAAATAACATTTTATTCAGATAAGATTCTCAAAATAGCCCCTTAAATGTAATAAAAATTTATAGAAACTTTTCATAAAAATTATTTAGTACCTACCTATAAAAAATTTTCATTAAAATATCTTAGTTTACGATGTCTTAAAAAACTTATATACCTTAGTGCGTTTTTCTTGAAAACGATAGATTTTCTCGACATAAAACAAAAATAACTTCTTTACGTAAAAATAACGTATTCTTCATTAAGTTTACCCTAGTGACGAAAAAATCGATAATAAAGAAAATATGGTAAAAGCCAAACGAAAAAATCTTCAGACAGCTAGAATCTTGTTAGAAAGATATGTTTCGTTTAATTGCTTTTATTTGAGGTCGCAAAGCTGCAGTTGAGCTTTGTCCCATTCATTTACGGACACCTGTACATAATATAAATAAGTTATGTATATTTATTTTATCCATACAAATATTGATATGATGTTTAATTGTAAACTTTTATTAACGTTATGAAAAAAAATACATACATAACTGATTAATGTACCTAAACTGTGAGGTGAAGGTGAGGTGTTATGAAAAAAGTTTATTAACCTCAGTCAAATCAGTGCGTAATATTATGTACTTGATGCCCATATATGTTTGCAGACCCATTTGACCCAAATTCCATCATCTATCTAATATATCTTCTGATATGTAGGAAGATCGGTTTCAAGCAGACGATCTAAATTACAGGTTGCTTTAACATATCATCATAAATTATATTTCGTATAGCTACCTCCTGAACTTTCTGAGCTACCTCACATTTAATAAATACGAAAAAAAAGTATATGGTACTGATGATTCTTCTAGGAAAGATTTTTATCTTTGCGTATCAACTGAGTTCTTTAAGTGTAGAGACAAACTCTTGTCTTGTGTCATTTATGGAAAAAACGACGTCTGAATGTAGTTGAGTAATTTAGTCAATGCCAATGTTTTTCTCCTACATACACCCACAGATCTGTTACTTCAGTTGACAATGAACTGTCGTGCTCAAATAAAAAGCATTACTGATCTACTTACATACGTTATATTCAGTATCCTACTCGGAAATATACAATGTCAATGAATTTAATGTCATAAATATTCAGTGACAGAAATGAATTCTTTATGTAAAGATAATGATAACTAACAGTGCTGTCGTAGGTATACCTATATCATAAATTTACTGAATCACTGTGATTTTATTCAACGCATTAGGTATATCGAAACCTCGCAGACCTCCGAAGCAATGCCAAACTTAAAATTTTTTCATGCTTATAGTGGTTTTATTAACAGGGGATCGGGCTCAGATTTAAAGCATCGTTCAGGTTAACTTTAAAAGTTGATAAGTAGTGTAACACAATTTAATTGAATTATTAGTAGAATTCATTCCAAATATTAAGTTTCCGTAATAAGTTTTATAGCAGAATCACATTCGAAAATAAAAGTTTATATTACCTAGAACATTTTAGATAATTTGAGTCATCCTTGTATGACTGAAAATATATAAAATCGATTGAAAATATTTCAATAACTTAAATTGTTCCTCTAAAGAAACGTGCAGGAATAATTGCATAACAATAGAATGATGTTATTGTTTCATCTGCCGAATGACCTAATAACTATTGCAACAATTTCAGGTTTATCTAACAGAACATCGGACGAAGATTAATATTGTACAGATGAGAAATGAACAATATTTATTGATTCCGGTGAAAGTAAATCCAACAGTGACGTCATTAACATTGACTGGTCGAAACATCTCATAAATTCAAGGCTCAGCTCACCGTCCTGAAACTGGTAGGTATCACCTTCGTCTAATCCAAAGTAGGCCACAATCTAAGATTCGGTGCAATCAAAAACGGAGAGCTTCTAGTGAATTAGAGTTAGCATCATTAAACCAGTGCTATACGTGTACGTTTTTCACAAATAATTACTATTTTATTGATTCAGAGAAAGCCGGCACTGGAGCCCGAAGGAACTTTTCCTCAAAAGTAATGATGCAGTACCCGGTAATTTTCATTTATTCGCAATGATTATAGTCGTTTTGTATTGATTCAAGTTGACAGGTTTTCTTCATACTATCGTAAACCAAACACACAAATGAATAATTATGGTCGTTAAAATTTATTCGCTCTACGGCTAGATTTACGTGTGTATTAAGCTGTATTAAGCATTAGAATTAATTTTATTCGAGTACTTATAACTCATGAATGTTAAAAAATTAATTACATATATTTGAAAAAAGTAAAAGGCAAATGGAAATTAGGTTCGGTTTACATTTCTTCATTGATACCTTGAGTTTAGGAATTTAGGAAACGTTTTATCAAAATTGCTTTGACCTCGTTAAATTTTAAATCTCCGAAATCCAAACGAAACGACAACAGAAGTTTTTTCCTTCATGATACGAAAATAAATAGACAGTTATTACATAATGCATTATATTTAACCTAAAATTTTCTGTCGTAGAACTAAAATTCAGACATTATTCTTCAAACAATAATAATTATTATGACATTAGATATTAGTTTTGTAGGTAATGGGATTATAAGAAAATAATAAAACATCCAAAATTCGAAAGTGAAATTACTACAATAGATTATTTCACTTTCTATAAGTTGATATTACCTATTAATAAATATTTGAATATTTTAAGGTCTGAGGGAAACTGCAATGCTATTAATTTTAGGCTGAAGTATAATGACCTAATGATACTACTACTCAATGAAATAAAATGAAAGCGAAATTGTTAGATTCGATTTCAAAAAATTATGAACATTAATTACTTATTAATAATTCTATCATATGCTTTCCCTTATATCATAGTAGTTGTATTTTAGTAGCATTCAAATGTATTTATATCAGTGATATAATGTTCACGATTTCATGAAGAAATATCTACCTACTCTGGAATTACCTGTACGTATGTGAGAAGTTATTTTTGAGCCAACATAATGGTAGAAAATCATCCTCCCGATAATTTAGGTATTTTATTGATCATCACTGAATTCAAATCATAATGAAGTGGCAAAAATTAATCAACAAGGATGATCAATAGTTATAATTATTCAACGAAAGTAAAGAAGTAAATAATCATTATGCAAAAAGTAACATGAAAATAAAAATAAGCAGATATTGTTATGAAAAATTGATTTCAGTTGAAGATTTCAAGTTTTAATTGAATTTAGATGTTGTGACAATTAAATTTATGACTTTCAACAAATAAAAAGTATTAATAAATAATGATTAGAATTGTCAAAAGGAAATTATTTTGATTGTTTTAAAAATCAGGAATGAAAGGAAACAAATGAAGTGGAAGAATATTGATATAGCAACGACAAGGAAATAGTATTAGAGGTAAATTTTAAAAAGTATATGTCAGAAATAAAGAAAAAAAGTGAAAATAATTATTTGGAAGAACTAAAGAGAAGAACAATAATAGATAGCAACGATGAGAATGAGATTATTATAGATGGAATTATAAGATGAAGAAAATTACCACATTTTTAATCACCCTGTATAAAAATTTTATCCACACAATAGGATATTACATGAAAAAATAGGATAGGGACATGTAAGCCGTTTTCCGATAGTTGGAGCCGTTTTCGATGTACACTGCTTTTAAAATGAGAAACTGCGGTTTTCAGTTGTTTATAGCTCATACATAACCTACTCATTTTAGACTGCAACTGGAAAAACCATTCTTATTGGATTTTTTTCGGGAAATATGAAAAAACAAAAATATACAGAGTGTCCTATTTAAAAAACAACCTTCACCTTCAAATGACCATGAAATTGGTCTACAACGTCAAAGTCATCAGTACAGTCAGATGACCCCTATTGTCTTGAACAACTTTTGTCCGCACAATTTTTTTGTATCTGGCTTAGCAACAGAGATATCCGGGTGCGAAGATTGAAATGATTCACCCTGTAGATGATAAAGATGTGCCACAGATTGCCTTCTGTGATCTCAGCAAGGCCTCTTCGATACGATAACACACAGAATCCTCTTGGAAAAACTTGAATACTATTATAGTGTAAGAGGAATGCCTCTAAAAACTGATTGAATTATAACGAAAATAGGACACAAAGGGTCCTTGTTGGGATGAAAACTTTAGCTTGTATCATCATCACTGCTGATGTGCCTCAGGGATCCATACTTGGGCCCCTTTTATTTGTACTGTACATAAAACGACCTACCTGTAAATTTAATGTCGAGTGTGTTGGTTGCTTCTTGTACGCAGATGATACCACGTTTCTGAAGAAGACCTCCAGTCACCCTAAAGTACAGGAGAGCAAACAGAATTTTCCTTGCAGGGCCATTTATGGCTTCTTTCAAATGGGTTAACTTTAAATGGTAATAAGACAAAGCTACTCACCCCCAGTAAGCGTCAGAAAGAAAGTCCAGTGAAATTCATGAGAGACTACTTCCAGAGCGATCTTAAATGGAAGGCCCACGTGGGGTATTTTTGAGATGATTGTCCAAAGTTAACTACTTGATTAGAAAGCTCATGACTGTTACCTCGTTCCAGGCTGCTTCAGCAGTATATTATGCACACTTTTATAGTCTCATGACCTATATGATTTTGATTTGGGACAGTTCGATGAAAATTCGGGAAGTATTGCTGATGCAGAAGAGGGCAGCTCGTTTTCTGGCGTCAGGGGGCTACAGTGACAGTTGCCGCGGGAGCTTTTTAAGAGACTGAGCGCATACTTACCGTACCATCTGTGTTAATAATGGTTTGTGTAATGTAGGTACGTACATGTAGGTAAACTAGCACAAGCTCGATAAAAACGACCAAATCCATCACGACAACACTAAAGTGACACATTTACCATTTCCTTTTTCTTCCGTTCAACAATAACGTGACATACAATAAACTATTGGTGCGTCAAGTTTAATAACAGATTTCCAGATTTCTGCCGTTCATACTCCGTGTCGGGGTTCCGCAAAAGCTGTTAAAACTCTATTGTTGGAAAAAACCTTTTTGTTTTATAGTGTACATGAATATCTTGATTCAGGACAAGTGCTACAGAATAGTGGATTAAAGCAGACATAAAGGTTGTGTTGTATATTGGGTTGCTTTTTATTGTATTGTTGTAGGTGCTAATATGTGTTGCACTTGCACACTGTGTTTTTATATTTTCTATTGTATTCTGTGTGTGGATGTATAATTGCAAACTTAATAAAACTCTGTTATAATCTATTGTTTCCATGCATGTTCTTCTTCAAGCACCTTTACCTTGCGACAACGTCTTAATTTTTAAACAACGGGATCTTACAGTTGTAAGGAAAACATGTTGTTTGTATCTATATTAACTTCGATACCAACACCATATTTGGAACATTTCTTAGATATTTATTATTTAGATATTTAGAAACACCATTTGATAACATTTTTGTCAAAAGTTTCAAAAATACCTCTTTAAGAAAAAGCAGTGGTTTTAACTAGCCACTGGTAGATATAAATAAAATTGTGGTCCATTAGAAAATACTTGTTGTTGCAGAGAAGATTTATAAAAAAATGGTTGGTATCAAAATTATTAAAAAAAACTTTTTGGTTTAAACTTTAAACACGTAGTTTCAAAGTTGACACGCTCAAGGATGTGTTTTTCTTGAAATAACAAAAAGCATTCCTACTTCGTAATTCGTATACCTAATCATACATTATAGTCTAGGGCTTATGACATAATGCGAATCAGCAGCTATTATCATTTTGTGACATCAATTTGGAGCACTATAAACACAACGCCTGAAATCTGCCCCTGAGCAATAAGAAACCCCACCCACAAGATTAACGAGGAGCAGTCTTCCCAAAACCTAAGGGAGTGTAATGACAATGATAATGGTAGTATCAGGCATGACATATGAGTCAGATACGCTGTATGTGAGCATCTAAATTTCTTGTAACGAAGGAACCGTCCTGGTCTCACTAATTGGTCTGGAAGGTAACGTTTCAGAGGGAGTAGGCGTACGACCCCTATACAGGGTGTTTCAAAAATTAAAATTTGTAAAATGAAAAACTAGTAATTTTTTAATTAATAGATATACTATCTTTATCTGGTATCTTTATAGATATTCTATCTTTATCTGGTATCTTTAATATTGCGAAAAAATTTAAAGAATGATTCTTGGCTCAAAAATAAACAGAATGTTTTCCATTAATATGTGTCCGGAAATGCACCGTTTTTGAGATACCGTCAAAGAAAGTTTATTTTTACAGTTTTTTAAAGATATCTGGGGAATAACCTTTTGAGATACAAAACTCAGCTTTAGTACATATCATATTATTGATATAAGCTACTTTTTAATAACATTTCAGTTTTTTCCATGTGCCATATTCAGAGATCATAGGATTAATCGAAGTTTTTGCCCTTGATTTTCCGACACATGTTTTGAAACATCCAAAGCAAGTTCGTAATGTCAATTTTTGTCGATAACGGCTCACGTTAGCAATTAGGGCCAAGAAGACCTTTTTTGTGCAGAAAACATTGGCGGTTAAAAAACCCTTTTAAAATGTCAATTTTCCCAGTGCTAGATACCTATAAGAACCAAACAATTCCTACGCAACCCTCCGTCACTGGCATATGAAAAAATTAGTTAGCAATAAAAAAGTTGCTTATGTAATGATAAGATCCGTACAAAAGTTATGAGCTCTGTACTTCCAACGGTTTCTGAGATATCTTTAAAAGAAACTGACAAAATAAAATAAAAATTACACCAGTATCTCAAATGACACACGTTAATGGGAATTTTTTGTTTATTTTTTACCGAAGAATCTGCCTTTAGATTTTTTCGCAATATTAAAGATACATTCTGTATATTCGCCTAAAAATTGATTGCTTACAGTAATTTTATTACTTCTGATTATTATTGCTTCCGGTATTGCCTGTAATATTTGAGATTAAAAACAAATTTTTTATTATATTAAATCAAATGTAGTTATACCTAAAATACCCAAGTAGTTAACATTATAAGATAACAAGTATTCAAGAACATTAAGGGAAAAAAGAAGTTTACCTTGGCCTCTGAGATACCTTCACTTAAGGAACTTGATTTTTGTTGTTATATTACGCAATAGTCTAAGATGCAAGCCAAAAACTTGTTTCGTGGAGACAGTGCAGTTTCAAATGCAAATTTATTTCTGTGAGTCACAATGTTTTCACTTGCTGTTACTTTGATCATTGTTCTTAACTAATTTTCAAAAGCTGCCTATTTCGTAATAGAACTCAAGATAAATCTAATGAAAGATGCTATCGTAAATCAAAGTAGCTTAGGCCGATTCTGTCTGTGTATGAAAATTGTTGAAAGTAAAGCTTGATGACTCACAAAAAAGTGGATCTTCTTGTAGATGACTAATAACATAAGTAAAAATCGTGCAGCTTGAAACTTACTCACTGCAAACCGTTACAGACGAGACAATTAACATTTTAAATACGACTTGTTCTTAATGTTAGGTGCTAAATTTGGTTACATTTAACGACAAGATTTCGCTTGCAACAACTTTTGACCTTTTGATATATATTTATTATTTATTTCACCACATACAAACAGAAACTTTGAAATTCCGTGTAGGTAGGTAAGTATAGGTACCTACTTCGAATAGTTATCACATATCTGATACTGTTTTCGTTCCGCCAACGCGGGTTTTCGAATACCTGTATAATTAGGTGTAATTTATGCTAATTTACTCCTAAATCCATTTACGGGGGGTGTAAAGCTTTCCAGTTTTGCATTTCCTCTTAAACTTAATGCATTCTCAGGTAAAACATTCTTTGTCTAAAGTCTAATTTCTTCTACGTAATAAAATTCATAAAATCTTTAAAAAAATTATTTGTTTTAAAGTAACCTCAGACACGTCAACTTTAAAGTTTCACCGCCATGCCATCACTTCTTCTTCCTCCTTACATCATTCTATTCATCTTTTTATCTATTCAACCTATTGCTTTTGCCAAAAATTGATAGTCTGGGTTTTCCTGATTATATACTTAGGTATCATGAAACATCGGAAATAGGGATTTATTTATTTAAATTGATTCACTCTCTTGTAGAATAAATTTCTGATTTTTATAAGAAAAATTAACTTCAATACCTACGCCGACTCCGAATTCGGAGTCTTCTGAGATAAAAAAAAAACATTTGTGTGTCGATTCCAACGAATTAGTCGTGAACAAGCTAAAACACTTGGATTACCGACCAATCCTGAGAATTAATACATGTAATGTCAAAAGATGAATATATTTTTCTTTTTTTTTACTTTTTTAGTTTAAAAATACAATCAATTTTTATTATTTAATTTGAGTTTGCCTTCGAATTGTCAATTAGATTTTATAAGAGCTAACAATTTTTATTTTCAATTTTTCATCCTGTAGGTGTAGTGTTAATTTCAACTCCACTAACCGAAGTATCATTATAGCAACTCAGTTCGATAAATTTTCGAGAAAAGATTAGGTTTCTATTAAAAAAAATAATAATAATAATGGTGAGGGCAAAGTAATGAGGGTTATATCAAAATTGATGCTTAGAAGATCTCAAATCAAAAATTAAGTTTAATCAAGTGTTAGTGTTTTTTTATTGTTATTGTTTTTATTCCAATAGTAATATTGTTTAGTGATAATACTTAAATATATTTTATATTTTTAAATAACTCAGATTCTTTCTGTTAACAATAATTATTGAGTATGCAGTTTGTTAACAGTAAGCATTACTAATAATCCAGTGAATGAAGTTGCCTCCGCCACTTTTGGTGTTAAAAAAAAAGTGAAGTGGCCCAGATGTGCTATCATGGAAAGTTGCACTTGGAAAAACTTAATATTTTTAGGCTAACTTCTGTTGTGCCATAGAGAGCTCCTGCTGTGCTGCCATATGCCATAGAAACAATGTTTTTATTTTGTTATTTTCATGAACAGCCATGTTTTTTCCTTCCTTTTTTGTCTTCAAAATGCAATCTGGGCCATATAAAGCTCCTGCTGCACTGCTGTGCTATAGAGAAAGGAAAAAATTTGCGTTTATAAGAAAAAAAATGGACACTTCCAAAAAATTCAAATTGTTGTCTATCAAAATCACAAATTCATACAAAAATCTCTCAACGACAAATGGCAATACAATAGGAGATCCTTACGCCACAACGTGCGTTTCTAAGAAAATTAAAACTTGTACCCTATGAATCCATATGTTTTTTTTTAATTCAAAATCTTATTGCTAACTTCAAACATATTTGAAATCCTATTTCTCTTCTGCTTTTAAAACCGCTTTTAACTGCTTTTAAATAGAGCATCCGGACATTTTGTAAAATTAAAAAATTTCTACTTTGCAACAGAACGCAAAAAGCAGACAACATATTGTTCAAAAAATACTATTCTCTCTAACACCTGATTTTTTATATCTGCCAAGTTGAAAACTAAAATCTAGATGAGAATCTAGAAGATAGTCATGTTGCAACAAAGTTGTAATGAGTTTGATTATTCTGATTATTTTGATTATTCTTATTTATTATTCTTGGACGTATTAAAAGATAAAGAAAACAAGCAGGATAGTTAAATTAATTAAACAAAAGATTTCATCCAAATATTTTTTTTATTTGCATTTTATGAAACAAGTATGCATATCTTCATGATAAAGTTTGTTTAAATAAAATGCAAATTGGATGCTAATTTATTATTTATGTATGTATCTATTGTTATATAAATAATCATTAAAGCTTGGGAAGATGAGAAGTATCCGATAGGATTTACAAAGACTTATGACACAAATATCACACCTGTTGTCTTAAATATAGCATCAGTAAATGACTAGTGTGAACATTCACATCATGAATTATGAATTTAATTGACATGCAATTTATCAACATTAAATTTTTAAGACTATACATACCTACCTAGACATCGATATCATTAATTTTATTGTAAAGTATGAGATTTTCAAGGTATAACACAAAAATGAATAATCTAGAAGAAAACAACAAAAAAATACATAGACAGGTACTTTCATTAAAAGTGTTCACCATGGTCGGTAGGAAAATTACGAAAATGCTTTTGATTGTCTAGTCGCTTGGGGTGTAAAACTATATCCCACATTTCCATTACCATTGCTTAATTCTAGACCATGATTCAGAAATATGTTGACTCAAACAGCCTCACAAGTTACCTAATTATCTTATATTTAAATTCCCCGTCGTTAGTCTTCGGACTCCACCGATTAATGAATTCCATTATAAATATAGTCTACTGTTTCCTTTCCTGTTTTGCTATTACCTGGAATTTTAGTTAATATTTTTAACGTCGCAAAAAAAGTTAAATTATTGATCGAAAGTTTCACTGAGCCATAATTAAAGATTACTAATTTCAGGATTAAAAGATCATATTTATAATATTTCCTTTTACCACTTTCTTTAACTAATATCAATTAATTTTGCATTCTAAATTAATTATGTCTTTCAATTTTAGTTATCGGCTTTCTGGTTCTTGGTTCAAGCCCTCAGAGGCGAATTTTTTTCTGTTAACAGATAATCTACCTTTTCAGTTTTCGAAAACAATTGATTTTTTAGGGTTACACCTAAACGGTGTCTATGCAGGTCCTTATATTCATTCTAATTTTAATTAAATCAAGCTGAAATACTTGAAGACAAGTCTACGTAATAAAAGCCCTGAAGAAATATTCCTAAATCTTTTATCGGTTATAGAGCTTCAAGCAACTTTTATGTCAAGCAGCCAATAAATACGTAATTACTAACTTTTGCAAATTCTATTGACATAGATAAGAGATCTCGCATCTGTTTTCTGTTTCCATCTGGCTTGTCTGAATATCGTATGACGTGTTAATCTCATACGCAGACTAGAAAGTAGCTGTTCTTTAATCGTACCTGAGGTTATTAATAAAAACTGTTTTCACGACACAAGATTATCTATAGGATAGTGTCATCGAATTTTTAAGCACCTCCTTGAGTGAAAATAACCATTATCATTGAACAATTATTGTAAAATACTTTCAAGCCAAGTTAAATGCCATTGAACTAAAAATTAGTAGTAAAAGTGATAAAAACAAATATTTCGACTTCGAAAAATCGACTTTTAATAAAATATTTTAAATTAAACATAATAGTTAAAGGCATTAATATATCTTGTAGCTATACAATAATAACGTGCCTTCTTAAATGAACTCGATAGCCATGTTCTTTTTATCGTTAACACCGTTCCGTTTACTCCAAAAATGACTAACATCAGCATCAAAGTGTGTTAAATCTGGCGGAGACTTAGTTCTACCTATAAATAAATTAACAAATCTTAATATGAATATAACCAAAGTGGCGGTTTATTTAGTAGCAATCCCTTGACAGGAGGATACTTTCTGTCGATCTTTCTTTTTCTATCCTTTAAGGGGGAGGGGGAGTCACTGGTAGTCTCAGTTCACAATTGCAACCAGATCCGAGATGCTTGAATATCTCGTCTTTCTTCAACTTTAGTGGTAAAAATGGTATACTTAAGATTGTAGGAAATTTTATTCCCCACAATTTTTCTCTCATCGCAGTTTTTCGGTACGACCGATATTTTTGGAATTAAACCAGAATGAAATGCGGCTATGTAAAACTAGGTATTGCAATATCTCGTTTATTTTTTACTTTCAGGAATTCGCAAACATAGACATACTTACCGGGGGATTGAATTCTCTACAATTTTGGTCTTTACTTTTTTCCCAACAATCAATATTTAAGGTCGTACGAATCGCAAATAAAAGAGAACCATCGATACCTTTTTACGCGATACATTAAAAAATCGCGAAAAAAAGTGTGTATATGTAGCAAGGAAGGACTGAAAATGTTCTTTTAATAGTCGTCCTCAATAGTGTATTTTTTTTTGTTAAGAAATACACTATTGCGGACGACATCACTTTTCGAAAATCACCCAAACTCATTAAATGTCCACCGATCATGACCCCCAGATCACGAAAAAGTGGTTTTCCAAAATTCACCTGCCCGCGATATATAGGTATATATATATATATTGTTATAAAAAGCTCATTACGCTTATTTACGAAGTAATAGTTTTTTTATTGCTGACACACTAACAGCAAGGCTACTAGAGTTGACTTCAAGCTTTGTTCAACAGCTGATTCCGTGGGTTATTCCTTTCGTTAACCTACGAGGGACCTCTGTCAAAAATTAATGACAGACGGTCAGTGACGAAGAAGATTTAATAAGGGAACAAACTGTGAGTAATTTTAAGTTATTTTTAAGTTAGTTGTTGTAAGTGTTATTGTTGGAAAATTTCTTATTGTAATAAAACCCAAACAAATTTAAATTGAGTTTCAACAGGAGTTTATAGGTTATGAAAATTTTAAAAAAATTATAAAAAAAAAAAATACTTGAACTCACTCTGAGTCATAGAGGTCTCATACACTAAACTTTTATTAGTTTTTAAAAAAGAAAGGCCCCCTAAATAAATAAATTGTTTATGGTAAGAGGGAATCAAAGAGGAAAATAAATTTTCAAAAAAGAGTAGAGAAAGCACAGTCCCTACGAACCATAACAATATATATTTATATATTTATAACCCCTAGGTTAGAGCGATATGCCCGTTAAAATTATTTTGAATTTTATATATTTATATATATATTTCTCCAAAATCACGATTTTTCGATTTTAAAAACGCTCCTGTAGCTTTATCTTTCAAGATTAGGGAACGAAATTTTGTATTCTTGTAGAACTTTGGAATGACGTTAGATTTTCGTTGAAAAAATGTCCAAAAGTCACGTTACTTCTACAGGGTGTCCTTCCAAAGTTCCAAAAATCCTGTTCTTGATGCACGGTTTCTGGTCGCAGTTTTCAATCTAGGAGGCTGAAATTTTTGTGAGAGTAAGATGTCTACAAGGAGTGGTCTGGTATTGCACTTGAGCAAAATCTGTCAAGATTCTAAAAAAAAAAAATTAGGAAATGTTAAAAAAGTTAATAATTGCACTGTTATGAAAATTAAATGAAATAAGACTTTGCAAAAGTCTTTAAAAATGTTAACCGTAACTGCAAAAGGAAATAGAAGTTCAATAATATGCATATTTGTGACCCAGAATTTCTAACTTTGATGACCTCTTATGGCACCGTGAAGACGTTTAGAGCGTTATTGTATTAAGATTTTTTACTCAAAATAGTCCAACGAAGGTCGCCACGTGTAGCTCTTACACTCATACCTAGACACCCTGTACAACGTATGGGAGCTCGGATCCACGGAATAAGTACCTAATTCTCCAATAAATTTTAATGGATAATAAAGACAACACGTTTTACATAAATTAGTATTTTTTCATAACAACTTCTAACTGTTTTATGTTTCTGACATAACTAGAATGATTGCAGTCCATAGACTCCTGCAGAAAATCCGATCAGTGTTATCGCTGAAACATGCGTTTCTGTCCGCATATGAGATCAACTTCATATTTCGACTAACTATTCAAGTGATTTGAACGAATATCAGCAAAGTTTTAATGAGGAGTCCTGCAAACAGAAACAACTAAACGGTGGTGAGAATTTCCGAGGAAGCAGCGTCTTTTAGTATAATAACCTGTTTTAAGGTTGGTAATTAGAGTCTTAAGGCCCTCATACCCTGTGACGTTAAGATGTTATACCTGATAATTTCAACCACGCAAATACTTATCACGCACGCAAAATTGAAGAACGAATTGTTCATACACTGTTCATTATTTGGGGAGTTTTCATTTTTGAGCAATTATAATAATTATTATTGTGGTTGCAGTATGAAGCGAAAATATAATAGCAGTGGTAACGACTTCAGCAGTGGCAAAAGGGAAAAAAAAGTTCCAAATGGTCGGTCTCATGTGGCCATCATTTACAAGAGGTGCATTGGCCTTCATCTTAAGATGCGGTAACCAAATTAGGCACATTTAGGGTACAATACCAAAACATACTTGTAAAATGTGTCGTTTACCTTTTTATGCGAAAAATGTACTAATTTTCCAGTACATCTAAGCTCATAGAAATATTTTTTTCATAAGCAGACAAACAGTTAACGATGTGCTTTAAATTTCCAGCTCTGTCTCAATTATACTTATCTATATCATTCATATCCATCTTATTTTACTTCCGCTGCACTGGGCACTTTTATCAATAATAATAAAGGTGTATTAAACCCGCACTCGGGGAAATTTTTTTATCAAGCATGCGTAGGTACATACCGTCAAGAATGTCACGAGAAGTGGAGATGCTGTATTGAGCATTAACAAAACAGTTATATGTTATACAGTGTCCGGCAGAAAGTTGGAAAGCATAATACGGGCATTCTTGTCATTATAAACTACTCAGGAAATTTTGTTCTTACAATAAGTACCTACATTTGTTGTAATTTTTAAATCGCATACCAATGTTTGCGACGAGCCTTCCCTGTGCCGATATGAATTTGAGCCTGGCAGGATAATAACAGCTCCTGAAAGCGTTGCACAGGTGTCCTGGTCTGTCCTAGTCCTATACGAAGGACGACGTCGAAGTCAGTCAGTCGATCTCCGGATGTTCAATGAAAGACAACTTCGTCAATACATCCCTTATTATTCTTTCGCGTGTAATAACTATACCTACGGAACCCTCTGTTTAGATTTAACCATCCTTGACATTATAAACTAATTCATTTATTAAATCATTAAAATCATAAACGGGTCTGATTATTTTAAGATTACGTTAATTAAGAGTGAGACTACTTCAATTTCAGGAGTGAGATAGATTACTTCAATTTCAGGAGTTGGATCGGTTATTATACGTCGGTTTAAGAATGAAGAGACATTAGTCGTGTCGGTAAAATAAAAGGTGTTAGTTTTGTGAGTAGTGATTTATGAAAACTTGTTGAAGACGAAATTTTCGGTGAGCCAAGGCACCTGGTGTTATATGGTTGCTGGTTGGTGTAATTACTGAACTTTGTCGTTGATATTCAGCAGGGTAAATCTGAAAACTAAGAAAACCTTTTAATTTTGATTGTGAACACTTTCAAAATGTCTACTGGAGCTCAAGGTGGAGCTGAAGCTGGAGAGAACGCTACTGGAGATCTAGGAAATCGGCTCAATCAAAGTGTTGTATTGGTGAACAATGAAAACAACAACGAAAGTCGTACAATTGAACACTATCAACCAAGGTATTTTCAAAATATACATCAAGTGTTACCAGAATTTGATCCAGTCAAGGGTGACATTAGTATTGAAGATTGGATTGATAAACTTGAAGAGTATGGTCTGATGTACGATTGGGATGAAGTTTGCGTAACTCATTATGCTTTATCTAAATTAAGCGGTGTCGCAAAGAAATGGCGAGATAGTTTACCTTCTACCACAAGAACATGGTCAGAATGGAAAGAATTACTAACGGATACGTTTAGTGTAACCAATGATGTCGTTAACAACAGACTAGAAGCCCAAAACTATAAGTGGAAATTTGGACAAGACATAACCGAATATTTCTTTGAAAAATTAGCAAAATGTAATAAATGCAACATGTTCGAGCGAGAGAAAATCGAATGGATAGTCCAGGGACTAAGTAATACCCGATTTCGAGACTATTTGGGTCCATTAAGTAAATATGAGACAACTAATCAATTATTTCAAGATTTGAAAACAGGTGCTAAGTTTATTTCAAATGCGTAGTCTCGGGAAAACTCCACTTCAAGTGGGAAGCCGAATAAGTTTGAAAACGCAACGTCGTCGTCTCCTAGTCATGCAGGTAATCAACAAAAATTACCTAAATGTTTTAAATGCTCCCAAGTAGGACATATAGCCCGGCTGTGCCCAAATAAATCTTCAAGAGGAAACGCCACTGATTCAGCGAGTGCAGGTGTCAGTTCATGGAAAAATAAAGTAAATCCAAACCAGCCAAATGCGAATGAAAGAAATTCGAGTCCAGCTGCAAATGTAGTGAATGTTGTCTGCGACAAAAAAGTTCTCATGCCAAATATTTCAAGGAAGCATACATCAATAAGAAGCCTTGTAAATGCTACATTGACCTCGGAAGTAGTTGTATTACTTTGAGGCAGGATAAAGCTGAAGAATTGAATTTTTCATTTTACGAGCACGATTCAGAACCATTAATCGGATATGGTAACGGAAAGGTTTATCCATTGGGAATTTTTACAGCGAATATTTCAATTGACAATGTGGACGCCAAAGTTAAAATTCATGTTGTGCCCAGCGGTTCTCAAAATGTCGATTTAATTGTAGGACATCCCTATACTGAACAAAATCACATTATGATTACAAGTAAACCTGATTTACTGGAAATTTCTTACATCGATGGTGTAGTGCAACCGAATGAAGTTATTAAATATTCATTAAAAGCTGACGAAAATTTGACAATTCCTGACAACTTTGTGGGAAACATTCAAATTAATACTGAGTGTACTAATCAAGAATTGTGTATAGAAGGCGGTTTAAGAGAAAATGGTCAAGCAATTCCACGTTTGATTATTCAAACAGATGTTAATGGAAAATCCCTAGTACCTATCATGAACCTATCAGGTCAAGATGTGAACATCAAGAAAGGCGAAATGATAACACGCGCAGAAATTTGTCGAATTGAAGAATCCGAAAGCTGTCCTAACAGAAGAAAAGAAGTAAATGAAGAACCAATCAGAGTTGAAGAAATAACGACGGATCTTAAAGATGAAGAATTGGAAGAATTTATGGAACTTCTCGACGAGTTTCGAGATGTCGTGGAAAGAAATATGAAGCAACTTGGATGCACTAGTGAAGTGAAAATGAAAATTACATTGAAAGACGACACACCTGTCTACTATAAACCATACAGACTGTCAATTCATGAGAAGAATCAAGTGCGGGATATCGTAAAAGAGCTTAAAGAAGTTGAAATAGAAGGTTTGCCGATATTGCATATAAAGAACCGATTGGGTAGCCGCAATGCAACGAACTGATCCTGAAATATTCTCTATTCGAGAAAAGTTAGAAAATGAAGATACCGAGACAGCCAAAAAGTTCACATTAATTAGTTTTCGCGTGTATAAAATTAGTGAAAATAAGTTACGTTTATTTGTGCAAAATGATTTGCGATATGACCTAGTTAGTGAAGCACATCAAACTTCAAATCACTTGGGAATCGACAAGACCCTTGCGAAGTTAAAAGAATGTTATTATTTCCCGAATATGAGAGATTTTGTAACTTAGAATAGTTATGGTGTTTTATTTAAGTTATAAGAGTAAGTTTGATGCTCTTGATTCTCTTTTATTATGCCTTATGTCTAGTACCTATATTCATGTATTATGTAGTTCTAGGATGTTTATGTGGAAACTTTTGTTTTGATTTGTACCTAAGGCAGATGTGTTTTACTTGGATATAAGTAATTTTTAATGTTACGTTTATTGTAATGGTGATGTCTTGACGAGGACGTCAAGAAAAGTCAGGAAGGCCGAGCTGTTGTAATTTTTAAATCGCATACCAATGTTTGCGACGAGCCTTCCCTGTGCCGATATGAATTTGAGCCTGGCAGGATAATAACAGCTCCTGAAAGCGTTGCACAGGTGTCCTGGTCTGTCCTATACGAAGGACGACGTCGAAGTCAGTCAGTCGATCTCCGGATGTTCAATGAAAGACAACTTCGTCAATACATCCCTTATTATTCTTTCGCGTGTAATAACTATACCTACGGAACCCTCTGTTTAGATTTAACCATCCTTGACATTATAAACTAATTCATTTATTAAATCATTAAAATCATAAACGGGTCTGATTATTTTAAAATTACGTTAATTAAGAGTGAGACTACTTCAATTTCAGGAGTGAGATAGATTACTTCACATTGTTGCAACCTAGAAACCAATAATCAAAAAATCTGCTTGCGTATACCGGCGTCAAAAAAAAATCTAAAGAACAGTAATACATACAACTTAAGAGTAAAGTATCCTTGTTTTTAAAAATATGTAACAATGTTATTTGTAAAAGTTGTTGAGTAAGGACAAAAGGATAAAAATTAAATTGAAACATTTTTTACTTAAATGATTATGTTACATACAGTATCACTTTTCTAACTCATATGACAAGACATTAAATGTATATAGTTTTCTCCGTTCATTGACTCAATAATTAAGTAGTACAAGATATTATTACATATATGCATATTGGAAAGTCTATAAATTTAGTATTATATATTCATTATTCACAGTTACCTAGTTATTGATCAGATACATCTGTGTGAGAAAAAAACCTGAGATTCGCACGAAAATGAAGAAAACGTAGGCACGTCTTCCCTTTTAATTACTAACGCAATTTCATACTTCGGCAAAATACCACGAAAAAAGAAAACTGCAAGTCTCGCCTACTTTCATTTTTACGCTCACGCTAATAAATACCATTATTTATAGTTATTCTACAGATCAGATAAATTTGTAATGCTTACCCACATTTTTATCTAAACTTCTAATCGAATTCTTTTAAACGGCTATTCGAAAATCGTACTGGATCAAAATAATTTCATGATACTTTCGTATTTCTGCTTTATTAATGAACCAATCCATAGCTAACTCACAGCTTATAGAAATTAGAAATTTTACTTCTGTTTGATTTTTCAAACTGTATAATAGTTCATAGCGAATTTTTAAGAAAAGCTAAAACCGTATAGAAAATCTAAGCTAAATTTTTGGAGAGAATGATTTTGATCGAACAAATATGTACTTAGGTAACCGATATTCAGGTAAGTATGTAAAATTTAATTTCATAAATAATATTTGTATATACTTAAATAATTGTGTAAAATAAATAAATGTGACTTATTGTTTTTTTAACACGTCGCTTTGGCCTTTTCAGTTCTAAAATGTTATTCTGCTTCACTGAAAATAACCTTGACATATTGAAGTACAATAATTCAAGCTGACCTGCATTTCAGTTTCTTATGACTGCATCGTCACAGAAACTAAAAACCACAATCATGCATGATGCATGTCACTTTCACTTCATGCGCACAGAATATCGTGATACAATTGTTGTTTTCAATACAAAACTGCATACCCCGTGGTAATGGGAAAATTTGCCAAGTAGAGAATCATGAAAAGAAAAAGAATTTAAGTTATGAGCTACAGATTCTAGGGATTTAAATCCAAATTCTGAAAAAAATGATTAACTTGGAATTTACGTTATTTATACTTAAATTAAAGTTAACCACATGTACGATGAGTTCACTGGTTTGAACTTGGCAGAGTGTTTCGTTTATTCCAAAATTGGTTCAAAAAAAGCCAAATTTAATTTCTAAATCAGTCTTGTAGCAAATTTTTGATAAGTGCAAAATAAATACAAAGCAGAACAAATTGATTTGGTTTTACATTACGATGAAGCAAAAATATACCTACCTATGAAGCAGACAAAAAATTACGAGTAAACATGGTAAGAAAGGGAGATCGAAAATATGGGGACAGTGTGGGTGAAACCCAAGCAAAGTAACAACTCTAACAAAAGATGATCATCAAAATACGGTTGTCCACTTAGCTTAGAAACTGTTAGTGTAAACATTGACTCCCATAATGAATTATTTTACAGTAAAATGTCAAATGTAAAGCTTCCTTATGTGAAAAAGGAAAAAAAAGGTGCTTCGGATGCATCAATTGGGAACCTATCGGCTTAGCAGTTCTCAAGAAAATTTGGGAAAACTCATTGTTCAAAAATCTTTACGTCTTCTTCAAAACTTAAATTGTGTCAAATTTACTTTTCCCGGACCCCCTTCGCCTGGCGAATATTTCATAACCCTCAGACCCCCTTCGGTTTTACCACGGGTTTGACCTATCGCGGACTACTGTTAAACAAATATACATTTATCGTGGTTAATATTAATGCTTATAAGTTATAGAAAATTTGTTAAACATTAGCAACGTTGTTAATTTCGCCCAATGTTTTAATTTACTGTTCTGGGTTTGTTTTTTTTTCATTTGTTAGAACATTTGGTCACCGCTTTTTTTACCGCGGATTTATCTGACAAAGCTAAATAAAAACTTAAACTCGTAAAACCAGTTATAAATATGCATTGCACAGCCTTGCATTTGACGGGAATTAATTATGCGGACAAGTAACAGCAGACTAAAACTCGTAATGGTTCATTGGTACTCGAAAAAGTAAGTAGGTACCAAAGTACTTTACCTACCTATTGTATTTTTTTATTTTTTTCGAGCACTTCTAAACACTTATTTTTCAGTCTGTTTAGGTTTAGGATATCTTCTTGACGGTAATTCCTTTGAGGGTGGGGCATTCATAGAAGTGTCTGCAGCACAGCTTTACAACTACCTACCGTTTGTAAATATTTGGAAATGTTTGTAAATATTTGGCAATAATTGGAAAAATTTTAGCAATTATTGGAAATTCAATATTCAGCATGCTTTGGGTTAGCAAGTCATAAGTTAGTTTTTTCCCCGAAACATCAATTGCTCAAATATTTACTGAAATACGGATTCATGAAAGTTCAAATATTTCTTCCAAGCAGTATACCTACCTCCCAAATTATTTGGATAGATTATGAAGATGATGAAGAAGATTATTTTTTGGGTAGAAGAAAAAGCAGCCTATAGTGTGTTGAACGACAAAAAAAGTTCTCAAAAATGCTCAAGAAACTTAACGAATGATAAATTATAAGAAAAATATAGGATGCCACTATTCTGTTACAGTAGGAATAAATGGTGTTGCTCTAAACCGTATTTATATAAATATATAAAATATTTGGAAATATTTGGCAATATTTGGAAATATTTTGCAATGTTGGGAAATATTTGGCAACGTTTGGAAATATTTGGCAATATTTCGAAATATTCGGCAATGTTTTGGAAATATTTGGAATGTTTAGAAATATTGTAAATTGTCAGTGTCTCACTCCTCACACTGCTGCTTGTGCCAAGTTAATACTGCACAAACGTCGTAAGTTCATTTTCAGCGATTTAAGTCACAGCCATTTTTTAAAGTCGTAGATAGCGAACATTTTTGAACAGATGCGATAACCACAATACATATATAACTTTAAATTCGAAGTCTATAGCATCATCTACTATTTGTTATAAATTTTTGTTCAAACAAAATTTAATAAGTAAATATTGAGATAATAAGACCTGCAAGCTGATTTAAATTCCATATATAGAAAATCAATTTAATTATGCAAGTCTACTGCTATACATATACCTACACTACTTATACGGTAACTTTGATACATAATATTCAATATCCTTCTAGTCAATATCATACTTAATAAATCCTAATTATTAGTTACCTGGGTATTATTTGACGCTCATTTGTCCATCACCCTGTCATTAGATGTGTAATCGCCAATCATATTGAATATCCTCATACATAATAAATAATCCAATGATAATTACCTGAGATATAATAGCATGAGAAAATATCTAAATAAGTCAGATGATTTAAGTTTCGTCTATTTTAAGCAGTACAATATACATACCTATTTATGTAACTAATAGTAACTGCCCACAGATTCTACTCTACGCTACTATAGTATCTACCCTCATCTTTCTATTTCTCATCCCCCAGCTACTAGGTATTGTAAAGTTCTCGCTCCTCTCTTTTCTATACAATTAGAATATATTTCTGTATATTTCTGACAAATTTAAAATTTCAACTTTTAAACTTAAAAATTTTTAATTTGCCCCTATACAGGGTGTACATCTTAATTGGAGGTAATTTTTTTTAAGAAAAAAATTCCAATAAACATGGGGTCGCAAACATTTCGTTTTCGAGATACAGGGTGTTAAAGTTATGTTATAAAATATCACCCTGTAGATTTGCTATCGAAATTGGCATGTCACATGGTGTAAACTCTCAATTGTAATATATGTGCCCAATTTCAGTTGACTATCTTGTGAAGTGTGGATACTATGAAAAAAAACTTTTAAAAAATTCAAACTTTAACACCCTGTATCTCGAAAACGAAACGTTTGTGACCCCATGTTTATTGGACTTTTTTTCTTATAATTACTTAAGGAATCTCCCCTCTTCATTTGTACCTCCAATTAAGGAACACCCTGTATAAAGTCTGCTCGAAAATTCACAAGGAGTAATTTCGCTGCAACCATGGATCTGATCTGGGTTTGTGCTTATTAATTTATAATATTAAAAAAAAAAAATTAAGATAACTTCAATCGATGCTCAAATGGACTAAAAAATTTGTAAATCATTTCTAACTTTACCCATATCTTTTTTATTATAGTTAAGTACTGGGAATAACATAATCATTTTTTGTAGCTTCAGGTACGTAAGTCCTTATGAGTAATCAATTTATTTTGTTCATACCCATACAAAAATGTTCAACCCTGACCTGGGGTTTTCATTGTCAACTTTTGTTTTCATGTAGTCGCCATATAGTTTTTCATGTCATTCAGTCTAAAAAAAATCAAGGAAACCAAAATATACTTATTTTATACAAAATAAAATATCAAAATTTTATTCCCTTTTTTTCACAAAAAAGCATTTTTTTTCGCCGCATATCACCAAAAAAATCCATAAGAATTCCTATGCTCATATTGATGAGATTCTGTAAAAAAATTGTTTTTTTTTTCTGAAAAGAAGAATCAAATTTTGACAAAAATATTTTTTAATACTATAGATTTATGGCTTCCTCGAATGACATTAAAAACAATATGGCGATCATTATAAAAACAAAAGTTGACTATGAAAAATAGTTGACTATAACTCCGGAATCTAGTCAGCTTGGAAAATTTTTGAAATATCATATGGATATGGTACGATTAAGTTTAAAAAGTCAGATGTGACGTCACAGTAACCGTCCGAATTATTTTTATTTCATACTAATACATTATAACTAGATAAACGCTTGGTTACCGTAACTATAAACATATTCATAACTCCCTTGGGAGTTATATTGGGCTGTTATAAATCCATAACTCCCTCTATTGTTACTATTTGTTTAATTCTGGTAACCATATTGGATGTTGGTTTTGTTATTGCATTGTTGGTTGAATATTTGGATTTCATATGTCATTTTCTATAAACTTTTCAGTTGATATATCATGCTTACTCAATTATTAAAAACATTCCTTTGATTTTAAAAACCAACAGATTTGGTTTTTATATTTCATTTTGTATGAAATAAAATAAATTATGTATCACGTGAGTTATTGGATGTTAATAACCTCGGGCAACTTAACAATCCCTCGGGACTAACGTCCCTTCGGGATTGCAATATGTTGCCCTCTGTAATTAACATCCTCATAACTCCCTTTGATACATAAATAACTATTAAGCGGGCCACTCACTAGAGCATGCTGGGCAACATGCTGGTTAACGGAGTTGCCGTCAACAAGTTTCCAAATGTGTGTGTTGGATGGTCCACATGCTGCTATGTTGCAGGCTCCTAGCGCGAGACCGAAAAGCCGCAACGTGAGCCGAGCATGTTGCCTAGGTGTGTGGTTCCCTGCACTGGTTGACGAGCTCTTTATTCGGTTTAACCAAAATTTTTAAACGATTTGCGACTTAAGTTTTGCGTTCGTGATGTCTTTCAGCGACAACAAAGAATTTTGGAGAGCGTTCATAGAGTTATATGAATCTTTTACGTGTTCATGGGACATAAAGAGAAAATATTATTCGAATAAACATTAAAAAAATTAAGCAATGAATGAATTAATTGAAAAATGATTAAAAAATTATGGTTTTCTAAATTTTCTGATTCTCTAAATTTTGTATCATGTTTTTTAATCTTGGGCCACACAAGATGTAACAATGTGGCAAAATGCTACATCATTCATTCTTAAATAATTCTGAAAGTCTCTTGGCTCTGTAGTTTTCAACTCTTTTAACATATTCATGTCAGAGTTTTTGCGATTTAAAAGCCAGTCTTTTACCCATACTCTTCTTTTCTTTCTCCTATTATTATTTTCTGTGACTATTTTCAAGCCTACTGCAATTGCCACCTTTTTCTTGCTTTGTCAGCACTTTCATCCTAAAGCCTACTCGTTTATTGTTATAGGCCGCTTTTGGTCAACTGAAGTCGCTCAACATGTTTCCTGATGTGTGAGTTCGCTAGGTTTTGTTGAGAAGCATGTTGACCAACATGCTGCCCAGCATGCTCCCTAGTGAGTGGCCCGCTTTAAATTTCACCAGAAAATGGCAAACAGTTAAATGTCAAGTTCCCGTGTGGGGCTTGTGTGTTACCCCCATCGGGCGCGTCCCCAGGTGGTGGATAGGGGAAGGCCTTTCCCGACAGGGTAAGGTACCGGAAACGGCGCGAACCAACAACACACGAAGAAAAAATAATGGCGGAACAGAAACGACAGGAAGAAGTACCCCAGGAGGGTAGAACCACTGGTTCAGAATCCCTCCCTGGCCTAGTGCCAGGCTGCCCCTCGGATTCTGGGGAGGGCAATGTAACGCCAGGAACTGCCATGGAGGATGACAAATCTGACCATGGCAGTGAATCATCAGTGGGGACAACAGGGACCGCTGATACAATATCTGCAGGGATTGGAAACATAGGACTGCAGATATCAACAATAAAAGAAAAAAGACTTTCGGGGGCCCAGAAAAGGAAACTCCGAAAGGAACAAAAAATTGCTGCTGGCACATGGACTGAAAAACGTCCAACCAACAGCAAAGCAACAAAAGAGAAGGAACCGAAGAGTGAAAAAAGATCTCGGGACGACTCGAAAACTCCACCCCAAGCCCCAAAGAGAGCGAAGGGTAATAATAGTCAAACACTGTCTGGCAAGGGACCCAGCAAGGCAACGGAAACGAAACCTAAAGGGAGCTACAGCGAGGCAGTGTCTGGACTAAGGATGGCGGTGATAGACAGACGCCATCCTGAATTTACTCTGGATCAGGGAAAGACAGAACTGATCCAGAAGAAACTAGTCGAAGCAATGGACAGCACACCCTCGGGGAGCAAAAGTCCATTGCAATTCGAAAAAGCATCGTTTAGCGGAGGAGTCCTATGGATGCACTGCGCAAACGAACAAACAAAAACCTGGCTCGTGGGGGTGATTGGGACACTGGGCGGACTTTGGGAAGGGATGGCCCTGACAACAGTCGAGGCCAAGGACCTACCAAAGAGGCCGAGAGTTCTAGTCTACATCCCGGGACCAGAAGAAGAGGATGGGCCAGTAAGGACACGTCTAGAGAGGCAGAATCCAGGTCTGAACGTGGGTAGCTGGCTACAACTCAGCAAGAAAAAAGAGAAGGAGGGAGTAATCCGGGCCTTTTCAATAGACGAGGGGTCATTCAAGACCCTCGAGAGATCCCGGTTTCGAGCGTACTACAGACTCGGAAGGGTGACTTTCCGAGTGTTGAAAGGACTCGATGGCGGGCAAAATCAGGGTCCTTCAAGCGAACCTCCAGCACAGTAAGGCGGCATCAGCTGCCCTTACTGTGTCAATGAGGGAATTTGACGTGGCCCTCATACAAGAACCTTGGATCAACAAAGGTAAGGTAATGGGACTAGGGGGGGTGGGAGAACTAATTTACAGTAGATCCCATGAAACCCCTAGAACCTGCATAATAGTCAAAAAAGGACTTAAAATACTTCCGTTAACTAACCTTTCTTCTAGGGATTTGACGGTAGCAAAAATCAGGACAGTCAGCGGGAATATGTCGAGGGAGATAATTCTCGGATCAGCATATTTCCCATATGACGCCCTGGAACTACCACCACCCAAAGAGGTAGAAAAACTGGTGAGAGACTGCGGGGGAAAAGGACCACAGCTGATCATCGGGTGCGACACCAACGCGCACCATACAACTTGGGGAAGCACAAACACCAACGAAAGAGGTGAGTCACTACTACAATTTATAATGACTAACAATCTAGACATATTAAATGTAGGAAATAAACCTACTTTTGTCAACTCAAGACGAAAGGAGGTCATAGACATAACTATAGCTACACCATACGTAGGAAGCTATGTCAAAAACTGGCATGTATCTGATGAGGTTAGTTGCTCGGATCACAGACACATAAACTTTACAATAAATGGAAACAAAACCATACAAGAAATTTATCGCAACCCTCGGAAAACTAACTGGGAGTCTTATAAGACAGACCTGGAGCACGGTTTAAAACAGACGAGAAATACGATAAAAAACACAATAGACCTAGAAGTGGTAGCAGGACAAGTGCAGGATGCAATCACTTCGGCCTATAACAACAACTGTCCCCTTGTCAGCAGGGACTCCAACAGGAATGTGCCCTGGTGGAACAGAAACCTAGCTGCACAAAGAGGACAAGTTAGGAAATACTTCAATAAAGCGAAGGAAACAAATAAGTGGGAGATATACAGAAAGGCTCTCACAGAATACAACAAAGCACTGAGGAAAGCAAAGAGAGATTCATGGAGAAAGCATTGTGAGGACATAGAAGGAACTCAAGAATATGCTAGACTCCATAAAATACTCTCAAAGCAACCCCAGAGCTCCATACACACTCTGAAAACAGAGAGTGGCAAATATACGGAAACGGGAAAGGACACAATGAGAGAATTACTCAGAGTCCATTTTCCAGGTTCTAGAGTCACCGATCTATCTCCACAAGACTGCCTAAATGCAGAACTGGGAACCCCAAAGAGGACGAACAGGGACAGCTGGCAGGTTGCGAAATCGGTGATAAACGAGAACAAAATCAAATGGGCAATCAACTCCTTTGAACCCTATAAATCGCCGGGTATAGATGGCATCTACCCAATAATGTTGCAGAAGGGACCACATCTTCTGACACAGAGGCTAAGTATGATCCTCAGGGGCAGTCTTGCACTGGGGCACATACCCAAAGCCTGGACCTTAATTAGAGTAATTTATATACCTAAACCTGGGAAAACAGGACAGGAAGGGGCAAAATCTCTAAGACCCATAAGTCTCATGTCTTTTTTGCTGAAGACTTTAGAAAAACTGCTCGATAGGCATATAAGGGATGATGTCCTGGCAAACAGACCATTTCATCAAGACCAACATGCATATAGAACAGGAAAATCAACGGAATCAGCTTTACACCACTTGGTAGAAAAGGCAGAATACGCAATAAAACACAAGGAAGTACTATTATGTGCTTTCTTGGACATAGAAGGTGCGTTCGACAACACCTCCCTAGAATCAATCTCCAATGCATTGAGGAACAGAGGAATCAATGCAACAATATGCAGGTGGATAGACTTCATGTTGAAAAGCAGATTGGTATGCACATCCCTATTTGGGGAGACTGTGGTGGCTCAGGTAGCAAGGGGGTGTCCACAAGGAGGCGTACTGTCTCCCTTGATATGGAACCTTGTTATGGACGAGCTAATGAAACGTCTGGACCAAGAGGGAATCAAGAGCATAGGATATGCTGATGACCTTGTCATATTAATTCAAGGCAAATTTAACGACACAATAAGGCCCTGTATGCAAAGGGCTTTAAATGTTGTAACCAAATGGACAAACGAAGAGGGACTGAACATAAGTCCCTCCAAATCAACCATCATAGCGTTTACTAATCGAAGGAAACTGGTGGGCCTAGGACCACTAAAACTTCGAGGCAGGAACGTACAAATATCGGGAGAGGTGAAATATCTTGGGGTAATCTTAGACTCAAAACTCACCTGGAACCAACAGATAGACAGGATTAAAAGAAGAGCGGAGACCACATTCATGATGGTCAGACGAACTTATGGGAAAACATGGGGATTAAAACCACATATGGTATACTGGGCGTACACCAGAGTGATTAGACCAATGTTGTTGTATGCATCTCTGGTATGGTGGACAAAGATGCAACAAAATACCGCGATAAACAAGCTCAGCAAGGTGCAAAGACTCGCATGCCTTGGAATAACGGGGGCAATGAAAACTACTTCAACTGCAGCAATGGAAGTCCTCCTAGACCTCCCACCACTTCATCTAATGATAATGGGAGAGGCAAGACTGGCACGACTAAGGCTGCAAGAAGAACCAAGGGGCAAATATGCGGAACTTGGACACAATAGAATCAAAAACTATGTGGAAGTGGACCTGCTAGATGCAAACACAGACCACATGGCTCCAAAATTCAAATTCCACAAGAGCTTTGAGGTGAGCATCAAAGATCGAGAGGAATGGAATGAGCCCACAGACAGCAACAGGCTGGTCGGAACAACCTGGTACATTGACGGGTCAAAGACCGACCAAGGAACTGGAGCTGGTATATACAATGAGTTGGACAATACTCAACACACCATATCTCTCGGGCAGTGGGCAACTGTATTTCAATCGGAAATATACGCTATGCTACACTGCGCGAGCATAAACAATAAGAGGGCCTACAAAAATAGACGGATCAATATATTAACAGATAGTCAGGCGGTTCTGAGGGCTATAGAAAGCCCCAAGATAACGTCCAGACTACTGTGGGAATGCCGTGAGAATCTCGAAACCCTGGCAGAACGCAATAAGGTAACCTTGATGTGGGTGCCAGGACATAGAGGAATCACAGGCAATGAAAAAGCCGACGAGCTAGCAAGAAGAGGATCCTCGGCTAAATACATTGGCCCAGAACCTGCCCTGGGAGTACCAAAAAGTACAGCACGGGGTCAGGTTAATATATGGGTCAAAGAAAAACACAAAATATATTGGGACAAAAGGACCAAACACCAACACGGGAAAGCCTTTATCAAAGGACCCATAAAAAAGACAACTGAAGAACTACTATTACTTAGCAGGAATCAGTTACGCATTACAGTGGGATTACTAACGGGACATATTGCCCTAAAAGAACACTTAAATAAAATAGGACTGTTCAATGGAGACCTAAGTTGCCGAGAATGCAATAGGGCCCAGGAGACAGCAAAACATGTACTGTGTGAATGCGAGGCTCTGGACCGCAGAAGACAGGAGATATACGGACAACAAAAAATGCGTCCGGAAGAATATGAAACTCATTCAGTAACGGGGCTGCACAAGTTAGTTCAGGGAACCAGACTGATGGAATGGGTGTCATGAAGCAAAAGGGGGTGCACAATAAGCCCATGAGGCTGAGGTGCTTCCGGTGACCAAGACGGCCCTCGAAAGGAGGGGCTTTTAGTGGGTGGGACTCCCACATAACCCAATGCATGGGTATCCATAATGGATTTACCCTCCTTTTTCAAAAAAACAAAAAAAAAATGTCAAGTTGCGAACGAGAGTAAATTATTTTTGAAGTAATCATTCAAACAATGAATTGAACCGTTTACGTCAGTTTAAGAGCCACTGACAACTACAGAAAATTTATTCACGTAATGACACTCTATCCTTTGTGCTGTTAATTTAATTCTCATTCAAAACCAATGTTGACGTATACTTATTTATGCGGGATGGAGTGTTTAGACAAACTGGACGGTTACTATATGAAAACCACGTATAGGAAACAAAATAAATCGAACAATCAAAAGGATGTGTATTCTTAATCGATTTCAGTAACGATTGAACTCATCCCAAGTTTTGTTACAGATTCTGAATAAACAAAAACGTGTGTTCATTTTTCGTAATTTAACAGACTTTGTATCTTCTACGATTTCCGATACCGCTGCAGTGAGCCACGAAATAGTTACAACCCGGTATAACTACATGTAAATTATACAAAGTCCGGTTTTTCTGACAGGTTATATTGTGAATTTGATGACATGCAGTATTATTGAAAATTAAAAACGACTTCTAAGCTGCAAAAAAACATAAGTTGACAATGGGTGTAATATTTAACATGGGATTCCCTATTATTGCAACACTAAAAAAATGCACTGTATAGAGAATGATTAAAAGGAAAAACTTGAAATTTTATGATGAGCTTCGGAATGAAGGTCGTCTTAACATTCGAATTTCCTCCTACTTGAGATGATTCTTTCAAATTCATCATAGGTAGGTATTTTTTATTTTATCTAGAAATTTGTTACTGCCATAATCTACAATGACACTCATTTAATGGTGAAAATTGTAATTTTTTATTAACTTAGATAAAAACCAGCATGTATGCTAGCTATACGGCCAAACCCACTGTTTGAGAATAAGTACCTAATTTAGAATAACTGGACCAATATAATAATGATCAAGTAAAAATCAACAAGAACATTTCAAGGCAACAGTTGTCGTATAAAGATATTTGAAAGGTTAAGTGAGTGCCATTTAAAACCTTCAATTTTTTATGTCTCCTATAATTATTTAGTTACTACTACTTTTTGTCTCGATTGTTTTTATATGTCGACTTATTATATTTTGTACATTAATTTTTTAATAAGTCAGCTTTAATTTGTTAAATAATAATTATCGTAGCTTATAATGGTTTACCTAAATTTAACTGCGTATAAAATTTTGATAAACCCTAACTAAATTAGCTACAAGTTAACTTGCATAAGTGTTAGATTAACTAATTATTTTTCCTGTATAAACTCAGAATATTTCTGCAAATAAAGTCATCAGCTAGTACTTATTCAAAGTTATTACGGTAATAAGCTTTTAGTGGCGACGATCCTCCTATATCCAGCACTTAAAAAATAAATGGCAATGTAACAACACTAAACTTTTTTTCAAGAACAGCCTAACCTGTTGATACCACTGGTATAAATGTTGCATCAACTTCATCTCTTTGACTTGTTGCACTTATACGATAACGTTAACATATCTTTTACGGAGCTTTCCTACATATAATCTAAAATTTAATAAAAAACGTCACAACTTATGATGCTTTTAGACTGTTTACATAATTCTAATTCTAGTTCTAAATAAACTTCTGTATAGGAGACCATAAAACTTTTACAACCTGGTAGGTACCTACTACCTATAATGTCAATAATTTATTGATCCAAGTTTTGATGATATAAGGATTGCAAATGAAAAGAAAGGTCTTGTTAAAGAATTATAAATAACAAATAATTGATGATAGTAATGGTAAAATTTAATTAGATATCGTGAAAGATAATTATTTAATTCAGGTCTCAGCTATAGTTCGCATTCATCAACAGTATATTTCCTTGAGAACTAGCTATTTAGTTGCAAAACGCGATTAGAAGATAATAATTGTTATTATAAATTATTTGAACAACTAAAAGTTGCGTAAAATCGTTTCTTTCGCTGCCTGAGCTCGTTATAGCAATTAATTTAAACATCACTTGCAAAAATTATTTCTTTTCTAACTGTTACCTTCTGATATTAATGCACCTTTCGTTTCTTAATTTGACTAACGTCTATAAATTTATCGAGGAATTTATTTATTGGTTCTTTAGAACTGATAGAATTATTAAAACAGGATCTGTAACAACACATAAGCGAACTGTATTGCAAAACGTCTTGGTTCAATGTTTCTTCAAGTAACCAGAGAGCAAGCTCTGTCAAAAGATTCTATTCTCACCATGAGGCTCCAATCTCTATTTCACTAAAAAAATGATATGGGACTATTTCTTTATTTTTATTGTTGGTAACCAATAACGCTCAATAAGAAATGCCTGGGAGTGTTTAAATCCAATATTAAAACACGCATTTTTCAAAGTTACCATTGGCAACGTCAACGTAACCGGGCAAACGGGTCGGTCAACAGCGCCTTATGTCAACAATTTATGATTTCAAAATGTACCAATAATAAAAACTAGCGTGTTCGTGGATAACTGGTCTTAAAAACGCTTGCTCTATTTCGAGCACTTCGGCTTTAACAGTACAACTGCTTTTAAAACGTTTCCATCTCAAATACGTCACTTTATTTATTTAGTCGGTGAAAAGGTATTGGCATCGAATGGCATCAATCAATAATAAAGAACATTTCCTGTTCTGCATTTGCCTACCATTCCTTCTCTCCTGCCACCCTCAACCCCGTTTTCACGAAGATAATCGTACACTCGTCTGGTAGAGATAGACACAGCCTTTTCCCCTACCATTTTCGAAGAAGTCAACATCGGTAGTGTGTGAATTCGCTCTCATTCAAGTCGGTGTCCATTACGGCCCTTCGTGAACAATACTAAACTAAAACTCAACCTAAATTACTCTAATTAAACTAAATCTCTCTACTCTCAACTCATTAACCGGTAATTAAAAGTGACGAGCGCCATCATCTGTTGCAATAGCAGCAGTCAGCTAATTCTAGCAACTGGCATCTTCTCTCCAAGGTGAGGGCACTCTTATTTTGCTGCCTTGCTTTTGGTATCATTATTAAATTTTGAAACATCCAAATCACAACATTTCCATTATGTCATCAAAGTTCTATAAAGTATTCTATACAGAATTGCTTTAATTTTTTTTATATTTTTAATTATAGGCCAGACAGTTTCATAATAAAATTGCAGTGACCTACTATACATTTGAAGTAGCTAACTTTACCATTTATTATGAGACCGCTCCGATATACTTTTTTTTGTAAATTATATGCGTCCCCCCTGCATGATTTAAAAAAGAGAGATTGTGGCAAAAGACTATCTGTGAGCCAAAATAGTAGTTTGTAATACAAGCTGCAAAATGTGAGTGTTCTAAGCATGCGAAAAATTGACACACGATGCCGAAGGCCGAGTTTGACAATCGTGTAAGTGCTTAAATCTTTTTTTGCAATGTGTAAACACAAACTTGTGAACTGAACTGGCAGTACCTTTTTTCTTCATGAAAACTTGCTTTTAATTGTCATTCAAAACACGTACAAGTGTGCATTTTACGAACTCATTGCCTAAAAGAATGTAATTTCTAAATCAAAATGTCAACTTTATGGAAGATTTACAGAAAAATATTTCCCAGTTGATATTATAAATATGCTACTTTGTTGCCTGAGATGGTATGTAAGCAGCAAAATAATACTTTGCTGCCGTGGTTGAAAAAGTGTTTTTTTTTTATTTTGTGATTCATCAACTTACTTAATGAATAAGAACATTATATGAAAGAAAACTCCAATTCTAAAAAATAACAAATGCGAATAAGCTATGTCTTCCACTCGTCGATACAGATTGAATGCCTTGTCTAGACTTTTCATACCCTCGACTACCTCTCGACTATTACGAAAGTCAGCTGCTATGATAGTCGATCTGCAACTTTATTGCCAAATTAAATAATTAAATCAAATAAAGAAAAAGTTTTATCAGAACTAGTAGGTACTTATAAGAGTCTCGTTTTTTTAATATTGCCTTCTAGAATATTTTCTTTTTCGATGAACAGTCAGAAATGGCAGTGAAAAATTTGCAGAGTTAGGTCGTTCAGAAAACGTAATTTTTTTCTAGAATATTCTAATTCAGATAATCGTATCTAATTCGAAATCCGCTGATACAGTTTATACAAAAAGAAGAAACTATCAACACATGATCAACAATATTTGAGTGCGACTGCCTACTAATTACTATATACTACTGCGCAAAATTAGGGGAACGCTTTTTGGAGTTCCCTAGCTGACAAACCAGCCACAAGATTTTCTTTAAATTTTAAATGAAGCAAGCAGTAAGGGTATTCTCGAAGATCTCTAACTGTTAGGTTTGTGTGCATGTTTGCATAGTGACGTGATGTGAGTGCATCTCAAAATTAGGGGAACACTTTTTAGAGTTCCCTCGTTGACCAACCAGCCACAATATATCTAAAAATTTTACATGAAGCAAGCAGCAAGGGTATTCTAGAAGATCTCTAACTATTAGGTTTGTATCGGCATGTTTGCATAGTGATGTGATGTGGGTGCATTCCAAGTCATATCACTCCATAATGCATGCAGACATTCACAAACCTGCGAGTTGGAGAACTCAAGAATACCCTTGCTGTGTGCGTCATGAAAAATTTCGAAAAAGTCTAACGACTGGTGCGTTGGCTAGCTAACTCCAAAAAAGTGTTCCCATAATTGTATACAGTAATATTATTTATAGTAAGTAACCAAGACGGTGTTATCTATACGTAGATTTAGGCACCAGTTTTATTGAAAGATACCAATTATGTTTATTAAGGATTATTATTTCTTCAAGATTATCTTATGAACTAAGTATCCACAATTGAATGATTTGCTCACCATGAGACCCAGTAGACTTAAATACCATATTTTGTACTAGAGTGCATACAATTACAGGAAATTATCAATCATGTATAAAAATTATTAAGCGAAGGCTTTTGCATATAAAAATTATACTGTAAAAATTTTATATACATGGCAGTGCAGTGTTCATTAGGTATTTATGAAGCTTGAATGAAAAGCAGACAGGTAATACCTACCTTCATTTTTAATCAGATTCAATACTTATTCAATTCAACAAAATCATTTCATTGAAATAGTTATTATTATTATGATTAACTCAGAGTATCTAGGTACCACCTACCTTGCAATATAATATTGTATACAAATATGTACATTCAGTACATTTACTCCTATACTTATATTATTTTAGTGTGACCTTTTTTGTTCTTAAAAGAGTTTGCAATACGTTCCTTTATAAAGCACCAAAAACACTTTAGGTATATTCAAATTACTGCCATCAGGAATTACCGTTATTACAATTTCTTCGTACTCTTTCCTGTCCCGAAACAACAACCAACACCAACATAGGTACCCACTAGAACCTAATAGCTCTGATGACTTACCTCAATTTCCAGAAATACAAAATATAATCCAAGGGCACAAACAAGAACCAAAATTCTAACCAAAGAACCACCACAGAGTCACTATAAATAAAGCACGAACCAACACGTACCAACGAACGCGGTACCAACGATCGCGTCGCGCAGGAACCGCGGCAAGAGTGAAGAAGAAAGAAGAAAGCAGTTCGCGAGTCGCGCTCACGTGACCACCGGTATCTCGCATGGGTACCTTCGCCAAGAGGTAGGGAGTGCGTTTACCGGACATCATATATAATTCTCATGTTTCATTGCTGAGGAAATATCACCTTTCCTTTACTTCTTCAGTTTCCGATTTTGAAAATTGGTAGTTATGTTTGCTATCATACATTTTCGCATAGAAACTTGTTAATGTTGATACCTATCAGAAATAAGAGAAAAAATTAAGATTACTACTACTACTGCTTAGTGTACCAACATAAAATATCAAGAGGACACTTTATGCAGCTCTGCCATTCTACCCAGGCTTATTATGGCTTACATATATTGAACTCCCGAGTATTATTATTATTATTATTATAATTCAAGTGGTAATGTGTGTAGCTTTGATGCGTGATGCGAACAAAGACTAGAGTCTTATTCCTTCAGGTGGACTAACAAGAGTAAAATATACATTTAACGTTTGGAATAAATTACTCGATTTTCAGCTTTTTCGGAAAGTTTAATCAGTCTTCATACCTAATTGAAAACTTTTATAAAAATTGCTCAAGTCACCCAATTAATCGTCCACGTTCCAACCTTTTTCTAAGCCTATTTCTAGAAGTGGAGTGTATAGACATAAAAGCAGTAAGCATTTCAAAATTGATGTTAAAATTAAACTGGTATAAAGCAGAAGCCTCTGTTGCGTTGTGTGCATGTTTTGGGATTAGCATACAGATAGTGCTCCGAGATTAAGGTATTCTTGTATACCTATCCAATTAATAAAGATCCTTTGGAGTCCAGAATAACCTACGTATAAAATTTGGGCGGCGATGAACCGATCCATTCAAACTAAAAGCAGGTAGGTAGTTAGGTAGTTTCATCGGAAAAAATATGTTTTACAAAAAAGTTTTTCCATCGAATATGTGCAATCATGAAACGGCAGCCCTGTTTGAGTAAATCCTATACCGGAAGTACCATTTAACAAATTATTCACAAATTAAAAAATTTGCTGTTTTTGCAAGCAGTAAAAAATGCATGTAAGTAAGAATAGAGGGCAACCTTGTCATACAACCCTGCTGGTAAAGGCGCGCAGGGGGATTGTTTGTTGTTTATGAACTACCCAAATAGCATTTTATGCTGTTATGCTGTATAGCCTAAAGCGAAGTCAGAAGGGAAATAAAAGACTTCCTGAAGAAAAAACATAGCCCCCATTGGAATGAAGTATTAGATGGACTGAGAAATTCGAAGATTTTTATCAGAGAATAAAATTAATGAACTGAAAAAGCTGAGTAAACACCAGCTGAGATGGGCAATTGGACTTCTAATAGGACACTGCCCACTAATGCGAAACACTTGTCAATAATAGGAGTGAAAAACAACCCAGATTGCGGGAGATGCGGGGAGGGAGAGGAAACCCCATCGGGAGGGGAAACCCTTCGAACCCCCGCTTCGCCTTTGAATTCATATTTTTTTTGCAGCCCGCAAGAGCAGGGCCTGATTTACCCACAGGCAAATTAGGCTAGAGTCTAGGACGCAAGGACTGAGGGGGCGCTCCTGAACTTGTCTTTGCAAGCACCATCACTGATTTACAGAATAAAAATTCTGGCATTTTTGTGATCTTTTCATCACTTTTTTAGCAAATAATTCGAAAAATTTCCCGGTGGAGAACTTCCGAAACGCCACTCACAAGTATGACAGACATCATTTTAATAATTATTAGCCTAGAACTGTGAAAACTTTAAATCGGGCCCCGCACAAGAGGCACAAGGAGTCCGCAATTTTTTTAAAGTATAGTTTTGTAAAAAATAATACCATAAGCGGCGATTTGATTCAGCTTATAGGCGACACATTTGTAAATCCGCCTCTGCCAACAAGTGTGGTGGTAAGTCCGTTCCTGATTTAAGTCCCGCTAAGTCCCGTGATCCGCCCAGCAAAAAAAATGGGGTCCTATTAGGGTATCACTTGCAATGCCACACTACACATTTATAGAAAATCTGTTGCGAGTTCTTCTGAAAAACAGAGCGCGGATTTTCATATGCCCATAGGTGGGAGTTTTTTTTTATTCGTTACACCATCCCGCGTGAACTGAGCTTCATCAGTAAACAAAATTCTACGCAGTCCATTCAATGGACCTTCATTGAATGGTTTGAAGCCTCTGTGCGCTTTGTACGTGACAGGGATGCATCCGCGCTCTTCTTTTTTTTCAAGGTTCCCGATACTCTTGATTGAGAAATGCCCAGTCCCAGTGCTTGCCCAATTCTTCGCGTATTTGTACTTGAATTTACTGCCACCATCTCCACGATGTTTTGATGGTTCAGATTTTCCAATTGAGGTTCAGCATTCCTTTGAACTCAGGGAAATATGCCGTGGTTATTTCGAGAAAATTGGAAAACAGACGCGAAACGTTACATGGGACGGTGTTCTTCGATTGGGGAATCTTCTATGGTATTCTGTCGCAGCTGCTCTTGAATTTACATTGCAGAAACCATACACAAACATACTGTCTGGTATTCGTTATTAGTGAAATGATTTGTGATTATTAGTGAAATCTGAAAATTTTGTAGTTGACATGTGATTTCCCAGTAATAAAGCTTGGCCTTCTGTCATAGTTATTTACGTACAGAGGGCCGAAGGAAGAAGATTATGCCCGCGGACGAAGTTTGAGGCCCGACGCGCCAGCGGAGGGCCTTTATTCGGCTAAGGGCGTAATCTTTCCTTCGGGCAGAGGTACGTACAACGTTTTAAGCACAATTGCATCAAAACAATAACAATAATATTCCTAATATAAAATAATAATTTTTGACGTTCGTTTAAAATTAATTATTTGACAGCAGCGTTTGACGTTGAATAATTAATATAATCGATAAGTCAACTTGTATTAATTTCGCAATGAGACATTCTTCAGAAGCGACTGATGGAATTACTTTCCAGAATGTTTCCAATTGTGTTTTTAACTGTAGCGACCACTCGGTCCTCGTTCACACAGAGAGAGAAACAACAACTCATATATTCATAAAAATAGTGAATTGTAGGTCAATGAGTATAAGCACACAGAGTGCAATTGCTAGCCTGTTAGGTGGGTTCGGAGAATTCCTCCATCGCCCATAACAGTTGTCATGCTGGCAGTGCCCGAAACTCCAACCAGAGAGTCTGTGCTTGATTTGGTACTCTGGAAGGCTCTGCTGTTGGATGCGGAAGCAAACTCTCTGGTTGGAGTTTCGGGCACTGCCAGCATGACAACTGTTATGGGCGATGGAGGAATTCTCCGAACCCACCTAACAGGCTAGCAATTGCACTCTGTGTGCTTATACTCATTGACCTACAATTCACTATTTTTATGAATTAATCGTTGAGTATACTTGCCTTCTGTTTTCTTCATTATTCGTTGTCATCGACCGGCTTTATTGGTAGTGTCTGGAACTTCAATCAATTTAGAGTGAACTCACGGTTAGTTCCTTGAACTGACCGCTAGATGTCGCTCTATTTTACACCACACGGAGTTCCGTGTTAATTCGTGCCTTAAGAGGCCCCGGCTTCCGTTCATCCGACAGCATCCTCCAGGGGGTTTTAGTAGATATTTAGTAGTTAGTTAGTAGTTAGTTAGTTAGTTAGTAGTTAGTAGTAGGTTTTGAAATTCGGCTTATTCGATTTGATGAGGTCATACAATTCTGGTTTATGGAAATCCGTATTAAATGGTATTTGCTTTTATTGTAACCACTGCTGCATATCTGATTTTCTTGAAGCAGAGTTAGGTGGTTTATCTAACTGCACATTATGATATGGCGCGTTATCAATCACAAATACGCTCTGTGAGGCGGTAAATTTGGAATAAGCTTGGTTTCCATAAATTTTTTGTAGTTGGAATAATTCATATCGTCGTGATAGTCTCCACTCTCGTCTTCGACTTAAATCGCACGTAAGCATTAGGAATAAAACCAGTTTCTCCACCCGCGTGAATGATTACCATCCGTTGTCCTTAGGAGGCGGGTTGCGACAAAACTTCTCCACTGGCGTCGCTCCACGCTTTTTGATGAGCATGAGAAGAATGGATATACGTTTCATCCATGTACACTATATTTCTACCTTCGGCTCTATAATTTCTCATCCTTCTAAGAAACTTAAGACGCAAATATCGCACTTCTTGCTTTTCCAACAAAATTTTTCTATTAGTTCTTGTTTTCCTCCACCGAAAGCCCAGTTTATGGATAACCTTTCTGACACTTTTCCTTGATCCATTTGCTCGTTATCTTTTGTAAATTTTGCAGTGATCCTCTTGAGCGTTTGAGTAATTTTTTCGGTTGTATGAAAACTATGTATAATTCGACGCAGTAAACATTGATCAAAGTCATCCAAGTTGGTTTTTGTTGCTAATTTAGTTCTTTTTTTTACCAGGAGAAGTAAATTTATCCGTTTGGCCATCGATGATTCTGCTTGTTTCCACCACTAGGTATCCTTTGAACAGTCCGTTCACTAATGCCTGTCGCAGCAGCAACTCGTTTTTGAACTTGATTAATTGGTAAAATAGGACCAAGTATTTTTAGATTCACCAAGAAAATATTTATAAACGTTATTAATAATTTCACAGAATGGACCGGAAAGGGTTTTATTAGCAACTTGACTTTTAAAATTTGCCATTTCAAAAGCTTGCACTACGTTTGCAATAATTAACTGTCACAAACATAATAAAATATAAACGTCAAGTATCAATGTCAAAACATTGTTCAAAATTTATTATACATCAAAATTTATTACATGGAATGTACTAAAACAGATAAGGTGGTGGGGTGATTTTCTGTCTCGTTCTAGGACCTCTCTCTCCTTTAACAACCGCCAAGATATTCTTGTCGAGCAGTACTTATCTTAGACTAATAAATGAAAATAATAAGAATGAAAAAATGTTAAAAACGCTACATTTGAATTTTTGTCGAAAACATGCGTCCTATCGAAATTTTTTTGTAGCAATTCAACCTGGCATTACAATAGAAGTTTTATGTATAAGGACTATAAGGTACAGTGATAATTTTATTCTAACTCCAAGAAAGATTCTGGTTCTCTAGTTCCCAACACACTAATACCATTTCCTCTCTGAATGGCTATCGATAGTCGTTGTTTGAACCGAATGCCTTCACTTTTTTTTCACCTGGCATTCCGAAAAAATAGTCAAATACATAATTTAGAAAACAGTTCAAAATTTTTTTACGTGAAAAACGGTGTCATGTGACCTCGGATTCTACGCCACTGGTTGCTTCGGTCATATGCACAATTTTTTCAAATACGGGTTATTAAATAGTATACAAAAATTAGGAGAATTATTGTTCCACTCTGTAGAAAGATCCAATAAAAATCAGTTTCGTAAATCAATATTTAAACACCCTTAACAATCGATACTACATTACTTAACAATTTCGGAAAAAAATTTATATGAAAATTCTTAACATTGAAGCTTCATTTAGATGTCCTCCAATTTATGCATGGTGCTTCTTTAAAATAACCTTATATTATTGTTAGGATAAATAGTATTTTTATAAGTAAATATACATTCTCGAATACTTGGGAGGTGCCTTTCACACATAGAGATAGAAAAGAAAGGAGCCGCTATGATCACCTAATATTACATTAAAAAACGGCATCACTGGGTGGAGCTTATAGGAGTAACAATATGGCGTCTCGACAGAAAAATTTTTATAAATAAAAATGTTTCTCACATTTCATACATATTTTTAACACGTCTTCAGATGGATATTGCAGACCTTTTGTGTTTTTCAAGTCAATAAAAGAATATAAAATATCCGGCAAATAGTCATGGTCATTTTCAATTTTAGATTTTTAGTGTACTATGCAAGTAGGTACGGTCCTGTATATTGTTGACACTTACCTTTGGAATGTTATTTCGGAGGATTTTTTTTATCAACGCAGTTTCTACTACAGCAGGTACGAACTGCACAAGAAACCATCTTTGTTTTTTCGATTTAACACCAAAAATCTTAAAGACAGTCCTTAAATCAAATGAAACATCACAAAAAGCCTTCACTCAAGACAATAGCATAAGTTTGACATAAAAGTCGTATCAATATGGCGGACCTGATCCCATCTGTGTCACGTCATGTCGTCTCCTCTCTATTCTATCTCTATTATGCTTTCACATCTCAATAATTAGCACACATGTGGGTCCACGTGTCAATCCTCCTCGTGTCTTTTACGTTTATATGAGCAGGATTCTTTTTTCTAACACCTGGTATTCTTGTTTACGGAAATTTTCGTTAATGTGACAACACTTGACTGTAAAATTAAAAATGTTAGTAATTTTAATGTTAGAATTAAAAATTGCAACATTTAAAAATACCTATAGGTATGTGTATTTATTTTTTCTGCTTTGCTTGCATAATGTAAGTTCTTATGTTTTTTACATAATCAAAGCTTTTAATGTGCAACAAATCATAAGATCAGCACTGCGCTACAACTACACACTACGCAAAAAATGAAAGTGTCCCACCACAAAATTTTGCCTGATTTTATTTGGGATAAGTTTCGATATTCCCAAGGGATTTCGATTTTGTTTTTGCATGTCAGCACTCCTAGACCCCTGCCCTTTATTTTTCTTTTTTACTGGCTCTAAAATAAATAAAAAATGTCAACAAATTTTCTACAGGGGATGTGAAGGCGTGCAAAATCACACCTCGGTTTTCCAAATAAAATTTTCTTGTAAGTTTTAATGAGCAAATTTAAAAACTTACGGCCGTATTCACAAACGATAATTTCCTAAATAATTACGTAATCAATTATCCCCATCTCATTCTATTGCAAAAAAACTGCATATCTCCATCTCACTCATTTAAATAATTACGTAATTATTTAGGAAATTATCGTTTGTGAATACGGGCATAAATGTCTCACCTCGAATGTATATACAGACTGTCCGTTTTTCGCGTGCCACTATGGGGATCTCGCTTATCTTAAGAGATACGAAGTTGGTTAAATTAGGGCAAAGTAGCGTATTTTTGCGCTGATTGATAATCTGAAAAGAAATTTGAGCTGTCATTATTAGTTGTCAAAATATTAAAAAAAAACTGAAATTTTCAATTTTTGTTTTTATATTTTTATCCAAAAACCAATCAAGCAAGCCATTTTTAACTGAAACATTGTTAAGACACTTTTCAACAAGGAACCCAAAAATAATTTTACAATAGCTCTAGCACTTGAGATAGAAGAAAATCGATGGTCAGCTTTGTTTTTTCTTATGGGCGCCATATTGGATTTTTCCATTTTTAGATTATTTTCATTTTTCTCTTTACAACGATGTATCACACATGTTATTTCATTATTGAATGTTTGGCGAAAATAAAATTTCTTATCTTGTGTCCAGAGTGCTTTGAAGAAATGTCAAGGGTCTTTTGTTTTATACAAAACTTTGACGATTCGACCAGTCGTCTGCGTCGACATTGAATTATTAATCGAGAAAAAAGCCACTTTGCAAATATGTTGATACTGTTTAAACAGTATCAACACACGGCACGTGTGCATGGGTGTATACACTTGTGTGTTTTTCTGTTGCCGTAGGCGGCTCCGGCACCGTGCCGTAGCAGTCAACTAGCCGTGCTGCGACGGCAGCCGTGTACGGCTCCGGCAACAAACCGCCTTGTGTGAAAGCTTACATTTATGATAACGTGTTTCGATTAAGCACGGCTCCGTAGCCGTACACGGCCACGGTTAAAAACCGTAGGTGTGAAAGAGGGCTTAGAGAGACTACTGGTGCACATAGCACTCGTAAAAATGAAAAAACCTATTATTGTCCCATTGTTCAGGTGATATAATTGTTTAATTTAAAAAATATCACCTTTCTTATCAACCCATAATAAGTTTATATTTCATCTCATGTTTTCGGGTTTTTTTATTCAGCTTATGTATAATAAGTCGAAGAGTTTTGGACATATTTTGCAGCTGTAAAGCAGGAAAATGTTACCCTTCGTCTGAAATACAGCTCGAAAAAATTATAGCAGTATAGTTATTGTTTTGTTAGTATTACTTATATGCCTTAAATTATTAACTAAAATTTTTAACTTTAATTTACTATCTAAAAAAAGATTCAGGAGTAATAAATACGTATGTAATCGCAAGCATTTAAGGTACTCGTGTACAACAAACCCTTCCCGATTTTTTTTATACCTGAACGACCTCATGTATGCAAGTGTCAAATTTGCCTACTTGGTGGCGCCACAATAGTTACTTATTTAGCCTATACATACGGCTACAGCATCGCAACCAAGCGACGGCGTCTGCGGTGCACGATCCAGCAGACGATTGCTGGAATGGCTTTTATCGTTGATTGAAGCCTGACTCCTTCAATCAACGCTTTTATGTTAAAACTATTAACAACAATTATTATTACAAAGCAAATGTCTTTTCCTTTTTCCTAGAAAATACTTCCCTCGTTCGAAAACTGGTTTATAAAATAGGTTGAAGAATCTTTATTAAGTTAAAAATAAATAAGTTAAATTAAATTTTAAGAAAAATCTTAAAAGAAGTTTTATATTGATGCCTCGAAGTTTATTTGTTGAAGTGACGACACTTCAACCGTAAAAATATTTTTTTCAAATATTAATTGGGTATAAATTTAAATTTGAATGTCCCGCGCTTACCAACGATATCTCCGGTAGCTCAGGGTGTCGCCACCGTCGCAGGTTACCTGCTAGAGTGTATCGCGTAATCGAACACTCTATTATATTATCTTTCTCTAGGATTAGGGTAGTTACTGATGGAAAGTTATTTACAATAGAACTAGGTAGACACCTACAAAAACCACAACTACCTAACAAGGAAATTAAAATGTGAATTCAAATAACATAAGGGGAATTCACGAGGCTCGTAAAATTCTTGTAGTTTTACGAAATCATCACTTTTCGTACTTCAGATCAGATAACCAATCAGATTCGTTCAATTTTGTCTAAAACTACGAACTGTCATATACAGGGTGTTAAGAAAATGACGGATAAACTCTTCAGTACATTGTAGGGGACACTCAGTAGAGTACGGGAAAAATAATTTTAAAAATTCTGGTCTTCAATTTGGTGAGATAAAAAATGCCAAAGTTAACATTTTACTATCTTTGTTTTTCAGTATTTGCAAAAAATAAATGATTTAATGATATAGAAAGGGTACTTTAATCGTTATCAATTGAAAAAAATTGCTTAAGATGTATTACTGGCTTGGAAAATTTAATAACATTTTTTTTATTTTCTAAGATGCTGAAAAAAAAGCATTTGGCAACAACGGTTTTGATACCTTGACTACCTACATTGTTAGAAATTAGACGAAATTACAAAATACCAACTGTTATCGTGTTAAACGTTGCCAAATTTATTGTTAAATATTTTGCTTATATCTTATAAAATGTAGCTCTGGATTTTTTAAAATGATTTTTCCTGTACTTTACTGAGTGTCCCCTACAATGTACTGAAGAGTTTATCCGTCATTTTCTTAACACCCTGTATGATGGGTCGTTTTTTACCGAAGAAGAAAAAAGCTCAGGAAAGAGTATAATGCGATATCCTTGGTCACCACCGGAATGGACCACCAATATGGCGGACGATGCCAGACAGAGACAGAACACAACTGGAACCGCCATTGAATTAAGATTTCAATGGGTTCCTGGGTTCCCTATGATAGCACGTGAAATCGATCATATGCTCCTTCCTTTTTCTTCTTTATACAATGGGAACCGCCGACCGTCCTTCACGTAACAGCCAAACCTGACCTGACCTGACCTGACCTGACCGGCCGAGCTTTAATAGCGAATTCGAGTTACTGCACTTTTCTGCTCCGGGTGCGCACCGAGACGGAATCTCGTGTTCGATTTGTAGGACTCCGTTCCAGTGCTTTTCGTAATCGTATTCGAGTTAAAGTGAACTCTAGCGGTGCATATCGTAATTGTGTTCGAGTTACACTTGCTCTCTGGCAGTGCATAGGAAAATATGTTCGAGTCGTATGGCGGAACTGTCCCGGAGCAAAATAAACTGCACCGTCAAATTTGACGGTGCAACGGTGCACTCCCGTAAATTTAGAGGTTAGAAATAGCGGGAAAATTAAATACTGATTCCTTACTGATTCCTAGTAATTCCTTAAACCAAAAATTTGTGGATAAGTACATTTTACGTATTGTATGAATTACAACTTATTACAATAATTAAAATGGATCACGCCTTGTAGTTCCACGACTCTGTTATAATGAGAATAACATCATAACAACAAACAACCGTGATAGGTATAGGATAGGGATAGGTAGAAGGCTATATTGAAAATGCAGACTAGAGGGAAACTGGATTGCACACTGCACTGCACCGGTGCATCGCGCTCTGGCTCTGGCTCTGGTTCTGGCCTGCCCTGACACAGTTCGGTTCCATACAGAGTCGAAATGCGAAAGTTCTGCTCCGGACTGGAGCAGAATTCTGGGCAGAACTGATTCAGAGACAGATCGATCTCGCTCCGAGCAAGTGCAACCAACTCGAATTCGCTATAAGTCATGGTTTGGGTTAAGTCAACTGTCAATGTCAAATTTGGACCACCAAGATGGCTAACTTCCGTCGCATTCATTGGGTAGGTAAAGTAACGTTATACTCTTTCCTGACCTTTTTTCTTCTTTGTTTTTTACTGATGCAGCGTGTGTAACCAGCTGCGTTCTGGTTCCAAAAATTGGATTTTTGTGTTCAAGTAATGACGTCACGAACTAAAACGATTTAACCAGTTTGATTGTGGCTTGAACCAATCTTCGAGACCGGTTAGTAGCGTTTTGAGATAGGAGAAAGGGTAGTTTGACAGCTCAGCGGGGAAAGGTGACCAAAAGTGAATATACATACATTCACGTGCACACCGTGGCTACATAAAAAGGCTCATCAATATCCTAAACTAAGATAGGTAGGCTTTTGTTAATAACTGCTAGATTAATTAACGTAAATTATACTGCAGATTGGCCGTTTATTCCCGTATTTTAAATATAAAAAAAAAATGCAGCAAATCATGTTTATGCAAAATGTTCTATTCTATAATATGAAAGCTGTGATAACGAACAAATCAAAGGTGTTATAAGTGTGACAGTGAATTCGGAACATTGTAGAACAAAATTGAAAAGTGGCCAATCTCAACCTCTTCAGTCTTTCAGTGTTATTTTATGGTTAGGTTATGAACTAATGTTAGGATCTTTGAATTTAATTGTAATTTTAATAATAGTATGACATGACTGATGACAGCGGTTCAAAAACTTTATTTTCCTGCATATCAAACTAGTGACGTCATTCTTTAATACGTTTCAAACCAGTGGCTGCACCAGCTGCATCAGTAAAAAACGACCTTGATTTAGTAAAACCGCACACATTTTACGAGCCTCGTAAATTAGTTCAGATCTGCTTACGTCTAGATTGATAACTGTCGATGTTCTATAATGTGGTAAGTTCAGGGATTTCCGTTGAGGTCACCAGTCATACGCAATTATAGTCTTTCCGGATATTCTATATTCTACGTACATACAGGTCGATGATTTGGTCACCTAGTCACTTGTCATTGATTTGACAGTTTACTTTACGAACTGACATGTATGTAAAATCATTTCATTTTGATATGACTTTTGAAATTGATTGATTTGATTTGATATCAATTTTCCTATAATTTGATTTGAAGTTTGAAGGGCAGTAGAAAGAAAAATTATTTATACTATTTCTTATTGTTAATTATTATCAATTGAATTTTGCCCTAGAAAAGTACATCAATTATAAGATAAGGTGAGTGAAGTTTAGAGAATTACTTGCTACTATTCAAACAAAAGTACAAAGTTCTGAATGATGTAAGATATTACTTCAAATTATCGCTTGATACCTACCTACTCACTATAACCTATTATTTCTATTTGCTGGGAATGAATGTTAAACGTAGGAATTCTTACAAAATGGCGTATTTAAATTGTTCCTAAGAAGTTCATTACCGGCGTTATTTTCGTTTTAATGTATAAATGTTGCCTTTAATATGTTTGACTCAATTATTTCATGTATTCAAGGAGCACTTTCAGTACTGGTGATAACAGTTGGTTTAATTGTAGTTATAGGAATAGGTAATAAGTAATGCCACTTCAGCACAACCTGTCCTACCACTGCTGCAACTACACATATATTTTTTTTCAGGTTGGTATTTAGTGTGGATCTTCATCATTTCCAGATTCGCGTTTGTTCGAGAAATTCTTAATCAAGCTCAGCAAAACCCTGCAGTTGACAACCTCCGTGAAGGCAGAAACAGAGTTCGAAGACCTAGAAGGGAATAAACCTAACAAAAATGAATATTCGATGTGCGAGACCAGAAGACCTCATGAACATGCAGCATTGCAACTTGCTGTGCTTACCCGAGAATTATCAAATGAAATACTATTTTTATCACGGACTGAGCTGGCCCCAACTAAGCTACGTTGCTGAAGACGAAAAAGGCAATATCGTTGGATACGTACTTGCGAAAATGGAAGAAGACAACGAAGAGCTCAAGCACGGTCACATAACCTCATTAGCTGTTAAGCGGTCACACCGCAGGCTAGGCCTGGCACAAAAGTTGATGGATCAAGCTTCAGAGGCAATGATCGAATGCTTCGATGCCAAATATGTATCATTACATGTGAGAAAAAGTAATCGAGCAGCTCTAAACCTCTACAAGAATTGCCTAAAATTTGAAACCGTCGAAATAGAACCTAAATATTATGCTGACGGAGAAGACGCATATTCGATGCGGAGAGACCTTACAGAATTTGCAAAGAAATTGAAACTTCGAGATGAAGCCATCTATAATGACGTAAGCTTGGGAGTATTAGACTTTAATTACCTTTAATATAACTAAATGTAAATATATGTAGGTACATTTGTATTTGTACATTGTACACCAGAATACCAAGAAACTTCATTCCGATATAGCTCATTCTGAAAATACTTATTGTTGCTATAAGTCACTTGGGCTCAGTTGCAGGAAAGTAGTTCAGTTATCTGGCAGGTAATCGCTGATTTTAAAATTCCCTGTATTAACGAAATATTGACCTGATACTAATTGCTGCAAATAAACTGTCTGAAACAAACATTTAATCGAGGTACTCCATTTTCATTTTATGAGGTAACTTTGATGATAATAATAAGTATCATAATTTTCTCATCACATAATTTTTTCTTGGACGTATCAACGATTATTACCATATTGAATTTGCCAGAAGGTTGTATGTTTGTGCAGCTCCTAAAAAGTAATTTTTTTGTTAATACTACACACTTCTGGCAGGATACCCTCGAAATATATTCGCCATATTTTCAAATTATATAATTTAAAATCAGTAAGTAAGAGTATCTGACAAATCAGCTAATTACTTTCCTGCAATCGATTATTATTAATGTCGATGTACTTCATGCTGCTATAAATAGGGACTCACAATTATTCAAAATATGACCAGATGTATATTACATTTTGACTTTTAATCTGGCTTGGAAATAAGTACATCATGTATACTTTTTGTTTAGCAAAATTATATGAAAGAAAAGTCATATTAGGTCATAAATTGACTGCCAGTTGAGAAGAAAGCTTGGATTGTGATGACTGATGATAAGTAACGAATCACACTTCCTGCAAAGTAAGGGTCACAAGAGTATGTTCATTTACAATCGTCATTTATTTATATTAATAATTTTGTTATTAATTGTACTGTTTTTAGAACAATATTTTCTACTTTCAATTTGTCTCATCTAAACTCTAAATTTACAATGTATGAAAATTATACCATGTTGGCTGCATTACACTAGTCATGTAGAAATACAAGGGAGTAGATACCCGATGTGCATTAAGAAATAATTGAGAATCTGCATGTTGTCAAGTTGAAACGGATGTTATCTAAGCGACAATTTTGCAACTTGTGTCATGACAAATTAATTAAATATTTACAACTTAGGCAACATTGCTGACAAGTGTTCTGGGATATTTATCGCTTTATCTTTTTCGTTTACATTTTGTATTCTAATCTTTTAGCCCTGTCCACTCAATAAATTCAATACCTAGTATAATTCAGCCAACAAGGTACTGGCATTCCATTTAAGCAAGTTCAGTATCTGTAGTTGCCTATCTTGGGAGGGGGTCAATGTAAAAAGCGTAAATACATACTAATAGATTTTGGAAATGTAGATCTACTCAGAGGCTGTATTCGGCACGTACAATGAGGTGGGAAAGAAAATGACTGGCTGCCATTAGTTCTGCAAAATATAATGGCAGCCAATGTTACGCGAGTTTCATTGTTGTCTAATATTAATGAAAAAATACTAATACATATTTTTATTCCAATAATTTTGTATAGCTTTTTGCGATCTTCCAACCTGATTTTTTGTGTGATCCTTGGCCAGGACAGTCAGTAAGAAAATGTAATTCATTTGATTGATTCTAACAAATCATTTAGATATAGAAAATTGTACAAAATTGGTGGAGTAGATACAGTTTTTTCACTACAGAAAATTAATTAGAAATTATGTAGATAATTTTAGTGAATTATTTAGGGATCTATTTTATGGGAGCTGTATATAATAATAATAATGTGATTCCTTTGTTAAAATAGTTATACATATTATAATAATGTATGTTTGTTTAACTTACTTATCAGTTTCATTTCTAAATGATTGTGTGTGGCTCATTATTGTAATAATTACTAAATATCTTGATATTGTTGCTCTGGTGGTTACGTCCTAACATCTTTCAAATGTATTCTATAATAATTGAATCTGTACAATTATTGTAAAATGAAATATTCTGATTGTTTACAGTTTTATAGAATCTCAGACATAATGTGATTTTGCAAAAAAATACTTCATTTTGAAGAACATATTATGTGTGGAAGGTTTATGGCAATAAAAATGGTGGATGTAACTAAAATACAGAGCAGTCAAATTTTTTTCAGGAAACAAGTGGAAGTAAAACTCTTTATTAATGTTTTTATTTTTATTAGTACTTTTAATTGTATTTTTTTAATGTCTTCATCGATGATAAAAAATGTGACAAAATTTGTGAACTTTGAAAATAATAACATGAGTATGGTAAATGGTGAAATAATAAATAAATTATTTTTGCACATAAAATGTACTTATAAATAAATAACAATGTATTTAATAATAGGTTTAGTTAATTTTTTTTAATATACAACATTGTAATAAGTTACGCAACTTTGAAAGTAAACGTAGGTACTGTTGTATCATTAAAATGATGACACGAAATATGGGAAAAAATGTTGCTTTTGAAATTTGAATTGATTTTCTAAAAAGCCCACTTTTGTTTTACAATTTTAAAGAAAAAACTATTTTTCCAGTATTATACTAAAAAAATCCATGTCATGACAGTTTTTGATAAATATTGTAGATACAAAGTAGAGTACCTGGACATTGACAGATTTTTATTGCTTAAGAGTACGGAAGGTTAGTGTCATCTTCCTCGGACGTCTCTTTTTACGTTTCAGTAGTTACTTTCTCGTGTCTAAGTTGGTTATACGTTTTTAGTGGCATTGAAGACACAAATGCGTAATGCGTACATGCTTGGGAAAAATATGTAAAAAGATTGTTTAAAATTAAAATTTTAAAAGAGATAGCCTGCTCTCTTTGAGAGATTAGCTTCCGGACTCTTTAATATTTATCATCATTTTATATCAAGGTACTCTAGATACAAGTAGTGTATAGTGTGTGCAAAAAAAATTCCACAACCGACATATCAGGCCACAATAATTATATGCTGTTTTGAGTCGTATTTTGGTAGTATTTGGATAAGTACAAACTTTTAAATTTAAAAAATATATTAAAGTGGGTTGTTGCATAATTATTTTTGTTGTGGACAAAATGTATTACATTTGCGTCTTATTGACAAATAAAAAAGACACTGCAGAAACTTTCAAATACTCGGACCTCCGGTCTCGTGTTTAAATTTTTCTTTGTGCCTTATTTGCACTTATGCAATAAACAACTGATCATTTTTAAGTTTTTTAAATTAACATTACTCTTCAACTAGCCAATTGAGGTCATTTTTAAATGAGCTATAAAAATTCTGAAGTCTTTAAACTTGCTACACGGAATGAAGGAAAATGCCAATCCAATTCTCTTATTAGGAAAAAAAAGGCTCTTACATCTTAACTTATTTTTTCTTAAAAGGTGATGATCATTCAGATTTTGTATGGATCTGTAAATATATTGACAATTGACAACTTTTTTTCAATCTATTTTTTACCCCAAATCCTTCAACATTTTTCTTGAAGTTTCTTTTTAGTAGTCACTCAGGGCTCTGCCCTAGAAAAAGTTTAAACCTTCATCGATTTGCTTGAAAACTGATACCTTAGTAGTTAGAGGGTACCTCAAGTAGCAAATAAAAGTAACATAGTGCCGACTTGCGCTTTTGCCCTGCGGGTGGATGCCGCCCCCTTCTCGGGTGCAAAAATTATTGTATAAAGAATACCTTAGGAATCGATAAAGGGATTATTATTCTAAGCAAAAAGTATACTAAATAACTAAAATAAACTCCCAAACTTTTTCTTTTTCAAAAAAAAATAGTTCTTGCCAAAATGAAAGCTAATAAGAACAAAGAGATTTTTTTTATGAATATATTAAGTTCAATTCAAATCGACTTATAGCTAGATAGCCGAAGCTAAAAAATTTTTTGTGCTCTAACGTAAGTATTTGAGGTCAAATAACAAGAAACCAATACATACATTTTTGGGAAAATACCTATAGAACACTTTTTCAAAGTACTTTGGAAGAAACTTCCAAATAAGCTCTGCATGGGGTAAATTGCATCAACACTAGGTTTATGATGAAAATACGACGGGACTCTCGAATTTTTAAAGAAAAAATGAGAAATTAAACCTACACGCTATTTCCACCAAAATTGAAATTCTAGTCCCTGTAGGATTTACTTTATTTTAGTATAAGTACTTAGCTAATGAGCTCAAAATCTTTGACCGCTTTGGGATGCTTTTATTAAAAAAGTACGATTTAAATAAAAAAGAATTTTTCAACTTTCTCAAAAAATGTCTCTTATACAGGTGTCGCATTTAAGATGAAGACACCCCCATATTTTAGATATTTAAATGAATTCCTATAGATTTGAAAATTCGCACAGTCATAAGTGGTGATGGGTCCTATTTTTAAGACACTTCACCGAATTCAGAATTTTAAGCTCAGCCTGCTACGAATTGACAAATAGGGCCGCCGATTTTAAATATTTTGTTTCGCGTTAGAGATATCGAAAAAAAGTTATTAGAAAAAGTTGTTCAGAATATTTTTTATGCCCATATTAGTCCAGTCATTTGGTAGTTTTACCTGGAAAGTTTTCCGGGAGTTTTGAAAATTATGGTGATTTTATAGATTTCGACGTGCTCTTTTCGAAATTTTACTTTGCCACCTCGGATCCTTTGCCGCTCGCGCCGCCATATTGAAAAAATGGCGTCCAAAAACATTTTTTTAACAATATCTTCTTTCCGACTCATTTTACGATGAAAATATTTATGTAATAAATTAAACTAGAGAAAATTTCCTACAATTTATGTAGTAACCTTTATTTTTGTAGAATCAATAGTTTTTGCTTACGAGCGCCACAAAGTCCACTCAAACATGCGTTTTGGCTAAATAACTTATTTAGACACCACCATGAGTAATTGGCGCGTTTTTTTGGTGTGGTATCCCCAGTAGGCCACTTGTAATGCACTATTACAAAATTTTACGCATTCTTCTTCGCTTCGCTATCCTTGATCGGCCAGGTTTTGCGAGTTCATCATCTTCAGTACCGAGCGAAATGTCATAGATATATAGACCTTTCTCTCACGACATCCGCGATGGGATCATCAGCTTCATTGTAATCCTTTTGTTTCAACCCTTTCACTACCAGGAGATTTTCTGGTGGCAAAAAAAAATTTTTTCATAAGACTTTAGTTCCATTAGATCATAGAAATGGGAAAATATTTTTTTTTTTTTGAATATTTCCTTGATGGAAAAAAAAATTGTCCACGATCATGTACAAATTGAGTGAACTATCATTTTCAGTTTTTTAGTTGGCTTATTTATAAATTTGTTTCGACACGTTTTGGATGATTTTTTTTAATGCAAAGAATCTAAATTCGTTTATAAAAACTTTATTAAACATAACATTCAATATCCATTTGAAAAAATAAAAATAATACAATTTTACAAAATAACAAAAAAAAACAAATAAAAAAAAAGAAAATTAACTCATGTAGGTACACCGATTATTTTAGGTGGAAAGTTCTGAAACAATTTCTGGTTTTGCTCAAACACAAATGCACTTGACATTTATATATAGATATTTTTGAAGATATAAGTAGCTGAAGCTTTTTAGACATAACTAAATTCACATTACTTTCAATATACCTACTCCATGTAATGAAGTGCTACAAATTATCCTCTCACTCTGTTTGTCCATGATCATGGACAACATAAATTTGTGAAAAATTACCTTTGAATCTATTTGTACATGATCATGGACATTCATGAATGTGATGATATATAATTGGTTTTTCTACACATATGGTTGAAATAATCAATTATTACTTTGGTTTAACAATCATAAAGTCGATTAAAGTCATAAAATTAAATAGAACTAATATAAAAATAGGAAAAAAAAGATAAATATTGAGAGCAACTTACCTGATAAAGCACTAGCAAACTCGGCCATGTTTATTTTTATTTTTGAGGAAACTTATCAATATAACTCACAGATGGCGTTGATACTGCGAGAAATGAATAAATAGATGTCCAAGATCATGTACAAATTGAGATTGGTTAGTGTATTTGATTTTCTTTCTCTTTATCAGTCTCTAAATATTATGTACATGATCATGGACATCAGTAGTGAAAGGGTTAATTTCGTCATATGTTTGCTCGAAAATAGTCTCTGTTTCTTCTTCTTCATCGCTATCTTCTAGTGTAATTTTCGAATTATCACACGTACCATTGCAATTCGTGCATATAACGGAGCACTTTAATCCAGCCTTTCTGCATCCACGCAGGCTCCCCGACATCCCTTTTTGCATTTGCAAGAAATAAATTTTAACAAGGTTTCCGGAGCTGGGGACTCGAGCGTGGTGACAGGAATTAGCCCATTCTTCCTTTTTTTCCATTTCCATAGCCCTGCATTTTTTCAACTCCATTCCACTGCAGTTGAACCTGGTGATAGGCTCAGAACTAATGTTGTCGTGCTGTTGCTTCTGTAGGTAGCAGCGATGTAATATTAAATTTATTTTTATATGCTGATTTTGTGAAGCATGTATATCTATAGTTGTTTAACGACATACTTTTTATGCCACTGTTACCATACAATGCAAGGGGAAGCATTCCCCAGCTTCAGCAATGATCTCTTATTGATCGGCATTTTGGTTTTTGAATACCTGGACAAGCTCGTTTAAATCTCGTTTTTTTCGGAGTACATTAGCACATTTTATTTTTCCTTGATTAGAGTGTGCTGATGCTGTATCACAGCCACTGAAAGCGTGCACGAAAAATATGTCATCTGCGACTATTTTATATCTATGACACTTGTTGAATCTATTTGTTGCGAAATTTTTCCTTTTCCTGGTTTGAAAATATATATGTAATGTTTGAACGCGTAGATAGAGCCAAGAGAATAAGAAGATCTACGCCTTCGCCGACAACTATTACGGAATCAACTGTAGATGAAATATTGATTGTCGTATTGACTATTAGAGTATCCGCATCTTCCTTATTGGCTTTCTTGACCATGAAGTTCGCAGGTTCAAATTTTGTCTTCAACATTTCAATGAGGCGTTTCTTGTTTGCATCGTTGCCTAGGAATTTATCTTGTGACACAGTTTTTCACATTTTTCGTTAGTATACGAACAACACGTGTTGGTGTGGATGTATCTTGATTTGTGGCTCTCGTACGCTGAAACTATTGATTTTACGAAAAAAAGATTATTACATAAATTGTAGGAAATTTTCTCTAGTTTAATTTATTACATAAATATTTTCATCGTAAAATGAGTCGGAAAGAAGATATTGTTAAAAAACTGTTTTTGGACGCCATTTTTTCAATATGGAGGCGTGAGCGGCAAAGATCCGAGGTGGCAAAGTAAAATTTCTAAAAGAGCGCGTCGCAATCTATAAAGTCACCAATTTTCAAAACTCCCGGAAAACTTTCCAGGTAGGTAACCCTCTTTTTGAACACCAAATGACTGTACTATACAGGGGGTTCTACAAGCTCTATGACAAACTTTGACAGATGGTAGGTTGCTTGATTTTAAACATATTTTTTTTAATAAACGTGGGTCCGATTCGTTTTTGTTTAGAAGTTACAAGCATTTAACCTTTATTAACAAGTAGAAGTGACGTGCGTAGAATATGCAAATAAGGTCATTAATCAC